>OX235271.1:185551809-186885099 GCA_944472155.2 Trichobilharzia szidati | reverse complement strand
AAAGGTAATGGAAACTATTATAAGGGATCAGCTATTAGCTTACGTTGAAACACATGGCTTACTGGCAGTTGAACAGCATGGATTCCGACCAGGACGATCCTGCTTAACAAACTTACTGTTAGCTAGGGAAGATTGGGTCGAGGCCAGAGATAAAAACCTTCTGTTGGACGTGGTTTTTATTGATCTTAGCAAGGCATTCGACAAAGTATCCCACTTAGGTCTCCTTAGTAAACTTAAAGGTTTCGGACTAGACCAATGCCTATGTGAGTGGTTTAGGGATTACCTAATGGATAGAAGGCAGAAGGTTAGGGTTAACGGTGTACTATCAGGGTGGAAAGCAGTATCCAGTGGAGTGCCCCAGGGAACTGTATTAGGCCCCTTGCTATTCCTATTATACGTTAATGAGCTACCAGGGATTCTTACTTCATCTTCATTGTTATTTGCAGACGACATTAAGATATGGAAAACTGTGAACAATAGCGAGGATAGGTCGGCCCTACAAACTGATCTAGATAAATTAGCGGAGTGGTCGAACCTGTGGAGTTTGAAAATGAATTCTAGGAAAAGCGCAGTAATGCACTTAGGTCAGAAGTCTTATACGTCGTACTCCCTAGGGGACACAGAACTACCTGATGTTAACGAACAGAAGGACCTAGGAATCATTGTCAGCAATGATTTGAAAACAACTGCAAACTGCAATGCAGCCGCAGCTAAGGCTTTTCGAATGCTATGGGCACTCCGTAGGGCTTTCAAACGATTAGATGAGGGCATGTTCCAAATACTCTACGCAACATATGTTAGGCCTCATCTAGAATACTGCGTACAAGCGGCGGGTCCATGCTTCAAAAAGGAGGCATATATCCTGGAAAGAGTACAGAGAGTAGGAACGAAACTAGTTAGTGGTATATCACACCTTCCTTATGATAAGAGGATGGAGCATCTAAATCTCTTTCCGTTATCATACCGAAGGAAGAGAGGCGACCTAATTTTGGCTTACCGTATACTTAAGGGTGACTTAGGAACTGACCTTTCTAAACTTTTCTCTCCTTCTAGGATACATTTACGGGGTCACCGCAAAAAGGTGCTCAAACCGAGGACGATTAAAATACGTGCAGAATTTAGATTCTCTCATAGAGTGGTCAACGACTGGAACTCCTTACCTGATTCAGTAGTAACAGCTCCATCGGTGAACGCTTTCAAAGAGAAGTTAGATCTCTGCAGAGATATATTTTGCAAGGATTAACACAGGCCACAAGAGCCTTCTATCCTTATCAACTGAATCTGAATCTGAAATGTCTAGACGTCAAAGTGAAAGAAGATGGTGTAATGTATTTTGTGCATTACCAAGGTTGGAATAAAAAGTAATAATATTTCAGTATTAATTTACGTTTTGATATAGCTGGGATGAATGGGTGACAGAGAAACGTATGTTCAAGTATAATGAAGAGGGTTTGAGAAAACAAAAAGAACTAGAGCGACAAATGTAACTTGTGTGAAGCAATGTTTCTGATCATGATGCTTCTTGTAATTTTCAGAAAATCGGGGAAAGTTAAAGTTTTGAGAAAGTCCGACTTGAAGTCACAATCATTGCCACCTCCAGAAGTCCTGGAGGACGTGGAACGGACATTGAAGCCTGGTGAAGTGAAACAAGGTGAGATATTACCCGGTTATGTACTAAGTGCCGCTATAGAGGAAGATGCTCCTAAGGCCAAGAATATAAAAACCAACGGAGAAAACAGCCGGAAAACTGATGCTTGTGTGCCTGCAGAAGTGAATGAGAGTGAAGATACTAAACCAGCCATTAAGTGTTGTGAAGATTCATACACACCATCTACTCAACCTGTCACAGTATCAAGTAGGAGAAGGAAAGGCCGAGTGTCATCAATGCTAAAGTCTCTTGAAAATGCAAGTATTGTGACACAATTTTTCATTCTATGCGATTTAAATTTGTTTTTCCGAGATAGTTTGTACTTTGGTATTGTGATTCATTGTGTGAGATGTAAAAAATTCCTCTTTGGAGGAGATAATAAAGTAGCAGCGTTGTGTCAAATGACAATTTTAAGTCGATATTTGTGTTATCTAGCTCATTCGAAACGTATTTTAACACTGTGACCACTAGTCCTCATGAGATTGTCCTCATGCGAACAAATTCACTTTCCTTAACTGTCCTCTGGTTTTCAAGTCCTCTTAGAAAGTTGTTCATGAAACTGAATATTTCTTTGAGCTAAAGCTGTGTTTCAAATCAAGATAATAAAGATAGAAAGCTCTTGTAGTCTGTGTTAATCCTTGAAATATACATCTCTGCAGAAATCTAATTTCTCTCTTTGAAAGCGTTCACCGATGGAGCTGTTACTACTGAATCAGGTAAGGAGTTGCAATTGTTGACCATTCTGTGAGAGAATCTAAATTGAATTGTAGATGTATTTTTATTCGACCTAGGTCTGAGCACATTTTTGCGGTGAAGACTATGAATTCCTAAATCATCCTTTAATGTACGGTATGCCGAAATTAAGTCACCTCTCCTCCTCCTCCTCCTTCGGTATGATAATGGAAAGAGATTTAAATGCCCCATCGTCTTGTCATAAGGAAGGTTTGAGGTACCACTAATTAATTTAGTTCCTACCCTCTGTACTCTTTCTAGGATATGTGCCCTCTTTTTGAAGCATGAAATCACCGCTTGTATGCAGTATTCCAGTTGAGGCCTGACATAGAGTACTTGCATAGAGTACTTAGAACAAAGACTCGTCTTATCGTTTGAAAGCCCTTCAAAGTACTCATAGCATTCTAGTATTAGCTGCAGCTCGATTACAATTTTCGGTTGTTTTTGCGTCATGGCTTACAATAATTCCTAAGTCGTTTTGTCCCTTAGCATCTGGCAGTTCTTTGTTCCCCAGGGGGTACGATGTGTGGCCAAGTTAAACTTTAAGCACCACTAATTAGATGGAAGGATTGTCGTGAAGTATATAAGTGACGTTTCAGATAGAAGTGGCTTGAAGGATTAGAACGTGTTGGATATGGTGACCTGGAAGATGTCTGGCGAACTTGTGTATGACCCATGGAGTAGCATGTTGACAAGAAACTGAGCGGGCTTGTAAGTGTTGGGAGCAAAAGCATTATTTTTTTTATATGTATGTATTCATACTCTCAACTTTACCGTTATATTTTTCACTGTTTTTCATATATCAGGAAGATGGCCTTCTCTCTCAGCCTCGTTTATCGATGTCACTGCCTCCATCTTTGAAATCTTGGCTTATCGATGATTGGGATTTGATTACTCGTCAAGCTCGGGTAAGTAATCTTCAGTTGCGTTATATCATCCAGTCAGTAAAGCAATTTCCAATTTTTGAGCGTTGGTCGAAATTTGTTAACTTAGTGATCAATTTAGTCACTTAGATGTTACAAAGTATGTACCTTGGCTCACCTTGGTTCCGGGTGATCAGGAATGTTCTCATCTTGAGTGTTGGTTGGCTCGCCACCGTTGCATCTCGATGGGTTGAAAATCGCAGTGAACCCTAGTCGAGAGTGCATTCGGATGTGTAGTAGTTTTTGTTACAGGGAGAAACCTTGCGACCCTTCCTTTCATCCATCGTTCAGAGAATTCAACGATGTATCAAAATTCCATTATAATTATTGTTATTATTTGAACAAAGCAAGAACAACAGTGGTTATTGCAGAATAAAGTGACTGGTACCATCTTCTATTTCGTTGCCTTCTCGTCAGCTGCTTACACGCCAAAGACATTAAGTAGTATATCTACAAAAACAATTTTAACATACTTGCGCAGAGGTCATCTGTTTTATCTCATCATTTAGGTCTTTTCTTGTGCTACTGCTTGGTTTGTTAGACACTTAAACTAAGCCTGACTTAACAGACAGATAACGGATGAGACGAATTGAAGTCTAAACATCTATGAGGAGAATGCGTTGGCGTTTTATAAACGCCGCTAGTGTGAAGTTTACCGTCTTCTATTCGTTTTATTTTACAATCTAACATCATAAAAGCTAATTCTGCTTGTTTATTTACCGATTCAAATGTGAATTTTATTCCCTCTACTAGTGAGTTTATGTGTGTGTGTCAAGAAGCTAGAGGTTTTTCCTTCTAAAAATTATTTTTTCTTCGGTTAAATTTTCACAGCTTTATGAACTGCCTGCCTCTCAGCCAATATGTAATGTTTTATCAGACTTCTTAGAAGCTTCTGAGGCTGAAATTAGTCAGAAGTCAGAATCAACTGGTGAAACAAAAGAAGAGTGTACTTCTTCTGAATCGCAGAACTCTCAGCTAACTACTACTACTACTACTACTACTACTAAGTTGCCAATAAACGCGGGTGTACGGCGTGAATTTGTTGCCGGAATTCAGCATTTTTTCAATCTTACTATTGGTTCTCATCTTTTATACAAATTTGAACGATTACAATATGCTGAGCTATTGAAACATCATACAGATAAGAGAATGTCAGATATTTATGGTTCAATTCATTTGTTAAGGTTGTTTGGTAAGTCGTCTTAATATTCCCTTTAATATATTTGTGTGCACTGTGGTGGTGGCAGTAAGTGATTCCATATTAGTTTTTTTATTAGATGGATGTATCACACACAGTCAGTCAGTGAGTGAAACAGTGTTAGTATTTACTGGATGACAAAGTTGTTTCGAACACAATTCATTATTGTTCATAATCATATCACCAATTATAATCACACGACTTCGAAACTTGAGTCTGATAGTTTTCTTTGTCCTCTCATATTTGTTGTCGTCTTTGGGGTAGTAGAATTTTCCAGATATTGGGGTGGACAGGTGTTGAATCATTCCTGTTACATGTATTTGCCACCCCAAATGTGTGGTGGAGGTGTATGTAGATGACACATTCATTCATTGTACTTAGAACAGAGGGTATAGATAGATTTTTCGAACACATTATAACTCAAAGGTGGAGGCAATTCAATTCACTTATGATGAATTGGAAAGTCAGGAAGCCGGGGAGCTTCCAATGTTAGATTGTAGCGTAAAAGGGAAAGAAGATGGGAAGTAAAACAGTGTTAACAGGGAACCCACACATTCAAACAGATATTTAGGCTTCCGATCATCCCATCCTATGTTAGGGAAAATAGGATTGGTGAAATGTCTAAGTGACAACAGAGCACAAAAACTAAGTAAAACCAAGGAAAATCTAAGACAGGAAGTGATACACATAAAAGATGCCCTGAAACTTAATAATTACTCGGATAAATTAGTCAAGAAATATGTAAGAAAATGTAAAAATAAAATAAATAATTATAGTAGTGATAGCGATAATTAATAATGATAATAATAATGTTAATGACGACATGCAAGTCAAACATGCGCAAGACAACACCAACAATAAGGAGTCTAAATCATCAGTAGTAATTCCATACAAGGAAAGAACCTTGGAAACCACCAGAATTCTTAACAAGGCTGACAGGAATAAAAGTGGCCGGAATTCAACCCCTCCCTACAAACTCTATTAGAAACAAGCTTTGTCGGTTGAAGGATCAATCCTGTGGAGCCGTTAAAACAAAACAATTTAGTTTATCTAATACCCTGTCTGCAATGATTGTCAGGTCAAATACATAGGTGAAAGTAGTAGAACAGGGTCAGTGAGTGAGACTAGCTGAGCAGCATAAAAACCTAGCAGCAAAATCTAGGTAAGGTAAATAAGATAAGAAATCTAGAGAATAGTTCAGCTATAGCACTCATTACATGGAATTACACACAACCATACAATAACCTAGATGGGATAGGATGACAGTTTTAAAATCTAATGTCACAGGGTGAATAGAGGGAGGGAGAGATTGATAACAGAAACTTTGTTTATCGAATCAACTGCAAATACATGTAACAGGAATGATTCAACACCTGTTCAGCCAGATATATGGGAAATTCTACTACCCTAATGACGACGACAAATAGGAGGCGAAAAAGAAAACTATCAAACTGAAGTTTCGAAGTCGTGTTATTATAATTGGTGATATGATTATGAACCACAATAATGAATTGTGTTCGAAACAACTTTGTCATCCAGTAAATACTAGTACTGTTTCACTCACTGACTGACTGTGTGTGTGATACATCCATCTAATAAACAAACTAATATGGATTCAATGTTGTTCCTTACTGTATGATATTTTTAAAGAACTCAGCTGTGTGTATTTTGAGTGATTTTTTGGTTTCACTGCATTAGCTGTGAATTTGCTTTTTTTAGAACAACAAATACATTTCGAAATCTAAGGAAGTAGTAGTTTCTAAAAAGTTGAAAAAAACGAACAAACTGTGATTATTTATTGATGGGCTGACAGTTTGTTTCTTAATCTCAAAATAATGCTCAGCATGAGAAAGTATAAGTGACAAGTAAAATAGAATATCACTGTTTATAGATATGGTTTTGTTGATACAAGTGTTATTATCAAAATGGCTAAGTATGTGGGGTGATTGTTCTGTTGAAAAAACCACCTACGTTTTGTCATTTATTACAATATTATTTCCTTTAATTCCAAGAGGAACATAAGGGCTTCAGCCGCTCACGTCTTCATTGCATTCGGTTCTCTGCTAAAGTTTTCACCTGGCTCCAAGTCTGCCCACATGTTTTCATCATCTCCTCTTCACATAACCTCCTCACCCAAGTCACCCACCTTGCACTGACGACCAACTCGCCGCTTCCAATTCGGTCGGGTTCCACTCGAGCAATGGCTTGTCTAGTGATGTCACTCACTTGATGGTTTCTTTTCCCAGAGTATGGCCACAATCCAATCCACCCCCATCTCTTTCTGCTTATTTGTTGCACAATCGGTTCCTGCTCTGTTGGTTCGCTCATTGCCAAAGATCCCTCACTGTTGCTGATCTTGAGTGGTATTGAGCGAAGACAACTACCTGTTGACGAAGGTCTTTAGTTTGTTTGAGGTGCTCTTTATGACGCGCTGGCCAAGTTTCTGATCCGTGAAGTGAGTAGCACTGAATGTCTTCACATTGGAGTTGAAAATCCGGATCTTATTTTGATTTTCATGCTGAGTAGGGCTGTTGACCTCCACACAAACTTGAGAGTAATGAAAGCTTGTTTTGCTTTCCTGATCCTCACTGCTTTGATATCCTCGTCAGTTCCGTCGGCCTTTAGTTGAAAGAATGCTTCCCAGGTATGTAGGTAAGTAGGTAAGTTAAGGAGGTTGTTTCTTCCAGGTTCTTCCCATTTATGCTGGCTGATTACTGTCTGTTGTCGTTGCTGTTGTTGTTGGTGTTGGCCAGGAATCTTCATCACCTCTGTTTTCTCTATGTTCACCTGAAGTCCCTCCTATCTTTGATGCTTCTTCGGCCACATTTTGTCATTTACGGAGCCTAATTTTCAAGTATTGTAAAAAGCATTTTAAAGTATTGGTTTTTGTAGGGATTTTGTTTGATCAGTTGGAGGATTTCATCATGACCGCTGACATCGGTTAGAGAACCCCATTGGAAAAGCACCACTGGAGAGTACTGGACAGTTAGTTGTTTCCCCCGTCCTAGTTTGTGACTCTTCAACAGCACGCACCCCTCGACGAGGTTCGAATCCACGACCTCTTCTGGTTACAAGGCGGCCAGCGAGGTAGCTCGTAGAGCATTCAGCAGCCACTGATGTCCGATCCAATGGCCAGCCAGCCAGTCCATGAATTCTAACTTCTGCCAATTCACGCACGACATATAGTGCGACCACTTATCACAATGTCTTCGATGAGTAGTTAGTAACTGTCTTCACCTTCGACTTGCTGTGTACCCTACTGGTCACGTCTTCCCACTGGAACCCCAGGTTAACTGCCTGAATAGAGAGAGCCAACCATTCGGTAGTGAGTGAGCATCAGATCAGTTTTTAAGTATATTGGTCTACTAGCTAGCTCGCTCTTCTTGTAACCAGAAGGTTCCGGGTTCGAACCCAGTCGGTGGGTGCGTACTGCTGAATAGCCAATCCAAAACTAGGAGGGGGAAACAGCTGTCCAGTACTCCCAGGTGGGTTTTCCAGTGGTTCTCACTAACTGATGTCAGCTCATGATGAAATCCTCCATGCAAATAACAGTTATGTAGATGATTTTCAAGCTCATGCAACATACATACAACAATTTATGTGAATTGTTGAACCTAAACAATGTCTGTCTTTTGAAGCTATTTTTTACTGTTTATAGTTAAACTCCGAGATATGGTGTCATGCGTCCGAGTCGATGAGCATAGTCTCCCTATGCTAGAAGCTTCAGTTGCTGAGTTTTTGCGGTGAGTGTTTTTTTATATATTTTTTATTGCATTGTAAATTAACGAAGAGTGAGACGCGTATAAATTTTCTCTCATTTACACATTCACGATCTTGCACAATGCATTAGTTGTATATTTTGATTTGACACTAGTCAGCAACTAGTGCGTGTGACGTGTCTAGCTAGTCCTTTCTTTGATTGTTGCAGACTGAATTCTATCAGTCTGTCAGTCAGTCAGGTTTGCAATGTAGCCACCATGCCACCAGATAGCTCGCCATCATAGTGCACACATTGATTTCATGGTATTAGATAGTTGGAGGCAATCGGCGGCAGAGGAAGCCTTGCCCGGACCTAGGTTTCGTGCTAGTTGTTGGCACTCACCGGTCAGTCAGTCAGCAAGGCGTATCTGCAACCACCTTGAAAGAACAGCTCATGTCCCTCCTTCTGAGATTCGAACTTGCGTCCTACAGGAGGTCAATCGCGAGCCACAATAGCTCAATGGTAACGTCTCTGACTGCAGTACTCACTGGGTGATGTGGGTTCGAATCTCAGATGGGTGGGACATGAGCTGTTCCTTCAAGGTGGTTGCAGATACGCCTTGCTGAATGACTGACCGGTGAGTGCCAAGAACTAGCACGAAACCTAGGTCCGGGCAAGGCTTCCTCTACCGCCGATTGCCTCCAACTATCTAATAGCATTAATTGTATGGACGGACTGTCAACAATCGCCACCTTTTTGTGCCGACTAAAAAACTTGGTTTTAGGTTGTTGATCTTAGAATCATCGAATATATATCACATTAGTAAATAAAAATATTCATTGTAATGCTAACAGTGCAGTCTTTTCTCCACCTCGAAGTTCTAAGGTAGTAAGTAGTATTGCATTAACTATGACTCACTAGTGAACATTTTTTTAAAACAGATAAATAGGTGATTGTTTACTTTTTGATTTGTCTTATAAAGGCCTCGGTGGGATAAAAGTTTTACTTTTCATCACTTTTCAGTAATATATCTTAACCACACAAGAAAATTACTTTGGCTCATTCTGTTATTATTATTATTATTTCCTTTAATTCCAAGAGGAACATAGGGCTTCAGCCGCTCATATCTCCATTGTGTTCACTTCTCTGCTAAAGTTTTCACCTGGCTCCAAGTCTGCCCACATGTTTTCATCATCTCCTCTTCACATAACCTCCTCACCCAAGTCACCCACCCTTGCACTGACGACCAACTCGCCGCTTCCAATTCGGTCGGGTTCCACTCGAGCAATGGCTTGTCTAGTGATGTCACTCACTTGACGGTTTCTTTTCCCAGAGTATGGCCAGCCAATCCAATCCACCTCCATTTCTTCCTGCTTATTTGTTGCACAATCGGTTCCTGGCTGGGTTGGTTCGCTCACTGCCAGAGATCCCTGTTGCTGATCTTTTCTGGCCGGCTGGCCGTCTGTTCTTGAGTTTTATTGAGCGATGACAACTAGCTGTTGATGAAAGTCTGAAGTTTGTTTGAGGTGCTATTGATGACGCGCTGGCCAAGTCTCTGATGCGTATAGCAGCACTGACTGACTTCACATTGGAGTTGAAAATCCGGATCTTATTTTGATTTTCATGCTGAGTAGGGCTGTTGACCTCCACACAGACTTGAGAGTAATGAAAGCTTGTCTTCCTTTCCCGATCCTCGCTGCTTCGATATCCTCGTCAGTTCCGTTGGCCTGTAGTTGAAACGATGCTTCCCAGGTAGGTGGGTTGGCAGGTGAAGGAGGTTATTTCTTTCAGGTTCCTCCCATTTATGCTGGCTGACTGTTGTCTGTTGTTGCTGTTGGTGTTGCCCAGAAATCTTCATCACCTCTGTTTTCTCTATGTTTAATTGGAGTCCTATCTTTGATGCTTCTTCTGCCAACTTGTTGCTTTTCACTTGCATATATCTTCCAGCAGTTTGTGAGAAATCAGACATATATCATCGGCGAAGTCCAGATCCTCCAAGTCGTTTTTGTGTGGGTCCATTTTATGCCTGCTTTTTCGCTGCCCGCTGTCTGTCGCATTATCCAATCTACTGCAGTCAGGAAAATCATTGGCGATAGTAGGCAGCGTTGTCTTACTTCCGTCTTTACTTCGAAAGATTCCGTATGTTTCCCGTTGTGGATTACTTGGTAAGCAGCGTTGTCGTACAACTGTTGGATGAGATGCATAGTTGTCGGTGACACCCCGTAGTAGTAGTAGCGAAGTAGTTGCCAAATCACCTGTCGGTCGACGCTGGGCTATCGAAGGCCTTTTCAAAGTTGATGGAGTTGAGTGAGATAGAGAGATGACTGCCATTCCAAGCTTTGTTCAATGGTGATCCGTAGTGTGTCGATTTGATCAATACATGACTTGTTTCTCCTGAATCCAGTCTGTTCCAGTCGAAGTTTTTCATCCAGGTTGGCGTGTTTGATTCTCTCCAGAATGATGCGGCTTAGTATTTTGCTTCGAATGGACAGGAGCATAATTCCGCCCCAGTTCCTGCATTGACTTAAGTCTCCTTTCTTTGGTAGTTTGAATAAGCATCCTTTCTTCCAATCCGCAGGTACCTTGTCCTCTTTCCACACTTCTCCAGTAGTAGTAGTGGTGTCATCAAATCCGTTGTTGTCTCTGGGTTCATTTTCGATACTTCTGCTGGGATTGCATCTGGTCCTGCTGCTTTTCCAGCTCTTAGCATCTTGATTGCCTTCAGGACTTGTGTTCTCGTTTGGCCGAGGTGGGGTTGATGATCACTGGTATGTAGTTCTGCTTCCGTTGTTTGTATTATTGGGCGCGTTGTAGGTGGCGGTCGAATATTTTTGCAACGTTAGCTTACTTCTAAAAGATGGAAATCACTTACCTATTATGTATACATTCCTGTCATTTGATACCGTAGAATTTACTTGTAAATAATTATATTCTAGTTGACAGACTCAATGAAGGATAAAATATGTATATATATCTTGGATTCTTATGCAGGCCACAACCAAAAAGAACCCAATGTTGAGTGTTTGTTTTTATTAAAATTACTGCTCAACAGTCCGCTCCGTCCTCCTTTATGGCTGTGAGAGTTGGCCATTGAGAGTGGAAGACATGAAAAGGCTGATTAGCTGTCTTCGATCATAGGTGCCTGACTGCGTTTCATCTCCCGTGTGAAGTGGTATAATAGGTTGAGCAATATTGAGGTTAGGCGTCGCTCGAGTGCTGGGTAGGTGGGAGGGTGAATAAATAGACGAGGCTGTGAAATTGCATCGACTGAGTGAAGTGGTTAGGACATGTGTTACGTATGCATGCCTGGTCATCGCCTTCCTCGACAATGGGCAATGTTAGCTGGCTGACATAGGGTCAGGCTGGGAAAGAGTTAGCTAGCGGCGGTCAAACCAAAACATGGCTTCTTCGTCGGCCAATGAAATCCACAACAGTTAGTTTAAGCCAGGCAGCTAGCCACGTAGGAAGGTGTAGACTTGCTTCCTGACTGGTTAGGGTCCTCGGGACGGACAATGAAAACCAATGGTTGGAAACAATTGGTGATATGGCTGGCTCAAAATCGTTCTCAATGGCTGGCTGGCGAAGATGCATGCACTGCTTGTGACTTATGATTTCCAATGAAACTATATTGTGTTCTTCGTTATTACTATTCCTTTGTCTCACGTCTCTGTTCATTGTCTCTCTATTATGCATTTCATGTTTACTTTCTTCTGTTGCTTTGTGTGCTACATGGAGTGTGGTGACTCGAACTGCCGCACATCGGTGCAAAGTGGTTCTATGTCGAAAACAGACAGACAGACTTTTAGAAGGATTCACTTCTAATTATTTCACTGGTTTAAATATGTAAATGAAGGTTTATTAGTCGGCTTCTCTCTGTTTTCCTGTTATTTAGGTTTCTGCAACAAAATGAAAGCCGTTACTTCCGAATTGAGGATTACAGTGTGGCGACGGCAGAATATCAACGAAGAGCGATGTGTTAAATGCGCATATAACTAACTGTCACCGTTGTAAAAGACAAAACAAAATTGATACGTATGCTCTGAAATAAATAATGTATAATATAATTCCATATTTGTTTGTTTATTAGGTGTATCACACAGTCACAGAAACAATATTAGTATTTACTGGATGATAAAGTTGTTTCGGACACAAATCATTATTACTGTTCATAATCATACACATCACCAATCATAATCACACGACTTCGAAACTTGAGTCTGATAGTTTTCTTTGTCCTCTCCTATTTGTCGTCGTTAGGGGTAGTAGAATTTTCCAGATATTGGGGTGGACAGGTGTTGAATCATTCCTGTTACACGTAGTCACTCTCAGTTGATTCGATAAACAAAGCTTCCATTGTTATCAATCTCTCCCTCCCTCTATTCACCCTGTGACATTAGATTTCAAAACTGTCATCCCGCCTATTGTATGGTTGTGTGTATTTGCATGTAGTGCTTGCGATAGCTGCTGAACCATTCTCTAGAATTCTTATCTTATTCGGGTCAACCAATCTAGATTTTGGTGCTATGTTTTTATGCTGCTCAGCTAGTCTGACTGACTGCACCTGTTCCACTAGTTTGACCTATGTATTTTGACCTGACAATCATTGCAGACAGGGTATTAGATAAACTAAATTTTTTTGTTGCAAATGCTCCACAGGATTGATCCTTTAACCGACAAAGCTTGTTTGTAGTTGAGTTTGTGGTTGGTTTGAATTCCAGTCACTTTTATTCCTGCCAGCATTGTTAAGAATTATGCATTAGGTGGTTTCCGAGGTTCCTTCCTTCTATGGAATTACACTAAGAAGGTGTTGTCTTGTGCATGTTTGACATGCATGTCGTTATTTATATTATTATTATTATCACTGTCACTACTATCATTATTTATTTTATTTTTACATTTTCTTACATATTTCTTGACTAATTTATCCGAGTAATTATTAAGTTTCAGGGCATCTTTTATGTGTATCACTTCCTGTCTTAGATTTTCCTTGGTTTTACTTAGTTTTTGTGCTCTGTTGTCACTTAGACATTTCACCAATCCTATTTTCCCTAACATAGGATGGGATGATCGGAAGCCTAAATATCTGTTTGAATGTGTGGGTTTCCTGTTAACACTGTTTTACTTCCCATCTTCTTTCCCTTTTACGCTACAATCTAACATTGGAAGCTCCCCGGCTTCCTGACTTTCCAATTCATCATAAGTGAATTGAATTGCCTCCACCTTTGAGTTATAATGTGTTCGAAAAATCTATCTATACCCTCTGTTCTAAGTACAATGAATGAATGTGTCATCTACATACCTCTACCCTATTTTTTGGGTGGGGGTGAACGTTTCAATCGCTATGTTTTCCTACCTATTCATGAATAACATATCTGCTACAACCGGGAAAAAGCTTGTTTGTAATTGACTTTGTGGTTGGTTTGAATGCCAGCCAGCTTTTTTCACCCAATCTTCAAGCAATATTTTCGTATGGATAGGTAGGTAGATAGATATTGGTTATGAGTGTGAATATATTCGTGTTCTCGATGATGATAGCCCTTTTTGCTGTGTTGACTAAGATGCCATACTTTTCAAACGATTATACTCTACACACACACACCCTGCTAAAAATCTTTGTGAAATGAAATTTGCTTTTGAGGTTTCCTTTTGCCTATACGCTGATGAATTGTATAAGATACAAATATGCCTCACTATAAAACCTGAATGTTACACGATGTTTAGTTGTGTAAACGCGACAACTTCGCCTCCCTCCCCATAAACCTTTAAAAAATTATTTTACGGAATTAAAGTCCGACAAATAGTTCATTTCAGTTAGGGCAATCAGGCTATTCTGAAGCTGTATCGATAGACGGGTTAGAGTTTCTCCATCTTCTGCCACAGATCGTAGGCTTCTAATCATGTCTTCAATACGGTTTTGTGCGATGACGTGGATCTCTCCAAACAGATCCTGTAAGATACCCTTAGCTCGCGCATGCGCACTCTCAGGACTCAAGATCACGCATTCATGTATGGCTGCTTTAGCTCGACCCTTACAATAGTGCAACAGATATAACATTCTTTGACCAGGGTCCTTTACTCTATTCTTGACATAATATTCGAATTCCTTGGTAAATCTCAAGTAGTCAGTACAGTTGCCATCAAAATAGGACATTTCAGCCTTAGGCATGTCAAGTTTCTCTACGACCGCGCTCTTCCCGATCGTAACAGGAGCGTCCCCGCCAACCATTGAGGCACAATCTTTCACATATCGTTCTAGCTGCTCCCGGTTATCAATGACACTGCCTCTTTCATATTCCTCAATGTTCCGTCCGTCGTCCGCGACTAACTTCACATGCAGCCCGGCCATTTCAACATCATGTCTAGGCTTTAGCAACTTTTTCTCTAACTCCTGTCGAAGCTGTTTCTCTTTTAGCTGCGCCCTTAGTAGCGACGACTTAGCACTAGTTACTCGCGATAATGACGATTTCGAACTACTGACATGAGAGCCGGGGCACGAAAGATTATCAACATGATCATTCATACAAACGGGGACTTGCCGACTCTCCGACTGCTGCTGCGAAATTCGCTTCCCTGATCTGGTTTGCATTTTTCCAAAAAAAAGTATTTCCAACAACGTTGCGTGCTGCCAATTCACCACGATTTCCTCTGGATGAACGTTCAGTACGGGATTTTCTGTTTGACGTTGAGTACTGACCAGTTCGTTACGGTCTTTTCCGTCAAGGCGTTAAGTGCTGACCAGTTCAGTACGGTTTTTTCCGTCAAGGCTGATCCGGGTAACTCGAACTCTATACGTTAAGTACTGTAAGCGCAATATCTTTCTTCTTCTTTCTTTACTTCGGCTATCTCCTACGGGAGGATGAGCCGGCTTCATGAACATCTCGAATCATCGCTGCCCAGGCGCGGCGATCTAATGCAAGGTTTTGCGACAGGGTTATCAAATTCTTGTTCCACAGACGGAGTCCGTAGACGGTTTGTAGCCCCAGGTACTCCATATCAGCCTTGACTGTACCAAGCCATGTTTTCAGCTGTCCACCCCTGCGACATCGCCAAGGTGGTAATGGCGAGGGATTTAGAACTGATTTGACCAGATCGTCATCTGGTCGGCGCAGAACATAGCCAAACCACCGAAGGCGACGTTGTTGGACCAGTACTGGAGTTTGGTTGATGTTGTAGCAACGACGACGGACTTCTTCGTTTGTAAGAGAGTTCATGAAGTTTCATGGGAATTTGGTACCAGTGATGTCCCCAGAATCGCTCGGCTTTCTGTTTGAGAGTGCAGCTGTAGCCTTTACACAACCAAGTGTGACCTACAAGGCAGTAGGAGTGGAGTGGGGAGTCCACTATCCA
The DNA here is from genome assembly GCA_944472155.2 of Trichobilharzia szidati. Lineage (NCBI taxonomy): Eukaryota > Metazoa > Platyhelminthes > Trematoda > Strigeidida > Schistosomatidae > Trichobilharzia > Trichobilharzia szidati. The sequence goes on along the minus strand of OX235271.1, from coordinate 186,869,551 downwards.
TTGGCAGCCGGTGACCAGAGTTCGGTTCATACGCCTTTTTGAATGGGGCCAGACATCCAGGACATCCAACAAGCCCTTTGTCCATACGTCTGACGGTGAGCTCCAGTGAGCTTCATACGCCAGTCGTTGGAGGCTTGGAATCAGGGTTTAGCCATCTCCCCTAGACTGTCATCCAATGGACAGTCAACCCAGTGAAGAGCACCGGGCATTCGCTTTCGCCCTCTCACTTTGGTGAAAAACACCTCCGCCACGTGAAGGCAGTGAGTAGGACTTCCTCAGGAGAGGCTATGTAAGACGCCCGGTCATATGGGAGCATTTCAAGAGGTATGTGGAGGGGTGGCCAACCCGCAGCGCAAGGCACCCACCCCTGACCATCCTGAGGCTTTGGAGGCTTACTATTATTTGACTCCAATAATGTAATATATAATCATTACTTTACCTGGATCGGATAAAGTACTGACACTGGGTCGGTGTGTGTTGGAGTTTGTGTGTGGGGTGGGTGGGTGGGTGAATAGACACTTTTGTTTTGGTGCAATTGTGTGTTGTTTCTGAGTTCCTGGGGGGGGGGTTCAAATTGTGAAGATTTCATTGACTGACTTTTGTAGGCATCAATGCACTATTGATTGATTAACATGTGCGTGATGATATTTTACGATGACATGATATTATTGCATGTGATTGGGCGGGCATATTCTGCTGCTCTGAAGTTTCTCTTGCTCCTGTCAAATTGTTAATTTTCACTTCGAGGTGTCGACTGACCGACTGGTTTGAACGTAGAACTACTTTGCACAGATGTGCAGTCGTTCGAGTTGCCACACTCCATGTATCATACAAAGCAAGACAAGAGATTAAGGAGTGATAATAAACAGAAGTGTGAGGGAAGAAGAATGGTAGGTAATATGAAAGAACAGTAGATTTTTATAGGATATTATGAATCACAAGGAGTAAATGCACCTGCGCCATTGGAAACGATTTTAAGCCATGCTAGCGATTGTCTCCAGCCATTGGTTTTTACTATCTCGAGGACTCCAACCGGGAAGTATACACATTCCTACGCGACTGGCTGGCTTAAACTAACTGTTGTGGATTTCATTGACTGGTGATGAAGCCATGTTTTAGTTATACCACCACTACTAAGAGGTTTTCCAATCTGGCCGATCCTGTGTCAGTCAGCTAACATTGTTGGTCATGGAAGGCGATGGCTAGGGATGCATGCGCGCAACACATGTCCTAACCACATCAATTGATGTAACTTCACACCACGTCACCAATTGATTTCCCCTCCTCAGCTAATAATCGACGGCTAACCTCGATATTGTTCAGCTTGTTCTCTATGTTCACCTGAACATAGAGAAAACAGAGGTGATGAAGATTCCTGGCCAACAACACCAACAGCAACAACAGACAACAGTCAGCCAGCATAAATGGGAGGAACCTGAAAGAAACAACCTCCTTCACCTGCCGACCCACCTACCTGGGAAGCATCGTTTCAACTACAGGCGAATGGAACTGACGAGGATATCAAAGCAGTGAGGATCGGGAAAGCAAGACAAGCCTTCATTACTCTCAAGTCTGTGTGGAGGTCAACAGCCCTACTCAGCATGAAAATCAAAATAAGATCCGGATTTTCAACTCCAATGTGAAGTCATTCAGTGCTACTCACTATACGGATCAAAGACTTGGCCAGCGCGTCATGAAGAGCACCTCAAACAAACTACACACCTTCATCAACAGTTGTCTTCGTTCACTACTCAAGATCAGACGGCCGGTAGGCTAGAAAAATCAGCAGCAGGGAGGGATCTCTGGCAATGAGCGAACCAATCCAGCTGCAACCGACTGTGCAACAAATAAGCAGGAAGAAACGAAGGTGGATTGGCTGGCCATACTCTGAGAAAACAAACCATCAAGTGACATCACACGACAGGCTCTTGAGTGGAACCCGGAAGGGAAGTGGCGAGTTGGTCGTCAGTGTGAGAGTGATGTCAAGAGGAGATGAAAGCGTGTGGGTAGACTTGAAGCCAGGTGAAAACGTTGGCAGAGAACCGAACGCAATGGAGACGTGTGGCTGAAGCCCTATGTTCCTCTAGGAATTGAAGAAAATAATAATAATGTTATGCCTCTTAAAATGGGAGATAGAAAGCAGACACCTATGATCGAAGACACGTGGGCAACCTCTTCATGTCTTCCACCTTCAATGGCCATGTCTCATAGCCAGCCAGTCATAAAGGAGGGTGGAGCGAAGTGTTAGTTTGTAGAGATTTGATTGGTGTCAATTTGGACGACGGATTGAGATCGATCAGTTGGTTGAAAAATGGTGAATGAACAGAAGAAGTTAGAATTCATGGACCGTTGGATTCCGTCCTAGTCAGTCCTCGGTCGGTTTGTGGATGTGTACTGCTGAAGAATTGTCGTCCCCCTAGACAGAACTGTCCTGAATGACATTATGAATTAGAATATGAATGTATTTCTCTCGTGTTTTCCTCACTTTGTTTTTATCATCATACAATTTTGGCATGATTTTTAGCCGATGATGTAATCGTGAATTATTATCATTCTGATGTGTGTGTATATTATCATTAAACATTTTTTCACTCTAGCTTACGAAGACGTCAAGTGTCCGTCAATGAGACGGAGGTGAAAAACTTGAGATTTCGAAAGCTTCTACCCAGCAATCCTGTTGATCCACCGGTTTCGCCGCCGCTTTGCGATTCTAAAGTTTGTGATGTGAATAATTCTGTGGTAAAGAAGTGTGCAAGTCCAGACGTGAGTGATAACATATATATTCCTCGTATTCTTGAGCATATTTTATGTGAAAGTTGTATTTCTCCTATCGCTTAATTGCTTTATTCTACATCAGATTTCATACTCTGACTGGGAAATGGTTTTATCTTCTTCGGGAAGATGTCACATCTTATTGACTTAAGCACTCGACTTCTAGCCAGCCACTAGATGCAGGTTTCAAAGTCCCTACTCATGTGTAGATCGGACTGGCCAACTGAACAGTATCATCGGTGTTATTTGTTGGCCCATAGTTTTGTACAGGGAGAATGTGTTCCGGGTAACTAACTTCGAAGGAAGCGGCTATCTCTCCTGCATAATAAATTTTGTGTGAGCCTGTAGCTTTTGTTCTGTGTAGATTAGGGTTTCAGCTGAGTGAGGAGGAATGGAGTTGATGTCTTACTGAACAGCCACTTGCATATCGATGTAGTCAGTCAGTCGTCAATGTCTCAAACGTATTGTAAGAGGAGGACTTGTGATACTACCTGACTGCCCGAATGAATGTCTGTAGATGGAAAGTATCCCGAACCTGTTATCATCCAGTCAATGGTTTTCAGTCCGGAGAATGACTACATACACTCACTCTGAAGCAAATGTCTCGAGGAGTTCCGCTATCCATTTTTGGTGGTAACATAAAGTAGATGTATCTGGCATGAGGAAATTGGAACTCATGTTATTATTATGATTATTGCTGTTCTCTGGGGATTGAAAGTGGAACGCAGGGTGTCAGCAACATATCCTTACTTTGTTCTATTTTCTGCTGGAATCTTTAGCTGGTGGACCATCGCGCCATGATATGTATGATCTCTTCCATTTCACCCTCAAAGTGACAACCCACCCGTCGCTTCTTATTGGGATTCCACTCGATCAGTGTGTGGTCTGGCGTGAGATATCTGTCAACGGTCTCCTCAGCGTGTGCCCAGTCTATGGTTATTGTCTAGTTTGTTCCCATAGTTTCTTGTAGCTAACTCTTTTTGGCCAGCCATTTGATTTTCGATTTGGATCCAGCGAAGGCAGCTGTTGAGAGAATATTACAGCTGGCTGTTTGAAGTGCTTTTCGTAACGCACGCGCAGTGCAAATTTCTCACTCATATAGAGAAAAAGTGACTGACTAACTTGACATTGGTGTTGAATAGAATCGGAATCTTGTTGTTGTTATGCTCAGTGCAGAAGATTTAGATTGATGAAGGTGTGTGTATCTTGTCTTTCCGATTCTGGCTGGCTGGCTGGCTTTGAAATCTTCATCCGTGCCACCGTGTCTGTGGTTGAAACAATGCTTCCTAGCTAGCTAGATAAGTGAAGGCAGGAAGTGACCTCTTTCGAATTTCTCCCATTGTTGTTGGTGGTGATGGTGAATGCTGCTGATTGTTGTCGCTGTTGGTTGGTTGCTTGTATATTTTCATCAACTCCGTCTTCTCTTTGTTCACCTGGAGTTTTGTCTCCGCTGCCAGCTGCGAGTTCGTTGGTTTCCGCCTGCCCGTGAGTCTTCGAGTTTGTGTGACACATTGAACATAAGTCATCCACTCGCGAAATCCAGATCTTCTAGAGTCTTCTTATCTGTGGTCCGGCGTGCTCCTGTCTTCTCACTCTCCACGCATGGTGTGCCGCATAATTGAGTACACCACAATTAGGAATATCATTGTGGGTGGTCCACTGGGACACCACTCACCCTGCTGACTGACAGTCTTCAGAATTCTACTAATTGTGACATAGTCCTTTTTAAGCAAACAAGTAAAGAATAAGGGTGAACAATAAAGAAGAATAGGTAGGATGCAAGAGTTTATGAACTGTAAAAGGAGGGATTGAGTTATACCCGAGTGCCTTAACTTCTTAATGCAAAATGTCAGGTGGAATATTTTACTGGAAATCGCTAAGACATAGGAAGACCAGGAGAGATGAGAAAAGAGAATAAGTTCAAGTCATCTCTTCTCCTTGGTAATTAGATTCTCTTTACCATCTATTATGGGTTTCACATGTGTTGATCATTTCCCAGAAGGCTCAATGGTCTACGAGCTCGCCTTGTAACCAGAAGGTCCTGGGTTCGAATCCCGATGGGCACGTACTGCTGAAGAGTCCCAAACTAGGACGAAACAGCTGTCCAGTACTCCCAGGTTTTCCAATGGTTCTCTAACTGATGTCAGCTCATGATGAAATCCTCCATGCAATTATGTTTACCACACTGAAACACCATCTGTGTGTATAAATCTTTATTGTTATTATTATTATTATTGTTTTTATTATTGTTATTATTATAAAGAAGGAAATGGCCATTCAGTGTGCTCTCTGAAGGATAGGCTATTCGTTCGAAAAACATGATTAAGGTATTCCCATATTTACACCATCATTCACGTCTCCACGTCTCCATTTATAAAAACTGTTATTTTAAGTTTGTTTCTATGCTTTTCCAGTTCACATTTATAATTCGTTTTTCAAAATTTACAATTATATCTTAATCCTGTGCAATTTTTTGTGTTTCTAAGGCTCTTGTAATCTATATTCACATCTCCTAACTCCCATCTCAAGTTGAAAATTAATATTTCAATTTTGTTTCCATGCTCATTTTTACACACTTGATATCCGTTCTAATCCTGCGTAATTTTGTTTCTAAGCCTCTCGAAAAACCATATCTAGTTGGAAATAATTATCACCTTTTATTCGCCGTCATAATTATGTAGAATCAAACAAGAATTGTCTCCATGTAAAATTATGTATTTAAATGTGATTGTACAGCTACTTTTGAAAATGAAGTGGCCGAAAAGATATCTTTGCTGAACTTCTTATTCTTCTCAATCTAATGTTCCAATGGTTATTTTCCACGGTTTTGCTTTTTGTAGAAAATTGGACAGCTTCTCATCGAGGAATGTTAGCTGACTGACGTAGAGTTGTAGTTGTAGTTGGAGAGGAGTTAATCAGACCAGATGAAAACGAAGAATCGAGCAATGAAGTCCTTGAGAGTTGTTTTGTGCCACATAGAGGGGTAGGTGTAGGCTGGCTGGTTGGTTGAGGTGTAGGGAATGCTAAGAAGCAGTTTTTGGAGACTATTGGTGATATGACTGGAAATCGTGGTGAGTGACACAGATACACAGGCATTCTTAGTGATGTGATGTTCCGACGCACCGATTAACCCACTCTCCCAGTTACTCCATGTTCCTCCTATGTCTTCCTGCCGTACATTTCTGTTTTTGAGAGTCTTTTCTCTGTCTTACTTTTTTTTACTTTACTTCGGCTATCTCCTACGGGAGGATGAGCCGGCTTCATGAGTTCATGAAGTTTCATGGGAATTTGGAACGAGTGATATCCCCAGAATCGTTTGGCCTTCTGTTTGAGAGTGCAGCTGTAGCCTTTACACAACCAAGTGTGACCTACAAGGCAGTAGGAGTGGAGTGGGGAGTCCACTATCCATTGGCAGCCGGTGACCAGAGTTCGGTTCATACGCCTTTTTGAATGGGGCCAGACATCCAGGACATCCAACAAGCCCTTTGTCCATACGTCTGACGGTGAGCTCCAGTGAGCTTCATACGCCAGTCGTTGGAGGCTTGGAATCAGGGTTTAGCCATCTCCCCTAGACTGTCATCCAATGGACAGTCAACCCAGTGAAGAGCACCGGGCATTCGCTTTCGCCCTCTCACTTTGGTGAAAAACACCTCCGCCACGTGAAGGCAGTGAGTAGGACTTCCTCAGGAGAGGCTATGTAAGACGCCCGGTCATATGGGAGCATTTCAAGAGGTGTGTGGAGGGGTGGCCAACCCGCAGCGCAAGGCACCCACCCCTGACCATCCTGAGGCTTTGGAGGTTGTCTATCAATCTTTGTGTACTAAGTGGAGTTTGTCAACTTGAACCGCCGCTCCACTTCTGTGCAAAGTTTTGTGTTGTGAAACTCAAGCTCATTGACCGACTGACTGGCAATCAGCTCTTTCTTATGAGAAGTTTTCATCATGTAGGCAACTGCTGCGCACTATACTCTACTTAGATGATATTCTAATCTTTTTCATAATGGTTAAGATTTTATTTTGATAAATCACACAGTGTTGTACAGTTATATTAACTGATTGGATAGCAGAACATATCTCTCTCTCTAGCTTCTTAACACATATAAACTCACAAGTAGAAGGAATAAAATTCACATTTGAATCAGAAAATGAACAAGGAGAATTAACCATGTTAGATTGTAAGATAAAATGAATAGAAGAAGGCAAACTACACATTAGTGTTTATAGAAAACCAACGCATTCTGCTAATAGATATTTTCGACTTTAATTCTTCTCACCCGTTAACTGTTAAGGCAGGCTTAGTGAAGGATCTGACAGACCGAGCAGTAGCACTAAGTAGCACAAAAAGGGACCTAAATAACGAAATAAAACAGATAGAAGAAGCGTTGGTGTTGAATAACTATCCTATAAAATTCATTAAGATCAGTAAAGGCGAAAAACAAAATAAAAATTGTCTAACTAGTACTAATAACACAAATAAGAGAGAATATAAGTCATCTACTGTTATACCATATAAGGAGGGGACATCTGAGGCCCTACGTAGGATTCTCAATAAAGCAGGAATTAGGGTGGCATTCAAACCCACAAACTCACTCAGAGACAAACTTTGTAGGTTGAAGGACCCGGTGGACCCGATTAAACGAAATAATATAAATTAAGAAATACCCTGTAATGACTGTGCGGTCAACTATATAGGTCAGAACATAAGAATTTAGCTAAGGGAAAAATGATTGACCCTGAAAAGATGAGCAATTTAGAAAAAAGCTCAGCTATTGCACTTCACGCATCAACAAACAACCACACAATAGGGTGGGATAGGGTTAAAATTCTAAAAAGTAATATAGGTAGGTGGAGAGAAAGAGAGATTGATTACTGAATCTTTGTTCATCGAGTCTACACCCAACACATGCAACAGAAGTGACTCAATGCAAATACCAGAAATATGGAAGATATTATTACCGCCGGTCAAATCAGAAGAGGATAATAAATAATCTTAAAATTCTATTTCCATTCAAGCACATCACGACATTCTAAGAAGTAACTTATTATGACTATAAAAACATTCGTTTTATTTTCCATCTGATTGTAATTGACCAATAACACTCATATTATTATTATTTCTGAATGTCCATTATCCCATATTACTGATTTGTATTCAAATGTCTAATCATCAATTCCACACATGTATATAAATGAAGGAAAGAAGTTGTGTGAGTAACTTGATATGATTGTGAGCAATAGTTTGTGCTCGAAACGTGGTCATCAGTTAATATTACTGTGTAACATTGTGTGATTTATCAAAATAAAATCTTAACCATTATGGAGTTATACTCTACCACAGTGCCCAAGTTTTATACTTATATGTAATCATTTTATTTTCCTTATTTCCATGCGAATTCAGTTGTTTTGGTGTGGTTGTGTTCTCTGAGCTGGATGGTTTGGTTGCGAAGCTTTCATTGCTCTACTGAGCAACATCTTCAGCGCATACTTCGATGTGAAGTGAGCTTTTAGAATTCTCTATGAGTTTATTAGTCATCTCTTCTAGTAACCCCACACAAAAACAACCGATCACGTTCAAGGTTAGCAGAAGGAATGACTAACGACATTCAGACCAAAGAAGCAGCCAGCACCGAGACAAGCAAACTAGGGGGTGAAATGTCACACGAAAACAACCAATCACGTTCAAGGTTACTAGAAGAGATGACTAATAAACTCATAGAGAATTCTAAAAGCTCACTTCACATCGAAGTATGCGCTGAAGATGTTGCTCAGTAGATCAATGAAAGCTTCGCAACCAAACCATCCAGCTCAGAGAACACAACCACACCAAAATCATCCACCTGAGCTACAAATCTTCTCTATTATATCGAATTCAATTGTAAACTGTTGTATGTGTTTTTGTGCTTTCTTTTTTGATTGTGATTCCTTTCACTCTCTCGTCTTATAGGTGAGTCTAGTCAACATAATCAGTGAGAAACGCAAGTTCAAACCGAAAACTTACAGATCAAGCTGGATTACACCAAAACGTTTTGCCACACCTGTAGAGGGAGATGATATGAACCGCAGTGATGATGATGATGATGATGCTAGACAGGCGAATACGTTACCCAGAAAGACTGTAAGTTCTGGTTTGTTTCCCTTTTTTATTATTTCCGCCGCTCTACATATAATAAAGTTTTACGCAACCAACCAACCGGTGGTGAGTAGGTTGGGTGGGTGAAATCAGATTGAAGATAGATAATATTTTCTGTGTTTTATCGAATGAATGTGTCCTGAAGATTCATTCGCAGGTAGGATAATATTATAATCCTAGAGAGGATGGATGGATGAGGTTAATTACTGAGTAGTGAGTGTATACAGAGGTGAAGATTATCCAGACTTAAAAGTATGTAATTTGATGGATGGTTGTAACCTTGCATCTCTTTGTGGCTGTGTCAAATCATCCATATGCTAACTGTATCCGCCTACGCAAAGCCTTTGTTCTCTCTCATTTTCTCACCACCACCAATATTAGGGACATAAACATTGACGTCAATTACTTACTGCCTACCAACTTTGCCTAGCAGCCAGCTCTCATCACACTTGTCCCCCCGTCAAAGACTTGCGACTGAAGTTGGTTCGGTCTTCTTGGTTCTTGGGGCTTTGCTCTTTTGCCTTGCTGTCTGTAATCTCGGCGCTTGCGGATGTTCACCTGTTTCTCTGTGTTTACCATTGCGATTGTGTCTGCGTAACCCCATCTCAACGTGACCATATATGGTACTTTCCACTTTGGAAACTGTTTGCCTGACCCTGTCGCACATTCGTAGGTATTTCGCCTCACACTTTCATATGCTGATTTCTCCCGACCTCCCAGCAACGTCCCAATTAACAGCCTCATCACTGACAGATCTTGAACGCCACTCAACTGCGAAGAGGCCTCAAAGTCCTGCGCGAAGATCCATATGTCTCCATCAAAAACTGCAGGGCATAGGCTTTCCATTTGCCGGTAGGCAGCGACACCAAATGTAACAACAGAAGACAAGGGCCAGGCAACAGAACGTTTATTACGGAAAATCAACACATATTTATAGATTTTGATGTACATTATTGTAGGTTAATGTTAGTAGAAAATACAGTCTGTTGATTGTTTGTTTCTCACACAAAGTTAACCTTACATCTCTTGTGGCTGTGTCAGTTCATCTATATGTTAACTGTATCCGCCTGTCCATGTTGACCTTGTTTTCACATGACTAACATTGACCTCAATTACTGTCAACCAATTTGGCTAGCAACCATCTCTCACCACATGGTGACTAGGATTTTTTTGGTTTGGGATTCGCCAACGGGATGTACCAGCAATAATCTCCAGTGACACTGGACAGCTGTTTCATCCTAGTTTGAGACTTTTCATCAGTACGCACCCACCGGGATTCGAACCCAGGACCTTCTGGTTACAAGGCGAGCTCGTACACATATTTTTTTATCGTTCGGGTTGTAACCAGTTGAGAAGAATCCTCGAAATAATAATAATAATAATAAAAGAAATGAGCTCACTTATTATCTTCTGGTACAATTGTTGTTGTTGTTGTTCTTGCTTTGTTCAAGTTGATTTTGATTTCGGTCCTGTTCAAATTAGCCTCTTTTGTCTCACTATACATCATATCATATCATATCATATCATATATTGATAACTTCTACACACCGATATGTTTTTTTCTTATTAAGGTGGTCCGGTCAACTTCTGCACGTAAAGAGTTCAGAAAGCAGTTGCAACATCACAATCATCATCAACGATCATCTTCGCTATTGCGTAACAGTCGTTCCCGGAGTAGTAGTAGTACTGCATCTGTCGAATCAAAAGTGCCTAATAATTATAATAATAATTCGGCTAAAAAGCAGCGTCTCTCAGATTTATTCTCCGATGATGATGATCTTGAAGAAGATCTAACTCAGCCGATGTTCAAGGAAACTCCTGTTACAAAAATAAATAATCCATAACCCTGAAAAATAGTTAATTTTAATTTTTTTCTATTTTCGTATTTCTGGCAAGAAAGAGACTTATGACAGCAATGGTAACTAGATATATTCACTCTGCATTCATTGCTGTTCATATACGTCTTATTATATTTAAGTGTAGATGTTTGTTTTTGTGACCATGTATATCGCTTTCCTTGTTGTATTGGATTGTTTCCGTACAGTTCTACTTCTGTGCTGTGATAACCCTCGCCCCCCCACCCCGTGAAGCGGGGAGGCTATGTATAATAAACCTTGTTGTGTGACCTTCTTTTCAATGTCTTTATATAAAAAATATGTTTGTGTTCATCAAGGAGGGATAGAGTAGTTTTTTTCATTTGGCATGGGTTCCGTTTAGAGATATCGTCTACACCAATCGAAGTCCCATTATCCCCATTTCTATTCAACTTTTATCATAGTAGATGTACTAATTAATGGTCTTAACCCTAAGTGACTTCAGAGACTCAGGGATTGACTTGCTACCATGGAAGGGAATAATCTCGTTGACTTAGAATATGCAGATATGATATAGTCCTTATAGGCGCGGGGACGCTGACAAAATCCAGCAGAGTCTACTGAACACCTTGAGCAACAATCTTCGTATGTTTGGCATGCGATTCGCTCCCGCTGTCAAATGCAAGATGATGTTACAGGATTGGACTACACCGACCCGTAGATTAGAAATAGGAAGTGAAGTGGTAGAGCACGTTGACCACTTCACTTACTTGGGAAGTACCATCAGCCCCAACGGGTTGGAGCATCACTCTCCCTTACTCACATCACCTTCCTCATCTTGCTTCTCTACTACAGTTAGCACTATTCTGCAGGCTGGTGAGTCATCTTCACTTCACTCTGCGACCACAAACAACGATGAGAGCCATAGAAACAACCCAGATAGCCTTTTAAAGCCACATCGCCAACTTTATGTAGAAGCTTTTAACGTCAGGACTCTCTGCCATATCGGACAACACGCATCACTAGCAAGAACTCTGGAATCTAGAGCCATGGATGTATGTTGTGTTTCGGAGACACGCATATAAGACCCGAGTGTGGTCATTCACTTGACCTCACCCGCTCAACAAGGTGAATCTGCAAAATTCACTTTAAGGGTGTCGGGAGACCACTCAGCTAGCTCACGAGGACTCGCAGATGTAGGGATAGCACTGAGTGTTAGGGCGGAAAAATCACTTCTTGACTGGATCCCAGTAGATAGTCGTATGTGCGCGGTCCGTCTGAACGGGTCCGTTAAAAGAAGGAAAGACAGCACTACCCGTCGTTGCCTTTTCGTAGTCTTCACTTGCGCCCCAACAACAGACTGCAGTTCGGATGAATTAAAAGATGACTTCTACAGGAAACTGTCTAATTTGCTGCAAAAAGCAAAACGTTCAGACATAGTGGTTTTAGCAGGCGACTTCAATGATCACCCAAGTAGGGAAGTTGTGCCAGACTGAGAAGTATGTAGGTGGTACGTATGGAGTTCCCTGCCGACGAACCGACAGCGGTGATCGTCTTCTTCAGTTTTGCTCAGATAATCATCTGTTCCTAGTCAGCACTAACTTTAGGCACAAAGGAAGACATTGTGTAACCTGGCGACCTCCATGACCAAATCAACGCTGGACTCACATAGACCACATAGCCATAGGGTATCGTTGGTGAGGGTCAGTAGAAGACTGTCGCTCCTTCTGGAACACATTGGTAGACACTGATCACGCTCTGGTTCGCGCACGTTTATGCTTACGACTAAATGGACATAAGAAATTGACGGCAGCGAAACAGTTATGTCCCCCAACTAGATCGTGACACTGAGTCCTTATTTAAGGAAGTAATAGCGAAACGAGTTACTGAGGTCGACAGCAGGACTTCCCCTGAGGTAGCCTGGCACAACATACAGTTAGCTGTGGAGCAGTCTTCATGGGTGTGCTTTTCACGGATAATCTATCGAAGTGTTAAATTAATTGTGTTTTTTTAGCTCAATTAAGATGTGGAAACTGTATCGCCACCTGGTAATCAATCACCCCCGCGGAGCACTGTCATGATATTCTCAGTTGACGGTTGCAACACATCGATGATGAGTAGACTTGTGAGACGACGCCCCTTGGTTGTTATATGCATCTGTCTGAGTTGTTTAACACTGTAAATCTACAGGATTTTTCATTATGAGCTGACATTAGTTAGAGAAGCATTGGAAAACCTGGGAGTACTGAACAGCTGTTCCCCCGTCCTAGTTTGGGACTCTTCATCAGTACGCACCCACGGGACTCGAACCCAGGACCACGTTCTGGTTACAAGGCGAGCTCGTATACCATTAAGCCAATGGGACTCGATCCAATGGCCAGCCCATGAATTCTAACTTCTGCCAATTCACGACATAGCGCGACCCCTAGCCAATGTCTTCGGTGGCGAGTATTTGTCCTCACACCCCCGGACCTGCTGTACCCTACTGGTCACGACTTCTCACTAGAACCCCAGGTAACTACCTACCTGAATAGGGCAAGTCACTAGTGAGCATCTCATTACATGAAATTCATTTTACATACAAATGATAGTTTCATTGACTTTAAGGTTTCCGATAGTTTTTTCCGTTGCGATGCAATTCGCCTTGATTTTGAGGAAACTGAATTTTATGAAAATAAAAAGCACAAAACATTTGTTCCATCTGTGAAATCCATGTGGAGATAAACCCACATACAAATGGTGGACGAGGTAAAGAACAATGGAGACAGGAGAGGAAGAGAAATTGGAAAAAGAAGAGGAGACAGGACTTGGTGTGATTCAATAGGGGACTGTTCGTAAATGAGAAAAGTGATTGACGGAGTCGTACAATGTAATGTAATGTAATGTGGTGAACTGGGAAGCTACGAGCAAACGAACATTTCTGTTGCACAATACCACAACAACTGCACCTTTCAACACCAAACAGTCTCTGTCACTTATGAGAAACATGATTACTTACCATGGTATATCTGAAATCCCGAAGATGATGATAAGACCAACTAGAAGACTCAGTAAGATTCAACTGGAATAGAATTCCACACTTAACGTGCCGAACACCCAACACCTCCCTGAATGGGATATAGACACAGGTCCTCCTTCCTTAACTGAGGTTACTAAAACTGTCACTGATCTGATGCAAGGCAAAGCAGTGGGACCTGATGGATTAACTCCAGAGGTATTTAAGTACAGTGGAGGCAGTTTACCGTCTGCATTAACTGAGATCCTAGGCAGCGTCTGGGAATCAGAGGAAGTCCCATCGGGTTGGTGTAAGTCAATGATCATCCCGATATGCAAGAAGGGAGACAAGTCTTCTTGTGATAATCACAGAGGGATTAGCTTGACTAATATAGTATCTAAAATCCTAGACTCAATAATACTGCGTAGACTAAGTGGTGCTCGGGAGGCACAAACACGAGAAAACCAGGCAGGTTTTAGGTCAGGAAGAGGGTGTATTGATCATGTCTTCACCCTTCGACAGATTCTAGAACATAGGCATTCCTACCGGCGTCCAACAATCATTATATTTCTTGACGACCTAAAGGCGGCATTCGATTCTGTCGACCGAGAGGTTCTCTGGCAATGCTTGGCTGTGAAGGCAATACCGAGAAAATACATTGCACTGATTAAGGCACTCTACTCGTACTCATGCCATCAGCCAGGTGAGGGCTTATGGCGAGTTTTCATCTGAAGTGGTGACGACCAGTGGCGTCCGTCAAGGATGCCCATTATCCCCATTCCTATTCAACTTCATCATAGACGTACTATAATGGACTTAACCCTAACACACTTCAGCGACTCAGGGATTGACTTGCTACCATGAAAGGGAATAATCTCGTTGACTTAGAATATGCGGACGATATAGTCCTTCTAGGCGAGGACGCTGAAAAAATCCAGCAGAGTCTACTGAACACCGTGAGCAACAATCTTCGTATGTTTGGCATGCGATTCGCCCCTGTAAAATGTAAGATGATGCTGCAGAATTGAACTACACCGACCCCTAGATTAGAAATAGGGAGTGAAGTGGTTGGTAGAGCACGTTGACCGCTTCACTTACTTGGGAAGTACCATCAGCCAGTGCCAACGGGTTGATCTCTGACGAAATCTCAGCTGAGTACGGATACAGAGGGCTAGTTTCGCATATGCCCGACAGTTTACGCCGTCTCTGGCGTACACGTGATATCCGACTATCGACCAAAAGGCGTGTCTACTGCTCAACAGTCCGCTCCGTCCTCCTTTATGGCTGGCTGTGAGACCTGGCTATTGAGAGCAGAAGACATGAGAAGATTAGCTGTCTTCGATCGTAGGTGTCTGCGTTCTACCTCCCGCGTGAAGTGGTATAATAAGGTGAGCAATATTGAGGTAAGGCGTCGAGTGAGTGTTTGGTAAGGAGGGGAAATCAATAGACGAAACTGTGAAATTACATCGACTGAGATGGTTAGGACATGTGTTACGAATGAATGCCTAGTCATCGCCTTCCTTGACAATGGGTAATGTTAGCTGGCTGACATAGGATTGGTCAGGCTGGAAAAGAGCTAGCGGCGGTCAAACGAAAACATGGCACCAGTCAATGAAATCTACAACAGTTAGTCTAAGTCACGTCAGGCCGTCGAGTGGAACCCGAAAGGGAAGCGGCGAGTGGGACGTCCAAGGGTGACATGGACGAGATCGTGTGAAGAGGAACTGAAACAGTATGGATTAACATGGATGCAAGTGAAAAGTACAGCACAAGACAGAAGCAAGTGGAGGCGTGAAGTTGAAGCCCTATGTTCCACTAGGAACCCAAGGGAACAACAATAATAATAATAGTCTAAGTCACGTAGGAAGGTGCAGACTTCCTGACTGGTTGAGGTCCTCAGGACGGTAAAAACCAATAGTTGGAAACAATTGGTTACGTGGCTCAAAATCGTTCTCAGTGGCGCAAATGCATCCACTCCTTGTGACTTATGATTTCCAATGAAACTGTTTTGTTCTTCGTTATTACTATTCCTTTGTCTCACCACACCTCTGTTTACTGTCTCTGTCTATTATGCATTTCTCCTACTTTCTTCTCTTGCTTTGTGTGCTACATGGAGTGGAGGGAGTGTGGCGACTTGAACTGCCGCGCATATGTGCAAAGTTCTATGTCGAAAACCGACCGACCGACCGAGAATAGAATTATTCAGAAATTTATCAATAACCCGAACGATATCTTTCTACGTTACAAACTGTCAGTTGAGTCTATGTTGACTGACTGACTCACTGACTGACATCGCCTACCCAGTCGCGTCGTAGTCTTTAGTGGGATTCGAACCAGAGACCACACCACCTATCGCCTCACGAAACCCAGTGATACAGCCAGAGGACAGCACACTCTGATTAGTCTAGATCGTAAACATATACACAGACTCTGATAGTCCACTGGTTGAAATACAAAATTTTAAGCTCTTAATTAAAACGCTATCACAAAGATGTCCACTGGACACCAGTGAAATAATAATTAAGAGCTTGAAATTCTGTCTGGAAAATAATTATTTTACATTTAAAGGGAGTTTATATAGACAGACAAATGGTGTTGCTATGCGTTAACCAGTCTCCCCAATAGTCGCTGATCTTTTCATGAATAGCTTCGATGATAACATCTTTTCAAGAATAATCACTTCTAATATATGGTCAAGACACGTTGATGACACTTTCGTAGTGCTAAAACGAGATCTACACAATTCATTCCTGGAGAAAATAAACTGTCTATCTCCCAGAATCCAGTTTGCTTCAGAAGCAGACTTCGGTGAACTACCATTTCTAGACTGCCTGGCTAGTTAAGAGAAGGGAAAACGGACATTTTAGTATATCCATATTCAGGAAGAAAACCCACTTAATTAAATATTTAGATTTCAGATCATCACACCCCATCAGCGCAAAGGTATCAGTTGTTTCAAGTCTTCTTAGACGAGCACACTCTCTGATATTAACGGATGAGAAAGAAAAAGCGAAAGAAGAAATATCAAACATTACTGAAACTCTCCTCAAGCAGAACAACTACCTAACGAACTCCATCAACAAATTCAACACAGACATTAAGTGTGACCGTAAACGCATTCCGAAAACATGGACATCAACAGTCGTCATTCCATATAGAGCAGAGACGTCAGACGATATCAGAAGAGTACTCAATCAGCTCGACATCAGAGTTTTCTTCAAAACATCAGACACACTGCGAAACAACCTTGTCCATATAAAAGACCAAATCCCTGAAGATTCTCTATCTAATTGTGTCTATGAAATAAAATGCTTGGAATGTGATGCAATATACATCGGACAAACATCTCCAGAGAGAAATCAAAATCAGAAGAAATGAACACCGTAGAACATCTCTTCGACCACCGAGAAATCCCGTTGAACTACAAAAACTTGAAAAATCATCAGCCATAGGTCTACATGCTATAGAATCAGGCCACAAAATTGATTTTGACAATATTGAAATCGTCATCCAGAAAATCTTCAGAAATCACAAAGAACGTCTAATATCATTAGAAGCACTTCACATCAAGTGGAATCCAAATTGTCTGAACTGAATAGGAATGATGGACTAGAACAGAATCTGACCTGGTTGCAACACCTCCCTACCCTACCCCATGAAGTGACAAAATCAACACGAATGTGATAGGCAAGTTCACTTTGTAAACACACACTACTTTTATAATTTTACACACCGATCAAATCCAACAGTCCACACTTGATTTCGTTATCTTTACCAATTGGTAAACTTGACAACGAGAAATGCCCCCAGACATACGAACGATGATCAAGTTAGTAAACTTTATGTGATATCATAACAGACGAACTATTACCTTTGTTATTTGGTTTAGTTATCTTCATTGCTATTTTTACTTTCAATATGTCCCTGTAACTTGACCTATGTCTATTTTCTCACTCCCTAACTGTTTGTTATATATATGCTGAGATTTTGTAAATTCCGGTTTAATAGTACTTTGATAAAGCTATTAGCATTAAATAGCGAAACGTCAGTAAAAACAACAATATCGTTTTGTTTTTCATTCATTGGGAAATACAAAAACCTTTATTATAATTAATACCATAAATTCCTTTCACAATTTTATTTTCTTTCCTACTTCTTCTTTTTCTATTCCTCTGTTTCATTGACAAACGTTCATTTTCGACTTTTATGATTTCATGAACTTCCTTAGGTTTAAGTAGTGCTTTTCTAACTTGTTATCGTATTTACAAAATCCTGTTCATTCCACTTCATTATATTTATTATTATTATTTGACAATCATTCACCAATACTACTTGAAGGTTTACACCATATAATCAATGTTATTTTACAATCATTCTTATTGTCGTTATTTTCAACCTTGAACTTATGTCTAGTCCGCCCCATTCGTTGGTTTATTTTCATATTGTCTCTCACACACCCTCATCACACTCACTCTCGAAATCTGTTTTTTCTGTTGACTATATTTATATACACACACACATCATTAAATTAAATTACTGCATCTCATTTTGTCCCATGTTCTCATTGACCATGCATATTAAATAAAACTAACTGACTATTGTTCCATCCCATCCGTCTTACTTATACTTGTTCCACAATACACTTTCTGATATGATTCTAATTTGCCTTTACTGACTGACTGACTGGCTGGCTATTGTATGCTTAAATTAATTAATGGATTTATAATTGTAGGGCAGCCTGAAGAAGGAAGAATTTATTGAAAGCGACAATTGTTCGCTCTGAAGATCTTTTTGTTCTGAATAAATTATGGGAATATTCAATACACATATGATATATATACATAACAGTAGTGTTCACGTTACAAGCTGGCTAGCTATACAAAAAACAACAATACTACGACGGTTTGACACTCTTACTTAGCCGAGATAAGTTGGATATACACAACGACAACAACAACCACAACAATCCACTGACAGTACACAACAGAGAGGGGAATGAAAAAGACGAAGTTCAGAAATGCAAACAACAGCAACAACAACCACAACTACGGTGTACAAGTTTTAATAATGTGAGATGATAATAATAATAATAACAAAATCAAGTTTCTTATAAATAATAAAGGCGAAGATTCCTTCATATAAGGTAGACTAAATGCCCAAAAAAGAGTAAAACAAAATTGAAAGACTGCGTAATGGATTACTATTCTACTAATAACTGTACGTATTATTGTTGTTATTATTATTACTATAATAAAAATGCGATTCAATCTTCGTGTCTATGAGCACTCGGTGAGAAATATGATGAAGACTTTGGATTTTCTAAATATCCACGGATTAACGACTGAATGAAATACTCGGATGTGATGTTCTCATGTATGCCAGCTCCAACAGAGTGACCTACAAAATAAAAATAAATATGCATAAACAGATAAATGAGAATATAGATGAATTACACAACAGACAACAATAACAACAACAACCAGTTTTTCCACGTGTGTTAACCCGGCCGACAACTGTGCTACCTTGCCGTGGTGGTCGGGGGGCTTGAATACCGCTGTGACCCAACAAGCTAAACTGGCTGCGACTCATGTCCCTGCAGGTCCTACCATGTCACGAAAGTTGTTTGGATAGCGGTTAGACTAAAAGAAGTTGCCATCAGGTAGGTACATGGGCTCCAGAATCCAATCGGACCAAATAGCGTATGAACCTGTATTGGTCACCGGAAACCATGGGAATGCAGCTCCTGACGCTGCTCCACTGCCTTGCGGATTAGTCTCCAAGTCAAAGCCTCGGGCGGTGGTCCCTTAAGAAAACCATCTGCTTCGATCTGGGCGGCCCGGGCAGTAAGTATTTCAGCCCTCACACAATAAATGAAATGAAGTAACAAACTATCAGTGAAACTTATCGCGTACTCGTAACAATGCTTCCAAGCAATCATGATGTCGCAAGTAACTTATGTCTTTCCAACCTTACTTTTTTATTTTTATACATACACTCCTGTATTTTACCTTTGCTAACCTTAACAACTAGACTTCACCTTTGACAACCTTCCGCCTTTGTCTGGATTCCCAGTCTATCTGTGCCGTTTCGAGATGTTAGTGAGTAAGTAGCCTTCAAAATGGTTGCCCCCAATGCGATGTCGCATCTAACACAGATATCCTGAAACCGCGTGCCGCGTTCAAACTGGCAACCTACAATGTTCGGACGCTGATGCAAATCGGACAACAGGCAGGGTTGGTAAGAACATTGGGAAGCCTCGCTATCGATGTCTGCTGTATTTCGGAGACCCGCATTCAAGATTCCAATGAAGTGCTTCGATTGATTATCCTCTCCTCCATCTGGAAGTTCGAATGATATGTACAATTTGCGCTTATCCGGGTACCCTGTGACGTCACCATCCAGCTTATGAATATAAATGGATTACAAAATAGACAAGAACAACAACCAGTTTTCCTGAGTGTGTTAAAGTTTGACAGTAAGTGGAAATACTAAAGTGTAGTATATGTGATTATGAGTAGAAAAATTGATCAGGTAATAAATATAGGTCAACCTAATGTTCATTAGACATGCGTGAAATACATGATGATGATGATAGGCAAATAACCGTGTCACTACACTGAACACTTACATCAGTTTCGTCGACTAGAACGAAATTTACTTTTTTTCTCAACAGATTGACATCCAAAGTTACATCTGGTTGAAAGCTGTGCGCATGCCTCAGATACAGGGATTATTGGAATTCGACTAGGCGACGAATAACTAACACCTTCAGCCTTTTCATGAATCAATCCAGATGCAATCGATAGAATATTCAACCAATTGGATCCAAAAACTTCTCCATCATTGGTAACTATTGCACCTAGGTAAAAAGTGATTTCTCTGCTTGCCCATTTTCCGCATTAAGCAAACAATGAAGGAGGAGGCGGAGGAAGCGGGGGAGGGTTTGTCACGTATGCAGATGGACGGTAGCGCACAGAAATAGACGACCTGAATATATAAATATATATAATATACATATAAATCGAGATAAGTAAATAGCTTAACTGAGCAGAACAAACAAAATAGTGAAAACAAATAAATAAATCGATAAAAACAGCAACATTGTAGAGAGAGAGAATTAACAGACGATTTAAGAAATCAGCGGGGAGGCCTTCCCACACACACAGACAGATTAACTTCTGTGTTACCAAACAACAGCAAGTTCCTCAGTGTTCAGTCAAAAGTCGACACATATTAGTTATTCCTTTTGTTACTACCAACTGTATAGCTGCAAAATCAGGTGCATTGGAAGAAGAATACCAAGACAGCTAGCCAACCTGTTCATGTCTTCCACTTTCAATGGGCATCTCTCACAGCCATCCCATAAGGGAGGAAGGAGCGGACTCCTGAGCAGTACACACACACCCTTTGGTAGACAGCCAGTCAGCCAGGTATCACATGTCTACTCGAGAGATGGCATAAGATGGCGCATATGTCGAATGATGAGGCTTGTGTGTACCCGTGCTGAGACTTTGTTAGCCATCAATCATCCGCTGGAGCTGGTTGATACAACTCCCCGAATAAATGAAGTGCTCAACACGCCCCACCGACCGCTTCATTCGGAGATTACTGCTGCTCAACAAGGTGTTCAGAAGACTCGACCTCTATTTTGTCAGCGTCTTCACCAGGGAGCAGGACTATTCATATAATTACACCGGATTAGAATATAATTACAAGATGGGATGAATCGAATGAAGACAAAGAGATAAAATTCCACACACACAGAACAGAACAAAAAACTGAAGGGTAAGGGAACATACCGAACTAGGTCCATGGTAGTTGTAAAGGCTGGACTGGTTTCTTTTGAACACATAGCTCTGGCTTTTCGATGCATTTGGCGAGAGCTTCCCCATTACAGACAAGTCGGAAACACACTGACTGCCTTTGGTAGATTTTTCTTTACTTCGTAAATGACCTTAAAAGATGAGTCAGTTGAGATCCTGTGACAGGTATTGACGAGGTGTTCAGTTATTGCGCTTCTGATTGAACCAGTGCCTTCTGTTTTCGCAGCCATGCTGGATGATATTCTCTAACAGGTTTTGATAAGACCCGCATAGAACGACCTATGTACCTAGTTCCGCAAGATCAGGTGAACTGATATATGCACATTGAAGTGGTCATGTGCTGAAGTCTGTCCTTTCCGTTGCTCCGAAGTAGTGGGCGGCTAGAGAATATCACTCTTAGAGTTGCTGCCTTATAAAAGTGGTGATATGTTTGGGTAGTTACAGCGCAGCCAGCTAATATGTTAACCACCTAGGTGGATCGTTTTGTTGTTCAGTGACGATTTCATTGGACAACCGGTTGTTACACCATCAAAGGTTCGGGGTCGTTACGTTACGTGCCTGTAGAAACTGATCTTTCAGGTGGGTTTTGTCTGAGCGATCATACTGGTCATTGGCCTGTAAGTGTTAGGCTAAACCTGAGATAGACCTCAAAATAACCACACTTACTAAAAACTTCACCGCGTTATAACCTAAGCAGTACACTCTACCTGACGTGTAAGTACTGACGAACGGAATTAGAGTTAAAAGACTTGAGATGGGAAGTGTGTCTGGGACGGAGCTGTATTTTTTTTACACAAATGAAATATCAAATTTAATAAATATAAAGGTGTTATACAACTTATCTGCTGCCTTGACTGGTGGTAGGCTCGGAGAGTGCGCTGAATGAAAGTACAACAAGAGGAGAGAGCGAACCTAGTAGGTGCAGGAGAGTCACAAATCAAAAGATGAAGTGAGTGAGTGCGTTGAGACAAAAGTTCAAAGGTTCAGTTTACACTACAGACCTGAGACTTTATCAAATATGACTCAGAATTTAAGAAAACTTACGGTGACCTTGCTGTATTTTCGCCTTTTTTATTCTTTTGTAAAAGCGATATGAAGTGTAATAAATGAGATGCTTTGAATGTTTTAGATACGCTTTAGTGCGCTTACGTGGATTTTATTCGCGGAAATTTACCATATTTCTTTTTTTCATAGTTAATAACAGTCCAACGGAATCCGTTGATCTCAGTCTTATAGAACAATTGATCGTCGCTTGTGGTGGAGAAATCGCTGTGGAGATTACACCATCTTCACTCAACAGACGACGACAAAATAGTTGTTATGCACAAGAGGCGGGAAAACAGCAAAATCGGCTTATAGCTTTGGTTTCAACGGACTGGCATACTTGCAAGCGCTTGCTACGCTGGGTAGTATCCCGATACTCCGTAGTGAATGGTAGCTGGATGTATGTCGAGAAAATGTCAAGACATCAAGCGAAGAGTCTGATAATTGGCCTCTCCACTTATTACTCACATATCCTGGTCGTTATGAATTGCCCAGAGGATTCATATCTGGATCTCTGGAACCAGCTAGTTGGTGAGTGTTGATCATTTTTGATCAATAATACTTTTTTTATAAACCTGGAAACAAATGTTTCTTATTCAAGATTGCACATAATAGGTGTAAAACATGGGCACTGTGGTGGTAGTAATTAATTCCATATTAGTTTGTTTATTAGATGTATCACACAGTCAGTGAAACAGTATTAATATTTACTGGATGACAAAGTTGTTTCGAACACAATTCATTATTGCTGTTCATAATCATATCACGAATTAAAATCACACGACTTTGAAACTTGAGTTTTATAGTCTTCTTTGTCCTCTCCTATTTGTGGTCGTTGAAGTAGTAGAATCTTCAGAAATATATACGATTATATATATGATTATGAACAGCAATAATGAATTGTGTTCGAAACAACTTTGTCATCCAGTAAATATTAATACTGTTTCACTGACTGTGTGATACATCTAATAAACAAACTAATATGGAATTAATTACTACCACCACAGTGCCCATGTTTTACACCCATATTAGTGTATGTGCAATCTTGAATAAGAAACATTTGTTTCCAGGTTTATAAAATAAGTATTATTGATCAAAAATGATCAACACTCACCAACTAGCTGGTTCCAGAGATCCAGATATGAATCCTCTGGGCAATTCATAACGACCAGGATATGTGAGTAATAAGTGGAGAGGCCAATTATCAGACTCTTCGCTTGATGTCTTGACATTTTCTCGACATACATCCAGCTACCATTCACTACGGAGTATCGGGATACTACCCAGCGTAGCAAGCGCTTGCAAGTATGCCAGTCCGTTGAAACCAAAGCTATAAGCCGATTTTGCTGTTTTCCCGCCTCTTGTGCATAACAACTATTTTGTCGTCGTCTGTTGAGTGAAGATGGTGTAATCTCCACAGCGATTTCTCCACCACAAGCGACGATCAATTGTTCTATAAGACTGAGATCAACGGATTCCGTTGGACTGTTATTACCTATGAAAAAAATGGTCAATGGAAATTATGGTAAATTTCCGCGAACAAAAGCACGTAAGCGCACTAAAGCGTATCTAAAACATTCAAAGCATCTCATTTATTACACTTCATATCGCTTTTACAAAAGAATAAAAAAGGCGAAAATACAGCAAGGTCACCGTAAGTTTTCTTAAATTCTGAGTCATATTTGATAAAGTCTCAGGTCTGTAGTGTAAACTGAACCTTTGAACTTTTGTCTCAACGCACTCACTCACTTCATCTTTTGATTTGTGACTCTCCTGCACCTACTAGGTTCGCTCTCTCCTCTTGTTGTACTTTCATTCAGCGCACTCTCCGAGCCTACCACCAGTCAAGGCAGCAGATAAGTTGTATAACACCTTTATATTTATTAAATTTGATATTTCATTTGTGTAAAAAAAATACAGCTCCGTCCCAGACACACTTCCCATCTCAAGTCTTTTAACTCTAATTCCGTTCGTCAGTACTTACACGTCAGGTAGAGTGTACTGCTTAGGTTATAACGCGGTGAAGTTTTTAGTAAGTGTGGTTATTTTGAGGTCTATCTCAGGTTTAGCCTAACACTTACAGGCCAATGACCAGTATGATCGCTCAGACAAAACCCACCTGAAAGATCAGTTTCTACAGGCACGTAACGTAACGACCCCGAACCTTTGATGGTGTAACAACCGGTTGTCCAATGAAATCGTCACTGAACAACAAAACGATCCACCTAGGTGGTTAACATATTAGCTGGCTGCGCTGTAATTACCCAAACATATCACCACTTTTATAAGGCAGCAACTCTAAGAGTGATATTCTCTAGCCGCCCACTACTTCGGAGCAACGGAAAGGACAGACTTCAGCACATGACCACTTCAATGTGCATATATCAGTTCACCTGATCTTGCGGAGCTAGGTACATAGGTCGTTCTATGCGGGTCTTATCAAAACGTGTTAGAGAATATCATCCAGCATGGCTGCGAAAACAGAAGGCACTGGTTCAATCAGAAGCGCAATAACTGAACACCTCGTCAATACGTGTCACAGGATCTCAATTGACTCATCTTTTAAGGTCATTTACGAAGTAAACAAAAATCTACCAAAGGCAGTCAGTGTGTTTCCGACTTGTTTGTAATGGGGAAGCTCTCGCCAAATGCATCGAAAAGCCAGAGCTATGTGTTCAAAAGAAACCAGTCCAGCCTTTACAACTACCATGGACCTAGTTCGGTATGTTCCCTTACCCTTCAGTTTTTTGTTCTGTTCTGTGTGTGTGGAATTTTATCTCTTTGTCTTCATTCGATTCATCCCATCTTGTAATTATATTCTAATCCGTTGTAAGTTTTTGTTTTTATGCCTTTCGTAATCTATCTTCACACACGCCTAACTTACATTTCAAGTTGAAAATTTTCATTTCAATTTGTTTGCATGCTGATTTTGTTAACACCTGTTATTTGTTCTATCCCTGCGTCTCTAAGCCTCTTGTAAACCATATCAAGTTGAAAATGATTGGCATCTATTATTCGCCTTGAAAGTTATAAGTATGAAACTTCGGCACTGTGGTGGTAGAGTAACTCCATTATGGATAGGATTTTATTTGCATAAATCACACAGTGGTGTTATACAGTAATATTAACTGATGACCACGTTTCAAGCACAAACTATTGCCACTCATAATCATATCAAGTTCTTGATAGTTGGGTACCATTTACATCGATCGAAGTGACTGTCGTCCTGTGTTCAGATCTCACTTCGATCTGACTAGCAAGCACTACTACTGGTTGATGCCAGTGTTGTCCAACTATTCAATCATGCCAATTAACCAGTTAGACATACATACATACATACTACTTGAGAATGACAGTTAGTATCGACTTGTGCACATACTTCCGTGTAGACATTGATAACATCAAGTATAACAGCCTTAGTTAGTTTTAAACATACAGAACGGCGGAAAAACATCTGGCAAATAAACCCCGCCAAGGAAATGAACATTAAAGTCATTTCATCAATTGGCGTCATACTAAATGCTTACCATGAGCTATTTTCTCTGGAGTGTACCTTCCCAGCATAATAATATTCTCCGAATTTCCATTTTCCATAGACCCACGATGCACGGTTCAGACGGTGGATCGTGGGTCTATGGAAAATGGAAATTTGGAGAATATTATTATGCTGGGAAGGTACACTCCAGAGAAAATAGCTCATGGTAAGCATTTAGTATGACGCCAATTGATGAAATGACTTTAGTGTTCATTTCCTTGGCGGGGTTTATTTGCCAGATGTTTTTCCGCCGTTCTGTATGTTTAAAACTAACTAAGGCTGTTATACTTGATGTTATCAATGTCTACACGGAAGTATGTGCACAAGTCGATACTAACTGTCATTCTCAAGTAGTATGTATGTATGTATGTCTAACTGGTTAATTGGCATGATTGAATAGTTGGACAACACTGGCATCAACCAGTAGTAGTGCTTGCTAGTCAGATCGAAGTGAGATCTGAACACAGGACGACAGTCACTTCGATCGATGTAAATGGTACCCAACTATCAAGAACTTGATATGATTATGAGTGGCAATAGTTTGTGCTTGAAACGTGGTCATCAGTTAATATTACTGTATAACACCACTGTGTGATTTATGCAAATAAAATCCTATCCATAATGGAGTTGCCTTGAAAGTTATTTCTCCAGTTATCAAATATTAATTTTGTATACTTTGTAACTGTTTTTTCTAATCCTATGCAATCTTATCTCTATATTCGCACCTTCAGACTTTCATATCAAGTTGAAAATTATTATCACCTTCGTTACTAGGTGGAATTAATTAAACACAATAATTGTTTCCTTGTTAACTAATCTATATAAATGCGATTGTACAGCTGCTTTTGAGAATGAAATCGCCGAAAAGAGATCGCCATCTTTGCTGAACTTCTTGTTCTTATCAATCATCTAATGTTCCGATGGGTAATTTCCACGACTTTTATAAGTGACTACTACTCTAAGCTATAGGAATTTAGAAAACAATGTCCGCCAATGCAAAGTAAACATCAACGAGTAGATTGTAGGAACGACCATAAACTCACTTCCAGCACCACCACCAGTAAGAATAATAGTCCATCCTTCAAACACTGATGATCTTGGCGTTGGAATACGCAACTCGCGACACACACCTTCTGCTAATGTCAAAGATGACAGCTCATCTAAAATGAGAGACGAATGACGCTAACTTAAACAAGCGTATATATACATACATCTATATATATGTATATACGCTTGTCTAAGTTAACGTCATTCGTCTCTCATTTTAGATGGGCTGTCATCACTAACATTATCGGAAGGTTCGTTGAATTCAATGTCATTAGTTGCCAAGATCATCAGTGCTCGAAGGATGGACTATTATTCTTACTGGTGGTTAGGAGGTATGAATATAGATTACGAAAGGCATAGAAACAAAAGCTTACACCGGATTACAATATAATTGTAAGATAGGATGAATCGAATGAAGACAAACAGATAAAATTCCACACACATAGAACAAAATAAAAAAACTGAAGGGTAAGGGAACATACCGAACTAGGTCCATGGTAGTTGTAAAGGCTGGACTGGTTTCTTTTGAACACATAGCTCTGGCTTTTCGATGCATTTGGCGAGAGCTTCCCCATTACAAACAAGTCGGAAACACACTGACTGCCTTTGGTAGATT
This sequence comes from Trichobilharzia szidati, assembly GCA_944472155.2. Classification (NCBI taxonomy): domain Eukaryota; kingdom Metazoa; phylum Platyhelminthes; class Trematoda; order Strigeidida; family Schistosomatidae; genus Trichobilharzia; species Trichobilharzia szidati. The sequence goes on along the minus strand of OX235271.1, from coordinate 186,841,776 downwards.
TTTGTTTACTTTGTAAATGACTTTAAAATATGAGTCAGTTGAGATCCTGTGACAGGTATTGACGAGGTTGTAGGAGTTAGACTTGATTTAACTTAGACCTAAATTAGCCACTCTTACAAAAACTTCTTCACCGCTCTATGACCTTAGTTGTACTCTGCCCAATGTGTAAATACTAGCGAATGGAATCAAGGTAAAAAGACTTAAGACGACAAGTGTGACTGGAACAGAGTTATATTCACACAAAGCAATATGAGATTTGATAAAATATAAGAGGTTATACACTTATCTGCAGTCGAGACGGTGGTAAGCTCGGAGAGTGTGCCGGATGAAAGCACAACGAGAGAGCGAACCAAAGCCGTACAGGAGGAAGTGATCCAAAATGTCAGGTGAGTCCGTTGAAACAAAAGTTCGAATGTTCAATGTGCACTACAGGTTATCCCCTCTTTAGAAGGGTGGTGGGAAAACAGCAAGCTTCGATATATAGAAGTAGCAAGGTTGTGTACAATAATAGTGGATGAACAAGAAGGTGTGAAGGTAGTAATAAAAATAGTTTTAAAAAAATATATTGTGAAAGGAAAGAATGAAGGGAAAACAACTAAGGCAATTTATGGGCACTATGTACATGATTAACGGTTTAAGACGGAATATAAGAAGAAATAACGCTGGTGCCTTGGTGCGATTTCACGCTTCTGAGTTGTTTGGGTTTTTTTTGCATCGTTTATTTTTATTTATCTTTTTTTATATATCTGTTTATTTATTTATTTTTTCAAACGGCATACTATTACGGGCTGAATTATGTGGAGGTCTGATGGTTTACCTCCGTTTCCCAGGTTGTCATAGCAGGAAGGTGACATTATGTCTAAGTTTCATCTTAGACTAATGCTCCATCCTTCCTCATCAACCAAAACTAGTAGTAATACCAAAGGCAATCAATATACCAGCGTATTTGGAGGAACAAAGTAAAAGTAACAGAAAAGAACAGAAGAAGAGGTTAAGATTTAAAAATCAGCATAAGGTGTTACCAAAAACTTAAGCGGAATAAATGCGAGGAAACTAGTGTAACATGGAAGTGATACGCCAAATTGAAATAAAACAAGGGAAATTGCTAACGCTGTGAAAACTGATGCAATGTACAGAGAAGTGTGTGTACAACCAATAGTTAAGAGTAGGTACAATCACCGTTTTAAAAAATGTTGCAAGCTGTACAACTAAAGTCATACAAAGTAACTACAAGTACGGGTCACAAAATAAATAAGTGTCAGCACGGCACAACCCGAGTGAACATAATAAAGTCTGTAAAAAAAATAGATTGAGCAGATTAAAATGTACAGCAGAGAAGTGACACAGTCATGTGCAATAGTATGTAACGGTTCATTGAACTATATAGTACAAGTTTTGCTTCTTATTTTTTATTTTATTTTTTTAAATTTTATTTTTAGACTTTTTGTTTTTACATTTTATCTTCTTATTTCTTTTATTTTATTATTTTTATTGGTCTATATTTTGTTAGTTCGCTTTGTAATTCCACAAGTGATGGGAGCCATCATACGACGATTGAGTTGATTGATATAGCTAGCTGTTCGAATGCAAGGCCGAAAATAAAATGTTAGAACACTGTAAAGAGAAAGCAATCTAACAAGGTTAGTAACTGTAAAAGTGGCTACTGCCCACAAACTAAATCAAAAGGGGAAATACCAGGAAAAATGAATGTAAACTGCGACAAAGAAAGAAAAAATAAGAGTACGAACTACTCTTGTACGTAAAAGTGTTTAGTTAAGGAATTCACAGTATCGCTTAGGCCGGTGCACACGCCGACCCGTGCGTGTAACTGTTACCTTACTTGTTGTATCTGGCAAACTGCTAGATTTAGTAGGATTTTCAACAACAGAACTTTTTAAATTAATAAATTTATTCTCATAGTACAGTACATGAGGGACGCCAGTTTACAGGCATCATCAAATTGTTACAGAAATAGAACCATATAATTCAATCACAGTTTACAGCCAGTAGCAAGATATGCTTTACATGTTCGCTGGAGATTATACATACACTTGATAAATGTTAATCCCAGTAGTATAAAACAGCCTTTTCACTTATATACAATCATTTCTGTGCTAAGTTGGAAAAATCTGCTAGATTGTCAGTGAGTGCAACACAACAGGAAATACAGGAGTATTGTCTTCGCATTAACAAAAAAACCAGGTCTTTGGTGGATGGATTATAAGTGCCTGAGAAAAAAAATAAAGCTTGAAGTCAATATTCATACATAACTTTGTTGTGTGCAGAGTCCTCGAATTATAGTTCATTGATGTGTTATTTTGAAATCAGTGATGTGTTCACCTCATTTGATCTTCAATGTCATTGTTGGGAGTAAGTACATAAGCTTCGGACGCATTAATTAATGGATTTCTACTGCTTACTGGTATTTTCTTACCGTGAGGAAGGTTTATGAGTTTCAGCTACTCCGACAGGAGTTGAGAATATTAACTGCTCAGCAACATTATGGATATAAGTTCATCACATTATCGAAGGAAAGGTGGGTTGCAGTTGGTGAGGGATATATGGTGCCCAACGAGCGTTCATCTGTCCATGTGATGTTGTGGTGAGTTATACCTTTTTCATGTTGTCGGCTTATGTCCATTTTATTCCACTTATTGTGTCGGGTAGTAGTTTTACAAACGAGATTTCTTGTCTGTTTGAGGATACGTATGTTAACCGTTAATGTTTTATCTAGAATTATAAATATAGGCAAAAAACAACAGGTGTAGTATTTAAGCTTATACATTAAATGGACCTATAATTTCGGAGGCTCTCAGATAGGAACTAGAACTACTATCGTTTGCAAACTCTTGTAGTTTGTCATTAAGCACCTTTTTGAAGGAGGCCAATGTACTTGCTTGACGCATTTCCATTGGCAGTTTATTCCATATCTGTGCATACCTAATCAAGTAAAACCTTTGCCTGGTGGCTGTTTTACATTGTTCGATAGCTACTGTACCCTTAGTGTGTCTTAGTTTGTAGCCATTGTCATCTGAAAGTCGAGTGCCATTAGTAGAGGTAAAAACTAAGTGGTTTAGAAGCTTATAGTAAAGTAAACTTGGCTGTGGTGTGGGTGCAGGCGTAGTTGCTGGTTGTGCAGGCGTGAGAGGTAAAGAGTCTTCGATGTAGGCCGCTTTAAGTCTGTCGACACTGACTGTGTCTTGATGGCCAGATCGATCAATAACGAAAAAATTTTCTTTCCAACTAAGGACCTTGGAAGGTCCATCATATGCGGGTTGCAATGGCTTACGCATGGCGTCATGACGCACGAAAACATGAGTACAATCATCCAGTCGATTATCGACATGTACTTTCCGGTTTTGAATGCATGTGGGAACAGGTCGGATTTGCTGCATATAACCTTTAAGCCTCTGGGCGTAACAGATGATATCAGGGAAAATTTGCTCGACATTGTCAGGACTGACAAGCTCACCTGGTAAACGCAGCGTAGTGCCATACACCAATTCAGCTGAGGAACATTATAGATCCACTTTGAGTGTGGCACGGATGCTAAGTAGGACCAAGGGCAGAGAATCCGTCCACCTACTGTTGTTTACTGCTATCAATGCTGCTTTTAATTGGCGGTAAAAACGCTCTACCAGCCCATTTGCAGCGGGATGATACGCGGTTGTCCGAATACGCTTGCATCCCGGCATCTCCAAGAGTTTCTTGAAACTTATGGATTCAAATTGTTGTCCCCGGTCGGTAGTGACAGTGGCGGGACATCCGAAACCGGCAACCCAGCCTTCCATGAACGCACAGCAGACGGTTTGGGCCGTTGCATCTGGGATCGGAATGGCTTCTGGCCAACGCGTGAAGCGATCCACACATGTAAGTAAATACGAGCAACCATTGGTAGGGGGTAAGGGCCCCACGATATCCAAGTGAATATGATGGAAACGAGCATCTGGGGTTGCGAAATCCCCAACGGTGTGACGTTATGCTTGGTTATTTTGGCACGTTGGCATTTAACACATGCACGTGTCCACTGACGCAGATCACGGCTGATACCAGGCCACACGAATCTGGCCGATATCAACTTGTCCGTTGCTCGAATCCCAGGATGGGAGAGGTTGTGTAAGCACTCAAACACGGTGCGACGCAAGGGCCTAGGGACAATTGGTCGAGGAGTGCCTGTTGACATGTCACACAGTATGGATGCTTCGCTGTTCGGCAGGGGAACACGTTCTGTGTTCAGCGAGGTTTCGTTTGACAGGTGTTCTAAGTTCAAGTCTTTCATTTGAAGTTCTGCCATTTTATTAAGATCTATGGTTGATGGCGCTGACATAACGCATACGCGAGACAACGCGTCTGCTACAGGATTATCAGCTCCAGAAACGTGCTGGATGTCGGAAGTGAACTGTGAAATGTAGTCCAAGTGGCGTAGTTCATGTGGAGAGTACCTGTCTGTAGTGGTGTGGAGGGCGTACGTCAGGGGCTTATGATCGGTAAATACTGTGAATTTCCGACCTTCGACAAAATGGCGAAAATGTTTGATGGCCGCGTATATGGCGAGGAGTTCTCTGCCAAAGGTGCTATACCTCGCTTCAGCTGCGGACAACTTCCGAGAGAAAAAGGCGACTGGTATCCATGAGGTATGTACCTGTTGCTGCAGAACAGCTCCAATAGCTGTGTTAGATACATCGATACGATGTCGGAATACAATCGCTTTGGAGGAGTCTGAAGCTAAGAATCTTCTCAGGTGCAATGACGTCATGAATTGAGTTATTAAAAGTTGTTAAGAATTGCCTCTAAGGACTCGTTCGAAAAGTACGAGTCCCAATTAGAACATCTAATTAGGTGCTGATACAATTCCCAGTCAGCATGTGCGTACAATCTCATAGGTATCTGGCCAGCTTCATCTCTGCGTTTTGTTTCAGGAAAGATGTCGAAAGAACACACTACTATTTTATGGTCACTACCTGGAAATTCATGTCCCACATGTACTGTAGATGGTTTTATGTCGTTCGTGAAAATAAGGTCTAGGATATTTGCGGATCTAGTGGGTGAATTTCAACCTCGCCTAGATTACTAGGTCACTAGTATTCTAGCCGGTCCCAAGCCCGGATAAATAGGGAGGGTTGGGGCGTGGTGCTAGCAACTCCACCCCCAAAACTTAACCAAATTGCCACTAAAACTTCAACGCACAAATATATTCAAAATTCTAAAAATACAAATATTGACCTTATTTTTCTCTGTAATCGGGGAAGTGAAATGACGCAGGCTGGTGAAAGCCTCCGGGAAGCCAGTCAGCCGATGTGCCTTCTTTCGATGAAAGCAAAAATAAAGATGGGGACGTGGAATATTCGTACAATGTACGAAACTGGAAAGGCTGCTCAGGTAGCCGCAGAAATGAGGAGATATAAAACAGAAGTGTTGGGAATCTGCGAGAGCAGATGGAACGGATGTGGAAGGTGCCAACTACCAACTGGAGAGACAATAATCTACTCCGGTCACCCAGAGGACGATCACGAGCACACCGAGGGAGTGGCCATCATGATGTCACCAACAGCGGCTAAAGCTCTCATGCAGTGGGAACCAATCTCCTCCAGGATAATGACAGCCAGGTTCAACTCAAAAGGGAAAAAGGTTACAATCATTCAATGCTATGCGCCTACAAACGTCTCAGAAAAAGATAAGAAGGAGGATTTCTTCAGTCAACTACAAACAGTAATGGACAACGTCCCAAAGAGCGATATCAAAATCCTGATGGGCGACATGAATGCGAAACTGGGAGGAGACAATACAGGAAGAGAACTCACCATGGGTCGTGAGGCCCTCGGTGAAATGAACGAAAATGGTGAACTCTTCTCAGGCTTCTGTGCCTTCAATGATTTGGTGATTGGTGGTAGTGTGTTCAAACACAAGGATATACACAAGGCAACATGGATTTCACCAGATGGACACACCAAGAACCAGATAGACTTCATTTCAATCTCAAGGAAGTGGAGACGGAGCCTACTGGACACAGGGTCGGGGAGAGGAGCAGATGTGGGTTCAGACCACTATCTAGTACAAGGGACTTTGAAGGTGAAGCTGAAAGCCTCGAGGATAGCTGGGGATAGGCCACAATGCAAGTTCAACACGCAAAAACTGAAGGACACAATCACACAGGACATTTTCACTGCAACTGTCAAAGCAAAGCAGGAAACGCTACGTGGCACCACTGAGGAATCATGCGTGGAAGACCACTGGAACTCTCTGAAGGTAGTTTTCAACTAAACGTGTTCAACGGCTTTAGGAAGAAAGAAGAGACAAGACAAGGAATGGCTCTCAACGGACACTTGGAAGCTAATAGAGGAGAGGAGAATGGTGAAAGAGAAAATGATTCAATAATAATAATAGTATATTCTCATTTTTTACATGAGGGACGCCAGTTTACAGGCATCATCAATTCGATAAATTACACATGCAATTAGTAGGTATAGTTAGTAATGATAATATAATAGGGTACATATTTATTCATACAGATATAGGACACACAAGTTGTCTAGGAATGGATAAGAATTATTTAAGTTACATATTTAAATTACATGGATTACGGTTAAATAACATGGTTGTTGTCATTTTATCTTTAGTTTGTGAGGAAAATCGGATAACTGGTGATTCACTGGAACACACCAAGAAATATAGAGATATTGACATCGCATTAACAAAAAAAACCCAAGTATGCGTTAGATGGATTACATATACTTGGGAAAATAAATAAAGCTTGAAGTCAATCCCCTCATAAAAGAATAAAATGCGTCTTACAATAATATATTCCCACTCTATGCACATGAAGAACTCCAGTTGACAGGTATCATCAATATAATAATAATACACACATGGAGTAAACATGTTTAAAATTTTTCACTAACACAAAATATATATTCAAGGGAAGATAATTAAATATTGACCGAAAGTACACTCTGCATAAGTTAAAACAGTTTATATGGCATAATTCTAGGCACTATTATTGTTTGAATTTGTTGAAAATGAGCGAAACAACTGAGTGTTGCGTTACATTCGGTCGATATGGTGGGCTAGTCACAAAAGTATAAAAATGGCTTATTAAACGTTACTAAGTTTACCGTAACCGATGTTTTAAGCAATATAATCTGCAAAGATGCACAAGAGAAAGAGACGCTGAGCTCAAATTACATAGCACTGGACAAAGAAGTGAAGAAGAGTGCCAGGAAGGACAAAAGACAATTCTACGACAACCTGGCTACTGAAGCTGAGAAGGCAGCAGGCAAAAGGGACCTGAGGACACTATATCAGATAACCAAGTCTCTATCAGGGAAGAGATTAACACAATTGAAACCTACAAAAGACAGCCAAGGGAACCTGATTACCAAGGTAGAAAGACAGATTAAACAATGGGCGGATCACTTCAAAGAACTCTTGAACAGACCACCACCTGCAACCCGTCCAGCAATACCAAGAACAGCACGTACACAACTGCAAGCTGACACCAATCCTCCAACGAAAACTGAAGTCATGAATGCAATCAAGCTTCTGAAAGCTGGAAAAGCAGCTGGACCAGATGGAATACTCCCGGAAGCACTGAAAGCGGACCCAGAAACGATAGCAGATGTGCTGACTCCATTACTGCAAAAGATCTGGAAAGAGGGAAAGGTGCCTACTGACTGGAGGAAAGATTACCTAGTGAAACTGCCAAAGAAGGGCGACCTAGGACTCTGCAAGAACTGGCGAGGAATCATGCTCCTGTCGACGCCAAGTAGAATTCTGAGTCGCATCATCCTGGAGAGAATAAAGGACGCACTGGATACAGAACTCCGCCAACCGGAACAAGCTGGATTCAGGAAAGGCAAATCATGTTCTGACCAAATTGCAACTCTACGCATTATCATCGAACAAAGCATGGAATGGCAATCAAATCTCTACCTCAACTTCATAGACTTTGAGAAGGCCTTCGACAGCGTTGACCGCGAAGTAATTTGGAAACTACTCGAGTACTCCGGCGTACCCCAAATATTCATCAACCTTATTCAGCAGCTGTACGACAACGGCACATGTCAAGTGATCCACAACGGAAAACTCAGCGAAGCGTTTGGAATAAACACAGGAGTCGGACAAGAGTGCTCATTATCACCAAGGATATTCCTAATTGTTGTGGACTGGATTATGCGTCAGACAGTGGGAAACGAGAAGACAGGGATATCCTGGACCGACGTGAAGAATCTAGAAGACCTGGATTTCGCGCGTGGATGATTTATGTTTGATGTCACAAAAAATCGAAGACTTACAAGCGAAAACCGACAAACTGGTCGAAGAAGCAGCAAAGACACCACTCCAGGTGAACATAGACAACACGGATGTTATGAAAATAACCAACCAACAACAACAACAACAGTAGCAACATCCAGCGTCAATCACCATCAACGGAAGGGATTTGAAAGAGGTTACTTCTGTCACTTATCTAGCTAGGGAGCATTGTCTCAACTAGAGGAGGAACAGACGAGGACGTCAAATCGAGAATCGGGAAGGCGAGAAACACATTCATCAACCTGAAACCAATCTGGAAATCTTCGTCACTCAGCATCAACAACAAAATTCGGATTTTCAATACAAACGTTAGTCAAGTCAGTTCTTCTATACGGATCAGAAACTTGGCGGGTCACGAAAAATAATTCCAACAGCCTGTTGCACACCTTTATCAACAACTGTCTTCGTTCTATACTGAAGATTAGATGGCCGGAAAGAATCACAAACAAGAAGCTATGGGAACAAACAAACCAGGAACCAATCGCCCAAGAAATATGCAGGAGAAAGTGGAGATGGATTGGACACTCGCTGAGAAGGCCGTTGGGTGACATTGCGCGTCAGGCCCTCGAGTGGAACCCGAAGGGGAAGCGGCGAGTGGGACGTCCAAGAGTGACATGGAGGAGATCGTGTGATGAGGAACTGAAACAGTATGGATTAACATGGATGCAAGTAAAGAGTATAGCACAAGACAGAAGGTAGTGGAGGCGTGCAGTCGAAGCACTATGTTCCACTAGGAACCCAAGGGAACAACAACAACAGTGGGTGAATTTATCTGTTGTGTCCACCCTCCTATGACGATGGAATTCAGGAAACTATCATACATTTGGGGTCCTCGGAGTGAAGACAATGATACATCTGGCATATTGAAATCACCTCCGATAATTTTATAACTGTAGGGAAGATTGGCTGTAACATTAAAAATAGTGCTGAGTATATTATCATATTCCCTGTTGGATGAAGGTGGTCGGTATGGCAGAGATATACAGTCTAGCCTTTCACAGGCAACTAAACAGTAACGAGGATTTTACCCCACAGAACATCAAGATTACAATGCAAAACCAACGCGCGAAAACCTGCTGGGTACATTTCAAATTACCCCGGCTATGGCACTCGTAAAATTGGGAAAGTTGACTTCGGGAGAGTTTTCAGGTTGTGATGACATCAGACCATGCGTCCTGAAGCAGTGTTCAGAAAGTCTCTGCCAACCCCTAAGTGATCTGTTTCAACACTCCTTTGATGTAGGGAAACTTCCATGCGAATGGAAACGAGCCATCCTATCCCCTGTCTTCAAGAGTGGTGACCGGCAGAATGCGACCAGTTACGGACCAGTTGCGCTTCTTCCAGTGATATCAAAGATATTGGAAAGTCTCACTGACGACCACATGAGAAAATGCTTCGACGGGACTAACCAACTCCATGAAGCGCAGCACGGTTTTTGGAGGGGAAGATCCTGTGTGACGAATCTGCTACTAGCTTGGAACAATTGGACACCATCCTGGGACGTGAAGGTACCAGTCCATGTGATCTTTCTTGACTTTGCGAAAGCATTCGACACAGTTCACCATGGTCTGCTCCTTCACAAAATAAGCAAAGCGGGTGTTTCTGGAGCACTTCTCGCATGGCTGAAAGATTACTTAGGCGAGAGAGAATTCTGCACCAAAGTCAACCGCATCCGATCATTCTGGCATACCTCGGGGTTCTATCTTAGGGCCGTTGATGTTTTTGATTTATATCAACGACCTGTCCTTTCAACTGAACTGCTCTGCGCTTCTTTACGCTGACAACGTAAAGATTTGGAGAGCAATAAACTTATCGAAAGACTCAGACAGATTGCAGGCTGACCTGCAAACTCTGGGAGACTGGGCTCTGGCTAACGGAATGCCTTTCACCCTAAAGAAGTGCAAAGTAGTGCAACTTCATTCCGGAAGGTCACAGAGTGTAAATTACAGCCTTGGTGGCCAGAACTTGAGTTTTGTGCCATCAGAGCGCGATCTAGGTCTTATTCTAACAGAAAAGCTAGACACCAGTGGAAATTACACGAGGGACGTCGCCAAAGCCCACGCAACTTTACACTTTATGCATAGGCAGCTGGGAGCTCTTACTCCCGAACTATTCCTTACGTTGTATAAGACATATGTGAGGCCACACCTTGAGGTGCATAATATCATTGCTCCTCCGCTACTCAAAAGGGATGCTAACATCCTAGAAAGTGTTCAGAGACGAGCGACAAAATAGGTGATCGGCCTTCGCAACAAATCATACGAGGAAAGACTGAAGAAGTTAAGTCTTTTCACACTTAGTTACCGTAGTCACAGGGGAGACCTCACCACTGTCTACAAGATCTTAAATGACCAGGCCCACCCAAATAAAAGCATCCTGCCATTAAGTGATCATAGGCTTCCACGAGGTAACCCGCTAATGATAGCACACCAGAGACCAAAGACTCGAGTGCGTTGACATTTCTTTTCGCTTCGAGTTTGCTGTCTCTAGAACGCTTTACCGGCGGCCGTGACTACAACGCCACCCGTGGAGTCTTTTAAGCGGAAGGTGGACAATCATGCAGAAATGCAAGGTTGTGTCTCAATGGCTTATCCTCTTAAAATTTAAAACCACACTGTCAATGGATAAGCATACAAACTAAATCCCCACGACCCGTTCTGTCTTCTCTCACTGTACCGACTACTCTATCTTTTCCTTAGGTCACCTTTATTATTTCACTTATCTCAACCTATATTATCTACACTACAACCTATTATTATCATTATTATTACTATTCTGCTTTTATGACTACACTGAGTGACCAACGGGAGTTAAGCCAAACTCCATTCATGACAGCAACACAGTCCTAGCATACTGCATACTACAAACCACATTTTGACCAATCCCCGCACCACTCCTCTTGGAGTCTACCAGAACTAAAGCAGTCGAGTGGCGGGACTTACTACGCATAAGTTCACCAAAGATCTGGAACCTCTACCTTACAATCAAGAGGCGAGCTCAAAGAAATCACTGGTTTATACTAGCTTGTTATCAGGATATTGGATATTGGACATTAGAGAGCGTGTATTGACTTTTGCGTGACTATGAGTAGTGTAACGCAATAGAAACCAATATAATGCCACTAAACAAGTTTCTTTTTCTTCTTTTTCAGAAAGAAACCTCAACGTGGCATCACTAGAGCAAGAGGAAGACCAGCTCTCTAAGCTTGTTATAAATGACGATAAGTAACTTGTACCCCGGGCTATTCAAGCCTCATTTTGCTTGAAATAAACGCATCTTACTCGCCGTCTTTGTCTTCTTCTATCGTTCGACGTGTTTGAGGTCTGAGTGTTATATTGGTGTCGGAGGTGCTCAATTCGACAGTCAACATGGATTCATCATCAGATTACGGCCTCCCCAAGCTATTCCCAGAAGACAGTGAACTCACTTCGCCCACTGTGCCAACGTTGCCCCGCCCTCCAACGTTGCAGCTGTCCTCAGACTACCCGAGATGGAAGAAGCGCATGCAGGCATTTCTCAGCGTATCTCCACCAGCTCACCACTTTCTCCATGTCCTAAATGCTCTTTCTGAGGATGCCTTTGCTCGTGCGGACGCTGCAGGTTTCAGCAACACCAAATCCATGACGGCAAATTGGCAGATACTTGACAACTGCTTTGATTTACAATTGGGCTCAGATCATGCCCTCCTGAAGTTTTTCAGTCGTCGACAACTAATTGGAGAAAGTCCCTTAGATTATTTCCACGCCTTACAATTGATGGTAGCTGAAGTCGATGACAAAGCTGACCCCAGTCACCAAGACCGCATGGTGCGGACACGCTTCGTCGAAGGGGTTTTGCCTGGTGACCTAAGAACAGACCTACTCCGCCACCCCCCGCAAGTACAACTGAACTGCAGCGTGTCATTTTGCGTTTTATGGACGCTGAGCGCGACACAGTATCGTCAGCCAGTACTTCTTCCCGTACCATTTCAACGGCATCGACGGCAGCCGCCCTTGCCACCGCCCCGCGCAACCCAACGCGTCCCCAGAGGCGTCCAGATGCAGATACCACCACAACTCAATGCTACTACTGCAGACGCTACGGAAGAAAAGCTCGTAAGTGCGGGCACAACCGTCCTCAGGGTAACAGTAAGTCCCCTTTTTGCAATTTGTCTACATTTTCATGTAATAATGAACCTCTTACTGTATGGGGATTTGTTAATGGTGCACGGACTAAGATTTTATTGGATACTGGGGCATCAGTGTCCTTGGTCCGGACATCCCTGCTACACCGGCTGAGCCACTATCCACCCCCTGTCCCCACTCATAATGTGCTGACCACGGCGAATGGCACTAAGATCAATGCTCAAGAGGCCACCAACCTACAGCTACGCCTGGGGAGCTTAGTAGTTCACCACCGTTGTCTTATCTGCCCCGATATTACATGGGACCTGATCCTGGGCGTCGATTTTCTTACTGCTCACTCCGCTGTCATAGACCTTCCTCACAACCAGGTCACTCTTGATGCAACGTCAATAGCTTTAGACAGTCCTCAGAAACCACTGCTTACTCCATCCACCCTTACTGTTTCGTCTGTCCTTAAACAAGTCTCCCTCAACCCATCAGTCCCAGCGACCATCCGGGACCAAATGCTTACTTTATTTGAGGACTTTGTGGACATTTTTGACGAGGGGAACAGCCCTGGACGTACTAATATTGTGCAGCACCGTATTAACACTGGTAGCCACTCACCTGTGCGCCAGCCGCCCAGACGCATCCCTGTTCATTATCAGCCCCAGCTTGAAATGTTGTTACAGGACATGCTAGACAAGAAGATCATCGTACCTTCCTCGTCCCCATGGGCGTCACCTATTGTGTTAGTTAAGAAGAAAGATGGATCCCTCCGTATGTGTATCGACTACCGCAGGTTGAATGCCGTGACGAGACGTGATTCCTTCCCGATTCCTCGCATTGGCTCTACTCTCGATGCACTGAATGGCTCGAAATGGTTCTCCACGTTAGACTTAGCATCTGGGTATTGGCAAGTTGAGGTACACCCTGCCGACTGCCCAAAGACTGCCTTCATCCTTCCGACTGGGTTGTATGAATTTCGCACCATGCCCTTTGGTTTGTGTAATGCCCCCGCCACTTTTCAACGGCTGATGCAAGTCGTCCTGGATAGGTTAGTTCCACACCAATGCTTAATATATCTTGATGACATCGTTGTCCACGGAAAATCTCCCGAGGAACACATAGATAACCTACGTACTGTCTTTCAACGCTTACGCACGGCTGGCTTAAAGTTAAAACCGGCTAAGTGTACCTTTCTTCAGCAAGAAGTCATTTTCTTAGGCCACCGTATCTCCCCAGATGGCATCCAGACAGACCCAGCGAAAACTCGCCTCATCTCCGACTGGGCCGTACCTCAGTGTAGTAAAGACGTTCGCAGCTTCTTGGGTTTAGCATCGTACTATCGCCGTTTTGTCCCCGCATTCGCCACCATAGCATCACCTCTACATCGCTTAACGGAACAGGGTCGAAAATTTTTATGGACTAATGAGTGTCAAAATGCCTTTAACGAGTTGAAGAAACGCCTCACGTCATCACCCATCCTCGCATTTCCTGACACGTCTCCAACGGCTGGCTCCTTCATATTAGATACTGATGCGAGTGCCACTGCCATTGGTGCCGTTCTTTCCCAAGTGGCGCCCGATGGTCGAGAACGGGTTATTGCATATGCTAGCCGTAAGCTTGACAAACGTGAAACCCGGTACTCCACGACACGCCGAGAGATGCTGGCCCTCGTTCACTTTCTCAAATACTTCCGTCATTATCTTCTTGGGCGCCCATTTCGAGCACGCACTGACCATCGTGCCCTCCAGTGGCTGCAAACCTTTCGCGAACCCGAAGGCCAGGTTGTTCGCTGGCAGGAACGCTTGCAGGAGTTTGATTTTACCTGTGAGTACCGCCCTGGACCCCGCCACGCTAACGCCGATGCACTCTCCCGTCTTCCATCTGATGTTTCCACGGCAAATGCTATACTAAATACAGGTCTCGATGTTGACTGGGCAGCATTGCAGGCGGCTGACGCCGATATTCAACTTGTCTACTCCCGACAGCTTCACGGGAACGATAAACCGTCGAATAAAGAACTACAGAACCTGTCCGATGCAACCAAATGCATCTGCGGTAAGTGGGGGATACTACGCCTGATTGATAACGTTTTGTATATAGTTGAACCACCATCATCACCTCGTCTTCTCGTGCCACGTTTGAAAGTTCCGGAGGTAATACATCTTGTACACCAGCAACTGGGTCACGCTGGCCAACGAAAAACCGAGCACGCCGTCCGTCAACGCTTTTGGTGGCCACTTCTTCACCACGACGTGACTGAATTTTGCCGCAACTGTGCCACGTGTGCGCAGATTAAACAACCCCAAGCATCCCCCCGAGCACCGTTAGTACCGATGCTTACCGAGGCGCCTAACCACCGAGTTGGGGTAGACGTAATGGGGCCAATAATAACGTCGAGACACGGCAACCGATACATCCTTGTCATGGTCGATTACTTCACAAAGTGGTGCGAAGCCGCCCTCTTGAAACAACAAGATGCCTTGACGATTGGCCGCGCGTTCATAGACAATTGGGTGTCCCGCTTTGGTGCCCCTCTTTATCTACACTCTGACCAGGGCGCCGCATTTGAGAGTCATCTTCTCGCTAGCATCTGCAATACCTTTGGTATCCGGAAGACCCATACTACGCCATACCATCCACAGGGTAATGGACTCGTCGAACGCACCAACAGAACTATTAAGAACCTCATCCGTGCCTTCTTATGCAACGCACCGGAGAATACCTGGGATGAGGTCCTGCCTCAGTGTTTGCTAGCATACCGCTCTTCCGTGCATTCATCTACGGGCTTTTCCCCAGCTCTGCTATTGTTCGGACACGAACTCCGTCTCCCAGTCGAGATTCAAACACCGCTGTTACCATACGAGAAAATCGACTGCATTCCCTATGTTCGACATCTTCGCCACCACCTAGAGGTCGCCTACAACTTGGCACGTCGCCATCTACAGTCTTCGTCCGACCACCAGAAGAATATTTACGACCGATTTGCACGCGGCCCCACTTATTCGCCTGGCGATTATGTTTGGCTCCATCGACCATCCGTTCCGGCCGGTTCGTGCCCCAAATTCTACGCTCCCTGGCAAGGACCTTATGAGATCGTCCGGCATCGACCCCCCACAACGTACGTCCTGCGGCATCTGCGACACCCTCAAGAGAAGCTAGTCACAGCACATTATAATCAGCTGAAACCACATCATCCAGCAGCCGTCACAGAACCGGTTCCATCCGCGCAACCGCCACCCGCTACCAGCTACGTCGAGGTGCCAACCGATGGAGGAATTGCATACCCCATACCACCGCCGGGCACTGTCCTCAGTGCCTCCTGAGGGGAGGAGGCGATGTAACGCAATAGAAAACAATATAATGCCACTAAACAAGTTTCTTTTTCTTCTTTTTCAGAAAGAAACCTCAACGTGGCATCACTAGAGCAAGAGGAAGACCAGCTCTCTAAGCTTGTTATAAATGACGATAAGTAACTTGTACCCCGGGCTATTCAAGCCTCATTTTGCTTGAAATAAACGCATCTTACTCACCGTCTTTGTCTTCTTCTATCGTTCGACGTGTTTGCGGTCTGAGTGTTATAGTAGCTTGGATTTAAAACCAAAATATGAAATAGGTAAGATGCTTACTGTTTTCTTATATAGAATCACGCGCATTAAGGTGAAAAATTACTTTGTTTCCATGGGCCTCTTATGTATGAGGCAAAAGAAAGAAGATGGTGTAATGTATTTTGTGCATTACCAAGGTTGGAATAAAAAGTAATAATATTTCAGTATTAATTTACGTTTTGATATAGCTGGGATGAATGGGTGACAGAGAAACGTATGTTCAAGTATAATGAAGAGGGTTTGAGAAAACAAAAAGAATTAGAGCGACAAATGTAACTTGTGTGAAGCAATGTTTCTGATCATGATGCTTCTTGTAATTTTCAGAAAATCGGGGAAAGTTAAAGTTTTGAGAAAGTCCGACTTGAAGTCACAATCATTGCCACCTCCAGAAGTCCTGGAGGACGTGGAACGGACATTGAAGCCTGGTGAAGTGAAATAAGGTGAGATATTACCCGGTTATGTACTAAGTGCCGCTATAGAGGAAGATGCTCCTAAGGCCAAGAATATAAAAACCAACGGAGAAAACAGCCGGAAAACTGATGCTTGTGTGCCTGCAGAAGTGAATGAGAGTGAAGATACTAAACCAGCCATTAAGTGTTGTGAAGATTCATACACACCATCTACTCAACCTGTCACAGTATCAAGTAGGAGAAGGAAAGGCCGAGTGTCATCAATGCTAAAGTCTCTTGAAAATGCAAGTATTGTGACACAATTTTTCATTCTATGCGATTTAAATTTGTTTTTCCGAGATAGTTTGTACTTTGGTATTGTGATTCATTGTGTGAGATGTAAAAAATTCCTCTTTGGAGGAGATAATAAAGTAGCAGCGTTGTGTCAAATGACAATTTTAAGTCGATATTTGTGTTATCTAGCTCATTCGAAACGTATTTTAACACTGTGACCACTAGTCCTCATGAGATTGTCCTCATGCGAACAAATTCACTTTCCTTAACTGTCCTCTGGTTTTCAAGTCCTCTTAGAAAGTTGTTCATGAAACTGAATATTTCTTTGAGCTAAAGCTGTGTTTCAAATCAAGATAATAAAGATAGAAAGCTCTTGTAGTCTGTGTTAATCCTTGAAATATACATCTCTGCAGAAATCTAATTTCTCTCTTTGAAAGCGTTCACCGATGGAGCTGTTACTACTGAATCAGGTAAGGAGTTGCAATTGTTGACCATTCTGTGAGAGAATCTAAATTGAATTGTAGATGTATTTTTATTCGACCTAGGTCTGAGCACATTTTTGCGGTGAAGACTATGAATTCCTAAATCATCCTTTAATGTACGGTATGCCGAAATTAAGTCACCTCTCCTCCTCCTCCTCCTTCGGTATGATAATGGAAAGAGATTTAAATGCCCCATCGTCTTGTCATAAGGAAGGTTTGAGGTACCACTAATTAATTTAGTTCCTACCCTCTGTACTCTTTCTAGGATATGTGCCCTCTTTTTGAAGCATGAAATCACCGCTTGTATGCAGTATTCCAGTTGAGGCCTGACATAGAGTACTTGCATAGAGTACTTAGAACAAAGACTCGTCTTATCGTTTGAAAGCCCTTCAAAGTACTCATAGCATTCTAGTATTAGCTGCAGTTCGATTACAATTTTCGGTTGTTTTTGCGTCATGGCTTACAATAATTCCTAAGTCGTTTTGTCCCTTAGCATCTGGCAGTTCTTTGTTCCCCAGGGGGTACGATGTGTGGCCAAGTTAAACTTTAAGCACCACTAATTAGATGGAAGGATTGTCGTGAAGTATATAAGTGACGTTTCAGATAGAAGTGGCTTGAAGGATTAGAACGTGTTGGATATGGTGACCTGGAAGATGTCTGGCGAACTTGTGTATGACCCATGGAGTAGCATGTTGACAAGAAACTGAGCGGGCTTGTAAGTGTTGGGAGCAAAAGCATTATTTTTTTTATATGTATGTATTCATACTCTCAACTTTACCGTTATATTTTTCACTGTTTTTCATATATCAGGAAGATGGCCTTCTCTCTCAGCCTCGTTTATCGATGTCACTGCCTCCATCTTTGAAATCTTGGCTTATCGATGATTGGGATTTGATTACTCGTCAAGCTCGGGTAAGTAATCTTCAGTTGCGTTATATCATCCAGTCAGTAAAGCAATTTCCAATTTTTGAGCGTTGGTCGAAATTTGTTAACTTAGTGATCAATTTAGTCACTTAGATGTTACAAAGTATGTACCTTGGCTCACCTTGGTTCCGGGTGATCAGGAATGTTCTCATCTTGAGTGTTGGTTGGCTCGCCACCGTTGCATCTCGATGGGTTGAAAATCGCAGTGAACCCTAGTCGAGAGTGCATTCGGATGTGTAGTAGTTTTTGTTACAGGGAGAAACCTTGCGACCCTTCCTTTCATCCATCGTTCAGAGAATTCAACGATGTATCAAAATTCCATTATAATTATTGTTATTATTTGAACAAAGCAAGAACAACAGTGGTTATTGCAGAATAAAGTGACTGGTACCATCTTCTATTTCGTTGCCTTCTCGTCAGCTGCTTACACGCCAAAGACATTAAGTAGTATATCTACAAAAACAATTTTAACATACTTGCGCAGAGGTCATCTGTTTTATCTCATCATTTAGGTCTTTTCTTGTGCTACTGCTTGGTTTGTTAGACACTTAACTAAGCCTGACTTAACAGACAGATAACGGATGAGACGAATTGAAGTCTAAACATCTATGAGGAGAATGCGTTGGTTTTTTATAAACGCCGCTAGTGTGAAGTTTACCGTCTTCTATTCGTTTTATTTTACAATCTAACATCATAAAAGCTAATTCTGCTTGTTTATTTACCGATTCAAATGTGAATTTTATTCCCTCTACTAGTGAGTTTATGTGTGTGTGTCAAGAAGCTAGAGGTTTTTCCTTTCTAAAAATTATTTTTTCTTCGGTTAAATTTTCACAGCTTTATGAACTGCCTGCCTCTCAGCCAATATCTAATGTTTTATCAGACTTCTTAGAAGCTTCTGAGGCTGAAATTAGTCAGAAGTCAGAATCAACTGGTGAAACAAAAGAAGAGTGTACTTCTTCTGAATCGCAGAACTCTCAGCTAACTACTACTACTACTACTACTACTACTAAGTTGCCAATAAACGCGGGTGTACGGCGTGAATTTGTTGCCGGAATTCAGCATTTTTTCAATCTTACTATTGGTTCTCATCTTTTATACAAATTTGAACGATTACAATATGCTGAGCTATTGAAACATCATACAGATAAGAGAATGTCAGATATTTATGGTTCAATTCATTTGTTAAGGTTGTTTGGTAAGTCGTCTTAATATTCCCTTTAATATATTTGTGTGCACTGTGGTGGTGGCAGTAAGTGATTCCATATTAGTTTTTTTATTAGATGGATGTATCACACACAGTCAGTCAGTGAGTGAAACAGTGTTAGTATTTACTGGATGACAAAGTTGTTTCGAACACAATTCATTATTGTTCATAATCATATCACCAATTATAATCACACGACTTCGAAACTTGAGTCTGATAGTTTTCTTTGTCCTCTCATATTTGTTGTCGTCTTTGGGGTAGTAGAATTTTCCAGATATTGGGGTGGACAG
The DNA here is from genome assembly GCA_944472155.2 of Trichobilharzia szidati. Classification (NCBI taxonomy): domain Eukaryota; kingdom Metazoa; phylum Platyhelminthes; class Trematoda; order Strigeidida; family Schistosomatidae; genus Trichobilharzia; species Trichobilharzia szidati. The sequence continues at coordinate 186,822,166 of OX235271.1, read as the reverse complement.
GTGTTGAATCATTCCTGTTACATGTATTTGCCACCCCAAATGTGTGGTGGAGGTGTATGTAGATGACACATTCATTCATTGTACTTAGAACAGAGGGTATAGATAGATTTTTCGAACACATTATAACTCAAAGGTGGAGGCAATTCAATTCACTTATGATGAATTGGAAAGTCAGGAAGCCGGGGAGCTTCCAATGTTAGATTGTAGCGTAAAAGGGAAAGAAGATGGGAAGTAAAACAGTGTTAACAGGAAACCCACACATTCAAACAGATATTTAGGCTTCCGATCATCCCATCCTATGTTAGGGAAAATAGGATTGGTGAAATGTCTAAGTGACAACAGAGCACAAAAACTAAGTAAAACCAAGGAAAATCTAAGACAGGAAGTGATACACATAAAAGATGCCCTGAAACTTAATAATTACTCGGATAAATTAGTCAAGAAATATGTAAGAAAATGTAAAAATAAAATAAATAATTATAGTAGTGATAGCGATAATTAATAATGATAATAATAATGTTAATGACGACATGCAAGTCAAACATGCGCAAGACAACACCAACAATAAGGAGTCTAAATCATCAGTAGTAATTCCATACAAGGAAAGAACCTTGGAAACCACCAGAATTCTTAACAAGGCTGACAGGAATAAAAGTGGCCGGAATTCAACCCCTCCCCACAAACTCAATTAGAAACAAGCTTTGTCGGTTGAAGGATCAATCCTGTGGAGCCGTTAAAACAAAACAATTTAGTTTATCTAATACCCTGTCTGCAATGATTGTCAGGTCAAATACATAGGTGAAAGTAGTAGAACAGGGTCAGTGAGTCAGACTAGCCGAGCAGCATAAAAACCTAGCAGCAAAATCTAGGTAAGGTAAATAAGATAAGAAATCTAGAGAATAGTTCAGCTATAGCACTCATTACATGAAATTACACACAACCATACAATAACCTAGATGGGATAGGATGACAGTTTTAAAATCTAATGTCACAGGGTGAATAGAGGGAGGGAGAGATTGATAACAGAAACTTTGTTTATCGAATCAACTGCAAATACATGTAACAGGAATGATTCAACACCTGTTCAGCCAGATATATGGGAAATTCTACTACCCTAATGACGACGACAAATAGGAGGCGAAAAAGAAAACTATCAAACTGAAGTTTCGAAGTCGTGTTATTATAATTGGTGATATGATTATGAACCACAATAATGAATTGTGTTCGAAACAACTTTGTCATCCAGTAAATACTAGTACTGTTTCACTCACTGACTGACTGTGTGTGTGATACATCCATCTAATAAACAAACTAATATGGATTCAATGTTGTTCCTTACTGTATGATATTTTTAAAGAACTCAGCTGTGTGTATTTTGAGTGATTTTTTGGTTTCACTGCATTAGCTGTGAATTTGCTTTTTTTAGAACAACAAATACATTTCGAAATCTAAGGAAGTAGTACTTTCTAAGAAGTTGAAAAAAAACGAACAAACTGTGATTATTTACTGATGGGCTGACAGTTTGTTTCTTAATCTCAAAATAATGCTCAGCATGAGAAAGTATAAGTGACAAGTAAAATAGAATATCACTGTTTATAGATATGGTTTTGTTGATACAAGTGTTATTATCAAAATGGCTAAGTATGTGGGGTGATTGTTCTGTTGAAAAAACCACCTACGTTTTGTCATTTATTATAATATTATTTCCTTTAATTCCAAGAGGAACATAAGGCTTCAGCCGCTCACGTCTTCATTGCATTCGGTTCTCTGCTAAAGTTTTCACCTGGCTCCAAGTCTGCCCACATGTTTTCATCATCTCCTCTTCACATAACCTCCTCACCCAAGTCACCCACCCTTGCACTGACGACCAACTCGCCGCTTCCAATTCGGTCGGGTTCCACTCGAGCAATGGCTTGTCTAGTGATGTCACTCACTTGATGGTTTCTTTTCCCAGAGTATGGCCACAATCCAATCCACCCCCATCTCTTTCTGCTTATTTGTTGCACAATCGGTTCCTGCTCTGTTGGTTCGCTCATTGCCAAAGATCCCTCACTGTTGCTGATCTTGAGTGGTATTGAGCGAAGACAACTACCTGTTGACGAAGGTCTTTAGTTTGTTTGAGGTGCTCTTTATGACGCGCTGGCCAAGTTTCTGATCCGTGAAGTGAGTAGCACTGAATGTCTTCACATTGGAGTTGAAAATCCGGATCTTATTTTGATTTTCATGCTGAGTAGGGCTGTTGACCTCCACACAAACTTGAGAGTAATGAAAGCTTGTTTTGCTTTCCTGATCCTCACTGCTTTGATATCCTCGTCAGTTCCGTCGGCCTTTAGTTGAAAGAATGCTTCCCAGGTATGTAGGTAAGTAGGTAAGTGAAGGAGGTTGTTTCTTCCAGGTTCTTCCCATTTATGCTGGCTGATTACTGTCTGTTGTCGTTGTTGTTGCTGTTGGTGTTGGCCAGGAATCTTCATCACCTCTGTTTTCTCTATGTTCACCTGAAGTCCCTCCTATCTTTGATGCTTCTTCGGCCACATTTTGTCATTTACGGAGCCTAATTTTCAAGTATTGTAAAAAGCATTTTAAAGTATTGGTTTTTGTAGGGATTTTGTTTGATCAGTTGGAGGATTTCATCATGACCGCTGACATCGGTTAGAGAACCCCATTGGAAAAGCACCACTGGAGAGTACTGGACAGTTAGTTGTTTCCCCCGTCCTAGTTTGTGACTCTTCAACAGCACGCACCCCTCGACGAGGTTCGAATCCACGACCTCTTCTGGTTACAAGGCGGCCAGCGAGGTAGCTCGTAGAGCATTCAGCAGCCACTGATGTCCGATCCAATGGCCAGCCAGCCAGTCCATGAATTCTAACTTCTGCCAATTCACGCACGACATATAGTGCGACCACTTATCACAATGTCTTCGATGAGTAGTTAGTAACTGTCTTCACCTTCGACTTGCTGTGTACCCTACTGGTCACGTCTTCCCACTGGAACCCCAGGTTAACTGCCTGAATAGAGAGAGCCAACCATTCGGTAGTGAGTGAGCATCAGATCAGTTTTTAAGTATATTGGTCTACTAGCTAGCTCGCTCTTCTTGTAACCAGAAGGTTCCGGGTTCGAACCCAGTCGGTGGGTGCGTACTGCTGAATAGCCAATCCAAAACTAGGAGGGGGAAACAGCTGTCCAGTACTCCCAGGTGGGTTTTCCAGTGGTTCTCACTAACTGATGTCAGCTCATGATGAAATCCTCCATGCAAATAACAGTTATGTAGATGATTTTCAAGCTCATGCAACATACATACAACAATTTATGTGAATTGTTGAACCTAAACAATGTCTGTCTTTTGAAGCTATTTTTTACTGTTTATAGTTAAACTCCGAGATATGGTGTCATGCGTCCGAGTCGATGAGCATAGTCTCCCTATGCTAGAAGCTTCAGTTGCTGAGTTTTTGCGGTGAGTGTTTTTTTATATATTTTTTATTGCATTGTAAATTAACGAAGAGTGAGACGCGTATAAATTTTCTCTCATTTACACATTCACGATCTTGCACAATGCATTAGTTGTATATTTTGATTTGACACTAGTCAGCAACTAGTGCGTGTGACGTGTCTAGCTAGTCCTTTCTTTGATTGTTGCAGACTGAATTCTATCAGTCTGTCAGTCAGTCAGGTTTGCAATGTAGCCACCATGCCACCAGATAGCTCGCCATCATAGTGCACACATTGATTTCATGGTATTAGATAGTTGGAGGCAATCGGCGGCAGAGGAAGCCTTGCCCGGACCTAGGTTTCGTGCTAGTTGTTGGCACTCACCGGTCAGTCAGTCAGCAAGGCGTATCTGCAACCACCTTGAAGGAACAGCTCATGTCCCTCCTTCTGAGATTCGAACTCGCGTCCTACAGGAGGTCAATCGCGAGCCACAATAGCTCAATGGTAACGTCTCTGACTGCAGTACTCACTGGGTGATGTGGGTTCGAATCTCAGGTGGGTGGGACATGAGCTGTTCCTTCAAGGTGGTTGCAGATACGCCTTGCTGAATGACTGACTGGTGAGTGCCAAGAACTAGCACGAAACCTAGGTCCGGGCAAGGCTTCCTCTACCGCCGATTGCCTCCAACTATCTAATAGCATTAATTGTATGGACGGACTGTCAACAATCGCCACCTTTTTGTGCCGACTAAAAAACTTGGTTTTAGGTTGTTGATCTTAGAATCATCGAATATATATCACATTAGTAAATAAAAATATTCATTGTAATGCTAACAGTGCAGTCTTTTCTCCACCTCGAAGTTCTAAGGTAGTAAGTAGTATTGCATTAACTATGACTCACTAGTGAACATTTTTTTAAAACAGATAAATAGGTGATTGTTTACTTTTTGATTTGTCTTATAAAGGCCTCGGTGGGATAAAAGTTTTACTTTTCATCACTTTTCAGTAGTATATCTTAACCACACAAGAAAATTACTTTGCCTCATTCTGTTATTATTATTATTATTTCCTTTAATTCCAAGAGGAACATAGGGCTTCAGCCGCTCATATCTCCATTGTGTTCACTTCTCTGCTAAAGTTTTCACCTGGCTCCAAGTCTGCCCACATGTTTTCATCATCTCCTCTTCACATAACCTCCTCACCCAAGTCACCCACCCTTGCACTGACGACCAACTCGCCGCTTCCAATTCGGTCGGGTTCCACTCGAGCAATGGCTTGTCTAGTGATGTCACTCACTTGACGGTTTCTTTTCCCAGAGTATGGCCAGCCAATCCAATCCACCTCCATTTCTTCCTGCTTATTTGTTGCACAATCGGTTCCTGGCTGGGTTGGTTCGCTCACTGCCAGAGATCCCTGTTGCTGATCTTTTCTGGCCGGCTGGCCGTCTGTTCTTGAGTTTTATTGAGCGAAGACAACTACCTGTTGATGAAAGTTTGAAGTTTGTTTGAGGTGCTATTGATGACGCACTGGCCAAGTTTCTGATCCGTGAAGTGAGTAGCACTGAATGACTTCACATTGGAGTTGAAAATCCGGATCTTATTTTGATTTTCATGCTGAGTAGGGCTGTTGACCTCCACACAGACTTGAGAGTAATGAAAGCTTGTCTTGCTTTCCCGATCCTCGCTGCTTCGATATCCTCGTCAGTTCCGTTGGCCTGTAGTTGAAACGATGCTTCCCAGGTAGGTGGGTTGGCAGGTGAAGGAGGTTGTTTCTTTCAGGTTCCTCCCATTTATGCTGGCTAACTGTTGTCTGTTGTTGTTGTATCCCAGAAATCTTCATCACCTCTGTTTTCTCTATGTTTAATTGGAGTCCTATCTTTGATGCTTCTTCTGCCAACTTGTTGCTTTTCACTTGCATATATTTTCCAGCAGTTTGTGAGAAATCAGACACATATCATCGGCGAAGTCCAGATCCTCCAAGTCGTTTTTGTGTGGGTCCATTTTATGCCTGCTTTTTCGCTGCCCGCTGTCTGTCGCATTATCCAATCTACTGCAGTCAGGAAAATCATTGGCGATAGTAGGCAGCGTTGTCTTACTTCCGTCTTTACTTCGAAAGATTCCGTATGTTTCCCGTTGTGGATTACTTGGTAAGCAGCGTTGTCGTACAACTGTTGGATGAGATGCATAGTTGTCGGTGACACCCCGTAGTAGTAGTAGCGAAGTAGTTGCCAAATCACCTGTCGGTCGACGCTGGGCTATCGAAGGCCTTTTCAAAGTTGATGGAGTTGAGTGAGATAGAGAGATGACTGCCATTCCAAGCTTTGTTCAATGGTGATCCGTAGTGTGTCGATTTGATCAATACATGACTTGTTTCTCCTGAATCCAGTCTGTTCCAGTCGAAGTTTTTCATCCAGGTTGGCGTGTTTGATTCTCTCCAGAATGATGCGGCTTAGTATTTTGCTTCGAATGGACAGGAGCATAATTCCGCCCCAGTTCCTGCATTGACTTAAGTCTCCTTTCTTTGGTAGTTTGAATAAGCATCCTTTCTTCCAATCCGCAGGTACCTTGTCCTCTTTCCACACTTCTCCAGTAGTAGTAGTGGTGTCATCAAATCCGTTGTTGTCTCTGGGTTCATTTTCGATACTTCTGCTGGGATTGCATCTGGTCGTGCTGCTTTTCCGGCTCCAGTTTTTAGCCTTCAGGACTTGTGTTCTCGTTTGGCCGAGGGGGGGTTGATGATCACTGGTATGTAGTTCTGCTTCCGTTGTTTGTATTATTGGGCGCGTTGTAGGTGGCGGTCGAATATTTTTGCAACGTTAGCTTACTTCTAAAAGATGGAAATCACTTACCTATTATGTATACATTCCTGTCATTTGATACCGTAGAATTTGAGCACATTTTCAAAAGTGTTCGATACAATTTGACCTTAAAATGTCTGTATAATTTTAATAGTCAGGAAAGAACACTTTACACATTGTATGTAATACGGAATTTTTCATAAAAGTTCTGAGGTTTGTTTCTTATGAACAATAGTGATTTTCAGGCAGCATCTCAGTATACGATGAAAGAAAATGGTCTTATTTACTCCACTTTCATGTTGCCTTACTGAATTTATTATTTAAACTTGATTTTCAGTATATAGACTGTTCATTGGTGAATACGCTTGTGTACGAAATATATGCTTTTTTGTGTACTACATATCGTATACATCCTTCATTATATGCAAATTTTATATGTAGTATGTAGTTCACTGTATTGGTTTGTTCGCTTTTCAGAAAGCATTATCTTGACCATATCTCCTTCCTCAATGACTTGTGATTTATGTACGCTTGTTATTCAGTATTTTTGTGATGTGAAAGTAACTCATGGAGCACCAGGCCTGTTACCACGTATATCCCACATTTTCTACCTCAGGTTATTGTTCACATTCAGATTTATTGATTGAGAATGGAAAGCTTGGAGCCTGTGTTAATCCCTTCTAGTAAATTTCTGCTTTTCGAAACCCCTCTTGAAGCAATCATTTAAGGTTACAGACCCCACGTCCATTGGGAGTCGGTTCCGGGAGTTAATGACTCGTTGTGGGAACCAGCACTCCACAGCAATATGGTTTCTCCTTGGCTTTTGAACTCTCTTGCTATGTCCTCTGAAGTGTTTTGACCTGGTGGGTAGGAAAAGAGAGAGTAGATCAGGTCCGTAATCATTATTTACAATTTTAAACATAGTAATTAAATCCGTCTACATTATCATAGGGACAAGGGATTTAAACTGTCTAGTCTTCCCTCGTATGATAAATTAGACATGCCAGGAATCATACGTGTCACCTTCATTTGAACCCTTTCTAGAATATATGAGTCCACTTTGGAAAGGACTGGCTGCCTGTGCGTCGGTGGCACAGTGGTTAGGACTCTCGCCGACCATGCACATGGTCCGGGGTTCGATCCCCTGCCGGCGCACACCCGATATCTATGGTCGGCCTGAATTTGGGCTACCGATATCCATGCTGAAAATTCCACAATTGTACTGAAAATACGGTGTGGAATCAAGCTGTAAATCAAAAATAAAAAAAAAAATAAAAATTTACTTGTAAATAATTATATTCTAGTTGACAGACTCAATGAAGGATAAAATATATATATATATATCTTGGATTCTTATGCAGGCCACAACCAAAAAGAACCCAATGTTGAGTGTTTGTTTTTATTAAAATTACTGCTCAACAGTCCGCTCCGTCCTCCTTTATGGCTGTGAGAGTTGGCCATTGAGAGTGGAAGACATGAAAAGGCTGATTAGCTGTCTTCGATCATAGGTGCCTGACTGCGTTCTATCTCCCGTGTGAAGTGGTATAATAGGTTGAGCAATATTAAGGTTAGGCGTCGCTCGAGTGCTAGGTGAGGAGGGCAAATAAATAGATGAGGCTGTGAAATTGCATCGACTGAAATAGTTAGGACATGTGTTACGTATGCATGCCTGGTCATTGCCTTCCTCGACAATGGGCAATGTTAACTGGCTGACATAGGGTCAGGCTGGGAAAGAGTTAGCTAGCGGCGGTCAAACCAAAACATGGCTTCTTCGTCGGCCAATGAAATCCACAACAGTTAGTTTAAGCCAGGCAGCCAGCCACGTAGGAAGGTGTAGACTTGCTTCCTGACTGGTTAGGGTCCTCGGGACGGACAATGAAAACCAATGGTTGGAAACAATTGGTGATATGGCTGGCTCAAAATCGTTCTCAATGGCTGGCTGGCGAAGATGCATGCACTGCTTGTGACTTATTATTTCCAATGAAACTATATTGTTCTTCGTTATTACTATTCCTTTATCTCACCACACTTCTGTTTACTGTCTCTCTATTATGCATTTCTACTTTCTTCTCTTGCTTTGTGTGATACATGGAGGGAGTGTGTGGTGACTTGAACTGCTGCACATCGGTGCAAAGTGGTTCTATGTCGAAAACAGACAGACAGACTTTTAGAAGGATTCACTTCTAATTATATCACTGGTTTAAATATGTAAATGAAGGTTTATTAGTCGGCTTCTCTCTCTTTTCCTGTTTTTTAGGTTTCTGCAACAAAATGAAAGCCGTTACTTCCGAATTGAGGATTACAGTGTGGCGACGGCAGAATATCAACGAAGAGCGATGTGTTAAATGCGCATATAACTAACTGTCACCGTTGTAAAAAAAAAACAAAATTGATACGTATGCTCTGAAATAAATAATGTATAATATAATTCCATATTTGTTTGTTTATTAGGTGTATCACACAGTCACAGAAACAATATTAGTATTTACTGGATGATAAAGTTGTTTCGGACACAAATCAGTATTACTGTTCATAATCATACACATCACCAATCATAATCACACGACTTCGAAACTTGAGTCTGATAGTTTTCTTTGTCCTCTCCTATTTGTCGTCGTTAGGGGTAGTAGAATTTTCCAGATATTGGGGTGGACAGGTGTTGAATCATTCCTGTTACACGTAGTCACTCTCAGTTGATTCGATAAACAAAGCTTCCATTGTTATCAATCTCTCCCTCCCTCTATTCACCGTGACATTAGATTTCAAAACTGTCATCCCGCCTATTGTATGGTTGTGTGTATTTGCATGTAGTGCTTGCGATAGCTGCTGAACCATTCTGTAGATTTCTTATCTTATTCGGGTCAACCAATCTAGATTTTGGTGCTATGTTTTTATGCTGCTCAGCTAGTCTGACTGACTGCACCTGTGCCACTAGTTTGACCTATGTATTTTGACCTGACAATCATTGCAGACAGGGTATTAGATAAACTAAATTTTTTTGTTGCAAATGCTCCACAGGATTGATCCTTTAACCGACAAAGCTTGTTTGTAGTTGAGTTTGTGGTTGGTTTGAATTCCAGTCACTTTTATTCCTGCCAGCATTGTTAAGAATTATGCATTAGGTGGTTTCCGAGGTTCCTTCCTTCTATGGAATTACACTAAGAAGGTGTTGTCTTGTGCATGTTTGACATGCATGTCGTTATTTATATTATTATTATTATCACTGTCACTACTATCATTATTTATTTTATTTTTACATTTTCTTACATATTTCTTGACTAATTTATCCGAGTAATTATTAAGTTTCAGGGCATCTTTTATGTGTATCACTTCCTGTCTTAGATTTTCCTTGGTTTTACTTAGTTTTTGTGCTCTGTTGTCACTTAGACATTTCACCAATCCTATTTTCCCTAACATAGGATGGGATGATCGGAAGCCTAAATATCTGTTTGAATGTGTGGGTTTCCTGTTAACACTGTTTTACTTCCCATCTTCTTTCCCTTTTACGCTACAATCTAACATTGGAAGCTCCCCGGCTTCCTGACTTTCCAATTCATCATAAGTGAATTGAATTGCCTCCACCTTTGAGTTATAATGTGTTCGAAAAATCTATCTATACCCTCTGTTCTAAGTACAATGAATGAATGTGTCATCTACATACCTCTACCCTATTTTTTGGGTGGGGGTGAACGTTTCAATCGCTATGTTTTCCTACCTATTCATGAATAACATATCTGCTACAACCGGGAAAAAGCTTGTTTGTAATTGACTTTGTGGTTGGTTTGAATGCCAGCCAGCTTTTTTCACCCAATCTTCAAGCAATATTTTCGTATGGATAGGTAGGTAGATAGATATTGGATATGAGTGTGAATATATTCGTGTTCTCGATGATGATAGCCCTTTTTGCTGTGTTGACTAAGATGCCATGCTTTTCAAACGATTATACTCTACACACACACACCCTGCTAAAAATCTTTGTGAAATGAAATTTGCTTTTGAGGTTTCCTTTTGCCTATACGCTGATGAATTGTATAAGATACAAATATGCCTCACTATAAAACCTGAATGTTACACGATGTTTAGTTGTGTAAACGCGACAACTTCGCCTCCCTCCCCATAAACCTTTAAAAAATTATTTTACGGAATTAAAGTCCGACAAATAGTTCATTTCAGTTAGGGCAATCAGGCTATTCTGAAGCTGTATCGATAGACGGGTTAGAGTTTCTCCATCTTCTGCCACAGATCGTAGGCTTCTAATCATGTCTTCAATACGGTTTTGTGCGATGACGTGGATCTCTCCAAACAGATCCTGTAAGATACCCTTAGCTCGCGCATGCGCACTCTCAGGACTCAAGATCACGCATTCATGTATGGCTGCTTTAGCTCGACCCTTACAATAGTGCAACAGATATAACATTCTTTGACCAGGGTCCTTTACTCTATTCTTGACATAATATTCGAATTCCTTGGTAAATCTCAAGTAGTCAGTACAGTTGCCATCAAAATAGGACATTTCAGCCTTAGGCATGTCAAGTTTCTCTACGACCGCGCTCTTCCCGATCGTAACAGGAGCGTCCCCGCCAACCATTGAGGCACAATCTTTCACATATCGTTCTAGCTGCTCCCGGTTATCAATGACACTGCCTCTTTCATATTCCTCAATGTTCCGTTCGTCGTCCGCGACTAACTTCACATGCAGCCCGGCCATTTCAACATCATGTCTAGGCTTTAGCAACTTTTTCTCTAACTCCTGTCGAAGCTGTTTCTCTTTTAGCTGCGCCCTTAGTAGCGACGACTTAGCACTAGTTACTCGCGATAATGACGATTTCGAACTACTGACATGAGAGCCGGGGCACGAAAGATTATCAACATGATCATTCATACAAACGGGGACTTGCCGACTCTCCGACTGCTGCTGCGAAATTCGCTTCCCTGATCTGGTTTGCATTTTTCCAAAAAAAAGTATTTCCAACAACGTTGCGTGCTGCCAATTCACCACGGTTTCCTCTGGATGAACGTTCAGTACGGGATTTTCTGTTTGACGTTGAGTACTGATCAGTTCGTTACGGTCTTTTCCGTCAAGGTGTTAAGTGCTGACCAGTTCAGTACGGTTTTTTCCGTCAAGGCTGATCCGGGTAACTCGAACTCTATACGTTAAGTACTGTAAGCGCAATATCTTTCTTCTTCTTTCTTTACTTCGGCTATCTCCTACGGGAGGATGAGCCGGCTTCATGAACATCTCGAATCATCGCTGCCCAGGCGCGGCGATCTAATGCAAGGTTTTGCGACAGGGTTATCAAATTCTTGTTCCACAGACGGAGTCCGTAGACGGTTTGTAGCCCCAGGTACTCCATATCAGCCTTGACTGTACCAAGCCATGTTTTCAGCTGTCCACCCCTGCGACATCGCCAAGGTGGTAATGGCGAGGGATTTAGAACTGATTTGACCAGATCGTCATCTGGTCGGCGCAGAACATAGCCAAACCACCGAAGGCGACGTTGTTGGACCAGTACTGGAGTTTGGTTGATGTTGTAACAACGACGACGCACTTCTTTGTCGGAGAGTTTGTCCTGCCAACGAACATGCAGAATATACCTGAGGCACCAATGGTCTACTACCTCGAGTCTGCGTACATCTTCCGCGCGAGAGTTCATGAAGTTTCATGGGAATTTGGTACGAGTGATGTCCCGAGAATCGCTCGGCCTTTTGTTTGAGAGTGCAGCTCTAGCCTTTACAAAACCAAGTGTGACCTACAAGGCAGTAGGAGTGGAGTAGGGAGTCCACTATCCATTGGCAGCCGGTGACCGGAGTTCGGTTCATACGCCTTTTTGAATGGGGCCAGACATCCAAGACATCCAACAAGCCCTTTGTCAATACGTCTGCCGGTGAGCTTGATACGCCATATGGCGCAATATCGCTTGAAATTAAGTCACGCGTAGATAAAGTCTATCCCGTTCCAGAACAAACAAGAAGCCGGTCACTGTTTCTACGGTACTTAACGGTTTCAAGAGTACAAAGCACAACGCTTAACAGAAAGCAAGGTACCGCTTTCAGAGCGGAATATCGTTGAAGCCAAAATTGCGAACTAGCCGGATCATACACGACCGTTCAGGTAAGCAGTCAGTAGAAGAATGAACCCAAGTAAGAGATAGACAGAGCATAGGCACAAAGATAGAATTTAATTGGCTACTTAACCAATCAATAAATAAGATAAACTCGACAGAATAATACAAAGTAAGACATGGGTCAGCAAAATAACAGTTCACAAAAATACTCTGATTGGGTCATGAGTTCAACTGTCTGACTAAACAGATCGAAGTAAAAACACACACAGTTCATTAAACAAGGTGGGATAGACACGTTAGGCACTGATAATTGTTTTGCAACAACGCTAGGCTGATCCGGGACAGGTTGACTTGATTCAAGGATGGGAAGTGAATTGATCTTACACTCTGTGTGTGGAGAAGAAGCAAGTCCAGCTAGCCACTACTACTGCCCTGACCGGCCTTCAGTGAGTGGAGACTATCAATTCATGAATTTGTAATATTATCTTTCCTAATTTCTCTGTCTGACATTCAGTGTGTATTGTTATGTTGATGCTATTGAACTGTAATCCATTGGTATTAGTATTATTACTATTAATTCGATGTTATTTAAACAGCAACATTAATGTTGTTGTTCATAGCAATAATTCATTCATTCACTATAATGGATGGATGTATAACTGTAGAGCCTGATGATGAAGGGGTTATCGAAAAGAGTATTTATTCTTTGTTCAGTATCTATCCATTCTTTTGTAAATTTTAATCGTTAATATACGTATAGTCAGTCAGTCAGTCAAGTTGACGCGAGAATTACAAAATGCTGCGTTATTGGAAGGTAAGGCGAAATATGATAAACAGGTGCTAAAGTAAAACACGGAGTGCAGAACTCACAATCACTATCAGTAAGTTAGTTAGTTATAAAGGGTTTGAAAATTTACAAAACTCCACAGTAGACGCTACTACGTACAGCATTATTTCGGTCTTAGCAGATTCAAGGGATCAGCTTTGCGCTGATAAACAGATTTCATGATGGCGGTTGTTCCATAGTTCATCATATGTTCTAAGAATATATTCTGAATATCTACCAAGTGTAGGTTCTAGTGTTTTCGTGGGAGGGGGTTATATGCCAGTGTGAGTGCTCTGAGCATCGATAGTTTGTTTAGGAATCTGTTGGGGCGTAAGCGGAGACTACGAAAAGGCAACGACGGGTGGCGCCGTCTTTCCTTCTCTTAACGGACCCGTTCAGACGGACCGCGCACATACGACTATCTACTGGGATCCAGTCAAGGAGTGATTTTTCCGCCCTAATACTCAGTGCTATCACTACACCTGCGAGTCCTCGTGAGCTAGCTGAGGGGTCTCCCGACACCCTTAAAGTGAATTTTGCAGATTCACCTTGTTGAGCGGGTAAGGTCAAGTGAATGACCACACTCGGGTCTTGTATGCGTGTCTCCGAAACACAACATACATCCATGGCTGTAGATTCCAGAGTTCTTGCTAGTGATGCCTGTTATCCGATTTGGCAGAGGGTCCTGACTTTAAAAGCTCCTATATGAAGTTGGCGACGTGGCTTTAATCGGCTATCTGGGTTGTTTCTATGGCCCTCATCGTTGTTTGTGGACGCAGAGTGAAGTGAAGATGACTCACTAGCCTGAAGAATAGTGCTAGCTGTAGTAGAGAAGCAAGATGAGGAAGGTGATGTGAGTAAGGGAGAGTGATGCTCAGGTAGGCTTCGTGTGCTTTTGGAAGTGTGTGGGCGGTTGTTACTTTCCGGCTGCCTACGCTGTGGAAGTTGGTTGAGTCTTCAGGTACCTGAAATAGAGAAAAGGTTAGTGTTGCGTGACCGCAGAGCCCAGAGGACAACTGCTTGAGGCCGGTCACATGCGGCCTGTTTTTGTTTGTTCTTTTTCATTTATCACTTCTGCCCTGTGACACAGCAGCAGGAAGCGCGGTCGTTGTTAATCCGGGCCCCGACCGATCCGGCATGATATTTCATGAGTTTGTTTGGATCATAGTATTGGATTGGGTAGCTACTTTTTGTCTAACCGCTATCCAAACAATCTTTCTGGCATGGTAGGACCTACAGGAACATAAGTTCCAGCCAGTGTAGCTCGTTGGGTCATTGCGATATGCAAGCCCGACCACCACGCTATCGGCCGGGGAATTTACAGTCTCCACCCACTGAAGGCTGGTCAGGGCAGTAGTAGTGGCTGGCTAGCTGGACTTGCTTCTTTTGAACACAGAGCACTCACTGGTTGTTTTAGGCGAATTGCAATAGCCTCTGCTGTTTGGAGCATGCAGTGCTTCAGTGCTACTCATTATCTGTAAGCAAGAAGCCACTTTATATACGACTGCAATTCAAGGGCGATCGATATACCAAGTGAGATAACTACGAGGAAATTAGGAAAGTCAGTTGAAAGAACTTTTAATGCTGGCGGCGAACTACACGTCTTATTCGCTACACAACTTTGTTTATTTCGTTGCCTTCTCGTCAGCTCAGCTGCTTACAGGGCAAAGACATTGATTAAATATATCTACAGAAACAATTTTAACATACTTGCACAGAGTTCATTTTAAACAAAAATCAATCAGTCGATCAATATATGCATACAGTAATATATATATATATATATATATATATATATATATATATATATATAATATTAAACACTACTCCGAACAATAATAATCATACACAATGGAATCTTTTCAGCATTACGCATTCAGCTGAAAGAGAGAGATGAAAATATCCAGGTACCAGACAGCAGGGCAAAGAAAGACTGATAACCGCTTCTTTCTGAACGCATAAATCAGGTTTCAGTCGCTCGATAGAAATGCCTCCAGCAAACTTAAGGAAAATTGAGCTCTTTTGCCTGTTAATAATTTTGAACGACTTTTCGACGTCCACTTCATGACCAACCCGTGTCAAGGAGATGTCTGGCGATGGATGGCACTGTTTGAAGCATTTGTTGCCAGCTGTAGACATGAGCTTTTTGGTACATGTTCAGAAAATCGTAGATATGCCCTTCTTCTTTCTATCCTTCCAATGTAACTGCTTCCGCAGATACATGACGCCAGTTTACAGGCGTCATCAGTATGATAAATAACATATACATGGAGTAAGGATATTTACAACTTAAAACAAGCAATAAAGGTTAATAAAGCAGGATTAAATGAATTCATCAAATTTCGGTAGAACTCGTCAGCTTCTCAGTACTCTACATACACGGATAAATATATATACTTTTGAAATTACATTGCGAGATATAAAACTGATAAGCGAGCAAATAAACTACATTGAATTAATCATGCGAATGTTTTCCAGGTCATGTTTAAATAGATAAGGGGAGGAGGAGTATGAGATTTTAAAATTAAGATAAAATGCATTGCGATTCAATTACATCACTTAGATAAACAATTAGACATTAGAGAATTTAACAAGAATTGCTACCAGAGGGATGTCAACAGTAATAGTTATAATAACAATAATAATAATAATAGTGTTGAAGTGAGTTAAGATAATCCTACTGATAAAGGATAGTTTTAAATGAATCAAGAATAATAATAATGAGAATAATAATAAGAGGTAGAATTATAAGTAAAACGTATTACCATGGTAGATTCAGAGTCACGACCATCTCCTTTTGTACACAGAGACCTGGTTTGTAAACTCGAATTGCACAAGCCTCTGCAATTGCAAGCATCTTCTTGTTTCTTTGTCTGCTGACAATAGTGAATGACTTGACCGCGTCGATATCATGTCCGTAGTCCACAAGATGTTTTGTTATTGAGGATTTCGGCAATTTGCACTCAGCTGTTTTCAACCATTTTGGCAAATGCTTCCTCATGCGAGTAGAAAATCGTCTTTCCGTACGACTTATGTATTTGCTTCCACAAACACACTCAAATTGATATACGCAGTTTGAAGTGTCAAGGATTGGTGACTGGTCTTTCCCAGATTGGTGAAGAACTCGCTTGGTGGTGGTGTTAAGGAAAACAAGTTTTGCAGCATAATAAGTTCTCTTGATGGCTTTATCGAGTCTTCGTTAGACTACTTCCTGTACATCATCTCCTTTGAACGACAAACTGATATAGACAGATTTCTTCGGAACTGTTTGGATTGTTTTGCAGGGACTAATTTCTTTAGAGTATTTATTAATGAACTTCTCAGGATATCCATTCTTAGATAAAAAAATACCCTTCAGGGATTTTATTTCATGCTCAACAGTACTGTCAGAACAAATTTTTCGTGCTCTATTGAACAGTGTTCTGACCAAGTTCTTTTTATACTGGATTGGAACAAAACTCTTGAAATGCATGTACTGTCCTGTCCATGAAGACTTTCTAAATATAGATCTTTCGATTGTGCCATCATTCATTTTCGCTAGAAAAACGTCTAGGAATTTAATAGTATCGTTTTCCTCGTGTTCTACTGTGAAATTGAGATTTGGATGGGATGAATTGAATTTTATCAACCGGAGGTGTTCAGCTTTTGGTCTGCTTCCACAGACAATAAAAATAACATCAACATATCTTAGGTATAGATCCGCTTCTGGTTCCAATATTTACAACTCTTCACTTACACGAAATATATACATATATATGAGACAAGGTAATAGAATAATATCAGTAAGTTGACTCTACACAGCCGGTAGCAATGTACACAGTATCAAGGAAGCACTGCAACTGAAAAAAATTGACGGGAATGCGCGTCATCTTTTATGGTAATGTTACACCGGGGATAGGTATGTATGGTAGGTTATTTATTTGGTGATAGAACTGAACTGTAGAAAGCGTCAGTTGGTTCACCAATAATAATGATTTTACCGATATCAACTGCCAGTGGCCCGCCCACCACAGCAATAATTGTCCAGTTAAGTGTACAAAGAAGTATTGTTATAGCAACAGGTAATTTTCAGTCTATAAGTGGCTAGAAGCCAGAATTTTGGCAAACAAATCCATATCAAACGACAAACGAAGCGTGTGTAGGATCTGGAAATTATCATCAGGGAGTCAGCGAAATTGTAAATGCAACCATCCACTATTTCTCCATTATGGATAAGATTTTATTTTGATAAACTGTTATACAGTAATATTAACTGATGCGACCACGTTTCGAGCACAATTTATTATTCCCAATCATAATCATATCAAGTCACTCACTCACTCACACAAAATAAGTCAGTAACTTGTTAGAATGTTGTGATGTACGTGAATTGAATTGAAATAGAATACAATTCAAGATTATTTATTATCCTGCTCTGATTTCACTGACTGACTGGTGGTAATAATATCTTCCATGCATATCTCTGGTATTTGCACTGAGTCATTTCTGTTGCATGTGCTGTGTTGGTCGTAGACTCAATGAACCAGGCAGGATTCAGTAATCAATCTCTCTCTTTCTCCAACTACATAGATTACTTCTTAGAATGTTAACCCTCTCCCACAATGACGTTGTGTGGTTGTGTGTTAATGCATGCAGTGCAATGTAGTGCTGAGTGCTTTTTTCTAAATTACTTATCTTCTCGGGTTGGGTCAACCACTCTTACCTTGGCTAAATTCTTATGTTTCTACAATCTGACTATCCCTCACCTACTAGTCTGTTTCACTTATGTAGTTGACCCAACTCACAGTCATTGCAGGGTATTTTGTAAATTATATTATTTTGTCTAATTGGGTCAACCGGTTCTTCTAGCCTACAGAGCTTGTCCTGTTTGAGTGAGTTTGTAGGTTTGTATGCCAACAGCCTAATTCCTCCTTTATTTAGAATCCTACGTAGGGAGGGTTTCAGATGTCCCCTCCTTATATCATATAACTACTGTAGATGCCTTATATTCTCTCTTATGTATGTTATCATTACTGGTTTCACAATTATTTTTAGTTTGCTTTTGGCCTTTCAATCTTCCTAATGAATTTTATAGGATAGTTAGCTATTTGACACCAACTTTTCTTCTGTCTGTCTGTTTTATTTCATTATTTAGGTCTTTTCTTGTGCTACTTAGTGCTACTGCTCGGTTTGTTAGACACTTAACTAAACTTAGCCTGCCATAACAGTTATGAGTGGCAATAGTTTGTGCTCGAAACATGGTCATCAGTTAATAGTACTGTATAACACTACACTCTGTGGCAGTTTATCAGAATAAAATCTTATCCATAAGGGAGTAGTTATACTCTACCACCAGAGTGCCCAAGTTTTATACTTATATCAACTTCCACTATTTGTTAAATAACCAGATTTATTGGTGCTGTATAGGTAGGTAGGTAGTGATTGGGATTTGCTGATTGGCATAAACGTAATTAATATTGACCAGTTGTCATCGAGGATGCGTCGCAGGAGGAAGTGATGGGTATTTTTTTGTGGAACGGTTGTAGGATTTGGTGCCAGTAATGTTTGAAGACCTTTTCTGTGAGATTGTTATTGTAAGTCGCCAAATGCCTACATTCTGTGTCATCATTCAGAAGGTCATATAGAACTGTTAAGGTGGAGAAAACAGGAGTCGAGGGACGGCAGCAAACAAAGAAGAACGAGCGTTGCTCAAGGAGTGATTTGTAAATGTTTTACATATATTTCGATAAAGAAAGGAAGACGAAATTTACAGTATAAAATGTGATATCATCATTCTATTTCACAGTTTCCCGTCATCAGCTAACTGCAGACTACCTGAAATTACAATGGTTATATATAGATGATTATAACATACTTTAATGTTTGAGTGCTGTAAGTAGAGAAGAAGAGATACTATAAAACTGACGCATCCAAAATGAAAGCAGCATTACAATTTTTAGTTTAAGTTTTCATCATCAATTTATACGCTTTCAAAGTTGAAAAGAGGGGAGAGTAGAGGGGTAAGACAGAAAACAGAAAAAATTGTTAATTAACAGAACAGTGTTAGCTTGTAGCTTGTTCACATAGCAACTCAAATAAGATAAACAAAAGCGGTTACAGTTTATGAGATTAAGATTTGTTCAGTGAGTTGAGATGAACAATATGTTTGGTAATTGTGGATACCGGACATCTCGTCGAGATTTCTAAGTCCTTCAAAATATTGAATAGAAAAAGGACAGCAAATTTACTACGAAACAATCACAATCAAACGATTCAAGCCAACCAAACTTCTGCACACAAAAACAGAGTGTGTGTGATTAACCTCTCATTCCCTTGGTAACTGAATTTTGATTTTGATTACTTTAATTACATTAGTCATCTAATTCAGTGAGTGGTCTCAACTCATTGAACAAATCCTAGTCTCATAAACTGTAACCGCTTTTGTTTATCTTATTTGAGTTGCTATGTGAACAAGCTACAAGCTAACACTGTTCTGTTAATTAACAATTTTTTCTGTTTTCTGTCTTACCCCTCTACTCTCCCCTCTTTTCAACTTTGAAAGCGTATAAATTGATCATGAAAACTTAAACTAAAAATTGTAATGCTGCTTTCATTTTGGATGCGTCAGTTTTATAGTATCTCTTCTTCTCTACTTACAGCACTCAAACATTAAAGTATGTTATAATCATCTATATATAACCATTGTAATTTCAGGTAGTCTGCAGTTAGCTGATGACGGGAAACTGTGAA
Source organism: Trichobilharzia szidati (assembly GCA_944472155.2). Taxonomy (NCBI): domain Eukaryota; kingdom Metazoa; phylum Platyhelminthes; class Trematoda; order Strigeidida; family Schistosomatidae; genus Trichobilharzia; species Trichobilharzia szidati. The sequence continues at coordinate 186,802,324 of OX235271.1, read as the reverse complement.
ATAGAATGATGATATCACATTTTATACTGTAAATTTCGTCTTCCTTTCTTTATCGAAATTTATCAAGGGAACCATATATATGAAGTTCTTACATATATATATATATATATATATATATATATATATATATATATACAGAAAGCATGAATCCTGTTGATATGTGTTGAGGGCTGTCTGACTGACTCAACAACCAATCACAGCACACATTGTTTGCGTAGGCGGATACAGTTAGCAGATACATAGATGATCTGACCTTCAGGAAACAGTCACAAACGGATGAAAGATTAACTTTCAGTGAGAAACAGCCAATCAGAAGACTGTATTTGTCTGTTAACAATAATCAATAATAATAATGTACATGAAAATCGACAAATATGTGTGTTGATTTCCTAAATAAACGATCTGTTTCCTGGCCCTTGTCTTCTGTCGTTACAGATACACTCAATAACTAGTTGTGATATGCTAACTCTTATATTCTATGTATGGAGTAATACTTATGCCCTACCTAGAAATGTTTATCATTTTCTTCCAATAGCGTTATTACTTACTGGTGAGGGTTATTGTGTTACTCATACGTTTAACAGACCAATTTTATCTATGTGTTGTAGTGGAAAGCGGTGAGGGAGCCAGATGTTGGAGAGCGCTGTTACCTCTGTGTGTGGAGTCTGAGATGAATGAGGAGGTGAATACTGGAAGCGTGTTTGCGTCAGGCACATACACACTGGCCGGTAGTCTATTCCAATTGGCTGAAAACTTATTTATGAAGAAGTTGAACCACATGTATGTCTGACAGTGCTCCATGAGTACTAGGTCGTCATGATTTCTTAGAGAGTGTAGCTGATTGCAGAGGTAGATTTATTCATTGGCGTGCAGGAATGCAAGGGAAGAGTAGTAGTTAGCTTGCAGGGGGAAATAAGGTTTAGCTTAAGACATCTTTTTTTCAGAGTGGTTCTATCTTTAGTCTGCTGTAACGCTCATCATAGTGGGGGCCGCATTCTAAACCAAGATTTCTTGTGGGTAAATTGGCTTTGCACTCCTTCTAATATAAGCTTTTCATTCAGTCGGAGTCCGCCAAGAATAAATGGACAGTATTCTCGAATAGGTCTAGCGCAAACTTTGTATGATATAAAACCTTTGTTTCACGGCGAAAATAAACTGAGAGTTTTGCATCCCAGGAGCCTGCGTACTTCACTCCTTGAAATAATAGAGAAGATTTGTAGCTCAGGTGGATGATTTGCAATTAATAGTGTTCTCTGAGCTGGTTGGTTTAGTTACCGAGCTTTCGTCGTCCACTCATTATCCTGAAATTGTCGCGAAAACTCTTCCTTACAGTTCAGGGACGTACCTATTCCTTTATCAGACGCAACTATAGATTGCGTGCGATGTATCTGCCGGCACTAATCGTTCGTTTCTTCCTCTCAGATGCCGAAAAGCGTTTTTTGAACACTTACATTCACTTTCTCATCCTGGAGTACGTTCTGCTGTCAGACTTATCAGCGAACGTCTCGTGTGGCCTAGAATGAACTGAACTCTGACATTCGGAGATGGGCACGGGAAGGTCTCCAATGCCAATGCTCAAAAGTTCATCGCCACACTGTGGTACAACGCCGAAGACGTTTGATTTATCGGATAAGAGATTTCAACATGTTCATATAGACATTGTAGGACCATTACCAACAGGATATACACATATCCTGGAAGCCATCGATAGTTTTACTCAATGAGCTATCGAATACCACCTGAACGATATATCTGCAGAAAATGTTGCTTTGGTTTTTCTCCACCGGAGTACCGACTACCATTACATCCGACGGAGGCGCTAAATTCCAATCGACGCTATCTCGTGAACTAATGAGACTCCTTGGAGTGAAACAAATCTCCAAAACAGCCTATCATCCGGCAGTAACAGTAACAGTCGGTGCAGACCAAACCTGTAGCTTCATTTTACATTTTACATGGGACAAATAATCACATGTTGAAAATTCCTGTGTTATCAATCTGTCTACCACAACTCCATCATGGATAAGATTTTGTTTTGATAAACTGTCACACAGTGTGCGTAGTCTTATACAGTAATATTAACTGATGCAACCACACTCTTCGAGCACAATTCATTATTGCCACTCATAATCATCATATCAAGTCACTCACTCACTCACACAACATTCTCCCTTCATTTATATACATGAGTGGAATTGAGGATTAGATATTTGAATACAAATCAGTAATATAGGATAATGTACATTCAGAAATAATAATAATAATATGAGTGTTATTGATCAATTACAGTAATAAGATGGGAAATAAGATGAGTGTTTTTATAGTCGAAATAAGTAACTTGTTAGAATGTTGTGATGTGCTTGAATTGAATTGAAATATAATACAACTTAAGATTATTTATTATCCTACTCTGATTTGACCGGAGGTAATAATATCTTCCACATTTCTGGTATTTGCATTGAGTCATTTCTGTTGCATGTATTGGGTGTAGACTCAGTGAACAAGAATTGCGTAATCAACCTCTCTTTCCACCTACCTATGTTACTCTTGAGAATTTTAACCCTATCACAACCTATTGTGTGGTTGTTTGTTAATGCGTGAAGTGCAATTGCTGAGCTTTTTTCTAAATTATTTATCTTTTCAGGGTCAACCATTCCTCCCTTAGCTAAATTCTTATTTCCCGACAATATGATTACTCCCGATCTACTAGTTTACCCTATGTAAGTAGTTGACCTAACTCACAGTCATTGCAAGGTATTTTGTGAATTATATTACTTTGTCCAATTGGGTCAAACGTCAGGGTCTTTTAACCTACAGAGCTTGTCCTACCTGAGTAAGTTTGTAGGTTTGAATGCCACCACCAGTCTAATTCGTGCTTTATTAAGAATACCATGTAGGGAGTGTCTCAGATGTCCCCTCCTTATATGGTATAACTGCTGTAGATGACTTATATTCTCTTTTATTGATGTTGTGATTACGAGTTTCACAATTATTTTTCGATTTTGCTTTTGGCCTTTACTGATCTCCCTAACGAATTTTATAGGATAGTTATTTGATATCAACACCTCTTCTTCTGTCTGTTTTATTTCATCATTTGGGCCTATTTTTGTACTGCTTAGTGCTACTGCTCGGTTTGTTAGAGACTTAACTTAACTAAGCCTTCCTTCACAGACAGATAACGGACGGATGAGATGAATTGAAGTCCAAATATCTATTAGCAGAATGCGTTGGCTTTTTCATAAACGCCGCTAATGTGCTGTTTACCTTCTTCTATTCGTTTCATTTTACAATGTAACATCACAGCAAATTCTCCTTGTTCATTTTCCAATTCAACTGTGAATTTTATTCCCTCTACTAGTGAGTTTATGGGTTTGTGTGTGTGTGTGTCATGAAGCTTGCAAGTAGTAAGCAGTTATCTTTCCAGTTGAGGGATTTTGTAGTCAGTGATCGTTTTTTTAATGATCAATTTTGATTCATATAAGTAGAAGTGAACACATGAAATATCAACAGACAACTTTAAGCAAAGCCCATCTACGTGTATAGAGTGTGCGGTGTATGTATGCTCAGAAGCTAGCTGACCCGTACACCGAAGGTTTGTCTGTAAAGACAGATCTTTATTTTCTATAGTTTGGTTTGTAAGGGTTAGTTTTGTTTTTTGCGAGTTGATCACGGATTGATATCAGTGAGTTAGAGAAGCATTGAAAACCAGCCACAGGGAGTACTGGACAGCCAGCTGTTCCATCAGCCTAGTTTGGGAATCATCGGCAGTACGCACCCACTGCGACGGGGTCGAACTCAGGACCTTCCGGTTACAAGGCAAACTTCTTTATCTTTTAGATCAGTCAGTACAGTTCGAATATATATATGTATATATATAGTATCCCTATTACCGAAAGTCTTGATATCATTTCCAGTCTACTAGGATCAGATACAACGCTATCACAAAGATGTCGACTGGACACCAGTGAAATAATAATTAAGCGCTTGGAATTCTGTCTAGAAAGTAATTATTTTACATTTAAATGTCAGGGGTTTATATAGACAGACAAATGGTGTTGCTATGCGTTAACCAGTCTCCCCAATAGTCGCTGACCTTTTCATGAACAGATTCGAAGATAACATCTTTTCAAGCATACTCACTCCTAAAATATGGTTAAGATATAAGTAGATGATACTTTTATGGGGCTAAACGATTGAGATATACACAGTTCATTCCTGGAGAAACTGAGCAATCTATCTCCCAGAATCCAGTTTTCTTCGGAAGCAGGCAGAATCAGACATCGGTAAACTACCATTTCTTGACTGCCTGGCTAGTTAAGAGGAGGGAAAATGGACACTTTAGTATATCCATATTCAGGAACAAAACACACTCAATTAAATATTTAGATTTCGGATCATCACACCCCGACATCAGTGCAAAGGTATCAGTTGTTTCAAGTCTTCTTAGACAAGCACACTCTCTGATATTAACGTATGAGAAAGAAAAAGTGGAGGAAGAAATATCACAATTGGGTTCATGGTGGATTAACACATGGTTGCGCTTCATCTTTTATGGTAGCATTACTGGGGATAGGTATGTATGGTAGGTTATGCATTTGGTAATAGAACTGTACTGTAAAAGGTTAGTTTGTTCACCTTGAATAATGGTTTTACCAATACCATCTGCCAGTGGCCCGCCCACCACAGCAATAAGTGTCCAGTTAAATGTACAAAGACGTATCGTTATAGCAACAGGTAATTTGCAGTCTATAAGTGGTTAGAAGCCAGAATATTGGCGAACTAATCCATATCAAAACGCAAACGAAGCATGTAGAAGCTGCAAAATGATCATCAGGGAGTCACCGAAATTGTGAATGCAGTCCATCAACATACATCCACTATTTCTCCATTATGGATAAGATTTTATTTTGATTAACTGTCACACAGTGTGTGTAGTGTTATACAGTAAGCAATATTAACTGATACGACCACACGCTTCGAGCACAATTCATTATTGCCACTCATAATCATCATATCAAGTCACTCACTCACACAACATTCTCCCTTCATTTATATACATGAGTAGAATTGAGGATTAGATATTTGAATACAAATCAGTAATATAGGATAATGTACATTCAGAAATAATAATAATAATATGAGTGTTATTGATCAATTACAGTAATAAGATGGGAAATAAGATGAGTGTTTTTATAGTCGAAATAAGTAACTTGTTAGAATGTTGTGATGTGCTTGATTACTGAATCCTGGCTGGTTCATCCAGTCTACACCCAACACAACACATGCAACAGAAATGACTCAATACAAATACCAGAGATATGCATGGAAGATATTATTACCACCAGTCAGTGAAATCAGAGGAGAATAATAAATAATCCTAAACTGTATTCCATTTCAATTCAATTGACGCACATCATCACAACATTCTAACAAGTTACTCACTTATTATGACTATAAAAACACTCGTCCTTTTTCCCATTTAATTGTAATTGACCAATAACACTCATATTATTATTATTACTTCTGAATGTACATTATCCCATATTACTGATTTATATTCAAATATCTAATCATCAATTCCACTCATGTATACAAATGAAGGAAGAAGAAAGTTGTGTGAGTGAGTGACTTGATATGATGATTATGAGTGACAATAATAAATTGTGCTTGAAACGTGTGGTCGCATCAGTTAATATTCCTTACTGTATAACACTACACACACTGTGTCACAGTTTATCAAAATAAAATCTTATCCATAATGGAGTTATTCCCAGATTATGTTAATTCTGAAGTTATTTTGAAATACTGACGTCATGTCACCGATGGTCACAAAGATCACGAAGAGGACCACCAGCCTATTCTATATATTTCTACACACTACTAAAAACGGTTACATTCAGGTTTTGGTGAGGCATATTTGTGTCTTACGCAAAGCAGCGTATAGGCGAAAGGAAACTTCAAAAAAGAATTTCATTAGAGGGATTTAAGCAGGGTGTGTGTATAGAGTTTAGTTGTTTTTCCAAGCATTCCTTTGAAAAGCATGGCATCTTAGTCAACACTGGAAAAGGGCTATCATCAATCACACGAATATTTATCCTCATATCAAATATCTGTCCTGTCTGTAAGTATGGTATGTACTTTGCGCCGTCTAAGTGCAAAGTACTCTTACAAGATTGGCAGGAGCCTGTATCTGCACTCACTCTTGCGGGTGAACCGCTTGAAGTTGTTGATAAGTTTGTGTATCTGGGTAGTTGTGTGAGTGCTGGCGGAGGGGTGACGGATGAGATTTCCAACCGTATAGTGAAGGCTAGGGTGGCATAAATCAACTTGAGCTAATTCTGGCGCCATCGCGACGTTAGCCTGGCAATCAAAGGTCGGGTATACAATGCTTCGGTGCGGACTGTCTTGCTCTACGCCTGTGAAGCCTTGCCTCACTGAGTGGGCTGAGGATGTGCGGTGGCTCTGTGTGTTCGATCATCGCTGTCTCCTCAGGATTGCTTGCGTTTGATGGCATCATCGCGTGAGTAATTCTGAGGTTCGGCGGCGTGTGTTTGAACACAGTGGAGATCACCATTCACTGAGTGCCGTCATTTGGAAACACCGGCTCAGGTGGCCTGGACATGTGCTGCGAATGTCATCCCAGAGGCTTCCGTACAGATCTCTGTTCGCTAGCCAGCCCTGGGACGGGATAGAAAAGGCGGAGGGGTGGTCAGTCCATGACTTGGCGTCGTGGAATGAAGGATGTTTGTGTTAGATTAACATCGGTTGGTGCGTCACGACTCCTTGGTTGGGGTCCATGAGGTAGCCCGAATCGATGGCTCGAAACGTTATCAGATATGGCCAAGAATCGTAATCAATGGCGAACGTGTTGCAATTTCCTTCTTTCTTCCCTTTCTGACAATAATTGACGAATGATTTTTGAACTTACTACAAATGACTGTTTTCCTTCCAGATAAAGTTCTCTACTTAAATTTTCTACATTTGATCTATATTGTTTTATTATTATTGTGTGGCGCATCTTTCTTGGTGCCATATTGTACCAAGTTTTTTTCTGAGTTTAAATAAATTAGTAACCTACCAATCCATACGAAAATATTGGTTGAAGATTGGGTCAAAAAAGCACTCCTAGAACACAAACGACGAGCTTGAACAAACCTAAAATTCAAGTATTTCAGTCTGTTTGTATATATACACATATATATTATACAGATATACAGAAAGCTTCGCAACTAAACCAACCAGCTCAGAGAACACTATTAATTGCAGATATATTCATGCAGAGGTGGGAAAACATAGCGACTGAAACGTTCACCCCCACCCATCCCAAAAGTATGGTGGAGGTGTATGTAGATGACACATTCATTCATTGTACTTAGAACAGAGGGTATAGATAGATTTTTCGAACACATTATAACTCAAAGGTGGAGGCAATTCAATTCACTTATGATGAATTGGAAAGTCAGGAAGCCGGGGAGCTTCCAATGTTAGATTGTAGCGTAAAAGGGAAAGAAGATGGGGAGTTAAACAGTGTTAACAGGAAACCCACACATTCAAACAGATATTTGGACTTCCGATCATTCCACCCAATCTATGTCAGTAAAAATAGGTTTGGTGAAATGTTTAAGTGACAACAGAGCACGAAAACTAAGTAGAACCAAGGAAAATCTAAGACAGGAAGTGATACACATAAAAGATGCCCTGAAACTTAATAATTACTCGGATAAATTAGTCAAGAAATATGTAAGAAAATGTAAAAATAAAATAAATAATGATAGTAGTGACAGTGATAATAATAATATTAATGACGACATGCATGTCAAACATGCTCAGAACAACACCTTCTTAGTGTAATTCCATAGAAGGAAGGAACCTCGGAAACCACCTAATGCATAATTCTTAACAATGCTGGCAGGAATAAAAGTGGCTGGAATTCAAACCAACCACAAACTCAATTACAAACAAGCTTTGTCGGTTAAAGGATCAATCCTGTGGAGCATTTGCAACAAAAAAATTTAGTTTATCTAATACCCTGTCTGCAATGATTGTCAGGTCAAAATACATAGGTCAAACTAGTGGCACAGGTGCAGTCAGTCAGACTAGCTGAGCAGCATAAAAACATAGCACCAAAATCTAGATTGGTTGACCCGAATAAGATAAGAATTCTAGAGAATGGTTCAGCAGCTATCGCAAGCACTACATGCAAATACACACAACCATACAATAGGCGGGATGACAGTTTTGAAATCTAATGTCACGGTGAATAGAGGGAGGGAGAGATTGATAACAATGGAAGCTTTGTTTATCGAATCAACTGAGAGTGACTAAGTGTAACAGGAATGATTCAACACCTGTCCACCCCAATATCTGGAAAATTCTACTACCCCTAACGACGACAAATAGGAGAGGACAAAGAAAACTATCAGACTCAAGTTTCGAAGTCGTGTGATTATGATTGGTGATGTGTATGATTATGAACAGTAATAATGATTTGTGTCCGAAACAACTTTATCATCCAGTAAATACTAATATTGTTTCTGTGACTGTGTGATACACCTAATAAACAAACAAATATGGAATTATATTATACATTATTTATTTCAGAGCATACGTATCAATTTTGTTTTTTTTTACAACGGTGACAGTTAGTTATATGCGCATTTAACACATCGCTCTTCGTTGATATTCTGCCGTCGCCACACTGTAATCCTCAATTCGGAAGTAACGGCTTTCATTTTGTTGCAGAAACCTAAAAAACAGGAAAAGAGAGAGAAGCCGACTAATAAACCTTCATTTACATATTTAAACCAGTGATATAATTAGAAGTGAATCCTTCTAAAAGTCTGTCTGTCTGTTTTCCACACAGAACCACTTTGCACCGATGTGCACCAGTTCAAGTCACCACACACTCCCTCCATGTATCACACAAAGCAAGAGAAGAAAGTAGAAATGCATAATAGAGAGACAGTAAACAGAAGTGTGGTGAGATAAAGGAATAGTAATAACGAAGAACAATATAGTTTCATTTGAGCCATATCACCAATTATTTCCAGCCTTCATTGGTTTTTACCGTCATCCCGAGGACCCCAACCAGTCAGGAAGCAAGTCTACACCTTCCTACGTGGCTAGCTGCCTGGCTTAAACTAACTGTTGTGGATTTCATTGGCCGACGAAGAAGCCATGTTTTGGTTTGACCGCCGCTAGCTAACTCTTTCCCAGCCTGACCCTATGTCAGCCAGCTAACATTGCCCATTGTCGAGGAAGGCGATGACCAGGCATGCATACGTAACACATGTCCTAACCACTTCACTCAGTCGATGCAATTTCACAGCCTCGTCTATTTATTCACCCTCCCACCTACCCAGCACTCGAGCGACGCCTAACCTTAATATTGCTCAACCTATTATACCACTTCACACGGGAGATAGAACGCAGTCAGGCACCTATGATCGAAGACAGCTAATCAGCCTTTTCATGTCTTCCACTCTCAATGGCCAACTCTCACAGCCATAAAGGAGGACGGAGCGGACTGTTGAGCAGTAATTTTAATAAAAACAAACACTCAACATTGGGTTCTTTTTGGTTGTGGCCTGCATAAGAATCCAAGATATATATACATATTTTATCCTTCATTGAGTCTGTCAACTAGAATATAATTATTTACAAGTAAATTCTACGGTATCAAATGACAGGAATGTATACATAATAGGTAAGTGATTTCCATCTTTTAGAAGTAAGCTAACGTTGCAAAAATATTCGACCGCCACCTACAACGCGCCCAATAATACAAACAACGGAAGCAGAACTACATACCAGTGATCATCAACCCCCCCTCGGCCAAACGAGAACACAAGTCCTGAAGGCAATCAAGATGCTAAGAGCTGGAAAAGCAGCAGGACCAGATGCAATCCCAGCAGAAGTATCGAAAATGAACCCAGAGACAACAACGGATTTGATGACACCACTACTACTACTGGAGAAGTGTGGAAAGAGGACAAGGTACCTGCGGATTGGAAGAAAGGATGCTTATTCAAACTACCAAAGAAAGGAGACTTAAGTCAATGCAGGAACTGGGGCGGAATTATGCTCCTGTCCATTCGAAGCAAAATACTAAGCCGCATCATTCTGGAGAGAATAAAACACGCCAACCTGGATGAAAAACTTCGACTGGAACAGACTGGATTCAGGAGAAACAAGTCATGTATTGATCAAATCGACACACTACGGATCATCATTGAACAGAGCTTGGAATTGCAGTCACCTCTCTATCTCAACTTCATCGACTTTGAAAAGGCCTTCGACAGCGCAGCATCGATCGAGAGGTGATTTGGCAACTACTTCACTACTACCAAGGGGTGTCGCCGACAATTATACATATCATCCAACAGTTGTACGACAACACTGCATGCCAGGTAATCCACAACGGGAAACTTACATATATATATATGATTTCCCACAAACTGGAAGATATGCAAGCGAAAGGCAACAAGTTGGGAGAAGCAGCATCAAAGATAGGAGGGACTTCAGGTGAACATAGACAAAACAGAGGTGATGAAGATCCCTGGCCAACAACAACAACAACAGACAACAGTTAGCCAGCATAAATGGGAGGAACCTGAAAGAAACAACCTCCTTCAGCTACCTACCTGGGAAGCATCGTTTCAACTACAGGCCAACGGAACTGACAGGTATATCAAAGCAAGGATCGGAAAAGCAAAGCAAGGTTTCATTGCTCTCAAGTCTGTGTGGAGACCAACACTCAGCACTACTCAGCATGAAAAACAAGATCCAGATTTTCAACTCCAATGTGAAGTCAGTCAGTGCTACTATACGGATCGGTGACTTGGCCAGCGCGTCATAAAGAGCATCTCAAACAAACTACAGACCTTCATTAACAGCTAGTTGTCTTCGCTCAATACTCAATATCAGATGGCTGGCCAGAAAAGATCAGCAACAGATCTCTGGGAGCGAACCAACACAGGAGGAACCGATTGTGAAACAAATACGCAGGAAGAAATGGAGATGGATTGTGGTCATACTCTGAGGAAACCATCAAGTGACATCACTAGACAAGCCATTGCTCGAGTGGAACCCGACCAAATTGGAAGCGGCGAGTTGGTCATCAGTGTGAGGGTGATCTGGAGGAGGTCATGTGAAGAGATGATGAAAGCATGTGGGTAGACTTGGAGCCAGGTGAAAACTTTAGCAGGGAACTAAACGCAAAAGAGACGTGCGCGGCTGAAGCCCTATGCTCCTCTAGGAATTAATGCAAACAATAATAATAGTAACAGAATGAGCCAAAGTAATTTTCGTGTGGTTAAGATATACTACTGAAAAGTGATGGAAAGCAAAACTTTTATCCCACCGAGACCTGTAGAAGACAAATCAAAATGTTCACTAGTGAGTCATAGTTAATGTAATACTACTTACTACCTTAGAACTTTGAGATGGAGAAAAACTGCACTGTTAGTACTACAATAAATATTTTTATTTACTAACATGATATATATATTCGATTCTAAGATCAACAACCTAAAACCAAGCTTTCTAGTCGGCACAAAAAAGTGGCGATTGTTGACAGTCCGTCCATACAATTAATGCTATTAGATAGTTGGAGGCAGAGGAAGCCTCGCTCGACCTAGGTTTCGTGCTAGTTGTTGGCACTCACCGGTCAGTCAGTCAGTAAGGCGTATCTGCAACCACCTTGAAGGAACAGCTCATGTCCCACCCACCTGAGATTCGAACCCACATCACCCAGTGAGTACTGCAGTCAGAGACGTTACCATTGAGCTATTGTGGCTCGCGATTGACCTCCTGTAGGACGCGAGTTCGAATCTCAGAAGGAGGGACATGAGCTGTTCCTTCAAGGTGGTTGCAGATACGCCTTGCTGACTGACTGACCGGTGAGTGCCAACAACTAGCACGAAACCTAGGTCCGGACAAGTCTTCCTCCGGCCGATTGCCTCCAACTATCTAATACCATGAAATCAATGTGTGCACTATGATGGCGAGCTATCTGATGGCATGGTGGCCACATTGCAAACCTGACTGACTGACAGACTGATAGAATTCAGTCTGCATCAGACAACGAAAGGACTAGCTAGACACGTCACACGCACTAGTTACTGACTAGTGTCAAATCAAAATATACAACTAATGCATTGTGCAAGATCGTGAATGTGTAAATGAGAGAAAATTTATACGCGTCTCACTCTTCGTTAATTTACAATGCAATAAAAAATATATAAAAAAACACTCACCGCAAAAACTCAGCAACTGAAGCTTCTAGCATAGGGAGACTATGCTCATCGACTCGGACGCATGACACCATATCTCGGAGTTTAACTATAAACAGTAAAAAATAGCTTCAAAAGACAGACATTGTTTAGGTTCAACAATTCACATAAATTGTTGTATGTATGTTGTATGAGCTTGAAAATCATCTACATAACTGTTATTTGCATGGAGGATTTCATCATGAGCTGACATCAGTTAGTGAGAACCACTGGAAAACCCACCTGGGAGTACTGGACAGCTGTTTCCCCCTCCTAGTTTTGGATTGGCTATTCAGCAGTACGCACCCACCGACTGGGTTCGAACCCGGGACCTTCTGGTTACAAGAAGAGCGAGCTAGCTAGTAGACCAATATACTTAATAAACTGATCTGATGCTCACTCACTACCGAATGGTTGGCTCTCTCTATTCAGGCAGTTAACCTGGGGTTCCAGTGGGAAGACGTGACCAGTAGGGTACACAGCAAGTCGAAGGTGAAGACAGTTACTAACTACTCATCGAAGACATTGTGATAAGTGGTCGCACTATATGTCGTGCGTGAATTGGCAGAAGTTAGAATTCATGGACTGGCTGGCTGGCCATTGGATCGGACATCAGTGGCTGCTGAATGCTCTACGAGCTACCTCGCTGGCCGCCTTGTAACCAGAAGAGGTCCTGGATTCGAACCTCGTCGGTGGGTGCATGCTGTTGAAGAGCCACAAACTAGGACGGGGGAAACAACTGTCCAGTACTCTCCAGTGGTGCTTTTCCAATGGGGTTCTCTAACCGATGTCAGCGGTCATGATGAAATCCTGCAACCAATAAAAAAATCCCTACAAAAACCAATACTTTAAAATACTTTTTGCAATACTTGAAAATTAGGCTCCGTAAATGACAAAATGTGGCCGAAGAAGCATCAAAGATAGGAGGGACTTCAGGTGAACATAGAGAAAACAGATCTAACATTGGAAGCTCCCTGAGTTCCTGACTTTCCGATTCCTCATAAGTGAATTGAATTACCTCCACCTTTGAGTTAGTTAATGTGTTCGAAAAATCTATCTATATCCTGTGTTCTAAGTACAATGAATGAATGTGTCATCTACATACACCTCCACCACACATTTGGGGTGGCAAATACATGTAACAGGAATGATTCAACACCTGTCCACCCCAATATCTGGAAAATTCTACTACCCCAAAGACGACAACAAATATGAGAGGACAAAGAAAACTATCAGACTCAAGTTTCGAAGTCGTGTGATTATAATTGGTGATATGATTATGAACAATAATGAATTGTGTTCGAAACAACTTTGTCATCCAGTAAATACTAACACTGTTTCACTCACTGACTGACTGTGTGTGATACATCCATCTAATAAAAAAACTAATATGGAATCACTTACTGCCACCACCACAGTGCACACAAATATATTAAAGGGAATATTAAGACGACTTACCAAACAACCTTAACAAATGAATTGAACCATAAATATCTGACATTCTCTTATCTGTATGATGTTTCAATAGCTCAGCATATTGTAATCGTTCAAATTTGTATAAAAGATGAGAACCAATAGTAAGATTGAAAAAATGCTGAATTCCGGCAACAAATTCACGCCGTACACCCGCGTTTATTGGCAACTTAGTAGTAGTAGTAGTAGTAGTAGTTAGCTGAGAGTTCTGCGATTCAGAAGAAGTACACTCTTCTTTTGTTTCACCAGTTGATTCTGACTTCTGACTAATTTCAGCCTCAGAAGCTTCTAAGAAGTCTGATAAAACATTAGATATTGGCTGAGAGGCAGGCAGTTCATAAAGCTGTGAAAATTTAACCGAAGAAAAAATAATTTTTAGAAAGGAAAAACCTCTAGCTTCTTGACACACACACATAAACTCACTAGTAGAGGGAATAAAATTCACATTTGAATCGGTAAATAAACAAGCAGAATTAGCTTTTATGATGTTAGATTGTAAAATAAAACGAACAGAAGACGGTAAACTTCACACTAGCGGCGTTTATAAAACGCCAACGCATTCTCCTCATAGATGTTTAGACTTCAATTCGTCTCATCCGTTATCTGTCTGTTAAGTCAGGCTTAGTTAAGTGTCTCACAAACCGAACAAGAAAAGACCTAAATGATGAGATAAAACAGATGACCTCTGCGCAAGTATGTTAAAATTGTTTTTGTAGATATACTACTTAGAGATAGAACGCAGACACCTATTATCAAAGACAGCTAGCCAGGGGTTTCCTATATTCCCCTCTCCATGGCTGTGTCTCACATCCACAAATGAGGACGGAGCGAACTGGTGTGCAGCACGCGCGTCCTTCCACAATAGCCATCCGGCTATCACATCTATGCCAAAGATGATGCAGGTTGGCGAATGCCACACAAGCCTTATATATCCGTTCTGAGATTTCGTCCGCAATCAGCCCGTTGGGGCTGAGGAAAATTCTCGAATAAGTGCAGTAGTCAACATATGCTATCACTTCACTCTCCATTTTTAAGTTAGAAATTGATGTAGTCCAGTCCTGTAGCATCATCTTACATTTGACAGGAGTGGACCGCATACCAAACATTCGACGATTGCTGCTCAGTGTGGCCAGAAGACTCCGAGTTTTATCAGAGTCTCTAACTAAGAGAACTATATCATTCACATATTCTAAGTCAACGAGACTGTACCCTGGTAACAAGTCAATCCCTGAGTCACTGAATTCAGTTAGGGTTAATTTCACTAGTGCATCTATAAGGAAAATAAACAGAAATGGGAACAGTGGGTATCCTGATGGACATCTACTGGTTGTCATCACTTAAGATGATAACTCTCCGTTAGGTCTTACACGGTGGCGTGAGCTCGAGTAGGGAGAGTGCCTTGATAAATGCGATGAACTTTCTCGCTACTCCCTTCACGACCAAACGTTGCCATAGTACCTCTCAGCTGACGGAGTGGAATTCCACCTTCAGGTCAAGATATATGGCAGTTGTTGGGCGCCGGTAAATATAGCTATGTTCCAGAATCTGTGAAAGAGCGAAGATATGATCAATACACCCTGTTCCTGGTCTGAAGTCTGTCTGGTTTTTATCCCGTTTGCTTCTCCCGAGCAACACTTAATCTACGTATGATTATTGAGTCTACAACTACGCGACAGCAGAAAGTGATGACTTCCTGATGTTATGAGTAAAAGTGACCTGTCACAGAACGAATAACCTGCAGAAACAGTTGTACTGTTCCTGACCGAAATAATTCAAATGAACTGTAGATTAGGATTCAGTGAAAAACAACTTAGTCACAATTCATTTATTTATTTTTTTGACAGTAAAAGAAATATACAAATCAAGTCAGTAATTCATTGGTATTTTATTAAAAATGTTTATATAACAAAAATCAAATACTATCTATCCATCACAACAGACTTCAGAGGTCCTTTCCAAGGTTCTTGAAATTCAACTGCACAGTTTAGATCACGAAGAGCTGCTTTAGCTTGATCACAACAAGAAGGGTTTTTTAGGGCTACATTCAATAATTTTTCTAGATCAGTATCACCTGTACCATATTCCAATGTTAAAAAGGAAGTTCGTAGTTCTGGTGATCTTGAGACAATCATTAGGTATAGCTCTGCACACAGTTCGAACAGTTGTAGTGTTTGACATATACAAATCAAGAGTCTACAAAACAAAGTAAATGAAGTAGATTTGACTATTATTATGACACAATAAAAAACAGCAGCATTGGTAATAATAGTAGTGGTTTTATCACAATTCAGATACAGACTATACAGGAGATTTCAAAACCATGAATGCTGAACAAAGAATACCCTTTTCGATAACCTCTTCATCATCAGGCTCTACAGTTATAAATACACATTACAGTGAATGAATGAATTAGTGTTATGTACAACATTAATGTTGTTTAAATATCATCGAATCAATAATATTGATAGATTATAGCTCAGTAGCACCAACATAACAATACACACTGAATGTCAGAAAAATTAGGAAAGACAGTATTACAAATTCATGAATTTCTAGTCTCTACTGAAGGCCAGTCAGGGCAGTAGTAGTGGCTGGACTTGCTTCTTTTGCACACAGAGCACTGGTTGTTTGAGGTGAATTGCAATAGCCTCTGCTGTTTGGAGCATGCAGTGCTTCGATGTTTTTGGCAATTTATTAGGCACCCGGTAGATTATAGAGAAGGATTCTTCAACGCTGGCTGGCTTTGTGGCCGGTTTGCACTTGATGGTTCAATATCGAACTGTTCATGGTTTTCACTACACCTTTGCATACGTTTCGGGTGGAATATAGGGCTTTGAGCTCCCACTTCGAAGTTTCAGTGGCAGCAGTGTTTTTTTTTACGGAGAGTGGGGTTGCCAATCTCACATCCAACATTCCCTCTTTACCAGCTTCACGAACGGCTAGGCAAGGTTGGGAATCGAACCCCAGACCATTTGCACGGTTGATGAGCATTCCTACCGCCTAAACACCGACGCACAATGTAATTTAGTCTACAGAAAACCTATAACCAGCCGTGTGATGAATAACAAGTGCGAAAGGTAAGAATTCTGTGTATTTTTAAACTGTACATAACTCTTTAACTTAGAATTAGTAATGCCTTCAAGAGACCAGCTTGCACAGATGTGCAGCAGTTCGAGCTGCCACATTCCATGTAACACACAAAAAAGACAAAGGATAGAAGCAGAAAGAGAGAGAAAAGATTCAAAAGAATGACAATAAGCAGGAATGTGAAGGAGTCTGAATAGTAAAATGCAACCACAATAGGGTTTAATCGATATGACAGATCACAAGGAATGAAAGTATCTTCGCTATTGAGGACATTTTTGAGCACTATCACCAACCGTCTCCACCAATTTTTTCTTTGAATCCCGAGGACCTCATCCAACGAGTCTACACTCAAACTAACTGTCAAAGATTTCATGGGCTGATTCCAAGTTGTTGTTTGACCACCAAGAGCTACTTTCCAATTTGATCTTATTCCAGTTAACATTCTCCGTGGAGGAAGGTGTAGGTTAGGCGTGCGTTGCACGTCCTGGCCATCCCAATCGATGTAGCTTTACAACGCCTTCGATTGACTTTCACCCCTTACCCAACACTCAACCCCTAACCTCAATCCTACTCAACCAATGGTAGTACCATCTAATACGGCAGACAGCAGTTGGGAGAGACAGGAGCGTAATACCGCGCCAGTTCTTGTATTGACTTAAGTCTCCAATCCACAGGTACCCTGCCCTCTTTCCACACCTTCTCCAGTAGTGGTGTCATCAAGTCCTCTGATGTCTCTGGGTCCATTATCAATGCTTCTGTGGGGATTCCGTCTGGTCCTGCTGCTTTTCCAGCTTTTAGCATGTTAATGGCCTTCAGGATTTCTGTTTTCGTCGGAGGGTTGATGTCCACTGGTAGTTCTGCTTCCGTTGTTGGTATTATTGTGCGCGTTGTAAGTAGCGGTCGATTTAGAAGTCTTTTGAAGTGTTCAGCCCAGTGTTTCTTTGCTCCACTTCTTTGGTGATTGAATTTCCATTGTCACCCTACACTGGCTTAATTTGTGTCTGTCTCTTCCCCGATAGAAACCTACTTGCGTGGTAGAGTGTTGCGAGGTCTCCTTTGCCTGCACTGCAGCTTGTTCTGCTTCACTTGCCATAGCTTCATAATATTTTCTTTTGTCTTCCCTGGCACTCTTCTTTACTCTTTTGTTCAGTGTATTGTAGCTTGCATTCAACTCCTGTTTTTGTTGCTCGTCGATGCACTGGATAATCTTTTGTTTCACCATCCTTCTCTCTTCTGTTAGTCTCCATGTGTCCGTAGTGAGCCACTGTTTGTCCTGTCTCTTCCTTCTGCCCAGAACTTCCATGCAGGTTTGATTCCATACCGCTTTCAGGCTCTTACAGTGCTTTTCAACACTGGTCTTTTCGCCAGTGTTGATATGTGTCTCCACCTTTTTCCTAACGATTGCAGTGAAGATATCCTTTGTATCCTGGTCCTTTAGTTTTTGAATATTGAACTTGGCTTGGGGTCTATCTGCAGTTCCTGTTTCTTTGAAAGCTTTCAATTTGATTTGGATTGTCCCTTGTACGAGATAGTGGTCTAAGCCAACGTCTTCTCCTCTTCTTACTTTCGTGTCCAGTAAGCTGCGTCTCCACTTCCTTGAGCAGTATATTGAGATGAAGTCGATTTGGTAATAAAGTTTAAGTCCTCTGCTACAGATTATTTATATAACCCACGGAGACGTTAATTGTTTGGACGGAGTAGGTTGTAGCTGCTGTGTCCCAGTTGTAGAATTGTCTTCGGTTGAGTGTAGTGGACTTCTACAATAAATTCGAAAGATACAACACGGTGAGAGCTGAGCTAGTAAGCCGAAGAAACCAAGGAGATGACGAAGTCTCCAACAGCAGAGTGTATTTTTCAATCGTTCACGGAAGCCAAGTGTATTTCAACAAGAAGCGTTTTAAACAAAAATTATGTACAATATGTCTAATTTCTACAAATAACCAAAAAGTGTACAATCACATTGTTACGCACTCCACAGGTCATGTGAAGAGGAAATGAAAACGTGTGGGCAGACTTGGAGCCAGGTGAAGACTCTAGCAGAGAACCGAACGCAATGGAGACGCACGGCTGAAGCCCTATGTTCCTCTAGTAGTTAAAGGAAACAATAATATATGTATCACTGGGACCCATACAAATTCGATCGAAGGATTTTGATCACAATTTGAAAAACGCATGATGAGCTGGTCCAAAAAACATATAATACACACAATCATTTCATTTAGACGAATATGTGCACAGAAACTGGTTTCAGATGTCATTATTTAGTATACATTTGCCCTAAATACACTTCCCACATGATAAATGCATGTTTCGTGGGACGAATTTGATAGGTTATTCAGTGCTAGTTTGTTGGCTAGAGAGTTAGCTTACTACATTTTATAGTTGCTCTTTTACCCTAATGTATAATTACATGCAAGTGAATGCATTGTAATGGTCAAGTTGTTTTTGGAAGAGATACAGCTTAATTTCAATGATTTAGATATATAGAAAATTGCAGTAGATATCTGGAGGCAGTGAAGCCATATATGAATATATTGATATAATTATGAGCAATAGATTGTGCTCAAAACATCATCCTAATCTAAATTAGAAGAAAACGACGAGTGGTAGTTCATTACAAAACTGCTGATAACACTCGCTATTTGTCTTAATACAGATAAATTAATCGTAACCAAAAGCCAGAATAGATTGAGAATAAAATAAATTCGGAATCAACTCATATAATAAAAATGTGTAGATATGGTAAGCTGATGAATATGTACTCACATTTTTACGATGGTTATCAAGACGATATAATTACGTAAGAATCGGAAATGACGACTAATTATCCAACAGACTGTACTGCTATACGTCCAGTACTGACCTGAAAAACAGAAAGCAAAGAGCGGGTTACCAGGATGATCATACAAGTGTCGCATGCCAGTAAGAATAAGAACCATCACTCGTGATCAAAGGCTATATTTACAACCAGTTCTATTACAGAGAGTAGGCTTCTTCCAATTGGTTGCTCACAGCATTGTCTTGGGACACTAATCCATACACGTCACGCAGCCAACCTGAAATCAAAGAGGGGTACAGTTAAAACATAAGAATTATCTTACACTATACCTTCTCACCGGTAATAGCATTGCCCCTAGTGTTGGGCTACTGTGTCTACAGACCTAGCTTGAACTATGACTAGCTGTGGAAACAGTTGCAGCTTACTGAAATGTGTTAATGGGTTATAAAACAGAATGTTGCTCCCGAATTCTCTATGTGAAATCACTAAGTACCTCTATAACGGTCTATGACATTTAAGAGCTCTTCCTCTAGTTGGTGCCCCCCCTAGTAACATTAATTTTTACCCCTGCTTCAAAACTTAGATATCTCGTTACTAACATCTATTAGTTAATTGTTTTAATGGCTTTTAATCTCGTATTTTCACCCCACCCCCCTATACCTAAAACTGGTAATTATTATTGACTAAACCGCATGATTGATATAATTGCTGTAAAATAAACTAGATATTAGTGTAGAACCGATGATGAGGAACTTCGAAGACAGACGGAAAACGGCAGTTATTGTTCAATCAGGCTTGTATGTATCCAAAACGTTGCCATGTGGGTTAGTCAATGCTCCATCGGTATTTCAACATCTCACTTAAAATGAACTCGAACACAATGTACATCGAGGTACAGGCTCTTTAAAGTAAGAAGTTGACATTCCTATATTCACTTTGTGAAAGTCGGTGTTATTACAAATAAAGCATAATATTACCTATAAGGAAACATTAGTAAACAGCGAGTATACATCAAGTGACAACATAGTTTTCATATTAACATTAACATTACCAATGCAATTAATGAATTCAAATTTAGATGCAAAGACTAGCTACATGCTCGCCGTCTAAACCGATCTTGCAGTTCTGTTATCCCCCTTTGAGACATTATGATAACGTGAAGCTCCCGTGTCAAAAATGTAACGAAATGGTAGTTCAGATTTGTGAATTTACAGCAGGTCATAGAGTTAAGGTATGATAGATCCAGAGACTTTCAACTTTTTATACGACTAATGTCAACAAAGAATCGTTATTTATAAGTTTTGAAACCTGTGTGATTTGTTTCTCTATCACTTTGACCTTGTTCTTTTCGCACTACAATACATGTGCGGGCATTGTAATAATGAATTAACAAGTATATTTTGACGTGGACTCGGTTATGCTTCCAAAATTCTGACTCATCTAACAAGATATTTAGTAGTTTGGCTGTTGTGAGACGAAACACGTTAGTCCCTGTTGAAGACTAATAAGTCACTGGCACAGATTAGGCATGCATAAGAGAACAAGTCGCAACACAAGACTATCGGCATCACGCACTTGTTGTTACCTTTGAAAACTGAGACCATTGGGGAGGAGCTGGCATCAAAAGAATTACCATGAGAATGAATTTCCGAGCTTGTAACTTACCCTACTGTGTCCATAAGTCCAGGGGAGACCTATCAAGCTATCTGCCGTATCAGTAAGGGTAGAATATAATGACCACCAAAATAACCTCGAATAGCCAAACATACGACACCAATATAAAAACGTGCATATATAGATGAAGTACACGGACTAAGTTTTAACCTCACCTAGATTTCTAGCTCACTAATTTTCTAGCCGGTCCCAAGCCCGGATACAGAAGGAGGGTTTGGGCGTGGTGCTAGCAACTCCACCCCCAAAACTTAACCAAATTGCTACAGAAACCTCAACGCACAAATATATTAAAAATACTAGAAATATAAATACACGGACTAAGTTTTGAGTGTCATCTAGACCTAGTATTTCAGTATTGTAAGGATAATAGGCTGATAGGATGGAATAAAACATACATTTATGAAGAGGGAATCATTGTAGATTGGTATGTAACTGCTATTGGTGGATATAAAGTGGTTAGAGACAATTACCGTCACTCGTCAACATTACCCATGTCCCCAGAAAGCAATTGCCCTCATTTTCCCTGTTCGCCCATGTTACTTTCGAAATTGGCCCACTGTTTTTTCCAATGTACCCATTTTTGAAGAGGAAAGTGTCCACATTTTTACCCACAAATCACAGGTATGAAAATTTCTCCGACTGGGATAATGCGACTATCTCGAGGAAACCATGTACCCAAATTGGTTTGGACTAAATTTAGAGACTCCAATTAAGACCTGAGGGTAGCGTGTCGGCAGCATGTCAACGACCGTAATTCTTTGAGCCCGCGAGTAAGATCAACAAGCGATGTAATCATAGTCGCTTGTGATTGGCCAGTTTGTCATTAGAGTTGCGGTAATTTCAAACGTCATTCAGCGGCATGGTGATGTAATAAAAACAAAACCTATATTATAACACTAATAAATGTTTTATCTTCTTCACTTGCAGAAAGATACTCAGAAGCCAAGAATTGCAGAATATAAACATTAACGAAGACCAGTAAAACTGTTATACTCTACGACTGGGCTCCCGCACTTTTTAAAAGCTGATTTCGGGGAATAAACGTTTCCCTGAACAGCTGGTGTTCTGTTTTAATTACCTGTGTGTCTGCTACTTTTCTCGTTACAAATTAGTGTCGGAGGTATTCCAGACTCAGTCTAAACATGAAATCGGACTCATTCGGACCTCCTGCAATACTCTCCAACCAGAAAGCCAACACACATCCTTCATCCGCAGGATACATTCTCCCTGTGTGAGGGCCACCACCTATGGATATCAACAGCAACTATGCGCTGTGGAACTTTCGCATGGAGTCTCTCCTCACAGATCTATCTACACAAGCTCAGTATACTCAGATCATGTTAGCGATGAGTGATGCCGCGTTAGGTCGTGCAATCACTGGGAGATTCTCCCCGTCGGAGACGCTCAACGACAACTGGCGCAACCTAGTTGAATGCTTCGCAAAACCTTCTAGTGCATCCGCATACATGCGCTCTTTCCTAAGCCATCGTCAAGAACCAGGTGAGACAGCTGCCAACTACCTTCATCGGTTTCGTGAGATTGCGTCTTACGCCTTTCCTACCCCCACCAATGCGAACCACGATGAAGCCATTTGTACCCGCTTTGCACGAGCTCAAATGCCAGCTATTGCGTCAACCGGAAAAATCTATCTCAGAGACTCCCGATGCAGTCAAACGCTTCGACAGCTTGGAGCATATTCTTTCGTCAACTGCCAGTACTTCCTGTTATGCACTAGGGACTAGCTCCTCGTCAACATCGCCTTAACGTTCCATCACCATTCCAACTTACAACTCCACCGGCAACCCCCTTCAAACCAAATGATGAGCCCAGCAGATGTTATTATTATTGTCATCAGTTCGGTCATAGAGCATGGAAATATGGACATAATAAAAAACCTCAAGGTGAGCCATCTCTTAATGTGCCCTTATTCAGTCAATGTTTGAAATCCCCACTTATCCTTGAGGGTAAAGTTAACGGTGTAGATGTAGCTTTTCTGGCCGACACTGGAGCATCGTCCACTGTTGTCCGCACAAAGTTTCTTCAACGACTGGGGGCCAACCCTAAACCTCTGATCAATCAGCTGCAGTTAATTACCGTCAACGGAACCGCTATTAAGACAATGGACTCCGTCGCCCTCCTCGTGACTTTACAAGGGTTCACCTGAACTCATTCTCTTGTCATGTGTGATGTTGTAAGATGGGACGTCATACTACGTGTTGATCAGTTAGTCACAGTCAGTGTGCCAATGCTTGTACCCTGCCCCAGGTGACTACGTGGACATCAATGCTAACCTTTACCTCAACTCAAAAGACCCTACCGACACTCTGACTTTGCTGCAAGAGTATAGCGACGTGTTTGGCGATGAGCACGTTATGGGACAAACTAGTGTTGTCCAACACGAGATCAAGATACGGGATAACTTGCCACTTCGGATGCCACCTCGGCGGGCGCCCATTCATTACCAACAACAAGTGGACACGATGATGGCAGAAATGTTACAAAAGAAAGTAACTAATAATCCGTCCACTCCACCATTGGCAACCCCATTGTTCTTGTGAAGAACAGAGATGGCTCTCCCCGTCTGTGAGTAGACTACCGTCGTCTAAATGCAGTCACACAATGAGATTCTTTTCCCTCACCTCTCATAGACGCTACACTAGATGCTTTGGGTGGGGCTCAGTGGTTCTCCACGTTGTACCTGGCTTCTGGCAGTTGGAAAGTCGAAATGCGTCCTGCATTTGTTGCGCCTACGGGGTTGTATGAATTCGAAACCGTGCCATCTGGCCTGTCTAATGCCCCTGAAACGTTTCAACGGCTCATGTAGACAATACTCGCAGGGCTAGTCCCTAAACAATGCCTCATTTACCTGGACGATATCATCGTTTTCGGACAGTCCCTCGAAGAACACCATGCCAACCTCCCAGCCGTATCCCAAAGCTTGCGCACGAATAATCTTAAGCTGAAAGCCTCGAAATGCCATTTCCTGCAGAAATCTGTTACTTTCCTTGGTCATGAGATTACTTCACAAGCAGTTAGCACCGATAGAAGCAAAGTACATGCGATCCTCAAATGGCTTATCCCTTAATCGACAGCGGACGGACGTAGTTTCATGGGACTTGCTTCTTATTACCATCGTTTCGTTCAAAATTTTGCCTGTATAGCAGCCCCCGTTCATCGATTAACGGAAAATGGACGGAAATTCGTTTGAACTAATGAGTGCCAGGTAGCATTTAATACGCCTAAAACATGCTTAACTTCTCCCACTTTTCTAGCATTTCCAAATAAGTCGCCCGACAGTGGCCCCTTTATCCTGCATACTGACGCTAGGGCACAGGTGATAGGAGCTGTCCTTTCACAGATGACTTCTCACAGACTGGTGCGAGTAATAGCATACGCTAGGCGGCCTCTGGACAAGAGAGAGACAATATATTCTACGACTCGCCGTGAGATGTTGGCTCTTGTGTACTTTCATACTTACTTTCGCCATATTATATTGGGGCGTAAATTTTCGGGCAGGACTGATCACAAGGTGCTACGGTGGTTGCAGAATTTTCATGATGCGGAGGGCCAGCTTGCCCACTGGCAGGAACGTCTACAGGCGTTTGATTTTATTCATGAATACCATCCCGGAAAACGACATGCTGACGCCGATGCTCTCTCACGCCTGCCAAATTGTGAAACCACAGTGAATGTGTTATTCAGTGATGCAGTTGATATAGACTGGGCCTGCCTGTAAGCGGCGGACACAGACATACAACCTGTTTATTTACGACAACAGCACGGCAACAATAAACCAACGTATAAGTAATTACGAGATCTGCCAGCAACTACGCGCTGTACCTGCGGAAGTTGGGGCCCACTTCGACTAATAGATGATGTCATATATATAGTAGAACCGAATCCCAACCCCCGACTCCTCTTCCTAAACGTCAAAGTACAGGAGCTTATCAGTCAAATACACCACCAACTTAAGCACGCTGGTCCACACAAAACTGAACACATCATCCATCAGCGTTTCTGATGGCCGTTGTTTCATCGGGATGTGACCGGGTTCTGTCAAAACTGCGACTTCTGTAGCCCCAACAAACAGCTTACACAAACGCCTAGGGACCCCTTGTACCTATGCTAGCCTAAGCACCGAATCAGCGCGTCAGTATTGACGTAATGCGGCCACTTTCAACCTCACAAAGAGGTCAACGATATATCTTAGTGATGATTGATTACTTTACCAAATGGTGTGAGGCGCTACCTCCGCAACAAAAAGATGCAAACAGCGTGGCCAAGGCATTCATTGACAACTGGATTACTCGTTTTGGTGCCCAACACTCACTGCATTTGGATCGAGGTGCTACTTTTGAGAGCCAACTTGTTCATCCCATCTGTGGCGTATCTGGTATTCGGAAGACAAGCACGACTGCCTTTCACTCAGAAGGAAAGGGTACGGTGAAGCGTACTAATCGAACGATCAGGAGTATCCCACACGCTTTCATCAACTTAGTGTCAACTGGCGCTTGGGAAGATAACCACCTCAATTTCTCCTGGCCTGTCGCTCTTCCGTACATTCTTCCACGGGTTTCTCTCCTGCGTTACTTTCCTAAGGTTAAGAATTACGTCTTCCTACTGAAGTTCACTTTCATCCCTTACCCTTTGGAAAGACTGACCATGTTGCTTATGTCCGGCAATTACGCGACCGTTTGGAGCGCACTCAGCGAAAGTCCAATCGTCTCCTTCATGGCCCATAATACTCTGTTGTAGGATTATTTTTGTCCTACAGATTTAGTCCTTCCTCAATACTGACGACACATAGTCTGGGCTTAACTATAGTTAAAACAGAATGACCTGACTTTAACTTTATCTGTTTCTAAAACATAAAATAAATCATGCAATTACACCAAGAAAAAATGTACAAATCCACTGTCATTCAAAAAAAGGACAAAAACGTACCGAACAGTATTGAGGGTACGGACAAAATGAACAGTCAATTAATTACATGTATACACAAATAGAGTGACAGACAAAACAGAACATTCAAGGTCATCACGTGGTGAGAGTTACAATAAATTGACCAATAATCGCGACAAGAAGGTCACATCATATTGATTAACTGTCTATCATATAGTCTATCTATCTGTCGCGATTAACACTCCCCGCGAATGATCACCACGTTGTGCTTTATATCCAACCACTTAGATCTTGTTTGCAGCATCAGAAGATATCCGCTTAGCCATTTATGCCAGAGCAAATCAGTCAAATATTTTGGAAGTAGTTGACTATAGTGTTGGAAGAAAGCATATCCATACATAGCATTCGCTTTATCTTTGTTATATTGTAATTTTCTTAAGAATTCACCAATTGCTGAACGAGCCACAGTTAAAAGTCTTTTTGGAACGACTACTTCATCTGTACGTACCATAAAATCGTCAGCTTCAATCAAAACTCGCAGAATCGCATAACAACCACAGTAATGTGCTTGACACCATGATCCAATGTCAACAGCATTTTCTGTTGGAGAATAAAACTCCATGGAAGTTACAGCTGAAGGAGTCATTGACAACCAATGAATATAGACTACATCTGAGACATCGCCTTGAGCACAGTCGGTATTCGGACCAAACTGCTCCAGAACCAGAGGTAAATCAGATAAATAAATTCCAATGCACTCAGCTTGACACTTGTCTATTGCAGATGAAAGGTTTGAAAACTTGCTGTCATACGTTTCTCCTGCTTCACACCAACCTTTTACAGGACCTCCATTTATGACATATTCAGTAGTTTTCGTGTGGAAATTTCGTTTTCCATAACAATCACGCCGAAACAGTTTACCTGAACCATATCCCATCAGTTCATGAAGTCCAACTTGTAATTCAAAGGAACTTTCAGCATGTTCCACGTACATTTGCTTGTCTTCATTGCGTAGAAATTCTGGTTTAGGATCTTCGAGACGAACACTAAGTACATTATTCAAAGAAACATTTTTAAATCCATCAACTTGTCGTACATCATCATAGTTAGGAATACTAGTTTCAACAGGAATTCCGGCAGTTGAAAACGTCACTACATCCAAACTAGTAAAGCCTGGCCGTAAGAAATTAACCTTTTCAAACGTAGAAGGCCATGGTAAATTTGTTAACAACCTTTCAGCATTATTCACAAGTCGTTGGAATTTTTTAGACACTGATCTATTTACAACAGGACAAATGACTCAAACCTTGCACGAACACCAAAGGGATCACAGTATGACTCTATAAACCCAATATACTTTTCAACAACAGGGTTCCTATCTTTAACCCATAACCTGAAGGCATCTTTGTGAGTGGCTACTGAGCCAGTAGTGAAGCTTTCAGCATATTGATGGCACATTTCAGATTCAATTTGGTTAAGCGAATGTGCTTTAAAATCTTTACAACAATCGACTAATAACTTCATCAGCTCACCATAGTCACCATATTCAAGCTGCAAAGATGTGTCCGAGGGAAGGGCATCTCTTAACTTCTCACGACGTTGACTCAGAGGGATTTGCAGGTCATGGTAACATTGGGCTAACTGTCTTTGTTTTTCTTGGATAATAGGAGTGTCGAAATGACTTTCTGCAGCAAGCGTGTCAGCCTGGACTTTGAATGTATCTATACGTTCACGATGAGTAGCTACATCAGATTCAAGCAAGTTGTGCCGCTTTTGTACGTTCATCACACCGTTTAGATCACGACCGACATCCTCTGAGGCTATCTGAGCTTCAAGATCATTCAACCATAACTCGACATCTATGTTGCGAGCGAACTGTTGTTGCCTACTTGCTTGATTTAAATTTTTCTTCTTGTCTCCCATGGCATTTACGAGATGAGACCAAGTTTCATCCAACTGTTCAATCTTTACTTTTATTTCTTGTGAGTTGTAGTGGTTTGCATTTAACAAATCCTGACCTGTCTTTTTAATATCTTCGACGCGGGATTGGTTCGCTTGTATTTCTGCCTCGAAATTCTGGTGCTTCTGCATCAGTAGAGTGACAGACAAAACAGAACATTCAAGGTCATCACGTGGTGAGAGTTACAATAAATTGACCAATAATCGCGACAAGAAGGTCACATCATATTGATTAACTGTCTATCATATAGTCCATCTATCTATCGCGATTAACACTGTCGGTGATCATGTTTGGCTTCACTGTCCGCCTGGACCGAGCTCAAAGTTCTACTCCCCATGGCAAGGACTCTTTGAGATTGTGCGGACATGCCCCCCCCCCACAACTTACTTCCTGAAAACATCCAGCGGCCGAATGTCGATTTTATCCCTGTCCATTGAAATCAAATTAAGCCATATCGCATCTTTCACTCTAATAATCTTCCTCCTCCGATGAACCACCACCTGCCACCTGTCAATATGAAGTCCCAGCCGCCGGCGGTGGAGGCTACCCAGTATCGACCTTTGGCACTGAGGACAGTGCCTCCATAGGAAGGAGGCAGTGTAACAAAAACAAAAGCTATATTATAACACTAATTGGCTACAGACTACATTTAGCAAGCCAAATAAGCCAACAGAACCCATTCACACACCTTATGCATTTAGTAGGGACCATGTGCCGATGTCTGCAAAAAAGCTCTGTGATCTGATAACTACCCCAAAAGGATACCAACACTTCATTCCTATTCTGTCAACCATATACTCATATATCATATCAATTATAGCCTTCACAACAACACTGCCCCACTAACCGCTTCGGGCAGAATTTTCACCAACGTCAGTCAACAGAAACATCTGGCATCATGCATATAGCATGCATGATATCGGATGAATTTCTGGCTGACATAGCCAACAGTCTACAGCTAAGGCAAGGCACAATCCCCGTGAGATAGCTGACACGGTGTCGACACCGAGCGCGGATACTAATATTTCTAAAATACTGATATCTAATTACCATACAGGTGTCTCTCACTGCATACCATATCCAAACGAAAGACCATCCCTGATTACCACCTCACAAACCAACCTGAAGTCTTCCTATGATCCAAAGATATTGGTAAATGAGTCTAAAACATGTATATAGAGGATACTCATGGATTATTTTATCAAGATGTTGTCCACTCACTGAAACCACATAACCAGTGTTTATCTATTATCCTGGTAAACGCGAGATCAGTTCTAAGCAAACACTTAACACTAAGTACATTAGCTTCTATATTCATACCGTCATTGATTATGATCACTGAAGCCTGGTGCACAAGTGATATCTCCAGTGACAGCCTAAGGATTGATAAATACAACCTATTTCGAGGGGACAGACAGACAGGTCGTGGGCGTGGAACACTAGTTTACTGTGAACAATCCATGTGTGCAAGCCAGTTCAGTAGCCCAATTCTGTCACAACTCAATGACTCAATCTGGGTCGAGATAAAAGTTGTCAGGAGTAAACCTATACTTGTGGGTTGTGTGTACCGACCCCTCCATCCAGCATGGAGTATTAGAATATGCCCAACAACATTTTTAATGTTACAGACAATCTTCCCTTCAGTTATAAAATTATCGGAGGTTGTTTCAAGGTCTTCACTCCGAGGACACCAAAGGTATGATAATCTCCTGAATTCCATCGTCTCAGGAGGGTGGACACAACACATAAATTCACGCACTAGATCCACTAGTATCCTAGACCTTATTTTCACGAACAACATAACACCATCTACAGTACATGTAGGACGTGAATTTCCAGGTGGTGACCATAAAATAGAAGTGTTTTCTTTCGACATCTTTCCTGAAAGAAAACGCAGAGATGAAGCTGGCCAGACACCTATGAGATTGTACACACATGCTGACTGGGACTTGTATCAGTACCTAATTAGATGTTCTAATTGGGACTCGTACTTTTCGAACGAGTCCTTAGAGGCAATTCTTAGCAACTTTTATTACAATATTTACTCAACTCATGACGTCATTGCACCTGAGAAGATTCTTAGCTTCAGATTCCCCAAAGCGATTATATCCCGACATCGTTTAGGAGAAGTCTACGAAAGCACTCAATAAAATACTACAGATATCATGACTTATCATCACTAATTGCTATTACGTCCCTTCTCAATAGAATTGAAGAGTTGAGAAATATAGGCCTCGGAAACAAAGAAATGCGAGCCATTCAGGCACCACATAACTGAGGAGAAATAGCCAAACTTTCCAAAGGTAGTTTGACAAACTCCATACGGCCTATCAAAAAATAATATATTTAGACGGCATTGCTTACGAGAATAACGAGGTGACATGTAAGCCGTTTATCAAGCACTTTGAAATAATAGAGAAGATTTGTAGCTCAGGTGGATGATTTGCAATTAATAGTGTTCTCTGAGCTGGTTGGTTTAGTTGCGAAGCTTTCGTCGTCCTTCTGAACAACATCCCCTTTCAGCGCCATATTTAGCACAAAGTGAAATGATTTAAATTTCTTCATGAGTGATATAATTGCGTCTCCTGGTAACTATCTTTACATATGTGTTGACCATTTTCTATTGACTTGGATTTTAAACTTTCTGGTCACCTGATTTACTTTTTATTAGTTGGTATATTTCGTCTATATTAACGTGTTTGTTAATTGCATTTTCGCTTGAATACCGGGCTTCTAGGAATTCTCTGGCACTTTTCGTGTTTCCTCTGTCTAAGATTTTGACATGATCCCAATCAAATTGATGACCATAATTGTATGTATGCATTGATACTAAAGAATACATATCATGTCTGATTTATGTTCTTGGATTCTGATTCGAAGGGGACGCCCACTTTGGCCGATGTAATGTTTGTTGCAGTTCATACAATTTATTTTGTAAATGGTATTAATTTTATCTCCTTTTTCTGTTGGATCTTTTGGTTTGCGTAATATCGAATTAAGCGATTTTACTGGTTTGTGTGCTATATCTATATCTAACGGTTTCATTATTCTAGCTGTTATTTCAGAGATATTCCTCATGTATGGTAGAATGAATTTTCTTGTGGTCTTTGATTCGACTTTAAACACTTTTCGATGAAATTTTGTGGATAACCATTCTTTTTGAAGACCGTTTGTAGGTACTTTTCTTCCATTCTTTTCAACTCTGGAGTGCTACAATGTGTCTGAACTCTTTTAAACAATGTCTGCACACAGTTTCTTTTGTGAGTAATTGGATTATTGCTAGTGTAGTTGAGTATTTGATCTGTGTGCGATGATTTTCTATATACTTGTGTTTCTAAATTTCCTATGTTGGTTCTCCTGATTAAGACATCTAAAAATGGGATTTTGTTATCTAATTCTTCTTCTTCTCTTGTGAATTTGATGTCTTCAGATATGTTGGTTATTAATTTATGAGTATATTCTAAATCACTTCTCTTAATTATTACAAATGTATCATCAACGTAACGTATCCAGATTTTCGGTTTAATTATAGGTAGAGCTATGAATTCTTATCTTTGCATAACGGCTTCAGCTATTAATCCTGATATGGGCGATCCCATTGGTGTTCCTTTTATTTGTTCATATATTTGAGCATTGAACTGGAAGTATGTTGTAAGGCATAATTTTATGAGTTCTATCCAAGTTGATAATTGCGTTTTTGTGTTTTCATCACTATAGAGTAATTGTTGCATAGTTTCTGTTGCTAGTTTTGGACTAATTGAAGTATATAATGCTGTGACATCAGGTGACCAGAAAGTTTAAAATCCAAGTCAATAGAAAATGGTCAACACATATGTAAAGATAGTTACCAGGAGACGCAATTATATCACTCATGAAGAAATTTAAATCATTTCACTTTGTGCTAAATATGGCGCTGAAAGGGGATGTTGTTCAGAAGGACGACGAAAGCTTCGCAACTAAACCAACCAGCTCAGAGAACACTATTAGTTGCATATCAAGCACTTTGCCAGATTATACTCCTTGGAGAGCGATCAGGTCATGGATTTCCCAAGTAAAGCAGATGAATATCTAAGTGACTGACATACTTTTCACCACACACAAGATCGATAAAGCTGTCGCAAATCTTAGGCTTTTTAACACTATTGGTCCAGACGGTATATCATCCATTCTGCTGAAAAACAGTGGTGATCACATGAGTTTACTCCTACTCGAGCTATACTCAATTTAACTAAGCGATGGGACATACCCTACCTGCTGGAAGAAGTCTTGTATTGTACCTATCCATAAATACGGGCCTATAGCTGATATCAACAACTACCACCCGATCAACGTCACGTCTGTAGTTTCACGTATGATGGAAAAAGCAGCAGAGGCTCAAATCATTCAGTGCTTACTCTCAAATGACCTACTATCCCCATCCCAGTACGGTTTCCTATTATTTATTATTTTACTTTTATTATTTATTTTGATAACAGCTTGATGCCACACCGTATTTTCAGTACAAGTATGAAAGTTTCTGCATGGATATCGGTAGCCCAAATTTTGCAGGCCGACCATAGATATCGGGTGTGCGTCGGTTTTCTGTTCTTTTCCTTGTGTCTTCCTGATTGGGTGATTTGAAGAATTTGGTGTTTTCTGATAGTGAATTTGTTTAATTTCTCATTATAGTCGGATCTATTCATTACCACAGTCCCATTGCCCTCATCAGGATGGATGAGGATTATGTCTTAATTTTCTTGAAGTTGTTTTCTGTGTTCCTTGGTCAGCAGATAACAATGGCTCGGGAGTATACGAATGTACTTGTAGCAGCTGTCGAAAAAGTGAAGCTTTGAATTGTTCGAGATCTTTTTCCGAAGTAGATGACAAATCAAATGTTTGTGAGATTATATTCTCCAATTGGACCTTGGTTTGTAATTCGTTGATTCTACTCGATACATTGCAGAATTTCGGACCAAGTGATAGGATTTGAATTTGAATATGAGTGAGAGGAGAATTTGAAAAGTTCAAGACCTATTTTTCAGGATTCTGTGGAAACAGCAAGACAGTTTCAGGCTTTTTCTTAGTCGTGTGGACCGGAGTATATCGGCCGTACGCAACGTCAAGTCCACAAACGTATTCTGGAACATTGTCCAACTTGGTTAACCAGAGGAGGAAAGAAGAATAGTAGCAGCTGAATCCTCGAACAGCTCGTCAACTCTGGACATCGAGCACCCCCACTTGCATGAATGCTTTACAGAGTCTCTCAATGCTGTGCAAAGGGACTTCGAATACGCCATCTGGACATAGCTGAATCATTGGGTATTTGGGATCTGAAACTGAACCTCTGCATTCAAAAGCACTACATACATTCTCTCGCCCTGCCCTGGCTAGAGTAAAGTTCTTACTATAATTCTGATTCTTTTTATTATGTAAGTTCACTGTTATCATTAGTATTTATTACACTATATTTATTATCATTATTATTCCGATCATCCATATTTTATCATCACTCATTTTATCACTGTTTATTAATAACATTGCGTTTTCATACAGAAACACTTTATCGTCTTTCCACTAGTTCCTATCCACTGCACACAATCATATTGATTAGTCATTTTCTCACACTCATTAGTTCAGGCCAACTTCTACCCCCTTTTCTTACTTCCAGTTAGTCAGACCTTCTAGGTTACATCTTACATTACAGAACAGGTTTTTTTGAGGATAAATTTTACCAGTATCTGATTGATTGGTCTTATGATTTCTTTGTTAAATATAATTACGATTTTACAGCAGCTTATGAAAATGAATCGTCGAAAAGAAAATTTTCTTTGCTGTTTGTGTGTTTTTCTTATGACTCAATATGGAAATATTTCGTTCAATAGTAAAATCGTCCGGGAAAAATTCAGATATCACAAAGGACGTCTAATATTATCAGAAGCACTTCATCATATCAAATGGAATCCATATTGTCTGAACAGGAGTGATGGATTAAAGCAGAATTCGACCTAGTTGCAACACCACCACCACTCCTCTCATGAATTGACTAAATCAACACAAATGTGATAAGCAATTTCATTATGTAAACACACACGCTGCTTTTATAATTTCATACGCTTATCAAATACAACAATCTACACTTGGTTTTGTTGTGTCTTTCTTTACCAACTGATCAATTTGACAATATGAAAAACCACCTCATGCTGAAGAACGATGATTAAGTTGCAGGATTCTTTGACGGACAAAGCTTGTTTCTAATTGTGATAAATTAATCAGAAAGTATGTAGGAAAATGTAAGACTAAAATAATAATAATATTAGTAGTGATTGTGATAATAATAATAATAATGTTGACGTACATGTCAAACATATACAGGATATAGACAACACCAACAACAAGGAGTCTAAATCATAAGTAGTAATTCCATACAAGGAAGGAACCTTGGAAACCACCTTACGGAGAATTCTTAACAAAGCAGAAATAAAAGTGGCTGGCATTCAAACCAACCACAAACTCAATGAGAACCAAGCTTTGTCGGTTAAAGGAACAATCCTGTGGAGCCTTTAAAACAAAACAATTTAGTTTATCTCATACGCCGCCTGCAATGATTATCAGGTCAAACTAGTAGAACAGGGGCAGTCAGCCAGACTAGCCGAGCATAAAAACCTAGCGAAATCTGGATTAGTTGACCCGAATAAGATAAGAAATCTAGAGAATAGTTCAGCTACGCCACTCACTACATGCAGTTACACACAACCATACAATAGGATGGATGGGATAAGATGACAGTTTTAAAATCTAATGTAACAGCTGGGTGGAGGGAGAGGTTGTTAACGGAAGCTTTGTTTATCAAATCAACTGCAAGTACGTGTAGTAGTAATGATTCAACACCTGTCCAGTCGGATATCTGGAAAATTCTACTACCCCTACGGCGACAAATAGGAGAGAACAAAGAAAACTATAAAACTCAAGTTTCGAATTCGTGTGATTATAATTGATATGATTATAAACCTCGAAACCTCGTCACCCAGTGAAATAAAATACTGTCACTGTGTGTGTGATATATCTAATATGATTTAATAATACTACTTTGATAAAGCTATTAGCAGCATTAAAAACAGAGAAACGTCAGTAAAAACAACAACAGTATCGTTTCGTTTTCCATTCATTGCGAATATCATACACCCAATGCCCAAATTATTATTTTTTTCAAACTGTTAAAAAGGCGAACTTGATTCTGACATCTAAACAACAACTGGGCAAATATTAAACATAAAAATGGACGCGAATAACAACTGTGTACTTAAATCAACATGTAGCCGATTATCTTCACCGACTATCCATCCAACTCCCGACCGAAAGCTGCTACCTTGACGTGCTGGTCCGGCTTGAACACCGCAATGACCCAACAAGCTATACTGGCTGAGACTTATGTCGCTTGAGGTCCTACCATGCCAGAGAGGATGTTTGGATAGTGGTTAGACAAAAAGCAGCTACCCAATCCAATGCTATGACTCAAACACAATATCATGCCGGATCGGTCGGGGCCCGGATTAACAACGACCGCGCTTCCTGCTGCCATGTCACAGGGCAGAAGTGATAAATACGCTACTGAGACACACCAAATGAAAAACAACAAACAAAAACAGGCCATGTGTGACCGGCCTCAAGCAGTTGTCCCCTGGGCTCTGCGGTCACGCAACCAACTTCCACGGTGTGGGCAGCCGGGAAGTAACAATCGCCCTCACAATCCGAAATGCGCGCGCGCGAAACCTCTCTAATCCTCACTCATCTATTATCTCCATCCAACTATTGCAACTACTGTGTAAAAAGACAAGACAACAACAATCAACAAACATATTTTATTCAATTAATTTCAATAAAATCTGAGTGAGACAATAAAAAAAACTAAAGAATAATTTAACCCGGAAAAAGGTAGGATGAGGAGGCGGAGGAAGTGATCGATCAGAATTCGGCGCTAATTTACACACCACAAAATGAAGAAAAATCCAGCATTCGAACATTAATAGACAGCAGACCAGTAGTAGTTCAGCGACGAGTCTCTTTTCAGTGTATGAATAATGAAGAAAAGCAAAGAGAGCAACAAAAGCGAATCAAGCGATTTTCTTTTAAAAATTATACAAGCATGATTCTAATTTGTTCCAGCAAGCAAGCAAATAAGCAGACAAACAAAACATCAAAGTCTCGCCTCAGTAGTAGTAGTTGTTGTTAAAATGGTACTTAGTAGTCATGAAAGAAGTTGAAAGAAAATGTACAGAAACATCAATCAGAAGTGATTGTAATTAGCAAAACAAAAATCTGAATAATTAACACTGGAATCAATTTTCGTATGTTTCATCGTCCTCCTCGCCATCAACTGTCACAATAATATTCATCATTTATTCATGTTACTCGTACTGTGCGAAAGACGAGAATATACTGCCAGGTTCAACTTTTGATTCATTGAAACAAATTATCTATAATCATTAAATAAAACAATATATACATATGTGTGTGTAAAGAGGAAATTTAAGATAAGCGCATATATAACTATACTTATATATAATACAAGATAAACCTCGCCTAGATTTGAAAGAGGTTACTTCATTCACTTATCTAGCGAGCATTGTCTCAACTACAGGAGGAACGGACGAGGATGTCAAATCGAGCGAGAATCAGGAAGGCGAGGAACACATTCATCAACCTGAAACCAATCTAGAAATCTTCGTCACTCAGCATCAACAACAAAATTCAGATTTTCAATACAAACGACGTCAAGTCAGTTCTTATATACGGATCAGAAACTTGGCCAGTGTGTCACAAAGAATATTTCCAACAGCCTGTTGCAGACCTTTATCAACAACTGTCTCCGCTCTATACTGAAGATTAGATGGCCAGAAAGAATCACCAACAAGAAACTATGGGAACAAACAAACCAAGAACCAATTGGCCAACAAATATGCAGGAGAAAGTGGAGATGGATTGGACACTCCTGAGCTGAGGAGGCCACTGGGTGACATCGCGCGTCAGGCCATAGCTCGAGTGGAACCCGAAAGGGAAGCGGCGAGTGGGACGTCCAAGGGTGACGTGGAGGAGATCGTGTGAAGAGGAGCTGAAACAGTATGGACTGACATGGACGCAGGTGAAAAGTAAAGCAGAAGACAGAAGCAAGTGGAGACGTGCAGTTGAAGCCCTATGTTCCACTAGGAACCCAAGGGAACAATAACAATAATACAAGATATCAGTGAGGGATTAAAGTGTTATAAACATTTGAATAAAGCAAGAATAACAGTGGTAGGTACCATCATTGTGAATTTCGTTAGCTTCTCTCATAGATCGACTGCTTACAGCCTAAATATACGTTAGCAATTTTTATCTACAGAAAAGTTTTAACGAATTTGCGAATCTCGCATGATGTCAGTTGATAGAAAGTTCCGAACAATTAGTGAACAATGCTCAGAAAAATAACGCTATTATATAGTCTGTACACAGGGAGTTCAAGTTAAAACAATGTAAATGTATGCATACAATGGCAAAGGAGTTACGTAATAAAGACAAGAGATGCGTAAGATGATG
The DNA here is from genome assembly GCA_944472155.2 of Trichobilharzia szidati. NCBI lineage: Eukaryota > Metazoa > Platyhelminthes > Trematoda > Strigeidida > Schistosomatidae > Trichobilharzia > Trichobilharzia szidati. The sequence continues at coordinate 186,764,625 of OX235271.1, read as the reverse complement.
AGTAACTAATAAATTGGGTGACAATGTACTGAGTTCAAGTCAAATCATAGAAACAGCAGACAGGGGCAATTACCCTATACTGAGGGAGGCGAGGGTGAGGTCAAAGCCAAAGATTACGCAATCAAATGAAAAACATATTAATGAATGACGTCCAGTTACCAGATGGGCAAGAAAAGACTGATAACTGCTTCTTTCTGAACTCATAAATCGGCTCTCAGGGGTATGATAGAGATTGCTTCGGCAAACTTGGGGAGAATTGAGCTGCATTGGCTGTTGATAATTTTAAAGGATATCGCGACCTCACCTTATGATGTGTGGCGAGGAGATGCCTAGTAATGGCGCTATTGTAAGCGTTTGTTCCCTTGAGATGTAGGCTTTTCGGTACATGTTCCAAAAATCGGAAGTGCGCCCTTCTTTCTGTTGTCCCAATTTAGCTGCTCCCGCAGATACATGTAGATTTGCATACACAGTTGGAGTTAAGATAAGGAGGGTATCTGTCGACTTTCGACTGCACAATGTCGTACAATGGCTGGAAGATGGTTGTCTCCAGAGGTCTATTTACCCACAACCGACATGGAATGGACAATACCTACATTTTAATAGTTCTGTCCAAGTAGCTTCAAACGAGCATCAGTCAAGAATCTGTACTGTGAAGCTAGGAGAAAATGCTCTGCAGAGAAATTAGAGTAGGATTTTATGATTCTCCGTAAGATGTTGAGAAAAAATCCGTTGCCGTCACAGATTTATCAACAAAAATGGAAGATGGTTACAGGATTTCATCATGAGCTGACATCGATAAGAGAACTATTGGAAAACCTGGGAGTAGTGGACAGCTTTTAAGCCTTAGTTTTGGACTCCTTGGCAGTACGCACCCACTAATACATGAAAACTGATCTGATGCTTAGTAGCGACTGGTCCTATTTAAACAGGGATTCTAGTGGGAAGTCGTGACCTGTAGGTCGGGTGTGATAACAAATACTCGACGAAGGCATTGGCTAGAGGTTGCGCTATATCGTGAATTAGAAGAAGTTGGAATTCATGGACTGGCCATTGGATCGGGTCCCAGTGGCTTGATGGTCTACGAGCTCGCCTTGTAACCAGAAAGTCTTGGGTTCGAACCCCCTGCAGTGGGTGCGTACTGTGAGGAGTCCCAAACTAGGACGAAACACCTGTCCAGTACTCCAGAGTTTCTCAATGGTTGTCTAACTCATGTCAGCTCATGATGAAATCCTCCAATCAATCAATCAATCAAATCCCTACAAACCAATACTTGGAAATATGGAAGATATCAAGGCTCAAATGTACAACAAATCACAGTGAGAAAAAAAGCCTGTCTTCATTCATTTCCACTTTAAAGATGAGAATATTGCAAGAACAGTCAACAGATGATTGAATACCTTAATAGCCAGAACACATCCTGCAGCTAAGTTGTTCCCCGTCTATCGGACAACACATGCTCCTTGATACAATCAAAAGTCGACAGATACTCTCCTCATGTCAGTGCTAACTGTGTATATACAAATTCACATGCATCTGCAGTAGCAGTCACACTGGGAGAACAAAGAGACAGGAGCACCTCCGATTTTCTGAACATGTACCGAAAAGCCTACGACTCTAGGGAACAAACACTTTCAATAGTGCCATTACCAGACATCTCCTCGATAGGGGTCATGAGTTGGACATCGCAAATTCCTATAAAATTATCAGTAGACAAAGGAGCTCAATTCTCCTCAAGTTTTCTGAAGCAATCTCTATCATACGCCTGAAACCCGATTTATGCGTTCACAAAGAAGCAGTTATCAGTCTTTCTTTGCCCATCTAGTAACTGTATGTCATTAGTGATTACGTTTTTCATTTGATTACGTAATCTTTGGCTTTACACTTCTTGTCTTTACTACGTAACTACTGTACCATTGTATACATACATTGATTTTTTGTTAAAACTTGACCTCTTTGTCAACTGAGATCATGTAGAAATTGCTGGTATTTTACAATTGTTTGTGAACATAATTTTTCAGACATCCATAAAACGCAAAATAATTGGACAAAGAATATTCTTTTCGATAATTTCATCTTCTCGCTCTACAATTATATATATTTTTTTATTCATAGGATATTCTAGAATAGTAGTCAATGACAATATTAGTGTTTTTCTAAATAATATCGATTTGGTAAGTAAGATCACAATGGAATTACAGTTCATTAAAGATGCTTAAATTATAATAAAGATATAATAACAAATAGAATATCAACTAAAATTATGAAAATTCCACAAAAATTCAGGATCATTCAAACCTGGATGGCCAAGGTAAGGATAATGTCTGACTTAACTTCCTTCGGATGCACAAATTAGGCTTCTTAATCTGGATCCCAACAGCCAGTCTCAGCAATATTTAATAGTCGAACTCTTAAGGCAAAATTGAGATTTGTTGGTATGCGGTAAATGACTCTGAAAGCCACCTACCTGGTTAACATCAATCTTCTGTTCTGTATCCACAAGATGAGATAGAATAGCTCTATGCATAGATTTTGTTTGTCCTTTACTTAACCACCACTATGCAGGGTGATGTTCGGAAATCCGACGAGAAACCCGTCTAATTGTACAGCCTATGTAACTGACTGCCTCCACAGGAGCAGTTAAATTGGTAGATAATTTTTCAACTGATTACTAGTTTGCGACGAAATATCTACATGATAACATTATTCACAAAATAACCTAAGAAATACATAATCTGTTGTTAATTTCACCCTGAATTTTATGCGACAACTAGTTATTGCTTCAATTATGTATTTGTGTTTTTTTCCACTGATACAATGAAAAGTTGTTTCAATATCTGTTTTCTCTAATGCGACAATTAAGAAACACCTATTCTGCAAATTACGCTAACTGTACTGACAACTACCAATCAGAAAACATTTCGTTCCATATCAGATTTACAAAAGTCTATCTAATATAAGTGTGTAGAACTTCGGGGCACTGTGGTAGAATCTAATTCCATATTAGACCAGTTTATTTGAAAAATCACAAAGTGATATTCAGTAATAAAAGTCAATCTGAACGAAGAATATCCTCCTGAATCATTTTTCCTCTTCAGGTTCTTACAGTTATAAAATGGAATATTTGTTGTCGTTACAATAATGATAGTAGAATAACAGATTAGTTTAGGGGGTGTCAAAATAAGTAGTAGTATTTGTGTGACAAACGTGCTCTGGGCTGAAGTCGATTACAAAATATTTCGGTGAAATGGGACCTAGTGGTGGTGATTAGTGATTCATAACAGATTCTTAGAATGTAGGGTAAAAGAAATTGACAAGTCACTTCAAGGTTATGAAAGGTGTCAGGTGAGTGAGTGGCTAGTACAATATAGTATGTATTAAGGAAGAGATAGTAAGACTGAAATGAGAAGCTCATCATGACATAACCAATGTGTGAAATGGAACAGTTGGAGGCATATATTGAGAAAAGAGATAATACCACTAATAATAATAAGTCCGATAGTATAAATGGAAAATTCGATGGTATTCAGAGAATGTTCAAATGATGGGTATAAATTTATGACGAATAATAATTATAAGCAAAGAAAGAAAGAAAATAACCAATAACCTTATGGGGAATAAGCACTCCTGTTGAGAAGAAGAATCATTTATCCAAGTTTAGCCACGGTAGGGACAGCGTCTGGATGTGTTCTTTTGGATACAAAGTTCCGGTGTAGTCGATCTTATTGCAACAGCTTCAGCTATGTGTAGCGGACGTAAGCAAACTATACATGATAACGACTTCGGAATTCGGTATATCACCTTGAAGGTTGTGTTGGTGTCAATTTTTCGCCGCCCTACCCCATATTCTACGAATCTATTATGATTCACTACTAATCACCACCACTGGGTCCCATTTCACAGAAATATTTTGTAATCGATTTCAGCTCAGAGCACGTTTGTCACAGAAATATTACTATTTATTTTGTCACCTCATAATAAATCTGTTATTCTACGTGAAAATGTGTCCGCCGCATAACTGGCCAATATTCTTAAGACAACAAATATTCCATTTTATAATTGTAAGAACCTGAAGAGGAGAAATTATTGAAAAGAGAATATTCGTCGTTCAGATTGACTTTTAATTCATGATGTGGAGACATTTCACACCATTAAACCTTTTATTCAGTATTAACAAATGGATGACGTGTTTTGAGCATGAATTATTCCTCAAAATCATATTGTGTTGGTGTGATACAGACAGTGGGTTCCAACAGAATATTATTCTCATATAGTTAGAATCATTGTATTTGCTGGTGTAACACCAATGTCTTAGTACTATTTCCACAGGTCAATATTGCAATAACAACAATTCCTCTACGGGCAATGTCAGCTGAAATAGTATGGATCACGTTGGAAAAGAGTTAGCCAGCCAGTCAGTGGTGGTCAAACCAAAGCCAGAAAACATGGCTTCGTCAGTCAATGAAATCCATCCACAGCAGTTAGTTTAAGCCAGCCAGCCAGCCAGTCAGTCAGTCACGTAGGGAATTGTAGACTGATTGGCTGGTTGGGATTCTCGGGACAGTAGAAACCAATGAAGACTTGAGACAATTGGTGATATGACTCAAAATCGTTCTCACTCAATGGCTGGCACAGATGCATCTACTCCCTGTGACTTATAATACCCAATAGAACTATATGGTTCTTACATCTTACTATTGTTTTTGCCTCACATCTCTGTTTACTATCTCTATTTTGCATTTGTTTTTACTTTCTTCTCTTGCTTTGTGTGCTAATTGGGGGGGGAGTGTGGCGACTCGAACTGCTGTACATCGGTCTAAAGTTCTACATTGAAAACAGACATTAAGAGAATAATGTATATGTTTGAACATTATATTTCATGTCGTTTAATGTAATCCAAAATCACAAGCTCAGTGATTCGTTAAAGAATATGCACTGTATATATACACATAAATAGCTGTTTGATCAATTGAAAGTATACTTTAGCTTCCGTGTCTTGCCTTCTGCTGTGACAATATCAATTAAGTCACACGGTTTCACAATTTGTGTTAAATGTACATTTTATCTCTTTTTGTCTTTCCAACTTGCCTACCTTTGTTGTTTGTTGCCAATTTCCATATCTCCGGTATAAGCGGTTGCAGGATTTGGATTGCACATGTGCGGTGTGAAGACCCAATAGATCCAATTAAGAATAATCATCATAATAATTCACTAAGGCTGTAAAGACTCTGAGGTCAGTCAAATAGGTCAACGTAGGTCAGCCCAGAATGATTGACACCACAGTGAAGTTAAATGACCTAGAAAAAAGCCAAGTCATCGCACTGCACTGCATTGCATCATTCACTTGCATGTAATCACAACACACCATAGGGTGGGTGGAAATATTAGACAGTAATGTAGTTAGGTGGAGACGGGGAGAGGTTAATCACTCAAGCCTTGTTTATCGATTGAACATGGAACACATGCAGCATTCAGAATGACGCAACACCGCCTACGATACCGGAGATATGGAAAGTGCCAACAAACAACAAAGGGAAAATGGACAGACAGAGACAGGGAAAGACAGAGAAAAAGTGTATATATAAGACATAGTATGAAACCGTGTAACTAAATAATAATAATATTATTATTATGAGTAGCAATAATTCATGCAAGAAACGTCATCATCCAGTCGTTAATACTGTTAATCACTCTGTGATATTCCAAAATTAACTTATCTAATACGGAAAAAAAGTGAATGTAAATGTACAATTGCAACAGAAGTTCACACAAATTTAGGTCAAAGATTAACCTCTCTTCTACGTGAAAATTTGGTGTGTATAAGTCCTTCAACCAATTCATGATGTTACAATACTAGTTTTAAAGCAGGAATTATACAATAATAATAATAATAATAATAATAAGGCAAAGTTAAACTTTAACTACCACTAACTACTAATCAACAAATGACCTCGAACGCGAAGGAGGAATTTTTGTGTATGGAATACATATATTTTTATGAAATAATGCATAAAAAACTGTAGAAAAGTGTTTCAGAGGATACCTTGCACTCACATGTGATAAAAATAGATCTCAGTTTTAGGTTGGAGTATCAACAGAGTATAATTCCACAGTGTGGGTAAAATTTATTCTGATAAAGTCTCACAGTAATATTTCCTGAGCAATAGATTCTGCTCGAAACGTTGTCATCAGTAAATATTACTACTGTATTACACTGAGAGTTTATCGAAATAAATTTTACCCACAATGGAATTATACTCGACCACCACAGTGCGCAAGTCCTATTCTTATATCAACAGAGTAATTTAACCGCATTCTATGCATGTAATTATCTAGGTCTTCTAACCCTAACAATAACCCCAATCTTTGCTGAACCTAATAACTCTAACGTGAAAATATCCCTAAACTAACTGTAATCTAACTCGAACCAACCCTAATGTCGCCTCTATTAGGTTAGCTCAACCCTAACTTGTCCTTGGCTTAAAGAGTAACTTAATCTTTCTCAAGCCTAAGCTGAAAATTGCCAGAAATCCCATGTAATTGCATAACACTTCGATAAGCATATTTTTTTGATAATGACAACGTTATTTCCCAGGTTTCACTAACTTGCTCAGTGAGCGTTTGAAGGTCATTGGTGCGGTCACACTCTGTTGGTAGTCAAGTCAGTGGTGCTTAAAGTTTAACTTGGTCAATAATAATAATAATAACAGTTCTTTAAAAACTTACTCGACCACGATTAACCTGACGAGAGTAAACTTTTAGAAAACATGTGAGCAATTGACAAAACTCTACATCTTTAGATACGATTTTCACATCCTCGATAATGATACCGCATAAAAACTTCTGTTGCATAAGTAACCAGGCTAAATGTGTTATAAAGCCACCTAAGGGATAAAAAAAATGGTAGAGAATATAAATTTATGTGAATGATATGTAAATAGACTTCGCATATATTAGAGAATCATTTAAAAACCCGAGGAGAAGTACTGGACAGCTGTGTTTTGTCCTTTTTCGGGACTCTTCAGCACTCACAGTCAGTGCGCACCCATTCGCTACATATCAGCATGGATCCAACCCAGGACCTTCAGGTTACCAAGCCAACATAAATCATTGTGCGTCGGTGGCACAGCGGTTAGGATGCTCGCCGACCATGCACATTGTCCGGGGTTCGATCCCCGGCCACCGACGCACTCCTTTACCTCGCTAAGCCACTGATAGAACTGGCAAAGAGGGGAGGTTGGGCATGAGGCTAGCAACCCCATCCTGTAAAAATAAACACTGCTAAAGAAACTTCAAGCCTAGCCTAGCTTGAAGCCCTATGTTCCACTGGGAACGTGAAGGAATAAAAAGGAAAATTGTTTTTCTCGCACACCATTGAATATAACTCACACTCCCACTCCCACCCCACCCCAGTGAAAATTACATTCTGTTCACTATAAACAACATGAGTATGTGTCACCCTTTTGTCAATTCACACTTTAGAACAACACATTCAAGTGAATAATATTGTGCTTTCAACTGGATCTCATCAGATCTAATTAACTCTAATATACATAATTTTACAAATAAAAACTCAAATATACACCAATCACGGTGTAAGATTGTGCATATCAGATGTGCAATTAGTCTTATTAATAGCAATGTGTAGAGGAGTAGGATAGTAAACTACATTTTTTGGACATCTTACTAAGTGGGTGAGAAGTTGGGTTACTTGGGAGAAGAGTGTATAGAAAAAGCACATTCACAGGGCAGTACTCACACTTTCATAGATACGTGCCTATTAAATATAAAAGAATTGTTGTCTGATTAGCAGAGCAAGAAAGATATGTACGGATGACCGCTTGCAAGCGGAATCCGAATACATCCATGATTCACTGACGGAGATCGGATGGATATCCGATTAGTTTCATAAAGGAACATATAAAACATTGGAGAGAAAACCTGAGACCATGACTGCAGGTAAATACCTCCATTTATTAAGTTACAATTTAATCTGTGACTTGTCAAGTGAGATTTTATTCCAGAGACTTTTCAGGAGTATATGAAGAACTTTTTACGCAGCATACCTATGTTTGTCATTCTCTAACCAACGAATGACTGGTACGCAAACGAAGGATAGATAGCTAGATAGCTTTGCCACACACCTATGTGCATTTATCAATTCAGCTGCACCTGTGGTCATAGTTATCTTGGGCGTATTAGCAGACAGCTTAGTCAACGTGTCACTACTGAACATCTACCATCATGGTTTGCAAAAGGACAGATAGAAGCAATTCGTAGCCCTACTATTTTGTCACATTTAGTTGATAGTAGTCACGTAGTGGATAAAGTAAAACGAAAGTTTTCAAAGTGGTGATTTGTCGCATCCAACCGAATCTTTCCAATGGACTTCGCATTACTCTTGTTCACACAGCTAACGTGATAGGCATTCGAACTATCAATTATAACGTTTTCGTATTTCCCAATGAATGAATGAAAAATAAAACGATATTGTTGTTTTTACTGGCGTTTCACTGTTGAATGCTGCTAATAGCTTTATCAAAATATTATTAAACCAGAATTCACTACAAAATCTCAGCTTATATACAGCAATATCGTTTTGTTTTTCATTCATTGGGATAATTACTATTAACCAGAGTTTGTGTCAACTTTCTTTCTTCCTCATCAAATGTGTCTTCGGCCGGTATTCTTTGGATTCTACTGAAGAGGCACCTCACTTACTAGGGCTCTTTTGTACCGAACAGGGCAGAAACATTACGTCTTCTTATTGTTCTGTTTAAATTACTATTATAGAAAAAAAATATGGCGAGCCAAGTTTACTTCTATCATATACAGCAGGTTCAAGGTGAGGACAGTTACTCATCCAAGAGGACATTGTGAAATGGTCACTCTATATCATCAATTGGGAGAAGTTAGATATCATGAACTGGTCATTGGATTACGTCCCAGTGGCTCAATGTTCCACGAGCTCGCTTGTCTTGTAAAAAGAAGGTCATTGGTTCGAACCCTGTCGGTGGGTGCGTACTGATGAAGAGTCCCGAACCAGGCTGACGAAACAGCTGTCCAGTACACCCAGCTTCTTTTCCGATGGTTCTCTAACTGATCTCAGCTCATGATGAAATTCTCCAACCAATATATACATACGAAACAAAATCAGATTACATTTAAAAACTGAACGACTTGGTTAGCTGAGTTCGCCGCACTTAACTCTAGAGAACAAAAATAACAAGTCTGACGATAGACCGATAGATATTCTAACTGAATACAATACCATCAAAAGAGAAAAAACTTGCCTGAATTTGTTCTCACGATATCAGTTTCTGATAGGACTGACGGATCGAACGGTGGATATGCAAAAATCAATGGACGCCCAGTTGAACTTTTCTCACCACCCGGCCTAGAAGGCATATGAACAAAAAAAGTTTAATTTAAAACACAAAGCTTGGTACAAAATAGGCGCCAAGACGATGCACTATACAACAATAATGATAAAACAACTCGTGAACAAAATGGGCAGAGAATGAATACAGAACTCCATCTGGGATGGTAGCTGTTTTATTTATCAAGATGAAACAGCATTCGTCGAATTATTGTCACAAGGGGAAGAAAAAAGGATAACTGCAGCACATTCGCCACTGATTGTCATTCTTGGCCACATCCGATAATGTTTCAAGCTATCTTTCGGATCCCAACCAGGGAGTCGTGATTTATCAACCAAAGCTAACCTACCACAAATATCCTTCATCCCACAACGCCACGTCATGCACTGACCGACCAACAACCTTTCCGCTTTTTCCATCCCGTCCTAGGGCTAGGCGAACAGAGATTTGTATGGAAGCCACTGGGATGACATTTGTAGTATATGTCCAAACCACTGAAGCCGGTGTTTCCAGATGACGACACTCAGTGAATAGTGCCTTCCAATGTGTCCAAACACACACTGTCTAACCTAAGAATTACTTACATGATGATGTCGTCGAATCATATGCTCATCAAAGTGCAGCTCCACTCAACATAGTCGAACAAAGCATAGAATCGCAGTCAAACCTCACTCTACCTCAACTTCTTTAATCGACTTCAAGAAGGCCTTCGACAGTGCACCATTGACCGAGAAGTAATTTGGAAACTACTGCAACACTACGGCGTGCAGTACCCAAATCTTTATCAACCTCATTCAACAGCTGGCTGGCTGGCTGGCTATATGACAATGTCACGTGTCAGGAGATCCACAACAGAAAACACAGTGAGGCGTTCGAAATGAACACAGGAGTCGGTCGGTCGTTCGGTTTTTGACATAGAACTTTGCACATATGTGCGGCAGTTCAAGTCGCCACACGAACACAGGAGTAGGACAAGCTGACTGTCTATTATCACCACGGATAATGTTCCTAATTGTGGTGGACTGGATTATGCGTCAGACTGTGCACAGGGAGCGAGGAGACAGGAGCACGCTCGATCATCGATGAGGAGACTCTAGAAGATCTGGATTATACGCGTGGATGATATATGTCTAGTGTCACACAAACTTGAAGACTTGCAGGCAGGCGAAAACCAACAAACTGAATGAAGAAGCGGCCATAGAAGACAGAACTCCACCGTAACATAGAGAAGATGGAGGTGATGAAGATAACCAACCAACCAACCAACCCACCAATCACTGTCGACCGGAGAAGTTTGAAAGAGGTCACATCCTTCACTTATCTGAGAGGCATACTTTCAACTACAGGCGACACCACGAATGAGAATGTCAAAACCGCAATGGGGAAGGTGGGACAGACTCTCATCACTTTGAAATCAGCTCGACAACCTTCTGCACTCCGCAGCATACACAACAAAATTAGGAATTTTAACGCCAATGTTAAGTCAGCTAGTCAGCCATTCCCTATAATATATGAGTCTGAGACTTGGAGCGTCACGAAAAACATACCCTAGAGGCCATTGAAGACTTTTATCAACAACTACCTTCACTCAATGTTGAAGACCAAAGGCAGGCCAGGAAAAATTAGCAACAAGAAACTCTTGGAACGAGTTATCCAGCAATTTATTGACCAACAAATATTCCGAAGAAAATGGAGATGGACCGGACACACATTGAGGAGACTGCAGAATGATATGGCGCACAATGCAGGCCATCGCTCGAGTAGGACCCGAACTGGAAACGATGAGTTGGGCGGCCGAGATTGATATGACGGGGATTGTGAGAGGAGCAGATGAGAGACTATAGGCAATCGTGGACCTAGATAAAGACGACAGCAGAAAAAAGGAACGAAGTGGAGATGCGTTGTTGAAGCCCTGTGTTCCACGCGGAACCCAGCGAATAATAATAATAATAACAAGTGAACAAATTTTTAAAGATGAATGAGTACAGACCAGTAAATATAATTGCAGAAGGTATATTATATACGAGAATGTTACCAATATAAAAAGTATACAAATATATATATAACCAGTAAAATGAATTTACTCACTGAAATGTGAACGTAGAATGAGAACGATTTGTAGCTGTAGTCATTGGTGTCTCAGGTGCAATCCATAGCACACACGTAATATCAGTCGGAGTAGTACTAGTACTTGGTTTCAATGCACTACCAAAATTATTGGACGGAGGGAAATTCCGATTAGCGATCAACAGGGCATTGGCTAAATGTAAGCCAACACGTGATCGACCATCACATGATGACAAGAGTAAAATGCAATCATCATCATTCTTCGCTGCTTCCATTAATAGGTTAGCCTGACAATTTAAAAGATTTAAAACTAGTAGTTACTATCTATAATGGAGAATATTTATAGCTTAGGTGAATGATTTTCACATTAAGTTCAATGTTGAAACCAGTCAGTCAGTCAGTCGATCACACCATCAATACATTTTGACTTTTGTACACAACTGACTTTCTAAATGCAAATCGGAAGTTTACGCGGCTTTATTTGCTCAAACAAATTTCAAAGGTTTTTGTTTTTGAAGGTTGTTGCATATTTACACATTGTCACCAAACTCCAACTACTACTACTACTACTGCTACTTCAAACAGCTCAAGCTAATCAATAAATATGTCCATTTAAGTACTGTCTGTTATACTACGGGGTTTATAATCCATTAAGCCTAAATTACGTATATTATAATTACACTACCGAGTGATGAACTGTTTAATTTTTGTATCCAATGCACGGTCCCTTGTGATCTATATACTCATTTCATTTGATTTTTATCACACTGCTAAAGTTGCTACACATCTGAGAGTTTCACTGAATCTTAGATCAAATCATCAGACAGGTGAGAAATTGATTTGTAAATAAATAAACAGGCGGTCAAAACTGTTCCACAATTTGTAATATTGATGCTTATCCCGGACTACCTTCTGAAGTCCACCTAATAATATCTGCTGACTTGCACATGATAGATATAGATTCGATCTCTACCTGTCACAGCTAGGTAATATTCAGAAATAAAAATTTTGTAAATTTGATCGTGACCAGGAGAGACACAGTCAGAGATCAGTCAGTTCCTCTATATGGGTCAAGAAAAAAAAGCTATTTCCAACAGGTCAGTCACTGAAGACTTTTATCAAAAGCTGCCTTCGCTGGCTCCATATATTCAAGATCAAATGGTACGCCAGAAAGAATTAGGAACAAGAAACTCTCTGAACGAACCAATCAAGATTCTACTGTTCAACAAATGGAGATGTATGGGAAACATACTGAGTTGACCCCGTTGAGTGATATGGCACTCTCCAGGGTCACGACGACTAGTGGTGTCTGTCAGGGATGCCCATTATCCCTATTTCTATGCAATTTCATCATAGATGTACTAATGGATTTAACCCTAACTCACTTCAAAGACTCAGGGATTGACTTGTTACCAAGGAATAATCTCGTTGACTTAGAATATGCACATGATATAGTCCTTCTAGGCGAGGACGCTGACAAAATTCAGCAGACTCTTCTGAACACCTTGAGCTGCAATCAATCTACGAATGTTTGACATGCGATTCGCTCCCGCCAAATGCAAGATGATGTTACAGGATTGGACTAAACCGACTCCTAGATTAGAAATCGCAAGTGAAGTGGTAGACCACGTTGACCACTTCACTTACTTGGGAAGTACCATCAGCCAACGCCGACGGGTTGATCTCTGTCGAAATCGCAGTACGGATACAGAGGGCTAGTTTCGCATATGCCCGCCAGTTTACGCCGTCTCTGGCTTAGTAGACGTGATATCCGGCTATAGACCAAACGATGGGTGTACTGCACAGCAGTCCGCTCCGTCCTCCTTTATGACTAGCTGTGAGCGAGACCTGGCCATTGAGAGTGGAAGACATGAAAAGATTAGCTGTCTTCGATCATAGGTGTCTGCGTTCTATCTCCCGTGTGAAGTGGTATAATAAGGTGAGCAATATTGAGATTAGGCTACGGTCGAGTGCTAGGTAAGTAGGAGGGGAAATCAATCGACGAGGTTGTGAAATTACATCGACTGAGATGGTTAGGACATGTGTTACGTATGCCTAGTCATCGCCTTCCTCGACCGATAGGCAATGTTAGCTGATAATATGGGGTCAGGCTGGAAAAGAGCTAGCGGCGGTCAAACCAAAACATGGCACTAGTCAATGAAATCTACAACAGTTAGTCTAGGCCACGTAGGAAGGTGTAGATTTCCTGGTTGGGGTCCTCGGGACGGTAAAAACCAATGGTTGGAAACAATTGGTGACATGGCTCAAAATCGTTCTCAATGGATGGCACAGATGCATCCACTTCTTGTGACTTATGATTTCCAATGAAACTGTTTTGCTCTCCGTTACTACTATTCCTTTGTCTCACACCTCTGTTTACTGTCTATATTGGGCATTTCTTCTACTTTCTTCTCTTGCTTTGTGTGCTAAATGGAGGGAGTGTGGTGACTTCAACTACTGCACATCGGTGCAAAGTTCTATGTCGAAAACAGACAGACAGACAGACTCCAGAGCCATCCCTGGAGTGGAACCCGAATGGGAAACGACGAGTGACATGGATGAAATGAGAGACTATGGGCGACCACGAGGCCAGCTAAAGAGGATCGCAGAGAAGAGGGCAAAATGGAGACGTGTTGCTGAAGCCCTATGTGTTCCACTCGGAACCCAAGGGAACAATAATATATACTAATAATGATAATAATAATAATAATGACCAGATGAATTTTCTGTATTATATTGAACAGGCATATCACTCAAGTATTAGCTTACCTCCGCATCAGTAAATTTCACTGAAGGCCATACAGGACACAAAACTTCTTGACACGAGCGACGATATTCCCGTAGTGGAAGGATATAATCGAAACCTATTACTGAGCTTCCATGGATTTTGGCAGTTCCCAATTTATGCTCTTCAGAGTTTAAATGTTCTTGCATCGCTGAACGAAATACTATCGCTTCACAATCTTCACATCGATAGAAAATACTCTTTGAATCACCGCCATCCAGTAATGTCTAAAAAGGGATAATAAAAAAAACTGTTTAACAAGTGGGGTAAAAGCATCGTGACCACATTGAGAGAGAAATGCTTTATTTAGACTGAAACAGTGAAATAAGGATTCACATGGGATGATGAAGATATAAATCAAAAGTGATTCGAAAAACTTTGCAAATTTCACACCAACCGTATACACATATGAACTACTTTATAATTAACTATATCAAACAGAGAGAAAAAACAATCACTTCACTCAACAAATTTCAATTCCTACACGTTAACTAAGGCAAATTGATTTTGTATTTCTAGTTTGAAAATAAACTGAGTTATACTGTGAACAGAGAACCTACAGAGCATATTATAAGATGGTTGGGGGCAATCCGGCCAGAGGAAGCCTTGCTTGCTTGACCTAAGCTTCAATATAGACAAAAAAAATCCTCATTTAGACATTTAGAAAACAGAAAGATTGAGCGAAGAAATATTTACTTTTCAATTAGATCCTCATCTCTCTCTGGCTCTACTCTAATATACATATATAGCATTTTTATTACAATACACAACAGTTTACCAATCAAGTGGCATTGATATGTTTGTCAACAATAATTAGTCAGTGTCAAAATGTCAATGGGTTGATAATAAACGAAGAAAATCAATACACATTTAAAAGGTAGAAATGGATAGAATAAATTAATTTTACGAGGATAACACGTAATTAAACATGAAGTGGTCAGAAAAAATAATAAAATAATTTGGACAATAATAATTTTATAATTTTAAAGGTTTAGGGGAGGGGGGCGAAATAGTCCGGTTTTACATATGTAAGATGGCCAAGGTAAGGAAAGTGGCTGTAACACAGTTTGGTTTTAGGGGTTTTTTTTCAATTTGAAAAACTGGGAAAATTAAATTATAGGGGGGAAAAATTTTAAAGATTAATAACCAATAATTCAAGGTAAAAAATAATAATTTTTTTGTCTTTTTACATTGATGATGTTCGGAAATACGATGATGAACCTGCCTAATTGTACGCCCAATGTAGGTGGCTCCGCAGCTGCAGTCAAACTGGTAGATACACATAGAAGAGGTAAATGTAGATAGTTTATTCTTATTTCTAGAACGTAGAATACGGGTGATAGTGAAGAGACAACGTACCTCTGCTGCATAATAAGCTCTCTTAACTGCATTTTTATTTCAATAATAACCCAGCGCCTGAAGAATGCAGTTAAAAGAGCTTATTATGCAGCAGAGGTATGTTGTCTCTTCACTATCACCCGTATTTTATGTTCTAGAAATAATTATTAACTATCTAAATTTGCTCTTCTATGTGTATCTACCAGTTTGACTGCAGCTGCGGAGCCAGCTATATCTGGCGTACAATTTAGGCAGCTTCATCATCCTTTTTCCGAACATCATAATTGTGTGTATTAATTTTCTTCGTTAATTGTCACTCCATTGACATTTTGACACTGACTAATTATTGTTGACAAACATATCAATGCCACTTGATTGGTAAACTGTTGTGTATTGTAATAAAAATGCTACATATGTGTGTTAGAGTAGAGCCAGAGAGAGATGAGGATCTAATTGAAAAGTAAATATTTCTTCGCTCAATCTTTCTGTTTTCTAAATGACCTAAGTTTCGTGATTGTTGGTACTCTCACCAGTGAGCAAGGTCCCTCCTGAGATTCGCACCCGCGTCACCCAGTTAGATCTGCAGTCAGAGACATTACCACTGAGGTATTCGGGCCCACGATTGACCTCCTGTGGGATTGTATTGGACACTTTGATTAGACACACTAGTCATTAACTAATATCAATGTGTCTAGTCCTTTGTTTTGGTGCAGACTGAATTCTATTGTCAGTCAAGTTTGCTATGCGGCCACCACCATGCTAGGTGCCTCAGTGGTAACGTCTCTGACTTCAGTACAGGGTGAGACGGGTTTGCATCTCAGAAGGGACATGAGTTCTTTCAAGATTGCACACACGCCTTGCTGACTGGTGAATGCGAACAAATACGAAACTTAGATGAAGAGAGGCTTCCTGTGGTCGATCGCCTCCAACCATCTAATATTAAAAATTCACAGGGCACCGTGAGATGCTGAGCCACATTGCAAAATTGACAGGCTGACAGAATTCAGCCTGCACCGACACCGAGGACTAGCTGGACACATGATAGTAGTTACTAACAAGTGTGTAATCTAGGTTACAAGGATATATATATATATAAAGCACACATATGACTTAGAGAAACTATATCTAAAATGTAACATTTTATTACAGCAATCCCTCAGCATCTTTTCGTTCTTCGAAAGTTATTTCCCGATCGACATAGCTGCTACTATGAAGTGGTGATCGCACTTGCACAGTCAATTATCCAACGAGCTACAACACTACCAGACAGTCAGAAAGTAGTAAGTATCCTTGCAAATCCCACCAAGTGTGTTTATTCATTATTCATTATTTAATCCCACCTGGCGAATAGAATGAATCTGGAAAATTTCACTAAACACCTATCAGGACATTCTTTGGTTACTTCATTCACATGATGACTTACATATGTAGTGATAGGCATTGGAAGATAGGGTAGAGAAATCCCTACTTGACTGGATCTCAGGGGATACTTGCTTGTATGTGTGCTGCTCCATCAGAGCACAGAAGGAAAGATTACACTACTCATCGATATGTTTTTATAACATCCACATACACATCCTGACAGACTGTAGTTCACACAAAGCAAATAATTTCTACAGAAAGATGTTTCGTTCACTGACTGACTGATTTCAACATAGAACTTTTCACCGATGTGCAGCAGTTCGAGTCACCACACTCCCTCCATTTAGTACACAAAGCAAGAGAAGAAAGTAAAAACAAATGCAAAATAGAGATAGTAAACAGAGATGTGAGGCAAAAACAATAGTAAGATGTAAGAACCATATAGTTCTATTGGGTATTATAAGTCACAGGGAGTAGATGCATCTGTGCCAGCCCCATTGAGTGAGAACGATTTCGAGTCATATCACCAATCGTCTCAAGTCTTCATTGGTTTCTACTGTCCCGAGAACCCCAACCAGCCAAGCAGTCTACATTTCTCTACGTGACTGACTGACTGGCTGACTAACTCTTTTCCAAACTGATCCATCCTATTTCAACTCACATTGTCCGTCGGTCGAGCAAGGCGATGGTCAGCAATGCACGCCTAACACATGTCCTAACCATCTCAATCGGTGTAACTTCACAACCTCATCGATTGATTTCCCTCCCACCTACCTACCTACCTACCTACCCAACTAGCACTCGACCGACACCTCACCTCAATATTGCTCACCCTATTACACCACTTCCCACGGGAGATAGAAGGCAGGTACCTACGATCAAAGACAGCTGGCTAGCCGGATTTTTAATGTCTCCCACTCTCAATGGCCATGTCTCACTCACAGTCATAAAGAAGGAGGGAGTGGACTGCTGTGCGGTACACTCGCCAACCACACATGTGGTCCGGGATTCGATCCTCAGCCGACGTACTCCTAAACCTCACTAGACCGGTACTAAGGCTGGAAAAGACCGAAGGTTGGGTGCGAGGTTAGCAACCCTATGCCGTAAAAGTATTTCTTTTAGCATAACAGTGACCATTGTTTGAAAGTGTCAGCATAACACATATAAGGAGGGTATATAAAAAATTTTTTTTAAAGTAGTATAACACATACGTTTGTGGTTTCCAAATTTTTGCTGTCTATTGTCTTGACATTTGATTTACTTTGGTGTTTACGTCCACCAATATGAGCGGCTAATTGCTCCCAAGAATTCATTTTTACATCACACGAAGAACAAAAGAGACTGCCATCAGGTAACAAAAACTTTTGCTTCATATCTGCATTATATTAGTTCGAATCAATAGAAACCATGTTTACAGGTGATTCATGATCAGGAGTTGAATTTTTCAATGCTCTAGAAGATGGCTTACACATATCCCAAGATAGATCTTTGGGAGACGTTGATTCAGGTGTGGTAAGTACTGGTAGTGAAACTTTCAATGGTTGGTGAATATGACTGACTGAGTTAGATTTTTGCAAACTAAGGCATTTTAAACGATGCTTTTTGCCTTGTTCATGTAATCTGAGAACATTTTCAGTATCACACCGCACATTGCAGACATTGCAAGCGAATTGCAGATTACTCATCTGAAAGATTCCACACACACACACGAAAAAAAGTAGAATTATTTTGAGGGTGAAAAACAGCAACCCTTTAAATCTAAATGTGAAAGGCCCTGGAACTTTCACTACTGAGGCTACGACAAGTAATACACAACCCATATTCTTAGCGTTTACTTTATTTACTGCAAATAACTCACATGAATAATACAATACTGTTTGATAGACTCTGTGTGCAGAAACATTTGAGTCTTTACAATTATATCATAGTTTTCATATAATGGATCACAAAGCTTTTAGCATAAGCCTACCACCACATATTACCCACTATATGCATTTTTCCATGATAGTAAACAATACATTGTAGTATTACTATATTCAGTACAAAACTGATCACGAGCTGACATCAGTTACAGAACTATTGGAAGACCTGACACAGTAATGAACAGCTGTTTTGTCCCAGTCTGGGACTGTTTATCCATCCATACTCACCCAACAACCGACATTCGAACCCAGGACCTTCTGGTTGCGAGAAGAGCTCGTAGACGGTTGTTAAGCTATTGGAACCCGACCCAATTCAGATTATTACTCTGTCATACTGTCTAGGTTTAGATATCACAACTGGGAAATATTCACTGTCAGTAGACTGATTAACAGGAGCATTCATATTCGCAAAATAAATCAATATTCACAAACAGCTATCATATATATTATATTTATACCAACAAGCATTGTATAATAACTTTAGCGGATTCCAAACGCCTAAGGATCTATATTTCAGCTTTAGTTGATAGATAAGCAACAAAGAATCACATTTATCATCAGGCTTCTTAACCTTGCCTAGTTAACTAGCCTGCTAGTTCTCTAGCCGCTCCCAAGCCCGGGTAAAAAGGGAGGGTTGGGCTGCTACCTTGACGTGGTGGTCGAGCCTGCCTGCGTATCGCAACGAACCAACAGGCTACACCGGCTACACTGGAACTATTCTTCCTGCACGTCCTATCATGCCAGGAAGGTTGTTAGGATAGCGAGCGATTTGACTAAAAGCAGTTACCGGCAAAGTGTAAGCATTTCGTTTTTACACTACGCTGGAGGTGTGTGGGCAAACTCGTACTCCTGGGGAACAGGGATATAACACCAGTGAGGTGATGCCCATATGGATGTGGATTGTCAAAATTGTCAACTGGACAGTCAGTAATCTACTACGGTCTGGTCACCCAGACGACAACCATGAGCACAATGAGGCAATGAGTGGCCATCATGATGTCAACAGTGCCAACCAAATACCTAATGCAGTGGGAACCAAAATCATCCCGCCTGATCCTGACAGCATGATTCAACTCAAAAGGAAGGAAGGAAGGTCACAATTGTCCAATGCTACGCACAGTGCTACGAACAACGCGGAACAAGACAAAAAGGAAGATTTTTACAGACAACTACAAACAGTAATGGACAACATTTCGAATGGTGACATCAGAATCCTCATGGCTGGCTGACTGGCTGGATTCAACATAGAACTTGGCACCGACGTGCAACAATTCGAGTTGCCACGTTCCAAATAGCACACAAACGTAGACAGGAAAATGAGTGAAGAGAATCAATAGAGTTTTGACAAGTATAAGAGTGAAACACAATGAGTAATGGTAGAAAGGAATATGAAAGATTACAGAGACTGAATACATCTGCGTAAGCCATTGACAACGATTTTCAGCCATGTCACCTATTGTCTGTCTCCAGCCATTGATTCTTAGAGTCCCGAGGGCCCCAACCCGGAAGTCTGCATCTCCCTACCTGACTCAGTTTAACTGTCAGGGATTTCATGGATTGATGAGGCCATGTTTTTGTTTGACCACCACTTACTCTTTTCCAACCTGCACCTATATCAGCTAGTAATGCCCGTCAGTCGGGGGAGGCGATGGTTAGGCATGCGCAGCACATGACCTAGCCATCTCAATCTATGTAACTTTATAGCCTCTTCGAATGATTTTCCCTCTTTGCCCAACACTCTACGCCTAACGTCAACATTACTTACCTTATTATACCACCTAACGCGAGAAAGAGATCGTAAACATCTGTGGTCAAAAACAGACAACCTTTTCATGTCTTCACCTCGTATTGGCCATGTTTCAGAGCCATAGAGAATCCTCATGGGCGATATGAACGCCAAACTGGGAGCAGATAGTACAAGAAGAGAACTCATCATGGGTCGTGAGGCCCTCGGAGAAATGAAAAAGAAAGGAGAATTATTTGCAGAATTCTGTGCTTTCAATGATTTCGTGGTCGGAGGAAGCGTGTACAAACTCAAGGATATACACAAAGCAACATGGATTTCGCCTGATGGGCATACCACGAACTAGATAGATTTCATCTCAATGCTACTCAAGGTGAAGCTGAAATCCTTAAGGACAACTGGAGACAGGACACAATTCAAGTTCAACATTCACAAACTGAAGGACAAAAGTACAAGGGATGCCTATGCTACAGATCAGATCAGATCGGAGCAAAGTCGGAGACACTATGTGGCATTACTGAGGACACCTGCGTGCAAGAGCATTGGGACTCTCTGAAGGCAATATTCAAGGACGTGTACAACTGTTCTAGGAAGAAAGAAGAAACAAGACAAGGAATGGCTCTTAACGGATACATGGAAGCTAATAGAAGAGAGAAGCATGGTGAAAGAGATGACTCAATGCAAAGATGCACAACAGAAGGAGAAGTTGAGTTCAATGTACACTGCACTGAATAAAGCAGTAATGAAGAGTGCTAGGAGAGACAAAAGACAAATCTACGACACACTGGCAACAGAAGCATAACAAGCCGCAGGCAATAGAGATATCAGGACATAATATCACATAACCACGTATCTATCTGGAAAGAGATCAAGCCAGATGATGAAACCACTAGAAGATGGTCAAGGGAACCTGATTACCAAGGAGGAGAAACAAATAAAACAATGGGTTGATGACTTCAAAGGACTCTTGAATCGACCATCACCTGAAACTCCACTAGATATACCACTAACAGTACTCACGGAAATGCTTGTCAATGGACACCAATCCTCCAACGAAAGCTGAAACTCTGAATGCGATCAAGCTACTGAAGTCCGTGGAGACCAGATGGAATCACCCCTCCACACACACACACACTCCAGAGCACTGAAAACGGATCCAGAGACTGAAGTAGATGTGCTCACGCCATTACTGCACAAGGTTTTGAAGGAGGGAAGGGAAGGTAACCAACGATTGGAAGAAAGGCTGGCTACCACGTCAAGCTGCCAAAGAAGGCTGACATATGGATCCGCAAGAACTGACTGGCGTGGAATAATGCTCTTGTCCACGCCAAGTAAAATACTAAGTCGTGACATCTTGGACAGACTAAGAGATGCACTGGATTGATATGACGGGGACTGTGAGAGGAGGAGATGAGAGACTATAGGCAACCGTCGACCCAGATAAACACGACAGCAGAAAAAAAGAGAACAAAGTGGAGATGCTTTGCTGAAACCATCTTATAGTTCCACTAGGAACCCAAGAGTATAATCGTAGCAGTATATAATACTGTAAACGTTTAATTAAAGCTTATATATATATATATTTTACGAGTTGATCACGGACTGATATCAGTTAGAGAACCATTGAAAACCAGGGAGTACTGGACAGCTGCTGTTTCATCCTAGTTTGGGAATCATCCGCAGTACGCACCCACTGGGATTCGAACCCAGGACCTTCCGGTTACAAGGCAAGCTCGTATACCATTCAGCCACTGGGACCCGATTCAATGGCTCATGAATTCTAACTTCTACCAATTCGTGATTTTAGCGCGACCCCAACTATTGTCGTTGGTGGAAATCCATCCACACGTGACTTCTAATTGGACCTCACTGGTCACGACTTCTCACTAGAACTGCAGGAAGCTCCAACCTAACTGATATCAGTCCGTGATCAACTCGTAAAACATAACTAATCCTTACAAATCAAACTATAGAAAATTATTCTGATGCTCGCTAGTGACTTGCTACAGGTTGGAGCTTCCTGCAGTTCTAGTGAGAAGTCGTGACCAGTGAGGTCCAATTAGAAGTCACGTGTGGATGGATTTCCACCAACGACAATAGTTGGGGTCGCGCTAAAATCACGAATTGGTAGAAGTTAGAATTCATGAGCCATTGAATCGGGTCCCAGTGGCTGAATGGTATACGAGCTTGCCTTGTAACCGGAAGGTCCTGGGTTCGAATCCCAGTGGGTGCGTACTGCGGATGATTCCCAAACTAGGATGAAACAGCAGCTGTCCAGTACTCCCTGGTTTTCAATGGTTCTCTAACTGATATCAGTCCGTGATCAACTCGTAAAACATAACTAATCCTTACAAATCAAACTATAGAAAATATATATATATATATATATTTATTCCTGTTTATGCAGGAACATACCAATTGTACAGGCATGGATAAGTTATTATATAAATTACAGTTTGTTTGTTCAATCTAACATTAGAGTCAGTCAGAACAGTCTGCAAAATAGTCTGTCTGTGTAACACATAAAGAGATATAGAAATATTGTCTTCGCGTTAACAAAAAAACCCAGACTTCAGATGAATGTGATACAAATATCTGGGAAAAATAAAGCTTGAAGTCAATTCTCCTATAAAACTTTGTTGTGAACAGCATTCGTGAGATAAAGTTTATTGATGTATTATTTTGAGTCAATAATGTATTTATTCCATTTTTGTCAGCAGTCTTATCTTCTATAGTAAGATGGTAATTTCGGCCTTCAAGAAACTTAGAGATGTGCAAGTTAAAAGTTTACAATCGCGAAGAGAATTATTCTTCCCAGAAAAAATTAGATCCCCAGAAATGACACATCTCAGGAGGGATATGAGTTCCTTCAAGATTGCAGATATATATGCCTTGTTCATTAGTGAGTACCAACAAATATTAAAACTAGGTCAAGCAAAGCTTCCTTCTTATAGCCTCCAACTATGTGATAACATGCATTCGTGTTAGGCTGGATCACAATGGATGTATGACTCATTCAAAATAAGAGTTCTCGAAATAAAGCTAAATATCACTTGTAGTAAATTAAATGAGACGTAGAAGAGCAATCATAAACAATTCAATAAATTCTAAGTGAATAAAAGATGCATGAGTCATATTCTTACGGAGTGATTATATATATATATATGAAAAGGCCTTCGACATCGTCGATCGAGAGGTGCTTTGGCAACTACTTCGCTACTATGGGGTCCCACCGACAATTATACATCTCATCCAACAGCTGTATGACAATGCTGCATGCCAAGTAATCCACAACGGGAAACTTACGGAATCCTTCGAAGTAAGGACAGGAGTAAGACAAGCTGGCTGCCTACTATCGCCAATGATTTTCCTGATTGCAGTAGATTGGAGAATGCGACAAACAGCGGGCAATGAGGAAACAGGCATAAAGTGGACTCACACAAAAAGAGAACTTGGAGCATCTGGACTTCACCGATGACATATATATGTCTGATTTCCCACAAACTGGAAGATACGCAAGCGAAAAGCAACAAGTTGGCAGAAGAAGCATCCAGAGAAGATAGGACTTCAGGTGAACATAGAGAAAACAGAGGTAATCAAGATTCCTGGACAAGAACAACAACAACAGACAACGATCAGCATAAATGGGAGGAACCTGAAAGAAACAACCTCTTTTACCT
The DNA here is from genome assembly GCA_944472155.2 of Trichobilharzia szidati. NCBI lineage: Eukaryota > Metazoa > Platyhelminthes > Trematoda > Strigeidida > Schistosomatidae > Trichobilharzia > Trichobilharzia szidati. The sequence continues at coordinate 186,740,350 of OX235271.1, read as the reverse complement.
ACCGACCTGGAAGCATCGTTTCGACTACAGGCGAATGGAACTGACGAGGATATCAAAGCAAAAATCGGAAAAGCAAGACAAGCTTTCACTACTCTCAAGTCTGTGTGTAGGTCAACAGCACTCAGCATGAAAAATAAGATCCGGATTTTCAACTCCAATGTGAAGTCACTGCTACTGACTGTACGGTTCAGAGACTTGCACTGAGCGTCATAAAGAGCATCCCAAACAAACTACAGACCTTCATCAACAGTTGTCTTCGCTCAATACCACTCAAGATCAGATGGCCGGCCAGAAAAGATCAGCAACAGAGAGGGATCTCTGGCAATGAGCGAACCAACCAGGGACCGATTGTGAAACAAATAGGCAGGAAGAAATGGAGATGGATTGGCTGGCCATACTCTGAGGAAACCATCAAGTGACATCACTAGACAAGCCATTGCTCGAGTGGAACGCGAAAGGGAAGTGGCGAGTTGGTCGTCAGTGCAAGGGTGACTTGGAGGAGGTCTGTAGGGGACTTCCAATATCCAATATCCAATATCCTGATTACGAGCTAGTATAAACCAGTGATTTCTTTGAGCTCGCTTCTTGATTTTAAGGTAGAGGTTCCAGATCTTCGGTGAACATATGCGTAGTAAATCCCGCCACTCGACTGCTTTAGCTCTGGTAGACTCCAGGAGGAGTGATGCGAGGATTGGTCAAGATTGTGGTTTGTAGTGTGCAGTATGTTAGGACTCAGCTGCTGCCGTGAATGGAGTTTGACCTAACACCCGTCGGTCATTCGGTATAGTCATAAAAGTAGAGTAATAATAATAATAATGATAATGATAATAATAGGTTGTAGTGTAGATAATATAGGTTGAGATAAGTGAAATAATAAAGAAAGAAAGATAGAGTAGTCGGTACAGTGGGAGAAGACAGGACGGGTCGTGAAGATTTAGCTTGTATGCTTATCCATTGACAATGTGGTTTCAAATTTTAAGAGGGTAAGCCATTGAGACACAAACCATGCATTTCTGCATGATTGTCCACCTTCCGCTTAAAAATCTCCACAGATGGAGCTGTAGTTACGGCCGCCGGTAAAGCGTTCCAGAGACGGCAAACTCGAAGCGAGAAGAAATGTGAACGCACTCGAGTCCTTGGTCTCTGGTGTGCTATCCTTAGCGGGTTACCTCGTGGAAGCCTATATTCACTTAATGGCAGGATGCTCTTGTTAGGATGGGCCTGGTCATTTAGGATCTTATAGACGGTGATGAGGTCTCCCCTGTGACTACGGTAACTAAGTGTGAAAAGACTTAATTTCTTCAGTCTCTCCTCATATGATTTGTTGCGGAGGCCGATCACCCATTTTGTCGCTCGTCTCTGGACACTTTCTAGCATGTTAGCATCCCTTTTGAGTAGCGGAGGAGCAATGATATTATGCACCTCAAGGAGTGGCCTCACGTATGTCGTATACAACGTTAGGAATAGTTCAGGAGTAAGAGCTCCCAGTTGCCTATGCATAAAGTGTAAAGTGCCGTAAGCTTTGGCGACGTCCCTCGTGTAATTTACACTGGTGTCTAGCTTTTCTGTTAAAATAAGGCCTAGATCGCGTTCTGATGGCACACAACTCAAGTTCTGGCCACCAAGGGTGTAATTTGCACTCTGTGACCTGCCGGAATGAAGTTGCACTACTTTGCACTTCTTTAAGTTGAAAGGCATTCCGTTAGCCAGAGCCCAGTCCCCCAGCGTTTGCAGGTCAGCCTGCAATCTGTCGGAGTCTTCCGATGAGTTTATTGCTCTCCAAATCTTTACGTCGTCAGCGTAAAGAAGCGCAGAGCAATTCAGTTGACAGGGCAGGTCATTGATAAAAATCAAAAACATCAACGGCCCTAAGATAGAACCCTGAGGAACCCCTGATGCCGAGGTGTGCCAGGATGATCGGATGCGGTTGACTTTGGTGCAGAATTCTCTCTCGCCTAAATAATCTTCCAGCCATGCGAGAAGTGCTCCAGAAACACCCGCTTTGCTTATTTTGTGAAGGAGCAGACCATGGTGAACTGTGTCGAATGCTTTCGCAAAGTCGAGAAAGATCACATGGACTGGTACCTTTACATCCCAGGATAGTGTCCAATCGTTCCAAGCTAGTAGAAGATTCGTCACACAGGATCTTCCCTTCCTGAAACCATGCTGTGCTTCATGGAGTAGGTTAGTCCCGTCGAAGTATTTTCTCATGTGGTCGTCAATGAGACTTTCGAATATCTTCGATATCACTGGGAGTAGCGCAACTGGTCTGTAACTGGTCGCGTTCTGCCGGTCACCACCCTTGAAGATAGGGGATAGGATGGCTCGTTTCCATTCACATGGAAGTTTCCCTACATCAAAGGAGTGTTGAAACAGATCACTTAGGGGTTGGCAGAGACTTTCTGAACACTGCTTCAGGACGGATGGTCTTATGTCGTCGCAACCTGCAGACTTTCCCGAAGCCAACTTTCCCAATTTTATGAGTACCATAGCCGGGGTAATTTGAAATGTACCCAGCAGGTTTTCGCACGTTGGTCTTGCATTGTAATCTTGATGTTTTGTGAGGGTAAAATCCTCGTTACTGTTCAGTTGCCTGTGAAAGGCTAGACTGAATGTCTCTGCCATTTCAAGACTAGTAAGAGATTTCCCATCAGAACCCACTATATTGCAAGCTCCCTGGTTGGTCGGTTTTCTTTCAGACATAAACCTGTATAGGCTTTTGGGGTTCACGAGAAGCTTATTGGCGAGGTTTCTCTGAAATGTCCTTCTATCACTCCGGACTCGTATGTTACACCGACTCCTGAGTTCGAGGTACTCTTCATGTTCGGGTTGACTCTGCGATACTCGCCACGCAAACCAGGCTTTTCGCTTCGCCTGTAGAAGGCGTTGTGTCCCCCTTTTTAGCCATGAACGTTGCTTTCTAGCTTTAGGTGTGACCAAAGGAACAGTGTCTGAGATCGCCTGGTGAATGATCTCCTTTACCACTCTCCAGTGTTCTTCTACTGTAAGCTCTGTCCAATTTTTTGGCCAATTTGCTTCAGACAAAAGTCTTCGCATTTCGGTGTAATTGGCTTTGTTATAACACAGATAGGGCTGTGTATTGTCCCACTGTAAACGCTCGCGGAGGACTATGTCGAATGTTATGACCGCATGGTCACTACTACCTATGGGAGTCGTGATCTGAACGTTTTCCACTAGTAGCTGGTCACTAGTGAGCACGTAATCCAGTCTAGAAGACTTCCCATCTGGGCCCCATCTAGTATCCATTCTGACATTTTCGGTGAATCCGGCCTCCGTGATGGTATGCAGCAGATTTCGATCAAATCTGTCCTGGGCACATCCCGTCATCAAGTTAAGAGATGGGGCATTGAAGTCTCCAGCTATGACAATTTGATCATAACCCAGGTCATGTGTCGCTGAAATTGCATTCAGCAGTACCTGGTTGTGGTCTGCTCCACATGAAGGTGATCTGTAAATGCTGCCCACTAGATACTTACAGTACCCAACGGTGAAATGGCACCATATGGAGTCAGGGAGCTCAATGAGGGGAGGGTCGATTGCATGGACACATCTGAGCTGTTTGTCGACGTATATGGCGACTCCACCTCCTTCTTTCAGATCCCTATCTCGCCTGACAAGGACCATATCATTTATACTGACTTCGCTGTCTGCCACCGTAGGGGTTAGCCAGGTTTCCGTCAGTATTATGATTTTGGAGTTCAGCTGTGATTGTAGGTATCTAAGTTCAGCTATTTTGCCTCTTAGACCTCTCACATTACTGTACAGGCAACTGGTAGTCAGTCTCACCACGTCCCCGTATTGGGGGGTGGTTGACGTGATGTGGGCTGTCGGTTGAGGAGTTATCCTACGAACTAGTTGGCCGATTCCCCGGGAACCGGCCTGTTGGAGTTTTTTTCTTCTGATTCAATCGGAGCACTTGGATGGCACTGGCTATCATCGTCCGTGCTGCACCGCTGTATTGTGACTAGGGGTTGGGGATGTTCTATGACAACGTTTTGCTCTCTCCTTTGGGTACGAGGCCGGCTCTCGCAGCAGCGAATGTGTCTGCTGACCTTGTCTTTGGTCTCGTACCATCTCTGGAGAGCAGTAGTCAAGTGGTCTCGGGAGCTAAACTTAACAGCTAACAGATGTGGGGTGTTAATTGACATTAGGTGAGTGGGTCGAGGCAGTCTAAAAATAGAGACAGCCCCTGAACTTCCCAGACCCATCTGGGATGCCAACCATCTCCATTGCTGGACATCGTGACAGTGCTTCTCACAAGCGTTCCCAGTTTCCAGTTCAGGAATGCCGTGAACAACCATGGAGGCAGAAGGAATAAGCTCTGGCGACTCCCTCGCCATCTGTCTTTCCTTCCATGGCCTATCTGGCCTAACACGTATATTGCAGGTCCTCCCTATAGAAAGGACTTGGGAAGTCAATAAAACTTTTTCGGCATCTTCGGCAGAGCCTAGTGTTACCCTCAGTGGGGATGGTTTGCCTTGAGGAGCAGCAGTGCCCTTATACAATCTGCACAGTTTTACTGGTTGGATGTCCAGACCCAGTGTGCTACATAAGTTGGACCACTGTTCCTGATCAAACAGGGCCCTGTTTTCCAGCAGACTACTGCTACAGTCTGGTACATTAAAGAGGATAACGCAGTTTGATCGACTGACCGTGGATTTAGGTTCGGTCCTCGCACATTTGTCATCCCCCTTAAGACCGTTTTGTTTCATCTGGTGCAACGGGGTATTATTATGTGTCGCAGTGCTGTGGCCACTTTTACTGGTGGACGGTAAGGGTCTTTTCCCGGCGACAGGTACCCTTGGTGCTTCAACCTCTGTGTCTGGGGCGGTTATGGCAGGAATTGCAAGTATAACCGGTGTGGATTTTGGTATCCCCGATTTACATGCAATTGTGCTGTTTTCTGAGTTGGTGGGAGTGAAACGTTTCACGTTTTTTCCTGATATCTCTATGACATCTGTAGCTTTCGAGGAACTACACGAGGCTGCATTAGGACGGCAACTTGGGCAAATGTACCAGAACCATGGGCATGGGTTCTTACGCATAAAATCGTAATATACCTTTGGTACCCCGGTGTCACATCTACAATGTACCCATTGCTTACAAAAGTTACATTCGAAAGCAGAATCTGCTTGTTCGACAATAGAATTGCAGACCTTGCAATCGTCTGCCTTCTTGGGGAACGTTGTAGTCGTCTTGCGACGTCGTGAACGTTTCTTATTGGCCTTCCTGTTTGTTTCAAGGCCTACTGTGGATATAGGTGTCATACTATTCACCTGTTTGCTTAGTTTGGCTGAAGCTCTGGTGACTACGGTGCATGGTCTCCCATTACTTATCTTGGGATGAGAATCTATAGTCATTTTACTCCTAAAGTAATACCGATGATTAAATGATAAGAGAGAGTGGAGTTTTGTCCAATAGACTGACAGCAAAAGACAGTAGAAAGCACAGAACGGAAAGATAAAGTATATAAGTAAAAGCTTTTGACTTTACCTGTAACTTTCGGGTTATTCGGCTTCACAACAATCACGTAACAGACCACCAAGTCCTGTGTATTTGAAAGAGTGAGGGGGATGTTGCTACAGAAGTAGCACCTGAAGCTTGGGCAGTAGTTCGAGACAGTGGGAAGTACTAAACACAGGCTCGGTGAAGAAGAAATGGTTGAATAAAATTCGCCGGATAGGAAGATCAGGTTTCCCAAACGAATTATTCACAAAAGTGGATATTTCCTGTTAGACGGAAAAATGCACGTCGTATTCAAGGAGCGCGCGTCATGCATATGTTAGAGTTCACTAGAATTACAAAATATGAGAAATAAAACTCAAGTCAATGGAATGTTAAGTAACAGTATATTACCAAAAATGCAACGACACGTTATATCAACAAAAGGGTTACTTGGAAATAAAGTTTAAGTCCTCTGCTACAGATTATTTATATAACCCACGGAGACGTTAATTGTTCCAATATCCAATATCGTTTTTACGAGCTAGTATAAACCAATTTGATTTCTTTGTGCTCGCCTCTTGATTGTGAGGTAGAGGTTCCTGATCTTTGGTAAACGTCTGTGTAGCTCGTCCCGCCACTCGACTGTCGTAGCTTTGGTTGACTCCAACAGGAGTAGTGCTGGGGTTAATTATATGGGGTTTGTAGTATGAAGTGTGTTAAGACTGTTACTACTGTGAATGGAGTTGATCCTTTCACCAGTTAGTCTTTCGGTATCGTCGTCAATGGAAAAGAGATAATAATAATAATAGATATAATTAGTAAAGGTATTCAGACTAACAGACAGAGAAAGAATAAGAAAACGTAACAACAGTCAGTCAACCGGTATACATATATATATATATACCAGTAATAATGATAATGATGATAATAATAATAATAGGTGTAGTTAAAGCTGTCAGGAGAGTAAGACTGAAGGGAATGTGAAGAAGTAAAACGACCAGTTTAATTGTCTACCTTTGAATGGTATATGCGATTTTAAGGGGATAGGCCATTTGGATGCAGTCCTTGTGTCGCTGCATGGTTGTCCAGCCTTCGCTTAAAGGCGTCCACAGATGGTGCGATAGCTACATCTGCCGGTAAGGAATTCCAGGGACGGCAAACCCGCAGGGAAAAGAAGTGGGAGCGCACCCGGGTCCTTGCCCTCTGATGAGCTATCCTTCTAGGATTTCCACGAGGGAGCCTATACCTACTCAATGGCAGAACACCTTTGTTTGGGTGATTCTGATCATTTGTTATTTTGTAGGCAGTAATTAAATCCCCCTCAGGCGACGGTAACTGAGTGTGAATAGGCCTAATTTCTTCAGCCTTTCGTCATATGGTTTATTTCGGAGACCAACCACTCCTTTTGTTGCCCGTCGTTGGACTCTTTCCAAGAGGTTGGCGTCTCTTTTAAGCAGTGGGGGTGCAATGATATTATGCACTTCAAGATGCGGTCTGACGTATGTTTTATACAACCTTAGAAAGAGCTCAGGAGTGAGTGCACCTAATTGTCTATGTGTAAAGTGTATGACCGCATATGCCCTCGCTACATCCCCCGTGTAATTCACGCTTGTGTCCATTTTCTCCGTTAGAACTAGACCTAAGTCACGTTCCGACGTTGAGCAGGACAAGCTTTCATTGCACAGGGTGTAACTTGCATTCTGCAGTCTACAGGTGCGTAACTTCACTACTTTGCACTTTTTCAGGTTGAAAGTCATTCCACTGGTTACCGCCCAGTCTTCCAGAATCCTTAGATCTGCCTGCAGTCTATCTGAGTCCTCCGGACACTTTATCTCCCTCCATATCTTTACGTCATCAGCGTATAGAAGAGTCGGGCAGTTTAGACGGCATGGTAAATCATTGATAAAAATCAAGAACATCAGTGGTCCCAGGATAGAACCCTGCGACACTCCTGATGACGAGCTGTGCCAAGATGATCGGACTCGATTGACCTTGGTGCAAAATTGCCTTTCAGTTAGGTAGTCCTTCAACCATGACAGAAGTGGTTTACCTAGACCTACCTGGCTTATTTTGTGTAGGAGAAGGTCATGGTGAACAGTGTCAAATGCCTTCTCAAAGTCTAGAAAGATCACATGGACAGGAACATTCATATCCCAGCATGATGTCCAATCGTCCCAAGCTGATAATAAGTTAGTGACGCAGGATCTTCCTTTCCTGAAACCGTGTTGGGCTTCATGGAGTATTTTAGACCTATCCAGATATTCCCTGATGTGATCATCAATAATACTTTCCAGTACTTTCGATACCACTGGGAGTAGAGCTACTAGCCTATAACTGGTGGGATTTTGCCTATCCCCACCCTTGAAGATCGGAGAAAGGATGCTTCTTTTCCATTCCTTTGGCAGTTTCCCCGATTCCATGGAGTGTTGGAACAAGTCGCATAAAGGCCTACAGAGAGCTTCGGCGCACTGTTTCAGAACAGATGGCCTGATGTCATCACAACCTGGGGACTTCCCAGGTATGAGTCGCTGCAGCTTTCTCAGTACTATTGCAGGGTTTATTTGAGGGGTGGCTATTTGGTCTTCCTCCTGTGAAATAGTCATGCCACCATTTTGGTTCGTAACGGTAATACCCACATTGCTGTTTAGCTGTTTGGCGAAGGCTAAACTGAATGTTTCAGCCATCTCCAGACTAGTGAGATATTGACCGTTTTGGCCTACTAAGGCGCAAGCCCCTTGGTTGGTTGGTTTCCTTTCCGACATGAATCGGTACAAATTCTTCGGGTTTGCCAGGAGTCTTTTAGCAAGGTTAGCCTGGAATGACCTTCTGTCCCTCCTGACTTTTGCATTGCACCGGTTCCTGAGTTCCAGGTATGCATCATGGTCGATCTGGCTTTTAGATACGCGCCACGTAAACCAAGCCTTCCGCTTTGCTTGCAGAATACGCTGCGTGCCTCTCTTTAACCATGATGATTTTCTTTTGGGCTGTGCTGTGACTAAAGGGACGGTATCCGAGATCGCTGTATGAATAATCTTTTTCACCGCTTCCCAGTGTTCATCCACAGACAGCTCATCCCATGCTACGGGCCAGTCTGCATCGGACAAGAGCCTCCGCATTTCAGCGTAGTCAGCCTTGCTGTAACACAGACATGGTTGCGTGGCGTCCCACTGCAAGTGCTCACGGAGAACGAGGTCGAAACCTATGACTGCATGGTCACTACTTCCTAGAGGAGTCATGACCTGGACCTTTTCGACGAGTAGTTGGTCACTAGTTAGAATGTAGTCTAGTTTTGATGACTTTCCACTAGGAACCCACCTAGTGTCGTCTCCAACATTCTCAGTCAGTCCCGTGTCCCGAATAGCTTGCAGTAGATTTCGGCCGAATTTTCCCTCAGCATACCCCGAGCCAAGGTTCAGTGATGGGGCATTGAAATCTCCAGCAATGGTGATTTGGTCATAGCCCAAGTCTCGTATCCCTGTGATAGTGCTGACCAGTAGCTGATTGTGCTCTGCCCCACAGGTGGGAGGTCGGTAGATGCCACCAAGTAAATGCTTGGTGTGGCCTACGGTGAAATGACACCATATGGAGTCTGGGAGTTCAATAAGTGGTGGGTCCGTTGCGCGAACACATTTAAGTTGCCTGTCAAAGTATATGGCAACTCCCCCTCCTTCCTTATTATCCCTGTCTCTCCTGACCAATACCATATCACCTATACTGATTTCATTATCGGCGATAGTGGGGGTCAGCCATGTTTCGGTGAGAATGATTATTTTCAGTTGTAGGTGTGCTTGGAGATTTCGGAGTTCACCTATTTTTACTCTCAGCCCCCTCACATTGCTATACAGGCAGCTGACAGTGAGTCTTACAACCTCAGCGTGTTGTGGGGTAGTTGACGTGAAGCTGTCTGCTGGTAGGGAACTTAGTGTTGGGACTAGTTGGCCAGTTCCGATGGAACCGGCCCATTGTGGTTTTTTCCCTTGGATTTAGGCAGGACACTTGGGTGGCACAAACTGTTATTCTCAGAACTGCATCGCTCGAGTGTCACTGAAGCTTGGGGACGTATTAAAGCCTGCGTTTGCTGCCTCCTTATGGTTCGAGGTCTGCTTTCGCAGCATCGGATGTGTCCTCCCAATTTCCCCTTGATCTCATACCACCGTTGAAGTGTTATGGCCAACTGCTCTGGGGAGTTGAATGTGACACTAAGCAGCTTTGGGGAGCTAATCAGTGTGAGATGAGCGGGGCGAGGTAGTCGGTAAACGGAGATGGCTCCAGAAGCGCCAAGGGCCATCTGAGACGACGGCTATCTCCACTGCTGTACGTCATGCATGTGTTTTTCACAGGCAGTGCCCGTTTCAAGCTCCGGAACACCGTGCACTACCATAGAGGTAGAAGGCAAAAGTTCCGGTGACTCCCTTACCATTTGTCTGACAGCCCATGGTCTATCCTGTCTCACCCTTATGTTAGAGCTTCTGTCGATGGCTAGTACCTGAGCCATCAATAGTACCTTTTCGGCCTCTTCGGCAGAGTCCAGTGTAACCCGTAATGGGGGTGGCTTACCTTGAGGTGTGTGGACACCCCTGTACAGCCTGCACAATTTCACTGAATTAATATTCAGACCTAGTTTATTGCACAGGTTGGACCACTGTTCCTGATCAAACAGGGCCCGCTGTTCAAGCAAGCTGTCCTTGCTCACAGGTACGTTAAAGAGGATGAGCGAATTAGACCGATTAACCTCAGACTTAGGTTTGGCCTTTGGCTTCTCGTATTCCTTTGCAGCATCAGCAACTTTAGGCTTCATCGGGTTCTGGCCAGCCTTTATTGTGTTGCCAAGCTTGCTTGTGGATGCAAGTGGTGCTTCTCTAACTCTATCTTTCCTTAATGTTTTAGGTCCAACCTTGTGAATCTTCACCTTGTGAAAATTGGCATTTTCGGTCGGTAGGACTGGGGTGTCCTTCTTACTGTCTGTGCCAAGTCTTGGCAATGTGATGTTAGCAGGTGGGGAGCTACATAAGACCGTGTTGGGACACAAGGGCGGCGTGTTGTTTCTGCTAACCGCAGACACGCTCTGTGTGACTACGCCATAGCGACAGTGCGGACAGATGTACCAAAACCACGGGCACGGGTTATTTCTCATAAACTCGTAGTATGATTTCGGTACCTCTTTGTCGCAACGGCAGTGCACCCACCGTTTGCAAAAATTGCATTCGAAAGCTGAGTCAGCTTTACAAACAATGATATTGCACGCCTGGCATTCGTCTCCTTTACTTGGTGACGCCTTCGAGGTCTTATGACGTCTTGAGCGTTTCCTTTTAGGTTTGTTGTACTTCACACATTGGCTTTCAGTTGGTGCAGGTGTAGTATCCTGTCCTACTAGTATTGCCTGCGCGGTTTCAGGACTAGACTGTGGCAGTGCAGGCATAGTATCAGGACAGACGGGTTCTAGAATTGTCTTCGGTTGAGCGTAGTGGACTTCTACAATAAATTCGAAAGATACAACACGGTGAGAGCTGAGCTAGTAAGCCGAAGAAACCAAGGAGGTGACGAAGTCTCCAACAGCAGAGTGTATTTTTCAATCGTTCACGGAAGCCAAGTGTATTTCAACAAGAAGCGTTTTAAACAAAAATTATGTACAATATGTCTAATTTCTACAAATAACCAAAAAGTGTACAATCACATTGTTACGCACTCCACAGGTCATGTGAAGAGGAAATGAAAACGTGTGGGCAGACTTGGAGCCAGGTGAAGACTCTAGCAGAGAACCGAACGCAATGGAGACGCACGGCTGAAGCCCTATGTTCCTCTAGTAGTTAAAGGAAACAATAATATATATATCACTGGGACCCATACAAATTCGATCGAAGGATTTTGATCACAATTTGAAAAACGCATGATGAGCTGGTCCAAAAAACATATAATACACACAATCATTTCATTTAGACGAATATGTGCACAGAAACTGGTTTCAGATGTCATTATTTAGTATACATTTGCCCTAAATACACTTCCCACATGATAAATGCATGTTTCGTGGGACGAATTTGATAGGTTATTCAGTGCTAGTTTGTTGGCTAGAGAGTTAGCTTACTACATTTTATAGTTGCTCTTTTACCCTAATGTATAATTACATGCAAGTGAATGCATTGTAATGGTCAAGTTGTTTTTGGAAGAGATACAGCTTAATTTTAATGATTTAGATATATAGAAAATTGCAGTAGATATCTGGAGGCAGTGAAGCCATATATGAATATATTGATATAATTATGAGCAATAGATTGTGCTCAAAACATCATCCTAATCTAAATTAGAAGAAAACGACGAGTGGTAGTTCATTACAAAACTGCTGATAACACTCGCTATTTGTCTTAATACAGATAAATTAATCGTAACCAAAAGCCAGAATAGATTGAGAATAAAATAAATTCGGAATCAACTCATATAATAAAAATGTGTAGATATGGTAAGCTGATGAATATGTACTCACATTTTTACGATGGTTATCAAGACGATATAATTACGTAAGAATCGGAAATGACGACTAATTATCCAACAGACTGTACTGCTATACGTCCAGTACTGACCTGAAAAACAGAAAGCAAAGAGCGGGTTACCAGGATGATCATACAAGTGTCGCATGCCAGTAAGAATAAGAACCATCACTCGTGATCAAAGGCTATATTTACAACCAGTTCTATTACAGAGAGTAGGCTTCTTCCAATTGGTTGCTCACAGCATTGTCTTGGGACACTAATCCATACACGTCACGCAGCCAACCTGAAATCAAAGAGGGGTACAGTTAAGACATAAGAATTATCTTACACTATACCTTCTCACCGGTAATAGCATTGCCCCTAGTGTTGGGCTACTGTGTCTACAGACCTAGCTTGAACTATGACTAGCTGTGGAAACAGTTGCAGCTTACTGAAATGTGTTAATGGGTTATAAAACAGAATGTTGCTCCCGAATTCTCTATGTGAAATCACTAAGTACCTCTATAACGGTCTATGACATTTAAGAGCTCTTCCTCTAGTTGGTGCCCCCCCTAGTAACATTAATTTTTACCCCTGCTTCAAAACTTAGATATCTCGTTACTAACATCTATTAGTTAATTGTTTTAATGGCTTTTAATCTCGTATTTTCACCCCACCCCCCTATACCTAAAACTGGTAATTATTATTGACTAAACCGCATGATTGATATAATTGCTGTAAAATAAACTAGATATTAGTGTAGAACCGATGATGAGGAACTTCGAAGACAGACGGAAAACGGCAGTTATTGTTCAATCAGGCTTGTATGTATCCAAAACGTTGCCATGTGGGTTAGTCAATGCTCCATCGGTATTTCAACATCTCACTTAAAATGAACTCGAACACAATGTACATCGAGGTACAGGCTCTTTAAAGTATGAAGTTGACATTCCTATATTCACTTTGTGAAAGTCGGTGTTATTACAAATAAAGCATAATATTACCTATAAGGAAACATTAGTAAACAGCGAGTATACATCAAGTGACAACATAGTTTTCATATTAACATTAACATTACCAATGCAATTAATGAATTCAAATTTAGATGCAAAGACTAGCTACATGCTCACCGTCTAAACCGATCTTGCAGTTCTGTTATCCCCCTTTGAGACATTATGATAACGTGAAGCTCCCGTGTCAAAAATGTAACGAAATGGTAGTTCAGATTTGTGAATTTACAGCAGGTCATAGAGTTAAGGTATGATAGATCCAGAGACTTTCAACTTTTTATACGACTAATGTCAACAAAGAATCGTTATTTATAAGTTTTGAAACCTGTGTGATTTGTTTCTCTATCACTTTGACCTTGTTCTTTTCGCACTACAATACATGTGCGGGCATTGTAATAATGAATTAACAAGTATATTTTGACGTGGACTCGGTTATGCTTCCAAAATTCTGACTCATCTAACAAGATATTTAGTAGTTTGGCTGTTGTGAGACGAAACACGTTAGTCCCTGTTGAAGACTAATAAGTCACTGGCACAGATTAGGCATGCATAAGAGAACAAGTCGCAACACAAGACTATCGGCATCACGCACTTGTTGTTACCTTTGAAAACTGAGACCATTGGGGAGGAGCTGGCATCAAAAGAATTACAATGAGAATGAATTTCCGAGCTTGTAACTTACCCTACTGTGTCCATAAGTCCAGGGGAGACCTATCAAGCTATCTGCCGTATCAGTAAGGGTAGAATATAATGACCACCAAAATAACCTCGAATAGCCAAACATACGACACCAATATAAAAACGTGCATATATAGATGAAGTACACGGACTAAGTTTTAACCTCGCCTAGATTTCTAGCTCACTAGTTTTCTAGCCGGTCCCAAGCCCGGATACAGAAGGAGGGTTGGGGCGTGGTGCTAGCAACTCCACCCCCAAAACTTAACCAAATTGCTACAGAAACCTCAACGCACAAATATATTAAAAATACTAGAAATATAAATACACGGACTAAGTTTTGAGTGTCATCTAGACCTAGTATTTCAGTATTGTAAGGATAATAGGCTGATAGGATGGAATAAAACATACATTTATGAAGAGGGAATCATTGTAGATTGGTATGTAACTGCCATTGGTGGATATAAAGTGGTTAGAGACAATTACCGTCACTCGTCAACATTACCCATGTCCCCAGAAAGCAATTGCCCTCATTTTCCCTGTTCGCCCATGTTACTTTCGAAATTGGCCCACTGTTTTTTCCAATGTACCCATTTTTGAAGAGGAAAGTGTCCACATTTTTACCCACAAATCACAGGTATGAAAATTTCTCCGACTGGGATAATGCGACTATCTCGAGGAAACCATGTACCCAAATTGGTTTGGACTAAATTTAGAGACTCCAATTAAGACCTGAGGGTAGCGTGTCGGCAGCATGTCAACGACCGTAATTCTTTGAGCCCGCGAGTAAGATCAACAAGCGATGTAATCATAGTCGCTTGTGATTGGCCAGTTTGTCATTAGAGTTGCGGTAATTTCAAACGTCATTCAGCGGCATGGTGATGTAATAAAAACAAAACCTATATTATAACACTAATAAATGTTTTATCTTCTTCACTTGCAGAAAGATACTCAGAAGCCAAGAATTGCAGAATATAAACATTAACGAAGACCAGTAAAACTGTTACACTCTACGACTGGGCTCCCGCACTTTTTAAAAGCTGATTTCGGGGAATAAACGTTTCCCTGAACAGCTGGTGTTCTGTTTTAATTACCTGTGTGTCTGCTACTTTTCTCGTTACAAATTAGTGTCGGAGGTATTCCAGACTCAGTCTAAACATGAAATCGGACTCATTCGGACCTCCTGCAATACTCTCCAACCAGAAAGCCAACACACATCCTTCATCCGCAGGATACATTCTCCCTGTGTGAGGGCCACCACCTATGGATATCAACAGCAACTATGCGCTGTGGAACTTTCGCATGGAGTCTCTCCTCACAGATCTATCTACACAAGCTCAGTATACTCAGATCATGTTAGCGATGAGTGATGCCGCGTTAGGTCGTGCAATCACTGGGAGATTCTCCCCGTCGGAGACGCTCAACGACAACTGGCGCAACCTAGTTGAATGCTTCGCAAAACCTTCTAGTGCATCCGCATACATGCGCTCTTTCCTAAGCCATCGTCAAGAACCGGGTGAGACAGCTGCCAACTACCTTCACCAGTTTCGTGAGATTGCGTCTTACGCCTTTCCTACCCCCACCAATGCGAACCACGATGAAGCCATTTGTACCCGCTTTGCACGAGCTCAAATGCCAGCTATTGCGTCAACCGGAAAAATCTATCTCAGAGACTCCCGATGTAGTCAAACGCTTCGACAGCTTGGAGCATATTCTTTCGTCAACTGCCAGTACTTCCTGTTATGCACTAGGGACCACTGGCCAAAGAACACTCGTCCTAGCTCCTCGTCAACATCGCCGACACTCTGACTTTGCTGCAAGAGTATAGCGACGTGTTTGGCGATGAGCACGTTATGGGACAAACTAGTGTTGTCCAACACGAGATCAAGATACGGGATAACTTGCCACTTCGGATGCCACCTCGGCGGGCGCCCATTCATTACCAACAACAAGTGGACACGATGATAGCAGAAATGTTACAAAAGAAAGTAACTAATAATCCGTCCACTCCACCATTGGCAACCCCCATTGTTCTTGTGAAGAACAGAGATGGCTCTCTCCATCTGTGAGTAGACTACCGTCGTCTAAATGCAGTCACACAATGAGATTCTTTTCCCTCACCTCTCATAGACGCTACACTAGATGCTTTGGGTGGGGCTCAGTGGTTCTCCACGTTATACCTGGCTTCTGGCAGTTGGAAAGTCGAAATGCGTCCTGCATTTGTTGCGCCTACGGGGTTGTATGAATTCGAAACCGTGCCATCTGGCCTGTCTAATGCCCCTGAAACGTTTCAACGGCTCATGTAGACAATACTCGCAGGGCTAGTCCCTAAACAATGCCTCATTTACCTGGACGATATCATCGTTTTCGGACAGTCCCTCGAAGAACACCATGCCAACCTCCCAGCCGTATTCCAAAGCTTGCGCACGAATAATCTTAAGCTGAAAGCCTCGAAATGCCATTTCCTGCAGAAATCTGTTACTTTCCTTGGTCATGAGATTACTTCACAAGCAGTTAGCACCGATAGAAGCAAAGTACATGCGATCCTCAAATGGCTTATCCCTTAATCGACAGCGGACGGACGTAGTTTCATGGGACTTGCTTCTTATTACCATCGTTTCGTTCAAAATTTTGCCTGTATAGCAGCCCCCGTTCATCGATTAACGGAAAATGGACGGAAATTCGTTTGAACTAATGAGTGCCAGGTAGCATTTAATACGCCTAAAACATGCTTAACTTCTCCCACTTTTCTAGCATTTCCAAATAAGTCGCCCGACAGTGGCCCCTTTATCCTGCATACTGACGCTAGGGCACAGGTGATAGGAGCTGTCCTTTCACAGATGACTTCTCACAGACTGGTGCGAGTAATAGCATACGCTAGGCGGCCTCTGGACAAGAGAGAGACACTATATTCTACGACTCGCCGTGAGATGTTGGCTCTTGTGTACTTTCATACTTACTTTCGCCATAATATATTGGGGCGTAAATTTTCGGGCAGGACTGATCACAAGGTGCTACGGTGGTTGCAGAATTTTCATGATGCAGAGGGCCAGCTTGCCCACTGGCAGGAACGTCTACAGGAGTTTGATTTTATTCATGAATACCATCCCGGAAAACGACATGCTGACGCCGATGCTCTCTCACGCCTGCCAAATTGTGAAACCACAGTGAATGTGTTATTCAGTGATGCAGTTGATATAGACTGGGCCTGCCTGTAAGCGGCGGACACAGACATACAACCTGTTTATTTACGACAACAGCACGGCAACAATAAACCAACGTATAAGTAATTACGAGATCTGCCAGCAGCTACGCGCTGTACCTGCGGAAGTTGGGGCCCACTTCGACTAATAGATGATGTCATATATATAGTAGAACCGAATCCCAACCCCCGACTCCTCTTCCTAAACGTCAAAGTACAGGAGCTTATCAGTCAAATACACCACCAACTTAAGCACGCTGGTCCACACAAAACTGAACACATCATCCATCAGCGTTTCTGATGGCCGTTGTTTCATCGGGATGTGACCGGGTTCTGTCAAAACTGCGACTTCTGTAGCCCCAACAAACAGCTTACACAAACGCCTAGGGCCCCACTTGTACCTATGCTAGCCTAAGCACCGAATCAGCGCGTCAGTATTGACGTAATGCGGCCACTTTCAACCTCACAAAGAGGTCAACGATATATCTTAGTGATGATTGATTACTTTACCAAATGGTGTGAGGCGCTACCTCCGCAACAAAAAGATGCAAACAGCGTGGCCAAGGCATTCATTGACAACTGGATTACTCGTTTTGGTGCCCAACACTCACTGCATTTGGATCGAGGTGCTACTTTTGAGAGCCAACTTGTTCATCCCATCTGTGGCGTATCTGGTATTCGGAAGACAAGCACGACTGCCTTTCACTCAGAAGGAAAGGGTACGGTGAAGCGTACTAATCGAACGATCAAGAGTATCCCACACGCTTTCATCAACTTAGTGTCAACTGGCGCTTGGGAAGATAACCACCTCAATTTCTCCTGGCCTATCGCTCTTCCGTACATTCTTCCACGGGTTTCTCTCCTGCGTTACTTTCCTAAGGTTAAGAATTACGTCTTCCTACTGAAGTTCACTTTCATCCCTTACCCTTTGAAAAGACTGACCATGTTGCTTATGTCCGGCAATTACGCGACCGTTTGGAGCGCACTCAGCGAAAGTCCAATCGCCTCCTTCATGGCCCATAATACTCTGTCGGTGATCATGTTTGGCTTCACTGTCCGCCTGGACCGAGCTCAAAGTTCTACTCCCCATGGCAAGGACTCTTTGAGATTGTGCGGACATGCCCCCCCCCCACAACTTACTTCCTGAAAACATCCAGCGGCCGAATGTCGATTTTATCCCTGTCCATTGAAATCAAATTAAGCCATATCGCATCTTTCACTCTAATAATCTTCCTCCTCCGATGAACCACCACCTGCCACCTGTCAATATGAAGTCCCAGCCGCCGGCGGTGGAGGCTACCCAGTATCGACCTTTGGCACTGAGGACAGTGCCTCCATAGGAAGGAGGCAGTGTAATAAAAACAAAACCTATATTATAACACTAATTGGCTACAGACTACATTTAGCAAGCCAAATAAGCCAACAGAACCCATTCACACACCTTATGCATTTAGTAGGGACCATGTGCCGATGTCTGCAAAAAAAGCTCTGTGATCTGATAACTACCCCAAAAGGATACCAACACTTCATTCCTATTCTGGCAACCATATACTCATATATCATATCAATTATAGCCTTCACAACAACACTGCCCCACTAACCGCTTCGGGCAGAATTTTCACCAACGTCAGTCAACAGAAACATCTGGCATCATGCATATATCATGTATGATATCGGATGAATTTCTGGCTGACATAGCCAACAGTCTACAGCTAAGGTAAGGCACAATCCCCGTGAGATAGCTGACACGGTGTCGACACCGAGCGCGAATACTAATATTTCTAAAATACTGATATCTAATTACCATACAGGTGTCTCTCACTGCATACCATATCCAAACGAAAGACCATCCCTGATTACCACCTCACAAACCAACCTGAAGTCTTCCTATGATCCAAAGATATTGGTAAATGAGTCTAAAACATGTATATAGAGGATACTCATGGATTATTTTATCAAGATGTTGTCCACTCACTGAAACCACATAGCCAGTGTTTATCTATTATCCTGGTAAACGCGAGATCAGTTCTAAGCAAAGACTTAACACTAAGTACATTAGCTTCTATATTCATACCGTCATTGATTATGATCACTGAAGCCTGGTGCACAAGTGATATCTCCAGTGACAGCCTAAGGATTGATAAATACAACCTATTTCGAGGGGACAGACAGACAGGTCGTGGGCGTGGAACACTAATTTACTGTGAACAATCCATGTGTGCAAGCCAGTTCAGTAGCCCAATTCTGTCACAACTCAATGACTCAATCTGGGTCGAGATAAAAGTTGTCAGGAGTAAACCTATACTTGTGGGTTGTGTGTACCGACCCCTCCATCCAGCATGGAGTATTAGAATATGCCCAACAACATTTTTAATGTTACAGACAATCTTCCCTTCAGTTATAAAATTATCGGAGGTTGTTTCAAGGTCTTCACTCCGAGGACACCAAAGGTATGATAATCTCCTGAATTCCATCGTCTCAGGAGGGTGGACACAACACATAAATTCACGCACTAGATCCACTAGTATCCTAGACCTTATTTTCACGAACAACATAACACCATCTACAGTACATGTAGGACGTGAATTTCCAGGTGGTGACCATAAAATAGAAGTGTTTTCTTTCGACATCTTTCCTGAAAGAAAACGCAGAGATGAAGCTGGCCAGACACCTATGAGATTGTACACACATGCTGACTGGGACTCGTATCAGTACCTAATTAGATGTTCTAATTGGGACTCGTACTTTTCGAACGAGTCCTTAGAGGCAATTCTTAGCAACTTTTATTACAATATTTACTCAACTCATGACGTCATTGCACCTGAGAAGATTCTTAGCTTCAGATTCCCCAAAGCGATTATATTCCGACATCGTTTAGGAGAAGTCTACGAAAGCACTCAATAAAATACTACAGATATCATGACTTATCATCACTAATTGCTATTACGTCCCTTCTCAATAGAATTGAAGAGTTGAGAAATATAGGCCTCGGAAACAAAGAAATGCGAGCCATTCAGGCACCACATAACTGAGGAGAAATAGCCAAACTTTCCAAAGGTAGTTTGACAAACTCCATACGGCCTATCCAAAAATAATATATTTAGACGGCATTGCTTACGAGAATAACGAGGTGACATGTAAGCCGTTTATCAAGCACTTTGAAATAATAGAGAAGATTTGTAGCTCAGGTGGATGATTTGCAATTAATAGTGTTCTCTGAGCTGGTTGGTTTAGTTGCGAAGCTTTCGTCGTCCTTCTGAACAACATCCCCTTTCAGCGCCATATTTAGCACAAAGTGAAATGATTTAAATTTCTTCATGAGTGATATAATTGCGTCTCCTGGTAACTATCTTTACATATGTGTTGACCATTTTCTATTGACTTGGATTTTAAACTTTCTGGTCACCTGATTTACCTTTTATTAGTTGGTATATTTCGTCTATATTAACGTGTTTGTTAATTGCATTTTCGCTTGAATACCGGGCTTCTAGGAATTCTCTGGCACTTTTCGTGTTTCCTCTGTCTAAGATTTTGACATGATCCCAATCAATTGTATGTATGCATTGATACTAAAGAATACATATCATGTCTGATTTATGTTCTTGGATTCTGATTCGAAGGGGACGCCCACTTTGGCCGATGTAATGTTTGTTGCAGTTCATACAATTTATTTTGTAAATGGTATTAATTTTATCTCCTTTTTCTGTTGGATCTTTTGGTTTGCGTAATATCGAATTAAGCGATTTTACTGGTTTGTGTGCTATATCTATATCTAACGGTTTCCTTATTCTAGCTGTTATTTCAGAGATATTCCTCATGTATGGTAGAATGAATTTTCTTGTGGTCTTTGATTCGACTTTAAACACTTTTCGATGAAATTTTGTGGATAACCATTCTTTTTGAAGACCGTTTGTAGGTACTTTTCTTCCATTCTTTTCAACTCTGGAGTGCTACAATGTGTCTGAACTCTTTTAAACAATGTCTGCACACAGTTTCTTTTGTGAGTAATTGGATTATTGCTAGTGTAGTTGAGTATTTGATCTGTGTGCGATGATTTTCTATATACTTGTGTTTCTAAATTTCCTATGTTGGTTCTCCTGATTAAGACATCTAAAAATGGGATTTTGTTATCTAATTCTTCTCTTGTGAATTTGATGTCTTCAGATATGTTGGTTATTAATTTATGAGTATATTCTAAATCACTTCTCTTAATTATTACAAATGTATCATCAACGTAACGTATCCAGATTTTCGGTTTAATTATAGGTAGAGCTATGAATTCTTATCTTTGCATAACGGCTTCAGCTATTAATCCTGATATGGGCGATCCCATTGGTGTTCCTTTTATTTGTTCATATATTTGAGCATTGAACTGGAAGTATGTTGTAAGGCATAATTTTATGAGTTCTATCCAAGTTGATAATTGCGTTTTTGTGTTTTCATCACTATAGAGTAATTGTTGCATAGTTTCTGTTGCTAGTTTTGGACTAATTGAAGTATATAATGCTGTGACATCAGGTGACCAGAAAGTTTAAAATCCAAGTCAATAGAAAATGGTCAACACATATGTAAAGATAGTTACCAGGAGACGCAATTATATCACTCATGAAGAAATTTAAATCATTTCACTTTGTGCTAAATATGGCGCTGAAAGGGGATGTTGTTCAGAAGGACGACGAAAGCTTCGCAACTAAACCAACCAGCTCAGAGAACACTATTAGTTGCATACCAAGCACTTTGCCAGATTATACTCCTTGGAGAGCGATCAGGTCATGGATTTCCCAAGTAAAGCAGATGAATATCTAAGTGACTGACATACTTTTCACCACACACAAGATCGATAAAGCTGTCGCAAATCTTAGGCTTTTTAACACTATTGGTCCAGACGGTATATCATCCATTCTGCTGAAAAACAGTGGTGATCACATGAGTTTACTCCTACTCGAGCTATACTCAATTTAACTAAGCGATGGGACATACCCTACCTGCTGGAAGAAGTCTTGTATTGTACCTATCCATAAATACGGGCCTATAGCTGATATCAACAACTACCACCCGATCAACGTCACGTCTGTAGTTTCACGTATGATGGAAAAAGCAGCAGAGGCTCAAATCATTCAGTGCTTACTCTCAAATGACCTACTATCCCCATCCCAGTACGGTTTCCTATTATTTATTATTTTACTTTTATTATTTATTTTGATAACAGCTTGATGCCACACCGTATTTTCAGTACAAGTATGAAAGTTTCTGCATGGATATCGGTAGCCCAAATTTTGCAGGCCGACCATAGATATCGGGTGTGCGTCGGTTTTCTGTTCTTTCCCTTGTGTCTTCCTGATTGGGTGATTTGAAGAATTTTGTGTTTTCTGATAGTGAATTTGTTTAATTTCTCATTATAGTCGGATCTATTCATTACCACAGTCCCATTGCCCTCATCAGGATGGATGAGGATGATGTCTTAATTTTCTTGAAGTTGTTTTCTGTGTTCCTTGGTCAGCAGATAACAATGGCTCGGGAGTATACGAATGTACTTGTAGCAGCTGTCGAAAAAGTGAAGCTTTGAATTGTTCGAGATCTTTTTCCGAAGTAGATGACAAATCAAATGTTTGTGAGATTATATTCTCCAATTGGACCTTGGTTTGTAATTCGTTGATTTTACTCGATACATTGCAGAATTTCGGACCAAGTGATAGGATTTGAATTTGAATATGAGTGAGAGGAGAATTTGAAAAGTTCAAGACCTATTTTTCAGGATTTTGTGGAAACAGCAAGACAGTTTCAGGCTTTTTCTTAGTCGTGTGGACCGGAGTATATCGGCCGTACGCAACGTCAAGTCCACAAACGTATTCTGGAACATTGTCCAACTTGGTTAACCAGAGGAGGAAAGAAGAATAGTAGCAGCTGAATCCTCGAACAGCTCGTCAACTCTGGACATCGAGCACCCCCACTTGCATGAATGCTTTACAGAGTCTCTCAATGCTGTGCAAAGGGACTTCGAATACGCCATCTGGACATAGCTGAATCATTGGGTATTTGGGATCTGAAACTGAACCTCTGCATTCAAAAGCACTACATACATTCTCTCGCCCTGCCGTGGCTAGAGTAAAGTTCTTACTATAGTTCTGATTTCTTTTTATTATGTAAGTTTACTATTATTATTATTCTCACCATCCATATTTTATTATCACTCATTTTATTACTGTTTATTAATAACATTGCTTTTTCATACAGAAACACTTTATCACCTTTCCACTAGTTCCTATCCACTATACACAATTATATTGATTAGTCATTTTCTCACACTCATTAGTTCATGCCAACTTCTAGCCCCTTTTCTTACTTCCAGTTAGTCAAACCATCTAGGTTACATCTTACATTACAGAACAGGTATTTTCGAGGATAAATTTTACCAGTATCTGATTGATTGGTCTTATGATTTCTTTGTTAAATATAATTACGATTTTACAGCAGCTTATGAAAATGAATCGTCGAAAAGAAAATTTTCTTTGCTGTTTACGTCTTTTTCTTATGACTCAATATGGAAATATTTCGTTCAATAGTGAAATCGTCCGGGAAAAATTCAGATATCACAAAGGACGTCTAATATTATCAGAAGCACTTCATCATATCAAATGGAATCCATATTGTCTGAACAGGAGTGATGGATTAAAGCAGAATTCGACCTAGTTGCAACACCACCACCACTCCTCTCATGAATTGACTAAATCAACACAAATGTGATAAGCAATTTCATTATGTAAACACACACGCTGCTTTTATAATTTCATACGCTTATCAAATACAACAATCTACACTTGGTTTTGTTGTGTCTTTCTTTACCAACTGATCAATTTGACAATATGAAAAACCACCTCATGCTGAAGAACGATGATTAAGTTGCAGGATTCTTTGACGGACAAAGCTTGTTTCTAATTGTGATAAATTAATCAGAAAGTATGTAGGAAAATGTAAGACTAAAATAATAATAATATTAGTAGTGATTGTGATTATAATAATAATAATGTTGACGTACATGTCAAACATATACAGGATATTGACAACACCAACAACAAGGAGTCTAAATCATAAGTAGTAATTCCATACAAGGAAGGAACCTTGGAAACCACCTTACGGAGAATTCTTAACAAAGCAGAAAAAAAAGTGACTGGAATTCAAACCAACCACAAACTCAACTACAAACAAGCTTTGTCGGTTAAAGGAACAATCCTGTGGAGCCTTTAAAACAAAACAATTTAGTTTATCTCATACGCCGCCTGCAATGATTATCAGGTCAAACTAGTAGAACAGGGGCAGTCAGCCAGATTAGCCGAGCATAAAAACCCAGCGAAATCTGGATTAGTTGACCCGAATAAGATAAGAAATCTAGAGAATAGTTCAACTACGCCACTCACTACATGCAGTTACACACAACCATACAATAGGATGGATGGGATAAGATGACAGTTTTAAAATCTAATGTAACAGCTGGGTGGAGGGAGAGGTTGTTAACGGAAGCTTTGTTTATCAAATCAACTGCAAGTACGTGTAGTAGTAATGATTCAACACCTGTCCAGTCGGATATCTGGAAAATTCTACTACCCCTACGGCGACAAATAGGAGAGAACAAAGAAAACTATAAAACTCAAGTTTCGAATTCGTGTGATTATAATTGATATGATTATAAACCTCGAAACCTCGTCACCCAGTGAAATAAAATACTGTCACTGTGTGTGTGATATATCTAATATGATTTAATAATACTACTTTGATAAAGCTATTAGCAGCATTAAAAACAGAGAAACGTCAGTAAAAACAACAACAGTATCGTTTCGTTTTCCATTCATTGCGAATATCATACACCCAATGCCCAAATTATTATTTTTTTCAAACTGTTAAAAAGGCGAACTTGATTCTGACATCTAAACAACAACTGGGCAAATATTAAACATAAAAATGGACGCGAATAACAACTGTGTACTTAAATCAACATGTAGCCGATTATCTTCACCGACTATCCATCCAACTCCCGACCGAAAGCTGCTACCTTGACGTGCTGGTCCGGCTTGAACACCGCAATGACCCAACAAGCTATACTGGCTGAGACTTATGTCGCTTGAGGTCCTACCATGCCAGAGAGGATGTTTGGATAGTGGTTAGACAAAAAGCAGCTACCCAATCCAATGCTATGACTCAAAGTAAATCACAAAATATCATGCCGGATCGGTCGGGGCCCGGATTAACAACGACCGCGCTTCCTGCTGCCATGTCACAGGGCAGAAGTGATAAATACGCTACTGAGACACACCAAATGAAAAACAACAAACAAAAACAGGCCGCGTGTGACCGGCCTCAAGCAGTTGTCCCCTGGACTCTGCGGTCACGCAACCAACTTCCACGGTGTGGGCAGCCGGAAAGTAACAATCGCCCTCACAATCCGAAATGCGCGCGCGCGAAACCTCTCTAATCCTCACTCATCTATTATCTCCATCCAACTATTGCAACTACTGTGTAAAAAGACAAGACAACAACAATCAACAAACATATTTTATTCAATTAATTTCAATAAAATCTGAGTGAGACAATAAAAAAACTAAAGAATAATTTAACCCGGAAAAAGGTAGGATGAGGAGGCGGAGGAGGGGGAGGAAGTGATCGATCAGAATTCGGCGCTAATTTACACACTACAAAATGAAGAAAAATCCAGCATTCGAACATTAATAGACAGCAGACCAGTAGTAGTTCAGCGACGAGTCTCTTTTCGGTGTATGAATAATGAAGAAAAGCAAAGAGAGCAGCAAAAGCGAATCAAGTGATTTTCTTTTAAAAATTATACAAGCATGATTCTAATTTGTTCCAGCAAGCAAGCAAATAAGCAGACAAACAAAACATCAAAGTCTCGTCTCAGTAGTAGTAGTTGTTGTTAAAATGGTACTTAGTAGTCATGAAAGAAAATGTACAGAAACATCAATCAGAAGTGATTGTAATTAGCAAAACAAAAATCTGAATAATTAACACTGGAATCAATTTTCGTATGTTTCATCGTCCTCCTCGCCATCAACTGTCACAATAATATTCATCATTTATTCATGTTACTCGTACTGTGCGAAAGACGAGAATATACTGCCAGGTTCAACTTTTGATTCATTGAAACAAATTATCTATAATCATTAAATAAAACAATATATACATATGTGTGTGTAAAGAGGAAATTTAAGATAAGCGCATATATAACTATACTTATATATAATACAAGATAAACCTCGCCTAGATTTGAAAGAGGTTACTTCATTCACTTATCTAGCGAGCATTGTCTCAACTACAGGAGGAACGGACGAGGATGTCAAATCGAGCGAGAATCAGGAAGGCGAGGAACACATTCATCAACCTGAAACCAATCTAGAAATCTTCGTCACTCAGCCTGCATCAACAACAAAATTCAGATTTTCAATACAAACGACGTCAAGTCAGTTCTTATATACGGATCAGAAACTTGGCCAGTGTGTCACAAAGAATATTTCCAACAGCCTGTTGCAGACCTTTATCAACAACTGTCTCCGCTCTGTACTGAAGATTAGATGGCCAGAAAGAATCGCCAACAAGAAACTATGGGAACAAACAAAACAAGAGCCAATCGCTCAACAAATATGCAGGAGAAAGTGGAGATGGATTGGACACTCGCTGAGCTGAGGAGGCCGCTGGGTGACATCGCGCGTCAGGCCATAGCTCGAGTGGAACCCGAAAGGGAAGCGGCGAGTGGGACGTCCAAGGGTGACGTGGAGGAGATCGTGTGAAGAGGAGCTGAAACAGTATGGACTGACATGGACGCAGGTGAAAAGTAAAGCAGAAGACAGAAGCAAGTGGAGACGTGCAGTTGAAGCCCTATGTTCCACTAGGAACCCAAGGGAACAATAACAATAATACAAGATATCAGTGAGGGATTAAAGTGTTATAAACATTTGAATAAAGCAAGAATAACAGTGGTAGGTACCATCATTGTGAATTTCGTTAGCTTCTCTCATAGATCGACTGCTTACAGCCTAAATATACGTTAGCAATTTTTTATCTACAGAAAAGTTTTAACGAATTTGCGAATCTCGCATGATGTCAGTTGATAGAAAGTTCCGAACAATTAGTGAACAATGCTCAGAAAAATAACGCTATTACATAGTCTGTACACAGGGAGTTCAAGTTAAAACAATGTAAATGTATGCATACAATGGCAAAGGAGTTACGTAATAAAGACAAGAGATGCGTAAGATGATGAGTAACTAATAAATTGGGGAACGCTGTACTGAGTTCAACTGAAATCATAGAAACAGCAAACAGGGACAATTCAACTATATCGGAGGAGGTGGGGTGAGGTCAAAGCCAAAGATTACGCAGTCAAATGAAAAACATATTAATGAATGACGTCCAGTTACCAGATGGGCAAGAAAAGACTGATAACTGCTTCTTTCTGAACTCATAAATCGGCTCTCAGGGGTATGATAGAGATTGCTTCGGCAAACTTGGGGAGAATTGAGCTGCATTGGCTGTTGATAATTTTAAAGGATATCGCGACCTCACCTTACGATGTGTGGCGGGGAGATGCCTAGTAATGGCGCTATTGTAAGCGTTTGTTCCCTTCAGATGTAGGCTTTTCGGTACATGTTCCAAGAATCGGAAGTGCGCCCTTCTTTCTGTTGTCCCAATTTAGCTGCTCCCGCAGATACATGTAGATTTGCATACACAGTTGGAGTTAAGATAAGGAGGGTATCTGTCGACTTTCGACTGCACAATGTCGTACAATGGCTGGAAGATGGTTGTCTCCAGAGGTCTATTTACCCACAACCGACATGGAATGGACAATACCTACATTTTAATAGTTCTGTCCAAGTAGCTTCAAACGAGCATCAGTCAAGAATCTGTACTGTGAATCTGTGTACTGTGATTCTAGTGGGAAGTCGTGACCTGTAGGTCGGGTGTGATAACAAATACTCGCCGAAGACATTGGCTAGGGGTCGCGCTATGTCGTGAATTGGCAGAAGTTAGAATTCATGGACCATTGGATCGGGTCCCAGTGGCTTGGTGGTTTACGAGCTCGCCTTGTAATCAGAAAGTCTTGGGTTCGAACCCCCTGCAATGGGTGCGTACTGCTGAAGAGTCCCAAACTAGGACGAAACACCTGTCCAGTACTCCAGAGTTTCTCAATGGTTGTCTAACTCATGTCAGCTCATGATGAAATCCTCCAATCAATCAATCAATCAAATCCCTACAAACCAATACTTGGAAATATGGAAGATATCAAGGCTCAAATGTACAACAAATCACAATGAGAAGAAAAGCCTGTCTTCATTCATTTCCATTTTAAAGATGAGCATATTACAAGAATAGTCAACAGATGATTGAATACCTTAATAGCCAGAACACATCCTGCAGCTAAGTTGTTCCCCGTCTATCGGACAACACATGCTCCTTGATACAATCAAAAGTCGACAGATACTCTCCTCATGTCAGTGCTAACTGTGTATATACAAATTCACATGCATCTGCAGTAGCAGTCACACTGGGAGAACAAAGAGACAGGAGCACCTCCGATTTTCTGAACATGTACCGAAAAGCCTACGACTCTAGGGAACAAACACTTTCAATAGTGCCATTACCAGACATCTCCTCGATAGGGGTCATGAGTTGGACATCGCAAATTCCTATAAAATTATCAGTAGACAAAGGAGCTCAATTCTCCTCAAGTTTTCTGAAGCAATCTCTATCATACGCCTGAAAACCGATTTATGCGTTCAGAAAGAAGCAGTTATCAGTCTTTCCTTGCCCACCTGGTAACTGGATGTCCTTCGATTACGTAATCTCTGGCTTTACACTTCTTGTCTTTACTACGTAACTACTGTACCATTGTATACATACATTGATTTTTTGTTTAAACTTGAACTCTTTGTCAACTGAGATCATGTAGAAATTGCTGGTATTTTACAATTGTTTGTGAACATAATTTTTCAGACATCCATAAAACGCAAAATAATTGGACAAAGAATATTCTTTTCGATAATTTCATCTTCTCGCTCTACAATTATATATATTTTTTTATTCATAGGATATTCTAGAATAGTAGTCAATGACAATATCAGTGTTTTTCTAAATAATATCGATTTGGTAAGTAAGATCACAATGGAATTACAGTTCATTAAAGATGCTTAAATTATAATAAAGATATAATAACAAATAGAATATCAACTAAAATTATGAAAATTCCACAAAAATTCAGGATCATTCAAACCTGGATGGCCAAGGTAAGGATAATGTCTGACTTAACTTCCTTCGGATGCACAAATTAGGCTTCTTAATCTGGATCCCAACAGCCAGCCTCAGCAATATTTAGTAAACGAACTCTTTAGGCGAAATTGAGATTTGTTGGTATGCGGTAAATGACTCTGAAAGCCACCTACCTGGTTAACATCAATCTTCTGTTCTGTATCCACAAGATGAGATAGAATAGCTCTATGCATAGATTTTGTTTGTCCTTTACTTAACCACCACTATGCAGGGTGATGTTCGGAAATCCGACGAGAAACCCGTCTAATTGTACAGCCTATGTAACTGACTGCCTCCACAGGAGCAGTTAAATTGGTAGATAATTTTTCAACTGATTACTAGTTTGCGACGAAATATCTACATGATAACATTATTCACAAAATAACCTAAGAAATACATAATCTGTTGTTAATTTCACCCTGAATTTTATGCGACAACTAGTTATTGCTTCAATTATGTATTTGTGTTTTTTTCCACTGATACAATGAAAAGTTGTTTCAATATCTGTTTTCTCTAATGCGACAATTAAGAAACACCTATTCTGCAAATTACGCTAACTGTACTGACAACTACCAATCAGAAAACATTTCGTTCCATATCAGATTTACAAAAGTCTATCTAATATAAGTGTGTAGAACTTCGGGGCACTGTGGTAGAATCTAATTCCATATTAGACCAGTTTATTTGAAAAATCACAAAGTGATATTCAGTAATAAAAGTCAATCTGAAAGAAGAATATTCTTTTCAATCATCTCTCATCTTCAGGTTCTTACAGTTATAAAATAGAATATTTGTTGTCGTTACAATAATGATAGTAGAATAACAGATTAGTTTAGGGGGTGTCAAAATAAGTAGTAGTATTTGTGTGACAAACGTGCTCTGGGCTGAAATCGATTACAAAATATTTCGGTGAAATGGGACACAGTGGTGGTGATTAGTAGTGAGTCATAATAGATTCTTAGAATGTAGGGTAAAAGAAATTGACAAGTCACTTCAAGGTTATGAAAGGTGTCAGGTGAGTGAGTGGCTAGTACAAAATAGTATGTATTAAGGAAGAGATAGTAAGACTGAAATGAGAAGCTCATCATGACATAACCAATGTGTGAAATGGAACAGTTGGAGGCATATATTGAGAAAAGAGATAATACCACTAATAATAATAAGTCCGATAGTATAAATGGAAAATTCGATGGTATTCAGAGAATGTTCAAATGATGGGTATAAATTTATGACGAATAATAATTATAAGCAAAGAAAGAAAGAAAATAACCAAGAACCTTATGGGGAATAAGCACTCCTGTTGAGAAGAAGAATCATTTATCCAAGTTTAGCCACGGTAGGGACAGCGTCTGGATGTGTTCTTTTGGATACAAAGTTCCGGTGTAGTCGATCTTATTGCAACAGCTTCAGCTATGTGTAGCGGACGTAAGCAAACTATACATGATAACGACTTCGGAATTCGGTATATCACCATGAAGGTTGTGTTGGTGTCAATTTTTCGCCGCCCTACCCCATATTCTACGAATCTATTATGATTCACTAATCACCACCACTGGGTCCCATTTCACCGAAATATTGTGTAGTCGATTTCAGCTCAGAGCACGTTTGTCACAGAAATATTACTATTTATTTTGTCACCTCATAATAAATCTGTTATTCTACGTGAAAATGTGGCCGCCGCATAACTGGCCAATATTCTTAAGACAACAAATATTCCATTTTATAATTGTAAGAACCTGAAGAGGAGAAATTATTGAAAAGAGAATATTCGTCGTTCAGATTGACTTTTAATTCATGATGTGGAGACATTTCACACCATTAAACCTTTTATTCAGTATTAACAAATGGATGACGTGTTTTGAGCATGAATTATTCCTCAAAATCATATTGTGTTGGTGTGATACAGACAGTGGGTTCCAACAGAATATTATTCTCATATAGTTAGAATCATTGTATTCGCTGGTGTAACACCAATGTCTTAGTACTATTTCCACAGGTCAATATTGCAATAACAACAATTCCTCGACGGGCAATGTCAGCTGAAATAGTATGGATCACGTTGGAAAAGAGTTAGCCAGCCAGTCAGTGGTGGTCAAACCAAAGCCAGAAAACATGGCTTCGTCAGTCAATGAAATCCATCCACAGCAGTTAGTTTAAGCCAGCCAGCCAGCCAGTCAGTCAGTCACGTAGGGAATTGTAGACTCATTGGCTGGTTGGGATTCTCGGGACAGTAGAAACCAATGAAGACTTGAGACAATTGGTGATATGACTCAAAATCGTTCTCACTCAATGGCTGGCACAGATGCATCTACTCCCTGTGACTTATAATACCCAATAGAACTATATGGTTCTTACATCTTACTATTGTTTTTGCCTCACATCTCTGTTCACTATCTCTATTTTGCATTTGTTTTTACTTTCTTCTCTTGCTTTGTGTGCTAATTGGGGGGGGGGGGAGTGTGGCGACTCGAACTGCTGTACATCGGTCTAAAGTTCTACATTGAAAACAGACATTAAGAGAATAATGTATATGTTTGAACATTATATTTCATGTCGTTTAATGTAATCCAAAATCACAAGCTCAGTGATTCGTTAAAGAATATGCACTGTATATATACACATAAATTGCTGTTTGATCAATTGAAAGTATACTTTAGCTTCCGTGTCTTGCCTTCTGCTGTGACAATATCAATTAAGTCATACGGTTTCACAATTTGTGTTAAATGTACATTTTATCTCTTTTTGTCTTTCCAACTTGCCTACCTTTGTTGTTTGTTGCCAATTTCCACATCTCCCGTATAAGCGGTTGCAGGATTTTGATCGCACATGTGCGGTGTGAAGACCCAATAGATCCAATTAAGAATAATCATTATAATAATTCACTAAGGCTGTAAAGACTCTGAGGTCAGTCAAATAGGTCAACGTAGGTCAGTCCAGAATGATTGACACCACAGTGAAGTTAAATGACCTAGAAAAAAGCCAAGTCATCGCACTGCACTGCATTGCATCATTCACTTGCATGTAATCACAACACACCATAGGGTGGGTGGAAATATTAGACAGTAATGTAGTTAGGTGGAGACGGGGAGAGGTTAATCACTCAAGCCTTGTTTATCGATTGAACATGGAACACATGCAGCATTCAGAATGACGCAACACCGCCTACGATACCGGAGATATGGAAAGTGCCAACAAACAACAAAGGGAAAATGGACAGACAGAGACAGGGAAAGACAGAGAAAAAGTGTATATATAAGACATAGTATGAAACCGTGTAACTAAATAATAATAATATTATTATTATGAGTAGCAATAATTCATGCAAGAAACGTCATCATCCAGTCGTTAATACTGTTAATCACTCTGTGATATTCCAAAATTAACTTATCTAATACGGAAAAAAAGTGAATGTAAATGTACAATTGCAACAGAAGTTCACACAAATTTAGGTCAAAGATTAACCTCTCTTCTACGTGAAAATTTGGTGTGTATAAATCCTTCAACCAATTCATGATGTTACAATACTAGTTTTAAAGCAGGAATTATACAAATAATAATAATAATAATAATAATAATAATAATAAGGCAAAGTTAAACTTTAACTACCACTAACTACTAATCAACAAATGACCTCGAACGCGAAGGAGGAATTTTTGTGTATGGAATACATATATTTTTATGAAATAATGCATAAAAAACTGTAGAAAAGTGTTTCAGAGGATACCTTGCTATCACATGTGATAAAAATAGATCTCAGTTTTAGGTTGGAGTATCAACAGAGTATAATTCCACAGTGTGGGTAAAATTTATTCTGATAAAGTCTCACAGTAATATTTCCTGAGCAATAGATTCTGCTCGAAACGTTGTCATCAGTAAATATTACTACTGTATTACACTGAGAGTTTATCGAAATAAATTTTACCCACAATGGAATTATACTCGACCACCACAGTGCGCAAGTCCTATTCTTATATCAACAGAGTAATTTAACCGCATTCTATGCATGTAATTATCTAGGTCTTCTAACCCTAACAATAACCCCAATCTTTGCTGCACCTAATAACTCTAACGTGAAAATATCCCTAAACTAACTGTAATCTAACTCGAACCAACCCTAATGTCGCCTCTATTAGGTTAGCTCAACCCTAACTTGTCCTTGGCTTAAAGAGTAACTTAATCTTTCTCAAGCCTAAGCTGAAAATTGCCAGAAATCCCATGTAATTGCATAACACTTCGATAAGCATATTTTTTTGATAATGACAACGTTATTTCCCAGGTTTCACTAACTTGCTCAGTGAGCGTTTGAAGGTCATTGGTGCGGTCGCACTCTGTTGGTAGTCAAGTCAGTGGTGCTTAAAGTTTAACTTGGTCAATAATAATAATAATAATAACAGTTCTTTAAAAACTTACTCGACCACGATTAACCTGACGAGAGTAAACTTTTAGAAAACATGTGAGCAATTGACAGAACTCTACATCTTTAGATACAATTTTCACATCCTCGATAATGATACCGCATAAAAACTTCTGTTGCATAAGTAACCAGGCTAAATGTGTTATAAAGCCACCTAAGGGATAGAAAAATGGTAGAGAATATAAATTTATGTGAATGATTTGTAAATAGACTTCGCATATATTAGAGAATCATTCAAAAACCCAAAGAGGAGTACTAGTCAGCGCTATTTTGTCCTTTTTCGGGACTCTTCAGCACTCACAGTCAGTGCGCACCCATTCGCTCCATATCAGCATGGATCCAACCCAGGACCTTCAGGTTACCAAGCCAACACGTTTGCGAAATGTAACCATCGAGATGGAAACCATTGGCCTCCTTGTTCAGGACTTTTCCACCCCTAATGAGGACATAACTGCGTACTACACTTGAATACCAAATTCAATTGATGCAGTAGACAGAGTAGTTTTCAACTAGAAAAGGAACAACAAATTTCAGTAGACATAAAATCCCCACAGTTTATTCAAAACAAGATGATTTGGAGCGAACAATTGTGGTTTCGATAAATTCTTCCCTATTCAGGCTCTACAGTTATAAATCCATGACTATTAGAAGAATACAAATAGCCATTAAGGGCGTGTGAAAAGTATATCGGAAACTGTCTCTAGTGGGGTACATGTATATTATGGGGTAACAGTTCATCATTTAGTGTCCCCCAATTTTTATTTTTGGTAATTGTGCGTCGGTGGCACAGCGGTTAGGATGCTCGCCGACCATGCACATTGTCCGGGGTTCGAACCCCGGCCACCGACGCACTCCTTTACCTCGCTAAGCCAGTGATAGAACTGGCAAAGAGGGGAGGTTGGGCATGAGGCTACTAACCCCATCCTGTAAAAATAAACACTGCTAAAGAAACTTCAAGCCTAGCCTAGCCTAGCTTGAAGCCCTATGTTCCACTGGGAACGTGAAGGAATAAAAAGGAAAATTGTTTTTCTCGCACACCATTGAATATAACTCACACTCCCACTCCCACCCCCACCCCAGTGAAAATTACATTCTGTTCACTATAAACAACATGAGTATGTCTCACCCTTTTGTCAATTCACACTTTAGAACAACACATTCAAGTGAATAATATTGTGCTTTCAACTGGATCTCATCAGATCTAATTAACTCTAATATACATAATTTTACAAATAAAAACTCAAATATACACCAATCACAGTGTAAGATTGTGCATATCAGATGTGCAATTAGTCTTATTAATAGCAATGTGTAGAGGAGTAGGATAGTAAACTACATTTTCTGGACATCTTACTAAGTGGGTGAGAAGTTGGGTTACTTGGGAGAAGAGTGTATAGAAAAAGCACATTCACAGGGCAGTACTCACACTTTCATAGATACGTGCCTATTAAATATAAAAGAATTGTTGTCTGATTAGCAGAGCAAGAAAGATATGTACGGATGACTGCTTGCGAGCGGAATCGGAATACATCCATGATTCACTGACGGAGATCGGATGGATATCCGATTAGTTTCATAAAGGAACATATAAAACATTGGAGAGAAAACCTGAGACCATGACTGCAGGTAAATACCTCCATTTATTAAGTTACAATTTAATCTGTGACTTGTGAAGTGAGATTTTATTCCAGAGACTTTTCAGGAGTATATGAAGAACTTTTTACGCAGCAAACCTATAATTGTCATTCTCCAACCAACGAATGACTGGTACGCAAACGAAGGATAGATAGCTAGATGGCTTTGCCACACACCTATGTGCATTTATCAATTCAGCTGCACCTGTGGTCATAGTTATCTTGGGCGTATTAGCAGACAGCTTAGTCAACGTGTCACTACTGAACATCTACCATCATGGTTTGCAAAAGGACAGATAGAAGCAATTCGTAGCCCTACTATTTTGTCACATTTAGTTGATAGTAGTCACGTAGTGGACAAAGTAAAACGAAAGTTTTCAAAGTGGTGATTTGTCGCATCCAACCGAATCTTTCCAATGGACTTCGCATTACTCTTGTTCACACAGCTAACGTGATAAGCATTCGAACTATCAATTATAACGTTTTCGTATTTCCCAATGAATGAATGAAAAATAAAACGATATTGTTGTTTTTACTGACGTTTCACTGTTGAATGCTGCTAATAGCTTTATCAAAATATTATTAAACCAGAATTCACTACAAAATCTCAGCTTATATACAGCAATATCGTTTTGTTTTTCATTCATTGGGATAATTACTATTAACCAGAGTTTGTGTCAACTTTCTTTCTTCCTCATCAAATGTGTCTTCGGCCGGTATTCTTTGGATTCTACTGAAGAGGCACCTCACTTACTAGGGCTCTATTGTACCGAACAGGGCAGAAACATTACGTCTTCTTATTGTTCTGTTTAAATTACTATTATAGAAAAAAAATATGGCGAGCCAAGTTTACTTCTATCATATACAGCAGGTTCAAGGTGAGGACAGTTACTCATCCAAGAGGACATTGTGAAATGGTCACTCTATATCATCAATTGGGAGAAGTTAGATATCATGAACTGGTCATTGGATTACGTCCCAGTGGCTCAATGTTCCACGAGCTCACTTGTCTTGTAAAAAGAAGGTCATTGGTTCGAACCCTGTCGGTGGGTGCGTACTGATGAAGAGTCCAGAACCAGGCTGACGAAACAGCTGTCCAGTACACCCAGCTTCTTTTCCGATGGTTCTCTAACTGATCTCAGCTCATGATGAAATTCTCCAACCAATATATACATACGAAACAAAATCAGATTACATTTAAAAACTCAACGACTTGGTTAGCTGAGTTCGCCGCACTTAACTCTAGAGAACAAAAATAACAAGTCTGACGATAGACCGATAGATATTCTAACTGAATACAATACCATCAAAAGAGAAAAAACTTGCCTGAATTT
This sequence comes from Trichobilharzia szidati, assembly GCA_944472155.2. Taxonomy (NCBI): domain Eukaryota; kingdom Metazoa; phylum Platyhelminthes; class Trematoda; order Strigeidida; family Schistosomatidae; genus Trichobilharzia; species Trichobilharzia szidati. The sequence goes on along the minus strand of OX235271.1, from coordinate 186,703,839 downwards.
GTTCTCACGATATCAGTTTCTGATAGGACTGACGGATCGAACGGTGGATATGCAAAAATCAATGGACGCCCAGTTGAACATTTCTCACCACCCGGCCTAGAAGGCATATGGACAAAAAAAGTTTAGTTTAAAACACAAAGCTTGGTACAAAATAGGCGCCAAGACGATGCACTATACAACAATAATGATAAAACAACTCGTGAACAAAATGGGCAGAGAATGAATACAGAACTCCATCTGGGATGGTAGCTGTTTTATTTATCAAGATGAAACAGCATTCGTCGAATTATTGTCAGAAGGGGAAGAAAAAAAGGATAACTGCAGCACATTCGCCACTGATTGTCATTCTTGGCCACATCCGATAATGTTTCAAGCTATCTTTCGGATCCCAACCAGGGAGTCGTGATTTATCAACCAAAGCTAACCTACCACAAATATCCTTCATCCCACAACGCCACGTCATGCACTGACCGACCAACAACCTTTCCGCTTTTTCCATCCCGTCCTAGGGCTAGGCGAACAGAGATTTGTATGGAAGCCACTGGGATGACATTTGTAGTATATGTCCAAACCAGTGCACCATTGACCGAGAAGTAATTTGGAAACTACTGCAACACTACGGCGTGCAGTACCCAAATCTTTATCAACCTCATTCAACAGCTGGCTGGCTATATGACAATGTCACGTGTCAGGAGATCCACAACAGAAAACACAGTGAGGCGTTCGAAATGAACACAGGTGTCGGTCGGTCGTTCGGTTTTTGACATAGAACTTTGCACATATGTGCGGCAGTTCAAGTCGCCACACGAACACAGGAGTAAGACAAGCTGACTGTCTATTATCACCACGGATAATGTTCCTAATTGTGGTGGACTGGATTATGCGTCAGACTGTGCACAGGGAGCGAGGAGACAGGAGCACGCTCGATCACCGATGAGGAGACTCTAGAAGATCTGGATTATACGCGTGGATGATATATGTCTAGTGTCACACAAACTTGAAGACTTGCAGGCAGGCGAAAACCAACAAATTGACTGAAGAAGTGGCCACAGAAGACAGGACTCCACCGTAACATAGAGAAGACGGAGGTGATGAAGATAACCAACCAACCAACCAACCCACCAATCACTGTCGACCGGAGAAGTTTGAAAGAGGTCACATCTTTCACTTATCTGAGAGGCATCCTTTCAACTACAGGCGACACCACGAATGAGAATGTCAAAACCACAATGGGGAAGGTGGGACAGACTCTCATCACTTTGAAATCAGCTCGACAACCTTCTTCACTCCGCAGCATACACAACAAAATTAGGAATTTTAACGCCAATGTTAAGTCAGCTAGTCAGCCATTCCCTATAATATACGAGTCTGAGACTTGGAGCGTCACGAAAAACATACCCTAGAGGCCATTGAAGACTTTTATCAACAACTACCTTCACTCAATGTTGAAGACCAAAGGCAGGCCAGGAAAAATTAGCAACAAGAAACTCTTGGAACGAGTTATCCAGCAATTTATTGACCAACAAATATTCCGAAGAAAATGGAGATGGACCGGACACACATTGAGGAGACTGCAGAATGATATGGCGCACAATGCAGGCCATCGCTCGAGTAGGGCCCGAACGGGAAACGATGAGTTGGGCGGCCGAGATTGATATGACGGGGATTGTGAGAGGAGCAGATGAGAGACTTTAGGCAATCGTGGGCCTAGATAAAGACGACAGCAGAAAAAAGGAACGAAGTGGAGATGCGTTGTTGAAGCCCTGCGTTCCACGCGGAACCCAGCGAATAGTAATAATAACTAGTGAACAAATTTTTAAAGATGAATCAGTACAGACCAGTAAATATAATTGCAGAAGGTATATTATATACGAGAATGTTACCAAAATAAAAAGTATACAAATATATATATAACCAGTAAAATGAATTTACTCACTGAAATGTGAACGTAGAATGAGAACGATTTGTAGCTGTAGTCATTGGTTTCTCAGGTGCAATCCATAGCACACACGTAATATTAGTAGGAGTAATACTAGTACTTGGTCTCAATGAACTACCAAAATTATTGGACGGAGGGAATTTCCGATTAGCGATCAACAGGGCATTGGCTAAATGTAAGCCAACACGTGATCGACCATCACATGATGACAAGAGTAAAATGCAATCATCATCATTCTTCGCTGCTTCCATTAAGAGGTTAGCCTGACAATTTAAAAGATTTAAAACTAGTAGTTACTATCTATAATGGAGAGTATTTATAGCTTAGGTGAATGATTTTCACATTTAGTTGTGTTCTCTGAACTGGCTGATTTAATTGCACAGCTTTCATTGTCCTGCTAGACAACATATCCATTCAGCGCTGAAGATGATGACAATGAGAGAATAACATATGGAGCTTTTATATGTAAGCGAAGTTCAACGATAGCGTCCCAGAAGTGCGAACGCTAAAATGACCTTGAACGCATGCTAGTCGTTGGCCTACGGCACCACCTGTCATTATCATAGCTGAAATATCAATGCTATTCACCAACTAAGGAGCAACTTTCACCCAGATCACCTTTTTAAGTACTGTTTGGACAATGTGTTAATAGCTCGCTCGCTAGGGTTAGGATTAGGGTTAAGGTAAGTATTGGGGTTAGGGTTAGGCCTGCGGCTAGGATAAGGGTTGTAATTAGGGTTAGAATTAAGGTTAGGTTTACGATTAGGGTTAGATTTAGAGCTGATGTCACTTATTCGAATTTGTTTTATTATCCACATTTTCCTGGTGAATAATCATCGATCCTCTTACTGGAAACCATAGTAATTCAACCGAGGCCTTTGTAAAACAAGATACGAGAGATAAACGATGCACAAAAGCAGCTCATCTTCAGTCACCTCGGTGAATACATGTACAGAAACTAGTGTAACTAACTCAGCAACTGATACTCCCTCCTCATTACACCTAGGACGTGTTTTTAAGTGATGTCAGAGAAAGATACCCTGTTCAATGTGTTTTCATGCATTTTCTTGTCAATATACATCATTTTTCATGCAAAAATTCCTCATCTTATGATTGGTCGGATCAAGGACACTAGTGCGTTCACATCGTTTGGGATGCTATTGTTGAACCTAGCCTACCATAATACATAATGTGTATATAATCACTATGACGTAAAGAAGTCTGAAATAACCAAACTACCGATATAAACTCCGAGTTATGAATATCACAGTATTTTTTTACTCCTTCTAATACTTACTCAGATTTTACTATTATTAACCACTTTGAATTCCTAGCGGCAAACAGGGCTTTAACAGAAAACCTCCACGTTGTCCTATTCACTGAAGTTACACTAGAAGGATAGTGTGGCGCATAATGTCACTCGAAGTTCTTCGCATTTCTACTGCCTCATCCGAACTGATTGACGCAAGACGACTGATTCCGGTGAGCTCCGATAATGATGAGGAGCAAAAGCTGCTCAATCAAAAACTTACAAGAAGTTTTCGCAACGACCGGGGTGACAAAAGTGAAAGAGATGGAAAAGGCATCGACGATTGGTAACATCAGACAACTAATTAGACTTATCAGGGAAACAGATGGTGGAAGGCGAATGATGATAAGTGAAACAATCTGTGAGGAAAATGGCACCATAATTACCTCTTACCATAGACGCCTGAAACACTGGAAAGAAAACTTTGAGGAGAAATTTAATCGGCCTACAGCCATGCTCAACTTACTCAGCATCCAATACCTACCTCCCTGAATCGGATATATACACAAGTCCTCCGGCCTTAACTGAGGCTACAAAAGCCGTTACTAGTCTGAAACGAAGCAAAGCACGGAGACCTTCTGGAATGAGTCCATAGGTGTTTAAGGATAGCGGAGAAGGTTTACTGTTAGCATTAACTAAGGTATTAGGCAGCGTCTGGGAGTCAGAGGAAGTCCTATTGGGTTGGTGTAAGTCATTGATTATTCCGATATACACGATTGGAGACAAGTCTCTGTGTGATAATCACAGGGAGATTAGCTAGCTTGACTAATATGGCATCTAACGTTGTGGGCTGAATAATCAAGTGTGGACTAAGTGGTGCTCGAGAGGCACAAATACGAGAGAACGAGGCAGACTTCAGACCAGAAAGAGGGTGGGTGTATTCAACAGATTCTGCTGTTTGTGCCTTTTTCTTATGACTCAATATCGGAATATTTCGTTCATTGAAGATTCTGGAACATAGGCATACTTACCGGCGTTCAACAATCGTCATATTTCTCGACGTGGAAGCAGCATCCGATTCCTTCGACCGACAGGTACCATGGCGATGTCTCACTGTCAGGGGAATACCGAGGAAATACATCGCACTGACCAAGGCACTCACTCTACTCACACTCATGCTGCGAGCCAGATGAGAGAGAGCCTACGGAGGGACAGTTGTCATCTGAAGTCGTCATCAGACACCAAAGGGTGTCTGTCAGGTATGCCCACTATCCCCATTTTTGTTTAATTTCCTCATAGATGTACTGATGAACTTAACTCTGACCGACTACTTCACCGACTTAGGGATTGACTTGTTACCATTAGGGAATAATCTCGTTGACTTCAAATATGCATGCGGATGTTATAGTCCATTTGGTGAGTGAAGACGCGGAGGGAAAGAAGAGTCTTCTAAACACACCTTAAGCAGATAGAAATCTTCGAGTGTTTGGCATGCGATTCGCTCCTGCTGTCAAATGGAAGCTGATACTGCAGGTACCATCCAGCTGGCTGTCGACCAAAGGACCTGTGTACTGTTCAGCAGTACGCTCCGTCCTCCTTCAAGGCTGTGAGTGAGACCTGGCCATTGAGAGTGGAAGACATCAAAAATCCGGCTAGCCAGCTGTCTTTGATCATAGGTAGCCGATTTCTATCACCTGTGTAAGGTGGTAGGTGTAATAGGGTGAGCAATATTGAGGTGAGGTGTCGGTCGAGTGCTAGTTGGGTAGGTAGGTAGGTAGGTAGGTAGGTGGGAGGGAAATCAATCGATGAGGTTGTGAAGTTACACCGATTGAGATGGTTAGGACATGTGTTAGGCGTGCATTGCTGACCATCGCCTTCCTCGACCGACCGACAATGTTAGCTGAAATAGGATGGATCAGGTTGGAAAATAGTTAACCAGCCAGTCAGTCAGTCAGTGGTGGTCAAACCAAAACTAGCCAACATGGCTTCGTCAGTCAGTGAAATCCATCCACAACAGTTAGTTTGTGCCAGCCAGCCAGTCAATCAGTCACATTGAGAAGTGTACACTGGTTGGCTGGTTGGGGCTCTCGGCACCTTAGAAACCAATGAAGGCATGAGACAATTGGTGATATGAAAAAGAGAAGACATTCAGCGAAGAGACTCTTTCCGCCGGCGAATTCATTCACATATCTGTACAATCGCATTTATATATAATTATTTGTGTATGTGTGTACATGTGGTTTGTCAAGTTTAGATAACACAAGACTGATCTAATATAGAAACAAGGTAAATCAGACAGCAGCTAAAGTAACATTGAGTTAGTAAGTTAGTTAGATCACGCAATATAATTGACTAAAATGTTTCAATTCAGGTTAGGATAGCAACTGAGGTAATTACAGGTAGAGAGAGACTAAGTAGAAGTGGGGTAGAGAATAATGCCATTTATATTAGAAGTGAAATTGAGCAAATAAGTTGGATGACGTAACATAAATGACTAGAAATTGAGCGTTGGTCAAGTCAGTAACAGTGGTAGTGAGGTGTAGAAATTCAATCGGGTGGGGGTAGAGAACAAGAAGGTTGAAAATGTAAGATATTACAGTTGAGAAGACAAATTGATACTAATGAAGAGAAAGAAAGAAGAAAAAATATTAGGTAGAATTTACTTGTCGGGTAATAAGATAGATTAAGTCCATTGCAAGTGTAGTGATTGAACGAACTTCTTCTGTATGCAGAGTTCAGGACTTAGCAAGTGAATCGCCATTGCTTCTGCAGTTTGAAGAAGTCTGATTCGTACCCCTTTAGGAAGACTACTTCGTATTCTGTAGACGACTTTGAAGTTTGTTTGGGGTGTAGCTTGGTGTCCGGAATCTATCAGATGTTCTAAGATGGAGCTGTGGGGGCATCGTTTTTCTCCTTTGTAAAACCATGTTGGTTAGTGTTCGGTGATACGTTTGGAAAGTGAACGCTGGGTACGGCCGACATACCTGGCTCCACACGAGCAGGTGAATTGGTAGATACACCTTGATGAGGCCAGCAGTGGTAGCTTATCCTTCACGTTCACATGAATCATAGGTTTTGTCGCGAAGATTAGTCGTAGTTCACTTGCGAAGAGGGTCTTCTTAAGTGAGTGCGACAGTCGATTTTTCAGTGTTTCCGCAGATATATCTTCATTGAATTGAAGATTCATGTAGAGTAGTTTTTTTCGGGACGCTAACCATGGGCGGCTTTTGTGGTCTAGGATTCATAGATTTTGCAATAAATCGTTCTGGATAACAATTCTCGACGAGGATTCTCTTGAGATCGTTCTGCTTATTATAGTTATTTCGAATCTGTCTTTTTTTCCTTTGTATAGTAGTTACATGAAGTGTGGCAACTCGAACTGTTATACTTCGGTGCAAAGTTCAATTTTGAAACTAGTCAGTCAGTCAGTCGATCACACCATCAATACATTTTGACTTTTGTACACAACTGACTTTCTAAATGCAAATCGGAAATTTACTTGGTTTTATTTGCTCAAACAAATTTCAAAGGTTTTTGTTTTTGAAGGTTGTTACATATTTACACATTGTCACCAAACTCCAACTCCAACTACTACTACTGCTACTTCAAACAGCTCAAGCTAATCAATAAATATGTCCATTTAAGTACTGTCTGTTATTACGGGGTTTATAATCCATTAAGCCTAAATTACGTATATTATAATTACACTACCGAGTGATGAACTGTTTAATTTTTGTATCCAATGCACGGTCCCTTGTGATCTATATACTCATTTCATTTGATTTTTATCACACTGCTAAAGTTGCTACACATCTGAGAGTTTCACTGAATCTTAGATCAAATCATCAGACAGGTGAGAAATTGATTTGTAAATAAATAAACAGGCGGTCAAAACTGTTCCACAATTTGTAATATTGATGCTTATCCCGGACTACCTTCTGAAGTCCACCTAATAATATCTGCTGACTTGCACATGATAGATATAGATTCGATCTCTACCTGTCACAGCTAGGTAATATTCAGAAATAAAAATTTTGTAAATTTGATCGTGACCAGGAGAGACACAGTCAGAGATCAGTCAGTTCCTCTATATGGGTCAAGAAAAAAAAGCTATTTCCAACAGGTCAGTCACTGAAGACTTTTATCAAAAGCTGCCTTCGCTGGCTCCATATATTCAAGATCAAATGGTACGCCAGAAAGAATTAGGAACAAGAAACTCTGAACGAACCAATCAAGATTCTACTGTTCAACAAATATTCCGAAGGAAATGGAGATGTATGGGAAACATACTGAGTTGACCCCGTTGAGTGATATGGCACTCTCCAGGGCCACGACGACTAGTGGTGTCTGTCAGGGATGCCCATTATCCCTATTTCTATGCAATTTCATCATAGATGTACTAATGGATTTAACCCTAACTCACTTCAAAGACTCAGGGATTGACTTGTTACCAAGGAATAATCTCGTTGACTTAGAATATGCACATGATATAGTCCTTCTAGGCGGGGACGCTGACAAAATTCAGTAGTCTTCTGAACACCTTGAGCTGCAATCTACGAATGTTTGACATGCGATTCGCTCCCGCCAAATGCAAGATGATGTTACAGGATTGGACTAAACCGACTCCTAGATTAGAAATCGCAAGTGAAGTGGTAGACCACGTTGACCACTTCACTTACTTGGGAAGTACCATCAGCCAACGCCGACGGGTTGATCTCTGTCGAAATCGCAGTACGGATACAGAGGGCTAGTTTCGCATATGCCCGCCAGTTTACGCCGTCTCTGGCTTAGTAGACGTGATATCCGGCTATAGACCAAACGATGGGTGTACTGCACAGCAGTCCGCTCCGTCCTCCTTTATGACTAGCTGTGAGCGAGACCTGGCCATTGAGAGTGGAAGACATGAAAAGATTAGCTGTCTTCGATCATAGGTGTCTGCGTTCTATCTCCCGTGTGAAGTGGTATAATAAGGTGAGCAATATTGAGATTAGGCTACGGTCGAGTGCTAGGTAAGTAGGAGGGGAAATCAATCGACGAGGTTGTGAAATTACATCGACTGAGATGGTTAGGACATGTGTTACGTATGCCTAGTCATCGCCTTCCTCGACCGATAGGCAATGTTAGCTGATAATATGGGGTCAGGCTGGAAAAGAGCTAGCGGCGGTCAAACCAAAACATGGCACTAGTCAATGAAATCTACAACAGTTAGACTAGGCCACGTAGGAAGGTGTAGATTTCCTGGTTGGGGTCCTCGGGACGGTAAAAACCAATGGTTGGAAACAATTGGTGACATGGCTCAAAATCGTTCTCAATGGATGGCACAGATGCATCCACTTCTTGTGACTTATGATTTCCAATGAAACTGTTTTGCTCTCCGTTACTACTATTCCTTTGTCTCACACCTCTGTTTACTGTCTATATTGGGCATTTCTTCTACTTTCTTCTCTTGCTTTGTGTGCTACATGGAGTGTGGTGACTTGAACTACTGCACATCGGTGCAAAGTTCTATGTCGAAAACAGACAGACAGACAGACTCCAGAGCCATCCCTGGAGTGGAACCCGAATGGGAAACGACGAGTGACATGGATGAAATGAGAGACTATGGGCGACCACGAGGCCAGCTAAAGAGGATCGCAGAGAAGAGGGCAAAATGGAGACGTGTTGCTGAAGCCCTATGTGTTCCACTCGGAACCCAAGGGAACAATAATATATACTAATAATGATAATAATAATGACCAGATGAATTTTCTGTATTATATTGAACAGGCATATCACTCAAGTATTAGCTTACCTCCGCATCAGTAAATTTCACTGAAGGCCATACAGGACACAAAACTTCTTGACACGAGCGACGATATTCCCGTAGTGGAAGGATATAATCGAAACCTATTACTGAGCTTCCATGGATTTTGGCAGTTCCCAATTTATGCTCTTCAGAGTTTAAATGTTCTTGCATCGCTGAACGAAATACTATCGCTTCACAATCTTCACATCGATAGAAAATACTCTTTGAATCACCGCCATCCAGTAATGTCTAAAAAGGGATAAAAAAAACTGTTTAACAAGTGGGGTAAAAGCATCGTGACCACATTGAGAGAGAAATGCTTTATTTAGACTGAAACAGTGAAATAAGGATTCACATGGGATGATGAAGATATAAATCAAAAGTGATTCGAAAAACTTTGCAAATTTCACACCAACCGTATACACATATGAACTACTTTATAATTAACTATATCAAACAGAGAGAAAAAACAATCACTTCACTCAACAAATTTCAATTCCTACACGTTAACTAAGGCAAATTGATTTTGTATTTCTAGTTTGAAAATAAACTGAGTTATACTGTGAACAGAGAACCTACAGAGCATATTATAAGATGGTTGGGGGCAATCCGGCCAGAGGAAGCCTTGCTTGCTTGACCTAAGCTTCAATATAGACAAAAAAATCCTCATTTAGACATTTAGAAAACAGAAAGATTGAGCGAAGAAATATTTACTTTTCAATTAGATCCTCATCTCTCTCTGGCTCTACTCTAACACACATATGTAGCATTTTTATTACAATACACAACAGTTTACCAATCAAGTGGCATTGATATGTTTGTCAACAATAATTAGTCAGTGTCAAAATGTCAATGGGGTGATAATAAACGAAGAAAATCAATACACATTTAAAAGGTAGAAATGGATAGAATAAATTAATTTTACGAGGATAACACGTAATTAAACATGAAGTGGTCAGAAAATATAATAAAATAATTTGGACAATAATAATTTTTATAATTTTAAAGGTTTAGGGGGAGGGGGGCGAAATAGTCCGGTTTATACAGTCATGTATCGATGGCCAAGGTAAGGAAAGTGGCTGTACACACAGGTTTGGCTTCTTCAGGTGGATTTCTATTGCTTCAACTGTCTGTAGAAGACGAACTCGTGGAGTAAAATTAAGATTAGTAGGGATGCGAGAAATAATTTTAAATGCAGTATTAACGTCAACCATATGCTCACTATCTACAAGGTGTGCTACAATAGAGCTATGAATAGATCTTGTTTGTCCTTTGCTTAACCATGTTGGATGATGTTCGGAAATACGATGATGAACCTGCCTAATTGTACGCCCAATGTAGGTGGCTCCGCAGCTGCAGTCAAACTGGTAGATACACATAGAAGAGGTAAATGTAGATAGTTTATTCTTATTTCTAGAACGTAGAATACGGGTGATAGTGAAGAGACAACGTACCTCTGCTGCATAATAAGCTCTCTTAACTGCATTTTTATTTCAGTAATAACCAAGCGCCTGAAGAATGCAGTTAAAAGAGCTTATTATGCAGCAGAGGTATGTTGTCTCTTCACTATCACCCGTATTTTATGTTCTAGAAATAATTATTAACTATCTAAATTTGCCTCTTCTATGTGTATCTACCAGTTTGACTGCAGCTGCGGAGCCAGCTATATCTGGCGTACAATTTAGACAGCTTCATCATCCTTTTTCCGAACATCATAATTGTGTGTATTAATTTTCTTCGTTAATTGTCACTCCATTGACATTTTGACACTGACTAATTATTGTTAACAAACATATCAGTGCCACTTGATTGGTAAACTGTTGTGTATTGTAATAAAAATGCTACATATGTGTGTTAGAGTAGAGCCAGAGAGAGATGAGGATCTAATTGAAAAGTAAATATTTCTTCGCTCAATCTTTCTGTTTTCTAAATGACCTAAGTTTCGTGATTGTTGGTACTCTCACCAGTGAGCAAGGTCCCTCCTGAGATTCGCACCCGCGTCACCCAGTTAGATCTGCAGTCAGAGACATTACCACTGAGGTATTCGGGCCCACGATTGACCTCCTGTGGGATTGTATTGGACACTTTGATTAGACACACTAGTCATTAACTAATATCAATGTGTCTAGTCCTTTGTTTTGGTGCAGACTGAATTCTATTGTCAGTCAAGTTTGCTATGCGGCCACCACCATGCTAGGTGCCTCAGTGGTAACGTCTCTGACTTCAGTACAGGGTGAGACGGGTTTGCATCTCAGAAGGGACATGAGTTCTTTCAAGATTGCACACACGCCTTGCTGACTGGTGAATGCGAACAAATACGAAACTTAGATGAAGAGAGGCTTCCTGTGGTCGATCGCCTCCAACCATCTAATATTAAAAATTCACAGGGCACCGTGAGATGCTGAGCCACATTGCAAAATTGACAGGCTGACAGAATTCAGCCTGCACCGACACCGAGGACTAGCTGGACACATGATAGTAGTTACTAACAAGTGTGCAATCTAGGTTACAAGGATATATATATGTATATAAAGCACACATATGACTTAGAGAAACTATATCTAAAATGTAACATTTTATTACAGCAATCCCTCAGCATCTTTTCGTTCTTCGAAAGTTATTTCCCGATCGACATAGCTGCTACCTACTATGAAGTGGTGATCGCACTTGCACAGTCAATTATCCAACGAGCTACAACACTACCAGACAGTCAGAAAGTAGTAAGTATCCTTGCAAATCCCACCAAGTGTGTTTATTCATTATTCATTATTTAATCCCACCTGGCGAATAGAATGAATCTGGAAAATTTCACTAAACACCTATCAGGACATTCTTTGGTTACTTCATTCACATGATGACTTACATATGTAGTGATAGGCATTGGAAGATAGGGTAGAGAAATCCCTACTTGACTGGATCTCAGGGGATACTTGCTTGTATGTGTGCTGCTCCATCAGAGCACAGAAGGAAAGATTACACTACTCATCGATATGTTTTTATAACATCCACATACACATCCTGACAGACTGTAGTTCACACAAAGCAAATAATTTCTACAGAAAGATGTTTCGTTCACTGACTGACTGATTTCAACATAGAACTTTTCACCGATGTGCAGCAGTTCGAGTCACCACACTCCCTCCATTTAGTACACAAAGCAAGAGAAGAAAGTAAAAACAAATGCAAAATAGAGATAGTAAACAGAGATGTGAGGCAAAAACAATAGTAAGATGTAAGAACCATATAGTTCTATTGGGTATTATAAGTCACAGGGAGTAGATGCATCTGTGCCAGCCCATTGAGTGAGAACGATTTCGAGTCATATCACCAATCGTCTCAAGTCTTCATTGGTTTCTACTGTCCCGAGAACCCCAACCAGCCAAGCAGTCTACATTTCTCTACGTGACTGACTGACTGGCTGACTAACTCTTTTCCAAACTGATCCATCCTATTTCAACTCACATTGTCCGTCGGTCGAGCAAGGCGATGGCCAGCAATGCACGCCTAACACATGTCCTAACCATCTCAATCGGTGTAACTTCACAACCTCATCGATTGATTTCCCTCCCACCTACCTACCTACCTACCTACCTACCCAACTAGCACTCGACCGACACCTCACCTCAATATTGCTCACCCTATTACACCACTTCCCACGGGAGATAGAAGGCAGGTACCTACGATCAAAGACAGCTGGCTAGCCGGATTTTTAATGTCTCCCACTCTCAATGGCCATGTCTCACTCACAGTCATAAAGAAGGAGGGAGTGGACTGCTGTGCGGTACACTCGCCAACCACACATGTGGTCCGGGATTCGATCCTCAGCCGACGTACTCCTAAACCTCACTAGACCGGTACTAAGGCTGGAAAAGACCGAAGGTTGGGTGCGAGGTTAGCAACCCTATGCCGTAAAAGTATTTCTTTTAGCATAACAGTGACCATTGTTTGAAAGTGTCAGCATAACACATATAAGGAGGATATATAAAAATTTTTTTAAAAGTAGTATAACACATACGTTTGTGGTTTCCAAATTTTTGCTGTCTGTTGTGTTGACATTTGATTTACTTTGGTGTTTACGCCCACGAATATGAGCGGCTAATTGCTGCCGAGAATTCATTTTTACATCACACGAAGAACAAAAGAAACTGCCATCAGGTAACAAAAACTTTTGCTTCATATCTGCATCAATAGAAACCATGTTCACAGGTGATTCATGATCAGGAGTTGAATTTTTCAATGCTCTAGAAGATGGCTTACACATATCCCAAGATAGATCTTTGGGAGACGTTGATTCAGGTGTGGTAAGTACTGGTAGTGAAACTTTCAATGGTTGGTGAATATGACTGACTGAGTTAGATTTTTGCAAACTAAGGCATTTTAAACGATGCTTTTTGCCTTGTTCATGTAATCTGAGAACATTTTCAGTATCACACCGCACATTGCAGACATTGCAAGCGAATTGCAGATTACTCATCTGAAAGATTCCACACACACACACACGAAAAAAAAGTAGAATTATTTTGAGGGTGAAAAACAGCAACCCTTTAAATCTAAATGTGAAAGGCCCTGGAACTTTCACTACTGAGGCTACGACAAGTAATACACAACCCATATTCTTAGCGTTTACTTTATTTACTGCAAATAACTCACATGAATAGTACAATACTGTTTGATAGACTCTGTGTGCAGAAACATTTGAGTCTTTACAATTATATCATAGTTTTCATATAATGGATCACAAAGCTTTTAGCATAAGCCTACCACCACATATTACCCACTATATGCATTTTTCCATGATAGTAAACAATACATTGTAGTATTACTATATTCAGTACAAAACTGATCACGAGCTGACATCAGTTACAGAACTATTGGAAGACCTGACACAGTAATGAACAGCTGTTTTGTCCCAGTTTGGGACTGTTTATCCATCCATACTCACCCAACAACCGACATTCGAACCCAGGACCTTCTCGTTGCGAGAAGAGCTCGTAGACGGTTGTTAAGCTATTGGAACCCGACCCAATTCAGATTATTACTCTGTCATACTGTCTAGGTTTAGATATCACAACTGGGAAATATTCACTGTCAGTAGACTGATTAACAGGAGCATTCATATTCGCAAAATAAATCAATATTCACAAACAGCTATCATATATATTATATTTATACCAACAAGCATTGTATAATAACTTTAGCGGATTCCAAACGCCTAAGGATCTATATTTCAGCTTTAGTTGATAGATAAGCAACAAAGAATCACATTTATCATCAGGCTTCTTAACCTTGCCTAGTTAACTAGCCTGCTAGTTCTCTAGCCGCTCCCAAGCCCGGGTAAAAAGGGAGGGTTGGGCTGCTACCTTGACGTGGTGGTCGAGCCTGCCTGCGTATCGCAACGAACCAACAGGCTACACCGGCTACACTGGAACTATTCTTCCTGCACGTCCTATCATGCCAGGAAGGTTGTTAGGATAGCGAGCGATTTGACTAAAAGCAGTTACCGGCAAAGTGTAAGCATTTCGTTTTTACACTACGCTGGAGGTGTGTGGGCAAACTCGTACTCCTGGGGAACAGGGATATAACACCAGTGAGGTGATGCCCATATGGATGTGGATTGTCAAAATTGTCAACTGGACAGTCAGTAATCTACTACGGTCTGGTCACCCAGACGACAACCATGAGCACAATGAGGCAATGAGTGGCCATCATGATGTCAACAGTGCCAACCAAATACCTAATGCAGTGGGAACCAAAATCATCCCGCCTGATCCTGACAGCATGATTCAACTCAAAAGGAAGGAAGGAAGGTCACAATTGTCCAATGCTACGCACAGTGCTACGAACAACGCGGAACAAGACAAAAAGGAAGATTTTTACAGACAACTACAAACAGTAATGGACAACATTTCGAATGGTGACATCAGAATCCTCATGGCTGGCTGACTGGCTGGATTCAACATAGAACTTGGCACCGACGTGCAACAATTCGAGTTGCCACGTTCCAAATAGCACACAAACGTAGACAGGAAAATGAGTGAAGAGAATCAATAGAGTTTTGACAAGTATAAGAGTGAAACACAATGAGTAATGGTAGAAAGGAATATGAAAGATTACAGAGACTGAATACATCTGCGTAAGCCATTGACAACGATTTTCAGCCATGTCACCTATTGTCTGTCTCCAGCCATTGATTCTTAGAGTCCCGAGGGCCCCAACCCGGAAGTCTGCATCTCCCTACCTGACTCAGTTTAACTGACAGGGATTTCATGGATTGATGAGGCCATGTTTTTGTTTGACCACCACTTACTCTTTTCCAACCTGCACCTATATCAGCTAGTAATGCCCGTCAGTCGGGGGAGGCGATGGTTAGGCATGCGCAGCACATGACCTAGCCATCTCAATCTATGTAACTTTATAGCCTCTTCGAATGATTTTCCCTCTTTGCCCAACACTCTACGCCTAACGTCAACATTACTTACCTTATTATACCACCTAACGCGAGAAAGAGATCGTAAACATCTGTGGTCAAAAACAGACAACCTTTTCATGTCTTCACCTCGTATTGGCCATGTTTCAGAGCCATAGAGAATCCTCATGGGCGATATGAACGCCAAACTGGGAGCAGATAGTACAAGAAGAGAACTCATCATGGGTCGTGAGGCCCTCGGAGAAATGAAAAAGAAAGGAGAATTATTTGCAGAATTCTGTGCTTTCAATGATTTCGTGGTCGGAGGAAGCGTGTACAAACTCAAGGATATACACAAAGCAACATGGATTTCGCCTGATGGGCATACCACGAACTAGATAGATTTCATCTCAATGCTACTCAAGGTGAAGCTGAAATCCTTAAGGACAACTGGAGACAGGACACAATTCAAGTTCAACATTCACAAACTGAAGGACAAAAGTACAAGGGATGCCTATGCTACAGATCAGATCAGATCGGAGCAAAGTCGGAGACACTATGTGGCATTACTGAGGACACCTGCGTGCAAGAGCATTGGAACTCTCTGAAGGCAATATTCAAGGACGTGTACAACTGTTCTAGGAAGAAAGAAGAAACAAGACAAGGAATGGCTCTCAACGGATACATGGAAGCTAATAGAAGAGAGAAGCATGGTGAAAGAGATGACTCAATGCAAAGATGCACAACAGAAGGAGAAGTTGAGTTCAATGTACACTGCACTGAATAAAGCAGTAATGAAGAGTGCTAGGAGAGACAAAAGACAAATCTACGACACACTGGCAACAGAAGCATAACAAGCCGCAGGCAATAGAGATATCAGGACATAATATCACATAACCACGTATCTATCTGGAAAGAGATCAAGCCAGATGATGAAACCACTAGAAGATGGTCAAGGGAACCTGATTACCAAGGAGGAGAAACAAATAAAACAATGGGTTGATGACTTCAAAGGACTCTTGAATCGACCATCACCTGAAACTCCACTAGATATACCACTAACAGTACTCACGGAAATGCTTGTCAATGGACACCAATCCTCCAACGAAAGCTGAAACTCTGAATGCGATCAAGCTACTGAAGACCGTGGAGACCAGATGGAATCACCCCTCCACACACACACACACTCCAGAGCACTGAAAACGGATCCAGAGACTGAAGTAGATGTGCTCACGCCATTACTGCACAAGGTTTTGAAGGAGGGAAGGGAAGGTAACCAACGATTGGAAGAAAGGCTGGCTACCACGTCAAGCTGCCAAAGAAGGCTGACATATGGATCCGCAAGAACTGACTGGCGTGGAATAATGCTCTTGTCCACGCCAAGTAAAATACTAAGTCGTGACATCTTGGACAGACTAAGAGATGCACTGGATTGATATGACGGGGACTGTGAGAGGAGGAGATGAGAGACTATAGGCAACCGTCGACCCAGATAAACACGACAGCAGAAAAAAAGAGAACAAAGTGGAGATGCTTTGCTGAAACCATCTTATAGTTCCACTAGGAACCCAAGAGTATAATCGTAGCAGTATATAATACTGTAAACGTTTAATTAAAGCTTCTATAGTAAGATGGTAATTTCGGCCTTCAAGAAACTTAGAGATGTGCAAGTTAAAAGTTTACAATCGCGAAGAGAATTATTCTTCCCAGAAAAAATTAGATCCCCAGAAATGACACATCTCACGAGGGATATGAGTTCCTTCAAGATTGCAGATACATATGCCTTGTTCATTAGTGAGTACCAACAAATATTAAAACTAGGTCAAGCAAAGCTTCTTTCTTATAGCCTCCAACTATGTGATAACATGCATTCGTGTTAGGCTGGATCACAATGGATGTATGACTCATTCAAAATAAGAGTTCTCGAAATAAAGCTAAATATCACTTGTAGTAAATTAAATGAAACGTAGAAGAGCAATCATAAACAATTCAATAAATTCTAAGTGAATAAAAGATGCATGAGTCATATTCTTACGGAGTGATTATATATATATATATATGAAAAGGCCTTCGACATCGTCGATCGAGAGGTGCTTTGGCAACTACTTCGCTACTATGGGGTCCCACCGACAATTATACATCTCATCCAACAGCTGTATGACAATGCTGCATGCCAAGTAATCCACAACGGGAAACTTACGGAATCCTTCGAAGTGAGGACAGGAGTAAGACAAGCTGGCTGCCTACTATCGCCAATGATTTTCCTGATTGCAGTAGATTGGAGAATGCGACAAACAGCGGGCAATGAGGAAACAGGCATAAAGTGGACTCACACAAAAAGAGAACTTGGAGCATCTGGACTTCACCGATGACATATATATGTCTGATTTCCCACAAACTGGAAGATATGCAAGCGAAAAGCAACAAGTTGGCAGAAGAAGCATCCAGAGGAGATAGGACTTCAGGTGAACATAGAGAAAACAGAGGTAATCAAGATTCCTGGACAAGAACAACAACAACAAACAACGATCAGCATAAATGGGAGGAACCTGAAAGAAACAACCTCTTTTACCTACCGACCTGGAAGCATCGTTTCGACTACAGGCGAATGGAACTGACGAGGATATCAAAGCAAAAATCGGAAAAGCAAGACAAGCTTTCACTACTCTCAAGTCTGTGTGTAGGTCAACAGCACTCAGCATGAAAATGGGAATAAGATCCGGATTTTCAACTCCAATGTGAAGTCAGTCAGTGCTACTTGCTATACGGATCAGAGACTTGGCCAGCGCGTCATAAAGAGCAGCTCAAACAAACTACAGACCTTCATCAACAGTTGTCTTCGCTCAATACCACTCAAGATCAGATGGCCGGCCAGAAAAGATCAGCAACAGGGTGGGATTTCTGGCAATGAGCGAACCAACACAGCAGGAACCGATTGTGAAACAAATAGGCAGGAAGAAATGGAGATGGATTGGCTGGCCATACTCTGAGGAAACCATCAAGTGACATCACTAGACAAGCCATTGCTCGAGTGGAACCCGAAAGGGAAGCGGCGAGTTGGTCGTCAGTGCAAGGGTGACTTAGAGGAGGTCTGTAGGGGACTTATGTTAGAGTTCACTAGTATTACAAAATATGAGAAATAAAATTCAAGTCAATGAAATGTTAAGTAACGGTATATTACCAAAAATGCAACGACACGTTATATCAACAAAAGGGTTACTTGGAAATAAAGTTTAAGTCCTCTGCTACAGATTATTTATATAACCCACGGAGACGTTAATTGTTTGGACGGAGTGGGTTGTAGCTGCTGTGTCCCGGTTGTAGAATTGTCTTCGGTTGAGCGTAGTGGACTTCTACAATAAATTCGAAAGATACAACACGGTGAGAGCTGAGCTAGTAAGCCGAAGAAACCAAGGAGATGACGAAGTCTCCAACAGCAGAGTGTATTTTTCAATCGAACACGGAAGCCAAGTGTATTTCAACAAGAAGCGTTTTAAACAAAAATTATGTACAATATGTCTAATTTCTACAAATAGCCAAAAAGTGCACAATCACATTGTTACGCACTCCACAGGTCATGTGAAGAGGAAATGAAAACGTGTGGGCAGACTTGGAGCCAGGTGAAGACTCTAGCAGAGAACCGAACGCAATGGAGACGCACGGCTGAAGCCCTATGTTCCTCTAGTAGTTAAAGGAAACAATAATATATATATCACTGGGACCCATACAAATTCGATCGAAGGATTTTGATCACAATTTGAAAAACGCATGATGAGCTGGTCCAAAAAAACAAGTCGCAACACAAGACTATCGGCATCACGCACTTGTTGTTACCTTTGAAAACTGAGACCATTGGGGAGGAGCTGGCATCAAAAGAATTACAATGAGAATGAATTTCCGAGCTTGTAACTTACCCTACTGTGTCCATAAGTCCAGGGGAGACCTATCAAGCTATCTGCCGTATCAGTAAGGGTAGAATATAATGACCACCAAAATAACCTCGAATAGCCAAACATACGACACCAATATAAAAACGTGCATATATAGATGAAGTACACGGACTAAGTTTTAACCTCACCTAGATTTCTAGCTCACCAGTTTTCAAGCCGGTCCCAAGCCCGGATACGGAGGGAGGGTTGGGGCGTGGTGCTAGCAACTCCACCCCCAAAACTTAACCAAATTGCTACAGAAACCTCAACGCACAAATATATTAAAAATACTGGAAATATAAATACACGGACTAAGTTTTGAGTGTCATCTAGACCTAGTATTTCAGTATTGTAAGGATAATAGGCTGATAGGATGGAATAAAACATACATTTATGAAGAGGGAATCATTGTAGATTGGTATGTAACTGCTATTGGTGGATATAAAGTGGTTAGAGACGATTACCGTCACTCGTCAACATTACCCATGTCTCCAGAAAGCAATTGCCCTCATTTTCCCTGTTCGCCCATGTTACTTTCGAAATTGGCCCACTGTTTTTTCCAATGTACCCACTTTTGAAGAGGAAAGTGTCCACATTTTTACCCACAAATCACAGGTATGAAAATTTCTCCGACTGGGATAATGCGACTATCTCGAGGAAACCATGTACCCAAATTGGTTTGGACTAAATTTAGAGACTCCAATTAAGACCTGAGGGTAGCGTGTCGGCAGCATGTCAACGACCGTAATTCTTTGAGCCCGCGAGTAAGATCAACAAGCGATGTAATCATAGTCGCTTGTGATTGGCCAGTTTGTCATTAGAGTTGCGGTAATTTCAAACGTCATTCAGCGGCATGGTGATGTAATAAAAACAAAACCTATATTATAACACTAATAAATGTTTTATCTTCTTCACTTGCAGAAAGATACTCAGAAGCCAAGAATTGCAGAATATAAACATTAACGAAGACCAGTAAAACTGTTATACTCTACGACTGGGCTCCCGCACCTTTTAAAAGCTGATTTCGGGGAATAAACGTTTCCCTGAACAGCTGGTGTTCTGTTTTAATTACCTGTGTGTCTGCTACTTTTCTCGTTACAAATTAGTGTCGGAGGTATTCCAGACTCAGTCTAAACATGAAATCGGACTCATTCGGACCTCCTGCAATACTCTCCAACCAGAAAGCCAACACACATCCTTCATCCGCAGGATACATTCTCCCTGTGTGAGGGCCACCACCTATGGATATCAACAGCAACTATGCGCTGTGGAACTTTCGCATGGAGTCTCTCCTCACAGATCTATCTACACAAGCTCAGTATACTCAGATCATGTTAGCGATGAGTGATGCCGCGTTAGGTCGTGCAATCACTGGGAGATTCTCCCCGTCCGAGAGGCTCAACGACAACTGGCGCAACCTAGTTGAATGCTTCGCAAAACCTTCTAGTGCATCCGCATACATGCGCTCTTTCCTAAGCCATCGTCAAGAACCGGGTGAGACAGCTGCCAACTACCTTCACCAGTTTCGTGAGATTGCGTCTTACGCCTTTCCTACCCCCACCGATGCGAACCACGATGAAGCCATTTGTACCCGCTTTGCACGACCTCAAATGCCAGCTATTGCGTCAACCGGAAAAATCTATCTCAGAGACTCCCGATGTAGTCAAACGCTTCGACAGCTTGGAGCATATTCTTTCGTCAACTGCCAGTACTTCCTGTTATGCACTAGGGACCACTGGCCAAAGAACACTCGTCCTAGCTCCTCGTCAACATCGCCTTAACGTTCCATCACCATTCCAACTTACAACTCCACCGGCAACCCCCCTTCAAACCAAATGATGAGCCCAGCAGATGTTATTATTATTGTCATCAGTTCGGTCACAGAGCATGGAAATGTGGACATAATAAAAAACCTCAAGGTGAGCCATCTCTTAATGTGCCCTTATTCAGTCAATGTTTGAAATCCCCACTTATCCTTGAGAGTAAAGTTAACGGTGTAGATGTAGCTTTTCTGGCCGACACTGGAGCATCGTCCACTGTTGTCCGCACAAAGTTTCTTCAACGACTGGGGGCCAACCCTAAACCTCTCACCAATCAGCTGCAGTTAATTACCGTCAACGGAACCGCTATTAAGACAATGGACTCCGTCGCCCTCCTCGTGACTTTACAAGGGTTCACCTGAAATCATTCTCTTGTCATGTGTGATGTTGTAAGATGGGACGTCATACTAAGTGTTGATCAGTTAGTCACAGTCAGTGTGCCAATGCTTGTACCCTGCCCCAGGTGACTACGTGGACATCAATGCTAACCTTTACCTCAACTCAAAAGACCCTACCGACACTCTGACTTTGCTGCAAGAGTATAGCGACGTGTTTGGCGATGAGCACGTTATGGGACAAACTAGTGTTGTCCAACACGAGATCAAGATACAGGATAACTTGCCACTTCGGATGCCACCTCGGCGGGCGCCCATTCATTACGAACAACAAGTGGACACGATGATAGCAGAAATGTTACAAAAGAAAGTAACTAATAATCCGTCCACTCCACCATTGGCAACCCCATTGTTCTTGTGAAGAACAGAGATGGCTCTCTCCGTCTGTGAGTAGACTACCGTCGTCTAAATGCAGTCACACAATGAGATTCTTTTCCCTCACCTCTCATAGACGCTACACTAGATGCTTTGGGTGGGGCTCAGTGGTTCTCCACGTTATACCTGGCTTCTGGCAGTTGGAAAGTCGAAATGCGTCCTGCATTTGTTGCGCCTACGGGGTTGTATGAATTCGAAACCGTGCCATCTGGTCTGTCTAATGCCCCTGAAACGTTTCAACGGCTCATGTAGACAATATTCGCAGGGCTAGTCCCTAAACAATGCCTCATTTACCTGGACGATATCATCGTTTTCGGACAGTCCCTCGAAGAACACCATGCCAACCTCCCAGCCGTATTCCAAAGCTTGCGCACGAATAATCTTAAGCTGAAAGCCTCGAAATGCCATTTCCTGCAGAAATCTGTTACTTTCCTTGGTCATGAGATTACTTCACAAGGAGTTAGCACCGATAGAAGCAAAGTACATGCGATCCTCAAATGGCTTATCCCTTAATCGACAGCGGACGGACGTAGTTTCATGGGACTTGCTTCTTATTACCATCGTTTCGTTCAAAATTTTGCCTGTATAGCAGCCCCCGTCCATCGATTAACGGAAAATGGACGGAAATTCGTTTGAACTAATGAGTGCCAGGTAGCATTTAATACGCCTAAAACATGCTTAACTTCTCCCACTTTTCTAGCATTTCCAAATAAGTCGCCCGACAGTGGCCCTTTATCCTGCATACTGACGCTAGGGCACAGGTGATAGGAGCTGTCCTTTCACAGATGACTTCTCACAGACTGGTGCGAGTAATAGCATACGCTAGGCGGCCTCTGGACAAGAGAGAGACACTATATTCTACGACTCGCCGTGAGATGTTGGCTCTTGTGTACTTTCATACTTACTTTCGCCATAATATATTGGGGCGTAAATTTTCGGGCAGGACTGATCACAAGGTGCTACGGTGGTTGCAGAATTTTCATGATGCGGAGGGCCAGCTTGCCCACTGGCAGGAACGTCTACAGGCGTTTGATTTTATTCATGAATACCATCCCGGAAAACGACATGCCGACGCCGATGCTCTCTCACGCCTGCCAAATTGTGAAACCACAGTGAATGTGTTATTCAGTGCTGCAGTTGATATAGACTGGGACTGCCTGTAAGCGGCGGACACAGACATACAACCTGTTTATTTACGACAACAGCACGGCAACAATAAACCAACGTATAAGTAATTACGAGATCTGCCAGCAGCTACGCGCTGTACCTGCGGAAGTTGGGGCCCACTTCGACTAATAGATGATGTCATATATATAGTAGAACCGAATCCCAACCCCCGACTCCTCTTCCTAAACGTCAAAGTACAGGAGCTTATCAGTCAAATACACCACCAACTTAAGCACGCTGGTCCACACAAAACTGAACACATCATCCATCAGCGTTTCTGATGGCCGTTGTTTCATCGGGATGTGACCGGGTTCTGTCAAAACTGCGACTTCTGTAGCCCCAACAAACAGCTTACACAAACGCCTAGAGCCCCACTTGTACCTATGCTAGCCTAAGCACCGAATCAGCGCGTCAGTATTGACGTAATGCGGCCACTGTCAACCTCAAAAAGAGGTAAACGATATATCTTAGTGATGATTGATTACTTTACCAAATGGTGTGAGGCGCTACCTCCGCAACAAAAAGATGCAAACAGCGTGGCCAAGGCATTCATTGACAACTGGATTACTCGTTTTGGTGCCCAACACTCACTGCATTTGGATCAAGGTGCTACTTTTGAGAGCCAACTTGTTCATCCCATCTGTGGCGTATCTGGTATTCGGAAGACAAGCACGACTGCCTTTCACTCAGAAGGAAAGGGTACGGTGAAGCGTACTAATCGAACGATCAAGAGTATCCCACACGCTTTCATCAACTTAGTGTCAACTGGCGCTTGGGAAGATAACCACCTCAATTTCTCCTGGCCTATCGCTCTTCCGTACATTCTTCCACGGGTTTCTCTCCTGCGTTACTTTCCTAAGGTTAAGAATTACGTCTTCCTACTGAAGTTCACTTTCATCCCTTACCCTTTGAAAAGACTGACCATGTTGCTTATGTCCGGCAATTACGCGACCGTTTGGAGCGCACTCAGCGAAAGTCCAATCGTCTCCTTCATGGCCCATAATACTCTGTCGGTGATCATGTTTGGCTTCACTGTCCGCCTGGACCGAGCTCAAAGTTCTACTCCCCATGGCAAGGACTCTTTGAGATTGTGCGGACATGCCCCCCCTCACAACTTACTTCCTGAAAACATTCAGCGGCCGAATGTCGATTTTATCCCTGTCCATTGAAATCAAATTAAGCCATATCGCATCTTTCACTCTAATAATCTTCCTCCTCCGATGAACCACCACCTGCCACCTGTCAATATGAAGTCCCAGCCGCCGGCGGTGGAGGCTACCCAGTATCGACCTTTGGCACTGAGGACAGTGCCTCCATAGGAAGGAGGCAGTGTAATAAAAACAAAACCTATATTATAACACTAATTGGCTACAGACTACATTTAGCAAGCCAAATAAGCCAACAGAACCCATTCACACACCTTATGCATTTAGTAGGGACCATGTGCCGATGTCTGCAAAAAAAGCTCTGTGATCTGATAACTACCCCAAAAGGATACCAACACTTCATTCCTATTCTGGCAACCATATACTCATATATCATATCAATTATAGCCTTCACAACAACACTGCCCCACTAACCGCTTCGGGCAGAATTTTCACCAACGTCAGTCAACAGAAACATCTGGCATCATGCATATATCATGTATGATATCGAATGAATTTCTGGCTGACATAGCCAACAGTCTACAGCTAAGGTAAGGCACAATCCCCGTGAGATAGCTGACACGGTGTCGACACCGAGCGCGAATACTAATATTTCTAAAATACTGATATCTAATTACCATACAGGTGTCTCTCACTGCATACCATATCCAAACGAAAGACCATCCCTGATTACCACCTCACAAACCAACCTGAAGTCTTCCTATGATCCAAAGATATTGGTAAATGAGTCTAAAACATGTATATAGAGGATACTCATGGATTATTTTATCAAGATGTTGTCCACTCACTGAAACCACATAACCAGTGTTTATCTATTATCCTGGTAAACGCGAGATCAGTTCTAAGCAAACACTTAACACTAAGTACATTAGCTTCTATATTCATACCGTCATTGATTATGATCACTGAAGCCTGGTGCACAAGTGATATCTCCAGTGACAGCCTAAGGATTGATAAATACAACCTATTTCGAGGGGACAGACAGACAGGTCGTGGGCGTGGAACACTAATTTACTGTGAACAATCCATGTGTGCAAGCCAGTTCAGTAGCCCAATTCTGTCACAACTCAATGACTCAATCTGGGTCGAGATAAAAGTTGTCAGGAGTAAACCTATACTTGTGGGTTGTGTGTACCGACCCCTCCATCCAGCATGGAGTATTAGAATATGCCCAACAACATTTTTAATGTTACAGACAATCTTCCCTTCAGTTATAAAATTATCGGAGGTTGTTTCAAGGTCTTCACTCCGAGGACACCAAAGGTATGATAATCTCCTGAATTCCATCGTCTCAGGAGGGTGGACACAACACATAAATTCACGCACTAGATCCACTAGTATCCTAGACCTTATTTTCACGAACAACATAACACCATCTACAGTACATGTAGGACGTGAATTTCCAGGTGGTGACCATAAAATAGAAGTGTTTTCTTTCGACATCTTTCCTGAAAGAAAACGCAGAGATGAAGCTGGCCAGACACCTATGAGATTGTACACACATGCTGACTGGGACTCGTATCAGTACCTAATTAGATGTTCTAATTGGGACTCGTACTTTTCGAACGAGTCCTTAGAGGCAATTCTTAGCAACTTTTATTACAATATTTACTCAACTCATGACGTCATTGCACCTGAGAAGATTCTTAGCTTCAGATTCCCCAAAGCGATTATATTCCGACATCGTTTAGGAGAAGTCTACGAAAGCACTCAATAAAATACTACAGATATCATGACTTATCATCACTAATTGCTATTACGTCCCTTCTCAATAGAATTGAAGAGTTGAGAAATATAGGCCTCGGAAACAAAGAAATGCGAGCCATTCAGGCACCACATAACTGAGGAGAAATAGCCAAACTTTCCAAAGGTAGTTTGACAAACTCCATACGGCCTATCCAAAAATAATATATTTAGACGGCATTGCCTACGAGAATAACGAGGTGACATGTAAGCCGTTTATCAAGCACTTTGAAATAATAGAGAAGATTTGTAGCTCAGGTGGATGATTTGCAATTAATAGTGTTCTCTGAGCTGGTTGGTTTAGTTGCGAAGCTTTCGTCGTCCTTCTGAACAACATCCCCTTTCAGCGCCATATTTAGCACAAAGTGAAATGATTTAAATTTCTTCATGAGTGATATAATTGCGTCTCCTGGTAACTATCTTTACATATGTGTTGACCATTTTCTATTGACTTGGATTTTAAACTTTCTGGTCACCTGATTTACCTTTTATTAGTTGGTATATTTCGTCTATATTAACGTGTTTGTTAATTGCATTTTCGCTTGAATACCGGGCTTCTAGGAATTCTCTGGCACTTTTCGTGTTTCCTCTGTCTAAGATTTTGACATGATCCCAATCAAATTGATGACCATAATTGTATGTATGCATTGATACTAAAGAATACATATCATGTCTGATTTATGTTCTTGGATTCTGATTCGAAGGGGACGCCCACTTTGGCCGATGTAATGTTTGTTGCAGTTCATACAATTTATTTTGTAAATGGTATTAATTTTATCTCCTTTTTCTGTTGGATCTTTTGGTTTGCGTAATATCGAATTAAGCGATTTTACTGGTTTGTGTGCTATATCTATATCTAACGGTTTCATTATTCTAGCTGTTATTTCAGAGATATTCCTCATGTATGGTAGAATGAATTTTCTTGTGGTCTTTGATTCGACTTTAAACACTTTTCGATGAAATTTTGTGGATAACCATTCTTTTTGAAGACCGTTTGTAGGTACTTTTCTTCCATTCTTTTCAACTCTGGAGTGCTACAATGTGTCTGAACTCTTTTAAACAATGTCTGCACACAGTTTCTTTTGTGAGTAATTGGATTATTGCTAGTGTAGTTGAGTATTTGATCTGTGTGCGATGATTTTCTATATACTTGTGTTTCTAAATTTCCTATGTTGGTTCTCCTGATTAAGACATCTAAAAATGGGATTTTGTTATCTAATTCTTCTCTTGTGAATTTGATGTCTTCAGATATGTTGGTTATTAATTTATGAGTATATTCTAAATCACTTCTCTTAATTATTACAAATGTATCATCAACGTAACGTATCCAGATTTTCGGTTTAATTATAGGTAGAGCTATGAATTCTTATCTTTGCATAACGGCTTCAGCTATTAATCCTGATATGGGCGATCCCATTGGTGTTCCTTTTATTTGTTCATATATTTGAGCATTGAACTGGAAGTATGTTGTAAGGCATAATTTTATGAGTTCTATCCAAGTTGATAATTGCGTTTTTGTGTTTTCATCACTATAGAGTAATTGTTGCATAGTTTCTGTTGCTAGTTTTGGACTAATTGAAGTATATAATGCTGTGACATCAGGTGACCAGAAAGTTTAAAATCCAAGTCAATAGAAAATGGTCAACACATATGTAAAGATAGTTACCAGGAGACGCAATTATATCACTCATGAAGAAATTTAAATCATTTCACTTTGTGCTAAATATGGCGCTGAAAGGGGATGTTGTTCAGAAGGACGACGAAAGCTTCGCAACTAAACCAACCAGCTCAGAGAACACTATTAGTTGCATACCAAGCACTTTGCCAGATTATACTCCTTGGAGAGCGATCAGGTCATGGATTTCCCAAGTAAAGCAGATGAATATCTAAGTGACTGACATACTTTTCACCACACACAAGATCGATAAAGCTGTCGCAAATCTTAGGCTTTTTAACACTATTGGTCCAGACGGTATATCATCCATTCTGCTGAAAAACAGTGGTGATCACATGAGTTTACTCCTACTCGAGCTATACTCAATTTAACTAAGCGATGGGACATACCCTACCTGCTGGAAGAAGTCTTGTATTGTACCTATCCATAAATACGGGCCTATAGCTGATATCAACAACTACCACCCGATCAACGTCACGTCTGTAGTTTCACGTATGATGGAAAAAGCAGCAGAGGCTCAAATCATTCAGTGCTTACTCTCAAATGACCTACTATCCCCATCCCAGTACGGTTTCCTATTATTTATTATTTTACTTTTATTATTTATTTTGATAACAGCTTGATGCCACACCGTATTTTCAGTACAAGTATGAAAGTTTCTGCATGGATATCGGTAGCCCAAATTTTGCAGGCCGACCATAGATATCGGGTGTGCGTCGGTTTTCTGTTCTTTTCCTTGTGTCTTCCTGATTGGGTGATTTGAAGAATTTGGTGTTTTCTGATAGTGAATTTGTTTAATTTCTCATTATAGTCGGATCTATTCATTACCACAGTCCCATTGCCCTCATCAGGATGGATGAGGATTATGTCTTAATTTTCTTGAAGTTGTTTTCTGTGTTCCTTGGTCAGCAGATAACAATGGCTCGGGAGTATACGAATGTACTTGCAGCAGCTGTCGAGAAAGTGAAGCTTTGAATTGTTCGAGATCTTTTTCCGAAGTAGATGACAAGTCAAATGTTTGTGAGATTATATTCTCCAATTGGACCTTGGTTTGTAATTCGTTGATTCTACTCGATACATTGCAGAATTTCGGACCAAGTGATAGGATTTGAATTTGAGTGAGAGGAAAATTCAAAAAGTTCAAGACCTATTTTTCAGGATTTTGTGGAAACAGCAAGACAGTTTCAGGCTTTTTCTTAGTCGTGTGGACCGGAGTATATCGGCCGTACGCAACGTCAAGTCCACAAACGTATTCTGGAACATTGTCCAACTTGGTTAACCAGAGGAGGAAAGAAGAATAGTAGCAGCTGAATCCTCGAACAGCTCGTCAACTCTGGACATCGAGCACCCCCACTTGCATGAATGCTTTACAGAGTCTCTCAATGCTGTGCAAAGGGACTTCGAATACGCCATCTGGACATAGCTGAATCATTGGGTATTTGGGATCTGAAACTGAACCTCTGCATTCAAAAGCGATATATACATTCTCTCGCCCTGCCCTGGCTAGAGTAAAGTTCTTACTATAATTCTGATTCTTTCTCTTTTTATTATGTAAGTTCACTGTTATCATTAGTATTGTTATTACGACTATTATTTTATTATCATTATTATTCCGATCATCCATATTTTATCATCACTCATTTTATCACTGTTTATTAATAACATTGCGTTTTCATACAGAAACACTTTATCGTCTTTCCACTAGTTCCTATCCACTGCACACAATCATATTGATTAGTCATTTTCTCACACTCATTAGTTCAGGCCAACTTCTACCCCCTTCTCTTACTTCCAGTTAGTCAGACCTTCTAGGTTACATCTTACATTACAGAACAAGGTTTTTTTGAGGATAAATTTTACCAGTATCTGATTGATTGGTCTTATGATTTCTTTGTTAAATATAATTACGATTTTACAGCAGCTTATGAAAATGAATCGTCGAAAACAAAAATTTTCTTTGCTGTTTGTGCGTTTTTCTTATGACTCAATATGGAAATATTTCGTTCAATAGTAAAAATCGTCCGGGAAAAATTCAGATATCACAAAGGACGTCTAATATTATCAGAAGCACTTCATCATATCAAATGGAATCCATATTGTCTGAACAGGAGTGATGGATTAAAGCAGAATTCGACCTAGTTGCAACACCATCACCATTCCTCTCATGAATTGACTAAATCAACACAAATGTGATAAGCAATTTCATTATGTAAACACACACGCTGCTTTTATAATTTCATACGCTTATCAAATACAACAATCTACACTTGGTTTTGTTGTGTCTTTCTTTACCAACTGATCAATTTGACAATATGAAAAACCACCTCATGCTGAAGAACGATGATTAAGTTGCAGGATTCTTTGACGGACAAAGCTTGTTTCTAATTGTGATAAATTAATCAGAAAGTATGTAGGAAAATGTAAGACTAAAATAATAATAATATTAGTAGTGATTGTGATAATAATAATAATGTTGACGTACATGTCAAACATATACAGGATAAAGACAACACCAACAATAAGGAGTCTAAATCATAAGTAGTAATTCCATACAAGGAAGGAACCTTGGAAACCACCTTACGGAGAATTCTTAACAAAGCAGAAATAAAAGTGGCTGGCATTCAAACCAACCACAAACTCAATGAGAACCAAGCTTTGTCGGTTAAAGGAACAATCCTGTGGAGCCTTTAAAACAAAACAATTTAGTTTATCTCATACCCCGCCTGCAATGATTATCAGGTCAAACTAGTAGAACAGGGGCAGTCAGCCAGACTAGCCGAGCATAAAAACCTAGCGAAATCTGGATTAGTTGACCCGAATAAGATAAGAAATCTAGAGAATAGTTCAGCTACGCCACTCACTACATGCAGTTACACACAACCATACAATAGGATGGATGGGATAAGATGACAGTTTTAAAATCTAATGTAACAGCTGGGTGGAGGGAGAGGTTGTTAACGGAAGCTTTGTTTATCAAATCAACTGCAAGTACGTGTAGTAGTAATGATTCAACACCTATTCCCTGATATCTGGAAAATTCTACTACCCCTACGGCGACAAATAGGAGAGAACAAAGAAAACTATAAAACTCAAGTTTCGAATTCGTGTGATTATAATTGATATGATTATAAACCTCGAAACCTCGTCACCCAGTGAAATAAAATACTGTCACTGTGTGTGTGATATATCTAATATGATTTAATAATACTACTTTGATAAAGCTATTAGCAGCATTAAAAACAGAGAAACATCAGTAAAAACAACAACAGTATCGTTTCGTTTTTCATTCATTGCGAATATCATACACCCAATGCCCAAATTATTATTTTTTAATGTTAAAAAGGCGAACTTGATTCTGACATCTAAACAACAACTGGGCAAATCTTAAACATAAAAATGGACACGAGTAACAACTGTGTAATTAGATCAACCAGCATGTAGCTGATTATCTTCACCGACTATCCATCCAACTCCCGACCGAAAGCTGCTACCTTGACGTGCTGGTCCGGCTTGAACACCGCAATGACCCAACAAGCTATACTGCCTGAGACTTATGTCGCTTGAGGTCCTACCATGCCAGAGAGGATGTTTGGATAGTGGTTAGACAAAAAGCAGCTACCCAATCCAATGCTATAAGTCAAACAAAATATCATGCCGGATCGGTCGGGGCCCGGATTAACAACGACCGCGCTTCCTGCTGCCATGTCACAGTGCAGAAGTGATATATATGCTACTGAGACACACCAAATGAAAAACAACAAACAAAAACAGGCCGTGTGTGGCCGGCCTCAAGCAGTTGTCCCCTGGGCTCTGCGGTCACGCAACCAACTTCCACGGTGTGGGCAGCCGGGAAGTAACAATCGCCCTCACAATCCGAAATGCGCGCGCGCGAAACCTCTCTAATCCTCACTCATCTATTATCTCCATCCAACTATTGCAACTACTGTGTAAAAAGACAAGACAACAACAATCAACAAACATATTTTTATTCAATTAATTTCAATAAAATCTGAGTGAGACAATAAAAAAAACTAAAGAATAATTTAACCCGGAAAAAGGTAGGAAGAGGAGGCGGAGGAAGTGATCGATCAGAATTCGGCGCTAATTTACACACTACAAAATGAAGAAAAATCCCGCATTCGAACATTAATAGACAGCAGACCAGTAGTAGTTCAGCGACGAGTCTCTTTTCGGTGTATGAATAATGAAGAAAAGCAAAGAGAGCAGCAAAAGCGAATCAAGCGATTTTCTTTTAAAAATTATACAAGCATGATTCTAATTTGTTCCAGCAAGCAAGCAAATAAGCAGACAAACAAAACATCAAAGTCTCGTCTCAGTAGTAGTAGTTGTTGTTGTTGTTATAATGGTACTTAGTAGTCATGAAAGAAGTTGAAAAAAATGTACAGAAACATCAATCAGAAGTGATTATAATTAGCAAAACAAAAATCTGAATAATTAACACTGGAATCAATTTTCGTATGTTTCATCGTCCTCCTCGCCATCAACTGTCACAATAATATTCATCATTTATTCATGTTACTCGTACTGTGCGAAAGACGAGAATATACTGCCAGGTTCAACTTTTGATTCATTGAAACAAATTATCTATAATCATTAAATAAAACAATATATATGTGTGTGTAAAGAGGAAATTTAAGATAAGCGCATATATGAATACACGTACATATATAATACAATATATCAGTGAGGGATTAAAGTGTTATAGCCTTTTGAATAAAGCAAGAACAACAGTGGTAGGTACCATCATTGTTAATTTCGTTAGCTTCTCTCACCGATCGACTGCTTACAGCCTAAATATACGTTAGCAATTTTATTTACAGAAAAGTTTTAACGTACTTGCTAATTTCACATGATGTCAGTTGATAGGAAGTTCCGAACAATTAGTGAACAATGTTCAGAAAACACACAGGGAGTTCAAGTTTAAACAAAGTAAATGTATGCATATAGCGGTAAAGACGTTACGTAATAAAGATGAGAGGTAAGATGATGAGTAACTAATAAATTGGGTTACAGTGTACTGAGCTCAAGTCAAATCATAGAAACAAGAGACAAGCAAAATTACACTGTGTCAAACGGGGGTGAGGTTAAAGCCAAAGATTACGTAATCAAGTGAGAAACATAATAATGAATGACATACAGTTGCCAGGACAAGTAAAGACTGATAATTGCTTCTTTCTGAACTCATAAATCGGGTTTCAGGCTTGTGACAGAGATTGCTTCAGCAAATTTAAGGAGAATCGAGCTGCTTTGTCTATTGATAATTTTAAAGGATATCGCGACTTCACCTTATGATGTGTGTCGAGGAGATGCCTAGTAATGGCGCTATTGTAGGCGTTTGTTCCCTTGAGACGTACAGTTTTCAGTACATGTTTAGAAAATCGGAGATGCGCCCTACTTCCCCTTCTTCCAATGTAACTGCTCCCACAGATACACGTAAATTGGCATACATATTTGGAGTTAACATGAGGAGAGTATAAGTCGACTTTTGACTGCACCAAGCAATGCAACGCCTGGAAGCTGGTAGTCCCCAGAGGTCTATTTACCCACAGCCAACATGGAATGGACAATACCTACATTTTAATAGTTCTCTTCAAGTAGCTACAAACGAGCATCAGTCAAGACTCTGTACTATAAAGCTAGGAGAAAATGCTCTGCAGAGAAATTAGAGTAAGATTTTATGATTCTCCGTAAGATGTTGAAAAAAATCCGTTACCGTCAGAGATTTATCAACAAAAATGGAAGGTGGTTACAGGATTTCATCATGAGCTTACATCGATAAGAGAAGTATTGGAAAACCTGGGAGTAGTGACCAGCTTTTTCGCCCTAGCGCGGGACTCCTCGGCAGTACGCACCCACCAATACTTGAAAACTGATCTAATCCTTAGTAGCGACTGTCCCTATTTAGGCAAGTAGTTACCTGGGATTCCAGTGGGAAGTCGTGACCAGTAGGTCGGGTGTGATAACAAATACTCGACGAAGGCA
This sequence comes from Trichobilharzia szidati, assembly GCA_944472155.2. NCBI lineage: Eukaryota > Metazoa > Platyhelminthes > Trematoda > Strigeidida > Schistosomatidae > Trichobilharzia > Trichobilharzia szidati. Next base: position 186,670,187 of record OX235271.1, on the reverse strand, counting down.
TTGGCTAGAGGTTGCGCTATATCGTGAATTAGAAGAAGTTGGAATTCATGGACTGGCCATTGGATCGGGTCCCAGTGGCTTGATGGTCTACGAGCCCGCCTTCTAACCAGAAGGTCCTGGGTTAGCACCCTGTCTGTAGGTGCGAACTAGGCTGCCGAAACAGCCGTCCAGTACTCCAAGGCTTTTAAATGGTTCTCTCACCGATGTCAGCTCATGAAGAAATCATGTAGCCAATCAATCAAATCCCTACAAATCAATACTTGGAAATATGGAAGATGTTAAGGCTCAATTGTACAACAAATCACAGTGGGAAAAAAAGCCGGTCTTCATTCATTTCAACTCTAAAGGTGAGAATGTTGCAAGAACAGTCAACAGATGATTGAATACCTTAATAGCCAGAACACATCCTGCGGCTAAGTTGTTCCCCGTCTATCGGACAACACATGCTCCTTGATACAATCAAAAGTCGACAGATACTCTCCTCATGTCAGTGCTAACTGTGTATATACAAATTCACATGCATCTGCAGTAGCAGTCACACTGGGAGAACAAAGAGACAGGAGCACCTCCGATTTTCTGAACATGTACCGAAAAGTCTACGTTTCAAGGGAACAAACACTTTCAATAGTGCCATTACCAGACATCTCCTCGATAGGGGTCAAGAGTTGGACATCGCAAATTCCTATAAAATTATCATTAGACAAAGGAGCTCAATTCTCCTCAAGTTTTCTGAAGCAATCTCTATCATACGCCTGAAACCCGATTTATGCGTTCACAAAGAAGCAGTTATCAGTCTTTCTTTGCCCATCTAGTAACTGTATGTCATTTGATTACGTAATCTTTGGCTTTATACCTCTTGTCTTTATTACGTAACTACTGTACCATTGTATACATACATTGATTTTTTGTTAAAACTTGACCTCTCTGTCAACTGAGATCATGTAGAAATTGCTGGTATGTTACAATTGTTTGTGAACATAATTTTTCAGACATCCATAAAACGCAAAATAATTGAACAAAGAATATTCTTTTCGATAATTTCATCTTCTCGCTCTACAATTATATATATTTTTTTATTCATAGGATATTCTAGAATAGTAGTCAATGACAATATTAGTGTTTTTCTAAATAATATCGATTTGGTAAGTAAGATCACAATGGAATTACAGTTCATTAAAGATGCTTAAATTATAATAAAGATATAGTAGCAAATAGAATATCAACTAAAATTATGAAAAATACCCAAAAATATTCAGGATCATTCAAACCTGGATGGCCAAGGTAAGGATAATGTCTGAATTAACTTATTTCGGATGCACAAATTAGGCTTCTTAATCTGGATCCCGACAGCCAGCCTCAGCAATATTTAGTAAACGAACTCTTAAGGCGAAATTGAGATTTGTTGGTATGCGGTAAATGACTCTGAAAGCCACCTACCTGGTTAACATCAATCTTGTGTTCTGTATCCACAAGATGAGATAGAATAGCTCTATGCATTTGTTGTCGTCACAATAATGATAGTAGAATAACAGATTAGTTTAGGGGGTGTCAAAATAAATAGTCGCATCTGTGTGACAAACGTGCTCTGGGCTGAAATCGATTACAAAATATTTCGGTGAAATGGGACCTAGTGGTGGTGGTGATTAGTGAGTCATAATAGATTCGTAGAATATGGAGTAGGAGAAATTGAAAAGTCAGTTCAAGGTTATAAAAGGTGTCAGGTGAGTGAGTGGCTAGTACAATATAGTATGCATTAAAGAGGAGATAGTAAGATTGAAATGAGAAGTTCATCATGACATAACCAATGTGTGAAATGGAACAGGTGGAGGCATATATTGAGAAAAGAGATAATACCACTAATAATAATAAGTCCGATAGTATAAATGGAAAATTCGATGGTATTCAGAGAATGTTCAAATGATGGGTATAAATTTATGACGAATAATAATTATAAGCAAAGAAAGAAAGAAAATAACCAATAGGCTTATGGGGAATAAGCACTCCTGTTGAGAAGAAGAATCATTTATCCAAGTTTAGCCACGGTAGGGACAGCGTCTGGATGTGTTCTTTTGGATACAAAGTTCCGGTGTAGTCGATCTTATTGCAACAGCTTCAGCTATGTGTAGCGGACGTAAGCAAACTATACATGATAACGACTTCGGAATTCGGTATATCACCTTGAAGGTTGTGTTGGTGTCAATTTTTCGCCGCCCTACCCCATATTCTACGAATCTATTATGATTCACTACTAATCACCACCACTGGGTCCCATTTCACCGAAATATTTTGTAATCGATTTCAGCTCAGAGCACGTTTGTCACAGAAATATTACAATTTATTTTGTCACCTCATAATAAATCTGTTATTCTACGTGAAAATGTGGCCGCCGCATAACTGGCCAATATTCTTAAGACAACAAATATTCCATTTTATAATTGTAAGAACCTGAAGAGGAGAAATCATTGAAAAGGGAATATTCGTCGTTCAGATTGACTTTTAATTCATGATGTGGAGATATTTCACACCATTAAACCTTTTATTCAGTATTAACAAATGGATGACGTGTTTTGAGCATGAATTATTCCTCAAAATCATATTGTGGTGGTGGTGTGATACAGACAATGGGTTCCAACAGAATATTATTCTCATATAGTTAGAATCATTGTATTCGCTGGTGTAACACCAATGTCTTAGTACTATTTCCACAGGTCAATATTGCAATAACAACAATTCCTCTACGGGCAATGTCAGCTGAGATAGGATGGATCAGGTTGGAAAAGGGTTAGCCAGCCAGTCAGTGGTGGTCAAACCAAAGCCAGAAAACATGGCTTCGTCAGTCAATGAAATCCATCCACAGCAGTTAGTTTAAGCCAGTCAGTCACGTAGGGAATTGTAGACTGATTGGCTGGTTGGGATTCTCGGGACAGTAGAAACCAATGAAGACTTGAGACGATTGGTGATATGACTCAAAATCGTTCTCACTCAATGGCTGGCACAGATGCATCTACTCCCTGTGACTTATAATACCCAATAGAACTATATGGTTCTTACATCTTACTACTGTTTTTGCCTCACATCTCTGTTCACTATCTCTATTTTGCATTTGTTTTTACTTTCTTCTCTTGCTTTGTGTGCTAATTGGGGGGGGGAGTGTGGTGACTCGAACTGCTGTACATCGGTGTAAAGTTCTACATTGAAAACAGACATTAAGAGAATAATGTATATGTTTGAACATTATATTTCATGTCGTTTAATGTAATCCAAAATCACAAGCTCAGTGATTCGTTAAAGAATATGCACTGTATATATACACATAAATAGCTGTTTGATCAATTGAAAGTATACTTTAGCTTCCGTGTCTTGCCTTCTGCTGTTACAATGTATCAATACAGTCACACGGTTTCACAATTTGTGTTAAATGTACATTTTATCTCTTTTTGTCTTTCCAACTTGCCTACCTTTGTTGTTTGTTGCCAATTTCCACATCTCCCGTATAAGCGGTTGCAGGATTTTGATTGCACATGTGCGGTGTGAAGACCCAATAGATCCAATTAAGAATAATCATCATAATAATTCACTAAGGCTGTAAAGACTCTGAGGTCAGTCAAATAGGTCAACGTAGGTCAGCCCAGAATGATTGACACCACAGTGAAGTTAAATGACCTAGAAAAAAGCCAAGTCATCGCACTGCACTGCATTGCATCATTCACTTGCATGTAATCACACACCATAGGGTGGGTGGAAATATTAGACAGTAATGTAGTTAGGTGGAGACGGGGAGAGGTTAATCACTCAAGCCTTGTTTATCGATTGAACATGGAACACATGCAGCATTCAGAATGACGCAACACCGCCTACGATACCGGAGATATGGAAAGTGCCAACAAACAACAAAGGGAAAATGGACAGACAGAGACAGGGAAAGACAGAGAAAAAGTGTATATATAAGACATAGTATGAAACCGTGTAACTAAATAATAATAATATTATTATTATGAGTAGCAATAATTCATGCAAGAAACGTCATCATCCAGTCGTTAATACTGTTAATCACTCTGTGATATTCCAAAATTAACTTATCTAATACGGAAAAAAAGTGAATGTAAATGTAGAATTTCAACAGAAGTTCACACAAATTTAGGTCAAAGATTAACCTCTCTTCTACGTGAAAATTTGGTGTGTATAAGTCCTTCAACCAATTCATGATGTTACAATACTAGTTTTAAAGCAGGAATTATACAATAATCATAATAATAATAATAATAAGGCAAAGTTAAACTTTAACTACCACTAACTACTAATCAACAAATGACCTCGAACGCACCAATCACGCGAAGGAGGAATTTTTGTGTATGGAATACATATATTTTTATGAAATAATGCATAAAAAACTGTAGAAAAGTGTTTCAGAGGATACCTTGCTCTCACATGTGATAAAAATAGATCTCAGTTTTAGGTTGGAGTATCAACAGAGTATAATTCCACAGTGTGGGTAAAATTTATTCTGATAAAGTCTCACAGTAATATTTCGTGAGCAATAGATTCTGCTCGAAACGTTGTCATCAGTAAATATTACTACTGTATTACACTGAGAGTTTATCGAAATAAATTTTACCCACAATGGAATTATACTCGACCACCACACTGCACAAGTTCTATTGTTATATAAACATGCATTATATGCATGTAATTTTATTTAGGTCTTCTAACCCTAACAATAACCCCAATCTTTGCTGAACCTAATAACTCTAACGTGAAAATATCCCTAAACTAACTGTAATCTAACTCGAACCAACCCTAATGTCGCCTTTAGGTTAGCTCAACCCTAACTTGTCCTTGGCTTAAAGAGTAACTTAATCTTTCTCAAGCCTAAGCTGAAAATTGCCAGAAATCCCATTTAATTGCATAACACTTCGATAAGCATATTTTTTTGATAATGACAACGTTATTTCCCAGGTTTCACTAACTTGCTCAGTGAGCGTTTGAAGGTCATTATTGATGCGGTCGCACTCTGTTGGTAGTCAAGTCAGTGGTGCTTAAAGTTTAACTTGGTCAATAATAATAATAATGATAATAATAATAGTTCTTTACAAACTTACTCGACCACGATTAGCCTGACGAGAGTAAACTTTTAGAAAACATGTGAGCAATTGACAAAACTCTACATCTTTAGATACGATTTTCACATCCTCGATAATGATACCGCATAAAAACTTCTGTTGCATAAGTAACCAGGCTAAATGTGTTATAAAGCCACCTAAGGGATAGAAAAATGGTAGAGAATATAAATTTATGTGAATGATATGTAAATAGACTTCGCATATATTAGAGAATCATTTAAAAACCCAAGGAGAAGTACTGGACAGCCGTGTTTTGTCCTTTTTCGGGACTCTTCAGCACTCACAGTCAGTACGCACCCATTGCTTCACAACCAGCATGGAACCAACCGAAGATGTTCAGATTACCAAGCGAACACGTTTGCAAAATGTAACCATCGAGATGGAAACCATTGGCCTGCCCATGAATTCTAACTTCAGCCAATTTGCGATAGACCGTGACCGCCAGACAACGTCGTCAATGACTAATCTGTCCACAAGCCCGAATTGGTGGACTTCACTGATCACGACAAGCCACTAGAATTTCAGCTAACTTCACCATGCAAAGCTGTTTCCTCCTTGTTCAGGACTTTTCCACCCCTAATGAGGACATAACTGCGTACTACACTTGAATATCAAATTCAATTGATGCAGTAGACAGAGTAGTTTTCAACTAGAAAAGGAACAACAAATTTCAGTAGACATAAAATCCCCACAGTTTATTCAAAACAAGATGATTTGGAGCGAACAATTGTGGTTTCGATAAATTCTTCCCTATTCAGGCTCTACAGTTATAAATCCATGACTATTAGAAGAATACAAATAGCCATTAAGGGCGTGTGAAAAGTATATCGGAAACTGTCTCTAGTGGGGTACATGTATAATATGGAGTAACAGTTCATCATTTAGTGTCCCCCAATTTTTATTTGTGGTAATTGTGCGTCGGTGGCACAGCGGTTAGGATGCTCGCCGACCATGCACATTGTCCGGGGTTCGAACCCCGGTCACCGACGCACTCCTTTACCTCGCTAAGCCACTGATAGAACTGGCAAAGAGGGGAGGTTGGGCGTGAGGCTAGCAACCCCATCCTGTAAAAATAAACACTGCTAAAGAAACTTCAAGCCTAGCCTAGCCTAGCTTGAAGCCCTATGTTCCACTGGGAACGTGAAGGAATAAAAAGGAAAATTGTTTTTCTCGCACACCATTGAATATAACTCACAATCCCACTCCCACCCTCACCCCAGTGAAAATTACATTCTGTTCACTATAAACAACATGAGTATGTGTCACCCTTTTGTCAATTCACACACACTTTAGAACAACACATTCAAGTGAATAATATTGTGCTTTCAACTCGATCTCATCAGATCTAATTAACTCTAATATACATAATTTTACAAATAAAAACTCAAATATACACCAATCACGGTGTAAGATTGTGCATATCAGATGTGCAATTAGTCTTATTAATAGCAATGTGTAGAGGAGTAGGATAGTAAACTACATTTTCTGGACATCTTACTAAGTGGGTGAGAAGTTGGGTTACTTCGGAGAAGAGTGTATAGAAAAAGCACATTCACAGGGCAGTACTCACACTTTCATAGATACGTGCCTATTAAATATAAAAGAATTGTTGTCTGATTAGCAGAGCAAGAAAGATATGTACGGATGACCGCTTGCAAGCGGAATCCGAATACATCCATGATTCACTGACGGAGATCGGATGGATATCCGATGAGTTTCATAAAGGAACATATAAAACATTGGAGAGAAAACCTGAGACCATGAATGCAGGTAAATACCTCCATTTATTAAGTTGAGATTGTCAAGTGAGATTTTATTCCAGAGACTTTTCAGGAGTATATGAAGAACTTTTTACGCAGCAAACCTATAATTGTCATTCTCCAACCAACGAATGACTGGTACGCAAACGAAGGATAGATAGCTAGATGGCTTTGCCACACACCTATGTGCATTTATCAATTCAGCTGCACCTGTGGTCATAGTTATGTTGGGCGTATTAGCAGACAGCTTAGTCAACGTGTCACTACTGAACATCTACCATCATGGTTTGCAAAAGGACAGATAGAAGCAATTCGTAGTCCTACTATTTTGTCACATTTAGTTGATAGTAGTCACGTAGTGGGTAAAGTAAAACGAAAGTTTTCAAAGTAGTGATTTGTCGCATCCAACCGAATCTTTCCAATGGACTTCGCATTACTCTTGTTCACACAGCTAACGTGATAGGCATTCGAACTATCAATTATAACGTTTTCGTATTTCCCAATGAATGAATGAAAAATAAAACGATATTGTTGTTTTTACTGACGTTTCACTGTTGAATGCTGCTAATAGCTTTATCAAAATATTATTAAACCAGAATTCACTACAAAATCTCAGCTTATATACAGCAATATCGTTTTGTTTTTCATTCACATTGGGATAATTACTATTAACCAGAGTTTGTGTCAACTTTCTTTCTTCCTCATCAAATGTGTCTTCGGCCGGTATTCTTTGGATTCTACTGAAGAGGCACCTCACTTACTAGGGCTCTTTTGTACCGAACAGGGCAGAAACATTACGTCTTCTTATTGTAGAAGAATGTGTCTGTTTGTGTGTGTGCTGAAACCTCTCAGTTGACAAAACAATAAAATATTTTGTAAAGATTGCATACTCCAGATAAACAAAATCAGATTACATTTAAAAACTGAACGACTTGGTTAGCTGAGTTCGCCGCACTTAACTCTAGAGAACAAAAATAACAAGTCTGACGATACCCCGATAGATATTCTACCTGAGTACAATACCATCAAAAGAGAAAAAACTTGCCTGAATTTGTTCTCACGATATCAGTTTCTGATAGGACTGACGGATCGAACGGTGGATATGCAAAAATCAATGGACGCCCAGTTGAACTTTTCTCACCACCCGGCCTAGAAGGCATATGAACAAAAAAAAGTTTAATTTAAAACACAAAGCTTGGTACAAAATAGGCGCCAAGACGATGCACTATACAACAATAATGATAAAACAACTCGTGAACAAAATGGGCAGAGAATGAATACAGAACTCCATCTGGGATGGTAGCTGTTTTATTTATCAAGATGAAACAGCATTCGTCGAATTATTGTCAGAAGGGGAAGAAGAAAAAAGGATAACTGCAGCACATTCGCCACTGATTGTCATTCTTGGCCACATCCGATAATGTTTCAAGCTATCTTTCGGATCCCAACCAGGGAGTCGTGATTTATCAACCAAAGCTAACCTACCACAAATATCCTTCATCCCACAACGCCACGTCATGCACTGACCGACCAACAACCATTCCGCTTTTTCCATCCCGTCCTAGGGCTAGGCGAACAGAGATTTGTATGGAAGCCACTGGGATGACATTTGTAGTATATGTCCAAACCACTGAAGCCGGTGTTTCCAGATGACGACACTCAGTGAATAGTGCCTTCCAATGTGTCCAAACACACACTGTCTAACCTAAGAATTACTTACATGATGATGTCGTCGAACCATATGCTCATCAAAGTGCAGCTCCACTCAACATAGTCGAACAAAGCATAGAATCGCAGTCAAACCTCACTCTACCTCAACTTCTTTAATCGACCTCAAGAAGGCCTTCGACAGTGCACCATTGACCAAGAAGTAATTTGGAAACTACTGCAACACTACGGCGTGCAGTACCCAAATCTTTATCAACCTCACTCAACAGCTGGCTGGCTGGCTGGCTATATGACAATGTCACGTGTCAAGTGATCCACAACAGAAAACACAGTGAGGCGTTCGAAATGAACACAGGAGTCGGTCGGTCGTTCGGTTTTTGACATAGAACTTTGCACATATGTGCGGCAGTTCAAGTCGCCACACGAACACAGGAGTAGGACAAGCTGACTGTCTATTATCACCACGGATAATGTTCCTAATTGTGGTGGACTGGATTATGCGTCAGACTGTGCACAGGGAGCGAGGAGACAGGAGCACGCTCGATCATCGATGAGGAGACTCTAGAAGATCTGGATTATACGCGCGGATGATATATGTCTAGTGTCACACAAACTTGAAGACTTGCAGGTAGGCGAAAACCAACAAACTGAATGAAGAAGCGGTCATAGAAGACAGAACTCCACCGTAACATAGAGAAGATGGAGGTGATGAAGATAACCAACCAACCAACCAACCCACCAATCAACGTCGACCGGAGAAGGTTGAAAGAGGTCACATCTTTCACTTATCTGAGAGGCATCCTTTCAACTACAGGCGACACCACGAATGAGAATGTCAAAACCGCAATGGGGAAGGTGGGACAGACTCTCATCACTTTGAAATCAGCTCGACAACCTTCTGCACTCCGCAGCATACACAACAAAATTAGGAATTTTAACGCCAATGTTAAGTCAGCTAGTCAGCCATTCCCTATAATATATGAGTCTGAGACTTGGAGCGTCACGAAAAGCATACCCTAGAGGCCATTGAAGACTTTTATCAACAACCACCTTCACTCAATGTTGAAGACCAAAGGCAGGCCAGGAAAAATTAGCAACAAGAAACTCTTGGAACGAGTTATCCAGCAATTTATTGACCAACAAATATTCCGAAAAAATGGAGATGGACCGGACACACATTGAGGAGACTGCAGAATGATATGGCGCGCAATGCAGGCCATCGCTCGAGTAGGGCCCGAACGGGAAACGATGAGTTGGGCGGCCGAGATTGATATGACGGGGATTGTGAGAGGAGCAGATGAGAGACTTTAGGCAATCGTGGACCCAGATAAAGACGACAGCAGAAAAGAGGAACGAAGTGGAGATGCGTTGTTGAAGCCCTGTGTTCCACGTGGAACCCAGCGAATAGTAATAATAATAACAAGTGAACAAATTTTTAAAGATGAATGATTACAGACCAGTAAATATAATTGCAGAAGGTATATTATATACGAGAATGTTACCAATATAAAAAGTATACAAATATATATATAACCAGTAAAATGAATTTACTCACTGAAATGTGAACGTAGAATGAGAACGATTTGTAGCTGTAGTCATTGGTGTCTCAGGTGCAATCCATAGCACACACGTAATATTAGTAGGAGTAATACTAGTACTTAGTTTCAATGAACTACCAAAATTATTGGACGGAGTTAAATTCCGATTAGCGATCAACAGGGCATTGGCTAAATGTAAGCCAACACGTGATCGACCATCACATGATGACAAGAGTAAAATGCAATCATCATCATTCTTCGCCGCTTCCATTAATAGGTTAGCCTGACAATTTAAAAGATTTAAAACTAATAGTTACTATCTATAATGGAGAATATTTATAGCTTAGGTGAATGATTTTCACATTTAGTTGTGTTCTCTGAACTGGCTGATTTAATTGCACAGCTTTCATTGTCCTGCTAGACAACATATCCATTCAGCGCTAAAAATGATGACAATGAGAGAATAACATATGGAGGTTTTATATGTAAGCGAAGTTCAACGATAGCGTCCCAGAAGTGCGAACGCTAAAATGACCTTGAACGCATGCTAGTCGTTGGCCTACGGCACCACCTGTCATTATCATAGTTGAAATATCAATGCTATTCACCAACTAAGGAGCAACTTTCACCCAGATCACGTTTTCAAGTACTGTTTGGACAATGTGTTAATAGCTCGCTCGCTAGGGTTAGGATTAGGGTTAAGGTAAGTATTGGGGTTAGGGTTAGGCCTGCGGCTAGGATAAGGGTTGTAATTAGGGTTAGAATTAAGGTTAGGTTTACGATTAGGGTTACATTTAGAGCTGATGTCACTTATTCGAATTTGTTTTATTATCCACATTTTCCTGGTGAATAATCATCGATCCTCTTACTGGAAACCATAGTAATTCAACCGAGGCCTTTGTAAAACAAGATACGAGAGATAAACGATGCACAAAAGCAGCTCATCTTCAGTCACCTCGGTGAATACATGTACAGAAACTAGTGTAACTAACTCAGCAACTGATACTCCCTCCTCATTACACCTAGGACGTGTTTTTAAGTGATGTCAGAGAAAGATACCCTGTTTAATGTGTTTTCATGCATTTTCTTGTCAATATACATCATTTTTCATGCAAAAATTCCTCATTTTATGATTGGTCGGATCAAGGACACTAGTGCGTTCACATCGTTTGGGATGCTATTGTTGAACTTTGCCTACCATAATACATAATGTCTATATAATCACTATGACGTAAAGAAGTCTGAAATAACCAAACTATCGATATAAACTCCGAGTTATGAATATCACAGTATTTTTTTACTCCTTCTAATACTTACTCAGATTTAACTATTATTAACCACTTTGAATTCCTAGCGGCAAACAGGGCTTTAACAGAAAACCTCCACGTTGTCCTATTCACTGAAGTTACACTAGAAGGATAGTGTGGCGCATAATGTCACTCGAAGTTCTTCGCATTTCTACTGCCTCATCCGAACTGATTGACGCAAGACGACTGATTCCGGCGAGCTCCGATAATGATGATGAGGAGCAAAAGCTGCTCAAACAAAAACTAACAAGAAGTTTTCGCAACGACCGGGAACTGTGCTGGTGGGGGGTGACAAAAGTGAAAGAGATGGAAAAGGCATCGACGATTGGTAACATCAGACAACTACTTAGACTTATCAGGGAAACAGATGGTGGAAGGCGAATGATGATAAGTGAAACAATCTGTGAGGAAAATGGCACCATAATTAGCTCTTACCATGGACGCCTGAAACACTGGAAAGAAAACATTGAGGAGAAATTTAATCGGCCTACAGCCATGCTCAACTTACTCAGCATCCAATACCTACCTCCCTGAATCGGATATATACACAAGTCCTCCGGCCTTAACTGAGGCTACAAAAGCCGTTACTAGTCTGAAACGAAGCAAAGCACGGAGACCTTCTGGAATAAGTCCATCGGTGTTTAAAGATGGCGGAGAAGGTCTACTGTTAGCATTAACTAAAATATTAGGCAGCGTCTGGGAGTCAGAGGAAGTCCCATTGGGTTGGTGTAAGTCATTGATTATTCCGATATACACGATTGGAGACAAGTCTCTGTGTGATAATCACAGGGAGATTAGCTAGCTTGACTAATATGGCATCTAACGTCGTCGGCTGAATAATCAAGCGTGGACTAAGTGGTGCTCGAGAGGCACAAATACGAGAGAACGAGGCAGACTTCAGACCAGAAAGAGGGTGGGTGTATTCAACAGATTCTGCTGTTTGTGCCTTTTTCTTATGACTCAATATCGGAATATTTCGTTCATTGAAGATTCTGGAACATAGGCATACTTACCGGCGTTCAACAATCGTCATATTTCTCGACGTGGAAGCAGCATCCGATTCCTTCGACCGACAGGTACCATGGCGATGTCTCACTGTCAGGGGAATACCGAGGAAATACATCGCACTGACCAAGGCACTCACTCTACTCACACTCATGCTGCGAGCCAGATGAGAGAGAGCCTACGGAGGGACAGTTGTCATCTGAAGTCGTGACACCAAAGGGTGTCTGTCAGGTATGCCCACTATCCCCATTTTTGTTTAATTTCATCATAGATGTACTGATGAACTTAACTCTGACCGACTACTTCACCGACTTAGGGATTGACTTGTTACCATTAGGGAATAATCTCGTTGACTTCAAATATGCATGCGGATGTTATAGTCCATTTGGTGAGTGAAGACGCGGAGGGAAAGAAGAGTCTTCTAAACACACCTTAAGCAGCTAGAAATCTTCGAGTGTTTGGCATGCGATTCGCTCCTGCTGTCAAATGGAAGCTGATACTGCAGGTGCTATCCAGCTGGCTGTCGACCAAAGGACCTGTGTACTGTTCAGCAGTATGCTTCGTCCTCCTTCAAGGCTGTGAGTGAGACCTGGCCATTGAGAGTGGAAGACATCAAAAATCCGGCTAGCCAGCTGTCTTTGATCATAGGTACCCGATTTCTATCTCCTGTGTAAGGTGGTAGGTGTAATAGGGTGAGCAATATTGAGGTGAGGTGTCGGTCGAGTGCTAGTTGGGTAGGTAGGTAGGTAGGTAGGTGGGAGGGAAATCAATCGATGAGGTTGTGAAGTTACACCGATTGAGATGGTTAGGACATGTGTTAGGCATGCATTGCTAGCCATCGCCTTCCTCGACCGACGGACAATGTGAGTTGAAATAGGATGGATCAGGTTGGAAAATAGTTAACCAGCCAGTCAGTCAGTCAGTGGTGGTCAAACCAAAACTAGCCAACATGGCTTCGTCAGTCAGTGAAATCCATCCACAACAGTTAGTTTGTGCCAGCCAGCCAGTCAATCAGTCACATTGAGAAGTGTACACTGGTTGGCTGGTTGGGGCTCTCGGCACCTTAGAAACCAATGAAGGCATGAGACAATTGGTGATATGAAAAAGAGAAGACGTTCAGCGAAGAGACTCTTTTCGCCGGCGAATTCATTCACATATCTGTACAATCGCATTTATATATAATTATTTGTGTATGTGTGTACATGTGGTTTGTCAAGTTTAGATAATACAAGACTGATCTAGTATAGAAACAAGGTTAATTAGACAGACAGCAACTAAAGTAACATTGAGTTAGTAAGTTAGATCACGCAATATAATTGACTAAAATGTTTCAATTCAGGTTAGGATAGCAACTGAGGTAATTACAGGTAGAGAGAGACTAAGTAGAAGTGGGGTAGAGAATAATGCCATTTATATTAGAAGTGAAATTGAGCAAATAAGTTGGATGACGTAACATAAATGACTAGAAATTGAGCGTTGGTCAAGTCAGTAACAGTGGTAGTGAGGTGTAGAAATTAAATCGGGTGGGGTGGGGTAGAGAACAAGAAGGTTGAAAATGTAAAATATTACAGTTGAGAAGACAAATTGATACTAATGAAGAGATAGAAAAAAATATTAGGTAGAATTTACTTGTCGGGTAATAAGATAGATTACGTCCATTGCAAGTGTAGTGATTGAACGAACTTCTTCTGTATGCCGAGTTCAGGACTTAGCAAGTGAATCGCCATTGCTTCTGCAGTTTGAAGAAGTCTGATTCGTACACCTTTAGGAAGACTACTTCGTATTCTGTAGACGACTTTGAAGTTTGTTTGGGGTGTAGCTTGGTGTCCGGAATCTATCAGATGTTCTAATATGGAGCTGTGGGGGCATCGTTTTTCTCCTTTGTAAAACCATGTTGGTTAGTGTTCGGTGATACGTTTGGAAAGTGAACGCTGGGTACGGCCGACATACCTGGCTCCACACGAGCAGGTGAATTGGTAGATACACCTTGATGAGGCCAGCAGTGGTAGCTTATCCTTCACGTTCACATGAATCATAGGTTTTGTCGCGAAGATTAGTCGTAGTTCACTTGCGAAGAGGATCTTCTTAAGTGAGTGCGACAGTCGATTTTTCAGTGTTTCCGCAGATATATCTTCATTGAATTGAAGATTCATGTAGAGTAGTTTTTTCGGGACGCTAACCATGGGCGGCTTTTGTGGTCTAGGATTCATAGATTTTGCAATAAATCGTTCTGGATAACAATTCTCGACGAGGATTCTCTTCAGATCGTTCTGCTTACTATAGTTATTTTGAATCTGTCTTTTTTTCCTTTGTATAGTAGTTACATGAAGTGTGGTAACTCGAACTGTTATACTTCGGTGCAAAGTTCAATGTTGAAACTAGTCAGTCAGTCAGTCAGTCGATCACACCATCAATACATTTTGACTTTTGTACACAACTGACTTTCTTAATGCAAATCGGAAGTTTACGCGGCTTTATTTGCTCAAACAAATTTCAAAGGTTTTTGTTTTTGAAGGTTGTTACATATTTACACATTGTCACCAAACTCCAACTACTACTACTACTGCTACTTCAAACAGCTCAAGCTAATCAATAAATATGTCCATTTAAGTACTGTCTGTTATTACTACGGGGTTTATAATCCATTAAGCCTAAATTACGTATATTATAATTACACTACCGAGTGATGAACTGTTTAATTTTTGTATCCAATGCACGGTCCCTTGTGATCTATATACTCATTTCATTTGATTTTTATCACACTGCTAAAGTTGCTACACATCTGAGAGTTTCACTGAATCTTAGATCAAATCATCAGACAGGTGAGAAATTGATTTGTAAATAAATAAACAGGCGGTCAAAACTGTTCCACAATTTGTAATATTGATGCTTATCCCGGACTACCTTCTGAAGTCCACCTAATAATATCTGCTGACTTGCACATGATAGATATAGATTCGATCTCTACCTGTCACAGGTAGGTAATATTCAGAAATAAAAATTTTGTAAATTTGATCGTGACCAGGAGAGACACAGTCAGAGATCAGTCAGTTCCTCTATATGGGTCAAGAAAAGAAAGCTATTTCCAACAGGTCAGTCACTGAAGACTTTTATCAAAAGCTGCCTTCGCTGGCTCCATATATTCAAGATCAAATGGTAGGCCAGAAAGAATCAGGAACAAGAAACTCTGTGAACGAACCAATCAAGATTCTACTGTTCAACAAATGGAGATGTATGGGCTCAAAATCGTTCTCAATGGATGGCACAGATGCATCCACTTCTTGTGACTTATGATTTCCAATGAAACTGTTTTGCTCTCCGTTACTACTATTCCTTTGTCTCACACCTCTGTTTACTGTCTATATTGGGCATTTCTTCTACTTTCTTCTCTTGCTTTGTGTGCTAAATGGAGTGTGGTGACTTCAACTACTGCACATCGGTGCAAAGTTCTATGTCGAAAACAGACAGACAGACAGACTCCAGAGCCATCCCTGGAGTGGAACCCGAATGGGAAACGACGAGTGACATGGATGAAATGAGAGACTATGGGCGACCACGAGGCCAGCTAAAGAGGATCGCAGAGAAGAGGGCAAAATGGAGACGTGTTGTTGAAGCCCTATGTGTTCCACTCGGAACCCAAGGGAACAATAATATATACTAATAATGATAATAATAATAATAATGACCAGATGAATTTTCTGTATTATATTGAACAGGCATATCACTCAAGTATTAGCTTACCTCCGCATCAGTAAATTTCACTGAAGGCCATACAGGACACAAAACTTCTTGACACGAGCGACGATATTCCCGTAGTGGAAGGATATAATCGAAACCTATTACTGAGCTTCCATGGATTTTGGCAGTTCCCAATTTATGCTCTTCAGAGTTTAAATGTTCTTGCATCGCTGAACGAAATACTATCGCTTCACAATCTTCACATCGATAGGAAATACTCTTTGAATCACCGCCATCCAGTAATGTCTAAAAAGGGATAATAAAAAAACTGTTTAACAAGTGGGGTAAAAGCATCGTGACCACATTGAGAGAGAAATGCTTTATTTAGACTGAAACAGTGAAATAAGGATTCACATGGGATGATGAAGATATAAATCAAAAGTGATTCGAAAAACTTTGCAAATTTCACACCAACCGTATACACATATGAACTACTTTATAATTAACTATATCAAACAGAGAGAAAAAACAATCACTTCACTCAACAAATTTCAATTCCTACACGTTAACTAAGGCAAATTGATTTTGTATTTCTAGTTTGAAAATAAACTGAGTTATACTGTGAACAGAGAACCTACAGAGCATATTATAAGATGGTTGGGGGCAATCCGGCCAGAGGAAGCCTTGCTTGCTTGACCTAAGCTTCAATATAGACAAAAAAAATCCTCATTTAGACATTTAGAAAACAGAAAGATTGAGCGAAGAAATATTTACTTTTCAATTAGATCCTCATCTCTCTCTGGCTCTACTCTAATATACATCTAGAGCATTTTTATTACAATACACAACAGTTTACCAATCAAGTGGCATTGATATGTTTGTTTGTCAACAATAATTAGTCAGTGTCAAAATGTCAATGGGGTGATAATAAACGAAGAAAATCAATACACATTTAAAAGGTAGAAATGGATAGAATAAATTAATTTTACAAGGATAACACGTAATTAAACATGAAGTGGTCAGAAAAAATAATAAAATAATTTGGACAATAATAACTTTTATAATTTTAAAGGTTTATGGGGAGGGGGGCGAAATAGTCCGGTTTATACACTCATGTAACGATGGCCAAGGTAAGGAAAGTGGCTGTACACACAGGTTTGGCTTCTTCAGGTGGATTTCTATTGCTTCAACTGTCTGTAGAAGACGAACTCGTGGAGTAAAATTAAGATTAGTAGGGATGCGAGAAATAATTTTAAATGCAGTATTAACGTCAACCATATGCTCACTATCTACAAGGTGTGCTACAATAGAGCTATGAATAGATCTTGTTTGTCCTTTGCTTAACCATGTTGGATGACGTTCGGAAATACGATGATGAACCTGCCTAATTGTACGCCCAATGTAGGTGGCTCCGCAGCTGCAGTCAAACTGGTAGATACACATAGAAGAGGTAAATGTAGATAGTTTATTCTTATTTCTAGAACGTAGAATACGGGTGATAGTGAAGAGACAACGTACCTCTGCTGCATAATAAGCTCTCTTAACTGCATTTTTATTTAAATAATAACCCAGCGCCTGAAGAATGCAGTTAAAAGAGCTTATTATGCAGCAGACGTATGTTGTCTCTTCACTATTACCCGTATTTTATGTTCTAGAAATAATTATTAACTATCTAAATTTGCCTCTTCTATGTGTATCTACCAGTTTGACTGCAGCTGCGGAGCCACCTACATTGGGCGTACAATTAGGCAGGTTCATCATCCTTTTTCCGAACATCATAATTGTGTGTATTAATTTTCTTCGTTAATTGTCACTCCATTGACATTTTGACACTGACTAATTATTGTTGACAAACATACATATCAGTGCCACTTGATTGGTAAACTGTTGTGTATTGCAATAAAAATGCTGTACGTGTATATTAGAGTAGAGCCAGAGAGAGATGAGGATCTAATTGAAAAGTAAATATTTCTTCGCTCAATCTTTCTGTTTTCTAAATGACCTAAGTTTCGTGATTGTTGGTACTCTCACCAGTGAGCAAGGTCCCTCCTGAGATTCGCACCCGCATCACCCAGTTAGATCTGCAGTCAGAGACATTACCACTGAGGTATTCGGGCCCACGATTGACCTCCTGTGGGATTGTATTGGACACTTTGATTAGACACACTAGCCATTGACTAATATCAATGTGTCTAGTCCTTTGTTTTGGTGCAGACTGAATTCTATTGTCAGTCAAGTTTGCTATGCGGCCACCACCATGCTAGGTGCCTCAGTGGTAACGTCTCTGACTTCAGTACAGGGTGAGACGGGTTTGCATCTCAGGAGGGACATGACTTCTTTCAAGATTGCACACACGCCTTGCTGACTGGTGAATGCGAACAAATACGAAACTTAGATGAAGAGAGGCTTCCTGTGGTCGATCGCCTCCAACCATCTAATATTAAAAATTCACAGGGCACCGTGAGATGCTGAGCCACATTGCGAAATTGACAGGCTGACAGAATTCAGCCTGCACCGACACCGAGGACTAGCTGGACACATGATAGTAGTTACTAACAAGTGTGCAATCTAGGTTACAAGGATATATATATGTATATAAAGCACACATATGACTTAGAGAAACTATATCTAAAATGTAACATTTTATTACAGCAATCCCTCAGCATCTTTTCGTTCTTCGAAAGTTATTTCCCGATCGACATAGCTGCTACCTACTATGAAGTGGTGATCGCACTTGCACAGTCAATTATCCAACTAATCAATCCCCTCACCATTTTTTCTCTTTTCCGCACCCAGCAGTAATGCCACCAATCAACCTGATGTCAAACAGTCTGTTTCCTTACTCTCAAATGTGCCCTCTTCAGACACCCAGGATACCCCAGTTTCCGTATGCCTATCTCCATGCGATCGTGAACTGAATGATCTACTATGGAAACCATCTTCTTTTTCACAGAACCTTAACGAAAACGATGAAGGCTTTATGGACCGAACACTCGATGTACCGGTCAGACTGTCATCTAATTTTCATTTAGCCTCAGCTGAATCACATCATCATCTCCTTCACTTTGCCTCAGCCCTTACCACTGATCAAAGATCATTTACTCTTTTCCTTATAAACGCTCGTTCTATCTGCAATAAAATTCCGTACCTTCACTCCTTACTTTCACTTTGTATGCCTTCTGTACTGTTAGTTACCGAGACCTGGTTACCATCTGACTTCAATGACAGACTGTTAGAATCACCAGGATACACACACTTTAGACATGGCAGAGAAGAAGGACGTGAAGGTGGTTGTCTTATCTTTGTTAGCAACAAATTCCACGCTGTAGAAGTTGATGATTTGGGTTGCTCACTTACAGACGCAGTATGGGTTACACTCAACACTAACTTCAATACAAGACTTTTATTGGGATGTATATACCGCCCGCCCAATTCTGATATTAATACAACGAACCATTTGGGTGAAATTTTCGAACACGTCTCCTCCCTAAACTTTGACTATAAAATAATAGCTGGCGACTTTAACATGCCTGGTATCCAGTGGAATAGGCTAAATGTTTCTAAATACACTGATCGTTTTATAAATTCGGTTGAATTCTATGGATGGACACAAAATGTGAATCACCCCACACGTAAATCCAACATCTTGGATCTAATCTTCACACACAACATCCTTCCCGTCAGCACTCGAGTTGGGCCTTTATTCCCTGGTAGTGACCACAACACGGTCATTTCCACCTTTAACCTAGCAGCAAATGGGTCAGGCAAAGACCGTCGTCGGACAGTAAAAGTCAGGGACTTTTCAAAGGCTAAGTGGGAAACAACGCAATCTTTTATTCGTTGCCAAGACTGGAATACCTTTTTCTCCTCGATAGACATTGATACTGTCCTTGACAGTTTCTACTCCAACATTTCAGTTTGCTTCAACGAATCTATCCCTTGGTATACATCCAAAGGCAACCGTGTAAATCAACTATATATACCGATTGCTACCAGGAATAAGCTAAGAAGACTCCGTAAAACCTATAATAAATCTATGGACTTCTCCTCGCTCATTAGCATCCTAAAGGTATATGATAAAATCAGATCAGATAATGCCAGTAAAATTTACAAAGAAGAACTTGTCGCCCTTAAAAGTAGTTGCAAAATTAGCTCTCTATGTAAACTCTTCCGAAAAAGATTGCAACAAAAACAGGGCAACATTCCTTACATTCTTCATAATAATGTTGCTGTTAAGGATGATGCAGGCATAGCTGAACTCTTTAACAAGCACTTTTCTGACTCATACACGCACGACATTTCCGCATGCATCGAATTTGACTCTGTAACAGAAAAAACACTATCGAATATATGCTTGACTGTTGATGTTATAAAAAGTGCAATCAGTTCATTGAAATTCTCCAATACTCCTGGACCTGACTCTATTCCCTCATCCTTCCTAAAAAATGGTGGCTCTGATCTCCCTCTCCTTTTGCTTAAGATATTCTCAACGTCCCTTGTGAATAAAGTTTATCCTTCTAAATGGAAGCAAACATATATTATTCCTAGATTTAAATCCGGCTCAAAATATGATGTAAAGAATTACAGGCCGATCAATATAACGTCTGTCTTGTCAAGGATACTTGAGAAGATAATCAGTACCAAAATCACTGACTTCTTATTGACAGAAAACCTAATAACACCTTCTCAGCATGGCTTTATAAAGTCCAGGTCATGTATGACTTGCCACTTAGAACTATTCGATTTTATAACTGGACTTACAGACCAAAAATTCGTTGTGCTCATTATGTATATTGATCTTAAGAAGGCCTTCGATAAAGTATGTCATAATTTACTCCTGCAAAAACTTAAGGCTTACGGTATATCTGGCAATCTCTTACAGTGGTGCAATTCATTTTTGTGTGGTAGGTCCCAGTCTGTTAAGATTAACGACACTTTTTCCAGTACCACTCCTATATCAAGTGGCGTGATTCAAGGTAGTGTACTAGGACCTCTCTTCTTTCTAATATACCTTAATGACGTCTGTGATGTTATAAAGCACGGCAGACCTTTCTTATATGCCGACGACTTGAAGATAGTCTACCACAGTACCACCCAAGAAGTGACAAACCTGTCTCATAAAATTTAGTTGGGCCTGTGGGTATATCCCAGTTGATTTCTGGTAAGTTAAAGTCTCCACATAGGATCTTATGATCGTAGTGTAGGGTGGATAATTGTTCCAGAGTATTATTAATTTGGGTCTCGTAATTACTAAAGGTGCCAGGTGCTCTGTAGGTGCATCCAATTAATGCTACTTCGTTATTTAAGTGTAAGTTAACGCATAGAGTCTCAGGCATGTTAAGTGTACTACTTTCTAGCTGTGATACAGTAAGTGCATTCAGAAAGTACATGAGACAACCCCCTCCCTTACCACCGTCCCTGTCACACCGAAAGTGTGTATAGTTATCTAAGCTTATCTCTTCATCCAGTATGTTCGAGTTACACCAGGATTCAGTGATGACAATTATAGGGGGTTTGTATATTACTGTGAGTGCTCTGAGCATCGGTAGTTTATTTAGAACGGATCTAGCATTTATGAGGATTAGGTAAAGATGAGATTTGAAGTAGCATTTGAAGTGTTTAAGTTCGGTTATCAGCCCCGAATATTGTTCAGCACCCAGTAGTACTGTTTGACATGACGACCCTATGTACTAACCCACTTGTTCACTAGTATGATGATAATATTGCTAACGATGTCCTCTGGTATTATTGTGCCATGTGACCTAACGGGAAGCACTTGTCATGAAAGCTGTTAATGTGCAGCATACTGTATGGTTGGGACGGAGTCAAAGCAATCCAATATTACAACTGCAGTCATTGTAAAACGTCTCAGAGCTTAATGTCAAAAAAGGAGGGAGGGTGGCGCATGCTGATCAGCAGATTTGGTAGTGGTCACAAATGTGAATCGCTCCGATCTGTAGGACAGCAACATGCATTATTTTGGCAGCTCGAGAACTAAACATGAGTTTAGATACTAAGTGTATAAAAAAAGACTTTAAAAAAGTTAATTGAAAAAATAAAACAATAATGACTGTACAGTTTTAGCCTGTACAAAAAAATAACAATGCTTTCGCTCCTAACATCTACAAGCCTGCTCAGTTTCTTCTCAAGATGCTATCCCATGGGCCATACACAAGTTCGCCAGACATCCTACAGGTCACCGTATTCAACAGGTTCTAATCCTTCTAGCCACTTCTCTCTGAAATGTTACTTATATACTTCACAATAATCCTTCTATCTAATTACCATTATACTCTATTTTATCTCAACTTCCTAGGACTTTAATAAAGCTGAAATATTTTTCCCTCTTCTCATTTACACCCTTTTCTCGCGTAAAGTTCGGTTGCTCTGATGATAAAAAAACAACACTCATGTTTGAGAATAAATATATTTTCATAGAAAGCGTCATAGTTTTCCATGGTAAGACCAGTATGGTTAGCATCATACATTGCAAATGTGTATTATCATTTCAAGTACTACATAGCTTCTTGTATCTATTTTGTAAATATACTTTTAATAATGTATTATTCATAATTGCATTCTATACCATTTTGCAGCTGCGCCAAATTTTCTTCAGTTCCTAAAATACCGTTCAAGCATTTGAAGGCATAGCACTGACACAAATATATGTTGTTTATCGATTGGTCATAACTATCATCGGGAAATGGAACGAATTTCGAGTTGTCGCTCAACTTCGATGGTGACCTTCGTGAAATATTTACAAATTAACATTTATAAGAATCTGTTCTGATTGCTTGTACTATAACTCAACAATATGAACTTTTTGAAAAAGTGATAATGTATGCTAATTAACAATTGTAATTCGTAACATAATTGATCGTACCTGTAAAAAAGGCATGCATTTCATGTAAACTTACCCGTTTATACGAAATATATGTATTCTTATTATTAATTGGATGCACCTACAGAGCACCTGGCACCTTTAGTAATTACGAGACCCAAATTATTAATACTCTGGAACAATTATCCACCCTACACTACGATCATAAGATCCTATGTGGAGACTTTAACTTACCAGAAATCAACTGGGATATACCCACAGGCCCAACTAAATTTGATAAGCTCTTAGGCACACTGGATATACTTGGCTGGAAACAGACTGTCACAACCCCTACAAGAGGTAACAACGTACTAGACTTAATCTTCTGCCACAATATAAGTCCCCTTTCTACCCTAGTAGGTTCTGAGTTTCCAGGGAGCGACCACAAAACAGTGCTGTGTGCACTGCCACTTCCGTCAGGTAGCAATGCAACCCATACCCCTACTTCACAACAAATAACTTACAGGAACTACAGTAAGGCAGACTGGACTCCAGTAAAATCAATGCTAAGATCCTCAGAATGGAGTGAGTACTTCTATACTGATAGCCTCTCGAAAGCTCTAGACATCTTTTACTATAACTCCAACACATGCTTAGAGGTCCTAGTACACTACCTTGAATCACGCCACTTGATATAGGAGTGGTACTGGAAAAAGTGTCGTTAATCTTAACAGACTGGGACCTACCACACAAAAATGAATTGCACCACTGTAAGAGATTGCCAGATATACCGTAAGCCTTAAGTTTTTGCAGGAGTAAATTATGACATACTTTATCGAAGGCCTTCTTAAGATCAATATACATAATGAGCACAACGAATTTTTGGTCTGTAAGTCCAGTTATAAAATCGAATAGTTCTAAGTGGCAAGTCATACATGACCTGGACTTTATAAAGCCATGCTGAGAAGGTGTTATTAGGTTTTCTGTCAATAAGAAGTCAGTGATTTTGGTACTGATTATCTTCTCAAGTATCCTTGACAAGACAGACGTTATATTGATCGGCCTGTAATTCTTTACATCATATTTTGAGCCGGATTTAAATCTAGGAATAATATATGTTTGCTTCCATTTAGAAGGATAAACTCCATTCACAAGGGACGTTGAGAATATCTTAAGCAAAAGGAGAGGGAGATCAGAGCCACCATTTTTTAGGAAGGATGAGGGAATAGAGTCAGGTCCAGGAGTATTGGAGAATTTCAATGAACTGATTGCACTTTTTATAACATCAACAGTCAAGCATATATTCGATAGTGTTTTTTCTGTTACAGAGTCAAATTCGATGCATGCGGAAATATCGTGCGTGTATGAGTCAGAAAAGTGCTTGTTAAAGAGTTCAGCTATGCCTGCATCATCCTTAACAGCAACATTATTATGAAGAATGTAAGGAATGTTGCCTTGTTTTTGTTGCAATCTTTTTCGGAAGAGTTTACATAGAGAGCTAATTTTGCAACTACTTTTAAGGGCGACAAGTTCTTCTTTGTAAATTTTACTGGCATTATCTGATCTGATTTTATCATATACCTTTAGGATGCTAATGAGCGAGGAGAAGTCCATAGATTTATTATAGGTTTTACGGAGTCTTCTTAGCTTATTCCTGGTAGCAATCGGTATATATAGTTGATTTACACGGTTGCCTTTGGATGTATACCAAGGGATAGATTCGTTGAAGCAAACTGAAATGTTGGAGTAGAAACTGTCAAGGACAGTATCAATGTCTATCGAGGAGAAAAAGGTATTCCAGTCTTGGCAACGAATAAAAGATTGCGTTGTTTCCCACTTAGCCTTTGAAAAGTCCCTGACTTTTACTGTCCGACGACGGTCTTTGCCTGACCCATTTGCTGCTAGGTTAAAGGTGGAAATGACCGTGTTGTGGTCACTACCAGGGAATAAAGGCCCAACTCGAGTGCTGACGGGAAGGATGTTGTGTGTGAAGATTAGATCCAAGATGTTGGATTTACGTGTGGGGTGATTCACATTTTGTGTCCATCCATAGAATTCAACCGAATTTATAAAACGATCAGTGTATTTAGAAACATTTAGCCTATTCCACTGGATACCAGGCATGTTAAAGTCGCCAGCTATTATTTTATAGTCAAAGTTTAGGGAGGAGACGTGTTCGAAAATTTCACCCAAATGGTTCGTTGTATTAATATCAGAATTGGGCGGGCGGTATATACATCCCAATAAAAGTCTTGTATTGAAGTTAGTGTTGAGTGTAACCCATACTGCGTCTGTAAGTGAGCAACCCAAATCATCAACTTCTACAGCGTGGAATTTGTTGCTAACAAAGATAAGACAACCACCTTCACGTCCTTCTTCTCTGCCATGTCTAAAGTGTGTGTATCCTGGTGATTCTAACAGTCTGTCATTGAAGTCAGATGGTAACCAGGTCTCGGTAACTAACAGTACAGAAGGCATACAAAGTGAAAGTAAGGAGTGAAGGTACGGAATTTTATTGCAGATAGAACGAGCGTTTATAAGGAAAAGAGTAAATGATCTTTGATCAGTGGTAAGGGCTGAGGCAAAGTGAAGGAGATGATGATGTGATTCAGCTGAGGCTAAATGAAAATTAGATGACAGTCTGACCGGTACATCGAGTGTTCGGTCCATAAAGCCTTCATCGTTTTCGTTAAGGTTCTGTGAAAAAGAAGATGGTTTCCATAGTAGATCATTCAGTTCACGATCGCATGGAGATAGGCATACGGAAACTGGGGTATCCTGGGTGTCTGAAGAGGGCACATTTGAGAGTAAGGAAACAGACTGTTTGACATCAGGTTGATTGGTGGCATTACTGCTGGGTGCGGAAAAGAGAAAAAATGGTGAGGGGATTGATTAGTTGGAAAGTTGTAAAGACTGTTTTGGTGTCGGGGGAGTGTGTTTCTGGGGAAGTAGCATTCACTGGGTGGATCCCCAAGCAGGCTATGCTGAAAGTTTAGGCGATTGAGTCCATGTGGCTGTGCACCAGGAATATGGGCATAGTTATATTTGGTATTACGCAACCTCATAGTAGAAGTTGGGTAGCTGCAACTGGTTGTATTAAAATGGCGAAGAAAAGAGAATGAGATAGATTGACTAGTGTCAGTTCTATTTAATACCATAGACGTCCTTTTGGGAGATTTAAGCGTATGAGTAATAGGAGACGCTGAATCAGGCTTGACGGAGTGTATGCCAGGCATAAGAGTTTTGTTCCTTACATTTTTATTCGGAATCTTAGAGCTAGATGTGAAGATATTACAAGGGTTTTCGATAGTTCTAGCATGGCGAGTGAGATTTTTATTGATATCTTTTGCAGCAATTGAGTGTTTTTTAGGTTGTTTAACAACTGGAGAAATACTAGATTTAGTATTGGTAACCATATCAAGCTTCATTTTAGGGTCACTAGGTGGAGGGCTTTTTTTAAGGTTTAGGTGGTGTTTTGTATTGACATCAGTGGAGCCGGTTGTATCCTTTTGGTGATTTATTCCATCTGCTGGGATACTTTGTTTGGCACGACGCTGGATTGGTGTCCTGTCGTGAATAATACGTACATTTTTAAAGCTACTTGCTTTCCTAAAGAGATGCTGGTTATTTACAAAGCGACTAGCATCCACAATGCTATTAAACTCGAACATTATTGGACAAGATGTATTAGCTGAAGATTTACGCAGTCGTTTGCAGGTACAATGGGAATCTGGTATTTCGCATGCCTTTAAAAGTGCGTTTTTCAGTGTTTTAATGTTCGTACTGTCGGGCACATTGAAAACAATTGCATTATACATGCACTGAACCCGCTTGATCACTTCCGTGGAAATATGGTCTATAATTCTCTCACAAGACTGTAGCGTATCATAGTCAGGATAGTCAGCAGGCTTTATCAGATACCTAAGGGGTAAGAGGTCATGGACTAACGGAAGGATGTTTGTGCTATCCAGGCTATTGGATTGGTTGGATGTGTTTTGCGTAGGCAAGGAGCAATTTGTTTTTTCAAATTTGGCATTAGGTTGGTGTCCATGGGTCACTGATGACCGATGGAAATTTTTGCGATGGGGGGCTTTATCGTTAACAGTAGCGGTGGTGCTGCATTCTGCCCTCTGTGCCGGCGTATGTGTAGCCTGCTCAAAAGCATCCAATTGAATGGAACTAGATGACAGTAAATCTGCCTGTGTATTGCAATGATTATCAAGGTCAACGTCTAAGGTTACTAAGCATTTGGGGGAGTTAACATTTCTTTTGACACAGTCAAAAGATTTGATATTAGTATGTATAGATGATAGTGAGGCCACATGTGTGTTCGGACCTTCTGACTGACAATCCTGAGTAGGGCAAATGGAGGGTGTATATTCAACCACATCAGAGGAGCCAGTGTCAGGCTTTTTATTAACAGCCAGTGTGACTTGGTAAGAATCCAAAATGCTTGGCTCACAACCTGTACTATTGCAAATATCCCTGATAAAATCATTTATAACGCAAGAAGGTGAAGAGGTAATGATATCCGATTTTGACATATTTAGCACCTGTGTCAGATCAGGGGAAAGTGTAGTGCCATGCTGTTTAGGCTTGCTAGATTTATGTCTTTTGCTGAAGTTTTCAGCCGATAATGAAGCACGACGCTTCGATAGCTCAACTGGCATTTTGTATAAATTCAATACAGAACTGTCGGACTGCAAGTATATGAGACTTAGGTTGTTTGATTTTATGTCAAAACAAAAGACAGGAGTAATATGGGCACTGAGAGTCAGATGCTCGATGTGGTAATACCTTAATCAGTAATCTGAAACAGTAAAAGTAGCAAGGATAATATCCTGTGACTATAAAGGTAAGTTCAGATATAACACAAATATTTCTATTTGTATTAGTAATCGGTGACACTAAGGATATATCCTGAAAAGTGGGAGTACTAAACAGAATAATAAAAACGAAAACCACGCGGAAAAAAACGACAAACTTCGAACGAGGCGCGAAGTAAGACCAGTATGGTTAGCATCATACATTGCAAATGTGTATTATCATTTCAAGTACTACATAGCTTCTTGTATTTATTTTGTAAATATACTTTTAATAATGTATTATTCATAATTGCATTCTATACCAATTTGCAGCTGCGCCAGATTTTCTTCAGTTCCTAAAATACCGTTCAAGCATTTGAAGGCATAGCACTGACACAAATATATGTTGTTTATCGATTGGTCATAACTATCATCGGGAAATGGAACGAATTTCGGGTTGTCGCTCAACTTCGATGGTGACCTTCGTGAAATATTTACAAATTAACATTTATAAGAATCTGTTCTGATTGCTTGTACTATAACTCAACAATATGAACTTTTTGAAAAAGTGATAATGTATGCTAATTAACAATTGTAATTCGTAACATAATTGATCGTACCTGTAAAAAAGGCATGCATTTCATGTAAACTTACCCGTTTATACGAAATATATATATTCTTATTATTAATTGGATGCACCTACAGAGCACCTGGCACCTTTAGTAATTACGAGACCCAAATTATTAATACTCTGGAACAATTATCCACCCTACACTACGATCATAAGATCCTATGTGGAGACTTTAACTTACCAGAAATCAACTGGGATATACCCACAGGCCCAACTAAATTTGATAAGCTCTTAGGCACACTGGATATACTTGGCTGGAAACAGACTGTCACAACCCCTACAAGAGGTAACAACGTACTAGACTTAATCTTCTGCCACAATATAAGTCCCCTTTCTACCCTAGTAGGTTCTGAGTTTCCAGGGAGCGACCACAAAACAGTGCTGTGTGCACTGCCACTTCCGTCAGGTAGCAATGCAACCCATACCCCTACTTCACAACAAATAACTTACAGGAACTACAGTAAGGCAGACTGGACTCTAGTAAAATCAATGCTAAGATCCTCAGAATGGAGTGAGTACTTCTATACTGATAGCCTCTCGAAAGCTCTAGACATCTTTTACTATAACTCCAACACATGCTTAGATGCTGTCATCCCATTTCAAACACTAAAGTTTTCCCCACATAGAAAGACATTCATAAAGCCAAAGGATCATAGGAAACCGAAAAGACTGTCAACAAGTTACTTCAGGCGACACGACTTTAGTACACTAGGGTCAATACTTAGTACTCTTAGCTCCATCTCGCAAGCTCATAACTTGCGTATGAGAAATGAAGAATGCACCGCACTAGCCAGCACCACCAGAGTAGGTGCTCTCACAGAAATCCTAAAGAAACGAATGAATCGCCAAAGGCATAAAATTTCTCTCCTTATAAACAAGGGCAAACTATACAGCAACCATGCAGACATGTGTGAACTGTTTAACGAGACGTTTGCAGCTAACTACCTTAAGCCTACAAGTCCACTTCTCGGTTTACAACCTACAATAGAACTCCCTTCATCTTCGACGCTGAAACAAATCACTACAGTTCATTTCACTTATTCTAATATTAACCAAGCCATTAATACTCTTAAAAGCTCTAGTAGTGCCGGTTTTGACGGTATACCATCGTATCTTTATAAACACGGTGGTTCTGACATTTCTGTTTTATTACTTAAGATTTTTACAATGTCCCTAGAAAGCCAAACCTATCCAGATAAATGGAAAACGACATTTATAGTACCTAAACACAAATCCGGATCAAAAACTGAAGTTAACAACTATAGGCCAATCAATATTACACCCATAGTATCTAGAATCATTGAAAGAATAGTTAAAGATGATATCCTCAAACATATGCTCAGCTGCAATATTCTAAGCCCAAACCAACATGGATTCCTAAAATCCAGATCATGCATGACATGTCACCTTGACTTCTTTAACTATATAACTACCAGCCGTGACAAACAACAACTCGACATCTCCAAAGCCTTTGACCGCGTTGACCATTTGCTTCTAATAAATAAGCTAAACTCCTTAGGAATAAGTAACCCATTATTAGGATGGATTGAATCATTCCTTAACAATAGGTCCCAAGTAGTTAGACTGGGTTCTGTAAACTCTAAACCTAGTCCAGTCACTTCTGGAGTAGTTCAAGGTAGCGTCTTAGGCCCCCTCCTATTCACTCTGTATGTCAACGACATATGCAGCTGTTTCTCACTTGGCAAACCATTCATCTTTGCAGATGATCTTAAAGTAGCTTACACATTCCACTGTGATGACTTAGGGTACTTTCAGAAAGCTGTTCAGGAAGAACTAGATCGAGTAACTGCATGGTCCTCCACATGGAACCTAAAATTCAACCTTAAAAATGTGGTTGGATATGCTTCGGTGCACCCTCAATAAATATCAAACTGGTACTTGAATCTCTTGACTTGCCTAAACTCCAAAGTGTTGTTGACCTAGGACTCAGGTACTCTAGCGACCTGACATTTTCTGAGCAAGTGGCTACACAGACGCGTAAATCGAGGATGCTCTTAGGATGCATACTCAGGAACTTCCAAAACTTCGAAGCGAAACTATTATTATATAAAACTTGCGTCAGACCACTACTTGAACATTGTCCATTTATTCTCAGCAGCACTCGCGTAAGTGACAAACTTAAAATAGAAAGTGTCCAACGATATTTCACGTCTAAACTACTAGGATTTGACTGCGAAAAGGACTACACATCAAGGTGCATAACTCTAGGTATCGACCAACTCTGGATGAGACGACTGAGCATTAACCTGATATTCTTCTT
The DNA here is from genome assembly GCA_944472155.2 of Trichobilharzia szidati. Lineage (NCBI taxonomy): Eukaryota > Metazoa > Platyhelminthes > Trematoda > Strigeidida > Schistosomatidae > Trichobilharzia > Trichobilharzia szidati. The sequence continues at coordinate 186,639,574 of OX235271.1, read as the reverse complement.
TAAAATATTGCATAAAATATCATTCTCAGACAGTAAGGAGATACAGTTCTCACCGGAAGGCTCTTACAACCTTCGTAACCAAACGTGCACAGTATCTAAGAAAAACTGTAAGACAACACTCCGTGCAAACTTCTTCATAGTCATGTACTCTAAGGTCTGGAACAGTTTACCCCTAGAAATAAGGACCTGTCACTCTATCATTAATATATATACAGGTGAATCATTAATATTCATTAAGTATTTCACACACTAGCATAATCATTCATTTCACGCATCTGCGTGATTATTGATTTAAATTACTGAATTCCCAGGGTTTGTTAATATTTTTAAAATGTGACATTGATTTTTCTAATTGTATAAATACGGAGTTGTTGTTTAACATTTTCGACTGTTGTTTGAGACAGTAAAAGCTCTCATATCAACGTCCAGTCTTCTCTTTTATTTGTCTTGCGTGCCCGGCGGTATTATTGTTGTTGTTGTTGACGTGCGATTAAGACAGATTAGCCAGCGCATCAAATTAGATTCGCTCGTAGTCTACAAGGTCCTCATATTCACATACATAACAAATTTGGCGACGGGTTTGCTGAAGATGGACTCACTGCGTTTAGAGAAACTAATGGAACAGCAGCTAAAATTGATGGAAATGCTTGCTGATCTACAAATATCACGCTCTGCTGATTCATCTACAGCCAACGACAGCATTGGTAGTAGCATCTCAGAATTCGTTTATGATCCAGATGCGAACGTAACATTTGATACCTGGTTTCGCAGATATGAAGACCTATTTCGAGCAGACTTTGCGGATAAAGACGATGCCTGGAAAGTACGGCTTCTACTTCGTAAATTGGGAGCAGATGAGCTAGATAAATACTGCAACTTAATTCTGCCACAGAAGCCCAGTGAAAGATCATTCGATGAAACTGTCCATACCCTTCGTCATCAGTTTGGTGATCAGAGGTCGTTATTCAACATTCGATATCATTGCATGAAACTAGTTTTGAACGAAAATGATGATATCCATACTCAGTTGGGTATAGTCAATCGCACGTGTGAACGTTTTAAATTAAAATCACTCTCAGAAGACCAGTTCAAGTTACTGATTTTCATTTGTGGTTTGCAGTCTCCCAAATTTGCTGACATACGCACACGCCTATTAAATCGTCTGGAGCAAGATCCACGAATGACTTTGAAAGACGTCGGTGAAGAATATCAGCGTTTAATCAACATTCATAACGATACCGTCTTGGTGCAGTCTGTCAGCCAAAATGCAGCAGAGGTGCATGCGGTGCATCCAGTACCGTCAACATCAACCGCACCGCTTCATCCTCAGCATAAACCACCATCAGCCTGCTGGCACTGTGGCTCCTGGCATTTCGCAAACTTGTGCCCATTCAAACAGCATAAATGCCGTCGATGCCATACTGTTGGTCACAAAGATGGCTACTGCAAACGCAACAACCGACCCAGATCTCGTAGTCGACTCAGACGGCGCAACAAGCTCAAGTCTTTGGGTGTTACTGCCACACATCATATTAGTACTCCAGCACCTCGCAAATATATCAATCTGACGATTAATACACGGCCGGCACGCCTACAAATCGACACAGCATCGGATATTACATTAATATCAAAGAAATTGTGGCAGAAGTTGGGATGCCCTGCCATAGAGAAGACAAATCAGATAGCAATTAGCGCATGTGGTGGAAGACTTCGATTGAATGGAGAAATTAAATGCAGCGTTGATTTTCGCGATAGTCATTTCATCGGCACATGCTACATCAATAATTCAAACCTTGACCTCTTGGGTTTAGACTGGTTCGAGAAGCTGCATCTGTCAGAAATTCCGTTAAGCAGTGTATGCAATAAGGTGGAAAGTATTGAACCCTCAACAAGAAAACCAGAAATCAGAGACAGATATATTAAACCTAAGCCCATTAGAAAGAATGACGTTATTAATGAAACCCCAACTTCGAATCGTCACAGTGAGTACGGCTGCGCCAAAAGTGCTTCGATGTCTGGTAGCAACAAAGTAGCAACTGTTAGCTCCAGTAAGAGAAGCTCTGCTCAAAAACTGAAAGTGATGTCGGTCATGGCAGCCAAAGATCCGCCACCGAGAGCATGGCCCACGACAAAACCATGGTCCCGCGTACATGTGAATTTTGCTGGGCCGATAGAAGGTATATACTACTTGGTTCTCGTGGACTCTTACTCAAAATGGCCGGAGGTAGTACAAGTGACACCACCTTCTAGCAGCAGAACAGTATCAGTCCTGGAAAAGATCTTCGCATGTCACGGCATACCAGAAATCATCGTATCTGACAATGGCAGTCAGTTCACCTCACAAGCGTTCCAGGAATTTTGCAAGAGAAACGGTATACAACACGTGCGGACGCCACCTTATCACCCGCAATCCAACGGTCAGGCAGAGAGATTTGTCGACACCTCCAAACGAGCGTTGTTGAAAGCAGGGGGAGCGGGGAAACCGGAAGCAATACAAAACTTTCTTTTTGTATACCGAACTACACCACTGACAGAACAGAAGAAAAGCCCTGCAGAACTTCTAATGGGTCGAATGCTACGAACTCATCACCACTCCATGTTACCATCTTCGTCACATCAACGAAGAAATAGTGTGACGTATTACCGCAAGGGTGATGCTGTCTATGTGCGCGATTATCGACCGAGGAACAGAAAATGGGCCGAAGGCTTGATAGAACGTCGACATGGAACTCTAATGTACAAGGTTAAAGTTGGGGATGAATGGTGGATTAGACATAAAAATCAGATACGACGTCGATATACTACATCCCAAGAACCTAAATTGCCACTGGATTTACTACTGGAAACTTTCAAAATACCACCAGTCAAACCAGAAGCAAAACAAGAGATGCTACCCAGCCGACGATCCCAGCGCAAACGAACACAAACAGTTCATTTCCAAATCGACCCCAAGGGAAAAAGATACTAAACTGTTTGCGAGATTCCTTTTAAAAGGGGGAGGTAATATATATACAGGTGAATCATTAATATTCATTAAGTATTTCACACACTAGCATAATCATTCATTTCACGCATCTGCGTGATTATTGATTTAAATTACTGAATTCCCAGGGTTTGTTAATATTTTTAAAATGTGACATTGATTTTTCTAATTGTATAAATACGGAGTTGTTGTTTAACATTTTCGACTGTTGTTTGAGACAGTAAAAGCTCTCATATCAACGTCCAGTCTTCTCTTTTATTTGTCTTGCGTGCCCGGCGGTATTATTGTTGTTGTTGTTGACGTGCGATTAAGACAGATTAGCCAGCGCATCAAATTAGATTCGCTCGTAGTCTACAAGGTCCTCATATTCACATACATAACAATCATAACCTTCAAACGCTTGCTATATGAACCGCTTCATCCAAATGACTATGCCAATCACACGCACCACTTATTTCTAAAACGTAGAGCTATTAGAACACTATAACGCCTAGACTCATTACTAAATATTATGACACTAAATAAACTCTAAGACTTCGCAAAAATACATGAAAGAACAACTAGATTATAGGTAGTGTTTACTATACAATGATATACATTTATAAACATTTATATATACATAAAATATTAATGTTCTCTCCATATTTACATACTTTATCTCCCTGCTGTTCTGCTGCTGAGCGTAATCTTCTATATACCTCCTGGTCGAGGTTGAACAACCCAACATCTAAACTGAAATGACTATTTAAGTAAATTCAAAATCAAATTCCATGAACGATCCGATGCAACCACTTGAAAACGCTGGCTAACATTCTGTACAAGGAGTATTCTTGATCTGATATAAAGAAACAACTGGTTTTCAAGCAGTTTTCAATGAATTACTCAACTTACATGTACAGTCTGCCATGCTGACGCAAATGGCGCTAATGGGTAGTTCTAGAATCGACCTCGGCCCCATTTAATGCAGTAAAACAATCTGACATGAACTTATCTAATTTTCGTATCAAAGATCAAATTTCTTTCTTATTGTAAAACTACGATTAGACTGGTGAAAAAGATGGAATAAATACATTATTGACTCAAAATAATACATCAATAAACTTTCAGTCAAGGATGCTGTTCACAACAAAGTTATATAGGAGAATTGACTTCAAGCTTTATTTTTCCCAGATATTTGTATTACATTCATCTGAAGTCTGGGTTTTTTGTTAATGCGAAGACAATATTTCTATATCTCTTTATGTGTTACACAGACAGACTATTTTGCAGACTGTTCTGACTGACTTTAATGTCAGAAAGAACAAACAAACTGTAATTTACATAATAACTTATCCATGCCTGTACAATTGGTATGTTCCTGCATAAACAGGAATAAATAAATAAATTCAACTTTCTGTCATACGTTTCTCCTGCTTCACACCAACCTTCTACAGGACCTCCATTTATGACATATTCAGTAGTTTTCGTGTGGAAATTTCGTTTTCCATAACAATCATGCCGAAACAGTTTACCTGAACCATATCCCATCAGTTCATGAAGTCCAACTTGTAATTCAAAGCAAATTTCAGCATGTTCCACGTACATTTGCTTGTCTTCATTGCGTAGAAATTCTGGTGTAGGATCTTCGAGACGAACACTAAGTACATTATTCAAAGAAACCTTTTTAAATCCATCAACTTGTCGTACATCATCATAGTTAGGAATATTAGTTGCAACAGGAATTCCGGCAGTTGAAAACGTCACTACATCCAAACTAGTAAAGTCTGGCCGTAAGAAATTAACTTTTTCAAACGTAGAAGGCCATGGTAAATTTGTTAACAACCTTTCAGCATTATTCACAAGTCGTTGGAATTTTTTAGACACTGATCTATTTACAACAGCGACAAATGATTCAAACCTTGCACGAACACCAAAGGGATCACAGTATGACTCTATAAACCCAATATAATTTTCAACAACAGGGTTCCTATCCTTAACCCATAACCTGAAGGCATCTTTGTGAGTGGCTACTGAGCCAGTAGTGAAGCTTTCAGCATACTGATGCCACATTTCTGATTCAATTTGGTTAAGCGAAGGTGCTTTAAAATCTTTACAACAATCGACTAATAACTTCATCAGCTCACCATAGTCACCATATTCAAGCTGCAAAGATGTGTCCGAGGGAAGGGCATCTCTTAACTTCTCACGACGTTGACTTAGAGGGATTTGCAGGTCATGGTAACATTGGGCTAACTGTCTTTGTTTTTCTTGGATAATAGGAGTGTCGAAATGACTTTCTGCAGCAAGCGTGTCAGCCTGGACTTTGAATGTATCTATACGTTCACGATGAGTAGCTACATCAGATTCAAGCAAGTTGTGCCTCTTTTGTACGTTCATCACACCGTTTAGATCACGACCGAATCCTCTGAGGCTATCTGAGCTTCAAGATCATTCAACCATAACTCGACATCTATGTTGCGAGCGAACTGTTGTTGCCTACTTGCTTGATCTACATTTTTCTTCTTGTCTCCCATGGCATTTACGAGATGAGACCAAGTTTCATCCAACTGTTCAATCTTTACTTTTATTTCTTGTGAGTTGTAGTGGTTTGCATTTAACAAATCCTGACCTGTCTTTTTAATATCTTCGACGCGGGATTGGTTCGCTTGTATTTCTGCCTCGAAATTCTGGTGCTTCTGCATCTTTGTTTGCAAATTCGTGGAGTCTTTGTAACCTTCATCAAGTGCATTTCTAAGCTTTCCTGATACCCATGACTGCATTTCATCTGCATCTCTATCGAACATTTGGTAACGGTGGGAATCTTCAAGACGCTGACGGCGGTTCTGAGCTTTCTCCTTTACTGCATTTCGTGTACTTTGAAGACCTTCCTGAATCTCATGAACCTGTGCAGCCGCATAGTGGTTTGATTCGATTAATTTCGCAGCGAATTCATCAAGTTGTCGCATCTTTTCTTCCTGTGCTAAAAGTGACTTTTCGAAATCTTCATGTTTCCCTATGAGCGCTTCCACAGAATCGAGTGAGTCTCCCACATCTTTTATTTCTAAGAGGGCCTCTTGCTTACCAATCCAAGATTTCGACTGTTCAGCGTCGCGGTAAAAATACTGAAGGCCCATACACTATTCTAGCTGTTCACGTCTTTCCTCACACAACTGCATCAAGGAGGCTCTCTCTCTTTCAAGGGTGGAAAGTTTAGCAGCTATGTCTCCACTACAGGGATGGCCAACACTTAGTAATGCCTGACCTTCTTGCATGCATGTATCGAAACTGTCAGCTAGAGAATTTATCTCAGTGGTGTATTCCTTATGTCGCTCTACTTGGGCTTCAGCACCAGCTACATCCTTTGCCAAATCATCCGCCGATATTGACGTCTTCATGTCATTCATCCAGATGCTCAAGTCTCTCCAGTCAGCCAAAAAGCGATGCATCTTGAATGACTCTTCCAGTTTACCTCTCCTACCTACAGCCTGACTTTTCAGCTTATCCCATGCAGTAATTAAGGCCTCATACTTGCCTTGTATAGTGTCTTGCGAATCAGGATGCTTCTGTGCAAGCGCCTTAGCATCATCTCCAAGTTGAACAATCTTTTCATCTGGGGCAGTCAAATCCCTTTCTAATGCTTCGTGCTTCCTTTGTAAGGATTGGACTGAAGCAAGATCACGACCACAGTCCTCAATTTTCTCTGTGGCTAAGACACGATTGACCATGCTAGTTTCTTCAAGGGTCTTCCTGTATGGTCCCAGTAATGTCCAACTCAAGGGAGTCTTTACGGCACAAGGTTCGTTAGCTCCTCCAAGCCTTTTATCGATAGTTACGTGAGCTTCTGGCACGTTACAGCCAATAAGCATCTTAATTTCTTTATTCTTAACCTCTGGTAAAACTAGCCCATCTAGGTGACTCCATGAGGCCATCTGATCTGCTGTTAGCACAACTCTTTGTAACTGTGGCAACTTCTCTACTGTCCATGCTTTGGAAACAGAAACATGAAGTGACGAATCCAACGGAGAGATTTCCAGTTGCACTTGTTTACAAGACAAAGTAGACTGTGAACCAAGCGTCTTAAGGGAGACTGTCTTAGTTGCTCCTACCAAACCTAGTTCTCTTGCCAGATCTTCTGTGACTAATGTTGCGTCTGAACCACTATCCACAAACGCACAGGTTTGAACGACATTGCCATTATATCTGGCTAAGATGGGCACTATAGCGAATGCGGTTTCACTTACCGGAGTCTTGTCCAAAGTCATATCACTACACTGTTGAGCGTTAATATGCACATCATTTTTTATATCGTCGGATGATCCCTGGCTTCTGTGAAGCAATGTATGGTGTCTCCAACCACAACCTTCAACTATACAGGACCTTGGAGATCGGCTATTCTTTGCTATGTGATTTGCTTTTAAACATACGTTGCCTAGTTTTCTCTTGGAAACAAATTCCAGACGTTCATCAGAGTCCTTATCTTTAAACTCTAAACACTGGTCTAGGAAATGGCCTCCCGAACACAATATACAGGGTGGGATAAATAAACGTGACTCGTTCTCAGGATCATTACTCGGCCTTTCGACATTATTCTCTGAGAGCCTGGTAACAAACACTCGGTGTTTAGAATCAGAGTTTTTCTTCATAGGGTTAGTAAACTCCTTACTATTTTTTCCCGTGGAATGCCCATTGATTAGCAGTCCATACCTGGTGTTAGCCATATCTGACTGCTCCTTAACAAACATGCATAAGTCGCTAAATGATGGTTCGCGACCGCTCTTTATGACGCTGCAAGCCACCTTTACCCATTCTCTCTGTGAATGAACAGGGAGTTTTAGGACTAGTTGTTCAATAGTTTTACCAGAATTCAAATCTGAAACATAGTTCATCTGTTTTAAAGTCAATTCGCAGGCTTACATCTCGTGAGATAGCTTCCTTAGTAATGCTGCATCAATGCTTTTAACATTTGGAAATTCTAGGAGTTTCTCTATGAAGGTTCGGGCCACAACATGCCTTTGGCCAAATGCTTCCTCTAACAGTTGTAGGGCTTTATGATAACCTTCCTCTGGCTCTAGCAAAACACAGTGTTTGATTACATCTTTGGCTTCTCCTTCACAATACTGAATCAAGTAATTTAGCTTACTTCGGTATCCAATGGCATCATTATCCACCAAGTCTTCAAAATTCTTTATAAAATTCCAATAATTTACAGGATTACCGTCAAACTTAATTATCTCTCTTTTAGGCATGTCCAGAAACTTGGACATGGCTCTGGCGAGCTCATCGTTAGAAGATACAGCGACTGTATGCGAAGTAGAAGGCTTGCAAGGTGACTTATTATGATTAGAACATTCACGACCAGCTTGTCGTAATCTTTCCAATTCAATTTCCTTCTCTATTTGGACTATACGCATTTTCGCTAGCTCCAGCTCTACCATATAATTTGATTTATTCTCGTTGCTTCCAGGGAAATCAAATTCATTACTCTTTTCTAACTGTGGAGTTAACGACGGCATAGTTTCATAACTTTCGTTTGCCATACTGTTCGAAACTTTGTAGGATTATTTTTGTCCTACAGGGACTAAATCTGTATTTAGTCCCTCCTCAATACTGACGACACATAGTCTGGGCTTAACTATAGTTAAAACAGAATGACCTGACTTTAACTTTATCTGTTTCTAAAACATAAAATAAATCATGCAATTACACCAAGAAAAAATGTACAAATCCACTGTCATTCAAATAAAGGACAAAAACGTACCGAACAGTATTGAGGGTACGGACAAAATGAACAGTCAATTAATTACATGTATACACAAATAGAGTGACAGACAAAACAGAACATTCAAGGTCATCATGTGGTGAGAGTTACAATAAATTGACCAATAATCGCGACAAGAAGGTCACATCATATTGATTAACTGTCTATCATATAGCCCATCTATCTATCTATCGCGATTAACACTGTCGGTGATCATGTTTGGCTTCACTGTCCGCCTGGACCGAGCTCAAAGTTCTACTCCCCATGGCAAGGACTCTTTGAGATTGTGCGGACATGCCCCCCCCACAACTTACTTTCGAAAACATCCAGCGGCCGAATGTCGATTTTATCCCTGTCCATTGAAATCAAATTAAGCCATATCGCATCTTTCACTGTAATAATCTTCCTCCTCCGATGAACCACCACCTGCCACCTGTCAATATGAAGTCCCAGCCGCCGGCGGTGGAGGCTACCCAGTATCGACCTTTGGCACTGAGGACAGTGCCTCCATAGGAAGGAGGCAGTGTAACAAAAACAAAAGCTATATTATAACACTAATTGGCTACAGACTACATTTAACAAGCCAAATAAGCCAACAGAACCCATTCACACACCTTATGCATTTAGTAGGGACCATGTGCCGATGTCTGGAAAAAAAGCTCTGTGATCTGATAACTACCCCAAAAGGATACCAACACTTCATTCCTATTCTGGCTACCATATACTCATATATCATATCAATTATAGCCTTCACAACAACACTGCCCCACTAACCGCTTCGGGCAGAATTTTCACCAACGTCAGTCAACAGAAACATCTGGCATCATGCATATAGCATGCATGATATCGGATGAATTTCTGGCTGACATAGCCAACAGTCTACAGCTAGGGCAAGGCACAATCCCCGTGAGATAGCTGACACGGTGTCGACACCGAGCGCGGATACTAATATTTCTAAAATACTGATATCTAATTACCATACAGGTGTCTCTCACTGCATACCATATCCAGACGAAAGACCATCCCTGATTACCACCTCACAAACCAACCTGAAGTCTTCCTATGGTCCAAAGATATTGGTAAATGAGTGTAAAACATGTATATAGGGGATACTCATGGATTATTTTATCAAGATGTTGTCCACTCACTGAAACCACATAGTGTGGTGATTGACTATTTCTATCTTTGTATTGTTTAAATACTTACTGTTGTTTGTTAATATATTTATTATTTTGATTTGAAATATAATTCCGCCAAATACAAATTCCTGAATTCATCCCTCTCTGTGTTTTGGTTGAGTTCCTGTAATTCGGTCATTGCGAAATACAATACTACTAGTACAAATAACAATCACATTTTGGCGTCGCAATGGAATTAAATAATCTTGGAAAGTTTCCTATAAATGGTTCACCGCGGGAAATCTCCGATTATCTTGAATGTTTCGACGCATGGTGCATGTCGAAGAATGTTCGCGATGACAAAATTCCAGCTCATTTTATTACTGCTATTGGGCTAGATGCGTACAGCCTACTGAAAACTCTGTCATTTCCAGATAAACCAATTTCTCTGTCTTATGATAAACTCCGTGAACTTTTAACAAATCACTTCCACATAACAACTTTCGAAACACGAGAGAGGGCTCAGTTCAACAAACTTGTTCGTGCTCCCAACCAGAAGATTAGAGACTTTATTCTTCAACTTCAGATACAAGCTTCAAAATGCAACTTTGGAGATCAGCTCCATACTCAACTACGTGATCGTCTAATTGCTGGAATCAATATTCCTAAGTTAGAGAAAGAGTTGGTTCAGATACCTTCCTGCACCTTTCAAACTGCCAAGGATTTATGTATTACGCCTACAGCTTCAACTACCTCTGCAGTTGATTTAACTTTTGATAAACGGATAGACTTGGCCACACGAAGTTTTGGGATCGAGAAGCTCCCGACGTACCTAAGACTGAGATATTGGAGAAAATGACTTTGCTTGAGATATATAATCCTGTGTTTCCCTACACCTACAGCCATTTAATGACTTACCTGATGGACGATCGATGCAACCTAGCCTTAATACACTCCTTACCTAGGAGGTGATGGAAATTCTACAGATTCTAGGCGTGTAGATGTATTACATTCATAGTTATCGCTATCCTGATATCGAGACGAATTTCATTTTGTTTCTCAGTTGTCACAGGTTTTGTTTGATAAATGACCTTGCATACAGAAAGCAAGAACATCAAACCGTGTTTTTCATGTGGAAAACTTCATCTACGAAGCACTTGTCGTTTTCGGAGTGCTAAGTGCCATAAATGTGGTAAAATTGGGCACATCAAGTCTGTCTGCAGAAGTCAATGTCTTTTTCAACTTTTCACAATACTCAATCTCATCTAGTGAGAAACTTCACTACAAGTTCAGGCAAGTCTCACTGTTTTATAATTGATACTGGGAGTACTGAATCTATAATTTCTAAGAAAGATTTACTATCGCTTTGTAAGCATGCTCAGGTAGACCCTACTACTAGTTCAATTACAGGCATAACTGGTCATAAACTACCTCTTATTGGTGCAACTAACATTTGTTTGAAGTCAGACAGTGGTAATTTTGTGAATATCCCCTTTCTTGTTAGTGAATATGGTCCATCTTTATTGGGATTGAAAGCCCTTAGATTGTTAAATGTTGAAATCTCACTTTGTACTGAGTTGTTTGATGAATCTTTGTTCAGAGAATTAGTTTTTCAATGTTCAAAGTGTGTAGGTGGCATGCAGATTCAGCCCATCCATCGTGAAATAGAGGGTGATCCTATCTTCCTAAAGCGCCGATTAATTCCATATGGTTTGCTAGATGCAGTTAAGAAAGAGTTAAACAAGGTGGTTGAGCAGAGCATACTTATGCCAGTTGAATCTTCGAATTGGGCTACTCCCATTGTCACACCACTAAAGGCTGACGGAAAAACACCGAGAATTTGTGATGACTATCGTCTTACACTCAATAGTCGTCTTCTACAGCAAAGTTGCACTACGCTAGAAAGCGAAGATATTCTCTACAAGCTACATGGCTCAAAATACTTTTCCAAAATAGATCTAAAAGATGCTTATTTGCAAATTCCTCTTGACGAAGCTTCTAGTGCATTAACAACCATTAATACTCCATTTGGATTGTTCAAGTATAAGTTCTTGCCTTTTGGTTTAAAGGTTTCTCCTGCAATATTTCAAAAAGTAATAAATCAGATGATAGACGGATTAGATGGTGTTGAGTCCTACCAAGACGACATTATAGTTCATGGTCCGAACATCGAATTGCATAATGAACGTCTTTTAAAACTGTTCAGGCGTTTCTGTGAGAAAAATGTTCTTGTTAATCCATCTAAATGTCATTTTACTTTGTCGTCTGTATCATGCTTGGGATATACAGTAGACTCTGAGGGTTTCAGACCTGATGCTAGGCGTTTGGCACCTCTAATTCAAGCACCGTCACCTAATAATATGACGTCGTTGAGATCATGGATTGGCACTCTTCAATTTTACTCCAGATTCATTCCCAATTTCACTCAACTGTTATCTCCACTTTTTAATATTGTCTCCAGTAAACAATTTAAGTGGGAACAACAACATGAAGATATCTTGCGAAAAACTTTGGAGTTTCTTAATAAACAAGCTTTCTTAAGACCTTTTTCATCGAAAGATAAGTCCGTTCTCACTACAGATGCTTCTCCTACGGGTATAGCTGCAGTACTTGAGCAAAATGGACAACCTGTTATTTTTATTTCAAGACGTCTAAGTAAGAGTGAACAAGGGTACTCACAAACCCAGAAAGAGGCTCTAGCAGTTGTATGGGCAATAAGACGCTTGCACAAGTATCTCTTTGGTACTAAGTTTCACACAGTTACTGATCATCAGGCTTTGAAATTCATTTACAACCCAGAAAAATCTTTGAATAGATCATCTGCTGCTATGGTTCAAAGATGGAGTTTAGAACTAAGTGCATATGATTACACTATTGAACACAGATCGGCTAAGGATATACCTCATGCAGACTTTTTATCTCGTTATTCATTATTTGAAAATTCTGCTAATGACACTGATTGTTTGTTAGTCCAGCCGTTACCTGTGGATAGAGTTCGACTTATAAACGATACTCGGAAATATTACGGGTGCATTATAAATGCAACAAAAAGAGGTTGGAATATTCAGTGTAAGCGAAGATTTCCGGACTTTTATAAGCGAAGAGATGAGATTTCAGTCCATCCTGAAGGATTTCTATGTCTGAATGACAGAATTATTATTCCTCCGACATTAAGATCTGCGATTTTGGATGATCCTCATTCTGCGCATCTGGGAGCTGATAAGATGAAATCATTAGCACGTCTAACATGTTGGTGGCCGGAAATTGATGCTGACATTAACAAAAGATCGAAGAGCTGTTCCAGCTGTTTGCATAAAATGTCCTATGGGAAATCGTCGTGGAAACCGTGGCCTACGTCTTGTGAGGTTTGGCAGCGTATTCATGCAGATTACTGTGGTCCATTCTTAAATTCATATTATGCTTTAATTATTGTGGATTCTTATTCTAGATGGCCAGAAGTTATAATTACAGATAGTCCTAATGCGAAATTCACTCACAGAGCGTTGAGAAAGATTTTTAGTCGAGAAGGAATTCCAGATGTCTTAGTTACTGATAATGGTACTCATTTCACTGAGAAGAACTTCAACGATTGGCTTAAACACATAGGTTGCCGTCATCTGTACACAGCACCACGTCATCCTCAGTCAAACGGTTTGGCAGAAAATTTCGTACGAACATTAAAGAGTGCCATAGCATCAATGAGTCCTAAGAATTTTGATGAGCTAGAGAGATGTGTAGATAACTTCCTACTTCAATATCGCAATGCGGAGCATACAAGTACCCATGAAAGTCCTGCTAAACTGTTCAAATCTCGAATTCTCAGAAAGCACCTAATGTCTACGACTTCTGATGTACATTATTACAGAGGGAATGACTATAGACCTTCTGTTGGAATCATACTACAAAAAATGGGAAATCGAATGGTGAAAATATTAGACATCGAAGATCATTCAATTCATAACAGACACCTGGATCAAGTGAGAATAAACGAAGTAGGTCGTTCCGATTATAATTTTAATGATTCCGCTACTAATCCTGATATTGTAGATAATTCAGAAATAAGTCCAGATGATACTGATGAAAATAATATCACAGAATCAGTTAGAAGATCCCAGAGACTTGCAAGCAAACCGAGACCTCATTATAAATACGCAAGGAGACATTCGACATGTGGCGGATGTGGTGATTGACTATTTCTATCTTTGTATTGTTTAAATACTTACTGTTGTTTGTTAATATATTTATTATTTTGATTTGAAATATAATTCCGCCAAATACAAATTCCTGAATTCATCCCTCTCTGTGTTTTGGTTGAGTTCCTGTAATTCGGTCATTGCGAAATACAATACTACTAGTACAAATAACAATCACACATAGCCAGTGTTTATCTATTATCCTGGTAAACGCGAGATCAGTTCTAAGCAAACACTTAACACTAAGTACATTAGCTTCTATATTCATACCGTCATCGATTATGATCACTGAAGCCTGGTGCACAAGTGATATCTCCAGTGACAGCCTAAGGATTGGTAAATACAACCTATTTCGAGGGGACAGACAGACAGGTCGTGGGCGTGGAACACTAATTTACTGTGAACAATCCATGTGTGCAAGTCAGTTCAGTAACCCAATTCTGTCACAACTCAATGACTCAATCTGGGTCGAGATAAAAGTTGTCAGGAGTAAACCTATACTTGTGGGTTGTGTGTACCGACCCCTCCATCCAGCATGGAGTATTAAAATATGCCCAACAACATTTTTAATGTTACAGACAATCTGTGGCGACCTGAAAACATATCAAATTATATGTTCACGGAAAAAAGAAGGAATTCAACCTGAAACCTTGAACCGCGCGCAAGGAACGAATCGTTCGCCCTCTCTCCGGCTGCTCGCCCAGCACATCTGCTGACCAACGCTGTCTCGCACTGGTTGACACATCCCCTTCGAGAACTTCGCTCCTATCTGCCTTACTCTACGTGGAGACTTCCGACGGTTGACAGCGCTAAGTCGTAGTGGAGAATTTGTATAATCAAGAGAAGGACAATTACATTCCTATAATTTCGTACGTCTATAATTTGTGTATTTTGTGACTGTTATAGTTTTCTTCAAATAACCTCAGTCCCTTTTTTTGTGTATATTAACTTAAGTGAACCGAATATTTTATATATACGTATTTGTTAGTACTTGTTCTCTCCTTTTAATTGCGTTTATATACTTACCTAGCTACTAGGTCCACTACACTTAATTGGTGAGCCCGTTTTGGAACACGGATTGTTTCACATATCTTTATACTTATTTTTGCTATTTTGTACTTTCATTGCAATTTTTTGTCGGTGGTCTCATATTTGTATTCCCCTTTGTACCAATATTCTCACACCTATAATGTCGTCCCATACTCAGCCCGGTATATCAACTGAACAGAGTTCTGGCAGCGAGGCACAGGCCACAATAAATGCCATATCTGATTTTCGGCTACCACAATACGGCTTTGCAGAGCCACGAATTTGGTTTGGAGTTGTCGAGCCGTTGTTGGAAGCACGGGGTATTAAATCTCAGATAGCCAAATATGGCGTCGTGCTGGCAGAACTTCCCCCGTCAGTATTAACGGAAATCAGTGATTTCATCGAAAACCCCCCTACGGAAAACCAATATGAAAAACTTAAAGCTCTCCTTATACAACGGACCAGTTTGTCAGACGAGAGAAGGATCCAACAATTACTCACAGGCTGCGAGCTAGGAGCGCGTAAACCATCCCAGCTCCTTAGACATATGCGCCAGTTAATAGGAAACCATAAAGTTGATGAGGTTGTGCTGAGACAAATGTGGTTGCAACGTTTACCCAGAAACGTTCAACAAATCTTAATCATTTCGGGAAAGTCGTATGATTTAGACTCACTAAGCGAAATGGCAGATAGTATTGTAGATGTTTTATCAGACAACACCATAGGTCAGATTGCATCTGACAGTGCAACACCATCTCAGTCCACACCTACGGCAGACACACCAATACTTGCCGCCATTGCAGACTTAGCGGCAAGGATTGACAAGTTGGAAACAAATAGATCTGGTCGACGAGTCCAGAGGTGGAGTTCACGAGCAAGGTCACCATCACATAGACGATCTCTCTCCCGACAGCGTTCCCGCATGTCTTCTAGGGACAGCAATATATGTTGGTATCATAGGAAGTTTGGACGTCATGCTCTGAAATGTGTAAAACCGTGCATCTTTAGTGAAGAGAATCAGGCTCAGGGAAACTCCCCAGCCAGACAGTGATGGCGACAGCTGTTACTGGCAACCATTCAAGTCGCCTTTTCTACGTGAAGGACAAAATCACAGGCACATTATTCCTGGTAGACACAGGAGCCGAAGTTAGTGTAATACCTCCTTCACTCTCCAGGCGATCTTCTAGTACAGCCGCAAAACTCTCACTTCGAGCAGCTAACCAAACTAGCATACGGACTTACGGCGAACAATCACTTATTTTGGATTTTGGTTTACGTCGTCGATTTACATGGATATTCATAGTAGCTGACGTTAGTCATGCCATATTGGGTGCCGATTTTTTAAGCAATTTCAATCTGCTGGTTGATGTCAACAAGAAAAAGCTGATTGATAACTGCACCCAGCTTCAAGTCCACGGAATCATCTCAAACTACTCTGTTTATAACATATGCATCGAGAAGCCAGATGACTGCATGTTCTCTGCGTTACTGCATCGTTTCCCAAAAATTTTAAAGCCATCTTATAATATCGAAGATGTTCCTCATTCTGTCACGCATAAAATTGTCACAACTGGTCAACCCGTCAGAGCACGTCCTCGTCGACTACCACCTGACAAGTTAGCAGCAGCCAAAGCTGAATTCGAACACATGATGCAATTGGGCATCATCCGGCCATCCAACAGTCCCTGGTCCTCACCATTACATATGGTACCAAAAGCTGATCATGATTGGCGACCGTGTGGGGATTACCGACGTTTGAATAACGCCACTGTCCCAGATCGTTATCCCATTCCGCACTTGCATGATTTCTCTCTAACATTGCAAGGTAAAACTATTTTCTCCAAAGTGGATTTAGTCAGAGCTTATCACCAGATACCAGTCGCTCCTGAGGACATCGAGAAGACAGCTATTATAACACCTTTTGGTTTGTTTGAATTCCTACGAATGCCTTTCGGGCTGAAAAACGCTGCACAAACTTTTCAGCGCTTCATGGATCAAGTCACACGGGGCCTTGACTTTGTATTCGTTTATATCGACGACGTACTAATTGCTAGCAAGTCGGAAGAGGAACATAAGACTCATCTTAGCACTTTGTTTCAGCGCTTCGAACAGTATGGTGTCGCTATAAATCCTAAGAAGTGCATTTTCGGTGCCTCTTCTATTCAATTTCTGGGACACTACATAACTGCCGAGGGAATCAGGCCTACTGAGGAAAAGATAGATACAATCAAAAACTTTCCCCAACCAGACTCCTTGAAGAAAGTCCGACAATTTTTGGGGATGTTTAATTTCTATCGACGTTTTATTCCTTCGTGTGCCTCTATCGTCCAACCTTTAACCGATCTCCTTAAAAGTGATCCTAAAAAATTTCAATGGTCAGAGCAAGCACATGAATCTTTCTGCAACGCGAAAGACGCTTTATCTAAAGTCGCTATGTTATCTCACATCAACCCCGACGCATTCCTTATCTTGTGTACAGATGCCTCCCAAGTAGCTGTGGGCGCGGTGTTACAGCAGAAGATTAATGGTGACGTTACTCCACTTGCTTTCTTTTCGAAGAGGTTAGAACCGGCTCAGACACGTTACAGTACTTTTGGGAGAGAATTGTTGGCTATATACCTAGCGGTCAAACACTTCAGTTACTTACTACAGGGTCGTCATTTCACTATTTTTACTGACCACAAACCTCTGTGCTATGCTTTCACCACTTCGCTGGATAAACACTCCCCAAGAGAAGCCAGACAGTTAGACTATATCTCCCAATTTTCAACTGACATACAATACATCAAAGGGGACGCAAACGTGGTAGCTGATTCTCTTTCAAGAGGTGATATACACCAGCTTGAAACTTCCGTAGACGTCAGTCTTGACCGGATGGCTCAGTTACAAAGAAACGACTCAGAACTTCGAAAGTGTCGCAAAAACTCTTCCTTACAGCTCAGGGACGTACCTATTCTCTTATCAGATGCCACTATAGTTTGTGATGTCTCTACCGGCACTAATCGTCCGTTTGTTCCTCTCCAATGCCGAAGAGCTTTATTTGACCACTTACATTCGCTCTCTCACCCTGGAGTACGTGCCACCGTCAGACTCATCAGCGAACGTTTCGTGTGGCCTAAAATGAACTCTGACATTCGGAGATGGGCACGAGAATGTCTCCAATGCCAACGCTCCAAAGTACATCGCCACACTATCACAACGCCAAAAACGTTCGATTTACCGGACAGGAGATTTCAGCACGTTCATATAGATATCGTAGGACCATTGCCAACGTCAAGAGGATATACACATATCCTGACAGCCATTGATAGATTTACTCGTTGGGCTATTGCATGCCCCCTGAACGATATATCGGCCGAAAATGTTGCTTTGGTTTTCCTCGACCGCTGGGTGTCAAATTACGGTGTACCAACTACGATTACATCCGATCGAGGTGCTCAATTCCAATCGACGCTGTTTCGTGAACTGACGAGACTCCTGGGAGTTAAACATATCTCCACAACAGCCTACCATCCGGCAGCGAATGGTCTTGTGGAAAGATTTCACAGACAACTGAAAAGCTCCCTGATGGCACAGAGTGATGCATCTAAATGGAGTGAATACTTACCTCTGATTTTACTTAGCATACGATCAACTGTTAAAGAGGACCTTGGTTGTACACCCGCACAACTAGTTTACGGCACTACCTTAACACTGCCAGGACAGCTAGTATCCTCTCATGACTCTCAAAATGTGAATATTTCTGAGTTTTCTGATCAACTGACCAGACGAATGTCACAACTTCAACCAATAGCTCCGAGACAATGTCCCCGCAGAGAAAACCTAAGTAGCCATCTACAAACCTGTAAATTTGTCTTTATACGGATCGACAACGTCAGGAAAGGGCTACAACCCCCATATGAAGGCCCATACCCAGTAGTGCATCGCGCGGAAAAATATTTCACAGTGAGCAAAGAAGGTAAAAAGATGACGGTCTCCGTGGATAGACTCAAACCTGCTTACACAGATGGCGACGACATCCCAACAGCGACGTCAGCAGACAAACAAGAAACCGCCAAAGCTCCAGAGGTGCCAATAATGCTACCTCCCCCTTGCATTACTCGTAGTGGCAGACAGGTTAATAAACCTGCCCGTTTTGTACACTTTACTGATTAATATCTTTAAGGTTGTAACAATTTTTTTTTACGTATACATCATTGATTATTGTTGTTAATTATTGACTTACGTAGTTTATTTGTGTCAGATACGACATCATTTTTGTGCTGAAGCATTGCTATTTTTTTTTTACTACCTCAGTACTGTATATGTGTATATATGTATTCACAACTATTCTCCCATAATTACTACTATATTGGTTAGCGTTTTAACGGACATTATCTTTATTATTATTATTATTATTATTAGTGCCATTCAGTTTGGTGCCATTGTTCTAAATAACATTGACCTCTTTTGCAATTTTTTTTTCTTTTTTTCTTTCATGTGTCATATAAACAGAGCTGACGTATACTCACCTGTGTTTATTAAAAGAATATTTTTTTTTTTTGTTTGTTTTGTGTGCGTGTTCACTCTCCGTAATATGTATCCATTGTACTCCCACCCACTTCCAGTTCAGAAGTTGATGTCCAACTATTCACTAAAGCGTAAAAAAAAAAAAAAATCTTTTCCATTTTTTTTTCCGCATTCCCATAGTGTTATGTAGCATTATAATTATTTTTCTTCTCACAATTGTACTGCAAATCGTCGGTAGCAGTCCCTCCGGACTTCTAAGAGGGGGAGCCGTGTGGCGACCTGAAAACATATCAAATTATATGTTCACGGAAAAAAGAAGGAATTCAACCTGAAACCTTGAACCGCGCGCAAGGAACGAATCGTTCGCCCTCTCTCCGGCTGCTCGCCCAGCACATCTGCTGACCAACGCTGTCTCGCACTGGTTGACACATCCCCTTCGAGAACTTCGCTCCTATCTGCCTTACTCTACGTGGAGACTTCCGACGGTTGACAGCGCTAAGTCGTAGTGGAGAATTTGTATAATCAAGAGAAGGACAATTACATTCCTATAATTTCGTACGTCTATAATTTGTGTATTTTGTGACTGTTATAGTTTTCTTCAAATAACCTCAGTCCCTTTTTTTGTGTATATTAACTTAAGTGAACCGAATATTTTATATATACGTATTTGTTAGTACTTGTTCTCTCCTTTTAATTGCGTTTATATACTTACCTAGCTACTAGGTCCACTACAAATCTTCCCTTCAGTTATAAAATTATCGGAGGTTGTTTCAAGGTCTTCACTCCGAGGACACCAAAGGTATGATAATCTCCTGAATTCCATCATCTCAGGAGGGTGGACACAACACATAAATTCACGCACTAGATCCACTAGTATCCTAGACCTCATTTTCACGAACAACATAACACCATCTACAGTACATGTAGGACGTGAATTTCCAGGTGGTGACCATAAAATAGAAGTGTTTTCTTTCGACATCTTTCCTGAAAGAAAACGCAGAGATGAAGCTGGCCAGACACCTATGAGATTGTACACACATGCTGACTGGGACTCGTATCAGTACCTGATTAGATGTTCTAATTGGGACTCGTACTTTTCGAACGAGTCCTTAGAGGCAATTCTTAGCAACTTTTATTACAATATTTACTCAACTCATGACGTCATTGCACCTGAGAAGATTCTTAGCTTCAGATTCCCCAAAGCGATTATATTCCGACATCGTTTAGGAGAAGTCTACGAAAGCACTCAATAAAATACTACAGATATCATGACTTATCATCACTAATTGCTATTACGTCCCTTCTCAATAGAATTGAAGAGTTGAGAAATATAGGCCTCGGAAACAAAGAAATGCGAGCCATTCAGGCACCACATAACTGAGGAGAAATAGCCAAACTTTCCAAAGGTAGTTTGACAAACTCCATACGGCCTATCCAAAAATAATATATTTAGACGGCATTGCTTACGAGAATAACGAGGTGACATGTAAGCCGTTTATCAAGCACTTTGAAATAATAGAGAAGATTTGTAGCTCAGGTGGATGATTTGCAATTCATAGTGTTCTCTGAGCTGGTTGGTTTAGTTGCGAAGCTTTCGTCGTCCTTCTGAACAACATCCCCTTTCAGCGCCATATTTAGCACAAAGTGAAATGATTTAAATTTCTTCATGAGTGATATAATTGCGTCTCCTGGTAACTATCTTTACATATGTGTTGACCATTTTCTATTGACTTGGATTTTAAACTTTCTGGTCACCTGATTTACCTTTTATTAGTTGGTATATTTCGTCTATATTAACGTGTTTGTTAATTGCATTTTCGCTTGAATACCGGGCTTCTAGGAATTCTCTGGCACTTTTCGTGTTTCCTCTGTCTAAGATTTTGACATGATCCCAATCAATTGTATGTATGCATTGATACTAAAGAATACATATCATGTCTGATTTATGTTCTTGGATTCTGATTCGAAGGGGACGCCCACTTTGGCCGATGTAATGTTTGTTGCAGTTCATACAATTTATTTTGTAAATGGTATTAATTTTATCTCCTTTTTCTGTTGGATCTTTTGGTTTGCGTAATATCGAATTAAGCGATTTTACTGGTTTGTGTGCTATATCTCTATCTAACGGTTTCATTATTCTAGCTGCTATTTCAGAGATATTCCTCATGTATGGTAGAATGAATTTTCTTGTGGTCTTCGATTCAACTTTAAACACTTTTTGATGAAATTTTGTGGATAACCATTCTTTTTGAAGACCGTTTCTAGGTACTTTTCTTCCATTCTTTTCAACTCTGGAGTGCTACAATGTGTCTGAACTCTTTTAAACAATGTCTGCACACAGTTTCTTTTGTGAGTAATTGGATTATTGCTAGTGGCATAGTTGAGTATTTGATCTGTGTGCGATGATTTTCTATATACTTGTGTTTCTAAATTTCCTATGTTGGTTCTCCTGATTAAGACATCTAAAAATGGGATTTTGTTATCTAATTCTTCTTCTTCTCTTGTGAATTTGATGTCTTCAGATATGTTGGTTATTAATTTATGAGTATATTCTAAATCACTTCTCTTAATTATTACAAATGTATCATCAACGTAACGTATCCAGATTTTCGGTTTAATTATAGGTAGAGCTATTAATTCTTATCTTTGCATAACGGCTTCAGCTATTAATCCTGATATGGGCGATCCCATTGGTGTTCCTTTTATTTGTTCATATATTTGAGCATTGAACTGGAAGTATGTTGTAAGGCATAATTTTATGAGTTCTATCCAAGTTGATAATTGCGTTTTCATCACTATAGAGTAATTGTTGCATAGTTTCTGTTGCTAGTTTTGGACTAATTGAAGTATATAATGCTGTGACATCAGGTGACCAGAAAGTTTAAAATCCAAGTCAATAGAAAATGGTCAACACATATGTAAAGATAGTTACCAGGAGACGCAATTATATCACTCATGAAGAAATTTAAATCATTTCACTTTGTGCTAAATATGGCGCTGAAAGGGGATGTTGTTCAGAAGGACGACGAAAGCTTCGCAACTAAACCAACCAGCTCAGAGAACACTATTAGTTGCATACCAAGCACTTTGCCAGATTATACTCCTTGGAGAGCGATCAGGTCATGGATTTCCCAAGTAAAGCAGATGAATATCTAAGTGACTGACATACTTTTCACCACATACAAGATCGATAAAGCTGTCGCAAATCTTAGGCTTTTTAACACTATTGGTCCAGACGGTATATCATCCATTCTGCTGAAAAACAGTGGTGATTACATGAGTTTACTCCTACTCGAGCTATACTCAATTTAACTAAGCGATGGGACATACCCTACCAGCTGGAAGAAGTCTTGTATTGTACCTATCCATAAATACGGGCCTATAGCTGATATCAACAACTACCACCCGATCAACGTCACGTCTGTAGTTTCACGTATGATGGAAAAAGCAGCAGAGGCTCAAATCATTCAGTGCTTGCTCTCAAATGACCTACTATCCCCATCCCAGTACGGTTTCCTATTATTTATTATTTTACTTTCATTATTTATTTTGATAACAGCTTGATGCCACACCGTATTTTCAGTACAAGTATGAAAGTTTCTGCATGGATATCGGTAGCCCGAAGTAGATGACAAATCAAATGTTTGTGAGATTATATTCTCGAATTGGACTTTGGTTTATAATTCGTTGATTTTACTCGATACATTGCAGAATTTCGGACCAAGTGATAGGACTCGAATTTGAATATGAGTGAGAGGAAAATTCAAAAAGTTCAAGACCTATTTTTCAGGATTTTGTGGAAACAGCAAGACAGTTTCAGGCTTTTTCTTAGTCGTGTGGACCGGAGTATATCGGCCGTACGCAACGTCAAGTCCACAAACGTATTCTGGAACATTGTCCAACTTGGTTAACCAGAGGAGGAAAGAAGAATAGTAGCAGCTGAATCCTCGAACAGCTCATCAACTCTGGACATCGAGCACCCCCACTTGCATGAATGCTTTACAGAGTCTCTCAATGCTGTGCAAAGGGACTTCGAATACGCCATCTGTACATAGCTGAATCATTGGGTATTTGGGATCTGAAACTGAACCTCTGCATTCAAAAGCGATATATACATTCTCTCGCCCTGCCCTGGCTAGAGTAAAGTTCTTACTATAATTCTGATTCTTTCTCTTTTTATTATGTAAGTTCACTGTTATCATTAGTATTGTTATTACGACTATTATTTTATTATCATTATTGTTCCGATCATCCATATTTTATCATCACTCATTTTATCACTGTTTATTAATAACATTGCGTTTTCATACAGAAACACTTTATCGTCTTTCCACTAGTTCCTATCCACTGCACACAATCATATTGATTAGTCATTTTCTCACACTCATTAGTTCAGGCCAACTTCTACCCCCTTTTCTTACTTCCAGTTAGTCAGACCTTCTAGGTTACATCTTACATTACAGAACAGGTTTTTTTGAGGATAAATTTTACCAGTATCTGATTGATTGGTCTTATGATTTCTTTGTTAAATATTATTACGATTTTACAGCAGCTTATGAAAATGAATCGTCGAAAACAAAAATTTTCGTTGCTGTTTGTGCGTTTTTCTTATGACTCAATATGGAAATATTTCGTTCAATGTAAAAATCGTCCGGGAAAAATTCAGATATCACAAAGGACGCTAATATTATCAGAAGCACTTCATCATATCAAATGGAATCCATATTGTCTGAACAGGAGTGATGGATTAAAGCAGAATTCGACCTACCATCACTCCTCTCATGAATTGACTAAATCAACACAAATGTGATAAGCAATTTCATTATGTAAACACACACGCTGCTTTTATAATTTCATACGCTTATCAAATACAACAACCTACACTTGGTTTTGTTGTGTCTTTCTTTACCAACTGATCAATTTGACAATATGAAAAACCACCTCATGCTGAAGAACGATGATTAAGTTGCAGGATTCTTTGACGGACAAAGCTTGTTTCTAATTGTGATAAATTAATCAGAAATTATGTAGAGAAATGTGAAAATAAAATGAATAATATTAGTAGTGATTTGTGATGACAATAATAATAATGTTGACATGCATGTCAAACATACACAGGATAATGATAACACCAACAATAAGGAATCAAAATCATCAGGAGTAATTCCATACAAGGGAGGAACCTCGGAAACATTACGCAGAATTCTTAATAAGGCAGAAATAAAAGTGGCTGGCATTCAAACCAACCACAAACTCAATGAGAACCAAACTTTGTCGGTTAAAGGAACAATCCTGTGGAGCCTTTAAAACAAAACAATTTAGTTTATCTAATACCCTGCCTGCAATGATTGTCAGGTCAAACTAGTAGAACAGGGGCAGTCAGCCAGACTAGCCGAGCATAAAAACCTAGCAAAATCTGGATTAGTTGACCCGAATAAGATAAGAAATCTAGAGAATAGTTCAGCTACGCCACTCACTACATGCAGTTACACACAACCATACAATAGGATGGATGGGATAAGATGACAGTTTTAAAATCTAATGTAACAGCTGGGTGGAGGGAGAGGTTGTTAACGGAAGCTTTGTTTATCAAATCAACTGCAAGTACGTGTAGTAGTAATGATTCAACACCTGTCCAGTCGGATATCTGGAAAATTCTACTACCCCTACGGCGACAAATAGGAGAGAACAAAGAAAACTATAAAACTCAAGTTTCGAATTCGTGTGATTATAATTGATATGATTATAAACCTCGAAACCTCGTCACCCAGTGAAATAAAATACTGTCACTGTGTGTGTGTGATATATCTAATATGATTTAATAATACTACTTTGATAAAGCTATTAGCAGCATTAAAAACAGAGAAACATCAGTAAAAACAACAACAGTATCGTTTCGTTTTTCATTCATTGCGAATATCATACACCCAATGCCCAAATTATTATTTTTTTCAAACTGTTAAAAAGGCGAACTTGATTCTGACATCTAAACAACAACTGGGCAAATCTTAAACATAAAAATGGACACGAGTAACAACTGTGTAATTAGATCAACCAGCATGTAGCTGATTATCTTCACCGACTATCCATCCAACTCCCGACCGAAAGCTGCTACCTTGACGTGCTGGTCCGGCTTGAACACCGCAATGACCCAACAAGCTATACTGCCTGAGACTTATGTCGCTTGAGGTCCTACCATGCCAGAGAGGATGTTTGGATAGTGGTTAGATAAAAAGCAGCTACCCAATCCAATGCTATGACTTCAAGTAAATCACAAAATATCATGCCGGATCGGTCGGGGCCCGGATTAACAACGACCGCGCTTCCTGCTGCCATGTCACAGGGCAGAAGTGATAAATACGCTACTGAGACACACCAAATAAAAAAGAACAAACAAAAACAGGCCGCGTGTGACCGGCCTCAAGCAGTTGTCCCCTGGGCTCTGCGGTCACGCAACCAACTTCCACGGTGTGGGCAGCCGGGAAGTAACAATCGCCCTCACAATCCGAAATGCGCGCGCGCGAAACCTCTCTAATCCTCACTCATCTATTATCTCCATCCAACTATTGCAACTACTGTGTAAAAAGACAAGACAACAACAATCAACAAACATATTTTATTCAATTAATTTCAATAAAATCTGAGTGAGACAATAAAAAAAACTAAAGAATAATTTAACCCGGAAAAAGGTAGGAAGAGGAGGCGGAGGAGGGGGAGGAAGTGATCGATCAGAATTCGGCGCTAATTTACACACTACAAAATGAAGAAAAATCCCGCATTCGAACATTAATAGACAGCAGACCAGTAGTAGTTCAGCGACGAGTCTCTTTTCGGTGTATGAATAATGAAGAAAAGCAAAGAGAGCAGCAAAAGCGAATCAAGCGATTTTCTTTTAAAAGTTATACAAGCATGATTCTAATTTGTTCCAGAAAGCAAGCAAATAAGCAGACAAACAAAACATCAAAGTCTCGTCTCAGTAGTAGTAGTAGTTGTTGTTGTTGTTATAATGGTACTTAGTAGTCATGAAAGAAGTTGAAAAAAATGTACAGAAACATCAATCAGAAGTTATTATAATTAGCAAAACAAAAATCTGAATAATTAACACTGGAATCAATTTTCGTATGTTTCATCGTCCTCCTCGCCATCAACTGTCACAATAATATTCATCATTTATTCATGTTACTCGTACTGTGCGAAAGACGAGAATATACTGCCAGGTTCAACTTTTGATTCATTGAAACAAATTATCTATAATCATTAAATAAAATAATATAAATATATGTGTGTGCGTGTGTAAAGAGGAAATTTAAGATAAGCGCATATATAACTATACTTATATATAATACAAGATAAACCTCGCCTAGATTTGAAAGAGGTTACTTCATTCACTTATCTAGCGAGCATTGTCTCAACTACAGGAGGAACGGACGAGGATGTCAAATCGAGCGAGAAACACATTCATCAACCTGAAACCAATCTAGAAATCTTCGTCACTCAGCATCAACAACAAAATTCAGATTTTCAATACAAACGACGTCAAGTCAGTTCTTATATACGGATCAGAAACTTGGCCAGTGTGTCACAAAGAATATTTCCAACAGCCTGTTGCAGACCTTTATCAACAACTGTCTCCCCTCTATACTGAAGATTAGATGGCCAGAAAGAATCACCAACAAACCAAGAACCAATTGGCCAAAAAATATGCTGGAGAAAGTGGAGATGGATTGGGCACTCGTTGAGGAGGCCACTGGGTGACATCGCGCGTCAGGCCATAGCTCGAGTGGAACCCGCTGAAAGGGAAGCGGCGAGTGGGACGTCCAAGGGTGACGTGGAGGAGATCGTGTGAAGAGGAGCTGAAACAGTATGGACTGACATGGACGCAGGTGAAAAGTAAAGCAGAAGACAGAAGCAAGTGGAGACGTGCAGTTGAAGCTCTATGTTCCACTAGGAACGTAAGGGAACAATAACAATAATACAAGATATCAGTGAGGGATTAAAGTGTTATAAACATTTGAATAAAGCAAGAATAACAGTGGTAGGTACCATCATTGTGAATTTCGTTAGCTTCTCTCATAGATCGACTGCTTACAGCCTAAATATACGTTAGCAATTTTTTATCTACAGAAAAGTTTTAACGAATTTGCGAATCTCGCATGATGTCAGTTGATAGAAAGTTCCGAACAATTAGTGAACAATGCTCAGAAAAATAACGCTATTACATAGTCTGTACACAGGGAGTTCAAGTTAAAACAATGTAAATGTATGCATACAATGGCAAAGGAGTTACGTAATAAAGACAAGAGATGCGTAAGATGATGAGTAACTAATAAATTGGGGAACGCTGTACTGAGTTCAACTGAAATCATAGAAACAGCAGACAGGGACAATTCAACTATATCGGAGGAGGTGGGGTGAGGTCAAAGCCAAAGATTACGCAATCAAATGAAAAACATATTAATGAATGACGTCCAGTTACCAGATGGGCAAGAAAAGACTGATAACTGCTTCTTTCTGAACTCATAAATCGGCTTTCAGGGGTATGATAGAGATTGCTTCGGCAAACTTGGGGAGAATTGAGCTGCATTGGCTGTTGATAATTTTAAAGGATATCGCGACCTCACCTTATGATGTGTGGCGAGGAGATGCCTAGTAATGGCGCTATTGTAAGCGTTTGTTCCCTTGAGATGTAGGCTTTTCGGTACATGTTCCAAAAATCGGAAGTGCGCCCTTCTTTCTGTTGTCCCAATTTAGCTGCTCCCGCAGATACATGTAGATTTGCATACACAGTTGGAGTTAAGATAAGGAGGGTATCTGTCGACTTTCGAATGCACAATGTCGTACAATGGCTGGAAGATGGTTGTCTCCAGAGGTCTATTTACCCACAACCGACATGGAATGGACAATACCTACATTTTAATAGTTCTGTCCAAGTAGCTTCAAACGAGCATCAGTCAAGAATCTGTACTGTGAAGCTAGGAGAAAATGCTCTGCAGAAAAATTAGAGTAGGATTTTATGATTCTCCGTAAGATGTTGAAAAAAAATCCGTTACCGTCACAGATTTATCAACAAAAATGGAAGATGGTTACAGGATTTCATCATGAGCTTACATCGATAAGAGAACTATTGGAAAACCTGGGAGTAGTGGACAGCTTTTAAGCCTTAGTTTTGGACTCCTTGGTAGTACGCACCCACTAATACATGAAAACTGATCTGATGCTTAGTAGCGACTGGTCCTATTTAAACAGGGATTCTAGTGGGAAGTCGTGACCAGTAGGTCGGGTGTGATAACAAATACTCGACGAAGGCATTGGCTAGAGGTTGCGCTATATCGTGAATTAGAAGAAGTTGGAATTCATGGACTGGCCATTGGATCAGGTCCCAGTGGCTTGATGGTCTACGAGCTCGCCTTGTAACCAGAAAGTCTTGGGTTCGAACCCCCTGCAGTGGGTGCGTACTGTGAGGAGTCCCAAACTAGGACGAAACACCTGTCTAGTACTCCAGAGTTTCTCAATGGTTGTCTAACTCATGTCAGCTCATGATGAAATCCTCCAATCAATCAATCAAATCCCTACAAACCAATACTTGGAAATATGGAAGATGTTAAGGCTCAATTGTACAACAAATCACAATGAGAAGAAAAGCCTGTCTTCATTCATTTCCATTTTAAAGATGAGCATATTACAAGAATAGTCAACAGAAGGTCGAATACCTTAATAGCCAGAACACATCCTGCAGCTAAGTTGTTCCCCGTCTATCGGACAACACATGCTCCTTGATACAATCAAAAGTCGACAGATACTGTCGTCATGTCAGTGCTAACTGTGTATATACAAATTCACATGCATCTGCAGTAGCAGTCACACTGGGAGAACAAAGAGACAGGAGCACCTCCGATTTTCTGAACATGTACCGAAAAGTCTACGACTCTAGGGAACAAACACTTTCAATAGTGCCATTACCAGACATCTCCTTGATAGGGGTCAAGAGTTGGACATCGCAAATTCCTATAAAATTATCAGTAGACAAAGGAGCTCAATTCTCCTCAAGTTTTCTGAAGC
The DNA here is from genome assembly GCA_944472155.2 of Trichobilharzia szidati. Lineage (NCBI taxonomy): Eukaryota > Metazoa > Platyhelminthes > Trematoda > Strigeidida > Schistosomatidae > Trichobilharzia > Trichobilharzia szidati. The sequence continues at coordinate 186,609,946 of OX235271.1, read as the reverse complement.
AATCTCTATCATACGCCTGAAAACCGATTTATGCGTTCAGAAAGAAGCAGTTATCAGTCTTTCCTTGCCCACCTGGTAACTGGATGTCCTTTGATTACGTAATCTCTGGCTTTATACCTCTTGTCTTTATTACGTAACTACTGTACCATTGTATACATACATTGATTTTTTGTTTAAACTGAGATCATGTAGAAATTGCAGGTATTTTACAACTGTCTGTGTACATAATTTTTCAGACATCTATAAAACGCAAAATAATTGGACAAAGAATATTCTTTTCGATAATTTCATCTTCTCGCTCTACAATTATATATATTTTTTTATTCATAGGATATTCTAGAATAGTAGTCAATGACAATATTAGTGTTTTTTAAATAATATCGATTTGGTAAGTAAGATCACAATGGAATTACAGTTCATTAAAGATGCTTAAATTATAATAATGATAATAAAAATATAATAACAAATAGAATATCAACTAAAATTATGAAAATTCCACAAAAATTCAGGATCATTCAAACCTGGATGGCCAAGGTAAGGATAATGTCTGAACCAACTTCTTTTGGATGCACAAATTAGGCTTCTTAATCTGGATCCCAACAGCCAGCCTCAGCAATATTCAACAGTCGAACTCTTTAGGCAAAATTGAGATTTGTTGGTATGCGGTAAATGACTCTGAAAGCCACCTACCTGGTTAACATCAATCTTCTGTTCTGTATCCACAAGATGAGATAGAATAGCTCTATGAATAGATTTTGTTTGTCCTTTACTTAACCACCACTATGCAGGGTGATGTTCGGAAATCCGACGAGAAACCCGTCTAATTGTACAGCCTATGTAACTGACTGGCTCCACAGGAGCAGTTAAATTTGGTAGATAATTTTTCAACTGATTACTAGTTTGCGACGAAATATCTACATTATAACATTATTCACAAAATACCTAAGAAATACATAATCTGTTGTTAATTTCACCCTGAATTTTATGCTTCAATTATGTGTTTGTTCCACTGAAACAATCACAAGTTGTTTCAATATCTATTTCCTCTAATGCGACAATTAAGAAACACCTATTCTGCAAATTACGCTAACTGTACTGACAACTACCAATCAGAAAACATTTCGTTCCATATCAGATTTACAAAAGTGTGTAGAACTTCGGGGCACTGTGGTAGAATCTAATTCCATATTAGACCAGTTTATTTGAAAAATCACAAAGTGATATTCAGTAATAAAAGTCAATCTGAACGAAGAATATCCTCCTGAATCATTTTTCCTCTTCAGGTTCTTACAGTTATAAAATGGAATATTTGTTGTTTTTAAAATAATGATAAATTATGAGCGGATACATTTCGTAGAATAACAGATTAGCTCAGGGAGTGACAAAATAAATAGTCGCATTTGTGTGACAAACGTCGTGCTAGGCTGAAATCAATTACAAAATATTTCGGTGAAATGGGACCTAGTGGTGGTGATTAGTAGTGAGTCATAATAGATTCTTAGAATGTAGGGTAAAAGAAATTGACAAGTCACTTCAAGGTTATGAAAGGTGTCAGGTGAGTGAGTGGCTAGTACAATATAGTATGTATTAAGGAGGAGATAGTAAGATTGAAATGAGAAGTTCATCATGACATAACCAATGTGTGAAATGGAACAGGTGGAGGCATATATTGAGAAAAGAGATAATACCACTAATAATAATAAGTCCGATAGTATAAATGGAAAATTCGATGGTATTCAGAGAATGTTCAAATGATGGGTATAAATTTATGACGAATAATAATTATAAGCAAAGAAAGAAAGAAAATAACCAAGAACCTTATGGGGAATAAGCACTCCTGTTGAGAAGAAGAATCATTTATCCAAGTTTAGCCACGGTAGGGACAGCGTCTGGATGTGTTCTTTTGGATACAAAGTTCCGGTGTAGTCGATCTTATTGCAACAGCTTCAGCTATGTGTAGCGGACGTAAGCAAACTATACATGATAACGACTTCGGAATTCGGTATATCACCTTGAAGGTTGTGTTGGTGTCAATTTTTCGCCGCCCTACCCCATATTCTACGAATCTATTATGACTCACTACTAATCACCACCACTGGGTCCCATTTCACAGAAATATTGTGTAATCGATTTCAGCTCAGAGCACGTTTGTCACACAAATATTACTATTTATTTTGTCACCTCATAATAAATCTGTTATTCTACGTGAAAATGTGGCCGCCGCATAACTGGCCAATATTCTTAAGACAACAAATATTCCATTTTATAATTGTAAGAACCTGAAGAGGAGAAATTATTGAAAAGAGAATATTCGTCGTTCAGATTGACTTTTAATTCATGATGTGGAGATATTTCACACCATTAAACCTTTTATTCAGTATTAACAAATGGATGACGTGTTTTGAGCATGAATTATTCCTCAAAATCATATTGTGGTGGTGGTGTGATACAGACAATGGGTTCCAACAGAATATCATTCTCATATAGTTAGAATCATTGTATTTGCTGGTGTAACACCAACGTTTGAATACTATTTCCACAGGTCAATATTGCAATAACAACAATTCCTCTACGGGCAATGTCAGCTGAAATAGTATGGATCACGTTGGAAAAGAGTTAGCCAGCCAGTCAGTGGTGGTCAAACCAAAGCCAGAAAACATGGCTTCGTCAGTCAATGAAATCCATCCACAGCAGTTAGTTTAAGCCAGCCAGCCAGTCAGTCACGTAGAGAAATGTAGACTGCTTGGCTGGTTGGGATTCTCGGGACAGTAGAAACCAATGAAGACTTGAGACGATTGGTGATATGACTCAAAATCGTTCTCACTCAATGGCTGGCACAGATGCATCTACTCCCTGTGACTTATAATACCCAATAGAACTATTTGGTTCTTACATCTTACTATTGTTTTTGCCTCACATCTCTGTTCACTATCTCTATTTTGCATTTGTTTTTACTTTCTTCTCTTGCTTTGTGTGCTAATTGGGGGGGGGGAGTGTGGTGACTCGAACTGCTGTACATCGGTGTAAAGTTCTACATTGAAAACAGACATTAAGAGAATAATGTATATGTTTGAACATTATATTTCATGTCGTTTAATGTAATCCAAAATCACAAGCTCAGTGATTCGTTAAAGAATATGCACTGTATATATACACATAAATAGCTGTTTGATCAATTGAAAGTATACTTTAGCTTCCGTGTCTTGCCTTCTGCTGTTACAATGTATCAATACAGTCACACGGTTTCACAATTTGTGTTAAATGTACATTTTATCTCTTTTTGTCTTTCCAACTTGCCTACCTTTGTTGTTTGTTGCCAATTTCCACATCTCCCGTATAAGCGGTTGCAGGATTTTGATTGCACATGTGCGGTGTGAAGACCCAATAGATCCAATTAAGAATAATCATCATAATAATTCACTAAGGCTGTAAAGACTCTGAGGTCAGTCAAATAGGTCAACGTAGGTCAGCCCAGAATGATTGACACCACAGTGAAGTTAAATGACCTAGAAAAAAGCCAAGTCATCGCACTGCACTGCATTGCATCATTCACTTGCATGTAATCACACACCATAGGGTGGGTGGAAATATTAGACAGTAATGTAGTTAGGTGGAGACGGGGAGAGGTTAATCACTCAAGCCTTGTTTATCGATTGAACATGGAACACATGCAGCATTCAGAATGACGCAACACCGCCTACGATACCGGAGATATGGAAAGTGCCAACAAACAACAAAGGGAAAATGGACAGACAGAGACAGGGAAAGACAGAGAAAAAGTGTATATATAAGACATAGTATGAAACCGTGTAACTAAATAATAATATTATTATTATTATGAGTAGCAATAATTCATGCAAGAAACGTCATCATCCAGTCGTTAATACTGTTAATCACTCTGTGATATTCCAAAATTAACTTATCTAATACGGAAAAAAAGTGAATGTAAATGTAGAATTTCAACAGAAGTTCACACAAATTTAGGTCAAAGATTAACCTCTCTTCTACGTGAAAATTTGGTGTGTATAAGTCCTTCAACCAATTCATGATGTTACAATACTAGTTTTAAAGCAGGAATTATACAATAATAATAATAATAATAAGGCAAAGTTAAACTTCAACTACCACTAACTACTAATCAACAAATGACCTCGAACGCACCAATCACGCGAAGGAGGAATTTTTGTGTATGGAATACATATATTTTTATGAAATAATGCATAAAAAACTGTAGAAAAGTGTTTCAGAGGATACCTTGCACTCACATGTGATAAAAATAGATCTCAGTTTTAGGTTGGAGTATCAACAGAGTATAATTCCACAGTGTGGGTAAAATTTATTCTGATAAAGTCTCACAGTAATATTTCCTGAGCAATAGATTCTGCTCGAAACGTTGTCATCAGTAAATATTACTACTGTATTACACTGAGAGTTTATCGAAATAAATTTTACCCACAATGGAATTATACTCGACCACCACACTGCACAAGTTCTATTGTTATATAAACATGCATTATATGCATGTAATTTTATTTAGGTCTTCTAACCCTAACAATAACCCCAATCTTTGCTGAACCTAATAACTCTAGCGTGAAAATATCCCTAAACTAACTGTAATCTAACTCGAACCAACCCTAATGTCGCCTTTAGGTTAGCTCAACCCTAACTTGTCCTTGGCTTAAAGAGTAACTTAATCTTTCTCAAGCCTAAGCTGAAACTTGCCAGAAATCCCATGTAATTGCATAACACTTCGATAAGCATATTTTTTTGATAATGACAACGTTATTTCCCAGGTTTCACTAACTTGCTCAGTGAGCGTTTGAAGGTCATTGGTGCGGTCGCACTCTGTTGGTAGTCAAGTCAGTGGTGCTTAAAGTTTAACTTGGTCAATAATAATAATAATAATAATAATAATAACAGTTCTTTACAAACTTACTCGACCACGATTAACCTGACGAGAGTAAACTTTTAGAAAACATGTGAGCAATTGACAAAACTCTACATCTTTAGATACGATTTTCACATCCTCGATAATGATACCGCATAAAAACTTCTGTTGCATAAGTAACCAGGCTAAATGTGTTATAAAGCCACCTAAGGGATAGAAAAAAATGGTAGAGAATATAAATTTATGTGAATGATATGTAAATAGACTTCGCATATATTAGAGAATCCTTTAAAAACCCGAGGAGAAGTACTAGTCAGCGCTGTTTTGTCCTTTTTCGGGACTCTTCAGCACTCACATTCAGTACGCACCCATTGCTTCACAACCAGCATGGAACCAACCGAAGATGTTCAGATTACCAAGCGAACACGTTTGCAAAATGTAACCATCGAGATGGAAACCATTGGCCTGCCCATGAATTCTAACTTCAGCCAATTTGCGACAGACCGTGACCGCCAGACAACGTCCTCAATGACTAATCTGTCCACAAGCCCGAATTGGTGGACTTCACTGATCACGACAAGCCACTAGAATTTCAGCTAACTTCACCATGCAAAGCTGTTTCCTCCTTGTTCAGGACTTTTCCACCCCTAATGAGGACATAACTGCGTACTACACTTGAATATCAAATTCAATTGATGCAGTAAACAGAGTAGTTTTCAACTAGAAAAGGAACAACAAATTTCAGTAGACATAAAATCCCCACAGTTTATTCAAAACAACATGATTTGGAGCGAACAATTGTGGTTTCGATAAATTCTTCCTTATTCAGACTCTACAGTTATAAATCCATGACTATTAGAAGAATACAAATAGCCATTAAGGGCGTGTGAAAAGTATATCGGAAACTGTCTCTAGTGGGGTACATGTATAATATGGAGTAACAGTTCATCATTTAGTGTCCCCCAATTTTTATTTGTGGTAATTGTGCGTCGGTGGCACAGCGGTTAGGATGCTCGCCGAACATGTACATGTTCCGGGGTTCGATCCCCGGCCGCCGACGCACTCCTTTACCTCGCTAAGCCACTGATAGAACTGGCAAAGAGGGGAGGTTGGGCATGAGGCTAGCAACCCCATCCTGTAAAAATAAACACTGCTAAAGAAACTTCAAGCCTAGCCTAGCTTGAAGCCCTATGTTCCACTGGGAACGTGAAGGAATAAAAAGGAAAATTGTTTTTCTCGCACACCATTGAATATAACTCACACTCCCACTCCCACCCTCACCCCAGTGAAAATTACATTCTGTTCACTATAAACAACATGAGTATGTGTCACTCTTTTGTCAATTCACACTTTAGAACAACACATTCAAGTGAATAATATTGTGCTTTCAACTCGATCTCATCAGATCTAATTAACTCTAATATACATAATTTTACAAATAAAAACTCAAATATACACCAATCACAGTGTAAGATTGTGCATATCAGATGTGCAATTAGTCTTATTAATAGCAATGTGTAGAGGAGTAGGATAGTAAACTACATTTTCTGGACATCTTACTAAGTGGGTGAGAAGTTGAGTTACTTGGGAGAAGAGTGTATAGAAAAAGCACATTCACAGGGCAGTACTCACACTTTCATAGATACGTGCCTATTAAATATAAAAGAATTGTTGTCTGATTAGCAGAGCAAGAAAGATATGTACGGATGACTGCTTGCGAGCGGAATCCGAATACATCCATGATTCACTGACGGAGATCGGATGGATATCCGATTAGTTTCATAAAGGAACATATAAAACATTGGAGAGAAAACCTGAGACCACGACTGCAGGTAAAATACCTCCATTTATTAAGTTACAATTTAATCTGTGACTTGTAAAGTGAGATTTTGTTCCAGAGACTTTTCAGCAGTATATGACGAACTTTTTACGCAGCATACCTATGTTTGTCATTCTCTAACCAACGAATGACTGGTACGCAAACGAAGGATAGATAGCTAGATAGCTTTGCCACACACCTTTGTGCATTTATCAATTCAGCTGCACCTGTGGTCATAGTTATGTTGGGCGTATTAGCAGACAGCTTAGTCAACGTGTCACTACTGAACATCTACCATCATGGTTTGCAAAAGGAAGTGAAGCAATTCGTAGTCCTACTATTTTGTCACATTTAGTTGATAGTAGTCACGTAGTGGGTAAAGTAAAACGAAAGTTTTCAAAGTGGTGATTTGTCGCATCCAACCGAATCTTTCCAATGGACTTCGCATTACTCTTGTTCACACAGCTAACGTGATAGGCATTCGAACTATCAATTATAACGTTTTCGTATTTCCCAATGAATGAATGAAAAATAAAACGATATTGTTGTTTTTACTGGCGTTTCACTGTTGAATGCTGCTAATAGCTTTATCAAAATATTATTAAACCAGAATTCACTACAAAATCTCAGCTTATATACAGCAATATCGTTTTGTTTTTCATTCATTGGGATAATTACTATAAACCAGAGTTTGTGTCAACTCTCTTTCTTCCTCATCAAATGTGTCTTCGGCCGGTATTCTTTGGATTCTACTGAAGAGGCACCTCACTTACTAGGGCTCTATTGTACCGAACAGGGCAGAAACATTACGTCTTCTTATTGTTCTGTTTAAATTACTATTATAGAAAAAAATATGGCGAGCCAAGTTTACTTCTATCATATACAGCAGGTTCAAGGTGAGGACAGTTACTCATCGAAGAGGACATTGCGAAATGGTCACACTATATCATGAATTAGGAGAAGTTAGATATCATGAACTGGTCATTGGATTACGTCCCAGTGGCTCAATGTTCCACGAGCTCGCTTGTCTTGTAAAAAGAAGGTCATTGGTTCGAACCCTGTCGGTGGGTGCGTACTGATGAAGAGTCCCGAACCAGGCTGACGAAACAGCTGTCCAGTACACCCAGCTTCTTTTCCGATGGTTCTCTAATTGATCTCAGCTCATGATGAAATTTTCCAACCAATATATACATACGAAACAAAATCAGATTACATTTAAAAACTGAACCACTTGGTTAGCTGAGTTCGCCGCACTTAACTCTAGAGAACAAAAATAACAAGTCTGACGATACCCCGATAGATATTCTACCTGAGTACAATACCATCAAAAGAGAAAAAACTTGCCTGAATTTGTTCTCACGATATCAGTTTCTGATAGGACTGACGGATCGAACGGTGGATATGCAAAAATCAATGGACGCCCAGTTGAACTTTTCTCACCACCCGGCCTAGAAGGCATATGAACAAAAAAAAGTTTAATTTAAAACACAAAGCTTGGTACAAAATAGGCGCCAAGACGATGCACTATACAACAATAATGATAAAACAACTCGTGAACAAAATGGGCAGAGAATGAATACAGAACTCCATCTGGGATGGTAGCTGTTTTATTTATCAAGATGAAACAGCATTCGTCGAATTATTGTCAGAAGGGGAAGAAGAAAAAAGGATAACTGCAGCACATTCGCCACTGATTGTCATTCTTGGCCACATCCGATAATGTTTCAAGCTATCTTTCGGATCTTTAACCAGGGAGTCGTGATTTATCAACCAAAGCTAACCTACCACAAATATCCTTCATCCCACAACGCCACGTCATGCACTGACCGACCAACAACCTTTCCGCTTTTTCCATCCAGTCCTAGGGCTAGGCGAACAGAGATTTGTATGGAAGCCACTGGGATGACATTTGTAGTATATGTCCAAACCACTGAAGCCGGTGTTTCCAGATGACGACACTCAGTGAATAGTGCCTTCCAATGTGTCCAAACACACACTGTCTAACCTAAGAATTACTTACATGATGATGTCGTCGAATCATATGCTCATCAAAGTGCAGCTCCACTCAACATAGTCGAACAAAGCATAGAATCGCAGTCAAACCTCACTCTACCTCAACTTCTTTAATCGACTTCAAGAAGGCCTTCGACAGTGCACCATTGACCGAGAAGTAATTTGGAAACTACTGCAACACTACGGCGTGCAGTACCCAAATCTTTATCAACCTCATTCAACAGCTGGCTGGCTGGCTGGCTATATGACAATGTCACGTGTCAAGTGATCCACAACAGAAAACACAGTGAGGCGTTCGACATGAACACAGGAGTCGGTCGGTCGTTCGGTTTTTGACATAGAACTTTGCACATATGTGCGGCAGTTCAAGTCGCCACACGAACACAGGAGTAGGACAAGCTGACTGTCTATCATCACTACGGATAATATTCTTAATTGTGGTGGACTGGATTATGCGTCAGACTGTGCACAGGGAGCGAGGAGACAGGAGCACGCTCGATCATCGATGAGGAGACTCTAGAAGATCTGGATTATACGCGTGGATGATATATGTCTAGTGTCACACAAACTTGAAGACTTGCACGCAGGCGAAAACCAACAAATTGACTGAAGAAGTGGCCACAGAAGACAGAACTCCACCGTAACATAGAGAAGATGGAGGTGATGAAGATAACCAACCAACCAACCAACCCACCAATCAACGTCGACCGGAGAAGTTTGAAAGAGGTCATATCTTTCACTTATCTGAGAGCCATACTTTCAACTGCAGGCGACACCACGAATGAGAATTTCAAAACCACAATGGGGAAGGTGGGACAGACTCTCATCACTTTGAAATCAGCTCGACAACCTTCTGCACTCCGCAGCATACACAACAAAATTAGGAATTTTAACGCCAATGTTAAGTCAGCTAGTCAGCCATTCCCTATAATATATGAGTCTGAGACTTGGAGCGTCACGAAAAACATACCCTAGAGGCCATTGAAGACTTTTATCAACAACTACCTTCACTTAATGTTGAAGACCAAAGGCAGGCCAGGAAAAATTAGCAACAAGAAACTCTTGGAACGAGTTATCCAGCAATTTATTGACCAACAAATATTCCGAAGAAAATGGAGATGGACCGGACACACATTGAGGAGACTGAAGAATGATATGGCGCACAATGCAGGCCATCGCTCGAGTAGGACCCGAACGGGAAACGATGAGTTGGGCGGCCGAGATTGATATGACGGGGATTGTGAGAGGAGCAGATGAGAGACTTTAGGCAATCGTGGACCTAGATAAAGACGACAGCAGAAAAAAGGAACGAGGTGGAGATGCGTTGTTGAAGCCCTGTGTTCCACGCGGAACCCAGCGAATAATAATAATAACAAGTGAACAAATTTTTAAAGATGAATGAGTACAGACCAGTAAATATAATTGCAGAAGGTATATTATACACGAGAATGTTACCAATATAAAAAGTATACAAATATATATATATATAACCAGTAAAATGAATTTACTCACTGAAATGTGAACGTAGAATGAGAACGATTTGTAGCTGTAGTCATTGGTGTCTCAGGTGCAATCCACAGCACACACGTAATATCAGTCGGAGTAGTACTAGTACTCGGTTTCAATGAACTACCAAAATTATTGGACGGAGGGAAATTCCGATTAGCTATCAACAGGGCATTGGCTAAATGTAAGCCAACACGTGATCGACCATCACATGATGACAAGAGTAAAATACAATCATCATCATTCTTCGCTGCTTCCATTAACAGGTTAGCCTGACAATTTAAAAGATTTAAAACTAATAGTTACCATCTATAATGGAGAATATTTATAGCTTAGGTGAATGATTTTCACATTTAGTTGTGTTCTGTGAACTGGCTGATTTAATTGCACAGCTTTCATTGTCCTGCTAGACAACATATCCATTCAGCGCTAAAAATGATGACAATGAGAGAATAACATATGGAGGTTTTATATGTAAGCGAAGTTCAACGATAGCGTCCCAGAAGTGCGAACGCTAAAATGACCTTGAACGCATGCTAGTCGTTGGCCTACGGCACCACCTGTCATTATCATAGCTGAAATATCAATGCTATTCACCAACTAAGCAGCAACTTTCACCCAGATCACCTTTTCAAGTACTGTTTGGACAATGTGTTAATAGCTCGCTCGCTAGGGTTAGGATTAGGCTTAAGGTAAGTATTGGGGTTAGGGTTAGGCCTGCGGCTAGGATAAGGGTTGTAATTAGGGTTAGAATTAAGGTTAGGTTTACGATTAGGGTTACATTTAGAGCTGATGTCACTTATTCGAATTTGTTTTATTATCCACATTTTCCTGGTGAATAATCATCGATCCTCTTACTGGAAACCATAGTAATTCAACCGAGGCCTTTGTAAAACAAGATACGAGAGATAAACGATGCACAAAAGCAGCTCATCTTCAGTCACCTCGGTGAATACATGTACAGAAACTAGTGTAACTAACTCAGCAACTGATACTCCCTCCTCATTACACCTAGGACGTGTTTTTAAGTGATGTCAGAGAAAGATACCCTGTTTAATGTGTTTTCATGCATTTTCTTGTCAATATACATCATTTTTCATGCAAAAATTCCTCATTTTATGATTGGTCGGATCAAGGACACTAGTGCGTTCACATCGTTTGGGATGCTATTGTTGAACTTTGCCTACCATAATACATAATGTCTATATAATCACTATGACGTAAAGAAGTCTGAAATAACCAAACTATCGATATAAACTCCGAGTTATGAATATCACAGTATTTTTTTACTCCTTCTAATACCTACTCAGATTTTACTATTATTAACCACTTTGAATTCCTAGCGGCAAACAGGGCTTTAACAGAAAACCTCCACGTTGTCCTATTCACTGAAGTTACACTAGAAGGATAGTGTGGCGCATAATGTCACTCGAAGTTCTTCGCATTTCTACTGCCTCATCCGAACTGATTGACGCAAGACGACTGATTCCGGCGAGCTCCGATAATGATGATGAGGAGCAAAAGCTGCTCAAACAAAAACTAACAAGAAGTTTTCGCAACGACCGGGAACTGTGCTGGTGGGGGGTGACAAAAGTGAAAGAGATGGAAAAGGCATCGACGATTGGTAACATCAGACAACTACTTAGACTTATCAGGGAAACAGATGGTGGAAGGCGAATGATGATAAGTGAAACAATCTGTGAGGAAAATGGCACCATAATTAGCTCTTACCATGGACGCCTGAAACACTGGAAAGAAAACATTGAGGAGAAATTTAATCGGCCTGCAGCCATGCTCAACTTACTCAGCATCCAATACCTACCTCCCTGAATCGGATATATACACAAGTCCTCCGGCCTTAACTGAGGCTACAAAAGCCGTTACTAGTCTGAAACGAAGCAAAGCACGGAGACCTTCTGGAATAAGTCCATCGGTGTTTAAAGATGGCGGAGAAGGTCTACTGTTAGCATTAACTAAAATATTAGGCAGCGTCTGGGAGTCAGAGGAAGTCCCATTGGGTTGGTGTAAGTCATTGATTATTCCGATATACACGATTGGAGACAAGTCTCTGTGTGATAATCACAGGGAGATTAGCTAGCTTGACTAATATGGCATCTAACGTTGTGGGCTGAATAATCAAGCGTGGACTAAGTGGTGCTCGAGAGGCACAAATACGAGAGAACGAGGCAGACTTCAGACCAGAAAGAGGGTGGGTGTATTCAACAGATTCTGCTGTTTGTGCCTTTTTCTTATGACTCAATATCGGAATATTTCGTTCATTGAAGATTCTGGAACATAGGCATACTTACCGGCGTTCAACAATCGTCATATTTCTCGACGTGGAAGCAGCATCCGATTCCTTCGACCGACAGGTACCATGGCGATGTCTCACTGTCAGGGGAATACCGAGGAAATACATCGCACTGACCAAGGCACTCACTCTACTCACACTCATGCTGCGAGCCAGATGAGAGAGAGCCTACGGAGGGACAGTTGTCATCTGAAGTCGTGACACCAAAGGGTGTCTGTCAGGTATGCCCACTATCCCCATTTTTGTTTAATTTCATCATAGATGTACTGATGAACTTAACTCTGACCGACTACTTCACCGACTTAGGGATTGACTTGTTACCATTAGGGAATAATCTCGTTGACTTCAAATATGCATGCGTATGTTATAGTCCATTTGGTGAGTGAAGACGCGGAGGGAAAGAAGAGTCTTCTAAACACACCTTAAGCAGCTAGAAATCTTCGAGTGTTTGGCATGCGATTCGCTCCTGCTGTCAAATGGAAGCTGATACTGCAGGTGCTATCCAGCTGGCTGTCGACCAAAGGACCTGTGTACTGTTCAGCAGTATGCTTCGTCCTCCTTCAAGGCTGTGAGTGAGACCTGGCCATTGAGAGTGGAAGACATCAAAAATCCGGCTAGCCAGCTGTCTTTGATCATAGGTACCCGATTTCTATCTCCTGTGTAAGGTGGTAGGTGTAATAGGGTGAGCAATATTGAGGTGAGGTGTCGGTCGAGTGCTAGTTGGGTAGGTAGGTAGGTAGGTAGGTGGGAGGGAAATCAATCGATGAGTTTGTGAAGTTACACCGATTGAGATGGTTAGGACATGTGTTAGGCATGCATTGCTAGCCATCGCCTTCCTCGACCGACGGACAATGTGAGTTGAAATAGGATGGATCAGGTTGGAAAATAGTTAACCAGCCAGTCAGTCAGTGGTGGTCAAACCAAAACTAGCCAACATGGCTTCGTCAGTCAGTGAAATCCATCCACAACAGTTAGTTTGTGCCAGCCAGCCAGTCAATCAGTCACATTGAGAAGTGTACACTGGTTGGCTGGTTGGGGCTCTCGGCACCTTAGAAACCAATGAAGGCATGAGACAATTGGTGATATGAAAAAGAGAAGACGTTCAGCGAAGAGACTCTTTTCGCCGGCGAATTCATTCACATATCTGTACAATCGCATTTATATATAATTATTTGTGTATGTGTGTATATGTGGTTTGTCAAGTTTAGATAATACAAGACTGATCTAGTATAGAAACAAGGTTAATTAGACAGACAGCAACTAAAGTAACATTGAGTTAGTAAGTTAGATCACGCAATATAATTGACTAAAATGTTTCAATTCAGGTTAGGATAGCAACAGAGGTAATTACAGGTAGAGAGAGACTAAGTAGAAGTGGGGTAGAGAATAATGCCATTTATATTAGAAGTGAAATTGAGCAAATAAGTTGGATGACGTAACATAAATGACTAGAAATTGAGCGTTGGTCAAGTCGGTAACAGTGGTAGTGAGGTGTAGAAATTAAATCGGGTGGGGGTAGAGAACAAGAAGGTTGAAAACGTAAAATATTACAGTTGAGAAGACAAATTGATACTAATGAAGAGATAGAAAAAAATATTAGGTAGAATTTACTTGTCGGGTAATAAGATAGATTACGTCCATTGCAAGTGTAGTGATTGAACGAACTTCTTCTGTATGCCGAGTTCAGGACTTAGCAAGTGAATCGCCATTGCTTCTGCAGTTTGAAGAAGTCTGATTCGTACACCTTTAGGAAGACTACTTCGTATTCTGTAGACGACTTTGAAGTTTGTTTGGGGTGTAGCTTGGTGTCCGGAATCTATCAGATGTTCTAATATGGAGCTGTGGGGGCATCGTTTTTCTCCTTTGTAAAACCATGTTGGTTAGTGTTCGGTGATACGTTTGGAAAGTGAACGCTGGGTACGGCCGACATACCTGGCTCCACACGAGCAGGTGAATTGGTAGATACACCTTGATGAGGCCAGCAGTGGTAGCTTATCCTTCACGTTCACATGAATCAAAGGTTTTGTCGCGAAGATTAGTCGTAGTTCACTTGCGAAGAGGATCTTCTTAAGTGAGTGCGACAGTCGATTTTTCAGTGTTTCCGCAGATATATCTTCATTGAATTGAAGATTCATGTAGAGTAGTTTTTTCGGGACGCTAACCATGGGCGGCTTTTGTGGTCTAGGATTCATAGATTTTGCAATAAATCGTTCTGGATAACAATTCTCGACGAGGATTCTCTTCAGATCGTTCTGCTTACTATAGTTATTTTGAATCTGTCTTTTTTTCCTTTGTATAGTAGTTACATGAAGTGTGGTAACTCGAACTGTTATACTTCGGTGCAAAGTTCAATGTTGAAACTAGTCAGTCAGTCAGTCAGTCGATCACACCATCAATACATTTTGACTTTTGTACACAACTGACTTTCTAAATGCAAATGTGACTGATCAACTTTTGAAGTTCACTTGGTTTTATTTGCTCAAACAAATTTCAAAGGTTTTTGTTTTTGAAGGTTGTTACATATTTACACATTGTCACCAAACTCCAACTACTACTACTGCTACTTCAAACAGCTCAAGCTAATCAATAAATATGTCCATTTAAGTACTGTCTGTTATTACTACGGGGTTTATAATCCATTAAGCCTAAATTACGTATATTATAATTACACTACCGAGTGATGAACTGTTTAATTTTTGTATCCAATGCACGGTCCCTTGTGATCTATATACTCATTTCATTTGATTTTTATCACACTGCTAAAGTTGCTACACATCTGAGAGTTTCACTGAATCTTAGATCAAATCATCAGACAGGTGAGAAATTGATTTGTAAATAAATAAACAGGCGGTCAAAACTGTTCCACAATTTGTAATATTGATGCTTATCCCGGACTACCTTCTGAAGTCCACCTAATAATATCTGCTGACTTGCACATGATAGATATAGATTCGATCTCTACCTGTCACAGCTAGGTAATATTCAGAAATAAAAATTTTGTAAATTTGATCGTGACCAGGAGAGACACAGTCAGAGATCAGTCAGTTCCTCTATATGGGTCAAGAAAAAAAAGCTATTTCCAACAGGTCAGTCACTGAAGACTTTTATCAAAAGCTGCCTTCGCTGGCTCCATATATTCAAGATCAAATGGTACGCCAGAAAGAATTAGGAACAAGAAACTCTCTGAACGAACCAATCAAGATTCTACTGTTCAACAAATATTCCGAAGGAAATGGAGATGTATGGGAAACATACTGAGTTGACCCCGTTGAGTGATATGGCACTCTCCAGGGTCACGACTAGTGATGTCTGTCAGGGATGCTCATTATCCCTATTTCTATGCAATGTCATCATAGATGTACTAATGGATTTAACCCTAACTCACTTCAAAGACTCAGGGATTGACTTGTTACCAAGGAATAATCTCGTTGACTTAGAATATGCAGATGACATAGTCCTTCTAGGCGAGGACGCTGACAAAATTCAGCAGAGTCTTCTGAACACCTTGAGCTGCAATCAATCTACGAATGTTTGACATGCGATTCGCTCCCGCCAAATGCAAGATGATGTTACAGGATTGGACTAAACCGACTCCTAGATTAGAAATCGCAAGTGAAGTGGTAGACCACGTTGACCACTTCACTTACTTGGGAAGTACCATCAGCCAACGCCGACGGGTTGATCTCTGTCGAAATCGCAGTACGGATACAGAGGGCTAGTTTCGCATATGCCCGCCAGTTTACGCCGTCTCTGGCTTAGTAGACGTGATATCCGGCTATAGACCAAACGATGGGTGTACTGCACAGCAGTCCGCTCCGTCCTCCTTTATGACTAGCTGTGAGCGAGACCTGGCCATTGAGAGTGGAAGACATGAAAAGATTAGCTGTCTTCCATCATAGGTGTCTGCGTTCTATCTCCCGTGTGAAGTGGTATAATAAGGTGAGCAATATTGAGATTAGGCTACGGTCGAGTGCTAGGTAAGAAGGGAGGGGAAATCAATCGACGAGGTTGTGAAATTACATCGACTGAGATGGTTAGGACATGTGTTACGTATGCCTAGTCATCGCCTTCCTCGACCGATAGGCAATGTTAGCTGATAATATGGGGTCAGGCTGGAAAAGAGCTAGCGGCGGTCAAACCAAAACATGGCACCAGTCAATGAAATCTACAACAGTTAGTCTAGGCCACGTAGGAAGGTGTAGATTTCCTGACTGGTTGGGGTCCTCGGGACGGTAAAAACCAATGGTTGGAAACAACTGGTGACATGGCTCAAAATCGTTCTCAATGGATGGCACAGATGCATCCACTTCTTGTGACTTATGATTTCCAATGAAACCGTTTTGCTCTCCGTTATTCCTATTCCTTTGTCTCACACCTCTGTTTACTGTCTATATTGGGCATTTCTTCTACTTTCTTCTCTTGCTTTGTGTGCTAAATGGAGGGAGTGTGGTGACTTGAACTACTGCACAACGGTGCAAAGTTCTATGTCGAAAACAGACAGACAGACAGACTCCAGAGCCATCCCTGGAGTGGAACCCGAATGGGAAACGACGAGTGACATGGATGAAATGAGAGACTATGGGCGACCATGAGGCCAGCTAAAGAGGATCGCAGAGAAGAGGGCAAAATGGAGACGTGTTGCTGAAGCCCTATGTGTTCCACTCGGAACCCAAGGGAACAATAATATATACTAATAATGATAATAATAATAATAATGACCAGATGAATTTTCTGTATTATATTGAACAGGCATATCACTCAAGTATTAGCTTACCTCCGCATCAGTAAATTTCACTGAAGGCCATACAGGACACAAAACTTCTTGACACGAGCGACGATATTCCCTTAGTGGAAGGATATAATCGAAACCTATTACTGAGCTTCCATGGATTTTGGCAGTTCCCAATTTATGCTCTTCAGAGTTTAAATGTTCTTGCATCGCTGAACGAAATACTATCGCTTCACAATCTTCACATCGATAGGAAATACTCTTTGAATCACCGCCATCCAGTAATGTCTAAAAAGGGATAATAAAAAAACTTTAACAAGTGGGGTAAAAGCATCGTGACCACATTGAGAGAGAAATGCTTTATTTAGACTGAAACAGTGAAATAAGGATTCACATAGGATGATGAAGATATAAATCAAAAGTGATTCGAAAAACTTTGCAAATTTCACACCAACCGTATACACATATGAACTACTTTATAATTAACTATATCAAACAGAGAGAAAAAACAATCACTTCACTCAACAAATTTCAATTCCTACACGTTAACTAAGGCAAATTGATTTTGTATTTCTAGTTTGAAAATAAACTGAGTTATACTGTGAACAGAGAACCTACAGAGCATATTATAAGATGGTTGGGGGCAATCCGGCCAGAGGAAGCCTTGCTTGCTTGACCTAAGCTTCAATATAAACAAAAAAAATCCTCATTTAGACATTTAAAAAACAGAAAGATTGAGCGAAGAAATATTTACTTTTCAATTAGATCCTCATCTCTCTCTGGCTCTACTCTAATATACATCTAGAGCATTTTTATTATAATACACAACAATTTATCAATCAAGTGGCATTGATATGTTTGTCAACAATAATTAGTCAGTGTCAAAATGTCAATGGGTTGATAATAAACGAAGAAAATCAATACACATTTAAAAGGTAGAAATGGATAGAATAAATTAATTTTACAAGGATAACACGTAATTAAACATGAAGTGGTCAGAAAAAATAATAAAATAATTTGGACAATAATAACTTTTATAATTTTAAAGGTTTAGGGGGAGGGGGGCGAAATAGTCCGGTTTATACAGTCATGTAACGATGGCCAAGGTAAGGAAAGTGGCTGTACACACAGGTTTGGCTTCTTCAGGTGGGTTTCTATTGCTTCAACTGCCTGTAGAAGACGAACTCGTGGAGTAAAATTAAGATTAGTAGGGATGCGAGAAATAATTTTAAATGCAGTATTAACGTCAACCATATGCTCACTATCTACAAGGTGTGCTACAATAGAGCTATGAATAGATCTTGTTTGTCCTTTGCTTAACCATGTTGGATGATGTTCGGAAATACGATGATGAACCTGCCTAATTGTACGCCCAATGTAGGTGGCTCCGCAGCTGCAGTCAAACTGGTAGATACACATAGAAGAGGTAAATGTAGATAGTTTATTCTTATTTCTAGAACGTAGAATACGGGTGATAGTGAAGAGACAACGTACCTCTGCTGCATAATAAGCTCTCTTAACTGCATTTTTATTTAAATAATAACCCAGCGCCTGAAGAATGTAGTTAAAAGAGCTTATTATGCAGCAGAGGTACGTTGTCTCTTCACTATCACCCGTATTTTATGTTCTAGAAATAATTATTAACTATCTAAATTTGCTCTTCTATGTGTATCTACCAGTTTGACTGCAGCTGCGGAGCCACCTACATTGGGCGTACAATTAGGCAGGTTCATCATCCTTTTTCCGAACATCATAATTGTGTGTATTAATTTTCTTCGTTAATTGTCACTCCATTGACATTTTGACACTGACTAATTATTGTTGACAAACATACATATCAGTGCCACTTGATTGGTAAACTGTTGTGTATTGTAATAAAAATGCTACATATGTGTGTTAGAGTAGAGCCAGAGAGAGATGAGGATCTAATTGAAAAGTAAATATTTCTTCGCTCAATCTTTCTGTTTTCTAAATGACCTAAGTTTCGTGATTGTTGGTACTCTCACCAGTGAGCAAGGTCCCTCCTGAGATTCGCACCCGCATCACCCAGTTAGATCTGCAGTCAGAGACATTACCACTGAGGTATTCGGGCCCACGATTGACCTCCTGTGGGATTGTATTGGACACTTTGATTAGACACACTAGTCATTAACTAATATCAATGTGTCTAGTCCTTTGTTTTGGTGCAGACTGAATTCTATTGTCAGTCAAGTTTGCTATGCAGCCACCACCATGCTAGGTGCCTCAGTGGTAACGTCTCTGACTTCAGTACAGGGTGAGACGGGTTTGCATCCCAGAAGGGACATGAGTTCTTTCAAGATTGCACACACGCCTTGCTGACTGGTGAATGCGAACAAATACGAAACTTAGATGAAGAGAGGCTTCCTGTGGTCGATCGCCTCCAACCATCTAATATTAAAAATTCACAGGGCACCGTGAGATGCTGAGCCACATTGCAAAATTGACAGGCTGACAGAATTCAGCCTGCACCGACACCGAGGACTAGCTGGACACATGATAGTAGTTACTAACAAGTGTGTAATCTAGGTTACAAGGATATATATATATATGTATATAAAGCACACATATGACTTATAGAAACTATATCTAAAATGTAACATTTTATTACAGCAATCCCTCAGCATCTTTTCGTTCTTCGAAAGTTATTTCCCGATCGACATAGCTGCTACCATGAAGTGGTGATCGCACTTGCACAGTCAATTATCCAACGAGCTACAACACTACCAGACAGTCAGAAAGTAGTAAGTATCCTTGCAAATCCCACCAAGTGTGTTTATTCATTATTTAATCCCACCTGGCGAATAGAATGAATCTGGAAAATTTCACTAAACACCTATCAGGACATTCTTTGGTTACTTCATTCACATGATGTCTTACATATGTAGTGATAGGCATTGGAAGATAGGGTAGAGAAATCCCTACTTGACTGGATCTCAGGGGATACTTACTTGTATGTGTGCTGCTCCATCAGAGCACAGAAGGAAAGATTACACTACTCATCGATATGTTTTTATAACATCCAAATACACATCCTGACACACTGTAGTTCACACAAAGCAAATAATTTCTACAGAAAGATGTTTCGTTCACTGACTGACTGATTTCAACACAGAACTTTTCACCGATGTGCAGCAGTTCGAGTCACCACACTCCCTCCATTTAGTACACAAAGCAAGAGAAGAAAGTAAAAACAAATGCAAAATAGAGATAGTAAACAGAGATGTGAGGCAAAAACAATAGTAAGATGTAAGAACCATATAGTTCTATTGGGTATTATAAGTCACAGGGAGTAGATGCATCTGTGCCAGCCATTGAGTGAGAACGATTTTGAGTCATATCACCAATCGTCTCAAGTCTTCATTGGTTTCTACTGTCCCGAGAACCCCAACCAGCCAAGCAGTCTACATTTCTCTACGTGACTGACTGACTGGCTGACTAACTGTTTTCCAAACTGATCCATCCTATTTCAACTCACATTGTCCGTCGGTCGAGGAAGGCGATGGCCAGCAATGCACGCCTAACACATGTCCTAACCATCTCAATCGGTGTAACTTCACAACCTCATCGATTGATTTCCCTCCCACCTACCTACCTACCTACTACCTACCCAACTAGCACTCGACCGACACCTCACCTCAATATTGCTCACCCTATTACACCTACCACTTCCCACGGGAGATAGAAGGCAGGTACCTACGATCAAAGACAGCTGGCTAGCCGGATTTTTAATGTCTCCCACTCTCAATGGCCATGTCTCACTCACAGTCATAAAGAAGGAGGGAGTGGACTGCTGTGCGGTACACTCGCCAACCACACATGTGGTCCGGGATTCGATCCTCAGCCGACGTACTCCTAAACCTCACTAGACCGGTACTAAGGCTGGAAAAGACCGAAGGTTGGGTGCGAGGTTAGCAACCCTATGCCGTAAAAGTATTTCTTTTAGCATAACAGTCACCATTGTTTGAAAGTGTCAGCATAACACATATAAGGAGGGTATATAAAATTTTTTTTAAAAAGTAGTATAACACATACGTTTGTGGTTTCCAAATTTTTGCTGTCTGTTGTGTTGACATTTGATTTACTTTGGTGTTTACGCCCACGAATATGAGCGGCTAATTGCTGCCGAGAATTCATTTTTACATCACACGAAGAACAAAAGAAACTGCCATCAGGTAACAAAAACTTTTGCGTCATATCTGCATCAATAGAAACCATGTTTACAGGTGATTCATGATCAGGAGTTGAATTTGTCAATGTTCTAGAAGATGGCTTACACATATCCCAAGATAGATCTTTGGGAGACGTTGATTCAGGTGTGGTAAGTACTGGTAGTGAAACTTTCAATGGTTGGTGAATATGACTGACTGAGTTAGATTTTTGCAAACTAAGGCATTTTAAACGATGCTTTTTGCCTTGTTCATGTAATCTGAGAACATTTTCAGTATCACACCGCACATTGCAGACATTGCAAGCAAATTGCAGATTACTCATCTGAAAGATTACACACACACAAAAAAAAGTAGAATTATTTTGAGGGTGAAAAACAGCAACCCTTTAAATCTAAATGTGAAAGGCCCTGGAACTTTCACTACTGAGGCTACGACAAGTAATACACAACCCATATTCTTAGCGTTTACTTTATTTACTGCAAATAACTCACATTAATAGTACAATACTGTTTGATAGACTCTGTGTGCAGAAACATTTGAGTCTTTACAATTATATCATAGTTTTCATATAATGGATCACAAAGTTTTTAGCATAAGCCTACCACCACATATTACCCACTATATGCATTTTTCCATGATAGTAAACAATACATTGTAGTATTACTATATTCAGTACAAAACTGATCACGAGCTGACATCAGTTACAGAACTATTGGAAGACCTGACACAGTAATGAACAGCTGTTTTGTCCCAGTCTGGGACTGTTTATCCATCCATACTCACCCAACAACCGACATTCGAACCCAGGACCTTCTCGTTGCGAGAAGAGCTCGTAGACGGTTGTTAAGCTATTGGAACCCGACCCAATTCAGATTATTACTCTGTCATACTGTCTAGGTTTAGATATCACAACTGGGAAATATTCACTGTCAGTAGACTGATTAACAGGAGCATTCATATTCGCAAAATAAATCAATATTCACAAACAGCTATCATATATATTATATTTATACCAACAAGCATTGTATAATAACTTTAGCGGATTCCAAACGCCTAAGGATCTATATTTCAGCTTTAGTTGATAGATAAGCAACAAAGAATCACATTTATCATCAGGCTTCTTAACCTTGCCCAGTTAACTAGCCTGCTAGTTCTCTAGCCGGTCCCAAGCCCGGGTAAAAAGGGAGGGTTGGGCTGCTACCTTGACGTGGTGGTCGAGCCTGCCTGCGTATCGCAACGAACCAACAGGCTACACCGGCTACACTGGAACTATTCTTCCTGCACGTCCTATCATGCCAGGAAGGTTGTTAGGATAGCGAGCGATTTGACTAAAAGCAGTTACCGGCAAAGTGTAAACATTTCGTTTTTACACTACGCTGGAGGTGTGTGGGCAAACTCGTACTCCTGGGGAACAGGGATATAACACCAGTGAGGTGATGCCCATATGGATGTAGATTGTCAAAATTGTCAACTGGACAGTCAGTAATCTACTACGGTCTGGTCACCCAGACGACAACCATGAGCACAATGAGGCAATGAGTGGCCATCATGATGTCAACAGTGCCAACCAAATACCTAATGCAGTGGGAACCAAAATCATCCCGCCTGATCCTGACAGCATGATTCAACTCAAAAGGAAGGAAGGAAGGAAGGTCACAATTGTCCAATGCTACGCACAGTGCTACGAACAACGCGGAACAAGACAAAAAGGAAGATTTTTACAGACAACTACAAACAGTAATGGACAACATTTCGAATGGTGACATCAGAATCCTCATGGCTCG
This sequence comes from Trichobilharzia szidati, assembly GCA_944472155.2. Classification (NCBI taxonomy): domain Eukaryota; kingdom Metazoa; phylum Platyhelminthes; class Trematoda; order Strigeidida; family Schistosomatidae; genus Trichobilharzia; species Trichobilharzia szidati. Next base: position 186,586,706 of record OX235271.1, on the reverse strand, counting down.
CTGGCTGGCTGGATTCAACATAGAACTTGGCACCGACGTGCAACAATTCGAGTTGCCACGTTCCAAATAGCACACAAACGTAGACAGGAAAATGAGTGAAGAGAATCAATAGAGTTTTGACAAGTATAAGAGTGAAACACAATGAGTAATGGTAGAAAGGAATATGAAAGATTACACAGACTGAATACATCTGATTTTCCCTCTTTGCCCAACACTCTACGCCTAACGTCAACATTACTTACCTTATTATACCACCTAACGCGAGAAAGAGATCGTAAACATCTGTGGTCAAAAACAGACAACCTTTTCATGTCTTCAACTCGTATTGGCCATGTTTCAGAGCCATAGAGAATCCTCATGGGCGATATGAACGCCAAACTGGGAGCAGATAGTACAAGAAGAGAACTCATCATGGGTCGTGAGGCGCTGGCTCTGAGAAATGAAAGAGAACGGAGAACTATTTGCGGTATTCTGTGCTTTCAATGATTTGGTGATCGGAGGAAGCGTGTACAAACTCAAGGATATACACAAAGCAACATGGATTTCACCTGATGGGCATACCACGAACTAGATAGATTTCATCTCAATGCTACTCAAGGTGAAGCTGAAATCCTTAAGGACAACTGGAGACAGGACACAATTCAAGTTCAACATTCACAAACTGAAGGACAAAAGTACAAGGGATGCCTATGCTACAGATCAGATCAGATCGGAGCAAAGTCGGAGACACTATGTGGCATTACTGAGGACAGCTGCGTGCAAGAGCATTGGAACTCTCTGAAGGCAATATTCAAGGACGTGTACAACTGTTCTAGGAAGAAAGAAGAAACAAGACAAGGAATGGCTCTCAACGGATACATGGAAGCTAATAGAAGAGAGAAGCATGGTGAAAGAGATGACTCAATGCAAAGATGCACAACAGAAGGAGAAGTTGAGTTCAATGTACACTGCACTGAATAAGGCAGTAATGAAGAGTGCTAGGAGAGACAAAAGACAAATCTACGACACACTGGCAACAGAAGCATAACAAGCCGCAGGCAATAGAGATATCAGGACATAATATCACATAACCAGATATCTATCTGGAAAGAGATCAAGCCAGATGATGAAACCACTAGAAGATGGTCAAGGGAACCTGATTACCAAGGAGGAGAAACAAATAAAACAATGGGTTGATGACTTCAAAGGACTCTTGAATCGACCATCACCTGAAACTCCACTAGATATACCACTAACAGTACTCACGGAAATGCCTGTCAATGGACACCAATCCTCCAACGAAAGCTGAAACTCTGAATGCGATCAAGCTACTGAAGTCCGTAAAGGCAGCAAGACCAGATGGAATCAACCCTCCACTACAAAGCACTGAAAACGGATCCAGAGACTGAAGTAGATGTGCTCACGCCATTACTGCACAAGGTTTTGAAGGAGGGAAGGGGAGGTAACCAACGATTGGAAGAAAGGCTGGCTACCACGTCAAGCTGCCAAAGAAGGCTGACATATGGATCCGCAAGAACTGACTGGCGTGGAATAATGCTCTTGTCCACGCCAAGTAAAATACTAAGTCGTGACATCTTGGACAGACTAAGAGATGCACTGGATTGATATGACGGGGACTGTGAGAGGAGGAGATGAGAGACTATAGGCAACCGTGGACCCAGATAAACACGACAGCTGAAAAAAAAGAACAAAGTGGAGATGCTTTGCTGAAACCATCTTATAGTTCCACTAGGAACCCAAGAGTATAATCGTAGCAGTATATAATACTGTAAACGTTTAATTAAAGCTTCTATAGTAAGATGGTAATTTCGGCCTTCAAGAAACTTACAGATGTGCAAGTTAAAAGTTTACAATCGCCAAATGAAAGGGAATTATTCTTCCCAGAAAAAATTAGATCCCCAGAAATGACACATCTCAGGGGGGATATGAGTTCCTTCAAGATTGCAGATACATATGCCTTGTTCATTAGTGAGTACCAACAAATATTAAAACTAGGTCAAGCAAAGCTTCCTTCTTATAGCCTCCAACTATGTGATAACATGCATTCGTGTTAGGCTGGATCACAATGGATGTATGACTCATTCGAAATAAGAGTTCTCGAAATAAAGCTAAATATCACTTGTAGTAAATTAAATGAAACGTAGAAGAGCGATCATAAACAATTCAATAAATTCTAAGTGAGTAAAAGATGCATGAGTCATATTCTTACGGAGTGATTCTATATATACATACACATATATATATGTATATATGAAAAGGCATTCGACATCGTCGATCGAGAGGTGCTTTGGCAACTACTTCGCTACTATGGGGTCCCACCGACAATTATACATCTCATCCAACAGCTGTATGACAATGCTGCGTGCCAAGTTTTCCACAACGGGAAACTTACGGAATCCTTCGAAGTGAGGACAGGAGTAAGACAAGCTGGCTGCCTACTATCGCCAATGATTTTCCTGATTGCAGTAGATTGGAGAATGCGACAAACAGCGGGCAATGAGGAAACAGGCATAAAATGGACCCACACAAAAAACTTGGAGGATCTGGACTTCGCCGATGATATGTGTCTGATTTCCCACAAACTGGAAGATATGCAAGCGAAAAGCAACAAGTTGGCAGAAGAAGCATCCAGAGAAGATAGGACTTCGGGTGAACATAGAGAAAACAGAGGTAATCAAGATTCCTGGACAAGAACAACAACAACAGACAACGATCAGCATAAATGGGAGGAACCTGAAAGAAACAGCCTCTTTTACCTACCTGGGAAGCATCGTTTCGACTACAGACGAATGGAACTGACGAGGATATCAAAGCAAAAATCGGAAAAGCAAGACAAGCTTTCACTACTCTCAAGTCTGTGTGTAGGTAAACAGCACTCAGCATCAAAAATAAGATCCGGATTTTCAACTCCAATGTGAAGTCACTGCTACTGACTGTACGGTTCAGAGACTTGCACTGCGCGTCATAAAGAGCATCTCAAACAAACTACAGACCTTTATCAACAGTTGTCTTCGCTCAATACCACTCAAGATCAGATGGCCGGCCAGAAAAGATCAGCAACAGAGAGGGATCTCTGGCAATGAGCGAACCAACCAGGGGCCGATTGTGAAACAAATAGGCAGGAAGAAATGGAGATGGATTGGTTGGCCATACTCTGAGGAAACCATCAAGTGACATCACTAGACAAGCCATTGCTCGAGTGGAACGCGAAAGGGAAGCGGCGAGTTGGTCGTCAGTGCAAGGGTGACATGGAGGAGGTCTGTAGGGGACTTATATTAGAGTTCACTAGAATTACAAAATATGAGAAATAAAACTCAAGTCAATGGAATGTTAAGTAACAGTATATTACCAAAAATGCAACGAAACGTTATATCAACAAAAGGGTTACTTGGAAATAAAGTTTAAGTCCTCTGCTACAGATTATTTATATAACCCACGGAGACGTTAATTGTTTGGACGGAGTGGGTTGTAGCTGCTGTGTCCCAGTTGTAGAATTGTCTTCGGTTGAGCGTAGTGGACTTCTACAATAAATTCGAAAGATACAACACGGTGAGAGCTGAGCCAGTAAGCCGAAGAAACCAAGAAGGTGGCGAAGTCTCCAACAGCACAGTGTATTTTTCAATCGTTCACGGAAGCCAAGTGTATTCCAACAAGAAGTGTTTTAAACAAAAATTATGTACAATATGTCTAATTTCTACAAATAACCAAAAAGTGTACAATCACATTGTTACGCACTCCACAGGTCATGTGAAGAGGAAATGAAAACGCGTGGGCAGACTTGGAGCCAGGTGAAGACTCTAGCAGAGAACCGAACGCAATGGAGACGCACGGCTGAAGCCCTATGTTCCTCTAGTAGTTAAAGGAAACAATAATAAATAAATAAATAAATAAATTTATTCTCATAGTACAGTACATGAGGGACGCCAGTTTACAGGCATCATCAAATTGTTACAGAAATAGAACCATATAATTTAATCACAATTTACAGCCAGTAGCAAGATATGCTTTACATGTTCGATGGAGATTATACATACACTTGATAAATGTTAATTCCAGTAGTATAAAACAGCCTTTTCACTTATATACAATCATTTCTGTGCAAAGTTGGAAAAATCTGCTAGATTGTCAGTGAGTGCAACACAACAGGAAATACAGGAGTATTGTCTTCGCATTAACAAAAAAACCAGGTCTTTGGTGGATGGATTATAAGTGCCTGGGAAAAAAAATAAAGCTTGAAGTAAATATTCATACATAACTTTGTTGTGTGCAGAGTCCTCGAATTATAGTTCATTGATGTGTTATTTTGAAATCAGTGATGTGTTTATCTCATTTGATCTGCAATCTCATTGTTGAGAGTAAGTACATAAGCTTCGGACGCATTAATTAATGGATTTCTACTGATTACGGGTATTTTCTTAGCGTGAGGAAGGTTTATGTATTTCAGCTGTTCCGACAGGAGTTGAGAATATTAACTGCTCAGCAACATTATGGGTATAAGTTCATCACATTATCTAAGGAAAGGTGGGTTGCAGTTGGTGACGGATATATGGTGCCCAACGAGCGTTCATCTGTCCTTGTGATGTTGTGGTGAGTTATACCTTTTTCATGTTGTCGGTTTATGTCCATTTTATTCCACTTATTGTGTTGGGTAGTAGTTTTACAAACGAGGTTTCTTGTCTGTTTGAGGATACGTATCTTAACCGTTAATGTTTTATCTAGAATTATAAATATAGGCAAAAAACAACAGGTGTAGTATTTAAGCTTATACATTAAATGGACCTATAATTTCGGAGGCTCTCAGATAGGAACTAGAACTAATATCGTTTGCAAACTCTTGTAGTTTGTCATTAAGCACCTTTTTGAAGGAGGCCAATGTACTTGCTTGACGCATTTCCATTGGCAGTTTATTCCATATCTGTGCATACCTAATCAAGTAAAACTTTTGCCTGGTGGCTGTTTTACATTGTTCGATAGCTACTGTACCCTTAGTGTGTCTTAGTTTGTAGCCATTGTCATCTGAAAGTCGAGTGCCATTAGTAGAGGTAAAAACTAAGTGGTTTAGAAGCTTATAGTAAAGTGTCAAGTTTAGTCTCAGGCGTCTTAGCCATAGTGTTTCTAGTCCTAGGGTATCACATCTAGTGGAGTAGTTCATACCATTTCCGGTTCCGAGTAATTTTAACGTGAAGTACCTCTGCACTCCCTCGACTTTCAATTTGTCCTCTATGCGTATGCTACTATACATGAATGAACAGTAATCGAATAAAGGACGCACACAAACCTTGTACAACAGAATTCTAGACTCATTTCTGTAGAAGTTCCTGAGTAGAAAGCCGATAAGTCTGCGTGACTTTGACACTTGTTTGGAGATGTGTTCAGAAAATGATAAGTTGTGTGAATATTTCAGCCCTAGGTCCAGTACAGATTCCAGTCGTTGAAGTGCATGGCCTTGAATTGTCAGGTCAAGTTCTAAGTTGTTGCAACCTATGCAGAGCCAGCCACATTTTTCGACATTAAATTGGAGTTGCCAGTTGTCACACCATCTATCCATTTTTTCTAATTCTTGCTGTATGGCGTTTACTGTTATTCCAAGATCTGTGTTCTTGCATTTACACGTCACTTTTAAGTCATCTGCATATAGTATTGGTTTACCTACACTAAAGCATTCACAGATACTGTTTATATATATTATGAATAAGAGTGGGCCTAATACACTTCCCTGGATTACACCACTACTTACTGGTTTAGGCCTTGAGATTATGGAGCCAACTTTCGTTGTCTGACTTCGGCCACAGAGAAATGATTTTATCCAGCTCAGGAGAGGATCACATATCCCTAGTGAGCATAACCTGCTGACTAGCAGATTATGGGGAACTCTGTCGAAGGCTTTTGTTATATCGAAATAGAGCACAATTACTAGTTCTCTGTTGTCCCTACTTCGTGTAACTCCATTGAAAAAGTCTATGTGACAGGTCACGCATGATCTCTTTTTGAGAAATCCGTGTTGTGATGGATTGATAAGTTCATGTTCTAGTAAGTTGTCTGACACTTGTTCTTTAACCACTTTCTCCATTATTCGGGATATTACCGGTGTTATATTGATAGGTCTATAGTTGCATACACTGGTTTTGGCCCCTGCTTTGTGCTTAGGTAATATGTATGTGGTTTTCCACACTTCAGGATAAGTTCCAGTTTCTAATGAGAGAGTAAATATTCTAAGTAACAAGACTACCATTTCCGTGCTACCATTTTTGTACATGACAGATGGTATGTCATCTGTTCCAGTACTACCATTAGACTTCAAAGTCTTAATCGCTGAGTCTATATTTTGTATATTAAAGTCTATTCCGCCTAATTTGTGGTTGCTTTTGCAAGTCATTTGGAAATTTGGGGTTGGGTGCACTCTGGCGTCATTGCAAAACCACTCATTGAGGAGTTCACTGATAACCTGGGGATCATTGTGTATTATACCCTTATGCTCCAAGCTGCTTACAGTATTGTCTTTACTACTTTTTAGACGTCTCTGCAATATCCTACAAAGTTCCTGAGTTTTGGAGTTACCCACAAGCGCTTTATTTTCTTCAAGTTGTGACATCATTTTGTGTTTATCTTCGAGCCGTTTGAGAGTTTCATGTATTTGGTTTAACGCATTAAATTCCTTAAATACATGGTATTTCCTTTTCAATTTCTTTAGTTTTAGTCGCGTTTTGCGGTCTATAAATGGAGTTGGTGTCTTTAGAGCAGATTTTAGGGGCGCGATTATGTCTCTTGCTGAGCCAATTGTTTTGTAGAAAATATCGAGTGATACTTCTAAGTTGTTGTTAATGAAGTATTCTTCCCAGTCAGAACTTCTCAGCAGATCTGATAGGAATTCCCAATCGGCATTCTTATAGTCCCTATACTGATAGTGCACCGGGGAATTTTTAGGTGTGTGTTTAGTTGTTAGTCGGAATGGTAGCGTGCAGTACAATATGTTGTGATCACTGTTATCAAGTTTATTTCCTACCTCTATCGAGATGGGCTCAATTTCATGACAAAGGATTAAGTCAAGAGTGTTTTCATTTCTTGTAGGGAGGCGTACGCACTGCTTCCATCCGCCTACGTCTATAACTTGTAGTAGCTCGTCATGGATTCTAGGTCCTGTACAGGTATCCCAGTTTACTCCAGGTAGGTTGAAATCGCCACAAACTACTTTGTAGTCAAAGTCCAGCGTAGCTGCATGCTCTAGTATTTCTCCAATAGCTATATCAGTCATTTCAGGGCTATTAGGGGGTCTGTATAAACATCCCACGAGAATTTTATTTTCGTTTGTGTGGATGCTTATCCACTTAGATTCAGGGAGTTTGTCAGTAGTTGGGTTATTGAAAGTATTGGAGTTAGTGGATTTAGAGGCATATATTAAGCAGCCGCCTCCTCTTTTGTCAACTCTATCGTTCCTATAGATGTCGTAGTTGTCTATTACTAGCTTTGAGTCAGGTATATCAGTAGTAAGCCAGGTTTCAGTCACCATTATTAGTGTTGGCCGTTCTATGTATGCCAGGCAGCGAAGCGATGTTATTTTGTTAAGGAGAGATCTAGCATTCAGGAGCATAATCGTTAGTAAACCAGAGTTATTGGAGGAGAGGTTAACATGGTTACTTGTTTCTATCCCTACGTTATGTTTGGAGGGGCTCTGAGGTGAGACAGAGTCAGTGTGTGTACTATTTCCTGGATGAATTGTGCAGCGAGTGGGGCTATTGTTTGCTGCATCCGAAAATAATCCTGTTGCATGTTTTGACTTTTAGCATCCATGGGTGGGCATCTGCGTTCATTTGCTGGTGATATATAGTTTGCTTGACCTAGGTACCCTGTGTTAAGATTACCTTGGTAGTTGTACCTCATGGGTCTTTCATAGTCGTATGCATATTGGCTCACATCACATGTGTGAGTGAAGTTATTGTGAGGGTCATGTGTCGATCTATACTCATTATGTTGCTGAGGTTCAACATAGATAGTGTGAGAGTTTGGACAAGAATATGTATTAATATGGTGCCTATACGAGCCCCGTTTAGTGCTCCTTATATCCTGATGATAATATATATATCACTGGGACCCATACAAATTCGATCGAAGGATTTTGATCACAATTTGAAAAACGCATGATGAGCTGGTCCAAAAAACATATCATACACAATCATTTCATTTAGACGAATATGTGCACAGAAAACTTATTTCAGATTATTTTTATTTTTTTTGATTTACAGCTTGATTCTACACCGTATTTTCAGTACAAGTGTGGAATTTTCAGCATGGATATCGGTAGCCCAAATTCAGGCCGACCACAGATATCGGGTGTGCGCCGGCAGGGGATCGAACCCCGGACCATGTGCATGGTCGGCGAGAGTCCTAACCACTGTGCCACCGACGCATTATTTAGTATACATTTGCCCTAAATACACTTTCCCACATGATAAATGCATGTTTCGTGGGACGAATTTGATAGGTTATTCAGTGCTAGTTTGTTGGCTAGAGAGTTAGCTTACTACATTTTATAGTTGCTCTTTTACCCTAATGTATAATTACATGCAAGTGAATGCATTGTAATGGTCAAGTTGTTTTTGGAAGAGATACAGCTTAATTTTAATGATTTAGATATATAGAAAATTGCAGTAGATATCTGGAGGCAGTGAAGCCATATATGAATATATTGATATAATTATGAGCAATAGATTGGGCTCAATACATCATCCTAATCTAAATTAGAAGAAAACGACGAGTGGTAGTTCATTACAAAACTGCTGATAACACTCGCTATTTGTCTTAATGCAGATAAATTAATCGTAACCAAAAGCCAGAATAGATTGAGAATAAAATAAATTCGGAATCAACTCATATAATAAAAATGTGTAGATATGGTAAGCTGATCAATATGTACTCACATTTTTACGATGGTTATCAGGACGATGTAATTACGTAAGAATCGGAAATGACGACTAATTATCCAACAGACTGTACTGCTATACGTCCAGTACTGACCTGAAAAACAGAAAGCAAAGAGCGGGTTACCAGGATGATCATACAAGTGTCGCATGCCAGTAAGAATAAGAACCATCACTCGTGATCAAAGGCTATATTTACAACCAGTTCTATTACAGAGAGTAGGCTTCTTCCAATTGGTTGCTCACAGCATTGTCTTGGGACACTAATCCATACACGTCACGCAGCCAACCTGAAATCAAATAGGGGTACAGTTAAAACATAAGAATTATCTTACACTATACCTTCTCACCGGTAAGAGCATTGCCCCTAGTGTTGGGCTACTGTGTCTACAGACCTAGCTTGAACTATGACTGGCTGTGGAAACAGTTGCAGCTTACTGAAATGTGTTAATGGGTTATAATGGGTTAGGCGGCCTGCTTAAAACTTGGGCTACCAAATTTTTCCGTCACTTATATTGCATCTGATTTCTTGGATTTATTTTGTTTTAATTATTCAATTATGTGTCCAACACGTGTTACTTACTCTCGCGATTATTTAAAATGTTTTCAACCGGATAATTTACGAGTATATAATAACCTTAAGAAAAAGCATCATGGTGGGTGGCAAAGATCCTTAAAGTGTACTCCAATGCATCAGATGACTGTTCCTGTGATTATGAGCACTAATTGCAGGTCATTATCGAACAAGATTAACCACTTGGATTCTCTATTATATTCAAATATTTATCGTAATACAGGTGTAATAACGCTTCAGGAAACTTGGCTACATAAATCATATGATGATAATTTAATCTTACTAAATGGTTTCAATATGTACAGACAAGACAGAAATAGTTCAAGGAAGAAGCGAGGCGGCGGTGTCGCTACTTTCATCAATTCTCAGTGGTCTGTTGCCAACAACGTCTTTTTTAAATTCTCAAATGATAATATTGACTGTATAACTGTCAAATGTCGACCTAAACACCTATCTAAATACAAATTCATTTATATCACGAATATTTATATCACACCTTGTTGTAGCACTTCAGAATTATCTATGCTTGCTGATGAATTCACTATTTTCGCTGCCGCCTCTTTTGGTAACTCCCTGTCCATAGTGACAGGTGATTTTAATTCATGTGACTGCAGCTTTCTCACAGTGATAGGTCATGAAAATGTTGTTAAATTTCCCACCAGACTGGATAATTCCCTTGATCTTGTATTTATCAATGACTCCGGAATATACGAAGCTCGTAAAAGAGCTCCACTGTTTAACTCAGATCATTGTATTGTACGGGTTTTACCTAAAATTTATGGAAAATTACACAAGAGATCTTATTCACACCTTTCCAAGAAAACTGTACATGGATGTTACTCTATGGAGAATGTTGAGAACCTCAGAAGCATGCTCAAAGATACAAGGTGGGACCTGTTTAAAGAAGACTCTCTTGATGACACAATTTCTAATATTACAAGTTATCTCAAATTTTGTCTTGACACCTGTTGTCCCAGAGAAACGCTCTTCATCAGATTCAACCGTTTCTCCTCTCCTCTACTTAAAAAGCTTCGCAGACAGAAAGAAAAATTATATAAAATGAAGGATAATGGTGGTTTGAAAAGAATTAACATCCTAATAAAGTCCGAAATGCACAGATTGAATTCAATTTACAACCAAAAGTTCATGTCCTGTAAAAATGCGTCTAACATATGGAAACTTTTCAAAGAAATTACTGGTGGTAAGCAGATGAACAGCTTTCCTTTTCCCCTTGATGTTTCCAAACTAAACAAGTCCTTCATACATTCTCCCACGAATGCCAAACTTTCTAACGTTACAAGTATTAATGAAACCTGCTTCCCTGGATTTACTACAAATGACGTTCTAAAATGTCTCCAGTCTATGAACCCTTCTTGTAGCCTGGGTCCAGATGGTTTGCCGAGTGTTATTTTTAAAAATTGTGCAGATATCCTGTGTTATCCTCTCATGGACATATTTAATGATTCTTTTTCTAAAAATGTCGTGCCAGCCGCTTGGAAAGACATTAAAATTGTACCTATTCCTAAGTCGTCTACTGCGACAAGTTTTAAATTCAGACCCATTGCTATTACTTCCCCTTTTCTAAAAGCTATGGAAAAGTTGCTCTTACTTAATCTTCAACCTTCACTTAAAGCCTTAAATGATCCCAAACAATTCGCCTACAAACATAGTAGAAGTGCTTTGGACGCAGCTGCAGTCCTGTATCATAACATTGTCTCCAGCTTAGACAAGGGGGCTAAATTTGTTCGCTGCACCTTTCTAGATTATACATCTGCTTTCGACTCAGCACCTAGGGACATTTTACTAAACAAGCTTGCTGAAACTGAAACTGACTGTTGGGTAGTCAAATGGCTCCATTCTTATTTCTCAGAAAGAAAGCAATACACTGTATGTCAGGGAAAGTCGTCCACTTCACTGCTTACTGAGGCTGGTGTCCCTCAAGGCGCTGTCCTTTCTCCTTTTCTGTTCTCTTTCTTCTTGCATGACTTGCCTCACTCCGATGAAATGAACTTTGTTAAGTATGCCGATGATCTAACTATCTCAATGTCTGTTAACTCTCAACTTGACTGTATTAAGATTAACAATTTTCTATCAGAAATTAGCAAATGGTCTTCGTCTAACGGCCTTAAACTTAATCCTTCCAAACGTCAGACTGTCAATTTCAGTTTCCGATGTAAACGAAAGTTAAATGAAGCCATTGGTTCCTATGACCCTTGCAAAATCGATGATACCGATATAGAAAGCAAGTCTGAAGTTAAGTATCTTGGATTAGTTCTCTCTTCTGACCTATCTTGGTCTTCTCATGTCTTAGCGATTTCTCGAAGAATATTTCGTCTGACTTTTTACATTAAGAAGTTGAGGCACTCAGGCATAACCCAACCACTCCTCTTACAGTTTGTCAACTCGTGTATTTTACCTATTCTTCTTTACTGTTCACCATTATTCTTTCCTGGATTGCTTAAAAAGGACTATGTCATACTTCGTAGAACTCTGAGGACTGTCAGTAGGACGAGTGGTATCCCATTGGGTCATATCGTTGGCATTGTCACCGATAGGCATTTGATGTCATGCAACAGATTCGCTAGAGGAATTTTGTCAGACTCTGAGCACCCACTCTACCAGCAGCTCCTACCTTGTGTCTCCTCAGGTAAAACAAGAAGTCTTTTCAGAAGACTTTATGCACGTACGTCTAAGTATAAAAATTCCACTATACCATATTTAGCACGTACTCTATGTGATGAAGATAGTGTCAGAAATGAACTAACTAACCTTCTTAGCACCACCAAATAGACCATTTCCCTCAACTTTACAGCATCATACTTTATTGTTATTGTATTTCTTATATTTATAATCCTCTCAGTATTTTCGTTTTGTTTGTATTATTTTTCATAAGTGTGGACGTAATTTTAAGCTGTATTATGACTGCTAACTTTGTATTTCACCTCACTATACCATATCAACAGAACATTACACCCAATTATCCATAACATGCTAAAGTTTCCAAACTGAATCGACAATACCGTTTGAAACAAACTCACTGTTATTAGTATTTATTATTATTATACCTAATAATTATGTCGTTAATGTGGACAAATTCCTCCGATTAATTTTTGTTATAATTTTTAATTTTATATAAACTTTGAGTAAATCAGATGCAATATTGTGACAAATGCTGAGAATTCCATTCTGTATTATAAGTACTGTTTTTGGAATAAAGTAAATTATTATTAGTATTATTATTATTAAAACAGAATGTTGCTCCCGAATTCTCTATGTGAAATCACTAAGTACCTCTATAACGGTCTATGACATTTAAGAGCTCTTCTTCTAGGTGGTGCACCCCCCTAGTAACATTAATTTTTACCCCTGCTTCAAAACTTAGATATCTCGTTACTAACATCTATTAGTTAATTGTTTTAATGGCTTTTAATCTCGTATTTTCACCCCACCCCCTATACCTAAAACTGGTAATTATTACTGACTAAACCGCATGACTGATATAATTGCTGTAAAATAAACTAGATATTAGTGTAGAACCGATGATGAGGAACTTCGAAGACAGACGAAAAACGGCAGTTATTGTTCAATCAGGCTTGTATGTATCCAAAACGTTGCCATGTGGGTTAGTCAATGCCCCATCGGTATTTCAACATCTCACTTAAAATGAACTCAAACACAATGTACATCGAGGTACAGGCTCTTTAAAGTATGAAGTTGACATTCCTATATTCACTTTGTGAAAGTCGGTGTTATTACAAATAAAGCATAATATTACCTATAAGGAAACATTAGTAAACAGCGAGTATACATCAAGTGACAACATAGTTTTCATATTAACATTAACATTACCAATGCAATTAATGAATTCATATTTAGATGCAAAGACTAGCTGCATGCTCGCCGTCTAAACCGATCTTGCAGTTCTGTTATCCCCCTTTGAGACATTATGATAACGTGAAGCTCCCATGTCAAAAATGTAACGAAATGGTAGTTCAAATTTGTGAATTTACAGCAGGTCAAAGAGTTAAGGTATGATAGATCCAGAGACTTTCAACTTTTTATACGACTAATGTCAACAAAGAATCGTTATTTATAAGTTTTGAAACCTGTGTGATTTGTCTCTCTATCGCTTTGACCTTATTCTTTTCGCACTACAATACATATGTGGGCATTGTAATAATGAATTAACAAGTATATTTTGACGTGGACTCGGTTATGCTTCCAAAATTCTGACTCATCTAACAAGATATTTAGTAGTTTAGCTGTTGTGAGACGAAACACGTTAGTCCCTGTTGAAGACTAATAAGTCACTGGCACAGATTAGGCATGCATAAGAGAACAAGTCGCAACACAAGACTATCAGCATCACGCACTTGTTGTTACCTTTGAAAACTGAGACCATTGGGGAGGAGCTGGCATCAAAAGAATTACAATGAGAATAAATTTCCGAGCTTGTAACTTACCCTACTGTGTCCATAAGTCCAGGGGAGACCTATCAAGCTATCTGCCGTATCAGTAAGGGTAGAATATAATGACCACCAAAATAACCTCGAATAGCCAAACATACGACACCAATATAAAAACGTGCATATATAGATGAATTACACGGACTAAGTTTTAACCTCGCCTAGATTTCTAGCTCACTAATTTTCTAGCCGGTCCCAAGCCCGGATACAGAAGGAGGGTTGGGGCGTGGTGCTAGCAACTCCACCCCCAAAACTTAACCAAATTGCTACAGAAACCTCAACGCACAAATATATTAAAATACTAGAAATATAAATACACGGACTAAGTTTTGAGTGTCATCTAGACCTAGTATTTCAGTATTGTAAGGATAATAGGCTGATAGGATGGAATAAAACATACATTTATGAAGAGGGAATCATTGTTGATTGGTATGTAACTGCTATTGGTGGATATAATAATAATAGTATATTCTCACCTCTCATAGACGCTACACTAGATGCTTTGGGTGGGGCTCAGTGGTTCTCCACGTTATACCTGGCTTCTGGCAGTTGGAAAGTCGAAATGCGTCCTGCATTTGTTGCGCCTACGGGGTTGTATGAATTCGAAACCGTGCCATCTGGTCTGTCTAATGCCCCTGAAACGTTTCAACGGCTCATGTAGACAATACTCGCAGGGCTAGTCCCTAAACAATGCCTCATTTACCTGGACGATATCATCGTTTTCGGACAGTCCCTCGAAGAACACCATGCCAACCTCCCAGCCGTATCCCAAAGCTTGCGCACGAATAATCTTAAGCTGAAAGCCTCGAAATGCCATTTCCTGCAGAAATCCGTTACTTTCCTTGGTCATGAGGTTACTTCACAAGGAGTTAGCACCGATAGAAGCAAAGTACATGCGATCCTCAAATGGCTTATCCCTTAATCGACAGCGGACGGACGTAGTTTCATGGGACTTGCTTCTTATTACCATCGTTTCGTTCAAAATTTTGCCTGTATAGCAGCCCCCGTTCATCGATTAACGGAAAATGGACGGAAATTCGTTTGAACTAATGAGTGCCAGGTAGCATTTAATACGCCTAAAACATGCTTAACTTCTCCCACTTCTCTAGCATTTCCAAATAAGTCGCCCGACAGTGGCCCCTTTATCCTGCATACTGACGCTAGGGCACAGGTGATAGGAGCTGTCCTTTCACAGATGACTTCTCACAGACAGGTGCGAGTAATAGCATACTCTAGGCGGCCTCTGGACAAGAGAGAGACAAGATATTCTACGACTCGCCGTGAGATGTTGGCTCTTGTGTACTTTCATACTTACTTTCGCCATATTATATTGGGGCGTAAATTTTCGGGCAGGACTGATCACAAGGTGCTACGGTGTTTATGCTGCAGAATTTTCATGATGCGGAGGGCCATCTTGCCCACTGGCAGGAACGTCTACAGGAGTTTGATTTTATTCATGAATACCATCCCGGAAAACGACATACCGACGCCGATGCTCTCTCACGCCTGCCAAATTGTGAAACCACAGTGAATGTGTTATTCAGTGATGCAGTTGAT
This sequence comes from Trichobilharzia szidati, assembly GCA_944472155.2. Classification (NCBI taxonomy): domain Eukaryota; kingdom Metazoa; phylum Platyhelminthes; class Trematoda; order Strigeidida; family Schistosomatidae; genus Trichobilharzia; species Trichobilharzia szidati. The sequence continues at coordinate 186,571,194 of OX235271.1, read as the reverse complement.
ATAGACTGGGCCTGCCTGTAAGCGGCGGACACAGACATACAACCTGTTTATTTACGGCAACAGCACGGCAACAATAAACCAACGTATAAGCAATTACGAGATCTGCCAGCAGCTACGCGCTGCACCTGCGGAAGTTGGGGCCCACTTCGACTAATAGATGATGTCATATATATAGTAGAACCGAATCCCAACCCCCGACTCCTCTTCCTAAACGTCAAAGTACAGGAGCTTATCAGTCAAATACACCACCAACTTAAGCACGCTGGTCCACACAAAACTGAACACATCATCCATCAGCGTTTCTGATGGCCGTTGTTTCATCGGGATGTGACCGGGTTCTGTCAAAACTGCGACTTCTGTAGCCCCAACAAACAGCTTACACAAACGGCTAGGGACCCACTTGTACCTATGCTAGCCTAAGCACCGAATCAGCGCGTCAGTATTGACGTAATGCGGCCACTTTCAACCTCACAAAGAGGTCAACGACATATCTTAGTGATGATTGATTACTTTACCAGATGGTGTGAGGCGCTACCTCCGCAACAAAAAGATGCAAACAGCGTGGCCAAGGCATTCATTGACAACTGGATTACTCGTTTTGGTGCCCAACACTCACTGCATTTGGATCGAGGTGCTACTTTTGAGAGCCAACTTGTTCATCTCATCTGTGGCGTATCTGGTATTCGGAAGACAAGCACGACTGCCTTTCACTCAGAAGGAAAGGGTACGGTGACGCCTACTAATCGAGCGATCAAGAGTATCCCACACGCTTTCATCAACTTAATGTCAACTGGCGTTTGGGAAGATAACCACCTCAATTTCTCCTGGCCTATCGCTCTTCCGTACATTCTTCCACGGGTTTCTCTCCTGCGTTACTTTCCTAAGGTTAAGAATTACGTCTTCCTACTGAAGTTCACTTTCATCCCTTACCCTTTGAAAAGACTGACCATGTTGCTTATGTCCGGCAATTACGCGACCGTTTGGAGCGCACTCAGCGAAAGTCCAATCGTCTCCTTCATGGCCCATAATACTCTGTTGTAGGATTATTTTTGTCCTACAGATTTAGTCCTTCCTCAATACTGACGACACATAGTCTGGGCTTAACTATAGTTAAAACAGAATGACCTGACTTTAACTTTATCTGTTTCTAAAACATAAAATAAATCATGCAATTACACCAAGAAAAAATGTACAAATCCACTGTCATTCAAAAAAAGGACAAAAACGTACCGAACAGTATTGAGGGTACGGACAAAATGAACAGTCAATTAATTACATGTATACACAAATAGAGTGACAGACAAAACAGAACATTCAAGGTCATCACGTGGTGAGAGTTACAATAAATTGACCAATAATCGCGACAAGAAGGTCACATCATATTGATTAACTGTCTATCATATAGTCTATCTATCTGTCGCGATTAACACTCCCCGCGAATGATCACCACGTTGTGCTTTATATCCAACCACTTAGATCTTGTTTGCAGCATCAGAAGATATCCGCTTAGCCATTTATGCCAGAGCAAATCAGTCAAATATTTTGGAAGTAGTTGACTATAGTGTTGGAAGAAAGCATATGCATACATAGCATTCGCTTTACCTTTGTTATATTGTAATTTTCTTAAGAATTCACCAATTGCTGAACGAGCCGCAGTTAAAAGCCTTTTTGGAACGACTACCTCATCTGTACGTACCATAAAATCGTCAGCTTCAATCAAAACTCGCAGAATCGCATAACAACCACAGTAATGTGCTTGACACCATGATCCAATGTCAACAGCATTTTCTGTTGGAGAATAAAACTCCATGGAAGTTACAGCTGAAGGAGTCATTGACAACCAATGAATATAGACTACATCTGAGACATCGCCTTGAGCACAGTCGGTATTCGGACCAAACTGCTCCAGAACCAGAGGTAAATCAGATAAATAAATTCCAATGCACTCAGCTTGACACTTGGCTATTGCAGATGAAAGGTTCGAAAACGCGGTACGTCCAACGTTTGCGTTACATTTTTGCGTGATTCGTTACATAAAATTTATCTTGTTGTAATACTTGCACAAGTACTCTACTACCTCTATACCTATAACTAATAACTCTCATATCAAATAGTTATGGTTAACCAAAGTAAAAAGCAGCGAATTCAATCCCCTGTAAAACTGATGACTAATTTTAAGTCGTTGATTGCTACATCAAGCAACACACTCCCTACAAATGGTTATAGTGAGCCACATAACCCACTTGTATGTCGTAAGCGTCGAGCTGAATCTGAGGATAAAACTGCACTGACAGCTAGTATTAGCACTACTCCCAAAAGTTTAGTACCCTCTGCTCACACAGAATCCCTCCCTTCACCTTATGTACTTATCGAAAAGCTCCAGCCTTCAAGCTCTGTTTCAGCACTATCTTCTGAAATAGAACTTCTAAAGTTGTCTATAGGAGAACTTAAGGCCGAGTTAAGGGAAATAAAAAACAAACCAGTAAATCCTGGAATTTCTGAAACCAATACCAAAATATCCAAATTATCAGATCAGATCAGCGATATCAGATCGCAGGTCTGTGAACTGACACCCTTAACTATCCTCATGAAAACTGTAGACCTTAACAAACTTGACACGGAATCGGTATCTAAGGTGGATAATCTCATTAACTTTGTTACTACCGAAGTAAAAAAACGACTCGATGCTAAACTAAATGCTATTGTCTACAACGTTCCGGACAATGAGGCACTAAAAAAGGTACAGCGCATCTTACTTAGTGAGGCGAAAATGCCCAACTCCAAGACTAAGTGCTACAGGCTGAAGAAGAGTCAACATGAAAAGTGTTGTCCTATTCGTTTTCAGTTCGAAACACCGGCTGAGGCCAGAAAATTTATCCACTCCCAACACACCCTACCGCAAGCCAGAAATTACAAACTAATAAAGGTTGCGGTGGACAAGACCGTCATAGAAAGGCGCGTATATAATTATCACACTGAGTCTAATTGTGGAATAAACAATAGGACATTGCAAGCAGCAATTATACCCAACCCTTTGAGAGATACCATAGAATCCACCGCACCATCCCTCTCAAACCACACAGAATTATCTTCTCAGAGAGCGACACCAACCGCAAGGCCACTAAATTGTAATCAAATAGCCAATAAAACTATACCCCCTATCACCGTAGATATAGACATGTCACCGAACAATCCCGGAAAAAAAGACAAAATCCCCCGAAAGTCGACCCTGCCCTCTCCTAGCCATAAGTCCATTGGAAAAAAAAGAAGAATATGACCACAAATCATGCCAACAACAATGGCAGTATAGGTAAGCCCACATTCCCCACGGTCAATAGTATTGGCACCCACAACGTACGAAATAGCACCATGGCCCACACTGATAACCAACGCCAGAACAATGCCACCCTCAAGACAAGACTCCGGCAAGTGAAACCGCATTCGCTATAGTGCCCATCTTAGCCAGATATAAGGGTAATGTCGTTCAAACCTGTGCGTTTGTGGATAGTGGTTCAGACGCAACATTAGTCACAGAAGATCTGGCAAGAGAACTAGGTTTGGTAGGAGCAACTAAGACAGTCTCCCTTAAGACGCTTGGTTCACAGTCTACTTTGTCTTGTAAACAAGTGCAACTGGAAGTCTCTCCGTTGGATTCGTCACTTCAAGTTTCTGTTTCCAAAGCATGGACAGTAGAGAAGTTGCCACAGTTACAAAGAGTTGTACTAACAGCAGATCAGATGGCCTCATGGAGCCACCTAGATGGGCTAGTTTTACCAGAGGTTAAGAATAAAGAAATTAAGATGCTTATTGGCTGTAACGTGCCAGAAGCTCACGTAACTATCGATAAAAGGCTTGGAGGAGCTAACGAACCTTGTGCCGTAAAGACTCCCTTGGGTTGGACATTACTGGGACCATACAGGAAGACCCTTGAAGAAACTAGCATGGTCAATCATGTCTTAGCCACAGAGAAAATTGAGGACTGTGGTCGTGATCTTGCTTCAGTCCAATCCTTACAAAGGAAGCACGAAGCATTAGAAAGGGATTTGACTGCCCCAGATGAAAAGATTGTTCAACTTGGAGATGATGCTAAGGCGCTTGCACAGAAGCATCCTGATTCGCAAGACACTATACAAGGCAAGTATGAGGCCTTAATTACTGCATGGGATAAGCTGAAAAGTCAGGCTGTAGGTAGGAGAGGTAAACTGGAAGAGTCATTCAAGATGCATCGCTTTTTGGCTGACTGGAGAGACTTGAGCATCTGGATGAATGACATGAAGACGTCAATATCGGCGGATGATTTGGCAAAGGATGTAGCTGGTGCTGAAGCCCAAGTAGAGCGACATAAGGAATACACCACTGAGATAAATTCTCGAGCTGACAGTTTCGATACATGCATGCAAGAAGGTCAGGCATTACTAAGTGTTGGCCATCCCTGTAGTGGAGACATAGCTGCTAAACTTTCCACCCTTGAAAGAGAGAGAGCCTCCTTGATGCAGTTGTGTGAGGAAAGACGTGAACAGCTAGAATAGTGTATGGGCCTTCAGTATTTTTACCGCGACGCTGAACAGTCGAAATCTTGGATTGGTAAGCAAGAGGCCCTCTTAGAAATAAAAGATGTGGGAGACTCACTCGATTCTGTGGAAGCGCTCATAAGGAAACATGAAGACTTCGAAAAGTCACTTTTAGCACAGGAAGAAAAGATGCGACAACTTGATGAATTCGCTGCGAAATTAATCGAATCAAACCACTATGCGGCTGCACAGGTTCATGAGATTCAGGAAGGTCTTCAAAGTACACGAAATGCAGTAAAGGAGAAAGCTCAGAACCGCCGTCAGCGTCTTGAAGATTCCCACCGTTACCAAATGTTCGATAGAGATGCAGATGAAATGCAGTCATGGGTATCAGGAAAGCTTAGAATGCACTTGATGAAAGTTACAAAGACTCCACGAATTTGCAAACAAAGATGCAGAAGCACCAGAATTTCGAGGCAGAAATACAAGCGAACCAATCCCGCGTCGAAGATATTAAAAAGACAGGTCAGGATTTGTTAAATGCAAACCACTACAACTCACAAGAAATAAAAGTAAAGATTGAACAGTTGGATGAAACTTGGTCTCATCTCGTAAATGCCATGGGAGACAAGAAGAAAAATGTAGATCAAGCAAGTAGGCAACAACAGTTCGCTCGCAACATAGATGTCGAGTTATGGTTGAATGATCTTGAAGCTCAGATAGCCTCAGAGGATGTCGGTCGTGATCTAAACGGTGTGATGAACGTACAAAAGCGGAACAACTTGCTTGAATCTGATGTAGCTACTCATCGTGAACGTATAGATACATTCAAAGTCCAGGCTGACACGCTTGCTGCAGAAAGTCATTTCGACACTCCTATTATCCAAGAAAAACAAAGACAGTTAGCCCAATGTTACCATGACCTGCAAATCCCTCTAAGTCAACGTCGTGAGAAGTTAAGAGATGCCCTTCCCTCGGACACATCTTTGCAGCTTGAATATGGTGACTATGGTGAGCTGATGAAGTTATTAGTCGATTGTTGTAAAGATTTTAAAGCACCTTCGCTTAACCAAATTGAATCAGAAATGTGGCATCAGTATGCTGAAAGCTTCACTACTGGCTCAGTAGCCACTCACAAAGATGCCTTCAGGTTATGGGTTAAAGATAGGAACCCTGTTGTTGAAAATTATATTGGGTTTATAGAGTCATACTGTGATCCCTTTGGTGTTCGTGCAAGGTTTGAATCATTTGTCGCTGTTGTAAATAGATCAGTGTCTAAAAAATTCCAACGACTTGTGAATAATGCCGAAAGGTTGTTAACAAATTTACCATGGCCTTCTACGTTTGAAAAAGTTAATTTCTTACGGCCAGACTTTACTAGTTTGGATGTAGTGACGTTTTCAACTGCCGGAATTCCTGTTGCAACTAATATTCCTAACTATGATGACGTAAGACAAGTTGATGGATTTAAATAGGTTTCTTTGAATAATGTACTTAGTGTTCGTCTCGAAGATCCTACACCAGAATTTCTACGCAATGAAGACAAGCAAATGTACGTGGAACATGCTGAAATTTGCTTTGAATTACAAGTTGGACTTCATGAACTGATGGGATATGGTTCAGGTAAACTGTTTCGGCATGATTGTTATGGAAAACGAAATTTCCACACGAAAACTACTGAATATGTCATAAATGGAGGTCCTGTAGAAGGTTGGTGTGAAGCAGGAGAAACGTATGACAGAAAGCTGAATTTATTTATTTATTCCTGTTTATGCAGGAACATACCAATTGTACAGGCATGGATAAGTTATTATGTAAATTACAGTTTGTTTGTTCTTTCTGACATTAAAGTCAGTCAGAACAGTCTGCAAAATAGTCTGTCTGTGTAACACATAAAGAGATATAGAAATATTGTCTTCGCATTAACAAAAAACCCAGACTTCAGATGAATGTAATACAAATATCTGGGAAAAATAAAGCTTGAAGTCAATTCTCCTATATAACTTTGTTGTGAACAGCATCCTTGACTGAAAGTTTATTGATGTATTATTTTGAGTCAATAATGTATTTATTCCATCTTTTTCACCAGTCTAATCGTAGTTTTACAATAAGAAAGAAATTTGATCTTTGATACGAAAATTAGATAAGTTCATGTCAGATTGTTTTACTGCATTAAATGGGGCCGAGGTCGATTCTAGAACTACCCATTAGCGCCATTTGCGTCAGCATGGCAGACTGTACATGTAAGTTGAGTAATTCATTGAAAACTGCTTGAAAACCAGTTGTTTCTTCATATCAGACCAAGAATACTCCTTGTACAGAATGTTAGCCAGCGTTTTCAAGTGGTTGCATCGGATCGTTCATGGAATTTGATTTTGAATTTACTTAAATAGTCATTTCAGTTTAGATGTTGGGTTGTTCGACCTCGACCAGGAGGTATATAGAAGATTACGCTCAGCAGGAGAACAGCAGGGAGATAAAGTATGTAAATATGGAAAGAACATTAATATTTTATGTATATATAAATGTTTAAATGTATATCATTGTATAGTAAACACTACCTATAATCTAGTTGTTCTTTCATGTATTTTTGCGAAGTCTTAGAGTTTATTTAGTGTCATAATATTTAGTAATGAGTCTAGGCGTTATAGTGTTCTAATAGCTCATGCGTTTTAGAAATAAGTGGTGCGGTGTGATTGGCATAGTCATTTGGATGAAGCAGTTCATATAGCAAGCGTTTGAAGGTTATGATAGAGTGACAGGTCCTTATTTCTAGGGGTAAACTGTTCCAGACCTTAGAGTACATGACTATGAAGAAGTTTGCACGGAGTGTTGTCTTACAGTTTTTCTTAGATACTGTGCACGTTTGGTTACGAAGGTTGTAAGAGCCTTCCGGTGAGAACTGTATCTCCTTACTGTCTGAGAATGATATTTTATGCAATATTTTAAAGAAGAATGTCAGGTTAATGCTCAGTCGTCTCATCCAGAGTTGGTCGATACCTAGAGTTATGCACCTTGATGTGTAGTCCTTTTCGCAGTCAAATCCTAGTAGTTTAGACGTGAAGTATCGTTGGACACTTTCTATTTTAAGTTTGTCACTTACGCGAGTGCTGCTGAGAATAAATGGACAATATTCAAGTAGTGGTCTGACGCAAGTTTTATATAATAATAGTTTCGCTTCGTAGTTTTGGAAGTTCCTGAGTATGCATCCTAAGAGCATCCTCGATTTACGCGTCTGTGTAGCCACTTGCTCAGAAAATGTCAGGTCGCTAGAGTACCTGAGTCCTAGGTCAACAACACTTTGGAGTTTAGGCAAGTCAAGAGATTCAAGTACCAGTTTGATATTTATTGAGGGTGCACCGAAGCATATCCAACCACATTTTTAAGGTTGAATTTTAGGTTCCATGTGGAGGACCATGCAGTTACTCGATCTAGTTCTTCCTGAACAGCTTTCTGAAAGTACCCTAAGTCATCACAGTGGAATGTGTAAGCTACTTTAAGATCATCTGCAAAGATGAATGGTTTGCCAAGTGAGAAACAGCTGCATATGTCGTTGACATACAGAGTGAATAGGAGGGGGCCTAAGACGCTACCTTGAACTACTCCAGAAGTGACTGGACTAGGTTTAGAGTTTACAGAACCCAGTCTAACTACTTGGGACCTATTGTTAAGGAATGATTCAATCCATCCTAATAATGGGTTACTTATTCCTAAGGAGTTTAGCTTATTTATTAGAAGCAAATGGTCAACGCGGTCAAAGGCTTTGGAGATGTCGAGTTGTTGTTTGTCACGGCTGGTAGTTATATAGTTAAAGAAGTCAAGGTGACATGTCATGCATGATCTGGATTTTAGGAATCCATGTTGGTTTGGGCTTAGAATATTGCAGCTGAGCATATGTTTGAGGATATCATCTTTAACTATTCTTTCAATGATTCTAGATACTATGGGTGTAATATTGATTGGCCTATAGTTGTTAACTTCAGTTTTTGATCCGGATTTGTGTTTAGGTACTATAAATGTCGTTTTCCATTTATCTGGATAGGTTTGGCTTTCTAGGGACATTGTAAAAATCTTAAGTAATAAAACAGAAATGTCAGAACCACCGTGTTTATAAAGATACGATGGTATACCGTCAAAACCGGCACTACTAGAGCTTTTAAGAGTATTAATGGCTTGGTTAATATTAGAATAAGTGAAATGAACTGTAGTGATTTGTTTCAGCGTTGAAGATGAAGGGAGTTCTATTGTAGGTTGTAAACCGAGAAGTGGACTTGTAGGCTTAAGGTAGTTAGCTGCAAACGTCTCGTTAAACAGTTCACACATGTCTGCATGGTTGCTGTATAGTTTGCCCTTGTTTATAAGGAGAGAAATTTTATGCCTTTGGCGATTCATTCGTTTCTTTAGGATTTCTGTGAGAGCACCTACTCTGGTGGTGCTGGCTAGTGCGGTGCATTCTTCATTTCTCATACGCAAGTTATGAGCTTGCGAGATGGAGCTAAGAGTACTAAGTATTGACCCTAGTGTACTAAAGTCGTGTCGCCTGAAGTAACTTGTTGACAGTCTCTTCAGTTTCCTACGATCCTTTGGCTTTATGAATGTCTTTCTATGTGGGGAAAACTTTAGTGTTTGAAATGGGATGACAGCATCTAAGCATGTGTTGGAGTTATAGTAAAAGATGTCTAGAGCTTTCGAGAGGCTATCAGTATAGAAGTACTCACTCCATTCTGAGGATCTTAGCATTGATTTTACTGGAGTCCAGTCTGCCTTACTGTAGTTCCTGTAAGTTATTTGTTGTGAAGTAGGGGTATGGGTTGCATTGCTACCTGACGGAAGTGGCAGTGCACACAGCACTGTTTTGTGGTCGCTCCCTGGAAACTCAGAACCTACTAGGGTAGAAAGGGGACTTATATTGTGGCAGAAGATTAAGTCTAGTACGTTGTTACCTCTTGTAGGGGTTGTGACAGTCTGTTTCCAGCCAAGTATATCCAGTGTGCCTAAGAGCTTATCAAATTTAGTTGGGCCTGTGGGTATATCCCAGTTGATTTCTGGTAAGTTAAAGTCTCCACATAGGATCTTATGATCGTAGTGTAGGGTGGATAATTGTTCCAGAGTATTAATAATTTGGGTCTCGTAATTACTAAAGGTGCCAGGTGCTCTGTAGGTGCATCCAATTAATAATAAGAATACATATATTTCGTATAAACGGGTAAGTTTACATGAAATGCATGCCTTTTTTACAGGTACGATCAATTATGTTACGAATTACAATTGTTAATTAGCATACATTATCACTTTTTCAAAAAGTTCATATTGTTGAGTTATAGTACAAGCAATCAGAACAGATTCTTATAAATGTTAATTTGTAAATATTTCACGAAGGTCACCATCGAAGTTGAGCGACAACTCGAAATTCGTTCCATTTCCCGATGATAGTTATGACCAATCGATAAACAACATATATTTGTGTCAGTGCTATGCCTTCAAATGCTTGAACGGTATTTTAGGAACTGAAGAAAATCTGGCGCAGCTGCAAATTGGTATAGAATGCAATTATGAATAATACATTATTAAAAGTATATTTACAAAATAAATACAAGAAGCTATGTAGTACTTGAAATGATAATACACATTTGCAATGTATGATGCTAACCATACTGGTCTTACTTCGCGCCTCGTTCGAAGTTTGTCGTTTTTTTCCGCGTGGTTTTCGTTTTTATTATTCTGTTTAGTACTCCCACTTTTCAGGATATATCCTTAGTGTCACCGATTACTAATACAAATAGAAATATTTGTGTTATATCTGAACTTACCTTTATAGTCACAGGATATTATCCTTGCTACTTTTACTGTTTCAGATTACTGATTAAGGTATTACCACATCGAGCATCTGACTCTCAGTGCCCATATTACTCCTGTCTTTTGTTTTGACATAAAATCAAACAACCTAAGTCTCATATACTTGCAGTCCGACAGTTCTGTATTGAATTTATACAAAATGCCAGTTGAGCTATCGAAGCGTCGTGCTTCATTATCGGCTGAAAACTTCAGCAAAAGACATAAATCTAGCAAGCCTAAACAGCATGGCACTACACTTTCCCCTGATCTGACACAGGTGCTAAATATGTCAAAATCGGATATCATTACCTCTTCACCTTCTTGCGTTATAAATGATTTTATCAGGGATATTTGCAATAGTACAGGTTGTGAGCCAAGCATTTTGGATTCTTACCAAGTCACACTGGCTGTTAATAAAAAGCCTGACACTGGCTCCTCTGATGTGGTTGAATATACACCCTCCATTTGCCCTACTCAGGATTGTCAGTCAGAAGGTCCGAACACACATGTGGCCTCACTATCATCTATACATACTAATATCAAATCTTTTGACTGTGTCAAAAGAAATGTTAACTCCCCCAAATGCTTAGTAACCTTAGACGTTGACCTTGATAATCATTGCAATACACAGGCAGATTTACTGTCATCTAGTTCCATTCAATTGGATGCTTTTGAGCAGGCTACACATACGCCGGCACAGAGGGCAGAATGCAGCACCACCGCTACTGTTAACGATAAAGCCCCCCATCGCAAAAATTTCCATCGGTCATCAGTGACCCATGGACACCAACCTAATGCCAAATTTGAAAAAACAAATTGCTCCTTGCCTACGCAAAACACATCCAACCAATCCAATAGCCTGGATAGCACAAACATCCTTCCGTTAGTCCATGACCTCTTACCCCTTAGGTATCTGATAAAGCCTGCTGACTATCCTGACTATGATACGCTACAGTCTTGTGAGAGAATTATAGACCATATTTCCACGGAAGTGATCAAGCGGGTTCAGTGCATGTATAATGCAATTGTTTTCAATGTGCCCGACAGTACGAACATTAAAACACTGAAAAACGCACTTTTAAAGGCATGCGAAATACCAGATTCCCATTGTACCTGCAAACGACTGCGTAAATCTTCAGCTAATACATCTTGTCCAATAATGTTCGAGTTTAATAGCATTGTGGATGCTAGTCGCTTTGTAAATAACCAGCATCTCTTTAGGAAAGCAAGTAGCTTTAAAAATGTACGTATTATTCACGACAGGACACCAATCCAGCGTCGTGCCAAACAAAGTATCCCAGCAGATGGAATAAATCACCAAAAGGATACAACCGGCTCCACTGATGTCAATACAAAACACCACCTAAACCTTAAAAAAAGCCCTCCACCTAGTGACCCTAAAATGAAGCTTGATATGGTTACCAATACTAAATCTAGTATTTCTCCAGTTGTTAAACAACCTAAAAAACACTCAATTGCTGCAAAAGATATCAATAAAAATCTCACTCGCCATGCTAGAACTATCGAAAACCCTTGTAATATCTTCACATCTAGCTCTAAGATTCCGAATAAAAATGTAAGGAACAAAACTCTTATGCCTGGCATACACTCCGTCAAGCCTGATTCAGCGTCTCCTATTACTCATACGCTTAAATCTCCCAAAAGGACGTCTATGGTATTAAATAGAACTGACACTAGTCAATCTATCTCATTCTCTTTTCTTCGCCATTTTAATACAACCAGTTGCAGCTACCCAACTTCTACTATGAGGTTGCGTAATACCAAATATAACTATGCCCATATTCCTGGTGCACAGCCACATGGACTCAATCGCCTAAACTTTCAGCATAGCCTGCTTGGGGATCCACCCAGTGAATGCTACTTCCCCAGAAACACACTCCCCCGACACCAAAACAGTCTTTACAACTTTCCAACTAATCAATCCCCTCACCATTTTTTCTCTTTTCCGCACCCAGCAGTAATGCCACCAATCAACCTGATGTCAAACAGTCTGTTTCCTTACTCTCAAATGTGCCCTCTTCAGACACCCAGGATACCCCAGTTTCCGTATGCCTATCTCCATGCGATCGTGAACTGAGTGATCTACTATGGAAACCATCTTCTTTTTCACAGAACCTTAACGAAAACGATGAAGGCTTTATGGACCGAACACTCGATGTACCGGTCAGACTGTCATCTAATTTTCATTTAGCCTCAGCTGAATCACATCATCATCTCCTTCACTTTGCCTCAGCCCTTACCACTGATCAAAGATCATTTACTCTTTTCCTTATAAACGCTCGTTCTATCTGCAATAAAATTCCGTACCTTCACTCCTTACTTTCACTTTGTATGCCTTCTGTACTGTTAGTTACCGAGACCTGGTTACCATCTGACTTCAATGACAGACTGTTAGAATCACCAGGATACACACACTTTAGACATGGCAGAGAAGAAGGACGTGAAGGTGGTTGTCTTATCTTTGTTAGCAACAAATTCCACGCTGTAGAAGTTGATGATTTGGGTTGCTCACTTACAGACGCAGTATGGGTTACACTCAACACTAACTTCAATACAAGACTTTTATTGGGATGTATATACCGCCCGCCCAATTCTGATATTAATACAACGAACCATTTGTGTGAAATTTTCGAACACGTCTCCTCCCTAAACTTTGACTATAAAATAATAGCTGGCGACTTTAACATGCCTGGTATCCAGTGGAATAGGCTAAATGTTTCTAAATACACTGATCGTTTTATAAATTCGGTTGAATTCTATGGATGGACACAAAATGTGAATCACCCCACACGTAAATCCAACATCTTGGATCTAATCTTCACACACAACATCCTTCCCGTCAGCACTCGAGTTGGGCCTTTATTCCCTGGTAGTGACCACAACACGGTCATTTCCACCTTTAACCTAGCAGCAAATGGGTCAGGCAAAGACCGTCGTCGGACAGTAAAAGTCAGGGACTTTTCAAAGGCTAAGTGGGAAACAACGCAATCTTTTATTCGTTGCCAAGACTGGAATACCTTTTTCTCCTCGATAGACATTGATACTGTCCTTGACAGTTTCTACTCCAACATTTCAGTTTGCTTCAACGAATCTATCCCTTGGTATACATCCAAAGGCAACCGTGTAAATCAACTATATATACCGATTGCTACCAGGAATAAGCTAAGAAGACTCCGTAAAACCTATAATAAATCTATGGACTTCTCCTCGCTCATTAGCATCCTAAAGGTATATGATAAAATCAGATCAGATAATGCCAGTAAAATTTACAAAGAAGAACTTGTCGCCCTTAAAAGTAGTTGCAAAATTAGCTCTCTATGTAAACTCTTCCGAAAAAGATTGCAACAAAAACAAGGCAACATTCCTTACATTCTTCATAATAATGTTGCTGTTAAGGATGATGCAGGCATAGCTGAACTCTTTAACAAGCACTTTTCTGACTCATACACGCACGACATTTCCGCATGCATCGAATTTGACTCTGTAACAGAAAAAACACTATCGAATATATGCTTGACTGTTGATGTTATAAAAAGTGCAATCAGTTCATTGAAATTCTCCAATACTCCTGGACCTGACTCTATTCCCTCATCCTTCCTAAAAAATGGTGGCTCTGATCTCCCTCTCCTTTTGCTTAAGATATTCTCAACGTCCCTTGTGAATGGAGTTTATCCTTCTAAATGGAAGCAAACATATATTATTCCTAGATTTAAATCCGGCTCAAAATATGATGTAAAGAATTACAGGCCGATCAATATAACGTCTGTCTTGTCAAGGATACTTGAGAAGATAATCAGTACCAAAATCACTGACTTCTTATTGACAGAAAACCTAATAACACCTTCTCAGCATGGCTTTATAAAGTCCAGGTCATGTATGACTTGCCACTTAGAACTATTCGATTTTATAACTGGACTTACAGACCAAAAATTCGTTGTGCTCATTATGTATATTGATCTTAAGAAGGCCTTCGATAAAGTATGTCATAATTTACTCCTGCAAAAACTTAAGGCTTACGGTATATCTGGCAATCTCTTACAGTGGTGCAATTCATTTTTGTGTGGTAGGTCCCAGTCTGTTAAGATTAACGACACTTTTTCCAGTACCACTCCTATATCAAGTGGCGTGATTCAAGGTAGTGTACTAGGACCTCTCTTCTTTCTAATATACCTTAATGACGTCTGTGATGTTATAAAGCACGGCAGACCTTTCTTATATGCCGACGACTTGAAGATAGTCTACCACAGTACCACCCAAGAAGTGACAAACCTGTCTCATAAAATTTAGTTGGGCCTGTGGGTATATCCCAGTTGATTTCTGGTAAGTTAAAGTCTCCACATAGGATCTTATGATCGTAGTGTAGGGTGGATAATTGTTCCAGAGTATTAATAATTTGGGTCTCGTAATTACTAAAGGTGCCAGGTGCTCTGTAGGTGCATCCAATTAATGCTACTGCGTTATTTAAGTGTAAGTTAACGCATAGAGTCTCAGGCATGTTAAGTGTACTACTTTCTAGCTGTGATACAGTAAGTGCATTCAGAAAGTACATGAGACAACCCCCTCCCTTACCACCGTCCCTGTCACACCGAAAGTGTGTATAGTTATCTAAGCTTATCTCTTCACCCAGTATGTTCGAGTTACACCAGGATTCAGTGATGACAATTATAGGGGGTTTGTATATTACTGTGAGTGCTCTGAGCATCGTTAGTTTATTTAGAACAGATCTAGCATCTATGAGGATCAGGTAAAGATGAGATTTGAAGTAGCATTTGAAGTGTTTAAGTTCGGTTATCAGCCCCGAATATTGTTCAGCACCCAGTAGTACTGTTTGACATGACGACCCTATGTACTAACCCACTTGTTCACTAGTATGATGATAATATTGCTAACGATGTCCTCTGGTATTATTGTGCCATGTGACCTAACGGGAAGCACTTGTCATGAAAGCTGTTAATGTGCAGCATACTGTATGGTTGGGACGGAGTCAAAGCAATCCAATATTACAACTGCAGTCATTGTAAAACGTCTCAGAGCTTAATGTCAAAAAAGGAGGGAGGGTGGCGCATGCTGATCAGCAGATTTGGTAGTGGTCACAAATGTGAATCGCTCCGATCTGTAGGACAGCAACATGCATTATTTTGGCAGCTCGAGAACTAAACATGAGTTTAGATACTAAGTGTATAAAAAAAGACTTTAAAAAATTAATTGAAAAAATAAAACAATAATGACTGTACAGTTTTAGCCTGTACAAAAAATAACAATGCTTTCGCTCCTAACATCTACAAGCCTGCTCAGTTTCTTCTCAAGATGCTATCCCATGGGCCATACACAAGTTCGCCAGACATCCTACAGGTCACCGTATTCAACAGGTTCTAATCCTTCTAGCCACTTCTCTCTGAAATGTTACTTATATACTTCACAATAATCCTTCTATCTAATTACCATTATACTCTATTTTATCTCAACTTCCTAGGACTTTAATAAAGCTGAAATATTTTTCCCTCTTCTCATTTACACCCTTTTCTCGCGTAAAGTTCGGTTGCTCTGATGATAAAAAAACAACACTCATGTTTGAGAATAAATATATTTTCATAGAAAGCGTCATAGTTTTCCATGGTAAGACCAGTATGGTTAGCATCATACATTGCAAATGTGTATTATCATTTCAAGTACTACATAGCTTCTTGTATCTATTTTGTAAATATACTTTTAATAATGTATTATTCATAATTGCATTCTATACCATTTTGCAGCTGCGCCAAATTTTCTTCAGTTCCTAAAATAGCGTTCAAGCATTTGAAGGCATAGCACTGACACAAATATATGTTGTTTATCGATTGGTCATAACTATCATCGGGAAATGGAACGAATTTCGAGTTGTCGCTCAACTTCGATGGTGACCTTCGTGAAATATTTACAAATTAACATTTATAAGAATCTGTTCTGATTGCTTGTACTATAACTCAACAATATGAACTTTTTGAAAAAGTGATAATGTATGCTAATTAACAATTGTAATTCGTAACATAATTGATCGTGCCTGTAAAAAAGGCATGCATTTCATGTAAACTTACCCGTTTATACGAAATATATGTATTCTTATTATTAATTGGATGCACCTACAGAGCACCTGGCACCTTTAGTAATTACGAGACCCAAATTATTAATACTCTGGAACAATTATCCACCCTACACTACGATCATAAGATCCTATGTGGAGACTTTAACTTACCAGAAATCAACTGGGATATACCCACAGGCCCAACTAAATTTGATAAGCTCTTAGGCACACTGGATATACTTGGCTGGAAACAGACTGTCACAACCCCTACAAGAGGTAACAACGTACTAGACTTAATCTTCTGCCACAATATAAGTCCCCTTTCTACCCTAGTAGGTTCTGAGTTTCCAGGGAGCGACCACAAAACAGTGCTGTGTGCACTGCCACTTCCGTCAGGTAGCAATGCAACCCATACCCCTACTTCACAACAAATAACTTACAGGAACTACAGTAAGGCAGACTGGACTCCAGTAAAATCAATGCTAAGATCCTCAGAATGGAGTGAGTACTTCTATACTGATAGCCTCTCGAAAGCTCTAGACATCTTTTACTATAACTCCAACACATGCTTAGATGCTGTCATCCCATTTCAAACACTAAAGTTTTCCCCACATAGAAAGACATTCATAAAGCCAAAGGATCGTAGGAAACTGAAGAGACTGTCAACAAGTTACTTCAGGCGACACGACTTTAGTACACTAGGGTCAATACTTAGTACTCTTAGCTCCATCTCGCAAGCTCATAACTTGCGTATGAGAAATGAAGAATGCACCGCACTAGCCAGCACCACCAGAGTAGGTGCTCTCACAGAAATCCTAAAGAAACGAATGAATCGCCAAAGGCATAAAATTTCTCTCCTTATAAACAAGGGCAAACTATACAGCAACCATGCAGACATGTGTGAACTGTTTAACGAGACGTTTGCAGCTAACTACCTTAAGCCTACAAGTCCACTTCTCGGTTTACAACCTACAATAGAACTCCCTTCATCTTCAACGCTGAAACAAATCACTACAGTTCATTTCACTTATTCTAATATTAACCAAGCCATTAATACTCTTAAAAGCTCTAGTAGTGCCGGTTTTGACGGTATACCATCGTATCTTTATAAACACGGTGGTTCTGACATTTCTGTTTTATTACTTAAGATTTTTACAATGTCCCTAGAAAGCCAAACCTATCCAGATAAATGGAAAACGACATTTATAGTACCTAAACACAAATCCGGATCAAAAACTGAAGTTAACAACTATAGGCCAATCAATATTACACCCATAGTATCTAGAATCATTGAAAGAATAGTTAAAGATGATATCCTCAAACATATGCTCAGCTGCAATATTCTAAGCCCAAACCAACATGGATTCCTAAAATCCAGATCATGCATGACATGTCACCTTGACTTCTTTAACTATATAACTACCAGCCGTGACAAACAACAACTCGACATCTCCAAAGCCTTTGACCGCGTTGACCATTTGCTTCTAATAAATAAGCTAAACTCCTTAGGAATAAGTAACCCATTATTAGGATGGATTGAATCATTCCTTAACAATAGGTCCCAAGTAGTTAGACTGGGTTCTGTAAACTCTAAACCTGGTCCAGTCACTTCTGGAGTAGTTCAAGGTAGCGTCTTAGGCCCCCTCCTATTCACTCTGTATGTCAACGACATATGCAGCTGTTTCTCACTTGGCAAACCATTCATCTTTGCAGATGATCTTAAAGTAGCTTACACATTCCACTGTGATGACTTAGGGTACTTTCAGAAAGCTGTTCAGGAAGAACTAGATCGAGTAACTGCATGGTCCTCCACATGGAACCTAAAATTCAACCTTAAAAATGTGGTTGGATATGCTTCGGTGCACCCTCAATAAATATCAAACTGGTACTTGAATCTCTTGACTTGCCTAAACTCCAAAGTGTTGTTGACCTAGGACTCAGGTACTCTAGCGACCTGACATTTTCTGAGCAAGTGGCTACACAGACGCGTAAATCGAGGATGCTCTTAGGATGCATACTCAGGAACTTCCAAAACTACGAAGCGAAACTATTATTATATAAAACTTGCGTCAGACCACTACTTGAATATTGTCCATTTATTCTCAGCAGCACTCGCGTAAGTGACAAACTTAAAATAGAAAGTGTCCAACGATACTTCACGTCTAAACTACTAGGATTTGACTGCGAAAAGGACTACACATCAAGGTGCATAACTCTAGGTATCGACCAACTCTGGATGAGACGACTGAGCATTAACCTGACATTCTTCTTTAAAATATCGCATAAAATATCATTCTCAGACAGTAAGGAGATACAGTTCTCACCGGAAGGCTCTTACAACCTCCGTAACCAAACGTGCACAGTATCTAAGAAAAACTGTAAGACAACACTCCGTGCAAACTTCTTCATAGTCATGTACTCTAAGGTCTGGAACAGTTTACCCCTAGAAATAAGGACCTGTCACTCTATCATAACCTTCAAACGCTTGCTATATGAACTGCTTCATCCAAATGACTATGCCAATCACACCGCACCACTTATTTCTAAAACGCATGAGCTATTAGAACACTATAACGCCTAGACTCATTACTAAATATTATGACACTAAATAAACTCTAAGACTTCGCAAAAATACATGAAAGAACAACTAGATTATAGGTAGTGTTTACTATACAATGATATACATTTAAACATTTATATATACATAAAATATTAATGTTCTTTCCATATTTACATACTTTATCTCCCTGCTGTTCTCCTGCTGAGCGTAATCTTCTATATACCTCCTGGTCGAGGTCGAACAACCCAACATCTAAACTGAAATGACTATTTAAGTAAATTCAAAATCAAATTCCATGAACGATCCGATGCAACCACTTGAAAACGCTGGCTAACATTCTGTACAAGGAGTATTCTTGGTCTGATATGAAGAAACAACTGGTTTTCAAGCAGTTTTCAATGAATTACTCAACTTACATGTACAGTCTGCCATGCTGACGCAAATGGCGCTAATGGGTAGTTCTAGAATCGACCTCGGCCCCATTTAATGCAGTAAAACAATCTGACATGAACTTATCTAATTTTCGTATCAAAGATCAAATTTCTTTCCTATTGTAAAACTACGATTAGACTGGTGAAAAAGATGGAATAAATACATTATTGACTCAAAATAATACATCAATAAACTTTCAGTCAAGGATGCTGTTCACAACAAAGTTATATAGGAGAATTGACTTCAAGCTTTATTTTTCCCAGATATTTGTATTACATTCATCTGAAGTCTGGGTTTTTTGTTAATGCGAAGACAATATTTCTATATCTCTTTATGTGTTACACAGACAGACTATTTTGCAGACTGTTCTGACTGACTTTAATGTCAGAAAGAACAAACAAACTGTAATTTACATAATAACTTATCCATGCCTGTACAATTGGTATGTTCCTGCATAAACAGGA
The DNA here is from genome assembly GCA_944472155.2 of Trichobilharzia szidati. Lineage (NCBI taxonomy): Eukaryota > Metazoa > Platyhelminthes > Trematoda > Strigeidida > Schistosomatidae > Trichobilharzia > Trichobilharzia szidati. The sequence continues at coordinate 186,551,310 of OX235271.1, read as the reverse complement.
ATAAATAAATAAATTCAGCTTTCTGTCATACGTTTCTCCTGCTTCACACCAACCTTCTACAGGACCTCCATTTATGACATATTCAGTAGTTTTCGTGTGGAAATTTCGTTTTCCATAACAATCATGCCGAAACAGTTTACCTGAACCATATCCCATCAGTTCATGAAGTCCAACTTGTAATTCAAAGCAAATTTCAGCATGTTCCACGTACATTTGCTTGTCTTCATTGCGTAGAAATTCTGGTGTAGGATCTTCGAGACGAACACTAAGTACATTATTCAAAGAAACCTATTTAAATCCATCAACTTGTCTTACGTCATCATAGTTAGGAATATTAGTTGCAACAGGAATTCCGGCAGTTGAAAACGTCACTACATCCAAACTAGTAAAGTCTGGCCGTAAGAAATTAACTTTTTCAAACGTAGAAGGCCATGGTAAATTTGTTAACAACCTTTCGGCATTATTCACAAGTCGTTGGAATTTTTTAGACACTGATCTATTTACAACAGCGACAAATGATTCAAACCTTGCACGAACACCAAAGGGATCACAGTATGACTCTATAAACCCAATATACTTTTCAACAACAGGGTTCCTATCTTTAACCCATAACCTGAAGGCATCTTTGTGAGTGGCTACTGAGCCAGTAGTGAAGCTTTCAGCATACTGATGCCACATTTCTGATTCAATTTGGTTAAGCGAATGTGCTTTAAAATCTTTACAACAATCGACTAATAACTTCATCAGCTCACCATAGTCACCATATTCAAGCTGCAAAGATGTGTCCGAGGGAAGGGCATCTCTTAACTTCTCACGACGTTGACTTAGAGGGATTTGCAGGTCATGGTAACATTGGGCTAACTGTCTTTGTTTTTCTTGGATAATAGGAGTGTCGAAATGACTTTCTGCAGCAAGCGTGTCAGCCTGGACTTTGAATGTATCTATACGTTCACGATGAGTAGCTACATCAGATTCAAGCAAGTTGTGCCGCTTTTGTACGTTCATCACACCGTTTAGATCACGACCGACATCCTCTGAGGCTATCTGAGCTTCAAGATCATTCAACCATAACTCGACATCTATGTTGCGAGCGAACTGTTGTTGCCTACTTGCTTGATCTACATTTTTCTTCTTGTCTCCCATGGCATTTACGAGATGAGACCAAGTTTCATCCAACTGTTCAATCTTTACTTTTATTTCTTGTGAGTTGTAGTGGTTTGCATTTAACAAATCCTGACCTGTCTTTTTAATATCTTCGACGCGGGATTGGTTCGCTTGTATTTCTGCCTCGAAATTCTGGTGCTTCTGCATCTTTGTTTGCAAATTCGTGGAGTCTTTGTAACTTTCATCAAGTGCATTCTAAGCTTTCCTGATACCCATGACTGCATTTCATCTGCATCTCTATCGAACATTTGGTAACGGTGGGAATCTTCAAGACGCTGACGGCGGTTCTGAGCTTTCTCCTTTACTGCATTTCGTGTACTTTGAAGACCTTCCTGAATCTCATGAACCTGTGCAGCCGCATAGTGGTTTGATTCGATTAATTTCGCAGCGAATTCATCAAGTTGTCGCATCTTTTCTTCCTGTGCTAAAAGTGACTTTTCGAAGTCTTCATGTTTCCTTATGAGTGCTTCCACAGAATCGAGTGAGTCTCCCACATCTTTTATTTCTAAGAGGGCCTCTTGCTTACCAATCCAAGATTTCGACTGTTCAGCGTCGCGGTAAAAATACTGAAGGCCCATACACTATTCTAGCTGTTCACGTCTTTCCTCACACAACTGCATCAAGGAGGCTCTCTCTCTTTCAAGGGTGGAAAGTTTAGCAGCTATGTCTCCACTACAGGGATGGCCAACACTTAGTAATGCCTGACCTTCTTGCATGCATGTATCGAAACTGTCAGCTCGAGAATTTATCTCAGTGGTGTATTCCTTATGTCGCTCTACTTGGGCTTCAGCACCAGCTACATCCTTTGCCAAATCATCCGCCGATATTGACGTCTTCATGTCATTCATCCAGATGCTCAAGTCTCTCCAGTCAGCCAAAAAGCGATGCATCTTGAATGACTCTTCCAGTTTACCTCTCCTACCTACAGCCTGACTTTTCAGCTTATCCCATGCAGTAATTAAGGCGTCATACTTGCCTTGTATAGTGTCTTGCGAATCAGGATGCTTCTGTGCAAGCGCCTTAGCATCATCTCCAAGTTGAACAATCTTTTCATCTGGGGCAGTCAAATCCCTTTCTAATGCTTCGTGCTTCCTTTGTAAGGATTGGACTGAAGCAAGATCACGACCACAGTCCTCAATTTTCTCTGTGGCTAAGACATGATTGACCATGCTAGTTTCTTCAAGGGTCTTCCTGTATGGTCCCAGTAATGTCCAACCCAAGGGAGTCTTTACGGCACAAGGTTCGTTAGCTCCTCCAAGCCTTTTGTCGATAGTTACGTGAGCTTCTGGCACGTTACAGCCAATAAGCATCTTAATTTCTTTATTCTTAACCTCTGGTAAAACTAGCCCATCTAGGTGACTCCATGAGGCCATCTGATCTGCTGTTAGCACAACTCTTTGTAACTGTGGCAACTTCTCTACTGTCCATGCTTTGGAAACAGAAACATGAAGTGACGAATCCAACGGAGAGACTTCCAGTTGCACTTGTTTGCAAGACAAAGTAGACTGTGAACCAAGCGTCTTAAGGGAGACTGTCTTAGTTGCTCCTACCAAACCTAGTTCTCTTGCCAGATCTTCTGTGACTAATGTTGCGTCTGAACCACTATCCACAAACGCACAGGTTTGAACGACATTGCCATTATATCTGGCTAAGATGGGCACTATAGCGAATGCGGTTTCACTTGCCGGAGTCTTGTCCAAAGTCATATCACTACACTGTTGAGCGTTAATATGCACATCATTTTTTATATCGTCGGATGATCCCTGGCTTCTGTGAAGCAATGTATGGTGTCTCCAACCACAACCTTCAACTGTACAGGACCTTGGAGATCGGCAATTCTTTGCTATGTGATTTGCTTTTAAACATACGTTGCATAGTTTTCTCTTGGAAACAAATGCCAGACGTTCATCAGAGTCCTTATCTTTAAACTCTAAACACTGGTCTAGGAAATGGCCTCCCGAACACAATATACAGGGTGGGATAAATAAACGTGACTCGTTCTCAGGATCATTACTCGGCCTTTCGACATTATTCTCTGAGAGCCTGGTAACAAACACTCGGTGTTTAGAATCAGAGTTTTTCTTCATAGGGTTAGTAAACTCCTTACTATTTTTTCCCGTGGAATGCCCATTGATTAGCAGTCCATACCTGGTGTTAGCCATATCTGACTGCTCCTTAACGAACATGCATAAGTCGCTAAATGATGGTTCGCGACCGCTCTTTATGACGTTGCAAGCCACCTTTACCCATTCTCTCTGTGAATGAACAGGGAGTTTTAGGACTAGTTGTTCAACAGTTTTACCAGAATTCAAATCTGAAACATGGTTCATCTGTTATAAAGTCAATTCGCAGGCTTGCATCTCGTGAGATAGCTTCCTTAGTAATGCTGCATCAATGCTTTTAACATTTGGAAATTCTAGGAGTTTCTCTATGAAGGTTCGGGCCACAACATGCCTTTGGCCAAATGCTTCCTCTAACAGTTGTAGGGCTTTATGATAACCTTCCTCTGGCTCTAGCAAAACACAGCGTTTGATTACATCTTTGGCTTCTCCTTCACAATACTGAATCAAGTAATTTAGCTTACTTCGGTATCCAATGGCATCATTATCCACCAAGTCTTCAAAATTCTTTATAAAATTCCAATAATTTACAGGATTACCGTCAAACTTAATTATCTCTCTTTTAGGCATGTCCAGAAACTTGGACATGGCTCTGGCGAGCTCATCGTTAGAAGATACAGCGACTGTATGCGAAGTAGAAGGCTTGCAAGGTGACTTATTATGATTAGAACATTCACGACCAGCTTGTCGTAATCTTTCCAATTCAATTTCCTTCTCTATTTGGACTATACGCATTTTCGCTAGCTCCAGCTCTACCATATAATTTGATTTATTCTCGTTGCTTCCAGGGAAATCAGCTTCATTACTCTTTTCTAACTGTGGAGTTAACGACGGCATAGTTTCATAACTTTCGTCTGCCATACTGTTCGAAACTTTGTAGGATTATTTTTGCCCTACAGATTTAGTCCTTCCTCAATACTGACGACACATAGTCTGGGCTTAACTATAGTTAAAACAGAATGACCTGACTTTAACTTTATCTGTTTCTAAAACATAAAATAAATCATGCAATTACACCAAGAAAAAATGTACAAATCCACTGTCATTCAAAAAAAGGACAAAAACGTACCGAACAGTATTGAGGGTACGGACAAAATGAACAGTCAATTAATTACATGTATACACAAATAGAGTGACAGACAAAACAGAACATTCAAGGTCATCACGTGGTGAGAGTTACAATAAATTGACCAATAATCGCGACAAGAAGGTCACATCATATTGATTAACTGTCTATCATATAGTCCTCTATCTATCTATCGCGATTAACACTGTCGGTGATCATGTTTGGCTTCACTGTCCGCCTGGACCGAGCTCAAAGTTCTACTCCCCATGGCAAGGACTCTTTGAGATTGTGCGGACATGCCCCCCCCACAACTTACTTCCTGAAAACATCCAGCGGCCGAATGTCGATTTTATCCCTGTCCATTGAAATCAAATTAAGCCATATCGCATCTTTCACTCTAATAATCTTCCTCCTCCGATGAACCACCACCTGCCACCTGTCAATATGAAGTCCCAGCCGCCGGCGGTGGAGGCTACCCAGTATCGACCTTTGGCACTGAGGACAGTGCCTCCATAGGAAGGAGGCAGTGTAACAAAAACAAAAGCTATATTATAACACTAATTGGCTACAGACTACATTTAGCAAGCCAAATAAGCCAACAGAACCCATTCACACACCTTATGCATTTAGTAGGGACCATGTGCCGATGTCTGCAAAAAAAGCTCTGTGATCTGATAACTACCCCAAAAGGATACCAACACTTCATTCCTATTCTGGCTACCATATACTCATATATCATATCAATTATAGCCTTCACAACAACACTGCCCCACTAACCGCTTCGGGCAGAATTTTCACCAACGTCAGTCAACAGAAACATCTGGCATCATGCATATAGCATGCATGATATCGGATGAATTTCTGGCTGACATAGCCAACAGTCTACAGCTAGGGCAAGGCACAATCCCCGTGAGATAGCTGACACGGTGTCGACACCGAGCGCGGATACTAATATTTCTAAAATACTGATATCTAATTACCATACAGGTGTCTCGCACTGCATACCATATCCAGACGAAAGACCATCCCTGATTACCACCTCACAAACCAACCTGAAGTCTTCCTATGATCCAAAGATATTGGTAAATGAGTCTAAAACATGTATATAGAGGATACTCATGGATTATTTTATCAAGATGTTGTCCACTCACTGAAACCACATAGCCAGTGTTTATCTATTATCCTGGTAAACGCGAGATCAGTTCTAAGCAAACACTTAACACTAAGTACATTAGCTTCTATATTCATACCGTCATCGATTATGATCACTGAACTTGCACAAGTGATATCTCCAGTGACAGCCTAAGGATTGATAAATACAACCTATTTCGAGGGGACAGACAGACAGGTCGTGGGCGTGGAACACTAATTTACTGTGAACAATCCATGTGTGCAAGTCAGTTCAGTAACCCAATTCTGTCACAACTCAATGACTCAATCTGGGTCGAGATAAAAGTTGTCAGGAGTAAACCTATACTTGTGGGTTGTGTGTACCGACCCCTCCATCCAGCATGGAGTATTAAAATATGCCCAACAACATTTTTAATGTTACAGACAATCTTCCCTTCAGTTATAAAATTATCGGAGGTTGTTTCAAGGTCTTCACTCCGAGGACACCAAAGGTATGATAATCTCCTGAATTCCATCATCTCAGGAGGGTGGACACAACACATAAATTCACGCACTAGATCCACTAGTATCCTAGACCTCATTTTCACGAACAACATAACACCATCTACAGTACATGTAGGACGTGAATTTCCAGGTGGTGACCATAAAATAGAAGTGTTTTCTTTCGACATCTTTCCTGAAAGAAAACGCAGAGATGAAGCTGGCCAGACACCTATGAGATTGTACACACATGCTGACTGGGACTCGTATCAGTACCTGATTAGATGTTCTAATTGGGACTCGTACTTTTCGAACGAGTCCTTAGAGGCAATTCTTAGCAACTTTTATTACAATATTTACTCAACTCATGACGTCATTGCACCTGAGAAGATTCTTAGCTTCAGATTCCCCAAAGCGATTATATTCCGACATCGTTTAGGAGAAGTCTACGAAAGCACTCAATGAAATACTACAGATATCATGACTTATCATCACTAATTGCTATTACGTCCCTTCTCAATAGAATTGAAGAGTTGAGAAATATAGGCCTCGGAAACAAAGAAATGCGAGCCATTCAGGCACCACATAACTGAGGAGAAATAGCCAAACTTTCCAAAGGTAGTTTGACAAACTCCATACGGCCTATCCAAAAATAATATATTTAGACGGCATTGCCTACGAGAATAACGAGGTGACATGTAAGCCGTTTATCAAGCACTTTGAAATAATAGAGAAGATTTGTAGCTCAGGTGGATGATTTGCAATTAACAGTGTTCTCTGAGCTGGTTGGTTTAGTTGCGAAGCTTTCGTCGTCCTTCTGAACAACATCCCCTTTCAGCGCCATATTTAGCACAAAGTGAAATGATTTAAATTTCTTCATGAGTGATATAATTGCGTCTCCTGGTAACTATCTTTACATATGTGTTGACCATTTTCTATTGACTTGGATTTTAAACTTTCTGGTCACCTGATTTACTTTTTATTAGTTGGTATATTTCGTCTATATTAACGTGTTTGTTAATTGCATTTTCGCTTGAATACCGGGCTTCTAGGAATTCTCTGGCACTTTTCGTGTTTCCTCTGTCTAAGATTTTGACATGATCCCAATCAAATTGATGACCATAATTGTATGTATGCATTGATACTAAAGAATACATATCATGTCTGATTTATGTTCTTGGATTCTGATTCGAAGGGGACGCCCACTTTGGCCAATGTAATGTTTGTTGCAGTTCATACAATTTATTTTGTAAATGGTATTAATTTTATCTCCTTTTTCTGTTGGATCTTTTGGTTTGCGTAATATCGAATTAAGCGATTTTACTGGTTTGTGTGCTATATCTATATCTAACGGTTTCATTATTCTAGCTGTTATTTCAGAGATATTCCTCATGTATGGTAGAATGAATTTTCTTGTGGTCTTCGATTCGACTTTAAACACTTTTCGATGAAATTTTGTGGATAACCATTCTTTTTGAAGACCGTTTGTAGGTACTTTTCTTCCATTCTTTTCAACTCTGGAGTGCTACAATGTGTCTGAACTCTTTTAAACAATGTCTGCACACAGTTTCTTTTGTGAGTAATTGGATTATTGCTAGTGGCATAGTTGAGTATTTGATCTGTGTGCGATGATTTTCTATATACTTGTGTTTCTAAATTTCCTATGTTGGTTCTCCTGATTAAGACATCTAAAAATGGGATTTTGTTATCTAATTCTTCTTCTTCTCTTGTGAATTTGATGTCTTCAGATATGTTGGTTATTAATTTATGAGTATATTCTAAATCACTTCTCTTAATTATTACAAACGTATCATCAACGTAACGTATCCAGATTTTCGGTTTAATTATAGGTAGAGCTATTAATTCTTATCTTTGCATAACGGCTTCAGCTATTAATCCTGATATGGGCGATCCCATTGGTGTTCCTTTTATTTGTTCATATATTTGAGCATTGAACTGGAAGTATGTTGTAAGGCATAATTTTATGAGTTCTATCCAAGTTGATAATTGCGTTTTTGTGTTTTCATCACTATAGAGTAATTGTTGCATAGTTTCTGTTGCTAGTTTTGGACTAATTGAAGTATATAATGCTGTGACATCAGGTGACCAGAAAGTTTAAAATCCAAGTCAATAGAAAATGGTCAACACATATGTAAAGATAGTTACCAGGAGACGCAATTATATCACTCATGAAGAAATTTAAATCATTTCACTTTGTGCTAAATATGGCGCTGAAAGGGGATGTTGTTCAGAAGGACGACGAAAGCTTCGCAACTAAACCAACCAGCTCAGAGAACACTATTAGTTGCATACCAAGCACTTTGCCAGATTATACTCCTTGGAGAGCGATCAGGTCATGGATTTCCCAAGTAAAGCAGATGAATATCTAAGTGACTGACATACTTTTCACCACACACAAGATCGATAAAGCTGTCGCAAATCTTAGGCTTTTTAACACTATTGGTCCAGACGGTATATCATCCATTCTGCTGAAAAACAGTGGTGATCACATGAGTTTACTCCTACTCGAGCTATACTCAATTTAACTAAGCGATGGGACATACCCTACCTGCTGGAAGAAGTCTTGTATTGTACCTATCCATAAATACGGGCCTATAGCTGATATCAACAACTACCACCCGATCAACGTCACGTCTGTAGTTTCACGTATGATGGAAAAAGCAGCAGAGGCTCAAATCATTCAGTGCTTGCTCTCAAATGACCTACTATCCCCATCCCAGTACGGTTTCCTATTATTTATTATTTTACTTTTATTATTTATTTTGATAACAGCTTGATGCCACACCGTATTTTCAGTACAAGTATGAAAGTTTCTGCATGGATATCGGTAGCCCAAATTTTGCAGGCCGACCATAGATATCGGGTGTGCGTCGGTTTTCTGTTCTTTTCCTTGTGTCTTCCTGATTGGGTGATTTGAAGAATTTGGTGTTTTCTGATAGTGAATTTGTTTAATTTCTCATTATAGTCGGATCTATTCATTACAACAGTCCCATTGCCCTTATCAGGATGGACGAGGATTATGTCTTAATTTTCTTGAAGTTGTTTTCTGTGTTCCTTGGTCAGCAGACATCGATGGCTTGGTAGTATACGAATGTACTTGTAGCAGCTGTCGAAAAAGTGAAGCTTTGAATTGTTCGGGATCTTTTTTCCGAAGTAGATGACAAATCAAATGTTTGTGAGATTATATTCTCGAATTGGACTTTGGTTTATAATTCGTTGATTTTACTCGATACATTGCAGAATTTCGGACCAAGTGATAGGATTTGAATTTGAGTGAGAGGAAAATTCAAAAAGTTCAAGACCTATTTTTCAGGATTTTGTGGAAACAGCAAGACAGTTTCAGGCTTTTTCTTAGTCGTGTGGACCGGAGTATATCGGCCGTACGCAACGTCAAGTCCACAAACGTATTCTGGAACATTGTCCAACTTGGTTAACCAGAGGAGGAAAGAAGAATAGTAGCAGCTGAATCCTCGAACAGCTCGTCAACTCTGGACATCGAGCACCCCCACTTGCATGAATGCTTTACAGAGTCTCTCAATGCTGTGCAAGGGGACTTCGAATACGCCATCTGTACATAGCTGAATCATTGGGTATTTGGGATCTGAAACTGAACCTCTGCATTCAAAAGCACTACATACATTCTCTCGCCCTGCCCTGGCTAGAGTAAAGTTCTTACTATAATTCTGATTCTTTCTCTTTTTATTATGTAAGTTCACTGTTATCATTAGTATTGTTATTACGACTATTATTTTATTATCATTATTATTCCGATCATCCATATTTTATCATCACTCATTTTATCACTGTTTATTAATAACATTGCGTTTTCATACAGAAACACTTTATCGTCTTTCCACTAGTTCCTATCCACTGCACACAATCATATTGATTAGTCATTTTCTCACACTCATTAGTTCAGGCCAACTTCTACCCCCTTTTCTTACTTCCAGTTAGTCAGACCTTCTAGGTTACATCTTACATTACAGAACAGGTTTTTTTGAGGATAAATTTTACCAGTATCTGATTGATTGGTCTTATGATTTCTTTGTTAAATATAATTACGATTTTACAGCAGCTTATGAAAATGAATCGTCGAAAACAAAAATTTTCTTTGCTGTTTGTGCGTTTTTCTTATGACTCAATATGGAAATATTTCGTTCAATAGTAAAAATCGTCCGGGAAAAATTCAGATATCACAAAGGACGTCTAATATTATCAGAAGCACTTCATCATATCAAATGGAATCCATATTGTCCGAACAGGAGTGATGGATTAAAGCAGAATTCGACCTAGTTGCAACACCATCACCATTCCTCTCATGAATTGACTAAATCAACACAAATGTGATAAGCAATTTCATTATGTAAACACACACGCTGCTTTTATAATTTCATACGCTTATCAAATACAACAATCTACACTTGGTTTTGTTGTGTCTTTCTTTACCAACTGATCAATTTGACAATATGAAAAACCACCTCATGCTGAAGAACGATGATTAAGTTGCAGGATTCTTTGACGGACAAAGCTTGTTTCTAATTGTGATAAATTAATCAGAAATTATGTAGAGAAACGTGAAAATAAAATGAATAATATTAGTAGTGATTTGTGATGACAATAATAATAATGTTGACATGCATGTCAAACATACACGGGATAATGATAACACCAACAATAAGGAATCAAAATCATCAGGAGTAATTCCATACAAGAGAGGAACCTCGGAAACATTAGGCAGAATTCTTAATAAGGCAGAAATAAAAGTGACATTCAAACCAACCACAAACTCAATTAGAACCAAACTTTGTCAGTTAAAGGAACAATCCTGTGGAGCCTTTAAAACAAAACAATTTAGTTTATCTAATACCCTGCCTGCGATGATTGTCAGGTCAAACTAGTAGAACAGGGGCAGTCAGATTAGCCGAGCATAAAAACCTAGCAAAATCTGGATTAGTTGACCCGAATAAGATAAGAAATCTAGAGAATAGTTCAGCTACACCACTCACTACATGCAGTTACATACAATAGGATGGATGGGATAAGATGACAGTTTTAAAATCTAATGTAACAGCTGGGTGGAGGGAGAGGTTGTTAACGGAAGCTTTGTTTATCAAATCAACTGCAAGTACGTGTAGTAGTAATGATTCAACACCTGTCCAGTCGGATATCTGGAAAATTCTACTACCCCTACGGCGACAAATAGGAGAGAACAAAGAAAACTATAAAACTCAAGTTTCGAATTCGTGTGATTATAATTGATATGATTATAAATCTCGAAACCTCGTCACCCAGTGAAATAAAATACTGTCACTGTGTGTGTGATATATCTAATATGATTTAATAATACTACTTTGATAAAGCTATTAGCAGCATTAAAAACAGAGAAACGTCAGTAAAAACAACAACAGTATCGTTTCGTTTTTCATTCATTGCGAATATCATACACCCAATGCCCAAATTATTATTTTTTTCAAACTGCTAAAAATGCGAACTTGATTCTGACATCTAAACAACAACTGGGCAAATCTTAAACATAAAAATGGACGCGAATAACAACTGTGTACTTAAATCAACATGTAGCCGATTATCTTCAGCGACTATCCATCCAACTCCCGACCGAAAGCTGCTACCTTGACGTGCTGGTCCGGCTTGAACACCGCAATGACCCAACAAGCTATACTGGCTGGAACTTATGTTCCTGCAGGTCCTACCATGCCAGGAAGGTTGTTCGGATAGCGGTTAGACTAAAAGCAGTTACCCAACCCAATCCTATGACTTCAAATAAATCACAAAATATCATGCCGGATCGGTCGGGGCCCGGATTAACAACGACCGCGCTTCCTGCTGCGCTGTCACAGGGCAGAAGTGATAAATACGCTACTGAGACACACCAAACAAGAAAGAACAAACAAAAACAGGCCGCGTGTGACCGGCCTCAAGCAGTTGTCCCCTGGGCTCTGCGGTCACGCAACCAACTTCCACGGTGTGGGCAGCCGGGAAGTAACAATCGCCCTCACAATCCGAAATGCGCGCGCGCGAAACCTCTCTAATCCTCACTCATCTATTATCTCCATCCAACTATTGCAACTACTGTGTAAAAAGACAAGACAACAACAATCAACAAACATATTTTATTCAATTAATTTCAATAAAATGTGAGTGAGACAATAAAAAAAACTAAAGAATAATTTAACCCGGAAAAAGGTGGGATGAGGAGGCGGAGGAGGGGGAGGAAGTGATCGATCAGAATTCAGCGCTAATTTACACACTACAAAATGAAGAAAAATCCCGCATTCGAACATTAATAGACAGCAGACCAGTAGTAGTTCAGGGACGAGTCTTTTTTCGATGTATGAATAATGAAGAAAAGCAAAGAGAGCAGCAAAAGCGAATCAAGCGATTTTCTTTTAAAAATTATACAAGCATGATTCTAATTTGTTCCAGAAAGCAAGCAAATAAGCAGACAAACAAAACATCAAAGTCTCGTCTCAGTAGTAGTAGTAGTTGTTGTTGTTGTTGTTATAATGGTACTTAGTAGTCATGAAAGAAGTTGAAAAAAAATATACAGAAACACCAATCAGAACTGATTATAATTAGCAAAACAAAAATCTGAATAATTAACACTGGAATCAATTTTCGTATGTTTCATCGTCCTCCTCGCCATCAACTGTCACAATAATATTCATCATTTATTCATGTTACTCGTACTGTGCGAAAGACGAGAATATACTGCCAGGTTCAACTTTTGATTCATTGAAACAAATTATCTATAATCATTAAATAAAATAATATAAATATATATATGTGTGTGCGTGTGTGAAGAGGAAATTTAAGATAAGCGCATATATAACTATACTTATATATAATACAAGATAAACCTCGTCCAGATTTGAAAGAGGTTACTTCATTCACTTATCTAGCGAGCATTGTCTCAACTACAGGAGGAACGGACGAGGATGTCAAATCGAGCGAGAGTTAGCAATTTTTTATCTACAGAAAAGTTTTAACGAATTTGCGAATCTCGCATGATGTCAGTTGATAGAAAGTTCCAAACAATTAGTGAACAATGCTCAGAAAAATAACGCTATTATATAGTCTGTACACAGGGAGTTCAAGTTAAAACAATGTAAATGTATGCATACAATGGCAAAGGAGTTACGTAATAAAGACAAGAGATGCGTAAGATGATGAGTAACTAATAAATTGGGGAACGCTGTACTGAGTTCAACTGAAATCATTGAAACAGCAGACAGGGACAATTCAACTATATCGGAGGAGGTGGGGTGAGGTCAAAGCCAAAGATTACGCAATCAAATGAAAAACATATTAATGAATGACGTCCAGTTACCAGATGGGCAAGAAAAGACTGATAACTGCTTCTTTCTCAACGCATAAATCGGCTTTCAGGGGTATGATAGAGATTGCTTCGGCAAACTTGGGGAGAATTGAGCTGCATTGGCTGTTGATAATTTTAAAGGATATCGCGACCTCACCTCATGATGTGTGGCGAGGAGATGCCTAGTAATGGCGCTATTGTAAGCGTTTGTTCCCTTGAGATGTAGGCTTTTCGGTACATGTTCCAAGAATCGGAAGTGCGCCCTTCTTTCTGTTGTCCCAATTTAGCTGCTCCCGCAGATACATGTAGATTTGCATACACAGTTGGAGTTAAGATAAGGAGGGTATCTGTCGACTTTCGAATGCACAATGTCGTACAATGGCTGGAAGATGGTTGTCTCCAGAGGTCTATTTACCCACAACCAACATGGAATGGACAATACCTACATTTTAATAGTTCTGTCCAAGTAGCTTCAAACGAGCATCAGTCAAGAATCTGTACTGTGAAGCTAGGAGAAAATACTCTGCAGAGAAATTAGAGTAGGATTTCATGATTCTCCGTAAGATGTTGAAAAAAATCCGTTACCGTCACAGATTTATCAACAAAAATGGAAGATGGTTACAGGATTTCATCATGAGCTGACATCGATAAGAGAAGTATTGGAAAACCTGGGAGTAGTGGACAGCTTTTAAGCCTTAGTTTTGGACTCCTTGGCAGTACGCACCCTGCTGCTGCTGCTGCTGCTGGATTCAACATAGAACTTGGCACCGAAGTGCAACAATTCGAGTTGCCACGTTCCAAATAGCACACAAACGTAGACAGGAAAATGAGAGAAGAGAATCAATAGAATTTAGATAAGTATAAGAGTGAAACACAATGAGTAATGGTAGAAAGGAATATGAAAGATTACAGAGACTGAATACATCTGCGTAAGCCATTGACAACGATTTTGAGCCATGTCACCTATTGTCTGTCTCCAGCCATTGATTCTTAGAGTCCCGAGGGCCCCAACCCGGAAGTGTGCATCTCCCTACCTGACTCAGTTTAACTGACAGGGATTTCATGGATTGATGAGGCCATGTTTTTGTTTGGCCACCACTTACTCTTTTCCAACCTGCACCTATATCAGCTAGTAATGCCCGTCAGTCGGGGGAGACGATGGTTAGGCATGCGCAGCACATGACCTAGCCATCTCAATCTATGTAACTTCATAGCCTCTTCGAGTGATTTTCCCTCTTTGCCCAACACTCTACGCCTAACGTCAACATTACTTACCTTATTATACCACCTAACGCGAGAAAGAGATCGTAAACATCTGTGGTCAAAAACAGACAATCTCTTCATGTCTTCCGCTCTCAATGGCCACGTCTCACCGCCTTAGAGAAGGACGGGGCGAACTGATGAGCAGTACACACGTCCCTTGGTTGACAGCCGGATGTCACGCCTACGCCAGAGACGGTGTAAGTTAGCGAAAGCAGCCCGAGCTTTCTGGATCCGTGCTGTGATTTCGTCACCAATCAATCCGTTGGTGCTGATACAACTTCCCAAATAGGTGAAGTGGTCAACATGTTCTATCACTTCACTCCCTATCACTAAGCTAGGAGTTGACGTAGTCCAGTCCTGTAGCAGCATCTTACATTTTACAGGGGCGAATCGCATGCCAAACATACGAAGATTGCTGCTCAAGGTGTTCAGAAGACTCTGCATTTTGTCAGCGTCCTCTCCTAACAGGACTATGTAGTCTGCGTATTCTAAGTCTATAAGACTATTCCCTGGTAACAAGTCGATTCCTAAGTCGTTAAGTTCAGTTAAGGATACTTCCATTAGCATATCTATGATGAAGTTAAACAGAAAAGGGGAAAGTGGACACGCTTGACGGACACCACTGGTTGTTATCAGTTCAGATGACAATTCCCCATAAGCCCTGACACAGTTACGTGAGTTTGAGTAGAGTGCCTTGATTAGTGCAATGTACTTTCTTGGCACTCCCTTCATAGTCAAACATTGCCATAGTACCTCTCGATCCACGGAGTCGAAGGCCGCCTTCAAGTCAAGAAATATGGCAATTGTTGGACGCCTAAAAGTGTGTCTATGTTCTAGGATCTGTCGGAGAGTGAAGATATGATCTATGCACCCTCTACCTGGCCTAAAGCCCGCTTGATTTTCCCTCGTTTGTTCCTCCCGAGTTCGGCTTAGTCTGTTCATGATTACTGAGCCTAGGATTTTAGAGACTATGTTCGTTAAGCTGATCCCCCTATGATTATCACATGACGACTTGTCTCCCTTCTTGAAAATCGGTATAATAAGTGACTTACCCCAGTCTGATGGAACCGTCTCTGATTCCCAGACGTTACCTAGTACCTTAGTTAAACTATATACTAGTATGTCACCCCCACATTTAAACACCTCCGGAATAATTCCGTCGGGTCCTGCCGCTTTGCCTCGTTTCAAATTACAGATAGCTTTGGTGACCTCACTTACAGACGGCGGGCCAGTGTCTATATCCCATTCGGGTGTGTGCCGGATGGCGGGGAGGCTCAGTGTGGCTGTAGGCAAGTTAAACTGTTCCTCGAAGTGTTCTTTCCAGCGTTCGAGGCGTCTATCCTGAGAGCTAATTAAGGAGCCATTTTTCTCAGAAATAGCCTTCTCCCACCCGTTTCCCTGATGAGTCTAAAGAGTTGCCTAGTGTTGCCTATCGCCGATGCTTTTTCCATCTCCTTCGCCTTTGTCAACCACCACTGTTCACGGCCCTTGCGGAGACTTTTCGTAAGCCTCTTTTTGTGCAGCTTTCGCTCCTCATTGAATTCGGAGCTCGCCGGAATAAGTCTTCTAGCATCTATCAGTTCGGATGAGGCAGTCGAAATCCAATGGTTTTTACTCACCTTTGGATTTACCTTATTCACAGCTTTTACAGCTGTATCTATGGCTGATTGAATATTCTTCCAGGCTTCTTCAGGGTGAGCACAGCTGTCGAACTCAGATATGTGTTTAGCTAGTTCTTCCTCAAATAGGGACTTAGTTTCCTGATCGAGCTGGGGACGTGATGGGTTTACCGCTAGCTGTTTCCTACGTCCGTTCAGTCGTAAGCACACACGAGCGCGGACCAGTGCGTGATCGGTATCTACACACGTGTTCCAGAGGGAGCGACAATCTCCTACCGACCCACGCCAACGATAGCTTATTGCTATGTGGTCTATTTGTGTCCAGCGTTGGTTTGATGATGGAGGTCGCCAGGTCAAACAGTGTCTCTCCTTGTGTTTGAAGTTAGTGCTTACAAGAAACAAGTGATTATCTGAACAGAACTGTAGGAGACGGTCACCGTTGTCGGTTCGCTGGCACGGAATTCCGTATGTGCCACCGACATTCTTCTCAGAATGACACAATTTCCCCACTTGAGCATTAAAGTCACCAGCAAAAACGACTATATCTAAGCGTTTAGCCTTTCGTAGCAAACTAGACAGCTTTTGGTAGAACTCATCCTTCGTTTCATCCGAACTGCAGTCAGTGGGGGCGTAGGCGGAGATTACGAAAAGGCATCGGCGACTAGTGCAGTCCTTTCTCCTTTTCACTGATCCGTTCAGACGGACAGCACACATTCGGCTATCTACCGGGATCCAATCAAGTAATGTCTTTTCTGCCTTAGTACTCAGAGCTATCCCAACACCAGCTAATCCTCGTGAGCTAGCCGTCTCATCTCCTGACACCCTCAAGGTGAATTTTGCATATTCATCCTGTTGGCCAGGTGGGGTTAGGTGAATAACCACACTTGTGTCTTGTATGCGTGTTTCTGGAACACAACATACATCAATGGCTCGAGATGCCAGAGTCTTGGCTAGTGATGCCTGTTGTCCTATTTGGCAAAGTGTCCTAAAATTAAATGCCCCTATATGAAATTGGTCACGTGGCTTTAGGAGACTATTGATGGTGGTGTTTTGCCTTCCGTCGTTTTCAGTGCACACAGAGTGAAGAGGAAGTGAAGAGCCATTAAGTAGAGGAGTTGCATCAGTAGAAGGAAGGCAAGATAATAGAGATGAAGACAAAGGTGAGTGAGGATTAGAGAGGTTTCGCGCGCGCGCATTTCGGATTGTGAGGGCGATTGTTACTTCCCGGCTGCCCACACCGTGGAAGTTGGTTGCGTGACCGCAGAGCCCAGGGGACAACTGCTTGAGGCCGGTCACACGCGGCCTGTTTTTGTTTGTTCTTTCTTGTTTGGTGTGTCTCAGTAGCGTATTTATCACTTCTGCCCTGTGACAGCGCAGCAGGAAGCGCGGTCGTTGTTAATCCGGGCCCCGACCGATCCGGCATGATATTTTGTGATTTATTTGAAGTCATAGGATTGGGTTGGGTAACTGCTTTTAGTCTAACCGCTATCCGAACAACCTTCCTGGCATGGTAGGACCTGCAGGAACATAAGTTCCAGCCAGTATAGCTTGTTGGGTCATTGCGGTGTTCAAGCCGGACCAGCACGTCAAGGTAGCAGCTTTCGCTCGGTACGCACCCACTAATACATGAAAACTGATCTGATGCTTAGTAGCGACTGGTCCTATTTAAACAGGGATTCTAGTGGGAAGTCGTGACAAGTAGGTCGGGTGTGATAACAAATACTCGACGAAGACATTGGATAGAGGTTGCGCTATATCGTGAATTAGAAGAAGTTGGAATTCATGGACTGGCCATTGGATCGGGTCCCAGTGGCTTGATGGTCTACGAGCTCGCCTTGTAACCAGAAAGTCTTGGGTTCGAACCCCCTGCAGTGGGTGCGTACTGTGAGGAGTCCCAAACTAGGACGAAACACCTGTCCAGTACTCCAGAGTTTCTCAATGGTTGTCTAACTCATGTCAGCTCATGATGAAATCCTCCAATCAATCAATCAAATCCCTACAAACCAATACTTGGAAATATGGAAGATATCAAGGCTCAAATGTACAACAAATCACAATGAGAAGAAAAGCCTGTCTTCATTCATTTCCATTTTAAAGATGAGCATATTACAAGAATAGTCAACAGAAGGTCGAATACCTTAATAGCCAGAACACATCCTGCAGCTAAGTTGTTCCCCGTCTATCGGACAACACATGCTCCTTGATACAATCAAAAGTCGACAGATACTGTCGTCATGTCAGTGCTAACTGTGTATATACAAATTCACATGCATCTGCAGTAGCAGTCACACTGGGAGAACAAAGAGACAGGAGCACCTCCGATTTTCTGAACATGTACCGAAAAGTCTACGTTTCAAGGGAACAAACACTTTCAATAGTGCCATTACCAGACATCTCCTTGATAAGGGTCAAGAGGTGGACATCGCAAATTCCTATAAAATTATCATTAGACAAAGGAGCTCAATTCTCCTCAAGTTTTCTGAAGCAATCTCTATCATACGCCTGAAAACCGACTTATGCGTTCAGAAAGAAGCAGTTATCAGTCTTTCCTTGCCCACCTGGTAACTGGATGTCCTTCGATTACGTAATCTCTGGCTCTATACCTCTTGTCTTTATTACGTAACTACTGTACCATTGTATACATACATTGATTTTTTGTTTAAACTGAGATCATGTAGAAATTGCTGGTATGTTACAATTGTTTGTGAACATAATTTTTCAGACATCCATAAAACGCAAAATAATTGGACAAAGAATATTCTTTTCGATAATTTCATCTTCTCGCTCTACAATTATATATATTTTTTTATTCATAGGATATTCTAGAATAGTAGTCAATGACAATATTAGTGTTATTTTAAATAATATCGATTTGGTAAGTAGGATCACAATGGAATTACAGTTCATTAAAGAGGCTTAAATTATGATAATAATAATAAACATATAGCAGCAAATAGAATATCAACTAAAATTATGAAAATTCCACAAAAATTCAGGATCATTCAAACCTGGATGGCTAAGGTAAGGATAATGTCTGAATTAACTTATTTCGGATGCACAAATTAGGCTTCTTAATCTGGATCCCAACAGCCAGCCTCAGCAATATTCAACAGTCGAACTCTTTAGGCAAAATTGAGATTTGTTGGTATGCGGTAAATGACTCTGAAAGCCACCTACCTGGTTAACATCAATCTTGTGTTCTGTATCCACAAGATGAGATAGAATAGCTCTATGCATAGATTTTGTTTGTCCTTTACTTAACCACCACTATGCAGGGTGATGTTCGGAAATCCGACGAGAAACCCGTCTAATTGTACAGCCTATGTAACTGACTGGCTCCACAGGAGCAGTTAAATTTGGTAGATAATTTTTCAAATGACTGCTAGTTTGCGACGAAATATCTACATTATAACATTATTCACAAAATACCTAAGAAATACATAATCTGTTGTTAATTTCACCCTGAATTTTATGCTTCAATTATGTGTTTTTTTCCACTGATACAATGAAAAGTTGTTTCAATATCAATTTCCTCTAATGCGACAATTAAGAAACACCTATTCTGCAAATTACGCTAACTGTACTGACAACTACCAATCAGAAAACATTTCGTTCCATATCAGATTTACAAAAGTGTGTAGAACTTCGGGGCACTGTGGTAGAATCTAATTCCATATTAGACCAGTTTATTTGAAAAACCACAAAGTGATATTCAGTAATAAAAGTCAATCTGAACGAAGAATATCCTCCTGAATCATTTTTCCTCTTCAGGTTCTTACAGTTATAAAATGGAATATTTGTTGTTTTTAAAATAATGACAGCCAATTATGCAGCGGATACATTTTTAACGTAGAATAACAGATTAGCTCAGGGAGTGACAAAATAAATAGTCGCATTTGTGTGACAAACGTCGTGCTAGGCTGAAATCAATTACAAAATATTTCGGTGAAATGGGACCTAGTGGTGGTGATTAGTAGTGAGTCATAATAGATTCTTAGAATGTGGGGTAAGAGAAATTGACAAGTCAGTTCAAGGTTATAAAAGGTGTCAGGTGAGTGAGTGGCTAGTACAATATAGTATGTATTAAGGAAGAGATAGTAAGACTGAAATGAGAAGCTCATCATGACATAACCAATGTGTGAAATGGAACAGGTGGAGGCATATATTGAGAAAAGAGATAATACCACTAATAATAATAAGTCCGATAGTATAAATGGAAAATTCGATGGTATTCAGAGAATGTTCAAATGATGGGTATAAATTTATGACGAATAATAATTATAAGCAAAGAAAGAAAGAAAATAACCAAGAACCTTATGGGGAATAAGCACTCCTGTTGAGAAGAAGAATCATTCATCTAAGTTTGGCTAAGGTAGGGACAGCGTCTGGATGTGTTCTTTTGGATACAAAGTTCCGGTGTAGTCGATCTTATTGCAACAGCTTCAGCTATGTGTAGCGGACGTAAGCAAACTATACATGATAACGACTTCGGAATTCGGTATATCACCTTGAAGGTTGTGTTGGTGTCAATTTTTCGCCGCCCTACCCCATATTCTACGAATCTATTATGACTCACTACTAATCACCACCACTGGGTCCCATTTCACAGAAATATTGTGTAATCGATTTCAGCTCAGAGCACGTTTGTCACACAAATATTACTATTTATTTTGTCACCTCATAATATATCTGTTATTCTACGTGAAAATGTGGCCGCCGCATAACTGGCCAATATTCTTAAGACAACAAATATTCCATTTTATAATTGTAAGAACCTGAAGAGGAGAAATTATTGAAAAGAGAATATTCGTCGTTCAGATTGACTTTTAATTCATGATGTGGAGATATTTCACACCATTAAACCTTTTATTCAGTATTAACAAATGGATGACGTGTTTTGAGCATGAATTATTCCTCAAAATCATATTGTGGTGGTGGTGTGATACAGACAATGGGTTCCAACAGAATTTTATTCTCATATAGTTAGAATCATTGTATTTGCTGGTGTAACACCAACGTTTGAATACTATTTTCACAGGTCAATATTGCAATAACAACAATTCCTCTACGGGCAATGTCAGCTGAAATAGTATGGATCACGTTGGAAAAGAGTTAGCCAGCCAGTCAGTGGTGGTCAAACCAAAGCCAGAAAACATGGCTTCGTCAGTCAATGAAATCCATCCACAGCAGTTAGTTTAAGCCAGCCAGCCAGTCAGTCAGTCAGTCACGTAGAGAAATGTAGACTGATTGGCTGGTTGGGATTCTCGGGACAGTAGAAACCAATGAAGACTTGAGACGATTGGTGATATGACTCAAAATCGTTCTCACTCAATGGCTGGCACAGATGCATCTACTCCCTGTGACTTATAATACCCAATAGAACTATTTGGTTCTTACATCTTACTATTGTTTTTGCCTCACATCTCTGTTCACTATCTCTATTTTGCATTTGTTTTTACTTTCTTCTCTTGCTTTGTGTGCTACATGGAGGGAGTGTGGCGACTCGAACTGCTGTACATCGGTGTAAAGTTCTACATTGAAAACAGACATTAAGAGAATAATGTATATGTTTGAACATTATATTTCATGTCGTTTAATGTAATCCAAAATCACAAGCTCAGTGATTCGTTAAAGAATATGCACTGTATATATACACATAAATAGCTGTTTGATCAATTGAAAGTATACTTTAGCTTCCGTGTCTTGCCTTCTGCTGTGACAATACCAATTAAGTCACACAGTTTGACAATTTGTGTTAAATGTACATTTTATCTCTTTTTGTCTTTCCAACTTGCCTACCTTTGTTGTTTGTTGCCAATTTCCATATCTCCGGTATAAGCGGTTGCAGGATTTTGATTGCACATGTGCGGTGTGAAGACCCAATAGATCCAATTAAGAATAATAATACAAATAATAATTCACTAAGGCTGTAAAGACTCTGAGGTCAGTCAAATAGGTCAACGTAGGTCAGCCCAGAATGATTGACACCACAGTGAAGTTAAATGACCTAGAAAAAAGCCAAGTCATCGCACTGCACTGCATTGCATCATTCATTTGCATGTAATATAGTTAGGTGGAGACGGGGAGAGGTTAATCACTCAAGCCTTGTTTATCGATTGAACATGGAACACATGCAGCATTCAGAATGACGCAACACCGCCTACGATACCGGAGATATGGAAAGTGCCAACAAACAACAAAGGGAAAATGGACAGACAGAGACAGGGAAAGACAGAGAAAAAGTGTATATATAAGACATAGTATGAAACCGTGTAACTAAATAATAATATTATTATTATTATGAGTAGCAATAATTCATGCAAGAAACGTCATCATCCAGTCGTTAATACTGTTAATCACTCTGTGATATTCCAAAATTAACTTATCTAATACGGAAAAAAAGTGAATGTAAATGTAGAATTTCAACAGAAGTTCACACAAATTTAGGTCAAAGATTAACCTCTCTTCTACGTGAAAATTTGGTGTGTATAAATCCTTCAACCAATTCATGATGTTACAATACTAGTTTTAAAGCAGGAATTATACAATAATAATAATAATAATAATAAGGCAAAGTTAAACTTTAACTACCACTAACTACTAATCAACAAATGACCTCGAACGCACCAATCACGCGAAGGAGGAATTTTTGTGTATGGAATACATATATTTTTATGAAATAATGCATAAAAAACTGTAGAAAAGTGTTTCAGAGGATACCTTGCACTCACATGTGATAAAAATAGATCTCAGTTTTAGGTTGGAGTATCAACAGAGTATAATTCCACAGTGTGGGTAAAATTTATTCTGATAAAGTCTCACAGTAATATTTCCTGAGCAATAGATTCTGCTCAAAACGTTGTCATCAGTAAATATTACTACTGTATTACACTGAGAGTTTATCGAAATAAATTTTACCCACAATGGAATTATACTCGACCACCACACTGCACAAGTTCTATTGTTATATAAACATGCATTATATGCATGTAATTTTATTTAGGTCTTCTAACCCTAACAATAACCCCAATCTTTGCTGAACCTAATAACTCTAGCGTGAAAATATCCCTAAACTAACTGTAATCTAACTCGAACCAACCCTAATGTCGCCTCTATTAGGTTAGCTCAACCCTAACTTGTCCTTGGCTTAAAGAGGAACTTAATCTTTCTCAAGCCTAAGCTGAAACTTGCCAGAAATCCCATGTAATTGCATAACACTTCGATAAGCATATTTTTTTGATAATGACAACGTTATTTCCCAGGTTTCACTAACTTGCTCAGTGAGCGTTTGAAGGTCATCGGTGCGGTCGCACTCTGTTGCTAGTCAAGTCAGTGGTGCTTAAAGTTTAACTTGGTCAGTAATAATAACAGTTTTTTAAAAACTTACTCGACCGCGATTAGCCTGACGAGAGTAAACTTTTAGAAAACATGTGAGCAATTGACAAAACTCTACATCTTTAGATACAATTTCCACATCCTCGATAATGATACCGCATAAAAACTTCTGTTGCATAAGTAACCAGGATAAATGTGTTATAAAGCCACCTGAGGGATAGAAAAATAAATGGTAGAGAATATAAATTTATGTGAATGATATGTAAATAGACTTCGCATATATTAGAGAATCATTTAAAAACCCAAAGAGGAGTACTAGTCAGCGCTGTTTTGTCCTTTTTCGGGACTCTTCAGCACTGACAGTCAGTGAGCACCCATTCGCTCCATATCAGCATGGATCCAACCCAGGACCTTCAGGTTACCAAGCCAACATTGTGCGTCGGTGGCACAGCGGTTAGGATGCTCGCCGACCATGTACATTGTCCGGGGTTCGATCCTCGGCCACCGACGCACTCCTTTACCTCGCTAAGCCACTGATAGAACTGGCAAAGAGGGGAGGTTGGGCATGGGGCTAGCAACCCTATCCTGTAAAAATAAACACTGCTAAAGAAACTTCAAGCCTAGCCTAGCTTGAAGCCCTATGTTCCACTGAGAACGTGAAGGAATAAAAAGGAAAATTGTTTTTCTCGCACACCATTGAATATAACTCACACTCCCACTCCCACCCTCACCCCAGTGAAAATTACATTCTGTTCACTATAAACAACATGAGTATGTGTCACTCTTTTGTCAATTCACACTTTAGAACAACACATTCAAGTGAATAATATTGTGCTTTCAACTCGATCTCATCAGATCTAATTAACTCTAATATACATAATTTTACAAATAAAATCTCAAATATACACCAATCACAGTGTAAGATTGTGCATATCAGATGTGCAATTAGTCTTATTAATAGCAATGTGTAGAGGAGTAGGATAGTAAACTACATTTTTTGGACATCTTACTAAGTGGGTGAGAAGTTGGGTTACTTCGGAGAAGAGTGTATAGAAAAAGCACATTCACAGGGCAGTACTCACACTTTCATAGATACGTGCCTATTAAATATAAAAGAATTGTTGTCTGATTAGCAGAACAAGAAAGATATGTACGGATGACCGCTTGCAAGCGGAATCCGAATACATCCATGATTCACTGACGGAGATCGGATGGATATCCGATTAGTTTCATAAAGGAACATATAAAACATTGGAGAGAAAACCTGAGACCACGACTGCAGGTAAAATACCTCCATTTATTAAGTTACAATTTAATCTGTGACTTGTAAAGTGAGATTTTGTTCCAGAGACTTTTCAGCAGTATATGACGAACTTTTTACGCAGCATACTTATGTTTGTCATACTCTAACCAACGAATGACTGGTACGCAAACGAAGGATAGAGAGCTAGATAGCTTTGCCACACACCTTTGTGCATTTATCAATTCAGCTGCACCTGTGGTCATAGTTATGTTGGGCGTATTAGCAGACAGCTTAGTCAACGTGTCACTACTGAACATCTACCATCATGGTTTGCAAAAGGAAGCAATTCGTAGTCCTACTATTTTGTCACATTTAGTTGATAGTAGTCACGTAGTGGGTAAAGTAAAACGAAAGTTTTCAAAGTGGTGATTTGTCGCATCCAACCGAATCTTTCCAATGGACTTCGCATTACTCTTGTTCACACAGCTAACGTGATAGGCATTCGAACTATCAATTATAACGTTTTCGTATTTCCCAATGAATGAATGAAAAATAAAACGATATTGTTGTTTTTACTGGCGTTTCACTGTTGAATGCTGCTAATAGCTTTATCAAAATATTATTAAACCAGAATTCACTACAAAATCTCAGCTTATATACAGCAATATCGTTTTGTTTTTCATTCATTGGGATAATTACTATTAACCAGAGTTTGTGTCAACTCTCTTTCTTCCTCATCAAATGTGTCTTCGGCCGGTATTCTTTGGATTCTACTGAAGAGGCACCTCACTTACTAGGGCTCTTTTGTACCGAACAGGGCAGAAACATTACGTCTTCTTATTGTTCTGTTTAAATTACTATTATAGAAAAAAATATGGCGAGCCAAGTTTACTTCTATCATATACAGCAGGTTCAAGGTGAGGACAGTTACTCATCGAAGAGGACATTGCGAAATGGTCACACTATATCATGAATTAGGAGAAGTTAGATATCATGAACTGGTCATTGGATTACGTCCCAGTGGCTCAATGTTCCACGAGCTCGCTTGTCTTGTAAAAAGAAGGTCATTGGTTCGAACCCTGTCGGTGGGTGCGTACTGATGAAGAGTCCCGAACCAGGCTGACGAAACAGCTGTCCAGTACACCCAGCTTCTTTTCCGATGGTTCTCTAACTGATCTCAGCTCATGATGAAATTTTCCAACCAATATATACATACGAAACAAAATCAGATTACATTTAAAAACTGAACCACTTGGTTAGCTGAGTTCGCCGCACTTAACTCTAGAGAACAAAAATAACAAGTCTGACGATACCCCGATAGATATTCTACCTGAGTACAATACCATCAAAAGAGAAAAAACTTGCCTGAATTTGTTCTCACGATATCAGTTTCTGATAGGACTGACGGATCGAACGGTGGATATGCAAAAATCAATGGACGCCCAGTTGAACTTTTCTCACCACCCGGCCTAGAAGGCATATGAACAAAAAAAAGTTTAATTTAAAACACAAAGCTTGGTACAAAATAGGCGCCAAGACGATGCACTATACAACAATAATGATAAAACAACTCGTGAACAAAATGGGCAGAGAATGAATACAGAACTCCATCTGGGATGGTAGCTGTTTTATTTATCAAGATGAAACAGCATTCGTCGAATTATTGTCAGAAGGGGAAGAAGAAAAAAGGATAACTGCAGCACATTCGCCACTGATTGTCATTCTTGGCCACATCCGATAATGTTTCAAGCTATCTTTCGGATCTTTAACCAGGGAGTCGTGATTTATCAACCAAAGCTAACCTACCACAAATATCCTTCATCCCACAACGCCACGTCATGCACTGACCGACCAACAACCTTTCCGCTTTTTCCATCCCGTCCTAGGGCTAGGCGAACAGAGATTTGTATGGAAGCCACTGGGATGACATTTGTAGTATATGTCCAAACCACTGAAGCCGGTGTTTCCAGATGACGACACTCAGTGAATAGTGCCTTCCAATGTGTCCAAACACACAGTGTCTAACCTAAGAATTACTTACATGATGATGTCGTCGAATCATATGCTCATCAAAGTGCAGCTCCACTCAACATAGTCGAACAAAGCATAGAATCGCAGTCAAACCTCACTCTACCTCAACTTCTTTAATCGACTTCAAGAAGGCCTTCGACAGTGCACCATTGACCGAGAAGTAATTTGGAAACTACTGCAACACTACGGCGTGCAGTACCCAAATCTTTATCAACCTCATTCAACAGCTGGCTGGCCGGCTGGCTATATGACAATGTCACGTGTCAGGAGATCCACAACAGAAAACACAGTGAGGCGTTCGAAATGAACACAGGAGTCGGTCGGTCGTTCGGTTTTTGACATAGAACTTTGCACATATGTGCGGCAGTTCAAGTCGCCACACGAACACAGGAGTAAGACAAGCTGACTGTCTATCATCACTACGGATAATATTCTTAATTGTGGTGGACTGGATTATGCGTCAGACTGTGCACAGGGAGCGAGGAGACAGGAGCACGCTCGATCATCGATGAGGAGACTCTAGAAGATCTGGATTATACGCGTGGATGATATATGTCTAGTGTCACACAAACTTGAAGACTTGCACGCAGGCGAAAACCAACAAATTGACTGAAGAAGTGGCCACAGAAGACAGAACTCCACCGTAACATAGAGAAGATGGAGGTGATGAAGATAACCAACCAACCAACCAACCCACCAATCACTGTCGACCGGAGAAGTTTGAAAGAGGTCATATCTTTCACTTATCTGAGAGCCATACTTTCAACTGCAGGCGACACCACGAATGAGAATTTCAAAACCACAATGGGGAAGGTGGGACAGACTCTCATCACTTTGAAATCAGCTCGACAACCTTCTGCACTCCGCAGCATACACAACAAAATTAGGAATTTTAACGCCAATGTTAAGTCAGCTAGTCAGCCATTCCCTATAATATATGAGTCTGAGACTTGGAGCGTCACGAAAAACATACCCTAGAGGCCATTGAAGACTTTTATCAACAACTACCTTCACTTAATGTTGAAGACCAAAGGCAGGCCAGGAAAAATTAGCAACAAGAAACTCTTGGAACGAGTTATCCAGCAATTTATTGACCAACAAATATTCCGAAGAAAATGGAGATGGACCGGACACACATTGAGGAGACTGAAGAATGATATGGCGCACAATGCAGGCCATCGCTCGAGTAGGACCCGAACGGGAAACGATGAGTTGGGCGGCCGAGATTGATATGACGGGGATTGTGAGAGGAGCAGATGAGAGACTTTAGGCAATCGTGGACCTAGATAAAGACGACAGCAGAAAAAAGGAACGAGGTGGAGATGCGTTGTTGAAGCCCTGTGTTCCACGCGGAACCCAGCGAATAATAATAATAACAAGTGAACAAATTTTTAAAGATGAATCAGTACAGACCAGTAAATATAATTGCAGAAGGTATATTATACACGAGAATGTTACCAATATAAAAAGTATACAAATATATATATATAACCAGTAAAATGAATTTACTCACTGAAATGTGAACGTAGAATGAGAACGATTTGTAGCTGTAGTCATTGGTGTCTCAGGTGCAATCCACAGCACACACGTAATATCAGTCGGAGTAGTACTAGTACTCGGTTTCCATGAACTACCAAAATTTTTGGACGGAGGGAAATTCCGATTAGCTATCAACAGGGCATTGGCTAAATGTAAGCCAACACGTGATCGACCATCACATGATGACAAGAGTAAAATACAATCATCATCATTCTTCGCTGCTTCCATTAACAGGTTAGCCTGACAATTTAAAAGATTTAAAACTAATAGTTACCATCTATAATGGAGAATATTTATAGCTTAGGTGAATGATTTTCACATTTAGTTGTGTTCTGTGAACTGGCTGATTTAATTGCACAGCTTTCATTGTCCTGCTAGACAACATATCCATTCAGCGCTAAAAATGATGACAATGAGAGAATAACATATGGAGCTTTTATATGTAAGCGAAGTTCAACGATAGCGTCCCAGAAGTGCGAACGCTAAAATGACCTTGAACGCATGCTAGTCGTTGGCCTACGGCACCACCTGTCATTATCATAGCTGAAATATCAATGCTATTCACCAACTAAGCAGCAACTTTCACCCAGATCACCTTTTCAAGTACTGTTTGGACAATGTGTTAATAGCTCGCTCGCTAGGGTTAGGATTAGGCTTAAGGTAAGTATTGGGGTTAGGGTTAGGCCTGCGGCTAGGATAAGGGTTGTAATTAGGGTTAGAATTAAGGTTAGGTTTACGATTAGGGTTACATTTAGAGCTGATGTCACTTATTCGAATTTGTTTTATTATCCACATTTTCCTGGTGAATAATCATCGATCCTCTTACTGGAAACCATAGTAATTCAACCGAGGCCTTTGTAAAACAAGATACGAGAGATAAACGATGCACAAAAGCAGCTCATCTTCAGTCACCTCGGTGAATACATGTACAGAAACTAGTGTAACTAACTCAGCAACTGATACTCCCTCCTCATTACACCTAGGACGTGTTTTTAAGTGATGTCAGAGAAAGATACCCTGTTTAATGTGTTTTCATGCATTTTCTTGTCAATATACATCATTTTTCATGCAAAAATTCCTCATTTTATGATTGGTCGGATCAAGGACACTAGTGCGTTCACATCGTTTGGGATGCTATTGTTGAACTTTGCCTACCATAATACATAATGTCTATATAATCACTATGACGTAAAGAAGTCTGAAATAACCAAACTATCGATATAAACTCCCAGTTATGAATATCACAGTATTTTTTTACTCCTTCTAATACTTACTCAGATTTAACTATTATTAACCACTTTGAATTCCTAGCGGCAAACAGGGCTTTAACAGAAAACCTCCACGTTGTCCTATTCACTGAAGTTACACTAGAAGGATAGTGTGGCGCATAATGTCACTCGAAGTTCTTCGCATTTCTACTGCCTCATCCGAACTGATTGACGCAAGACGACTGATTCCGGCGAGCTCCGATAATGATGATGAGGAGCAAAAGCTGCTCAAACAAAAACTAACAAGAAGTTTTCGCAACGACCGGGAACTGTGCTGGTGGGGGGTGACAAAAGTGAAAGAGATGGAAAAGGCATCGACGATTGGTAACATCAGACAACTACTTAGACTTATCAGGGAAACAGATGGTGGAAGGCGAATGATGATAAGTGAAACAATCTGTGAGGAAAATGGCACCATAATTAGCTCTTACCATGGACGCCTGAAACACTGGAAAGAAAACATTGAGGAGAAATTTAATCGGCCTGCAGCCATGCTCAACTTACTCAGCATCCAATACCTACCTCCCTGAATCGGATATATACACAAGTCCTCCGGCCTTAACTGAGGCTACAAAAGCCGTTACTAGTCTGAAACGAAGCAAAGCACGGAGACCTTCTGGAATGAGTCCATAGGTGTTTAAAGATGGCGGAGAAGGTCTACTGTTAGCATTAACTAAGGTATTAGGCAGCGTCTGGGAGTCAGAGGAAGTCCCATTGGGTTGGTGTAAGTCATTGATTATTCCGATATACACGATTGGAGACAAGTCTCTGTGTGATAATCACAGGGAGATTAGCTAGCTTGACTAATATGGCATCTAACGTTGTGGGCTGAATAATCAAGCGTGGACTAAGTGGTGCTCGAGAGGCACAAATACGAGAGAACGAGGCAGACTTCAGACCAGAAAGAGGGTGGGTGTATTCAACAGATTCTGCTGTTTGTGCCTTTTTCTTATGACTCAATATCGGAATATTTCGTTCATTGAAGATTCTGGAACATAGGCATACTTACCGGCGTTCAACAATCGTCATATTTCTCGACGTGGAAGCAGCATCCGATTCCTTCGACCGACAGGTACCATGGCGATGTCTCACTGTCAGGGGAATACCGAGGAAATACATCGCACTGACCAAGGCACTCACTCTACTCACACTCATGCTGCGAGCCAGATGAGAGAGAGCCTACGGAGGGACAGTTGTCATCTGAAGTCGTGACACCAAAGGGTGTCTGTCAGGTATGCCCACTATCCCCATTTTTGTTTAATTTCATCATAGATGTACTGATGAACTTAACTCTGACCGACTACTTCACCGACTTAGGGATTGACTTGTTACCATTAGGGAATAATCTCGTTGACTTCAAATATGCATGCGGATGTTATAGTCCATTTGGTGAGTGAAGACGCGGAGGGAAAGAAGAGTCTTCTAAACACACCTTAAGCAGCTAGAAATCTTCGAGTGTTTGGCATGCGATTCGCTCCTGCTGTCAAATGGAAGCTGATACTGCAGGTGCTATCCAGCTGGCTGTCGACCAAAGGACCTGTGTACTGTTCAGCAGTATGCTTCGTCCTCCTTCAAGGCTGTGAGTGAGACCTGGCCATTGAGAGTGGAAGACATCAAAAATCCGGCTAGCCAGCTGTCTTTGATCATAGGTACCCGATTTCTATCTCCTGTGTAAGGTGGTAGGTGTAATAGGGTGAGCAATATTGAGGTGAGGTGTCGGTCGAGTGCTAGTTGGGTAGGTAGGTAGGTAGGTAGGTGGGAGGGAAATCAATCGATGAGGTTGTGAAGTTACACCGATTGAGATGGTTAGGACATGTGTTAGGCATGCATTGCTAGCCATCGCCTTCCTCGACCGACGGACAATGTGAGTTGAAATAGGATGGATCAGGTTGGAAAATAGTTAACCAGCCAGTCAGTCAGTCAGTGGTGGTCAAACCAAAACTAGCCAACATGGCTTCGTCAGTCAGTGAAATCCATCCACAACAGTTAGTTTGTGCCAGCCAGCCAGTCAATCAGTCACATTGAGAAGTGTACACTGGTTGGCTGGTTGGGGCTCTCGGCACCTTAGAAACCAATGAAGGCATGAGACAATTGGTGATATGAAAAAGAGAAGACGTTCAGCGAAGAGACTCTTTTCGCCGGCGAATTCATTCACATATCTGTACAATCGCATTTATATATAATTATTTGTGTATGTGTGTATATGTGGTTTGTCAAGTTTAGATAATACAAGACTGATCTAGTATAGAAACAAGGTTAATTAGACAGACAGCAACTAAAGTAACATTGAGTTAGTAAGTTAGATCACGCAATATAATTGACTAAAATGTTTCAATTCAGGTTAGGATAGCAACAGAGGTAATTACAGGTAGAGAGAGACTAAGTAGAAGTGGGGTAGAGAATAATGCCATTTATATTAGAAGTGAAATTGAGCAAATAAGTTGGATGACGTAACATAAATGACTAGAAATTGAGCGTTGGTCAAGTCAGTAACAGTGGTAGTGAGGTGTAGAAATTAAATCGGGTGGGGGTAGAGAACAAGAAGGTTGAAAACGTAAAATATTACAGTTGAGAAGACAAATTGATACTAATGAAGAGACAAAAAAAATATTAGGTAGAATTTACTTGTCGGGTAATAAGATAGATTACGTCCATTGCAAGTGTAGTGATTGAACGAACTTCTTCTGTATGCAGAGTTCAGGACTTAGCAAGTGAATCGCCATTGCTTCTGCAGTTTGAAGAAGTCTGATTCGTACACCTTTAGGAAGACTACTTCGTATTCTGTAGACGACTTTGAAGTTTGTTTGGGGTGTAGCTTGGTGTCCGGAATCTATCAGATGTTCTAATATGGAGCTGTGGGGGCATCGTTTTTCTCCTTTGTAAAACCATGTTGGTTAGTGTTCGGTGATACGTTTGGAAAGTGAACGCTGGGTACGGCCGACATACCTGGCTCCACACGAGCAGGTGAATTGGTAGATACACCTTGATGAGGCCAGCAGTGGTAGCTTATCCTTCACGTTCACATGAATCAAAGGTTTTGTCGCGAAGATTAGTCGTAGTTCACTTGCGAAGAGGATCTTCTTAAGTGAGTGCGACAGTCGATTTTTCAGTGTTTCCGCAGATATATCTTCATTGAATTCAAGATTCATGTAGAGTAGTTTTTTCGGGACGCTAACCATGGGCGGCTTTTGTGGTCTAGGATTCATAGATTTTGCAATAAATCGTTCTGGATAACAATTCTCGACGAGGATTCTCTTCAGATCGTTCTGCTTATTATAGTTATTTTGAATCTGTCTTTTTTTCCTTTGTATAGTAGTTACATGAAGTGTGGCAACTCGAACTGTTATACTTCGGTGCAAAGTTCAATGTTGAAACTAGTCAGTCCGTCAGTCAGTCGATCACACCATCAATACATTTTGACTTTTGTACACAACTGACTTTCTAAATGCAAATGTGACTGATCAACTTTTGAAGTTCACTTGGTTTTATTTGCTCAAACAAATTTCAAAGGTTTTTGTTTTTGAAGGTTGTTACATATTTACACATTGTCACCAAACTCCAACTACTACTACTGCTACTTCAAACAGCTCAAGCTAATCAATAAATATGTCCATTTAAGTACTGTCTGTTATTACTACGGGGTTTATAATCCATTAAGCCTAAATTACGTATATTATAATTACACTACCGAGTGATGAACTGTTTAATTTTTGTATCCAATGCACGGTCCCTTGTGATCTATATACTCATTTCATTTGATTTTTATCACACTGCTAAAGTTGCTACACATCTGAGAGTTTCACTGAATCTTAGATCAAATCATCAGACAGGTGAGAAATTGATTTGTAAATAAATAAACAGGCGGTCAAAACTGTTCCACAATTTGTAATATTGATGCTTATCCCGGACTACCTTCTGAAGTCCACCTAATAATATCTGCTGACTTGCACATGATAGATATAGATTCGATCTCTACCTGTCACAGCTAGGTAATATTCAGAAATAAAAATTTTGTAAATTTGATCGTGACCAGGAGAGACACAGTCAGAGATCAGTCAGTTCCTCTATATGGGTCAAGAAAAAAAAGCTATTTCCAACAGGTCAGTCACTGAAGACTTTTATCAAAAGCTGCCTTCGCTGGCTCCATATATTCAAGATCAAATGGTACGCCAGAAAGAATTAGGAACAAGAAACTCTCTGAACGAACCAATCAAGATTCTACTGTTCAACAAATATTCCGAAGGAAATGGAGATGTATGGGAAACATACTGAGTTGACCCCGTTGAGTGATATGGCACTCTCCAGAGTCACGACTAGTGATGTCTGTCAGGGATGCTCATTATCCCTATTTCTATGCAATGTCATCATAGATGTACTAATGGATTTAACCCTAACTCACTTCAAAGACTCAGGGATTGACTTGTTACCAAGGAATAATCTCGTTGACTTAGAATATGCAGATGACATAGTCCTTCTAGGCGAGGACGCTGACAAAATTCAGCACAGTCTTCTGAACACCTTGAGCTGCAATCAATCTACGAATGTTTGACATGCGATTCGCTCCCGCCAAATGCAAGATGATGTTACAGGATTGGACTAAACCGACTCCTAGATTAGAAATCGGAAGTGAAGTGGTAGGGCACGTTGACCACTTCACTTACTTGGGAAGTACCATCAGCCAACGCCGACGGGTTGATCTCTGTCGAAATCGCAGTACGGATACAGAGGGCTAGTTTCGCATATGCCCGCCAGTTTACGCCGTCTCTGGCTTAGTAGACGTGATATCCGGCTATAGACCAAACGATGGGTGTACTGCACAGCAGTCCGCTCCGTCCTCCTTTATGACTAGCTGTGAGCGAGACCTGGCCATTGAGAGTGGAAGACATGAAAAGATTAGCTGTCTTCCATCATAGGTGTCTGCGTTCTATCTCCCGTGTGAAGTGGTATAATAAGGTGAGCAATATTGAGATTAGGCTACGGTCGAGTGCTAGGTAAGGAGGGGAAATCAATCGACGAGGTTGTGAAATTACATCGACTGAGATGGTTAGGACATGTGTTACGTATGCCTAGTCATCGCCTTCCTCGGCCGATAGGCAATGTTAGCTGATAATATGGGGACAGGCTGGAAAAGAGCTAGCGGCGGTCAAACCAAAACATGGCACCAGTCAATGAAATCTACAACAGTTAGTCTAGGCCACGTAGGAAGGTGTAGATTTCCTGACTGGTTGGGGTCCTCGGGACGGTAAAAACCAATGGTTGGAAACAATTGGTGACATGGCTCAAAATCGTTCTCAATGGCTGGCGCAGATGCATTCACTCCTTGTGACTTGTGATTTCCAATGAAACTGTTTTGCTCTCCGTTATTCCTATTCCTTTGTCTCACACCTCTGTTTACTGTCTATATTGGGCATTTCTTCTACTTTCTTCTCTTGCTTTGTGTGCTAAATGGAGGGAGTGTGGTGACTTGAACTACTGCACAACGGTGCAAAGTTCTATGTCGAAAACAGACAGACAGACAGACTCCAGAGCCATCCCTGGAGTGGAACCCGAATGGGAAACGACGAGTGACATGGATGAAATGAGAGACTATGGGCGACCACGAGGCCAGCTAAAGAGGATCGCAGAGAAGAGGGCAAAATGGAGACGTGTTGCTGAAGCCCTATGTGTTCCACTCGGAACCCAAGGGAACAATAATATATACTAATAATGATAATAATAATAATAATGACCAGATGAATTTTCTGTATTATATTGAACAGGCATATCACTCAAGTATTAGCTTACCTCCGCATCAGTAAATTTCACTGAAGGCCATACAGGACACAAAACTTCTTGACACGAGCGACGATATTCCCGTAGTGGAAGGATATAATCGAAACCTATTACTGAGCTTCCATGGATTTTGGCAGTTCCCAATTTATGCTCTTCAGAGTTTAAATGTTCTTGCATCGCTGAACGAAATACTATCGCTTCACAATCTTCACATCGATAGAAAATACTCTTTGAATCACCGCCATCCAGTAATGTCTAAAAAGGGATAATAAAAAAACTGTTTAACAAGTGGGGTAAAAGCATCGTGACCACATTGAGAGAGAAATGCTTTATTTAGACTGAAACAGTGAAATAAGGATTCACATGGGATGATGAAGATATAAATCAAAAGTGATTCGAAAAACTTTGCAAATTTCACACCAACCGTATCACATATGAACTACTTTATAATTAACTATATCAAACAGAGAGAAAAAACAATCACTTCACTCAACAAATTTCAATTCCTACACGTTAACTAAGGCAAATTGATTTTGTATTTCTAGTTTGAAAATAAACTGAGTTATACTGTGAACAGAGAACCTACAGAGCATATTATAAGATGGTTGGGGGCAATCCGGCCAGAGGAAGCCTTGCTTGCTTGACCTAAGCTTCAATATAGACAAAAAAAATCCTCATTTAGACATTTAGAAAACAGAAAGATTGAGCGAAGAAATATTTACTTTTCAATTAGATCCTCATCTCTCTCTGGCTCTACTCTAATATACATCTAGAGCATTTTTATTATAATACACAACAATTTATCAATCAAGTGGCATTGATATGTTTGTCAACAATAATTAGTCAGTGTCAAAATGTCAATGGGTTGATAATAAACGAAGAAAATCAATACACATTTAAAAGGTAGAAATGGATAGAATAAATTAATTTTACAAGGATAACACGTAATTAAACATGAAGTGGTCAGAAAAAAATAATAAAATAATTTGGACAATAATAACTTTTATAATTTTAAAGGTTTAGGGGGAGGGGGGCGAAATAGTCCGGTTTATACAGTCATGTAACGATGGCCAAGGTAAGGAAAGTGGCTGTACACACAGGTTTGGCTTCTTCAGGTGGGTTTCTATTGCTTCAACTGCCTGTAGAAGACGAACTCGTGGAGTAAAATTAAGATTAGTAGGGATGCGAGAAATAATTTTAAATGCAGTATTAACGTCAACCATATGCTCACTATCTACAAGGTGTGCTACAATAGAGCTATGAATAGATTTTGTTTGTCCTTTGCTTAACCATGTTGGATGATGTTCGGAAATACGATGATGAACCTGCCTAATTGTACGCCCAATGTAGGTGGCTCCGCAGCTGCAGTCAAACTGGTAGATACACATAGAAGAGGTAAATGTAGATAGTTTATTCTTATTTCTAGAACGTAGAATACGGGTGATAGTGAAGAGACAACGTACCTCTGCTGCATAATAAGCTCTCTTAACTGCATTTTTATTTCAATAATAACCCAGCGCCTGAAGAATGCAGTTAAAAGAGCTTATTATGCAGCAGAGGTATGTTGTCTCTTCACTATCACCCGTATTTTATGTTCTAGAAATAATTATTAACTATCTAAATTTGCTCTTCTATGTGTATCTACCAGTTTGACTGCAGCTGCGGAGCCACCTACATTGGGCGTACAATTAGGCAGGTTCATCATCCTTTTTCCGAACATCATAATTGTGTGTATTAATTTTCTTCGTTAATTGTCACTCCATTGACATTTTGACACTGACTAATTATTGTTGACAAACATACATATCAGTGCCACTTGATTGGTAAACTGTTGTGTATTGTAATAAAAATGCTACATATGTGTGTTAGAGTAGAGCCAGAGATGAGGATCTAATTGAAAAGTAAATATTTCTTCGCTCAATCTTTCTGTTTTCTAAATGACCTAAGTTTCGTGATTGTTGGTACTCTCACCAGTGAGCAAGGTCCCTCCTGAGATTCGCACCCGCATCACCCAGTTAGATCTGCAGTCAGAGACATTACCACTGAGGTATTCGGGCCCACGATTGACCTCCTGTGGGATTGTATTGGACACTTTGATTAGACACACTAGTCATTAACTAATATCAATGTGTCTAGTCCTTTGTTTTGGTGCAGACTGAATTCTATTGTCAGTCAAGTTTGCTATGCGGCCACCACCATGCTAGGTGCCTCAGTGGTAACGTCTCTGACTTCAGTACAGGGTGAGACGGGTTTGCATCCCAGAAGGGACATGAGTTCTTTCAAGATTGCACACACGCCTTGCTGACTGGTGAATGCGAACAAATACGAAACTTAGATGAAGAGAGGCTTCCTGTGGTCGATCGCCTCCAACCATCTAATATTAAAAATTCACAGGGCACCGTGAGATGCTGAGCCACATTGCAAAATTGACAGGCTGACAGAATTCAGCCTGCACCGACACCGAGGACTAGCTGGACACATGATAGTAGTTACTAACAAGTGTGTAATCTAGTTTACAAGGATATATATATATGTGTATATAAAGCACACATATGACTTATAGAAACTATATCTAAAATGTAACATTTTATTACAGCAATCCCTCAGCATCTTTTCGTTCTTCGAAAGTTATTTCCCGATCGACATAGCTGCTACCTACTATGAAGTGGTGATCGCACTTGCACAGTCAATTATCCAACGAGCTACAACACTACCAGACAGTCAGAAAGTAGTAAGTATCCTTGCAAATCCCACCAAGTGTGTTTATTCATTATTTAATCCCACCTGGCGAATAGAATGAATCTGGAAAATTTCACTAAACACCTATCAGGACATTCTTTGGTTACTTCATTCACATGATGACTTACATATGTAGTGATAGGCATTGGAAGATAGGGTAGAGAAATCCCTACTTGACTGGATCTCAGGGGATACTTGCTTGTATGTGTGCTGCTCCATCAGAGCACAGAAGGAAAGATTACACTACTCATCGATATGTTTTTATAACATCCAAATACACATCCTGACACACTGTAGTTCACACAAAGCAAATAATTTCTACAGAAAGATGTTTCGTTCACTGACTGACTGATTTCAACACAGAACTTTTCACCGATGTGCAGCAGTTCGAGTCACCACACTCCCTCCATTTAGTACACAAAGCAAGAGAAGAAAGTAAAAACAAATGCAAAATAGAGATAGTAAACAGAGATGTGAGGCAAAAACAATAGTAAGATGTAAGAACCATATAGTTCTATTGGGTATTATAAGTCACAGGGAGTAGATGCATCTGTGCCAGCCATTGAGTGAGAACGATGTTGAGTCATATCACCAATCGTCTCAAGTCTTCATTGGTTTCTACTGTCCCGAGAACCCCAACCAGCCAAGCAGTCTAAATTTCTCTACGTGACTGACTGGCTGACTAACTCTTTTCCAAACTGATCCATCCTATTTCAACTCACATTGTCCGTCGGTCGAGGAAGGCGATGGCTAGCAATGCATGCCTAACACATGTCCTAACCATCTCAATCGGTGTAACTTCACAACCTCATCGATTGATTTCCCTCCCACCTACCTACCTACCTACCTACCCAACTAGCACTCGACCGACACCTCACCTCAATATTGCTCACCCTATTACACCTACCACCTTACACAGGAGATAGAAATCGGGTACCTATGATCAGAGACAGCTGGCTAGCCGGATTTTTGATGTCTTCCACTCTCAATGGCCAGGTCTCACTCACAGCCTTGAAGGAGGACGAAGCATACTGCTGAACAGTACACAGGTCCTTTGGTCGACAGCCAGCTGGATAGCACCTGCAGTATCAGCTTCCATTTGACAGCAGGAGCGAATCGCATGCCAAACACTCGAAGATTTCTAGCTGCTTAAGGTGTGTTTAGAAGACTCTTCTTTCCCTCCGCGTCTTCACTCACCAAATGGACTATAACATCCGCATGCATATTTGAAGTCAACGAGATTATTCCCTAATGGTAACAAGTCAATCCCTAAGTCAGTGAAGTCGGTCAGAGTTAAGTTAATCAGTACATCTATGATGAAATTAAACAAAAATGGGGATAGTGGGCATACCTGACAGACATCCTACCTACCTACCTAACTACCTACCCAACTAGCACTCGACCGACACCTCACCTCAATATTGCTCACCCTATTACACCACTTCCCACGGGAGATAGAAGGCAG
Source organism: Trichobilharzia szidati (assembly GCA_944472155.2). Taxonomy (NCBI): domain Eukaryota; kingdom Metazoa; phylum Platyhelminthes; class Trematoda; order Strigeidida; family Schistosomatidae; genus Trichobilharzia; species Trichobilharzia szidati. Next base: position 186,511,718 of record OX235271.1, on the reverse strand, counting down.
GTACCTACGATCAAAGACAGCTGGCTAGCCGGATTTTTGATGTCTCCCACTCTCAATGGCCATGTCTCACTCACAGTCATAAAGAAGAAGGGAGTGGACTGCTGTGCGGTACACTCGCCAACCACACATGTGGTCCGGGATTCGATCCTCAGCCGACGTACTCCTAAACCTCACTAGACCGGTAACAAGGCTGGAAAAGACCGAAGGTTGGGTGCGAGGTTAGCAACCCTATGCCGTAAAAGTATTTCTTTTAGCATAACAGTGACCATTGTTTGAAAGTGTCAGCATAACATATATAAGGAGGGTATATAAAATTTTTTTTAAAAAGTAGTATAACACATACGTTTGTGGTTTCCAAATTTTTGCTGTCTGTTGTGTTGACATTTGATTTACTTTGGTGTTTACGTCCACCAATATGAGCGGCTAATTGCTCCCAAGAATTCATTTTTACATCACACGAAGAACAAAAGAGACTGCCATCAGGTAACAAAAATTTTCGCTTCATATCTGCATTAAAATATTTTGAGTTCGAATCAACAGAAACCATGTTTACAGGTGATTCATGATCAGGAGTTGAACTTGTCAATGTTCTAGAAGATGGCTTACACATATCCCAAGATAGATCTTTGGGAGACGTTGATTCAGGTGTGGTAAGTACTGGTAGTGAAACTTTCAATGGTTGGTGAATATGACTGACTGAGTTAGATTTTTGCAAACTAAGGCATTTTAAACGATGCTTTTTGCCTTGTTCATGTAATCTGAGAACATTTTCAGTATCACACCGCACATTGCAGACATTGCAAGCGAATTGCAGATTACTCATCTGAAAGATTCCACACACACACAAAAAAAAAGTAGAATTATTTTGAGGGTGAAAAACAGCAACCCTTTAAATCTAAATGTGAAAGGCCCTGGAACTTTCACTACTGAGGCTACGACAAGTAATACACAACCCATATTCTTAGCGTTTACTTTATTTACTGCAAATAACTCACATTAATAGTACAATACTGTTTGATAGACTCTGTGTGCAGAAACATTTGAGTCTTTACAATTATATCATAGTTTTCATATAATGGATCGCAAAGTTTTTAGCATAAGCCTACCACCACATATTACCCACTATATGCATTTTTCCATGATAGTAAACAATACATTGTAGTATTACTATATTCAGTACAAAACTGATCACGAGCTGACATCAGTTACAGAACTATTGGAAGACCTGACACAGTAATGAACAGCTGTTTTGTCCCAGTCTGGGACTGTTTATCCATCCATACTCACCCAACAACCGACATTCGAACCCAGGACCTTCTGGTTGCGAGAAGAGCTCGTAGACGGCTGTTAAGCTATTGGAACCCGACCCAATTCAGATTATTACTCTGTCATACTGTCTAGGTTTAGATATCACAACTGGGAAATATTCACTGTCAGTAGACTGATTAACAGGAGCATTCATATTCGCAAAATAAATCAATATTCACAAACAGCTATCATATATATTTATACCAACAAGCATTGTATAATAACTTTAGCAGATTCCAAACGCCTAAGGATCTATATTTCAGCTTTAGTTGATAGATAAGCAACAAAGAATCACATTTATCATCAGGCTTCTTAACCTTGCCCAGTTAACTAGCCTGCTAGTTCTCTAGCCGGTCCCAAGCCCGGGTAAAAAGGGAGGGTTGGGCTGCTACCTTGACGTGGTGGTCGAGCCTGCCTGCGTATCGCAACGAACCAACAGGCTACACCGGCTACACTGGAACTATTCTTCCTGCACGTCCTATCATGCCAGGAAGGTTGTTAGGATAGCGAGCGATTTGACTAAAAGCAGTTACCGGCAAAGTGTAAGCATTTCGTTTTTACACTACGCTGGAGGTGTGTGGGCAAACTCCTACTCCTGGGGAACAGGGATATAACACCAGTGAGGTGATGCCCATATGGATGTGGATTGTCAAAATTGTCAACTGGACAGTCAGTAATCTACTACGGTCTGGTCACCCAGACGACAACCATGAGCACAATGAGGCAATGAGTGGCCATCATGATGTCAACAGTGCCAACCAAATACCTAATGCAGTGGGAACCAAAATCATCCCGCCTGATCCTGACAGCATGATTCAACTCAAAAGGAAGGAAGGAAGGAAGGTCACAATTGTCCAATGCTACGCACAGTGCTACGAACAACGCGGAACAAGACAAAAAGGAAGATTTTTACAGACAACTACAAACAGTAATGGACAACATTTCGAATGGTGACATCAGAATCCTCATGGCTCGCTGGCTGGCTGGCTGGATTCAACATAGAACTTGGCACCGACGTGCAACAATTCGAGTTGCCACGTTCCAAATAGCACACAAACGTAGACAGGAAAATGAGTGAAGAGAATCAATAGAGTTTTGACAAGTATAAGAGTGAAACACAATGAGTAATGGTAGAAAGGAATATGAAAGATTACACAGACTGAATACATCTGCGTAAGCCATTGACAACGATTTTGAGCCATGTCACCTATTGTCTGTCTCCAGCCATTGATTCTTAGATTCCCGAGGGCGGGCCCCAATCCGGAAGTCTGCATCTCCCTACCTGACTCAGTTTAACTGACAGGGATTTCATGGATTGATGAGGCCATGTTTTTGTTTGGCCACCACTTACTCTTTTCCAACCTGCACCTATATCAGCTAGTAATGCCCGTCAGTCGGGGGAGACGATGGTTAGGCATGCGCAGCACATGACCTAGCCATCTCAATCTATGTAACTTTATAGCCTCTTCGAATGATTTTCCCTCTTCGCCCAACACTCTACGCCTAACGTCAACATTACTTACCTTATTATACCACCTAACGCGAGAAAGAGATCGTAAACATCTGTGGTCAAAAACAGACAACCTTTTCATGTCTTCAACTCGTATTGGCCATGTTTCAGAGCCATAGAGAATCCTCATGGGCGATATGAACGCCAAACTGGGAGCAGATAGTACAAGAAGAGAACTCATCATGGGTCGTGAGGCCCTCGGAGAAATGAAAAAGAAAGGAGAATTATTTGCAGAATTCTGTGCTTTCAATGATTTGGTGGTCGGAGGAAGCGTGTACAAACTCAAGGATATACACAAAGCAACATGGATTTCGCCTGATGGGCATACCACGAACTAGATAGATTTCATCTCAATGCTACTCAATGTGAAGCTGAAATCCTTAAGGACAACTGGAGACAGGACACAATTCAAGTTCAACATTCAGAAACTGAAGGACAAAAGTACAAGGGATGCCTATGCTACAGATCAGATCAGATCGGAGCAAAGTCGGACACACTACGTGGCATTACTGAGGACACCTGCGTGCAAGAGCATCGGAATTCTCTGAAGGCAATATTCAAGGACGTGTACAACTGTTCTAGGAAGAAAGAAGAAACAAGACAAGGAATGGCTCTCAACGGATACATGGAAGCTAATAGAAGAGAGAAGCGTGGTGAAAGAGATGACTCAATGCAAAGATGCACAACAGAAGGAGAAGTTGAGTTCAATGTACACTGCACTGAATAAGGCAGTAATGAAGAGTGCTAGGAGAGACAAAAGACAAATCTACGACACACTGGCAACAGAAGCATAACAAGCCGCAGGCTATAGAGATATCAGGACATAATATCACATAACCAGATATCTATCAGGAAAGAGATCAAGCCAGATGATGAAACCACTAGAAGATGGTCAAGGGAACCTGATTACCAAGGAGGAGAAACAAATGAAACAATGGGTTGATGACTTAAAAGGACTCTTGAATCGACCATCACCTGAAACTCCACTAGATATACCACTAACAGTACTCACGGAAATGCCTACCAATGGACACCAATCCTCCAACGAAACCTGAAACTCTGAGTGTGATCAAGCTACTGAAGTCCGGAAAGGCAGCAGGACCAGATGGAATCACCTCCCCCCCCCCACTACAAAGCACTGAAAACGGATCCAGAGACTGAAGTAGATGTGCTCACGCCATTACTGCACAAGGTTTTGAAGGAGGGAAGGGAAGGTAACCAACGATTGGAAGAAAGGCTGGCTACCACGTCAAGCTGCCAAAGAAGGGTGACATATGGATCCGCAAGAACTGACTGGCGTGGAATAATGCTCTTGTCAACGCCAAGTAAAATACTAAGTCGTGACATCTTGGACAGACTAAGAGATGCGCTGGATTGATATGACGGGGACTGTGAGAGGAGGAGATGAGAGACTATAGGCAACCGTCGACCCAGATAAACACGACAGCAGAAAAAAAGAACAAATTAGATCCCCAGAAATGACACATCTCAGGGGGGATATGAGTTCCTTCAAGATTGCAGATACATATGCCTTGTTCATTAGTGAGTACCAACAAATATTAAAACTAGGTCAAGCAAAGCTTCCTTCTTATAGCCTCCAACTATGTCATAACATGCATTCGTGTTAGGCTGGATCACAATGGATGTATGACTCATTCAAAATAAGAGTTCTCGAAATAAAGCTAAATATCACTTGTAGTAAATTAAATGAAACGTAGAAGAGCAATCATAAACAATTCAATAAATTCTAAGTGAATAAAAGATGCATGAGTCATATTCTTACGGAGTGATTCAATATAACATATACATATATGTATATATGAAAAGGCCTTCGACATCGTCGATCGAGAGGTGCTTTGGCAACTACTTCGCTACTATGGGGTCCCACCGACAATTATACATCTCATCCAACAGCTGTACGACAATGCTGCATGCCAAGTAATCCACAACGGGAAACTTACGGAATCCTTCGAAGTGAGGACAGGAGTAAGACAATGAGCGAACCAACCAGGGACCGATTGTGAAACAAGTAGGCAGGAAGAAATGGAGATGGATTGGCCATACTCTGAGGAAACCATCAAGTGACATCACTAGACAAGCCATTGCTCGAGTGGAACGCGAAAGGGAAGCGGCGAGTTGGTCGTCAGTGCAAGGGTGACTTGGAGGAGGTCTGTAGGGGACTTATATTAGAGTTCACTAGAATTACAAAATATGAGAAATAAAACTCAAGTCAATGGAATGTTAAGTAACAGTATATTACCAAAAATGCAACGAAACGTTATATCAACAAAAGGGTTACTTGGAAATAAAGTTTAAGTCCTCTGCTACAGATTATTTATATAACCCACGGAGACGTTAATTGTTTGGACGGAGTAGGTTGTAGCTGCTGTGTCCCAGTTGTAGAATTGTCTTCGGTTGAGCGTAGTGGACTTCTACAATAAATTCGAAAGATACAACACGGTGAGAGCTGAGCTAGTAAGCCGAAGAAACCAAGGAGGTGACGAAGTCTCCAATAGCACAGTGTATTTTACAATCGTACACGGAAGCCAAGTGTATTCCAACAAGAAGCGTTGTAAACAAAAATTATGTACAATATGTCTAATTTCTACAAATAACCAAAAAGTGTACAATCACATTGTTACGCACTCCACAGGTCATGTGAAGAGGAAATGAAAACGCGTGGGCAGACTTGGAGCCAGGTGAAGACTCTAGCAGAGAACCGAACGCAATGGAGACGCACGGCTGAAGCCCTATGTTCCTCTAGTAGTTAAAGGAAACAATAATATATATATATCACTGGGACCCATACAAATTCGATCGAAGGATTTTGATCACAATTTGAAAAACGCATGATGAGCTGGTCCAAAAAACATATCATACACAATCATTTCATTTAGACGAATATGTGCACAGAAACTGGTTTCAGATGTCATTATTTAGTATACATTTGCTCTAAGTACACTTTCCCACATGATAAATGCATGTTTCGTGGGACGAATTTGATAGGTTATTCAGTGCTAGTTTGTTGGCTAGAGAGTTAGCTTACTACATTTTATAGTTGCTCTTTTACCCTAATGTATAATTACATGCAAGTGAATGCATTGTAATGGTCAAGTTGTTTTTGGAAGAGATGCAGCTTAATTTTAATGATTTAGATATATAGAAAATTGCAGTAGATATCTGGAGGCAGTGAAGCCATATATGAATATATTGATATAATTATGAGCAATAGATTGGGCTCAATACATCATCCTAATCTAAATTAGAAGAAAACGACGAGTGGTAGTTCATTACAAAACTGCTGATAACACTCGCTATTTGTCTTAATGCAGATAAATTAATCGTAACCAAAAGCCAGAATAGATTGAGAATAAAATAAATTCGGAATCAACTCATATAATAAAAATGTGTAGATATGGTAAGCTGATGAATATGTACTCACATTTTTACGATGGTTATCAGGACGATGTAATTACGTAAGAATCGGAAATGACGACTAATTATCCAACAGACTGTACTGCTATACGTCCAGTACTGACCTGAAAAACAGAAAGCAAAGAGCGGGTTACCAGGATGATCATACAAGTGTCGCATGCCAGTAAGAATAAGAACCATCACTCGTGATCAAAGGCTATATTTACAACCAGTTCTATTACAGAGAGTAGGCTTCTTCCAATTGGTTGCTCACAGCATTGTCTTGGGACACTAATCCATACACGTCACGCAGCCAACCTGAAATCAAAGAGGGGTACAGTTAAGACATAAGAATTATCTTACACTATACCTTCTCACCGGTAATAGCATTGCCCCTAGTGTTGGGCTACTGTGTCTACGCAAATGGCGCTAATGGATTGTTCTAGAATCGACCTCTGCCCCATTTAATGCAGTAAAACAATCTGACATGAACTTATCTAATTTTCGTATCAAAGATCAAATTTCTTTCCTATTGTAAAACTACGATTAGACTGGTGAAAAAGATGGAATAAATACATTATTGACTCAAAATAATACATCAATAAACTTTCAGTCAAGGATGCTGTTCACAACAAAGTTATATAGGAGAATTGACTTCAAGCTTTATTTTTCCCAGATATTTGTATTACATTCATCTGAAGTCTGGGTCTTTTGTTAATGCGAAGACAATATTTCTATATCTCTTTATGTGTTACACAGACAGACTATTTTGCAGAATGTTCCGACTGACTCTAATGTCAGAAAGAACAAACAAACTGTAAATTCACCATACATCGAAACATGTGTAATTTATATAATAACTTATCCATGCCTGTACAATTGGTATGTTCCTGCATAAACAGGAATGAACAAATATATTTTTTTAAAGATGCTAAGGTGAATCATTAAAGTGTAATGTAATAGGTATATGCAATGTATCATTATTATATGCATTCATAAAGGAAATACAATGGGCTACTGTGTCTACAGACCTAGCTTGAACTATGACTAGCTGTGGAAACAGTTGCAGCTTACTGAAATGTGTTAATGGGTTATAAAACAGAATGTTGCTCCCGAATTCTCTATGTGAAATCACTAAGTACCTCTATAACGGTCTATGACATTTAAGAGCTCTTCCTCTAGTTGGTGCCCCCCTAGTAACATTAATTTTTACCCCTGCTTCAAAACTTAGATATCCCGTTACTAACATGTATTAGTTAATTGTTTTAATGGCTTTTAATCTCGTATTTTCACCCCACCCCTATACCTAAAACTGGTAATTATTATTGACTAAACCGCATGATTGATATAATTGCTGTAAAATAAACTAGATATTAGTGTAGAACCGATGATGAGGAACTTCGAAGACAGACGGAAAACGGCAGTTATTGTTCAATCAGGCTTGTATGTATCCAAAACGTTGCCATGTGGGTTAGTCAATGCTCCATCGGTATTTCAACATCTCACTTAAAATGAACTCGAACACAATGTACATCGAGGTACAGGCTCTTTAAAGTATGAAGTTGACATTCCTATATTCACTTTGTGAAAGTCGGTGTTATTACAAATAAAGCATAATATTACCTATAAGGAAACATTAGTAAACAGCGAGTATACATCAAGTGACAACATAGTTTTCATATTAACATTAACATTACCAATGCAATTAATGAATTCATATTTAGATGCAAAGACTAGCTGCATGCTCGCCGTCTAAACCGATCTTGCAGTTCTGTTATCCCCCTTTGAGACATTATGATAACGTGAAGCTCCCGTGTCAAAAATGTAACGAAATGGTAGTTCAAATTTGTGAATTTACAGCAGGTCAAAGAGTTAAGGTATGATAGATCCAGAGACTTTCAACTTTTTATACGACTAATGTCAACAAAGAATCGTTATTTATAAGTTTTGAAACCTGTGTGATTTGTTTCTCTATCACTTTGACCTTGTTCTTTTCGCACTACAATACATGTGCGGGCATTGTAATAATGAATTAACAAGTATATTTTGACGTGGACTCGGTTATGCTTCCAAAATTCTGACTCATCTAACAAGATATTTAGTAGTTTGGCTGTTGTGAGACGAAACACGTTAGTCCCTGTTGAAGACTAATAAGTCACTGGCACAGATTAGGCATGCATAAGAGAACAAGTCGCAACACAAGACTATCAGCATCACGCACTTGTTGTTACCTTTGAAAACTGAGACCATTGGGGAGGAGCTGGCATCAAAAGAATTACAATGAGAATAAATTTCCGAGCTTGTAACTTACCCTACTGTGTCCATAAGTCCAGGGGAGACCTATCAAGCTATCTGCCGTATCAGTAAGGGTAGAATATAATGACCACCAAAATAACCTCGAATAGCCAAACATACGACACCAATATAAAAACGTGCATATATAGATGAATTACACGGACTAAGTTTTAACCTCGCCTAGATTTCTAGCTCACTAGTTTTCTAGCCGGTCCCAAGCCCGGATACAGAAGGAGGGTTTGGGCGTGGTGCTAGCAACATATATTTCCCAATCCTCTGGCGGCACGTTCGAAATTGGTGACATTTTTGCACGTGTTTGCTCTGATATTCGTTTACTGCTTATAGTCATATAATCCCTGTAATTATGGTCCAAATCTCTAAAATATGTGTTCGTAGAAACACATTTGTTTTAGATAGTGCCTTAACCTCGGTTATAACTGCATTACCACCCTGTAATACAGCATTAACTGCTGGCTCACAAAATGGCTTGAGTGCAATTCTCACTCCTGTGATACAGATGAAAGATGTTCTGTTAGAGAACTCTGAGATTTGTAAATTAGACCTCCTTGGGAAAGATATCCAAAGGCAAGTAAATGAACTTCAGAAGAAATTAGGTCAGTTTGATAGAATGTCACTGCCATTGTCAAATATCACGGAGAGCATTTCTGATATTGGCCAGGTTAAGTCTTCACTGGATGTAACTCAAAGCAAGCTTTCGGATTTAGACCCAATAGCCTGTCTGTTAAGAAAGCATCCTAAAATGTCTCCAGACACCCTAAACAAGGCTGAAAATCTGATTGACTGCTTGGCTGCGGAGGTGATGAAGCGTATAACCTCTTCTCACCAGGCTATAGTTTACAGTGTCCCAGATTCACTTCCTCTGAAGACTGTTAAACACAAAATCCTGATTTTTTGGGGCATGGCCAGTGTTCCATGTGAATGCAAAAGACTTCGTAAAAAGTCTAACCAGGCTAACTGTCCCATTATTTTTAAGTTCAGTAATTCCCTTGATTCTAGTAAGTTTATTAAATGCCAGGATCACCTAAGACTGAACAGTAATTATAAGTCTATAACCATAGCTCAGGATAAAACACCTTGTCAGCGCAGAATAATGCGTAGTAATAACCTGGCCACCTCCTCTAGCTTAGAATTACCCAAAAGCGATCGTGCACAGCAACAGTCACCTAATGCTGACATTAGCATTCAGCAAACCACACGACAGCCACGCATGGCAATGGAACTAGGAACTGATTTAGATACCAGTACCCCTGTAAATAACGTCTCACCGAAAGATGTTAAAATAGGTAGAACTGCTGCAAGCTGTTCTAAGAAATTCTTACCCAAACGTGGTGACCTCACCACAATGAACAAATTTCGCCAGGTTGAGACTAATGATGGGGAAGAATACTTTGTATTCAATAAGCTTGCTGAGAGTAAGACTGTCAAAAAACCCTCACCTCTTACGAAAAGTTCCTCTCGAAACACAAGTATATCTGGTGGTTTTCAGTATGCTCCACCTTATAGAAAGTTAGGCCCCAAAACCCCCAAAGTCTTACAACCAAAGCACCTTCCCTCTCAATTTCCTTTAAGTTATAAAACCAACACGAAGGTGTGTACCGGTATGATGGATAGCACGTGGATGGGTAGACCATTTGATGCTATGCTTTTTCACCGTCAACCCAGGCCCAACATCTACTATCCTTATATCCAGGAACAAATGGCAAATTTTCCAAGTGTCCCGAATCACTGGTGCGACCCATGGCACCTAGGACCACCTCACTGCACTCTAACCCCGATGTACAGACACCCAGTCCGACCCCCGTATCATTCATAAACTCTTGCGTTGCTGACACACAAACAGAGTTAGGTTATGGTGATATCTTAAGCCAGTTTGTAGTATCCCGTGACTTATTCACGATATTGCTAATTAATGCGCGTTCCTTAATCAATAAGATATCTGAACTAAGGGCATTATTATTTATCACCAAGCCTACTGTAGCTTTGTTTACTGAATCATGGTGCTCATATTCTGTACTTGATGTGAATATAGGCATAGATGATTACACTGTACACCGTGCAAATAGAGATTGCAAGCGTGGTGGAGGATGTCTCATATATATACATAACTCATTCGTAGCTAGTAAGGTGGAAGATGAAATACTGAACGATGTACCTGATTCAATCTGGGTCGTCTTACAAGGAGATAAGTACAAGCTTCTCATAGGCTGTGTTTATCGAGCACCAAGCTCAACCAAAGAAACTGATGCGTTATTAGCTAAATCATTCGCACATGCCTCATCGTTTAGTACTAATTACAAAATAATTGCAGGGGACTTCAATCTTCCAGAAGTCAATTGGTTAAGTAGTTCCGGCCCCCAACGCTTCGACGAATTACTTGCCACTATCGACTGTTATGGATGGCAGCAACACGTCCAGACACCTACTCGTGGTGACAACATGTTGGACCTTGTGTTTTGTCATGACACAATCCCAGTCTCCACCTATATTGGTAACAGATTTTCCAGTAGTGACCATAGAATGGTGCTCTGCTCTCTGCCTTTCTCACCACTAAATACAGGAAACAAACGGGATTCAGGGAGCTTGATTTGTCGTAGTTACAAACATACAGACTGGGGATTAGTCCAAGAACTCATTCGACTCTGTCACTGGGATGAATATTTTACCACTGACTCCCTGGAGACTATAGTGTCCCTATTTTACAGGAATGTTATCCTTTGTCTAGATACTGTTACTCCTAAGAGGGTAATGAAATTAAGTAGACACCAAGCTGAATACATTCCGAGGGCATGCCGCAATAAGTTAAGGAAGTTGAAGAAACAGTACTATTCCACTAAGGATATATCACTACTGCACTCAATCCATGAGTCTCTTGAATCTATCAAGCGCCAACGCTCTCAAAAGGACCTCGACGAAGAATTAAGGGCACTTGAAAGCACCTCCAAGGTTTATAACTTAACAACACTTCTTAAAAAACGAATGCAGTCGACTAGGGACATCCCCTATTTACTTCATGACAAAGTTATCTACAATGTGCCTGCCACCATCTGTGAAATATTCAGTGAGTGGTTTGCAAACTTCAGTTTAGAAACGCACATTCCTGGTGAAACCGACCCCCTTACTAGCTCTTTCCTCGGAAGCATAGTGTTCACCGACCAATTAATAGAACAAGCAGTTAAAAGCCTGAAACCTTCCACTAGCACGGGACCAGATGGCCTTGCTCCCATAATTTTCAAAAACAGTGGGTGTGATATACCCCTACTACTTCTTAAATTCTTCTCGATATCTATGGACACTGGCACTTACCCTAATGAGTGGAAAACTAGCTTCATAATTCCACACTATAAATCCGGTGATAAGGCAAACGTCCGCAATTACCGACCTATAAATATAACCCCAGTTGTCTCGCGAGTCATGGAGAAAGTTGTCAAAGATCAGTTGTTAGACTATCTACTTAAGGAAGATCTTGTTACAAGGTCTCAACACGGATTTCTCAAAAATAGATCTTGCGTTACTTGCCACTTCGACTTTTTCAACTGCATCACTAGTAGTCGCGAAGCACGTAAGCTAGTTGTTGTTCTCTACTTCGACATATCTAGGGCATTTGACATGGTATCTCACAGTATTCTCTTTGAGAAGCTGTATTCATGTGGGATTCGCAATCCATTACTGAGCTGGTTAAAATCGTTTCTAAGCAATAGGGTAAAAATAACCAAGGTTGGATCTGTATTGTCTCATCCTAGGCAGATCACAAGCGGGGTTGTGCAAGGTAGTGTCCTAGGTCCACTTTTATTTACAGTATACATTAACAGCATTTGCAACTGCTTCACCTCGGGTAAATCATTCCTATATGCTGACGACCTCAAAGTCGTTCACTCCTGCCACGCTCATGAACTAAGCGACATCTTGAACTAAGTAGTCTCGCAACATGGTGTACTGAATCCTGTCTAAAGTTCAACATTGATAAATGCGGCTGGATTTGTATCGGCAACATTAACCTTGACCTGAATCTTGAAATAAATGGGCGTAAACTAGCCAAGCTCAACTCAGTCGTAGATCTAGGTATCAGCTGCTCTAGTAACTTAACGTTCTCTGAACAAACTGATTATTCCAGACGTAAAACACGAAGGCTCCTAGGATGCATAACTCGCAATTTCTTTTGTTGTGAAACTAGGGTTTTATTATATAAAGTATGCGTCCGACCTATTTTAGAATACTGCCCGTTTATTCTTAGTGGATTCAGACAAAATGACAAGCTTAAGTTAGAAGGAGTGCAACGGCAATTCACCTTAAGAATTCTTGGTTTAGAAAGTAGTCTCCAATACTATGAACGTTGCTACAGACTAAGTTTAGAACCACTCTGGAAAAGACGTCTTAAGCTAAACCTGATTTTTTACTACAAGCTAACTAATCTGCTCGTGCACTCCTCCGAGCCAATAATTAAACCTACTGCTGTCATCAGTTACAATCTTAGAAATCATCACAACCTAGTTGCTATAGAGCATTGTCAGACTTACATGCGGTATAATTTCTTCTTAAATAAGTTTTCAGTCATTTGGAATAGACTACCAGCTGATGTGCGCGATGCAAACACACTCGCAGTGTTCATCTCCTCAGTCACATGACTGCTCAAAGATGACAGTGCACTTCTGCGTCTGAATCCTACACCCAATTTATCACCCAACATAGATATTTTAAGTTCATTAAACGTGTAGTTACAACAAACTACAATTATAAATTTTTATATTATTGGAAGTACATGATAGACATTTTTACACAGGACAATAATATTAGCTCACACAATATAAAAGTTAGCATCACGGGAATAGTTAGTTTGTGCACCAAAATAACTATAATTACTAAACAGAATATAAATGTATATATACACATTAATCACCCCCTAAGTACTCCACTTGCTTTCTTTTGCGTTGTTGTTGTTTGTCTTCTTTTTTCTCTCACCATTTCAGCTTCCATTTAACTTTTTGAATGAGAACGAAGAATGTAGATATTTGCCCATTTACAATGACAAATTATCTGCAAAGATTATTGGTCCCATAACTTACAATTCCCTTGTGAATTACGCATTGCCTTCACCAACGACGCAACCTGGATTACAGTTGTGAAATATATCTTTATACCAATAAAAAAGTATTGATTTATAATACTTCATGAATGTAACTTATAACATAACTGATCTTGTCTGCAAAATAGCTTGCATTTCTTGAAAACACCCGTTTATAAGAAAATATAAACTGTCATTATTATTAGTCTACCTTGAGTACTATTCACTTGTGATGTTACGAAGAAAATGCTGACAAAAGTATACAAGTGCATTACTTATTTTAAATTATTATCAAATTTGGATATAAATCAAGAATAAGACTCGATGCCGTACACACCAAAGTTATATGGAGGAATTACTTCAAGCTTTATTTTTTCCCAAGTATTTGTAATCCATCCAAAACATACTTGGGTTTTTTCTTGTTAATGCGAAGAGAATATTGCTATATTTCTTGATGTGTTCCATTGAATGACTAGTTATCATATTGTTCCCATAGACAAAATGACTGCAACCTTATAATTTTACCATGAACCAAATTTATGTAATTTAAATAATACTTATCCATGCCTGTACAATTGGTGTGACCTACACAGGTAGGAAAATATGTATTTTATTAAACTCCACCGGAAATCGGACTCATTCGGACCTCCTGCAATACTCTCCAACCAGAAAGCCGACACACATCCTTCATCCGCAGGATACATTCTCCCTGTGTGAGGGCCACCACCTATGGATATCAACAGCAGCTATGCTCTGTGGAACTTTCGCATGGAGTCTCTCCTCACAGATCTATCTACACAAGCTCAGTATACTCAGATCATGTTAGCGATGAGTGATGCCGCGTTAGGTCGTGCAATCACTGGGAGATTCTCCCCGTCCGAGACGCTCAACGACAACTGGCGCAACCTAGTTGAATGCTTCGCAAAACCTTCTAGTGCATCCGCATACATGCGCTCTTTCCTAAGCCATTGTCAAGAACCGGGTGAGACAGCTGCCAACTACCTTCACCAGTTTCGTGAGATCGCGTCTTACGCCTTTCCTACCCCCACCAATGCGAACCACGATGAAGCCATTTGTACCCGCTTTGAACGAGCTCAAATGCCAGCTATTGCGTCAACCGGAAAAATCTATCTCAGAGACTCCCGATGTAGTCAAACGCTTCGACAGCTTGTAGCATATTCTTTCGTCAACTGCCAGTACTTCCTGTTATGCACTAGGGACCACTGGCCAAAGAACACTCGTCCTAGCTCCTCGTCAACATCGCCTTAACGTTCCATCACCATTCCAACTTACAACTCCACCGGCAACCCCCTTCAAACCAAATGATGAGCCCAGCAGATGTTATTATTATGGTCATCAGTTCGGTCACAGAGCATGGAAATGTGGACATAATAAAAAACCTCAAGGTGAGCCATCTCTTAATGTGCCCTTATTCAGTCAATGTTTGAAATCCCCACTTATCCTTGAGGGTAAAGTTAACGGTGTAGATGTAGCTTTTCTGGCCGACACTGGAGCATCGTCCACTGTTGTCCGCACAAAGTTTCTTCAACGACTGGGGGCCAACCCTAAACCTCTGATCAATCAGCTGCAGTTAATTACCGTCAACGGAACCGCTATTAAGACAATGGACTCCGTCGCCCTCCTCGTGACTTTACAAGGGTTCACCTGAACTCATTCTCTTGTCATGTGTGATGTTGTAAGATGGGACGTCATACTACGTGTTGATCAGTTAGTCACAGTCAGTGTGCCAATGTTTGTACCCTGCCCCAGGTGACTACGTGGACATCAATGCTAACCTTTACCTCAACTCAAAAGACCCTACCGACACTCTGACTTTGCTGCAAGAGTATAGCGACGTGTTTGGCGATGAGCACGTTATGGGACAAACTAGTGTTGTCCAACACGAGATCAAGATACGGGATAACTTGCCACTTCGGATGCCACCTCGGCGAGTGCCCATTCATTACGAACAACAAGTGGACACGATGATAGCAGAAATGTTACAAAAGAAAGTAACTAATAATCCGTCCACTCCACCATTGGCAACCCCCATTGTTCTTGTGAAGAACAGAGATGGCTCTCCTCGTCTGTGAGTAGACTACCGTCGTCTAAATGCGGTCACACAATGAGATTCTTTTCCCTCACCTCTCATAGACGCTACACTAGATGCTTTGGGTGGGGCTCAGTGGTTCTCCACGTTATACCTGGCTTCTGGCAGTTGGAAAGTCGAAATGCGTCCTGCATTTGTTGCGCCTACGGGGTTGTATGAATTCGAAACCGTGCCATCTGGCCTGTCTAATGCCCCTGAAACGTTTCAACGGCTCATGTAGACAATACTCGCAGGGCTAGTCCCTAAACAATGCCTCATTTACCTGGACGATATCATCGTTTTCGGACAGTCCCTCGAAGAACACCATGCCAACCTCCCAGCCGTATCCCAAAGCTTGCGCACGAATAACCTTAAGCTGAAAGCCTCGAAATGCCATTTCCTGCAGAAATCTGTTACTTTCCTTGGTCATGAGATTACTTCACAAGGAGTTAGCACCGATAGAAGCAAAGTACATGCGATCCTCAAATGGCTTATCCCTTAATCGACAGCGGACGGACGTAGTTTCATGGGACTTGCTTCTTATTACCATCGTTTCGTTCAAAAGTTTGCTTGTATAGCAGCGCCCGTTCATCGATTAACGGAAAATGGACGGAAATTCGTTTGAACTAATGAGTGCCAGGTAGCATTTAATACGCTTAAATTATGCTTAACTTCTCCCACTTTTCTAGCATTTCCAAACAAGTCGCCCGACAGTGGCCCCTTTATCCTGCATACTGACGCTAGGGCACAGGTGATAGGAGCTCTCCTTTCACAGATGACTTCTCACAGACAGGTGCGAGTAATAGCATACTCTAGGCGGCGTCTGGACAAGAGAGAGACACTATATTCTACGACTCGCCGTGAGATGTTGGCTATTGTGTACTTTCATACTTACTTTCGCCATATTATATTGGGGCGTTAATTTTCGGGCAGGACTGATCACAAGGTGCTACGGTGGTTGCAGAATTTTCATGATGCGGAGGGCCAGCTTGCCCACTGGCAGGAACGTCTGCAGGAGTTTGATTTTATTCATGAGTACCATCCCGGAAAACGACATGCTGACGCCGATGCTCTCTCACGCCTGCCAAATTGTGAAACCACAGTGAATGTGTTATTCAGTGATGCAGTTGATATAGACTGGGCCTGCCTGTAAGCAGCGGACACAGACATACAACCTGTTTATTTACGACAACAGCACGGCAACAATAAACCAACGTATAAGCAATTACGAGATCTGCCAGCAGCTACGCGCTGCACCTGCGGAAGTTGGGGCCCACTTCGACTAATAGATGATGTCATATATATAGTAGAACCGAATCCCAACCCCCGACTCCTCTTCCTAAACGTCAAAGTACAGGAGCTTATCAGTCAAATACACCACCAACTTAAGCACGCTGGTCCACACAAAACTGAACACATCATCCATCAGCGTTTCTGATGGCCGTTGTTTCATCGGGATGTGACCGGGTTCTGTCAAAACTGCGACTTCTGTAGCCCCAACAAACAGCTTACACAAACGGCTAGGGCCCCACTTGTACCTATGCTAGCCTAAGCACCGAATCAGCGCGTCAGTATTGACGTAATGCGGCCACTTTCAACCTCACAAAGAGGTCAACGATATATCTTAGTGATGATTGATTACTTTACCAAATGGTGTGAGGCGCTACCTCCGCAACAAAAAGATGCAAACAGCGTGGCCAAGGCATTCATTGACAACTGGATTACTCGTTTTGGTGCCCAACACTCACTGCATTTGGATCGAGGTGCTACTTTTGAGAGCCAACTTGTTCATCCCATCTGTGGCGTATCTGGTATTCGGAAGACAAGCACGACTGCCTTTCACTCAGAAGGAAAGGGTACGGTGACGCCTACTAATCGAGCGATCAAGAGTATCCCACACGCTTTCATCAACTCAGTGTCAACTGGCGCTTGAGAAGATAACCACCTCAATTTCTCCTGGCCTATCGCTCTTCCGTACATTCTTCCACGGGTTTCTCTCCTGCGTCACTTTCCTAAGGTTAAGAATTACGTCTTCCTACTGAAGTTCACTTTCATCCCTTACCCTTTGAAAAGACTGACCATGTTGCTTATGTCCGGCAATAACACGACCGTTCACACACCTTATGCATTTAGTAGGGACCATGTGCCGATGTCTGCAAAAAAAGCTCTGTGATCTGATAACTACCCCAAAAGGATACCAACACTTCATTCCTATTCTGGCTACCATATACTCATATATCATATCAATTATAGCCTTCACAACAACACTGCCCCACTAACCGCTTCGGGCAGAATTTTCACCAACGTCAGTCAACAGAAACATCTGGCATCATGCATATAGCATGCATGATATCGGATGAATTTCTGGCTGACATAGCCAACAGTCTACAGCTAGGGCAAGGCACAATCCCCGTGAGATAGCTGACACGGTGTCGACACCGAGCGCGGATACTAATATTTCTAAAATACTGATATCTAATTACCATACAGGTGTCTCGCACTGCATACCACATCCAGACGAAAGACCATCCCTGATTACCACCTCACAAACCAACCTGAAGTCTTCCTATGGTCCAAAGATATTGGTAAATGAGTGTAAAACATGTATATAGAGGATACTCATGGATTATTTTATCAAGATGTTGTCCACTCACTGAAACCACATAGCCAGTGTTTATCTATTATCCTGGTAAACGCGAGATCAGTTCTAAGCAAACACTTAACACTAAGTACATTAGCTTCTATATTCATACCGTCATCGATTATGATCACTGAAGCCTGGTGCACAAGTGATATCTCCAGTGACAGCCTAAGGATTGATAAATACAACCTATTTCGAGGGCACAGACAGATAGGTCGTGGGCGTGGAACACTAATTTACTGTGAACAATCCATGTGTGCAAGTCAGTTCAGTAACCCAATTCTGTCACAACTCAATGACTCAATCTGGGTCGAGATAAAAGTTGTCAGGAGTAAACCTATACTTGTGGGTTGTGTGTACCGACCCCTCCATCCAGCATGGAGTATTAAAATATGCCCAACAACATTTTTAATGTTACAGACAATCTTCCCTTCAGTTATAAAATTATCGGAGGTTGTTTCAAGGTCTTCACTCCGAGGACACCAAAGGTATGATAATCTCCTGAATTCCATCATCTCAGGAGGGTGGACACAACACATAAATTCACGCACTAGACCCACTAGTATCCTAGACCTCATTTTTACGAACAACATAACACCATCTACAGTACATGTAGGACGTGAATTTCCAGGTGGTGACCATAAAATAGAAGTGTTTTCTTTCGACATCTTTCCTGAAAGAAAACGCAGAGATGAAGCTGGCCAGACACCTATGAGATTGTACACACATGCTGACTGGGACTCGTATCAGTACCTAATTAGATGTTCTAATTGGGACTCGTACTTTTCGAACGAGTCCTTAGAGGCAATTCTTAGCAACTTTTATTACAATATTTACTCAACTCATGACGTCATTGCACCTGAGAAGATTCTTAGCTTCAGATTCCCCAAAGCGATTATATTCCGACATCGTTTAGGAGAAGTCTACGAAAGCACTCAATAAAATACTACAGATATCATGACTTATCATCACTAATTGCTATTACGTCCCTTCTCAATAGAATTGAAGAGTTGAGAAATATAGGCCTCGGAAACAAAGAAATGCGAGCCATTCAGGCACCACATAACTGAGGAGAAATAGCCAAACTTTCCAAAGGTAGTTTGACAAACTCCATACGGCCTATCCAAAAATAATATATTTAGACGGCATTGCCTACGAGAATAACGAGGTGACATGTAAGCCGTTTATCAAGCACTTTGAAATAATAGAGAAGATTTGTAGCTCAGGTGGATGATTTGCAATTCATAGTGTTCTCTGAGCTGGTTGGTTTAGTTGCGAAGCTTTCGTCGTCCTTCTGAACAACATCCCCTTTCAGCGCCATATTTAGCACAAAGTGAAATGATTTAAATTTCTTCATGAGTGATATAATTGCGTCTCCTGGTAACTATCTTTACATATGTGTTGACCATTTTCTATTGACTTGGATTTTAAACTTTCTGGTCACCTGATTTACCTTTTATTAGTTGGTATATTTCGTCTATATTAACGTGTTTGTCAATTGCATTTTCGCTTGAATACCGGGCTTCTAGGAATTCTCTGGCACTTTTCGTGTTTCCTCTGTCTAAGATTTTGACATGATCCCAATCAATTGTATGTATGCATTGATACTAAAGAATACATATCATGTCTGATTTATGTTCTTGGATTCTGATTCGAAGGGGACGCCCACTTTGGCCGATGTAATGTTTGTTGCAGTTCATACAATTTATTTTGTAAATGGTATTAATTTTATCTCCTTTTTCTGTTGGATCTTTTGATTTGCGTAATATCGAATTAAGCGATTTTACTGGTTTGTGTGCTATATCTCTATCTAACGGTTTCATTATTCTAGCTGTTATTTCAGAGATATTCCTCATGTATGGTAGAATGAATTTTCTTGTGGTCTTTGATTCGACTTTAGACACTTTTGAAGACCGTTTGTAGGTACTTTTCTTCCATTCTTTTCAACTCTGGAGTGCTACAGTGTGTCTGAACTCTTTTAAACAATGTCTGCACACAGTTTCTTTTGTGAGTGATTGGATTATTGCTAGTGTAGTTGAGTATTTGATCTGTGTGCGATGATTTTCTATATACTTGTGTTTCTAAATTTCCTATGTTGGTTCTCCTGATTAAGACATCTAAAAATGGGATTTTGTTATGTAATTCTTCTTCTCTCATGGTGAATTTGATGTCTTCAAATATGTTGTTTATTAATTTATGAGTATATTCTAAATCATTATGGGATAGGATATTCAACCTCCAGAGAGACGTTTAGAACTGACGGGATTTTCGGAAAAGCAAAAACATCCTTCCTTTCAGATAAACATTATTATTGTTAATGTATTAATTATTGACGGAGGAATACACAAACAGTCATTCACACAAGCACGTAAAGAATATTTAAAAAAACTACCCCTGAGAATATCAGTAGTATATAATACTACCAGCAGTTTTCTTTTTTTTTTGAAAAAAAGATCCCTGAGATAGATATTAAGATAAAATAAAAATTAAAAAAAAAATAAAATCACATATAGACTGTTTTGAGTATTCGCACGATAAAATAACAGTCTAAGTAGTGTTAATATTGTATATATAAAAGTCAACCGTATAATATGGAAATATTTAAAGGTGCGAATACATTTCAAGTGACAATAAAGTGGAATAAGATAAATAATAATAATTTTAAAAAAACATGCTAAATCAGAAGGTATGTATATATATGTGTATTTTAATTTTTAATAAAACAAAAGAAAAAACTGACTAAAAAGAGAAATTCGAATATTCTGTTTGTTGTTAGGCTGACTGGCTGGCTGGCTGGCAGTCAGTCAGTCATCTTAAGAAAGGTGATGCAATATCAGCTAGATTGGATATGAATCTGCGTTTCTCATCATCTGTTGACTGAGTACAGGCTAGTTTCAAGTGTTGACTAGCAACGCGACGATCTTAAAAGAAGACGAGAAAAAAATAAAGAAAGAGGGTGATTGAGTGAAATTCAATTATTATGAAAACCGGCTAAAATAACCCTTGACTGGATTAAACCAGTTTGATTTTCTGGTATTGGTTTTGTAGGGATTTTGTTTGCTTGTTCGGGGGATTTCATCAAGAGCTGACATCAGGTAGAGAACCATTGGAAAACAAGCTGGGAGTACTGGACAGCTGGTAGGTTTGTACCGACGAAGAGTCCCACGCAAGGCTGATGGTAAAGCTGGCTGTCGTCCAGTACTCCCTGCAGGTTTTCCAATGGTTCTCTAAATGATGTTAGTTCATAATAAAATCCTTCAAACAAAATCTCTACGAAACCAATACTTGAAAATTAATCTGATGCTCACTAGCGACTGGCCCTATTCGGCCCAGGCAGTTACCTGGGGTTCTAGTGGGAAGCTGTGACCAGTGAGTGGGGTACAGCAGGTTGAAGATGAGGCAGTAACTCATCAAAAAAGAAATTGCGAAGTGGTCGCGCTGTATCGCGAATTGGCAGAAGTTAGAATTCATGGGTTGGCAATTAGATCGGCGTCCCAGTGACTTAATGGTCTACGAGCTCGCTTGTCTTGTAACCAGAAGGTCATTGCTTTGAACCCTGTCGGGAGGTGCGTAATGATGAAGAGTCCCAAACTAGGGCTAAACAGCTGAGCAGTACTCCATGTTGATCTTCCAGTGGTTCTCTAACTGATGTTTACTCATGATGAAATCCTCCAACCAATTAAACCACCGTGATTGGACAATCTAGATGGTCAACATTATGCAACCAATATATAATTCGTTATTTGCTGACTTAACTCTCTAAGGCACACGTACTATTTGTATACAGTTTACTTCGAATAATAATATGGAATTATTTTTATTTCGTCGGGACAAAGTATAGAGATCCAGGAGTGCGAACTCACCAGTGACCTTGGAATCACACTGTTCGTTGGATAACGGGACCTACACTTATTTTAGGGCCAATATGATGAAGAGATTGAGGCGCGAATTTCATCCCAATTTCGTTTTTAAGTGCTATTTGGATAATGTGTTCATAGCTCGTTAGGGTTATGATTAGGATTAAGTTTGAGGATTAGAGTTAGGGTGTGCTATTTTTATTATCTGCAATTTTCTAGTAAATGGCTGTCAACCTCCTTATTAGAACTCGTATTAATTCAGTGGAGGGCTTCTGAGGATAAGAGCGATAAATGGGGTCACAAAACGAACTCATCTTCAGTCACACAGATGAATCCATGCACAGTAGCCAACTTAACCTAAAAACTGATGCTCCTCATTATAATTGAGAGATATTTTTGAGTAACGTCATGGAAAAGTATCCTGTTTAATGTGTTTGATCACTATTCTCTGTATTTTTCTTATAAATAAACGTCATTTTTATGTGGAAAAAACATAATGGATTTTCTGATTGATCGCCACCTCAAGATCAGTTTGTGCATTCGCATTCCATGGATCGTTATGGTTTAACTTTTTTATTAGATGGTTGGAGACAATCAATCAGAAGGAAGTCTTGTCTGACCTAGGTTTTGTGCTTGTTGGCACTCACCGCCAGTCAGTTAGTCAGCAAAGCGTATCTGCAATCTTGAAGGAACTCATATCCCTCCTCCTGAGATTCGAACCCATGTCACGCCCAGTGTGAAAATCAATCGAAGAGGCTATAAAGTTACATAGATTAAGATGGCTAGGTCATGTGCTGCGCATGCCTAACCATCGCCTCCCCCGACTGACGGGCATTACTAGCTGATATAGGTGCAGGTTTGAAAAGAGTAAGTGGTGGTCAAACAAAAACATGGCCTCACCAATCCATGAAATCCCTGACAGTTAAACTGAGTCAGGTAGGGAGATGCAGACTTCCGGGTTGGGGCCCGCCCTCGGGACTCTAAGAATCAATGAATGGCTGGAGACAATAGGTGACATGGCTCAAAATCGTTGTCAATGGCTTACGCAGATGTATTCAGTCTCTGTAATCTTTCATATTCCTTTCTACCATTACTCATTGTGTTTCACTCTTATACTTGTCAAAACTCTATTGATTCTCTTCACTCATTTTCCTGTCTACGTTTGTGTGTTATTTGGAACGTGGCAACTCGAATTGTTGCACGTCGGTGCCAAGTTCTATGTTGATCCAGCCAGCCAGCCACCCCCAGTGCGGTAGTCACAGACCTCCCCATCACCGTGCTATTCGGGCCGACAGAATTCAGTCTGCACCAAACAAAGGACCAGACGTATGATACTAGTGTCCAATCAAAATATTCTTCTATCTTTATTTGTGTGCACTGTTGGGGGTCAGAAGTAATCAGTGGTCAGTTTGAGTATCAAAACCATAAATCAATAGAAATATTCAAAAATCATCACCGATACAAAACAGTTTCTACAGTTAATTTCAGGAAATCGAGTTGGATGTATGTGGAATATTATTATCATCATTATCATCGTTGAGCTATAAAGTTCGATACAGTCCTCATGTGGTGAGAGCTGTCTGCTAGCCAAAATTGGTAAACAGTAATTTACATCAATGTTCCTAGAGGAACATAGGACTTCAGACGCATGTCTCCATTGCGTTCGGTTCTCCGCCAACGTTTTCACCTGGCTCCACGTCTGCCCACATGCTTTCATCTCCCCTTCACATGATCTCCTATATGTCACCTTCACACTGACGACCAACTCGCCACTTCCCATTTGTTTTTCACTCGAACAACAGCCTGCCGTGTGATGTCACTTGATGGTTTGTTTTCTCAGAGTAAGGCCATTCCACCTACATTTCTTCCTGCATATTTGTTGCACAATCGGATTCTGCTGGGTTGGTTCGCTCATTGCCAGAGATCCCTCCCTGTTGCCGATCTTTTCTGGACATCTGATCTTCAGTAGTGAGTGTGGACAGATGTTGATGAAGGTGTGTAGTCTGTTCAAAGTGCACTTCGTGACGCGGCGCCAAGTCTCTAATCCGTATAGTAGCACTGACTTCATATTGGAGTTGAAAATCCGCATCTTTTTTTTCATGCTGAGTGCTGTTCACCACCACACAGACTTGAGAGAAACGAAAGCTTGTCTTGCTTTCCCGATTCTCTTTGCTTTGATATCCTCATCAGTTCTGTCCGCCTGTATTTGAAACGATGCTTCCCAGGTAAGTTAAGGAGGTTGCCTCTTCCAAGTTTCTCCTATTTATGCTGATTGTTGTTAATAAAAGTAAATGTACAATAATACAATATCTAACAGTCACAGACCAGCCTTTGTCTTTTGATATTCGCGTGGCTCAGTGAATCGAAATGTACAACGGACAAATGTACAGCCGATGAAAATGAAATATTGATGGATACTGTTGTCAGAAAAAAGGGATATCCTTTGAAATTAAAAAAAAAAAACAGTGTAGAAGTCAGTTCGTTTAAAAACTCACAGTCTATTCTATCCCCAAGAAAGATGTTTTCATCAAATCACCAACCAATGTGGAAATAAGTAGTACGACTTTAAAACAGAGACTGAACTCGATCATTCGTGAAACGTATTATGCTGCTAGTCTTACAATAACTGAAAAAGCCAAAAACATGGTCTACCACAAGTGCACAAGTGATTATGTCACATGCCATACTGCATAACAATTTATATATGTGTGTTGGTAACCTTGCTTGCTTAGCATGTGAGAGTGGGAGAGCATATTCCAAAATGGTTAGAAAAACAAAACAAATAAACTGTGAAACCTCGATAAATGTGAGTGGTAGACTACCAGCCTCGTCTACAGGTAAACATCTAATCGATATAAACCACACGGTTGGGGGTATTAGAACACAGCTTTTAAGATTATGTATAAAAAAGTCAGAGGTGCATAAATGAAATACACACAGTCGATGACTATTCGTAAACTTTACCCTCTTGTGTGTACAAAAAGCGATTTGTTATTACTCTCGATCGACTATGGTAATCCTTATCTGATTACATTACAAAATGTGCGTCGGTGGCACAGTGGTTAGGACTCTCGCCGACCATGCACATGGTCCGGGGTTCGATCCCCTGCCGGCGCACACCCGATATCTATGGTCGGCCTGAATTTGGGCTACCGATATCCATGCTGAAAATTCCACACTTGTACTGAAAATACGGTGTGGAATCAAGCTGTAAATCAAAATAAAAAAATAAATAAAAATAAATAAAATGTAGTGTTATGTCCAACCTCCACTGTATTCAAATTTCAACAAACAAATGAGGAGGCAGTGGGATCACCAATATCCCCAACAGTGGTAGACATATTTATGGACAGTTAAATGGGAACATAAGGCTCTTAGAACGTGTTATCCTGCTCCTAGGTAGGTTATTGGTGGAGATATGTGGATGACACATTCTATCACTGTGTTGAAATCTGAACATATCCCTCAATTTCTCACACATATAAACTCAAAAGAATATGGAATCTAATTCATTTCTTAGTGAAAAATGAACAGGGTGAGTTGGCCATGGTAGACTGTAGAATAAAACGAAATGCAAGATGGTGAGTTAGATAGGAATTAGCATTTAGAGGGAACGTACACACTCTAATTAATACTTAGATTTTAATTCATCCCATTCCGAATAGGTAAAGATAGGTTTAGTCAAATGCCTTTTAACCGGGTCAATGGCCTAACTAGTAGGCCAGAAGACTTAAATAGCGAAACCAAACAAATAAAGGAAGTATTTTGACTAGACACTAGTAACTAGTGCGACATGTCTAGTCCTTTCTTTGGTGCAAACTGAATTCTCTCAGTCAGATTTGTAATGTGGCCAGTCAGTGGTAACGTGTCTGACTGCAGCACTCACTGGGTGACGCGGGTTCGAATCTCAGAAGGGACATGAGATCCCTGAAGGTTGCAGATAAGTCTTGCTGACTGATGAGTGCCAACTAGCACGAAACCTAGGTTCAAGACTACCTGCCGATTGCCTCCAACTATCTAAAGGAAGTATTGCTAGTGAATAACTACCTACCAGAATTAACTCGCCTAGATTACTGGCTCACTAGTTTTCTAGCCGATCTCAAGCCCGGATAAAGAGGGAGGGCTGGGGCGTGGTGCTAGCAACTTCACCCCCAAAAATTAACCAAATTGCTACAGAAACTACAGAAACGCATCAATATATTAAAAATATTAAAAATACAAGCAACAACCTTATTTTTCGCTGGAATCGGGGAAGTGAAATGATGCAGGCTGGTAAAAGCCTTCAGGAAGCCAGTCAGCCGATGTGCCTCCTTTCGATGAAAGCAAAAATAAGGATGAGGACGTGGAATGTTCGTACAATGTACGAAGCTGGAAAGGCTGCCCAGGTAGCCGCAGAAATGAAGAGATATAAAATAGAAGTGTTGGGAATCTGCGAGAGCAGATGGAACGGATGTGGAAGGAGCCAACTGCCAACTGGAGAGACAATAATCTACTCCGGTCACCCAGAGGACAATCACGAGCACACCGAGGAAGTAGACATAATGACGTCACCAACAGCAGCCAAAGCTCTCATGCAGTGGGAACCAATCTCCTCCAGGATAATGACAGCCAGGTTCAACTCAAAAGGAAAGAAGGTTACACTCATTCAGTGCTATGCGCCTACAAACGTCTCAGAACAAGAGAAGAAGGAGGCTTTCTACAGACAACTACAAGCAGTAATGGACAACGTCCCAAATGGCGATATCAAAATCCTGATGGGTGATATGAATGCAAAGCTGGGAGGAGACAATACAGGAAGAGAGCTCATCATGGGTTGCGAGGTCCTCGGTGAAATCAATGACAACGGTGAACTCTTCTCAGACTTCTGCGCCTTCAATGATTTGGTGATTGGTGGCAGTGTGTTCAAACACAAGGATATACACAAGGCGACATGGATTTAACCAGATGGATACACCAAAAACCAGATAGACTTCATTTCAATCTCAAGGAAGTGGGGACGGAGCTTACTGGACACAAAATCGAGGAGAGGAGCAGATGTGGGTTCAGACAACTATCTAGTACAAGGGACTTTCAAGGTGAAGCTAAAAGCCTCGAAGATAGCTGGGGATAGGCCACAATGCAAGTTCAACACTCAAAAACTGAAGGACAGAACCAAAAAGGACACTTTCACTGCAACTGTCAGAGCAAAGCACGAAACACTACGTGGCATCACTGAGGAATCACGTGTGGAAGACCATTGGAACTCTCAGAAGGTGATTTTCAACGAGACGTGTTCAACAGTTTTAGGAAAAAAGAAGAGACAAGACAAGGAATGGCTCTCAACGGACACTTGGAAGCAAATAGAGGAGAGGAGAATGGTGAAAGAGAAAATGATTCAATGCAAAGACGGACAAGAGAAAGAGACGCTGAGCTCAACTTACACAGCACTGGACAAAGAAGTGAAGAAGAGTGCCAGGAGGGACAAAAGGCAATTCTACGACAACTTGGCCACTGAAACTGAGAAGGCAGCAGGCAAAAGGGACCTGAGGACACTATATCAGATAACCAAAGCTCTATCCGGGAAGAGATCAACACATTTAAAACCACAAAAGACAGACAAGGGAACCCAATTACCAAGGAAGAAAGACAGATTAAACAATGGGCGGACCACTTCAAAGGACTCTTGAACCGACCACCACCTACAACCCGTCCAGAAATACCAACAACACCGCATACACAACTGCAAGTTGACACCAATCCTCCAACGAAAGCTGAAGTCTTGAATGAAATCAATCTTCTGAAAGCTGGATTACCCCCTGAAGCACTGAAAACGGACCCAGAGACGACAGCAGATATGCTGACTCCATTATTGCAAAAGGTCTGGAAAGAGGGGAAGGTGCCTACTGACTGGAGGAAAGGTTACCTCGTGAAACTACCAAAGAAGGGCGACCTAGGACTCTGCAAGAACTGGCGAGGAATCATACTCCTGTCGACGCCAAGTAAAATCCTGAGTCGCATCATCCTGGAGAGGATAAAGGACGCACTGGAAACAGAACTCCGACCAGAACAAGCAGGATTCAGGAAAAGCAAATCATGTTCTGACCAAATTGCAACTCTACGCATTATCATCGAACAAAGCATGGAATGGCAATCAAACCTCTACCTCAAATTTATAGACTTTGAGAAGGCCTTCGACAGCGTTGACCGCGAAGTAATTTCGAAACTACTCGAGTACTACGGCCTACCCCAAATATTCATCAACCTTATTCAACAACTGTACGACAACGGCACATGTCAAGTGATCCACAACGGAAAACTCAGTCAGGCGTTTGGAGTAAACAAAGGAGTCAGACTAGGGTGCTTATTATCAGCAATGATATTCCTGATTGTGGTGGACTGGATTATGCGTCAGACAGGGGGAAACGAGAAGACAGGGATATCCTGGACCGACGTGAAGAACCTAGAAGAACTGGATTTCGCGGATGATTTATGTTTGATGTCACACAAAATCGAAAACTTACAAGCAAAAACCGACAAACTGGTCGAAGAAGCAGCCGGTGAAGACTGGACTACAGGTGAACATAGACAAGACGGAGGTTATGAAAATAACCAACCAACAACAACAACAGCAGCAGCAACATCTAGCGCCAATCACCATCAACGGGAGGGATTTGAAAGAGGTTACTTCATTCATTTATCTGGGGAGCATTATCTCTACTACAGGAGGAACGGACGAGGATGTCAAATCGAGAATCGGGAAAGCGAGAAACACATTCATCAACCTGAAACCAATCTAGAAATCTTCGTCACTCAACTCAGCATCAACAACAAAATTCAGATTTTCAATACAAACGACGTCAAGTCACTTCTTCTATACGGATCAGAAACTTGGCCAGTGTGTCACAAAGAATATTTCCAACAGCCTGTTGCAGACCTTTATCTACAGCTGTCTTCGCTCTATACTAAAGATCAGATGGCCGCAAAGAATCACCAACAAGAAACTATGGGAACAAACAAAACAAGAACCAATCGCCCAACAAATATGCAGGAGAAAGAGGAGATGTATTGGACACTCGCTGAGCTGACGAGGCCGCTGGGTGACATCGCGCGTCAGGCCACAGCTCGAGTGGAACGTGAAAGGGAAGTGGCGAGTGGGACGTCCAAGGGTGACATGGAGGAGATCGTGTGAAGAGGACTTGAAACAGTATGGACTAACATGGATACAGGTGAAAAGTACAGCAGAAGACAGAAGCAAGTGAAGACGTGCAGTTGAAGCCCTATGTCCCACTAGGAACCCAAGGGAACAATGATTATAATAATAATAGAATTCACTCAGAAATATAGGAAGAACTATAGAAAAACAAAGACTTGCAATAAGTGACGAATAAAGTAAAGAATTCAAAGTCTCTGTAGCACTCCCGTATAAAGAAGGGAAGTCAGAGATCTTATGTAGAATTCTCAATGAGGCTGGAATAAGGTTGTTTTTCAAACCAACCAACTAACTCCCTCAGAGATACACTTTGTTGGAAAATAATATAATTTACCAAATTCCATGTAATGACTCAGAGGTCAATTACATAGGTCGGGGGCAACCAGATTATTGGAATATAAAAATAAAGCTAGACTCAGGATAATTGACCCTGGTGAGTTAAATAACCTAGAAAAAAGCCCAACCATTGCATTGCACTGCACTCACTTGCATGTGATCACAAAATAGGGTGGGTGGGACAGGGTGAGAGTATTAAAACGTAATATAGTTTGATGGCGAGGCAGAGAGGCTAATCACTGAATATTTGTTTATCTATTCAACACCGCACATGTGCAATTGGAATGACGCAACGCCTATGATATGGGAGATATAGAAAGTGGCAACAAACAACAAAGGGAAGTTGGATAGACAGAGAATATATATATATAAGCGTGTGCACAGGTTGATTACGTAACAGATTGTTCAAGAAAATAAAACGATTTGGACAATGATAAAGTGTGGGCTGACTATTGTTCCATCCAATCTTAGATTGAGAAGAACAAGAAGTTCAGCAAAGATATCTTTTCAGCCATTTCATTCTCAAGAGCTGTACAATCGCATTTATATAGATAAGTTTACATGGATACAATTCTTATTCGTTTAATTCCACATAGTAACGAAGATGATAATAATTTTCAACTATATATGAAAGTTTGAAGGTACGAATATAGATTACAAGGGGCTTAGAGACAAGATTGCCTAGGATTAGATAACAGTTACAACGTATGCAAAATTAATATTTGATAACTGGAGAAATAGTTTTCAAGGCGAATAAAAGGTGATAATTATTTTCAACTTGATATCAATTACAAGAGGCTTAGAGACGCAGGAATAGAACGAATTACAGGTGTGAACAAAATGAGCATGGAAACAAATTGAGATCAAAATTTGCAACTTGAAATGTAAGTTAGGAGGTGTGAATATAGATTACAAGAGGCATAGAAACAAAAAATTACACAGGATTAGAATATAATTGTAAAGTGGTTACAATTATATATTTATTGAAACCACAATTGTTCGCTCTAGCTATTTTATTCCGAAATATATATTATATAAGACAAATTTTGAAAACGTGTGACTAAAATTGATATGATTATGAGTAGCAATAATTTATGCTGGAAACCTTGTCACCCAGTTGTTAATACTGCATGATCATAACTGTGTGATATTTAAAAATAAACGTATCTAATATGGAATTAATTATTCTTATTCTTCAATTCCTGATCACTTTATTTAATTCAATTTTACATTTTCCCGTCGATTGATTGGACCGAATCGCTCGGTCTCAGGTTAACATGTCGGCTTCTTGTACAGATGCTTTGACGATGTCTGGTGGATGGTGACTAACAGTGGGCGTTTGAAACTATGGACACTGGGTTTGAACCTTAGTGCGAACATCACCACACACTGCAGAATGCAGGTGCATCCAGTTGACGAGTCCCAAATAGGATGGAAAGCGCATCCTGGATTCCACTGTTAGTCGCCATCCACCAATTAACCCCTAATCACTTGGTTCAGTTTTTCATATAAACCACTGTGCGCCGGTAGCACACAGCGGTAGAATGCTCACCAACCACGCCCAAGTGGTCTAGTGGATCACGCCTAATGTGGTACGGGGTTCGATCCCTGGCCACCAACGCACTCCTTTACCTCACTAACACAGTAATAAAACCGGTAGAGAAGGAAGGTTGGACATGAGGCTAGCAACCCCATCCTGTAAAAATAAATACCACTGTTACCAAAACTTTTAAGCTCTCACTTGAAGTCCTATGTTCCACTGGGAACATGAAGAAATAAAAATAATACACTTTAAATACTCGAGAGAGTAAATAACACTATTAGAGGTCATATATTCTAGTCGATTAAAACAAAACGGACAGGAAAATTTTCTACTACTAGCTCAAATTTTTAACAGGCCGCCGGAGTGAATCATATAAGAAAAAAGTGACAACAACAATAGGAGAAACAAGTAAAAAGAAGAATAAAAATGTGCATAAAAACTACCTTGAAAGAAAGAACCATTCGGATATCTTCGAACATTTGGTACCATTGACAACCAGATAATGGTGTCAGCTCCTTGTTCCGCTGTTCTCAGTTTGTTTTTCATTCGTTTATAAAATGATGGCATTGACAGAGCTACAGCCTAATGGGGGTGAAAAAAAACACACAGAAAGTTTGACTGCTGACAACTATAAAAAACGAACAATACAACTCCTTCCTTAGCAAATTATTCTTTTCTTCTGATCAAAACCAATTGCTTACTACTTCTCACTGGGACTTCAGGCTATTTTGCGTTAGGGGTTCGATGATCCTTGGTGGTGCTTGTGGTGGTGGTGGTGGGGGGTAGTTATGGGTACGTACTGATGAAGAGTCGCAAACCAGGACGAAGTGATTGATCAATACACCCTGCTGGTTTTCAATGGTTCTTTAACTGACACCATAATAAATAATAATAGCCTTATTCTTGAAATAATAGAGAAGATTTGTAGCCCAGGTGGATGATTTGCAATTAATAGTTTTCTCTGAGCTGGTTGGTTTAGTGGCAAAGCTTTCGTCGTCCTTCTGGACAACATCCCCTTTCAGCGCCATATTTAGCACAAAGTGAAATGATTTAAATTTCTTCATGAGTGATATAATTGCGTCTCCTGGTAACTATCTTTACATATGTATTGACCATTTTCTATAGAAAGCTTCGCAACTAAATCAACCAGCTCAGAGAACACTATTAATTGCAAAGCCTTATTCTTCACAATACGTTTATACAGTATGCACAATTTTCTGCGTATTCCGTTGCGTAAATTTTCTCTTCATCGAAGAGTTTTAAGCAAAACAGCCATCTCTAGTACATTATGTGACGCAGTTCTGTTCGATCTGAAGAATAGAGCAGTTCTTTATGGTATAAGGATAAAATTTGTGCACTGTGGTAGAGTATAACTCCATTATGGATAACATTTTATTTTGATAACATCACCCAGTGTTATACAGTAATATTTACTAATGACCACGTTTCGAGCACAATTTATTATTATTGCTCATCGTCATCACATCAAGACACTCACTCAACTTTCTTGCTTCACTTATATACATGAGTTCAACCTTATTAGACATTTGAATAAAATCAGTATTAGATAAAGTGCATTCAGATATAATAATATTAGCGTTATCAATAAAATACAATCAGATGGGAGATAAGATCTTTTTATAGTAAAATAAATTTATAACTTGTTAGAATGCTATAATGTATGTGAATGGAAATACATCTTAACATGATTTATTATCTTCCTGTGATTTGACTGACTGGTGGTAATAATATCTTCCATATCTCTGGTATTCTTTATGTTAAAACTCGAAAACACTTGTTTAAAGAATATGATTGACAACTTTGAACTCTACAAGAGATACGTCGACGACACCTTCATCATCTGCAACAACGAAGAGAATTTAGAAGATATCCTGAAGTTCTTCAACAACTGCCACCCTGCGATTCAGTTCACGCTAGAGAAAGAGTCTAACTCAAAGATATCTTTTCTTGACGTTCAACCGACGAGACGCCAACAAGACGGGACATTAAAAAAATCCATCTACAGAAAGCCAACGTGGAACGGACAGCTCACTAACTTCCACAGTTGGGTACCTCTATATACTAAACAAAACTTAATCCGTTCACTAAGCCACAGAATACGTAGAATTTGCAGCCTGGACGCCATAGAAGATGAAATGAACACTCTTAAGAAAATCCTCCTTGAAAATGGCTATCCAGAAAGATTTATCACAAAATCAATGAAACCCAGACCAGAGAAGCCGTCCACACCCAGTGCTCCAAAAAGACTTCTCTATATGAACCTACAGTTCAATGGAGACCAATCTACAGAAATACTGAGAAATCGGCTCTCCCGCTCATTGAAGAAAACCTTCGTTGCAGCTGAATTACGACTGACGTTCTCCGCGAGACCAATGATTTGTATGTCCGTGAAGGATAAGCTACCGCTGTTGGCCTCATCTATGTGCATCTACCAATTCACCTGCTCGTGTGGAGCCAGGTATATCGGCCGTACTCAGCGTTCGCTATCCAAACGCGTCAACGAACATTTACCTTCATGGTTTTATAAAGGAGAAAACCGATGCCCCCGGAGCTCGATCCTTGAACATTTGATCGACTCTGGACACCAAGTCAAACCAGAAATAAACTTCAAAGTTATCTACAGAATACAAGGCAATCTTGCTAAAAGTGTACGGACCAAACTTCTCCACATCGCAGAAGCAATGGCAATTCATCTGCTAAATCCTGAACTTTGCATACAAAAGAAATTCGTTCATTCATTAAATCTACAATGGACGTAATCTTTCTTAATTTCAGTCTTACTAATTGTATTATTTTGTCTCTTGCATTTTATTATTTCACATCTTCACTTACCCCACCCTTTTGTAATCTCTACCCTCATTAACAATGTTACTAACTTGACCCACGTCCAATTTCTAGTCAACTGAGTTACGTCATCCGATTAACTTACTTATTTTCAACTGTATTATTCTCTAACCCCACCCTTAATTGATTTTAAACACCACTCATTAACACTGTTTCCAACCTGACCTCATCTGAATTCTACTCACTTAATCAATTCTATTTTATTTTCCATCTTAACGTTTGTTTCCAAGCCAAAATTTACTTATATAACATAATTATCTAAACTTTATAAATCTAATGTACACACACACAAACAAAATTGTATAAATATGCGATTGTACAGCTAAGTGAATGAATTCGCCGAAAAGAGTCTCTTCGCTGAACGCCTTCTTTTCTCTGGTATTTGCATTCAGTCATTTCTGTTGCGTGTGTTGGGTGTAGACTCAATGAATCAGGCAGGATTCAGTAATCAATCTCTCTTGCTCTCCACCTACATAGATTACTTCTTAAAATCTTAACCCTCTCCCACCCACCATATTGTGTGGTTGTGTGTTAAGACATGCAGTGCAACTGCTGAGATTTTTTCTAAATTACTTATCTTCGCGAATGGGATCAATCATTCTAACCTTAGCTTAATTCTCATGTTCTGATAATCTGATTACTCCCGATCTACCAGTTTGACCTATGTAGTTGATTTAACTCACAGTTATTGCAAGATAGTTTCTAAATTATATTTTATTTTTCTCTAATTGGTCAACCTACAGAGTTTGTCCTAACTGAATGGGTTTATACGTTTGAATGCCACCCTAATTCCTGCTTTATTGAGAATCCTACGCAGGGTCTCAATTGTGTGAGTAGTGCCTTGATGTGATTATAAGCAGCAATAAATTGTGCTCGAAATGTTGTCATCAGTAAATATTACTGTATAAAACACTGTGTGCTTTTATCAAAATATAATTTTATCCACAATGGAATTCTCTCTATGGTATTTTTTCCTCAGTCCCCCAGAAATGTAACCGTAACTTTAAAGTCAATTAAAAATGTGCATGAGTATATATACATTTAGCGACCTACGGACATAAATTCAATGATTATAACAACAGGAATTACAGAAAATAAGATGCATTGTCT
This sequence comes from Trichobilharzia szidati, assembly GCA_944472155.2. Taxonomy (NCBI): domain Eukaryota; kingdom Metazoa; phylum Platyhelminthes; class Trematoda; order Strigeidida; family Schistosomatidae; genus Trichobilharzia; species Trichobilharzia szidati. The sequence goes on along the minus strand of OX235271.1, from coordinate 186,476,481 downwards.
GTCGGATAGAAATTCATGTAGCCCACTGATTCAAGTAGACCGCCAAAGGACTAGACTTTAAACAATTTTTTTACACTGCAGTACCCACTCCTCTTCATTTCTGTGTTCTTCTTGCTGAAACGGCGGGAATTTGAAGCGATCTATATGCGTGCAAAGTTCCAAGTTGGCTAATCAGTGTCAGCCAGTGTTAAAACTAGGATGATACATTTTCTAGCGCTTAGTTTGCCAATGCAAATCTGTAACCTTTATATATTTGGGTTATTTAGATCAATAAATAAAGATGGATATTATCGACGCCCACTCAATGGTGTACTTACAAAGAACGATATATGTGGATTGAATTAGAAATTCAAATTTAATCAGATAATAGTGTGTTTGAAAGAAAAACAACATCACCCATATGGTAGTTGGGGATAGCACACACATACACACAAATCCGTGAGTTCGAAGGGTCTCGGTGACTGTATTCAGTCAACCGGAGCCAAACATAATAAACAAAACTGCAGACCGAATTGTTTCACTAACCAATTAACAACTTTTTTGATTTGATTTTTTTGATTTTGATGACTTAATTTTGTTTCTTTGCCTGTTCTTTAATTGCTTATAACTCTTGTATTCATTTAGAACTCTTACGTATTTTCGTATTATCTACTTTGTTCCTATGTGCATCCTGAGTAAAACTCACTCATCGAACTATTCATATTATTACATAACTTCTTTTAACAACTATTTGCGACAACTCATCACCTTTGTTACTACCCTAATTTCAATAACACCTAATTTTCTTGACTGATTTTGTATTACGTAACTCCAAATGCCAATCTTCACCTGTTTAGTTTAAATAACTATAACCAATTGTATTTTTGTTTGACAAACTTAATGTGCACATGCATACAAAATAACGCATATATATGTTTGCGATTGTACAGCTAAGAAAATGAATTCGCCGAAAAGAGACTCTTCGCTGATCTACGTGTTTTGTTTTCATTAATGCCTGGATGGGGATTATACATGAATTGAAATAATAACCAACAAGTTAAGAAAATCGATTCAAAGAGGGTTTGTAGTTGCGGCAAGCTGCAGCTCATATTTTCCACACAATCGGGTGTCATTCTAAATCTGAAAGAAAAAGTACCTACGCTAGCCGCCCTCCAATTGTATCCATCCATTCAACTGCACCTGTAGAGGCAGTTATATTGCCTGTTACTCTAGGAACTTGATTTTTTGTCGTCGGGAACACTTGCCAGTGTGGTTAAATAAAGAAGGTATAGTTAAAACCATCAACAGTTGTATATTAAATCACCTTGTCAGAACAAGTCACAGGTCAAAGGCTTCTAGATGCCAAACACTCCCAAATAACAGACGCCACTGCAATTCATTTAAAATAACCGGAGCTGTGAGTGAAAAAAAACACGTACATCCAGCCACTGCCACTACTACTACTACTACTACTACCCTGGCCTCTTATCTAACCTGTAAATTCATAAATTATCTATTACTTCCCTCAACTGATCTGATATTCGGTCAGTTTAGTGTTATACAAATGTATATTGTCTCTCTCTCTCTTACTGATGCTACTTTTGAAGTGTTATCTGTATATACTACTGATTGACTCAGTGTAATTTAAAATAGCATTAATGTTTAACTGAATTTTAGATTTTCCCGTCGATTGATTGGACCGAAGTGCTCGGTCTCAAGTTGACATGTCGGCTTCTTGTGCAGAAGCTTCGATGATGTCTGGGCATGTAATTAGAAGTTAGTGACGATATTAGATGATTGGAGGCAATCGGTAGGAAGCCTTGGACCCGCGGGTCCGAATCTCAGAAGGGACATCAGTTCCTTCAAGGTTGCAGATACGCCTTGCTGGAGAGTGCCAACTAGCATGAAACCTAGGTCCAAGGCTTCCTGCCGATTGCCTCCAATCATCTAATATCGTCACAAACGATGTACACCGTGATGGCAAGCTACCTAGAATGGAGGCCATATTGCACACCTGACTGATAGAATTCAGTCTGCACCAAAGAGAGGACTAGACGCATCGCACTAGTTACTAGTGTCAAATCAAAATAATTAGAAGTTAATTGGTGGATGGTGACTAGCAGGTACATCCAGTGACGAGTCCCAAATAGGACGAAACGCGCATCCTGACTGGATTCCACTGCTAGTCACCATCCACCAATAAAATTTTAGGCATTGATGTTGTTAAAAAGAATATTTCTTTAATTATTATTGGTCATATTAATGTAGAACCTCATGACGATGATGAATTTATCAAGGAAAATTATTCTCTGTTCATTAATGGGTCTATTAAATCTTTAACGAGCATCTTCAGTGGAATAGACAAAATGCAAATCAATTATTAATAAAAAAAACAAAAAAAACTTACAGGTGTATCAGCCCATCCAGGATGCATTGAACAGAAAAATATCTTTGGATAATTTTTAGCCCACATTTCAGTCATGACAACTTGTTGACGCTTATTTTGAGCATAAATCATAGTCCCATCAAATTTACCATAATTATTCTTACACATTGGTTCAGCATGATTCAATTTCTGTACCAGCATTCCACCTGAACTGACAGTGATAACACGAGGCTATGAAAATTCAAGAAGGAAAATGCTTATGAATAGACATGTATAAAATATTATAAGCAGATTACAGTGAAGAAAAGTTTCTTCTCAACGGAGTCATCAAATAGACAGGTATACATTCGTGTATTTATGGTAAATGGGTGAGAAAGTTCCAGACCTATTTCAGGTTAACGGAATTAAAATGGTTCCATATTAGTTTATTTATTAGATGTATCACACAGTAAAACAGTATTATTTACTGGATGACATTTCGACCAAAATTGATTTGACTCAAATACGATAAGAAATCTAGAGAATAGTTCAGCTATAGCACTACATGCAGTTACACACAACCATACAATAGAAAAGGATAGGATGACAGTTTTAAAATCTAATGTCACAGGGTGGAGGGAGAGATTGATAACAGAAGCTTTGTTTATCGAATCAACTGCAGATACATGTAATAGGAATGATTCAACACACTTGTCCACTTGGGCATCTGGAAAATTCTACTACCCCAACGGCAAATAGGAGGAGACAAAGAAAACTATAAAAGTCAAGTTTTGAAGTCGTGTGATTATAATTGATATGATTTGTTCGAAACCTCGTCATCCAGTAAATAATATTGTTTCACGGTGTGTGATAGATCTCATAGACAGACTAATATGGGATCACTTACTAGCATAGTCCCCAAGTTTTACACATATATTAAAAATAGGAATTAAAATGGAATAATAAACAAGATCGCATAAATATGAACATAGTATTTCTTTATTTTGGTTTTAGCTTCAAACCACACAGTATTTTTGGTACAAGTAGGGAATTTTCAGCATGTGATATCGGTAGCCCAAATTTTGCAGGCCGGCCAATTGATATCAGGTGTGCGTCGGCAGGGGATCAAACCCTGGACCGTGTGCATGGTCGGTGAGAGTCCTAACTGCTGTGCCACGGACGAACAGCATAGAGATTGAAAAAGTAGTAAAAATAACGTAAATAAACAGAAAGATTGAATAAGAAAGGTGATAGTGTAGTGAATGCTTCTTATAATCAGATATAAGTAGTACATCAGTAAACGAATTCAGAAAAGTCATAATATTTGTTTTGGGCAGTCGAAAAAGCAGTTGAATCAGAGAACTGTGGGAAGAACGTTACAACAACACTGTGCAGAATCCAACAAGCTATCGAATGCGGTGATATTCGACCAATTTGCAAATAAAGACTTAAAGATAAGGTATACCAAATGTATGTACCTACAAGGCGTTTGCCCTAATAAACACCGCCTTTGAGCCTTATCGACCATTTCTTCTTTACAATTGGATACTCACTATTGAAATAATTGGGTTTTTATGATGAACATGGTAGGGACAATAGCTAGATTTATTCAAAATGAATACATCGCATCGGTTTGAACTTTTGGATCGATAGTACCTCAGCTATCTCCAGTCAGACGTCTTGATCTCACTCCCTTTGACAGGTTTGATCGGATCCTATATACGACTTTGAAGGACTTTTCGGATGTGGATGGATGTTATGACTTCACGAAATGTTTCGTTACCGAACTATGTACATACTTGTCAGGTTGGATAGAATCCTCGAGTGCATTTTACAAGCGGACGCATGGTACACCTAATGTACTCAGCTCCACAAGAACAAGCGAACTTGTATATACATGTTGGAGTGACCCAATACGACAATACGTCTTTTATGGGTTTGGTTGAATGCGTTATATATATATATATATATATATATATATATGACTCCAGCTTGAAGCCTTATGTTTTTGCTTAATTATAGCTTGATTCCACACCGTATTTTTGGTACAGGTATGGAACTTTCATCATTTGATATAGGTAGCCCAAGTTTTGCAGGCCGATCAATTGATATCAGGTGTGCGTCGGTAGAGGATCGAACCTCGGACCATGTGCATGCTCGGCCGAAGTCCTAACCACTGTGCCACCGACGTTCCACTGGGAACGTAAAGGAATAAAATAATAGGAGAAATCACTAGTGACTGACTACACGACAAAGTTGTTTGGAGTTCTAGTGGAAAGTTGTGACCATTGGAGGCCATCATGGTGAGGCGTTGAAGACAAATATTCATCGACGAAATTGGCTGGATAGAAAGCAATAAATCACTGGCTATTTAGCCAACAAGCTAGTATAATTAACCTGAAAGTTTGGAGTTTAATCTTCAGTGGCGTAATGTGTGCGTTCTGCCTTTGAAGGGTCAGTTCTCCAAGGCTTTCAACGGTTTTCTAACTGATGTTATTTCGTGATCTAACTTAAAACTAACCAAATCCCGAAAAACCAACACTTGATTATTAATCTGATGCTCACTAGCAACTGATTGTACACAGGAAGTTACCTGGAATTTCAGTGAGAAGTCATAACCAACAGGGTTCCACCAAGTCACGTAAGAGAAGGGTTTACTTGCCTATGACATAGGCTACATATATATATCGCCGATCAGCAGGAGTTCGAACTCATGGACTGGCCATTGAATCGGGCCTCAGTGGTTGAATGGTCTACGAGTCCACCTGGTAACTAGAATATTCTGGATTCAAACAGCGATCAGTGCGTGCATGCTAATGAAGAGACTCAAACTAGGAAGAAACAGCTTTTCAGTACTCCCAAGTTCACCAGTCAACTCGAGATCAAACGCCTGTAACCAATCAAAATCCCTGAAAACTGACCTTTGAAAAAGGCATACAACACTGAGAACAGTAACACCCTAAAAAATACTGTGGTGAGAGCTGTCTACTAGCCAAATTGGTAGACAGTAATTGACGTCAATGTTTACGTTCTCAAGATTTGTCGTGAGAAAATATGAACAAAGACTGATTCAAAAACCGACCATAGCAGACTTTGCGTAGGCGGATACAGTTAACATATAGATGATTTGACATTCAAGAAACAGTCACAAATAGATGAAAGATTAACTTTAAGTGAGAAACAACCAATCAGAAGACTGTGTTGTTTACTTAATTAAACTATAATAATGTACATGAAAATATATAAATATGCTTTGATTTCCTTAATAAACGATCTGTTGCCTGACCCTTGCCTTCTGTTGTTACAAACTACACCTCTTCAAAAACAATTATTGGTATACATATATATATTGTCATCTGACTGTAAATACGTATATTCTTACATCTGGCGACCTTTCCAATGCAGGTATTAAACACTCAGTAAGTATATAAGTACCAAGGGTATTCGTGGCGAAATTAGCCTCAATACCATTTTCATCAGTTTTATATTCGTTTATCATACAACCAGCATTATTTATCTAGAAATAATAAAAAGGAAAAACACAAAATGAAATTGACCGATATAATAAAAGGAAATCAGGTTTAACGGCAAACTGCTCAAAAGAGAGCGGATACACAACATGCAACATCCGTCATTTATAAAATTAACGGGCATAACTGACAACATAATATTTAGGTTTTCATTAAACAACATTATTTTAACAGAGAAGTTTTGTATACGTATTTCCTCATGGAAACTGAACACACCAGTCCAGTACTGAATTATTCAATGGATAGCAAGATCTTAAGTACAACTGTGTTCTTTTCCCTCAGGGAATACCCGGCTATCGATCGAAGGACGTGTGTACTGAGCAGAGGTTCGCTCTGTCCTCCTTTATGGCTGTAAGATATGAAAAATATAGTTATCTTTCATCAGAGGTGTCTCCGTTCCATCTCCCATGTTTGGTGGTATAATAGGCTGTGACTAATATTGAGGGTAGATGTCACGTGTTAGGTAAGCAGGGGAAGTCAATCGAAGAGAATTTGAAGCTATATGAATGACGACGGCTGTGTTACGCATACCCGACCATAGACTGCCTCGATGGTCAATGCTAGCTGACATAGGATCAGGTTAGAGAAGACTTATCTAGCATTGGTCAAATTAAAACATGGAATCAGTTGGTTTGAGCCATATAAGGAAGTGCAAACTGCTTGTTTGGTTGGGGTTATTGGGATTCTAAGAACCAATGGCTAGCGAAAATTGGTGATATGACTCGAAATCGTTGTCAATGGCGCAGATGCATTGGCTTTTTACGGTTTTCCCTCTCTATTAAATTCTAATCTTTCTCAATGTTCGGCCTTTATATGCTTCATCAAGTGTGACATTTAGAACTGTTGCACTCCTGTGCTATGTCCGTTCAATGACGAAACTCAGTCAGTGTTTCCCTACATATGCCTGACAAATAGCTGATAAGGATGCACGAAGATTAACACAGATTTCCAAAGGAGGGCACGGAAGATTGTCAAAATATAGGGGACTAAGATATTGAGCCAAACTGTGAATCCAGAAATGCGTAGTTGTAGTCGTACGGCAGCATTGTTGGCTTCCTCAGCTCGGCTTGTATTGCAATAGGAATCAGCGCCTTAGAAGATCTCAATATCCAAATAACTAGGGTAAAACATTTACGTTGGAGGATTTCATCATGAGCTGACATCAGTTAGAGAACCATTGGAAAACAAGCTGGGAGTACTGGACAGCCAGCTGTTTCGTCAGCCTCGTTTGGGACTCTCCATCAGTACGCACTCACCGGGGTTGGAACTCAGGAATGACGACGCAACGCCGATCCAAGATACGTTCGGAACGTGTGCAAACCGATGATTTAGGATGTCGTGTGAATACAGGCGACCTGATAGTGAATATATTAAACTGCGCTCAAAACATCATCTACTTGTTAATAGTCTGCGACAGTAAATGAATTCATCGAATATGATATTATGCTCTATTATTACAATGCTCAGATTTTACTTTTATATTTCATAAAATAGTTTTGAGACTGTAAAATTAATAAGAAAACTGAAATGATTAAAATAATAATAAACATAATATACTACTGAATACTACTATAAATAGTAATAAAAGATTACCAAAATATCCAGTCGTGAATCATGACTTTTGGCAAAGTTTTTCCCAAAGCTGCAAACATCAAACGGTTTAGACAGATCCAGTGAATGAATAACCACACGCTGAAATTAATTACACAGAGAAAAAAAAGAAAATACAATGGAATTAGTCGTTTTGGCAAAGTAGAAGTCATAATTTATTGATGAGGGGGACTAAAATCGAAACTAAGTCTAATGCTAAATACCTCGGTCTAGTTCTGTCTTCCGACCTTACTTGGACATCTCATTTCCTAACGATTTCTAAGAAAGTATTCTGTCTAACCTACTACATTAAGAAACTTAGACAATCTGGAATCACCCAACCTCTACTTTCACAATTTGTCAACTCTTGTATCTTACCTATTCTACTTTACTGCTCCCCGTTAGTCTTTCCTGGGCCACTGAAAAAGGACTATAGCATCCTGAGAAGGATGTTGAAGGTAGTTAGTAGGACTAGTGGTGTAAAACTCAGTCAGCTCGTCACTACATTAGTTGAAAGGCATCTGAATACATGCGAAAAATGGTCTAAAACCATACTCTCCGACCCCGAACATCCCCTCTACTCCCAACTCTCGTCTTGTATCTCATCAAGTAGAACCAGAAATCAGTATGAAATAATCTATGCTCGTACAACCAAGTACAGGAACTCAACGATACCATACTTGGCCCGTGTTCTAAGCGACAGAGACAATGTTAAGCGCGAAACCTATGACTTTCTTTGTTGTTAATAACGTAATTTTAGGCTCTTTTATTTCTCTCTTATTTTGTATTCTATAGTGAACTCCTTCTTAAACACACTTAGCTACCTAAATTACTAACATTGGCTTACTTTTTTGTACTTTACTGTATTCCTTCTTTTTTTATCTACCGGTTCCGACTATATTAGCACTATGAGTTGTACAAAATTGTCCTGTCATTAACCATCATGTAATTATTAGTTTTTGTGGTTGTTTTTTCTTATTTTCTATTTTTTTCGCCAATATTAACTGACAATCTTGGTTGTGAACGCCATTGTCACCACCTTAAAGTTTTGTATTATGCAGGATTACACACACTACCACTACAAACACTGCATTAGACCTGACTATAAAAAACAAAACACCAACCCTGAAATGTTATTTTATGATTGTTTAGTGTTTGTTTCAACCAAATTAACTGATCATCTTGGTGATAAACAATCTTAAATATCATTTCACAACTTCTTGTATGACTATAGCTTTACTGTCACCATGCATAAACATATCACAGCTTCCACTACCCAATACTAAGATATTATTTATTGTTGTTTATTTTCCTTTCGACTTCTTGGTATTTTTTCGCATTTAAAAAAAAATTATTTTGTGTTTTTTGCTGTTGGTGTATTTATATTTATTTTCTTTTTGTTTCGAAAATACTCCTTTTAAACGTTGGATAAAATTAGATGCAAATATTGTAGATATGTGCTGAAAATTCCATACTGTACCACTAGTACTGTTTCTGGAATAAAGCAAATTATTATTATCTTCCGGACTAACAATTCACTGTTGTCTTCCTATATTCATTAAACAAAATTGACAAACAGATATTATTTCCGTAACTTCCCGCTTTGGTTATACAAGTGGGTGGGTTAGTGGAACCCCAGTGTACTAGTCTTCATAATAAATTTGACTATTGAGCTGTAAGGGTGAAAATTCTAGTTCTTTATCACCACTTTGTAGGCAATCTGAAGTGTTTGATAGTCCGCCTGAGGTGATCTAAACTGTGTTCCCGGTTTGAGTCAGCTTAGAGTGCGGAATCAATTGAAATCAACCAAGTCAAACCGGGTACACTGCTGATGAGCTCGGCTTGAAACGAGTGAAACGGCCATCCGATGCTTAGATTATCTTGATCTTGAGGCTAACAAGCACCTTTAGTTGACATGAATGATATATGCATAACTACTCATCTCAATTGATCAGTAGTATGTAGTTTTATGGGAATTATTGAATTCTTGTAAGATACAACTGAAGTCGGAGTTGTCGTACTTTTATAGTCTGCTGTGATAATAATTTAATAATTCCCGTCCTTCGATTAAATTCACAATGGACTTAGAAAACAATTCAAAGATTTCATTTCCGGATGTGGAGTTAACAGGAAGAGATGGTGGAACTCTGAAGAGATCCATAGACAGAAAACCAACATGGAACGGCCAACTAACGCACTTCTATGGTTGGATACCTGTGAGCCGATAACGAGCTCTCATCATCGTGCTAACTCACTGTATTAGAAGAATCTAAAGCAGTGATTGCTTGGAAGAGGAGCTCCTATCCCTCAAAAATATCCTGACTCAAATTGATTACCCATCACGTTTTGTCGACAAGAACATGAAACCAAAACCAAAAAGAGAAGAATGCAGTTCAACGCCATAGAAAACTCTGTATATGAATCTGAACTTCACAGGAGACTTGGCAGCCAATATCCTAAAGAGAAGAATCTCTAGCTGCCTAAAGAAGACCTTCGCAGCATCAATTGGCATTCTCTAGCCGCCCAATACTTCTAAACAATGTAAAGGACAAACTCCCGCATATGACCAATTCAATTCACATGCTCTTGCGGAGCTAGGTACATAGGTCGTTGTATGCGCGTCCTTTCAAAACGTGTTAGAGAACATTACCCAGCATGGCTGCATAGAGGAGGCATCGGTCCAATCAAAAGTGCCATAATTGAACACCTGATTAACACCTCCTACAGCATGTCAACTGATTTACTCGAAGCCATTTACAAAGTAAACAAAAGCCTACCAAAGGCAGTATGTTTCCAACTTCTTTGTACTTCAGAAGCCCTCGCAATATGCATCGAAAAGCCGGATCTATATGTTCAAAAGAAACTAGTCCAACCTTTACAACTACCATGAACCTAGTTCGGTATGTTCCCTTAGCCTTTGTTTTTTTCGCTCTGTGTGTGAGTGATTTTTCTCTCTTTGTCTTCATTCAATTCACCCCGTTTTTTCAGTTATAAGAACAGTTATTTTAAGTTTGTTTCCATAGGAAGGAAGCCCGACTACTTTGCGGAGAAGACTTCAAATTTTAAAACCATTTAAGACAATCACCCTCTTCTGTCTGGGTGTTTGTGCAGTATCCCAGCTCCTACACACAAACTGAGACCATGTGAGGTAGCAAATTTCTGTTTTAACGATATATAATAAGTCGATTTAGTATGTTTACGAATACCATGCAATGAAACCTACCAGAGCCCACCTGTGTTTCGAATAACAACATATATTTAAACTGGGATAGCTATATTATACTATTATTATTATTATTACTACCTATATGACTCCATCTACCTCAATCTGGATAGCTCTCATAGAGTGTTAGTGGGAAAATGCAGTTCCGGTAACCGAGATCTAATTAACCAACTTATGTAAGTGTACATGAGGTTAAAAATCAATTACTTATTTACTACGGGACTTTTTAACGACATACACTTTCGATCTATCTAACAATCTAGCCAACAGTACAGAATATACACTACAGCCCAATGACCTTGAACCAACCAATCAGATCGTTCAGCATTACAAGTGGTTGCCTTCCATAATCTTTGTTGCAAGTTTTACCCTAACCTTAATCATAATCACCATACCTTGATCCTACTCTATCCTTAAGCCTGAATCAGGGTGAAACTTGCAATGACGGTTAGTTATGACAAGCATCCATTTGTAATGCTGAGCGATCTGATTGCTTGGTTCAAGGTCATTTATCTGTGATATCCATGTATATATCTACTATGCACAAGTCACCTGATTGCGCAATAACATTATGACTGAAGTAGGTTAGGGACGTCTATGATGGCCTTAGACGTGCTGATCACGAATACTGCTTTACTACGTCAACAACATTATAGGACCTCTCTAACTGCCCCCCGCAGCCCATTTTACTTAAGCCAATACATATAACGACGAGAGATAGGAAGTACGCATTTTTCCATATAAGAAAGTAAGAAGGTAGAAGTGAGTCTACCAATGCAAACGATGTTGTTTGTAGATATAGATGTGGTCAAAAGCACTGCGAGAGTGAAGTTAACCAATAAGGATATCTCCAGACCCAGGAGATAGGCGTCAGCGAGGATATCCAGACTATCGTGATCTAGTCTCATCATGGCAAACAAAAAGAATAGTGACCACGGAGTCCGATCGCACCAATGACCTTGAACGCATACCACCATTCATTGGATTATTTACTTATTTAGGAGAAAAAGTATTAGTGAAAGGCATTAAAGAATTTTCAAAAAAAAAAACAAAAAAAACTAACTGATGCATTGACTCCAGTTTCGGCAATTAATTGTTGTCGTGCTTCTTCAGCTCTAGATTTATTACGACAAACCATATGAATTTCTGCACCATGTCTAGCCAATTCTTTACAGCAAATAAATCCAATGCCTGAATTCGCCCCAGTAACTAAAACACGTTGATTGTCTAAGCGAACATTGACTAATTCAGTAGGATCAAAGTGTGTAGCGGCTGATTCATAACCTGATCTTAAAGGGTGAAAACATAAAACCATAAGAGAGAAAAAACAATGAAGTTTCATTTATCCCTTAATGTGTTATACAATTAAGGCAGTTTCAAAGGTTGTATAAATTATAATCCTGAAAATATCAGCCGCTGACGTAATATGTTAAGAAAACAAATATGTTCACACTGATATTAGATAGTTGGAGGCAATCGACAGGAAGCCTTGCTTGACTTAGGTTTCGTGCTAGTTGACACTCATCAGCAAGGTGTATCTGCAACCTTGAAGGAACTCATGTCCCTTCTGAGATTCGAACCTGGTTGCAAAACCTGACTGATAGAATTCAGTTTGCACCAAAGAAAGGACTAGAACGTCACACTAGTTACTAGTGTCCAATCAAAATGTTCACAGTGAACTGAGACAGAAAGAAAGAAAAGGATTAACTCATGATCACAGTTAAGATAGATATCGGCTAGTTGACTGCTGCGTTTTCCTGAATGGAAAGTATCTTTTTCACCCACTCTACTGCCGCTTTTTTGATAACCTTAGGACAACAGTATATTCGAACACAGTTTCTCTACTCTATTACACTACTATGGATGTGTATTTGGAATATTGAAACAATTGATGGCAGGATGATTATCCAATACAAAAGCTTGCAATACAGGATTTAGAGGTATATACACCAATATTACTAGGAAATATATTTAGCTTCATATCAATATTTTTAAAAATCCCCATTGAGTCATATGAAAAAGAGAAGACGTTCAGCGAAGAGACTCTTTTCAACGGCGAATTCATTCACATAGCTGTACAATCGCATTTATATATAATTATTTGTGTGTGTGTGTACATGAGGTTTGTCAAGTTTAGATAATTGATCAGGTAATACAAGAATGATCTAATATAGAAACAAGGTTAATTAGACAGACAGCAACTAAAGTAAGATTGAGTAAGTAAGCCAAGTTAGATGACGTAATATATAAATGACTAAAATGTTTCAACTCAGGTCAGGGTAGCAACAGAGGTGAGCAATTACAGGTAGAGACTAAGTAGAAGTGGGGTAGAGAATAACGCCATTTAAATTAGAACTTAAATTGAGCAAATAAGTTAGATGACGTAACATAAATGACTAGAAATTGAGCGGTGGTCAAGTCAGTAACAGTGGTAGTGAAGTGTAGGAATTGAATCGGGTGGGAGGGTTAGAGAACAAGAAGGTTGAAAATGTAAAATATTACAATTGAGAAGACAAAATAATAGTAATGAAGAGACAGAATGAAAATAAAAGATTAGGAAAAATTGACTTGTCGCGTAATAAGATAGATTACGTCCATTGCAAGTGTAGTGATTGAACGAACTTCTTCAAACTGCAGAAGCAATGGCTATCCACTTGCTAAATCCTGAACTCTGCATACAGATAAATCTGATGAAGAAACTGTGGCTTACACAGCGAAACGTTCAGAAAAATCTTGTTTTGATTTTCTTAACACGCTGGGATTAATTTAAATAATTTATAATGAATCAATCTGACTCGGCGCTCAAATTATTCCAGGAAGTTCGTAACACCTACGGTCTGGAAACCTATAATTCAATCTTGCTTTAGTTGCTGTCTAATAAACCTTGTTTCTATATTAGATCATTCTTGTATTACCTGATCAATTATCTAAACTTGACAAACCTGATGTACACACACACACACACACAAATAATTATATATAAATGCGATTGTACAGCTATGTGAATGAATTCACCGTTGAAAAGAGTCTCTTCGCTGAACGTCTTCTCTTTTTCATATCAATATTTTCCTTTCAGAGAAAGTTAGTGCAACCTAATAGTCTCAAAATCACCAACAATATTTGTTATTATTGTTTCCTAAAGTTCCGAGTAGAACATAGTGTGTTCCAACAGAACATTTTCACTTTGTTTCATTCTCTACAGGTTATTTCAGCTGGTCCTACAATCGCCTAAAGTTTCTCGGCTTTTTCTCGCAGGTCCCACTCGAGTTATACTCCAGCGATGTCACTCAACAGGTCCTTTCGGAATATTTGTTGAGCAATAGGTTTTTGAATGCTTCGTTCACAGAATTTTTTGTTGGTAATCCTTTCTGTCCTGAAATCTGATCTTCAATACACAGTGAGGGCAGCTATGAGGTAAACTCTGCAACTTGTACAAAATGCATTGCTTGACGCTTTAGCCAAGTTTCAAGTAGTTGTCTCTTGGGCTCTGCAGTCACACAACACTAGTGTTCCTTCTGTTTCAAGTACTCTAAGGAAAAAATCAACTCCCACGATGTGGGCAGCTGGGAAGTAACAACTGCACACGAAGCCCTCCTGATCACCACCCACTTTTATCTACGTCACCAGTTAATCATTATTAATGAAAAACTAAGGACTGTGAGTAAGTATTTGACTACAGACAACTTTGCATTATAGTGCATATACTGTGAACCTTCATAAGCTACCAGCCTTAATCAATCGGATTATAGTAAACCAACTCCCGAATGATTACACTGAAACTTAGTACCGCGGATTCATTGCGCCGAGAAGTTAGGTCTCTGTTGACATGTCAGTTGCTAGTATGGTTACCTCTGATGATGTCTGAGTATTAACATTTGGTAGATGGTGGATTTATACTCCCATATTTCACTCCAACTTTCACTTGATGACAATGTACCGAATCGAGGGTTACATTTGACTTACTGAAAGAATTACGCTGACAGTTGCCTGACTTGAATTAAGTAGGTATGGATTTGCACAGACGAGATGCTTCTCGTAACTACTCATCGAGGCGATATAGTTAAATATCATGGAGAAATATAACAGAAGTTAGTAGTTATTATCCGTCAGTAACCTCATTCGACAGCTATACGACAATGTCACATGTCAGATGATCCACAACAGAAAACTCAGTGAAGAATGAATGAGGACAGGAGTAAAGTAAACAAGGTTGCCTTATAAACACCAAGGATATTCCTAATAGTGGTGGACTGGATTATGCGAAATATCGTACGTGGAGAGCGTGAAGACAGGAATACGCTGGACCACCGATAAAAAGACTTCAGAAGATGTGGACTTTGCGGATGAATTATGTCTAATGTCATAAAAACTTAAAGATTTACAGGAGAAAACCAGCAAATTCGCAGAAGGAGAAGAAGTGGAGAAATGACTTCAAGTGAACAAAGAGAAAACAGAGGTGATGAAGATACTTGGAGACCATCACCACCACCACCAACAACAACAACAAGCACTAATCACTATCAACGAGAGAAATTTGTAGGAAGTCAATTCTTTACCAATCTCGTCAGCATCGTTTCAACTATAAGCGGAACGGATGAGGATGTGAAAGGCAGTCAGCATCGGAAAGATGAGGTACACCTTCATCACACTGAAATCATTTTAGAAATCTACTGCACTGTATCCAGCATAAACAGCGAAATTCGGTAGTTAGCTCTTTATCTCAACTTCATTGACTTTGAAAAGGCCTTCGACAGAGCAGCATAGAACGAGAGGTGATTTGGCAGCTACTTCGATACTACGGGGTGCTGCCAACAATTATACATCTCATCCAACAGTTGTACGACAATGATGCATGCGAAGTAAGCCACAAAGGGGAAACTCACGGAATCCTTCGAAGTGAAGACGAGAGTAAGACAAGGCTCCAATAATTTTCCTGATTGCGGTAGACTGGATAATGCGACAGAAAGAGGCGCGCAGCCAGGAAACAGGCATAAAATAAACCCACATAAAAAACTTGGAGGATCTGGACTTCACCGATGATATATGTCTGATTTCCCACAAACTGGAGGATATCCAAATGAAAAGCAACAAGCTGGCAGAAGAAGCATCAAAGAGAGGACTTCCTTCGGGTGAATATAGAGAAAACAGAGGTGATGAAGATTCCTGGCCAACAGCAACAGTAACTAAAACAGACAACAATCAGCATAAATGGGAGAAATCTGAAAGAAGCAACCTCCTTTACCTACCTAGCTACCTACCTACCTGGGAAGCATCGTTTCAACTACAGGCGGACGCAACTGATGGGGACATCATCAAGGTGAGGGTCGGGAAAGCAAGGTAAGCTTTTATTATTCTCAAGTCTGTGTGGAGGTCAACGGCATTCAGTATGAAAAACGAGGTCCGGATTTTCAACTCGTGTGAAGTCAGTGTTACTTTAAGGATCAGAGACTTGGCGCATCACGAAGGGCACTTCGAACAAACTACAGACCTTCATCAACAGCTGCTTTCGCTCGAAACTCAAGATCAGATGGTGGGCCAGAAAAGATCAGCAACAAGAATCTCTGTGCGGCAAATATGCAGGAAGAAATTGAGGTGGATTGGCCATACTCTGAGAAAACAAATTATCAAGTGATATCACACGCCAGGCCATCGCTTGAGTGGAACCTGATTGGGAAGCGGTGAGTTGTTCGTCAGTGCGAGGGTGGGGAGAGATGGAGGAGGTGATGTGAAGAGATGAAAGCATGTGGGCAGATGTGGAGCCAGCTGAAAAGGTTGACAGAGAACCGAACGTAATGGAGACGCGCGGCTGAAGCCTTATGTTCCTCTAGGAATTAAAGGAAATAATAATAATAGTAATAATAATAATAATAATGCTTAGCCAATCAGTCAGCCCTTCTATATGGATCAGAAACTTGGCTAAACCGTCACGTAAAGCATTTCGAACATGTCGTAGACTTTTATCAGCAGCTGCTTTTGATAGCTCCATACTGAAGATCAGATAGCCGATCACAAGGGATTAGAACCTACTGGTCAACAAATATTCTATTCGGAATCCAAGGGAATAATAATAATAAGAATAATCCGTCAGTAAAAAGTTTTTGAATGTATATCGGAAAAAGAAAGTGGTAAGAGACGGTGCAATTTAAGTTAGACGTCATAAAACAAGGCTTTTAATAACTTTTACTTTTTTCAACTTACATTTCTCATACGCTAAATAAGAACACGTTATTACATGAAGGTTAGTCAACTCTTTATATTTTACTACAATTTAAGGTTATGGATCACATTTCACATCTCCTTTCGAAAAAAATAATAAAAAAATAAAATATATAATTACACATTTCCCTCAAATACAATGAATGATTTACTTTGTGTATTCACGCATCCCTTTCGAGAACCATGCCAAATTACGAAAAAGTGACATAATCCTAAAATTCCAAAAACAACTTTTGATTATTTAATGAGTAGATGAAAGTTAAATAAGGTGTTGATAAAGTGAAATGCATGCAAAAAAAATATATACACAACTTAGTTTTATACTACTTATTATCTATAACTCGAAAAAGTATCATAAAATCTTAAGGTAGATAAGATTTTCGATAGTGATACCCAAATTGAAGATGCATTGCAGTCAGTTTGATCTGATACATTCAGTACCCAAAAAGGAACATTTTTTATACCAAAATCAAAACAAGCGATTCAGCGTAGACAGATTCTTTTCTACGAACTCATTACTTAGCTGTACAATCGTAAATAAATATGATTTTTTAATACTAATAATAATATGAATGGTAACAAAAACTAATTGGTTGTGTACTTTATAAAATAGTTCATGAATTATATAAATCTCAAAGTCGGGTGGTGTAGAAAGAAAGAGAGTAGTGCACGATTATAACATTACGCAACAAGGTGATAATTATGATAAGACGCTGACTGACTGGTTTCAACGTAGAACTACTACGCACAGATGTGCAGCAGTTCGAGTCGCCACACTCCCTCCATTTAGCACACAAAGCAAAAGAAGACAGTAAAGAGAGATTCAAAACACACATAATAAACAGAAATATAATGCGAACAAAATAGTAATGTGGCAGGAGAGTAAAGTTTTATGGGATATGATAAATCACACAGTGTGAATGCGTCTGCGCTATTGAGCATGAGGATTTTGAGACATATCACCAGTTGTCACATGGTTCTTACCATCTCAAGGACCCCAACCAGGAAGTCTACGCCACCCTACATGGCTGGCCTAAACTAATTGTTGTGGATTCCATTGGCTGATGAAGCCGTGTTGGCTTTGGTTTGACCACCACTGACTGGCTAACTCTTTTCCAACCTGTTTCTTCCTATTTTAGCTAACATTGCCCGTCGGTCGAGGAAGGCGATGGCTAGAGATCTGTAACACATCTCCTGACCATGTCAATCGGTGTGACTTCATAACAACATCGACAGATGCCCTCCCCTTTACCTAACACTCGATGTCTAACTCCAATATTCCCCACCCTATTATACCAACTAACACTGGAGGTAGAACGCAGACACCTACGATCAAAGACAGCTAACCGGCCTTTTCATGTCTTCCACTTTCAATTGTCACGTCTCACTCAAAGCTATATACGAGGAATGAGCGGACTGACGCGCAATATACACCTTTGATGGATAGTCGGATATCACGTCTACTCCACAGATGATGCAGGTTGGCAAATGCCACACGAGCCTTTTGTATCTGTGCAGTCCTGTAGTCTCGTCATCTTACATCTGGCGGGAGCGAGTCGCATGCCAAAAATTCATAGATTGCAGCTCCTCAAGGTGTTCAGAAAACTGTGCAATTTGTCAGCGTTTTCACTCACCTAGAAAGACTATATCATTTGCATATTCTAAGTCAACGAGATTATTCATTCCCTGGTAACAAGTCAACCCCTGAGTCGCTGAAGTCAGTTAGGATTAAGTCCATCAGCACAGTGGGTATCCCTAACGGAAATCGCTGGTTATCGCCACTTCAGATGACAACTCAGGACCTTCTGGTAACAAGGCGAGCTGGTGGCCAATTAAGCCACTGGGACCCGATCCAATGGCAGGTGAACACCAATGGTACTCTAACTGATGTCATGATGAAATCCTCCAACTAACCACACATTATCTCTACAAAAGCAATACTTGAAAATTGATCTGATGCTCACTAGCAACTGACCCTATTCAGGTAGGTAGTTACCTGGAATTCTAGTAGGAAGCCATGACCAATAGGGTACAGCAGGTTGAACGTATGGCAGTAACTCATCAAAGAAGACATTGCGAAATGGTCGCACTATGTCGTGAATTGGCAGAAGTTATAATTCATGCACTGGCCACTGAATCGGGTCCCAGTGGCTTAATCGTCTATGAGCTAGCTCGCTTTGTAACCAGAAGGTCGTGGGTTCGAACCATGATCGGTTGGTGCTTACTGATGAAGAGTTGCGAAACTAGGCAGACGAAACAACGGTCCAGTACTCCCCAGTTTTTCAGTGGTTCTCTAACTGACGTCAGCTCATGATGAAATCCGCCAACCAATCAAACAAAATCCCTGCAAAACCAATACTTGAAAATTGATATGATTATAGGCAATAATTTATGCTCGAAACGTCATCCAGTTATTGATACTGCATCACTGAGTGCTATTTGAAATAAACTAATCTAATATGGACTTACATTCTACCACAGTGCCCAAGTACTACACTTATATTATTGATGGAAATATATTATTCTGCAATGTCGTCTTATCATAATTATCACCTTATTGAGTAGTGTTCTAATTGCACACTGCTCATATTCTTTCTACACTAACCCCACTTTAAGATTTATACACTTCATGAACTAACCAATTAATTTTTGTGACTATTCATATTACTATTATTATATACGATTGTACAGCTTGGAAATTCGAGAGACCCGCTAGATCAGTGATAACGTCACTGACTGCAGAACCGGATGATACGCGTTCGATTCTCAGAAGGGATTTCAGATACGCCTTGTTGACTGTTGAGTACCATCTAGCACCAAAAGGCAATTCACAGTGTACCGTGATGGCCAAACCCATCTAACATAACATGGTGGGGTTACACTGCAAACTTGACGGATAGAATTTGGTCTACACCACTAACCAAGGACTAGCTCGACTCATGAAATTCGTTATCAACTAGTATCCAATTGAAGGAGTCTTTTCGCTGAATTATTTGTTTTGATTTTCTATAATATCCTAAAAAGAGAATTTTCCCATGAACACGTTTACTATCAATTATCTTGGTGGCTACATTAAGGAAGGAAGCTCCTTTCATCTATTATTTGAGAACACAGATAAACAATTTATGTAGGCTAAAATACCAAAATATTATGAACTATCCCACAATAAGGAAGTTATATTAACACAATCGTAAAGCAATGCAAGACAAATATGAATGTGAACGAATGTTTAGAATCTACTGAATATTAGGGCAGCAAAAGCTTTAATATGTTAATGACAGCATTAGGTTAAAGGCGTGTAAACAAACAAGCCAACCAACCAACGAACAAACAAACAAAAAGAATCATACAAGTTAACGAACATCAAACAGCTTTTATTCGATACATTTTATCGCCAGATGATGACAAATTAAGATAATCTCATGAAGCAACCTTTAAATACATAGAATCAAACTGCTAGAAAAAAAGGCAATGAATTCAAAAGAAGCCATTATTAAATATTGATATCTTCATTCAATGAATATGATGATAATGCATACATAGTTCGCGTGTGTGTGTGTGTCTGAGATGACTTCATGCGAGGTAGATGGGGGTGGTGAGGTGGAACTTACGCTGATGAAGTTAAGGATAACAATCCAAGTCCAAGTAAACCACTGATAGAGACAAGTAACCAATTTATCATCAAATCTAGAAAAAAGGGATACCGAATAACAGTTATTGTATAGAAAAGTATCTTTCTTATTATCAAAGTGATGTGAATGCTTCCGTAGAATAATCATCAGTTGAAAAAAAGAGTCAATAGTGGACTCTGAGTCAGTTAATTGGTAGAAAATATCTATACTACTTATTAATTACTAAGTAGCATATTACGTGCGTGTGGCAAAAATTAATATGCATTACTGTCCGAAGGTGAAGTTGAGCGAAGAGTATCCTTCACAGGTAAACTAAGTCAAAGGTCTTCCATTCAAACCCCGGTTATCGGCTGCGTACGGATGAAGAGTACCAAAGGGGACTGACGAAATAGCTGACCAGTACTCGCTGCAGGCTTTCCAATGGTTCTCTAACTGATGTCAGTTCATAATGAAATTCCCCAATAAATCAGACGTCAAAATATAACCAAATAGCTATTTTCGATGGATTAAGTTTGAAAAGCGTAGGACGAATAAGCGAAGACAACTTTTTTATCGACGACAGCATCTTTAGAGAATTTACAATGGTATACACGTTTACTAAAACCTATAATGAGCGTCAGGGGTTTCAGCAATAGAATGCTCTCTAACTACGCAGCAACTTGTCCGGGCTTCGAACCCCAGCCGGCGCACTCTTAAACCTCGTTAAGTCAGTAGTAAACCTGGTTAGGAGAGAGAAGGTTGGGTGTGAAGCAAGTAACCGTATTTCATAAAAAAAACTACTTTTAGTGGCGCTTCAAACCTCAAGACAGAAGTCTTATGTCCCACTCGGAACACAAGGGAATAAAATAAATAAATATAAGACGCATAATAGACCCACAAAAAATAGGTGGGGAAGTGATTTCCAGAAAATGGAAATAAGAGTTCGAAATTTCACCATAGATTTCATCACGAATCAACATCATTTACAGAATCATTAAACTAAAGAATGTTAAACATCTATTTTGTTCTAGTTGATTGGAGGATAGTGACTAGCAGTGGAATCCAGTTAGAATGTGCATTTCGTCCTATTTGGGACTTGTCATCTGTATGTACCTGCATTCCCCAGTGAGTGATAATGTTTCCTCAGTGGGAACATGTCAACCTAAGACCGAGCACTTCGGTCCAATCAGTCGACGGGAAAATCTAAAAAATTGAATTAATTAATATGACCCGTTGCACAAGAGGTGGCTTTCGTGACCCAAGTGGTCTAGTGGATAACGCTCTGTCGTTTGAAACTATGGACACTGGGAACATCATCACTCACTGGGGAATGAAGGGACATGCAGATGATGAGTCTCAAATAGGACGAAATGCGCATCCTGACTGGATTCCACTGCTAGCCACCATCCACCAATTAACTACTTTTTTCTAGGTTGAAAATCCTTAGCAGTGTGAACCCGTGAACTGAATCATTGGACTCCATTACAATGGATGAACAATAAACGTGCTCCACTCATAAACCGAAGATTCATAGATTTGATTGTTGGTGGTGGGGTCATGAGTGTTATTGTCTCAAACTTAGACGAAACAGCTAGTTAGGTCTATCTGGTTCTCACTGATCATCATTCAACTGATGTCGATTCATCGATGATAACTTAGTCGGTAAGAAGAATCTTCTTCGCTGCAAAAACAAGCTATGTAACTATCCTTAAGTACTAATGCAGTTATCATTATACATGAGAAACCTATTAACGATACTTAGCATTTTGTAAACCTGAACTCTTTAAAAGTAGCTCAGTATTTTAAGAAGATGAGAGGTAATAGACAAACAGTGATGAAGTCTCGAAGATTCATAGTTCTGTCTGACTGATTGACTGACCGGTTTCAACGTAGAACTACTTTGCACAGATGTGCACCAGTTCCAGTCACCACACTCCTTCCAATTAGCACACGAAACAAGAGAAGAAAGTAAAAACAAATGCAAAACACAGATAGTAAACAGAGATATGAAGCAAAAAGAATAGTAATATCGAAGAACCGTATTTTGGATATTATAAGTCACAAGGAGTGGATGCATCTGCACCAGCCATCGAGTGAAAACGATTTTGAGTCATATCACCAATTGTCTCAAATCTTCATTGGCTTTCACCGTCCCAAGAACCCCAACTAGGAAGTCAGTGAACACCTCCCTATGTGACTGGATGGCTTAAACTAACTGTTGTGGATTTCATTGATTGATGAAGTCACGTTTTGGTTTGACCACCACTGACTGCTGACTGGCTAACTCTTTTCCAATCTGATCCATCCTATGTCAGCTGTGTCATAGCTCTGTAATTTTGAAAGTTACCACTGAAGATATTTTCTCAGAAAAATTTTTTTTCTTAAATTTTCTATTATTCTTTTCTATTTTCTATCCAATAATTACAAACGATATTAGATTCTTATCAGTCTAGATGTTAGAAGAAAGTTATTTTTATCACTGAAATGATATGTTTAGAAATTCATGTACGTCAAATTACTGACCAAGTAAAAAATTGATCAGAAATGCAGTGAGACATATAAACTTTTTAGTTGCTTGATATGGATGTATATATGACAAGATGTTGATGTTCAATTGAAATTGCTAGGTCGGAGACAGACAGAGAGAAGGAGTGACAAACAGAGGCATGCAAACAGTAAACTGTAACTTGTGCTATCTCAGTAACCTCTAATTTGAAACTGTCAGCAACAGTGTATCTTTCTACTCAAGGTCAAGGTCATTTTATTATGAGTAAATGATCAGTATCATTATCATCTAACCAGAAAATTAGATATAAGAATTAAATTAACCTTTAATTTAGTACTTCTAAAACTTCTAAGGAGATATATATATGCCAATCCATACTGCTTTCTAAAATATAGCATTAGAAATCACTTTCAAATTTTAATCACGAAAGTTGGCTAACAGCTAGCTTACAGTCAAAGAGGTGACACTTTCTGACGATTGAGTTACAAAGTCAATTAGTGTCTACCTCCTATATATCACTGATAGTTCAAAATACATTAAGC
Organism: Trichobilharzia szidati; assembly: GCA_944472155.2. Classification (NCBI taxonomy): domain Eukaryota; kingdom Metazoa; phylum Platyhelminthes; class Trematoda; order Strigeidida; family Schistosomatidae; genus Trichobilharzia; species Trichobilharzia szidati. The sequence continues at coordinate 186,452,919 of OX235271.1, read as the reverse complement.
ACAATTACTAGTCTTGAATTAGAAAGACAATTGACTGGTTTCAACAGTGAACTTTGCACAGAAGTGCACCACCAGTTCGAATTGCCACACTCCCTTCACATGTAGCACACAATGAGAAATGTCAGGGAGAAAGAATTGTAACCTAGAGAAACAATAGGGTCTAATAGGGATATGGATGATCACAAAGAGTGAATGGATCTGCATTACTGAGAACGATTATGAGCCCAATCACCAATTGTCTCCTACCTTATGTTGCTTCTTAGAATCCAGAGGACACTAACTAGGCTCAATAATATTGCGTAGACTAAGTGGTGCTCGGGAGGCATAAACACGAAAGAAACAGGCAGGCTTCAGATCAGGAAGAGGGTGTATTGGTCATATCTCTTCATCCTTCGACAGATTCTAGAACATAGGCATTCTTACCGCCGTCCACTGCTCAGCAGTCCACTCCGTCCTCCTTTATGGCTGTGAGCGAGACCTGGCCATTGAGAGTGGAAGACATGAAAAGATTAGCTGTCTTCGATCATAGGTGCCTGTCTGCGTTCTATCTCCCGTGTGAAGTGGTATGATAAGGTGAGCAATATTGAGGTTAGATGTCACTCGAGTGCTGGGTAAGGAGGGGAAATCAGTCGACGAGACTGTGAAATTACATCGACTGAGATGGTGAGGACATGTGTTACGTATGCCTAGTCATCGACTTCCTCGACAATGGGCAATATTAGCTGATATAGGGTCAGGCTGGAAAAGAGATAGTGGCGGTCAAACCAAGACATGGCACCAGTCAATGAAATCTACAACAGTTAGTCTAGGCCACGTAGGAAGGTGTAGACTTCCTGAATGGTTGGGGTCCCCAGGACGGTAAAAACCAATGGTTGGAAACAATTGATGACATGGCTCAAAATCGTTCTCAGTGGCTAGCTCAGATGCATCCACTCATTGTGACTTATGATTTCCAATGAAACTGTTTTGTTCTTCGTTATTACTATTCCTTTGTCTCACACCTCTGTTTACTGTCTCTAATATGCATTTCTTCTACTTTCTTCTCTTGCTTTGTGTGCTACATGGAGTGTGGCGACTTGAACTGCCGCACATCGGTGCAAAGTTCTATGTCGAAAACAGACAGACAGACAGAGGACACTAACAAGTCAAGAAGTTTACACCTGCTTATGTGGCTGGCTCAAAATAACTGTTAAAGATTTCATGAACTGATGCCATGTTTCGGTTTGACTACCACTAGCTCTTCTCCAGCCTGATAGATCCTATGTCCGCTAACATTGCCCATCAGTCGAGGAAGGCGATGTCTAAGCATGTCTAACATCTGTCCCAGCCATCTCAATCTCAAACCATGTAACTTCATGACCTGATAGATTGATTTTCACTCCTTACCTAGCACTCAACGCCTAATATCTATATTACTCACCCTACTATACCACCTGAGACGATAGATAGAGTGCAAACACCTATGATCAATAGCCATTAGAGATTACATTTTAATAGATATTATGAATTGTTGTCATACTCTGATTTGATTATCGCTAACTCTTTTTCAACCTCATCTTACATAAGCCAAAATCGCTGGTAGAGAAAGACGATATCTCAGCATACGCAACACATACCCTGGCTGACTGGTTTCGAAACAGAACCTTTGGAAGAAGTGAGGCAGTTCGAGTCCCTACACCCTGTGTACCACACAAACGAAGAGAAAAAGAGATTCGGAAGAACGAGAATAAACAGAAATGTGAGGGAGAAAGAATAATAACATGGGGAAACAATAGGGTCTTCATTGGTTATAGGAGATCACAAAGCGAGTGAATGCATCTGCGCCAGCCGTAGAGAACAATCTGGAGCCATATCACCAATTGTCTCTAATCACTGGTTCTTAGAATCTTGTGCATCGGTGGCACAGCGGTTAGGACTCTCGCCGACCGTGCACATGGTCCGGGATTCGATCCCCTGCCGACAAACATCTGATATCAATTGGTCGGCCTGCAAAATTTGGGCTACCTATATCACATGCTGAAAATTCCATACTTGTACCAAAAATACGGTGTGAAATCAAGCTATAAGAAGAAGAAAAGATAGTCTACACCTCTCTATGTGACTGGCTCAAACTAACTATTAAAAGAGATTTCATGGACTGATTGCATTTTTTAGTTTGACCCCCCACCACCATCAGTTCGTGTTCTAGGACACGGATATTTGAGTGATTACAGAGTCATAAATGTGTATTTACCTTTTACAAATACACATATCATCAATAATAATCAATTGCCCGATGGATCATTTAGAGATTTTGAAATAAATGATGGAACATAACACAGTTACTGTTTGTTTCTAATCCAAATTTTGATTTTCCGGTTGATTGAGCTGCACCGAAATGTTCGACCTTTGTTGATATGTCGGCTCCAAGTATGGACGCCTCAAAGATGTTTGAGGATTAACTTCAAGTAGTTTGCTGAATGGCTTACTAGCAATGGAATCCACGATGTATGTTTCATCCACTGATTATCACACCATCTATCAAACTACTTCCAGAGGTAATCATCAGACATCTTCCAAGCGTCCGTGCTAGGAGTCAACATGTCAACGGAGGCCAATTTATTTAGGTCCAATCGATCAATGGGAAAATCGAAAGTGAATTAAAGATGATAGCTGACACTTTTTACACAACAAGTGGCTCTCGTATTCCAGATGGTCTAATGGATAACGCTATGGCCCTTGAAAAGATCGGTGCTGGATTCAAGTCTCCGTGGGAACACTATCACTCACTCACTCACTCACTCACTCACTCACTCACTCACTCACTCACTCACTCACTCACTCACTCACTCACTCACTCACTCACTCACTCACTCACTCACTCACTCACTCACTCACTCACTCACTCACTCACTCACTCACTCACTCACTCACTCACTCACTCACTCACTCACTCACTCACTCACTCACTCACTCACTCACTCACTCACTCACTCACTCACTCACTCACTCACTCACTCACTCACTCACTCACTCACTCACTCACTCACTCACTCACTCACTCACTCACTCACTCACTCACTCACTCACTCACTCACTCACTCACTCACTCACTCACTCACTCACTCACTCACTCACTCACTCACTCACTCACTCACTCACTCACTCACTCACTCACTGAGTAGTGCAGGTACATACAGTGAGGAGTCCCGAATAGGACGAAATGAGCATCCTAGTAGATCCGCTGTTGGTCACCATCCAACAAAATTACTCCAACGAATGTAGCACTATTTACCAGTAAAATGTGCATAATGTATAAGGTAAAAACCAGAATCGGAAAGGCAAGGCTGACCTTCATCACTCTGAAATCAGTTCGGATGTCTACTCCACTCAGCATGAACAACAACAAAATTCGGATGTTAAGTCCGTCACTTCTTCTATGTCAGTCGGAAATTTGGCTAAAGCGTCACGGAAAGCATTTTTCAACAGACCACTGAAAACTTTTATCAACAGTTGGCTTTGCTCCATATTGACGATCAAATTGACCAGAAAGAATTAGCAACGAGAAACAACGAGAACGAACCAATCAAGAAAGTAATAATCAAGAAATATTCTGAAAGAAATGGTGATGGATCAGATGCACACGGAGGAGACTGTCGAATGACATCATGCTCAATGCATGCCATCGCTAGAGTGGAACCCAATGGACATGACTCCGAGGATGACATGGAGGAGATCGTGTGGGGAGGAATTGCGAGTCTATGGGTCATCGTAGGGCCAGCTAAAATGAACAGGGTGTCCCCGTATTCGGGACCCAAGGGAGCAACAATAATAAAGCCCTATGTTCCACTGGGAACGTGAAGGAATAGAAAAATACACACACACACACACACAAAAAGGCAACAGATTAGTCACGATGAGCACCATATATCATAACGACAATATATATATAACAGCAGAACAGACAAGCACTACAAGCACAAACTAATACTACAATAAGAGAAGACTAAGACAATTACTCCAAAATAGTTTTTTTTTATCAAAGAATAGTCAACAATAAAAAACTCCAGATTTACAACCATTTTTTATACATTCAATATATGTATATGTACATGCGGAAAAAGAGTATACACACATATTACCCTGAAGGAGAAAGAGAAGAAGGAGAGGAAGAGAAAGAAAACAGCTCATAGAAAAAAGGAGAAACAGAAAAGAGGTTGGGGGGCGGTGGGGTTGGTGAATTCTCTATTTCAAGGATAAAACATGCTGTCCATTAATTGTTTGCTTAATAGGTCTTAACTGACGTAATACATTAGCTAAGACAGTTTGAGCATCTTCATTCTTACCGACTAATTTACGTAATCGAATCTTTTTCAATAATTCCCTGACAGTTATAGGTTTTCGCATTAAATACTTTCTTACTGTACTGACTAATTCATTATCAGATGAGTTCACAGGTGCATTGGACGAGGATGATTGTGATGATATGCCATCAGTACGTGGTTTTTTCGCCGCCGGAGAGTCTAAAAGTGTGTCTGAGGCGGAGGTGGTTGCGGCAGAGGTGGCACCGGCGCCGGGTGTAGACGAATCACCACCAGGTAAACGTTTTAAACTACCACCACCACCACTTGTTATTTGATGATTGTCAGATAAACTATTGCCAGTAGTAGTAGTAGTAGTAGTACCTCCTCCTGATGATGTAAGTGAAGACGCGTTGATTGTGTCTTGAAGTTTTTGTAGAACTTCAGCTTTTTTCACATTTTTCTGTATTGACTTAAGTCGATTATCTAATTCAGAATCAGATGAAGAATAAGTCGATGAATCTTCATCGGCTGAAGATGAACTGGAACTTGAGGACGATCCACTGTCATTTTCATCTGAACCATTACTTTGACGTTTTTTATGATTTCGATGTAATTTTTTACTGGAATCTAATCCACCAGCATCCTCCTCTGCTTCTGGTTTATGAGAGGTTGATGAAGATTTTCCTCCCTTTCTGACATCATCTGTTTCGTTACGTCGTTTTGATGAATAGGCTTCATCATCAACTGAATCCTCTTCTATCTCTGGTACATCATTTTCAGATTTATCCTCCTCTTCACTACCTATTTTAACAAAATGCAGAAAAAAAGGGGGAAAAAGATGAGTAGATATATATACATATATGGTCATGAAATTAGAATGAGAGATACTAAAGAAAGAAGGAACCTATAGAAATTATTCAAACTATTTCAAGTAGCATACAGATAATCTTTTAGCCAGTCGCTTTAACTAACCACCTAACACCTTGTGCATGTCCGAGGATAATTATCATTAAAGCCGTAGCGCACTCAGCGCTTGGGCGGTTGCTACTTCCCGGCTGCCCACAACGTGGAAGTTGATTATTTTTCCTGAGGTACCTGAAACAGAAGGAGAATTAATGTTGCGTGACCGCAGAGCTCAGGGGACAACTGCTTGAGGCCGGTCACACACATAGCCTGTTTGAATTGGCTTTTAGATTTGTTTCCATATTGGTAACTTACTCCCGGCTACAGACCAACCGTAGGGTAAGTCGCGATATGCAATTTTTGGGGGTTCAATTTTTCCTAACCCCCTCCCTCTCCTGAGTAGAGAGACAGCATAACTGGCATTCCTTTTACCCAGCAGCACTACAACTTCGCCCACAGATCCCCAGCATAGTGTAAACACTTTGTAACAACAGAAGACAAGGGCCAGGCAACAGATCGTTTATTAAGGAAATCAAAGCCTATTTATATATTTTCATGTACATTATTATAGTTTAGTTAAGCAAACAAACACAGTCCTCTGATTGGTTGTTTCTCACTTAAAGTTAATCTTTCATCTCTTTGTGACTGTTTCTTGAATGTCAAATCATCTATATGTTAACTGTATCCGCCTACGCAAAGTCTGCTGTGGTCGGTTTTGAATCAGTCTTTGTTCATATTTTCTCACGACAAATCTTGAGAACGTAAACATTGACGCAAATTACTATCTACCATTCTGGCTAGTATACAGCTCTCGCCACAACTTTATACTACTCCGGTAACTGCTTTTAATCTAAACGCTATTCTAACTACCTTTCTGGAATGGTAGGACCTTTAGAAACACTAGTTTCAGTCATTGTAATTTGTTGGGTCATTGTGATATACAAACCCGACCACCACGTCGTGGTAGCAGCTATCGGTCGAGGGTACCAACGCTAGTGTTTTAACATCATTATACATATATATATTTTTGATTATAGCTTGATTCCACACCGTATTTTTTGGTACAGGTATGGAATTTTCAGCATGTGATATCGGTAGCCCAAGTTTTGCAGGCCGACCAATTGATATCAGGTGTGCGTCGGCAGGGGATCGGATCACGGACTATGTGCATGATCGGCGAGAGTCATAACCTCTGTGCCACCGACGCAAAGGCAGAAGCGAGGTCAGAAATAAAGTGAAGCCATCTTCATTACTTTTTCACATATAATACAATGGTCGATAGAATTGGCTCTAACTAACATGTGATCACATTTCAAGTCAACTGTTTGTATGACGAAGAGCATGACACACACACACACACACACTTTAAATGGTCTTCACATCATGAGATCCAGTATCACACAGTGATCACACTTTCGATTTTTCTAAACAGTCCTAAAGATGATACACAGTGAATATAGTTTGATTTGTAATACAGATGTCAACTACTGAAACTGATGGTTGAAAACAAACCTTTTTATGAAGTGGTGGTGTATTCGTTTTACTAAGAAATATACTGTTCATCATTTTCAGAACTATCTTTATATAGCGTTGTTGTTAATGAGTACAACTATTCCCAAGGAGATATGATTGGAGGGACTTAGGGTAGGGTATATTTTTACATATAGTTTTGCAATCAGGTGATTGCTAGCGAATTTTTTACATGCTATGGAAAGTATAATCACAGTGAGACCAGCTCCAAAGTTTTGACAATTTGACACTACAGGAAAACCGTTTTTACAATATCTGATGAACTTTACAAAAGGGTTTAGCAATTCCAAAGCATGGGAATCTGCCGTGTATAGTATAGAGAAAAAACTTTGGATTTTCAACACCAGTCGGTCAGTCAGTGCTTCTATATGGATCAGAAACAAGACGAACGCGTCACCAAAAGCATTTCTAACAGACAACCACAGACTTTTATCAACAGTTGCCATCTTGGCTGGCTGACTTCATAGTGAAGATCAGATGGCCGGTCAGCCAGCCAGCCAGCCAGCGAGAAAGAATCACCAACAACAAACTTTGGGAACGAACGAATCGATGAAGAATGTTTACGATACAAAAATTGAAATGAGGTAATGAAATATTTTTATTTTTGATTACAGCTTGATGCCACACCGTATTTTCAGTACAAGTATGGCATTTTCAGTATGGATATCGGTAGCCCAAATTTTGCAGGCCGACCATAGATATCTGGTGTGCGTCGGCACGGGATCGAACTCCGGACCATGTGCATGTTCGGCGAGAGTCTTAACCACTGTGCCATCGACGCACAGGAATTCTGCATAACCTCATAGTTGAAACATAGCTACATATCTCTCATTGCTATGCTGAGATACTTAGTTCTTCAACATATCTCATAAACTAATGCAAATTTCTGAAGCAGTCAATAAAACAGCTAGTTAGTGTAAGATTGTGGCATGAGAAAGATTTATTTCAAACCTCTACAGTAGTCCGTAGAGATTTACATCTTTAGTGACCATTTCTTATTCATCTAATGACTGAATAGGATATTGATGAAAGCTATCGCTATAAATTCAAAATGCTATACTCACTCAGTTGACCTGTAAAACTCTAAAAAATGTGATTTTACGAATAAGAATAATAACAATAAGAATAAAAATCTTTTCATTCGCATAGGAAGATCAAAAAACTTGTGAATTACAGGAGTTTTAGACATGCAACAATTTCATTTTAACTGATTGAAAACGCCCATTAAAATTTTTTTCAAAAGAATGGTTACTGAACAAAGAGTATTCTTTTCGATAACTAAATTATCATAAGGTTCTACAGTTATATGCATCCATAATAGTGAATGAATTAGTGTTATTAACAACATTAATGTTGTTTATATAACATCGAAGCAGTAACAATAATAATAATATCAATGGATTACAGTTCGACAGCATCAACAACATAACAGTACACTGAATATCAGACACGCAAATTAGGAAAGATAATAATAAAAATTCATCAATGTATAGTCTCCACTGAAGGCCGACCAGGGCAGTAGTAGTGGCTGGTTGGACTTGCCTTCTTCCACACACAGAGCGCCGGTTGTTAAAGGCGAATCGCGATAGCCACTGCTATTTAAGGTATACGGTGCCTGGATGTTTTTGGCAATTTATTTGGTACCCAATAGATGATAGAGGAGGAATCGTCAATGCTGGCTTTGTGGCCGGTATGGACCAGGTGGTCTAATATCGAACTGTTGATGCTTCTCACTACACCTTTGTTTAACCACACAGGTGGATGTCCCTCCCCCAGCGAGCACGAAAAATCAAGTTCCTAGAGCAACGGCCGATGTAACTCGCTCCACCACAAGCGCAGTTGAATTGGTAGATACAATTGGAAGTGAGCCAGTCTAGGTACGTCATCTTTCCTTACAAAAGAATTCCTAAAAGAATTGGTTCTGTACCACTCAGGACGTAAAGGAATAAAATAAATAAATCAATAAACAAACAAACAAATAAAATCTTTTAATAAGTTAAGTAAAATAGCAACAACAAAAATTAACATACTTATATCAGTGAGGAGAGCTTTCAATGCAAGTTCTTCGTCTACTCCAGTTTCTTCATAAATTTTTTCACGCTCTTCGCTAGGCAATTTCTCTTCATCTGATGATGAATTAGTCATGTAATCCACCTAAAGTGAAAAAATAAGTAGTGGAAAGAACTTTTTTAGGAAGAAAGAAGGTCTAGGAGGAGAACAACTACAAACAGACTCGTAATGATTAGAGTAAGCAAACGATCTGACATTATATTATTCATCAATTAAATTACTCTTTTTTTAACTCCTTTACGTTCCCAGTGGAACATAGGGCTTCAAGTGAGAGGCTTGAAGTTTCTGTAGCAGTGGTGTTTTTTATTTTCACGGGATGCGGTTGTTAGCTTCATGCCCAACCTTCCCTGTTCACCAGTCTTATTATTGGCTTAGCGAGATAAAGGAGTGCATCGGTGGTCGGGTATCGAACCCCGGACCACATGCGGCGTGGTTGGCGAGCATTCTACCGCTGTGCCACCAACGCACATTTACATTACTCTAGATTTCAATCCGGCGGCGTGCTTAAAACTTATATATATATATATATAATATAATTCTTCTCTCCACTTTGTTTTAATCGATTAAAATTTGACCTCTGATGGTGTTTTATACTCTCGCGAGTATTGAAAGAGTTTACAGTCTGCTGATTTGCTGATGGCCTCCACAAGACCTGAGAAAAAGCATAATCATGGGGTATGGGTTGACGCTGATGGCGGCTACGGAACCCAAAACGTGAGATAACTGTCCCTGAGTTATGTCCCTTAATCTCAAAATGTACTTGTGAACAACTCTTTTCCGATTGGCTTTCAACCAAGTGTCATGCATTTCTCGGAGACAAAGAACTGTCATAATAAGGGATTGGTTTCTGCTTCACACGTCAGACAGCATTATATCACACAGTCTACTGTCACAATTAATATTTCATCTGAAGATCCTGTACGAAGGGAAAATATGCAATAAACTTGGCTGAAAATTCTGTACATTATATAAAGCCATTATTATTATTATTACTATTACACAAATCAAGATCTTTGTTGAACATATCTTAGGGTTTCCTGATTTCTACTTCAACTTTTCACACATCTAAGTCTTACATCGGGACCAAGAATATAATTATTCCAACAATGTGTCACAAATAAAACATTACTAAAATCACACCTCAAAAAAAACCAACATAGAATCAAGGTTTGTGTATTTTAAGAGCATAGGAAAGGAATACTCATGCGAAACGTAGGAGATTTTCAGAGGAAGACTGCGGTTTTAGGGAAATTGGAAGTTGAAATCTTTGAATAATCTATTCACTGATATTCATATTGATCAGGTGATCAGCAGACAGTTGAATATTCACTTCGACAATGGTTATTCCACTTCAAAAAATCCGAGTTCGATGAGAAATCTACAGCTTTAATTATAAAAAAGGGAGGAGGGTCCAACCTCCTCCTTTAGTAATCTTAATCATTACGTCGAATTGATCAACACGCCTTACTAATCATGACCCTGTAGATGTATACTATATTTAACCAATTCACTAATTTGGGAAGTTGCATCGGCCAAAATGGGTTGATCGCTGACGAAATCTGAGCACAGATACAAAAGGTTCGTGTGGTATTTACCTACCTCCATCATCTTTGGCGTAGACGTGATATCCGGCTATCAGTTCGTTCAGTCCTTCGTTATGTCATCGAAAGTGGGATACATGAATAGGCCGACTGTCTTTGATTATAAGTGTCCGCTTCTGTCTCCAGTGTTAGTGGGTATAATAGGGTGGGTAACAATGGGCTTAGGCATCGAGTGTTAGGTAAGGGCGGGGTGGCATCTATCGATGAGGTTGTGAAGCTAAATCTATTGAGATGGTTAAGAGATGTGTTACGTATGCCTAGAAATCGCTTTCTTCGACGGTCAGTGTTAGCTGACTTAGGATGGATCAGGTTGCAAAAGAGATAGTGGTGATGAAACCAAGACATGAAATCAGTCAATAAAATCCACAACAGTTAGTTTGAGCCAGCCACATCGGTCGGTCGGTCGGTTTTCGACATAGAACTTTGCACCGATGTGCGACAGTTCAAGTCGCCACACTCCTTCCATGTAGCACACAAAGCAAGAGAAAGTAGAAAAATGCATAATAGAGACAGTAAGTCGAGGTGTGAGACAAAGGAATAGTAATAACGAAGAACGAAATAGTTTCATTGGAAATCATAAGTCACAAGGAGTGGATGCATCTGCGCCAGCCATTGAGAACGATTTTGAGCCATGTCACCAATTGTTTCGAACCATTGGTTTTTACCGTCGCGAGGACCCCAACCAGCCACATAGGGAGGTGTAAACTACTTGGCTGGTGTTGAGGTCCTCGGAATGGCAAAAACCAATGGTTGGAGACAATTGGTGATGTGGCATTCCCTGTTTGTGATCTCTGATATCCACCAGAAACCTAATGTTTTTCCATGTTGTATTTTCTTTCTCCTGTACATTTCTGCTTATCATCGTTCTTTCGGATCCTTTTTTGTCTTTTTTCTTCCGGGTGTTTTGTCAAATAAAATTATTCTATGATGAATAATACAAATTATATTTTCTTACTTGAATGTATCAGCCTCTTTCGTTGAACCGAATACCAATAAAGTATCTCACTTTTTGACAGCTATGCACAAGCTTTCTTCATAGTGGTCAGTTCTAAAGAGAACTACATCTTTACACGTCTACGTTGAATTGGCCATCTATAGTCTGACGTTTTATCAGTTCTATCTATAACAGATTAACTGTGTGGAAACTCAATCCCCCCGCCATTCCTGAACGATTACATTACAATATTTATACACTTTTTGGATGTTTCAACTTTGTAACTATTACCCGTTTTCCTCATGGACTGTATACCATTGTTCTGGCGTTTGCATATCATATGTTGACTTGATCTTTACTATTTGTCTTTACCCCTGTTTAGTCTCTAATTTTAATGATTCTCCTTGCAGTTGTGCGATATATCGATAATGTGTGTTGTTTTACGTTGTGATTTGTTTGAGTGAGAGTCAAGGTCATTCCGACCCTGGATTGTCTGCCTAAAAGTCGGTGTGTGATTTTGGTGGACAGAGTTTTTGATCCCATTTTCTTGGGAATATTCTACTTGATTCTAAGGTACTTCTTACAGTTATATTCAGGTTAACTAGTTTTGTTCTACAGCACTTGTTTTGTACTTAGACTATTATCTTGACTGTATCCCGACCGACAGCTGCTACCTTGACGTGGTGGTCGGGCTTGCACATCGCGATGACCCAACAAGCTACACTGGCTGGAACCAATGTTCCTGCAGGTCCTACCATGCCAGGAAGGTTGTTAGGATGGCGATTAGACTAAAAGCAGTTACTAGCATAGTGTAAGAATCTTTCTTATACTATGCTTGAGGTCTGTGGGCGAAGTCGTACTGCTGGGGAACACGGATGTAACAGCCGAAGTAAGGTGTTTCCCTCAGATGACCAGCATACCAGCTATGCTGTTTCTCCACTCAAGGGAGGGAGGGGTTGGAAAAGGTCGACCCCAAAAATTGTACATCCCGACTTACCCTACTGTGGTCCGTAACCGGCGGTAAGTTTACCAATACGGAACCACACCAAGAAATCAGTTCATACAGGCAGTGTGTGACCGGCCTTATGCAGTTGTCCCCTGGGCTTTGCGGTCACGCAACCAACTTCCACGGTGTGGGCAGCCGGGAAGTAACAATCGCCCTCACAATCCGGAGTGCACGCGAAACCTCTCTAATCCTCACCCACCTTTGTCTTTATATTCATCTCTATTATCTTGCCTTCCTTCTACTAATGCAACTCCTCTACTTAATGGCTCTTCACTTCCTCTTCACTCTGTGTGCACTGTGGGCAGCCGGGAAGTAACAACCGCCCACACACTTCAGAAAGCACACGAAGCCTACCTGAGATTCATTCTCCTTTTGACTGTATAGCTGTCTAATGGCACTGTTGAGGTAATTTTGATGTTATTATTGTTGTGAATAGAGACACACGCATAGATCCAACAACGAATAATCGTTTTTTGCTGTGTCTTTGAAGCGTTCGTGTCTCAAGGAGGTATTGGTCAGCTCTACATAGTAGCACACAGAAATCGGTCCCCTGTGTTCAGACCACAACAAGTCGGTTTTGATCGTAACACCATATCACTGACATTTTTGAAGTTAGTGTTCGATAAAAGACTACAGCGATTGATTTCCCCGACAAGACATTATCTCTACTGACTTCAAGTGAACACTATATCATAGTGTGGCGTGTGCTACTGATAAGATTTATCAGTAGTATATATATAAAGAGATGTTCATCGGCATAAAACATCAAATAATAGGGAGATAGATTTGATGTCAGAGAAAGTAAATGATACAGTGTTGTGGAGATACATGGGAGACGTGAAAGAGACACAAAGAAACACAACATGAAAGCCAGAAGTAGCACAACACCACGGAAGACCTGTGCAACTGGTGCGTTGAAGATAAATGTACATAGCTTGGCTACATAGAGATACCTAATTGCCAAGTTTCTCGTCATCCACCATTACAATAGTACTGGTATGTGAATTCATTAACAAGCTTTCCTGACATAGTTTTAGGTGGAGAGAGAGAGAGAGATTGTGACTTTATGGTTGATCGACCTGCTATAAAACAATGCTTAGCACTATTTATCACATTAAGTTTTATAATAAAATTATATAACTTAATAAAATAATGATTACTTATCGGTATACGGTTACTATAGTGAAATTGTGTGTGTGTGTGTACACATGGCAGATTTAACTCTCATAATTAATAATAGAAAAAGAACTGTATGTACTAGATAAAGATATAACATGTGACACAAATAACTGAGAACACAAAGATTTAAATTATCATCAATGTAGAGAGATTATCAAGCCGTTAAGTCTGGTTTGTATATCTATAGCTAATTCACCATGTTTCAGGCTTAAACACAGAACAACCCGCCCCCCCCCCCCCCCAATCACATCCGTTGGATGAGTAGTTTAAAAAATGCTGTGAACTCTGATCTGAAATATATCCGACATCAGAAAAAAAGAGAAAGAATACGCAAGAAAGGATTGACAAGAATAAACTGAATTCACTATGCATTGAAATACAGTCCCTATATCATAACCCGATGTCAAAGAGATTTATATTATGGAGTTGACTTAAAATATGCAGACGATATAGTCCTTCTAGGCGAGGATGCTGACAAAATTCAGCAGAGTCTTCTGAACACCTTGAGCTGCAACCTACGAATGTTTGGCATGCGATTCGCTCCCGCCAAATGCAAGATGATGTTACAGGATTGGACTAAACCGACTCCTAGATTAGAAATAGGAAGTGGAGTGGTAGAGCACGTTGACCACTTCACTTACTTGGGAAGTACCATCAGCTAATGCCAACGGGTTGATCTCTGACGAAATCTCAGGACGGATACAGAGGGCTAGTTTCGCATATTCCAGTTTACGCCGTCTCTGGCGTAGACATGATATCCGGCTGGCTATCGACCAAAGGGCGTGTGTACTGCTCATCAGTCCGCTCCGTCCTCCTTTATGGCTGTGAGACCTGGCCATTGAGAGTGGAAGACATGAAAAGATTAGCTGTCTACAATCATAGGTGTTTGCGTTCTATCTCCCGTGTGAAGTGATATAATAAGGTGAGCAATATTGAGGTTAGGCATCGGTCGAGTGCTAGGTAAGGAGGGGAAATCAGTCGATGAGGATGTGAAATTACTTCGACTGAGATGGTTAGGACATGTGCTACGAATGCCTAGTCACCGCCTTCCTCGACCGATAGGCAATGTTAGCTGATATAGGGCCAGGCTGGAAAAGAGCTAGAGGCGGTCAAACCAAAACATGGCACCAGTCAATGAAATCTACAACAGTTAGTCTAGGCCACGTAGGAAGGTGTAGACTTCCTGGTTGGGGTCCTTGGGACGGTAAAAACCAATGGCTGAAGACAATTGGTGATATGACTCAAAATCGTTCTCAATAGATGATTCAGATGCATCCACTCCTTGTGACTTATGATTTCCAATGAAACTGTTTTGTTCTTCGTTATTACTATTCCTTTGTCTCACACCTCTGTTTACTGTCTCTATTATGCATTTCTTCTACTTTCTTCTCTTGCTTTGTGTGCTACATGGAGGGAATGTGGCGACTTGAACTGCCGCACATCGGTGCAAAGTTCTATGTCGAAAACAGACAGTCATATTATGGAGTGTATGTAAGGAATTAAGATAATGTGACTCACTTCATCGCCTTCATGATCGTCTAATTCACTTTCATCCTGTGCTTCTTCGTCTGGATCATCTTCTTCCTCGGAAGAATCCATCATATTGACAGTTTTTCGTTTACGTCTTTTTACACCACGTCGCATTTTTGTGACAATAGCAGCGACACGTTGTTTTTTCTTTGCTAGCCGTATACGTTCAGAAGCTTTTAAAAGTCCACCACTTTTAGATCCTGATTTCTGGCGATCATCTGGATCATCGAATAGAAGGCTTTTCATCTTACTAGAAGTAGAAGAACTTGGACCGTCGTCTGCTTTCGTTGAATCAGCATTGGCATTCTTGGAATGATGATGATTTTCATCATCCAGATCATCGTCATCTTCATCGTCATCCGCTTCACTACCAGTGTCCAATTCATCTAAATCAGTAAGCTTTAAGGCATTCTCTGACTTCATCATATCTTTGGATTTCGGTTCTGTTTTGTTCCGTTGGCTTGAATTAGCATCGCCCAATGAAGACAGAAATCTAAAAGACATTGGACAAAAGATTACAGAAAGTTTAGAAAGTGATTTTTTTTTAAATGTAGTATAAGCAAATCTGAGTTTTCAACACAGAATCAGGGGAACAAAAATAACACTCCAACGAATTCAGTTTGGCACTGACTTCTAACAGAGATAAAGTATTTCCAAATTTTTGGAAACAGCATTCAAATTAGCAATAACTGCTTGGTGAAATTAAAATAAACATCTTCAGAAAGCCTACACATTCGGATTGCAATTCGACACATCCCTTTACCACCAAAGTAGCTGTGGTCCAGAATCTGATTAACAGAGTAAAACGTCTGGTTACTGTGGAGAAAAAGATCAATAGGGAACTAAAATTGGTTCAGTCAACTCTTGGATCAAATAATTACCAGAAAAACTTTATAAAAAGATATTTAAAAAGTGAAGATAAGGATGAATCGAAACTTGTTGGTAAGACTTGGGTAAGTACAGTGGTGATGAAATAAAGCGAATCCTTAACAATCACGAAATACGAGTGAATTTTCCTGCGATGGACACCTTACGCTAATCACTGGTGAAGGTAAATATGTAAGGAGCATAAACAATGTCTAGTGGTGGCTCTAAAGACCTCTGCAGATTTGAAGAAGCTAGAAAACAAATCAGCGATTGCGCTAAACTCGACAAAAATGGGGCACAAGAACGACTTTGATAGGACAAAGATTCGACAGAAGGGTTTTGGTTCGTATGAAGAAAGGCTGACTGTGGAAGCCCTACATATACGGGGAAATCCCAAAAGCTTGAACAAACGTTAAGATGTAATGTTAGTAGATTCATGGCGAGTGCTGACTAGTAAATAAAAATGAATATGTATCATTAATCAATCAAAGTCAATCCAAATTTCTGACTATCTATACCTTCTCATGGAAAGGTTGACAAATGATGTACAACTGTTCTCTCACGTGTACACACACACACCATCGTATACTGCATATACATATGTTTCCCATATTCAGCTATCGATGATCGTGAACTTCAGTCGAACATAATCACTAACAAATTTTGATATAAAAGTACACACTATCTGCAGCATTTAACATAAGTAGACTAATATTTCTAAGTCTGTGGTCAAATTTTGATCACAATCCATGCAATTTTGTTTGCTATATTTTGTTTTCCAAGTTTGACCAATGATTGGTATCAGTTAGAGAACTATTAGGAAACCAGCAGAGAGTACTGGGAAGCTGTTTCGTCCTGGTTTGTGACTCACCAACAGTAGGCACCCATCGAGTTTCGATATCTGTTCATGACTCCTATGATTGAACAAGATTCTTAAGACAAGATGCATCCTTATATATATATACCTTTCTTACTTTAATTTTGATTAATTTCCCTGAAGAAGTTCGGACCAATTTGTCGAACTAAACGTTGAAATCCCTTATTTGAATATCGCTGGGATTTTACCAATATAATTCTTACATATGCATAATTGCTTCGTTATTAAATTTTAAATTAATTTGTTATACTGCGTTCGAAGTGCATACAAGAGTAAGACAAGCTGGCTGCCTATTATCACAGATGATATTCTTAATTGTGGTCGACTGAATTATGCATCAGAATGTGCATTGGGAGCGAGGAGTCAGGAATACGCTGGACCACTGATAAAAAGACTCGAGAAGATCTGGATTTCGCAGACAATATGTGTTTGATGTCACACAAACTCGAAAACTTGCAGGCGAAAACCAACAAGCTGACTGAAGAAGCAGACCGCGATGATAGGGTTCTTGGTAAACATAGAGAAGACGGAGGTGATGAAGATAAGCGACCAAACACAACAACCAGTACCAATCACCGTCAACGGGAGAGATTTAACAGAAGTTACCTCCTTCACTTATCTAAGAAACATTGTTTCACTACAGGAAGCCGGAACGGATGAAGATATCAAACGTAGCCAGAACTGAGAAGGCAAAATACGTCCTAATAAACCTGAAACCACTTCGGAAATCTTCTACACTCAGCATAAGGAACATAATTCGCATTTTCAACACCAATGTCAAGTCGATCCATCTATACAGGTCAGAAACTTGGCCAGCGTTTCACGATAAGGATTTCGAAAAGCCTGTTGCAGACTTTCATCAACAGCTGCCACCTTCGCTGACTGATTCCATAGTGAACATCAAATGGCTGATCAGAAAGATTTAGCAACTAGAAACTCTGGAAATGAACCAAACAAGAGTCGATCGCTCAACAAATATGTAGGAGAAAATGGAGATGGTTAGGTCGGGCACACATTGAGGAGACCATCGGACGAAATCGTGAGCAATGCAGACCATCTCTCAAGTGGAATCCAATTGGAAGGAGACGAGTGGGTCGTCAGTGTGAGGGTGACATGGAGGAGATTGTGTGGCGAGGAGGAGATGAGAGATTATGGGCAGTCTTGGAGCCAGCCAGCTGAAGAGGATGACAGAAAATAGAAAAAAGTGGAGATGTGTTGTTGAAGCCCTATGTTCCACTCGGAACCCAAGGGAACAATGAAAAATGTAAAATGATAAATAAATATTATGTTCTGAAAAATTTTTAAGAATTTCTAAGGAAATTAGCATACAACATATCTTTTCTTCCATGAACCCTGTTAACTAATTTCAGGTAGAATTAAATACTACATTTTTTAAAAATATTTTGTTAGCCCGTCAATAGTTGTTTATATGATATGTTATAAAGATTGAAATATGAAATGCACCACTTTCTCAGTGAATCAGTTACATCACTCTAGTACAGTTCTCCTATCTGGGCTTAAATGGGTAATGAAAAATTCTCGTGGTCAAGTGGAATGACGACGGTGACGACAACATAACATATGAAATAAACACATCATGTGTGAGATAAACAACTATAAAGCTTACTTCAGCCCCTTGGAAATTTCACGATCCATATCGGCATCCTCTTCGCCGCCAGCATTATCTGTAAGTTTCCGTTTCACCATAACATTGAATAAATTCAGTGTTTTATGCAAACGACTGTATTCTGCTTCTGCTTCATCTTCTTTAAGGAAACGATAATTTATCTCCGGTTTCATTTTGTACCTGTTCATCATGTGTTCAGAGAAAAATAGGAGATACGGTCAAATACTGTCAAGAAACCATGAAATCAAGAAGCTAAATTAAACTGTTAAAATGAAGAAAATCTCTTATTATGCGCTTTCATCACACATTTGAGTCATCTAGAGGATTACTAGAAAACTAGGGAGAACTGGACAGACATACATAGTTATATCTTGAGATTTGTCTGCCGCGAATTTTCCGGGCATGGCACCAGGGACTGAGTGTGATTTTACGATGAGTATATTGTGTTTTCAGCGAACAAATGTCAATGGGATAGGTGAATTAATATTCACATAATTGACTATTTACAAAAAGTTTGAAAGGAAGAAAAGGTACCTTCTGATTCGAAGAAAGGTTATCCTCCTGTCAAAATATTAAAGAAGGATGGCTTAGACCTGTGCAAAAACTGGCGCAGAATTATACTGTTGTCTACGCTAAGCAAAATACTAAGTCGCATCATCCTGGAGAGACTAAAAGATGTATTGGATGCAGAACTCCGTCAGCCGGAACAAGTTGGATTCCGGAAAGGCAAATCATGTGTAAATCAAACAGCACAGCTACACATCGTCATCGAACACAGAATAGAATGGCAGTCAAATCTCAACCTCAGTTTCATCGACTTTGAAAAAATCTTCGACAGAGTTGATTGAGAAGTTATTTGGAAACTACTTCAACACTATGGCGGCGTGCCTCAAGTCTTTATCATACTCATTCAATAGCTATATGACAATTCCACATGTCAAGTGGTCCACAATGGAAAACTCAGCGAAGTCTTAGAAGTGAAGACACCGATGATATTCTTAATTGTGGCGGACTGGATTATGAGTCAGACTGTTGGGGTCAGAAGACAGGGATACGTTGGACTATGGAAGATACGGATTTCGTGGACGATTTATTTCTGAAGTCACATATATTCGAAGACTTACAGGTGAAAACCAACAAGTTGTCAGAAACAGCAAAGAGATGACTCTGGGTGGACATAGAGAAGATTGAGGTCATGAAGATAACCAACAAACACTAATCACTATCAAAGGAAGAAATTTGAAAGAAGTTGCTATCTTCATTTATCTAGGAAGCCTCCTTTCAACTACAGGCGACAGAACGGATGAAGATGTCATAAGCAGCCAGAATCGGAAAGGCAAAACAAACCTTCATCACTCTGAAATCAGTTTGGAAGTCTACTGCATTCAGCATATACAACAGGTTTCGCATTTTCTGCACCAATGTTAAGTCAGTCAGTTCTTCCTAAATGGGTCAGAAACTTGCACTGCGTGTCACGAAAAGTATTTCAAACAGACCACTGAAGACTTTTATCAACAACTCTCTTTGATGGCTCCATACTGAAGACCAGATGTCTAGCCAGAAAGAACTAGCAACAAGCAATTCCGACAATGCAACGAACTAACCTAGAACTTATTGTTTAACAGATATGTAGAAGGAAGAGGAGATGAATAGGACACACGCTAAGGAGATCATCGAATGATATCGACCACAATGCAGGGAATCGCTGGGGTGGAACCCGAATGGGTGACGACGAGTGCGGTATTGATCCGAGGGTGACATGGAGGAGATCATGCGGGGAGGAGAGATGAGAGACTGCACAGAACAGAGTGGAATGGAGATGTGCTGTTAAGCACCATGTTCCACTCGGAACCCAAGGGAACAATAATAAAATACTGTCTTCCTGCCAGTGAATATCGATGTGATTAGTCCATTAATGTTCACATAACCGATACTAGGTAGCGGATACTGATCGCGGAATTTGTATTGTAACCTCATAAAACCCATTGAGCAGTTGTAAAATGGTAAAAATGACTGTTAGATTCAGAATCAACGATTGAATGAAAACACGTTTACCACTAAGCCTATTAATACATCAAAAACCACCCATATTAACTTCAAACTGGAAGTTATGGTGGCTAAGGACTGACTGACTGGCTGATTTCAACATAGAACTTTGCACAGAAGTGCAGCACTTCGAGTTGTCCCACTCCATGTACCACACAAAGGAAGACAAAGGAGACAAAAACAAAAAGAGATTCGAAAGAAGGATAACAAGCAGAAATGTGAAGGAGAAAGAAAAGTGACATGGAAGAACGACATGGTTTAATGGATATGAGGGATCACGAAGAATAAATGCATTTGCGCCATTGAAAACGACCTCGAACCATATCACCAATAGTCTCCAGCCTTCATTGGTTCTTAGAGTCGCGAGGACTCCAGCCAACCAAACGGTCTACACCTCCCTGCGCCGCTGGCTCAAACTAACTGTTAAAGGCAATTAATACTAAGAATAAATACTAAACCACATAAGTGAAATCACATTAAAAGAGCTACCGACTGACCGAACACTTATTCACTGATTTGTAGTTCACCGTGTTGTCGGCCTAAGATTTCAGTGGGCTGGGCTGTGCATAAAATCATACTGCGCTCAGCTATTTTCAGTAGTTTCCAATACTATGGAATCTAAAACAGCTAGTGCTTTGAATAATTTAAAGAAACCCAAGATCCTTCTAGTATTCCTTGATAATAAGCAATGGACATGATTTCAAAAGACTTCCGTGGTATAACTATGAGGACCTCCCTTTTTCATTGAAAATATACATTACGAGCGATAAAGAAGGAAGATATGTAGTGTACCTTCCAAAGCTTTAAAATTTTTTGTTTTAATGGGCACACATCTGGACAGGCTCGAATGACATTTTGGGCTTTTCTACTGTGCTGTTAACACGAACATTCACGGAGTTTGTAATTCAGCCATACCAGCTACATAAGTTCTAAAACTATGTCCTTGAATAATCTTAACTAATTAACTGAGTCTTCTTGATTTGCTTTACTTACTTTACTTCGGCTATCTCCTACGGGAGGATGAGCCGGCTTCATGAACATCTCGAATCATCGCTGCCCAGGAGCGGCGATCTGATGCAACGTTTTGCGACAGGGTTATCCAGTTAAGAGAGTTCATGAAGTTTCATGGGAATTTGGTACGAGTGATGTCCCCAGAATCGCTCGGCCTTTTGTTTGAGAGTGCAGCTCTAGCCTTTACACAACCAAGTGTGACCTACAAGGCAGTAGGAGTGGAGTGGGGAGTCCACTATCCATTGGCAGCCGGTGACCGGAGTTCGGTTCATACGCCTTTTTGAATGGGGCCAGACATCCAGGACATCCAACAAGCCCTTTGTCCATACGTCTGCCGATGAGCTCCAGTGAGCTTCATACGCCAGTCATTGGAGGTTTGGAATCAGGGTTTAGCCATCTCCCCTAGACTGTCATCCAATGGACAGTCAACCCGGTGAAGAGCGCCGGGCATCCGCTTTCGCCCTCTCACTTTGGTGAAAAACACCTCCGCCACGTGAAGGCAGTGAGTAGGACTTCCTCAGGAGAGGCTATGTAAGACGCCTGGTCATATGGGAGCATTTCGAGAGGTGTGCGAAGGGTGGCCAACCCGCAGCGCAAGGCACCCACCCCCGACCATCCTGAGGCTTTGGAGGCTGATTTGCGTTTTGTTGTCAGTGCTTACAAGTTAGGTAGAGTACTGATTTATTGGGCAGTTAGACAAACTACGCTCGTAATAAGAGCTGGTATAATGTAGCTAGCCCCCATAGCACTACCAGTACTTTACTGATACATCAAGACTGATTGAAATTCGTATATATTTTAATATTAATTTGCAAGACAAATTAACTTCACTTACCAAGCATTTACTGGGTAAGCATCGAAATTTCCATCTTTGCATTGACAAAACACAAAGTATTCTACATTCTCCGATACACTACCCTCTCGAACTCCCCTGAAACGACGACGATTAGCCTTGCCTTTCCCAACAGTCATTAGCCACGGCTGATCGTCTGGTTTATAGCTTTCTCGTACAACACCATATTTCTTTAACCTCGCTTCTTCTTTAGCTTCACGGCCAAATTCACTACCAGCCCCAACGTCTGGCATTTCGGTTGTTCCGTACAAGCTTCGGAAAGCTTTAAGGTTATTTTCGCGTTGCATAAAGACCTCAGGACCTGATGACAAATCAATTCGATCAGCTGCATGGAAACGCAGCACACTGAAACGCTTATCTTTCTTGTTTGGAACCCTAACCTAAAATGTAAACAGACTGCTGTGTTAACGCCAAATACATACATAAGGGCAGAAAAACTTAAACGTCTTACTCTAAGATGCGCATTGAGTTGTAGCTCATCCGAATACATATTTTAAGAAACCGCTAAGATCCCGGTTTCAAACCACTTTTTGGAGACGATCAACTTCTCAAATTGTGTATACCTTTCTTTAATAGCCCAATACAAGGAAATGTTAACCCTATCAAAGCTTCGTTGATATTTTACATAATTAATATATTTTCTCAGTGAAACTAGGAATAATAAGTGAAAACAAGTTATAGAAGCAAACAATAATATAATACAACTTACAAACGCAATACAGATTTGTCCTATAGGCTATAAGCCATACTTGTTTTTTTTTCACGTCAAATATTAATACTCAGATATCCGGGCCAAAGATGAAGACAAGCAAATTATCTACTATTATCACTGGCATAATATAAGTATCCACATTGATTTAAACACATCAAAGTGATAAATAAAAGGAAACAAATGATGCTACGTTTTCTGTGTACATAAATGAAGCCATTGAAGAGACTAAACACCGTTTTATGTGAATTTCTTAAGAAAAAGCAATTATTTTCTTCTTTAACAGTTAACTTTTTCGATAATGAATACTAGTTTTAAAAATCCTATAAGCGTTACTTAATTAAACAGTATATAGTGACAATAAGATGCTTGATGCCATCTATCGATCTATCTATCCTCAGTCTGCAATTGTTAGACGATGTGACAGACCTAAACAAATCTACTCTTACCTTTTACTCGACAACCATAGAATGCTTTTAGGTGAATTTCGACTCCTCAACGTTTCCTAAAAGCAAAAATATTATTTGATCCCCTAATTTTACGACTTCTATACCCTTCTACGGATTGTACTGAGACAGAATCTTTGTTAATTCAGTCGTAGATTTGCACCTGCTAAACTGGTTCAATGCATAACTTGGGAGATTTCAATGTTATTAAGCTTAATGTAATAGATGTATACTTGGTTAGTGGAGCATTTTCTTAAGATCTATATTTCAAACGAAGCAGTTTACCTGCCTAAGAAACTACTTTAAAGCAATGTATCATATTTTAAGTCTGCTCATTAACATTTAAAGTGATGGTGTCATGAGTTGAGTTACAAGCCACAAATATGAGTAGTACAACGATACGAAAACAAAACAGGGTGGAACAAACACTATTAAGACATGCTCTACATTTCATAGTAAAAATCCTTTGAGGAAACCCAGGTGCAAGTTAGTTAACTGTAATGCGGCGCGCATGCTGTTTATTAGCTACTTATACTACCTGGTTAATTCAAACTCGATAAACGCAATAGATTTGAGGGCCGAAATTATTTGGTAAGAAGTCAACCACTTAGATCGATGAACCACAGTTCTGCAGTAAACTAAGCTCCCCATCAACAATAAATAATTTTAATTAAAAATGAATTCATTTAACTTAGGCAATTTAAACACCCAATCGAAAATATTGGATTATACCTGCATTTCTCTTATTATATTGCGTTGAGACGTTTGCTTTTCCTCTGTCTGATTTGTTATTGGCACTTTCGAATTTCCAGCCAAACCACTGAGTACGGCACTACTCGATTGGATAGTCTGAGGTTGAGTGGAATGTGTGATGAGATTAGTCACCTTTGCAGGCGATGCTGTTGAACTACTTTGCGGCTGAGATGTTATGGAACTAGGACGTGATGCATTCGATGTCGACTGAATGGTAGATATTTTTAATGGACCGATAGGAGTGATTTTCAAACCTGTGGTAGAAGCAGCAGTTACATTCACTGGAGTGGATGAATTGCCAAGAGGTCGTATAACAACAACAGAAGCCGTAGAAACAACTGAATCACGTGGAGCTGTAATGAGATTGTGCGCTGGACGAGCATACTGAATGCCTTTATTTGGGGGCAAACGGGAAACAACTGTGATATTTTGTGCTTGAGAAACTTCTGATGTTATTGGCGGTGCGACCTTCTCCACTCTATAATTAGGTTAATTTAAAAACACAGTTGACAGCACAAGTCTTTTAAATGAGAGTTAGTGAGTTTTACGTATCAGTTGATACGAAAAAGTACTACTTCAAAGATCATACAGAAAATGTACTGAAAAAGGAAATGAATAAGGGTTTTATTATAACTACCATTTATACAATATAAGCTGTTGGCGCAAACTATCCTCCCATTGCTTATCTGTTACCAGTACTCCTTTAGACTTATCCGAATAGCCAGTGTGATTCTTTAAAGGTACTAGTCAGAGTATTCTTTCCGTCTTACATCTGTATGAATACAACTAAAGTGTCAATCTTTTAACATTGTGATTAGCGTAACGTAACCTTAGTCTATCAGCGTATGTTCAGACAAATATCCAGCTCTTGAAGTATGCAGTACTAAGCAATTAGGAGGATAGATTTGGAAAGCCCTGAATGACATTTTCGGAAACAGCAAAAAGGTCTCAATGGACTGAATACATATAATAAAGACAGAAAATAAGACTAATAAACTAGTTGAACGGTTGAAGTATGAATTATCAACGGACTTTAGGCAAAACAGCATTTTAAGCTGAAACACACTTCGAAGGCGGGCAGAAATGCAACCTAACTTAAGTTTACCAAAATGTAAGTCGAAAGAATTACTTGTAGAATAATAAGGATTATCAAGATGTGTGAAGCACACAGGGGATGTGTCTGTGCCATATGCATACACAAAATGTATTGTCAAAATCTTACCTTATAGCAGTGGGATTAGGAACGCCCGACATACTTCAGGTTCTGAAGAATGTCAAAACAGATTATAGATTGATAAAACTGTCCATATTTTTTAAGAGACTGTTCTTTGTTACAGGGACAAAGTGGTATGTCACTTAAGTATTGAATATGTGCACTTTATAGGCCATTTATTAGAAATACGAAACGATGTTTATTAGAACGTCTGTATATAACGCTCCTGGTAGTGAATCAAAATTCCGCTCAAGAAGGACGAAATTTGAATAAGCCGCTTTGTTTATTTCTGAACTTCCTTACGGAGACGTCAATATTGACCTTCAGGTTCTCAGGCTAATGAAATAAAGCTAAAGGAACTCAGTTATGAAACTCGAACTGAACAAAAGGATTAGGTATTGAAATTAAATTAGGTCATATTTGAATTTAAGCACTACTGCACAGTGCATAGGCTGCCAGGTGAGTCAGGTTCCCAGCCAGCATTATTTTCGGGCGCACTGCAGATTTTTTGGGGCAAAACCTTCGGGCGCATTGCAGAACGTGGGACACTGAACCTAAGCCTGCCCCCAAAAAGTCTGCAATGCGCCCGATTTCTGCCCCGAAACGTCTGCAATACGCCCTAAGTCTATCCTAAAAAGGGAAACATAGCTTTCAAATTTAACATTACTGTA
The DNA here is from genome assembly GCA_944472155.2 of Trichobilharzia szidati. Classification (NCBI taxonomy): domain Eukaryota; kingdom Metazoa; phylum Platyhelminthes; class Trematoda; order Strigeidida; family Schistosomatidae; genus Trichobilharzia; species Trichobilharzia szidati. Next base: position 186,426,810 of record OX235271.1, on the reverse strand, counting down.
GTTTTCATCAATTATTATATACTATTATTGTTTCCTTGGCTTTCCAGTGGGACGTATGGCTTCAAAAACGCATCCCTATTTTGTTCTATTTTCTGCTCTCCTCTTCAGCTGAGTCAACGGTTACTCATCATCTCTCGTCTCCTCTAAGCATCATCTCCTGCATGTCCCCCTCGAACCTATGCCTCACTCGTCTTTTCCCACTTGCATTCCACTCCAGCGATGCCCTGCATTGCTGTAGATACCATTCAACGGACGTCTCAGGGTATGCCCAATGTGACTCCATTTACTTCTACGTATTTGTTGAGAAGTAGGATCTTGATTTATGCGCTCCCAAACTTTCTTGTTGCTAAATCTTACTTACCGGATATCTGGCCCTTAGTAAGGAGCCATCAATGAAAGCTGCTAGTAAAAGTCTGCAGTGGGCTGTAGGAAATGCTTTTGGTGAGGCGTCCGCCAAGTTTCTAACCGATGCACTATCACTAACTGACATAACAATGGTGTTGAAAAGATGAATTTCGTTCCTTATGATGAGTATAACAGATTTCCAAACTGATATCAGAGTGATAAAGGTTTTCCTTGCCTTTTTGATTCTGGTTTAAAGATCTTAATTGGGTAGACGTTAAATGCCATGTTCTAGTAGCGCTGTTAAAATTTCACTTGGAAATTTTTTTTTGTCAATAATTTTTAATGAAATTGTGTTATATGTCATCTGGATTGATGAGAATTCCCATTTTCTGGCCTGTTATTTTGGTGTCCGCGTCATGTAATCTGACTGCGACACCCTCTAGCATATTGGCTGCAACGATCAGTGTTTCAGGCGAACTGTAGCAAAATATCGCTATAGTGAGAAAGATAGGATAGTTGAAGGGTAATTTCATCTACACAAATAGTCTACTTTATTTAGATGCTGCACCTTTCGTCATGGTATCATTCAATGGAGACTTCACGTATCAGTATATTAATTCAGCCTATTTTCGTGTGAAGAACAGTCCTTTTTGACAAAAGAATTCTATCAGTACTTCGAAATCACCTGTAAATGCTAACAGAACCTTCTGTGGGAATAGAAGTAATCATGTGGATTTGTCTCACCATATGTATATTTGGACAGGAATTATCGTAAGTTGAGAGGTTATTTCTAAGTGGATTTCATGTATATTTGCACTGTTTGGTGTAGTGTAATATGAGTTATGTGGACTCAATGTATAAAAAATACCTCAACTTTATTTATATTGTGCCATTGTCTCCCTAGCTGACTGCTTGGCTAGCAAACGTAGGTGGTTGTCATGATTATTGCAAGTGCAGTGCCGTCGAGAAGGCAATCACTCGTTTAAATTTCCTTACTGTGTCGCTTAGTGCATTAATTCAGTGTATAGTATTATTATACACATGGATTGTGTCTATTATGAGAATTGAATCTAGTCAGCTCTATTACTATCAATCTACTGTCTGTTGTGCCATTCTCACTGGCACTGTAAACTTAATGCTGCACTGTTTTTGATCACCAGTAGTGGTGATGAATTTTTCCTGAATTTTCCATTAACATGAAGCAGTACAGATGCAGTGTCACGATCGAATGTCTAGGTTGCATTATATGTCATTGTTATCCTCATCAACACAACAGGTCTGCGTATCTTACAATATTTTAAGTGTTTCTCTATGCTGCTAACACTGTGCATAGTTGCTTAGAGTTGAAGCATGTTCAGCTTATATTTGATGGCTATAGATTCCTAAATATGAGAATGTAATTTCTGTAGGATTCATAAAACTATGCTCATTAGACATTACTGAGATTATGGATCAATTTCCATGTTACACATTTGCAATACTTCATTTAATGTAAATGTATTCAGTGTGAAGTTGATCTGCAACTAAGGTTAATGAGAGTATGACGCCTCAACAGTATGGAAGCTTCAAAGATTGTCTTGATATTTGCGTGTTATCCTTTAATACTGGAAAACATTTGAGGTCTATTGATGCTTATAGTGCCAATATAAAAACCAGCTGAAAACTACATATACATTTATTTGCATGAGATATTACTTAGTATTAACAGAATCAGTGTATTCAGTGTGTGCTAATATGTAGAATTATCTTTCATAAATTCATGTTGTCCCAGTCCTTACATGTGCTTTATTTTTTTCAGGTATACGGAAGTTGTCGAATATGAAACCAGCGGAAATATCATCCGGGCAAACTAACGTTAATGCTCTTCATCGTGATTTTCTTTTGTAAATTAATGAAATGTTTAATATACTCTTCAATTCTACTTCCTCTAGACTTTTTCAGTGCGTCGCTATACTATGTGCTTTTGTGATAAGTGAATTCGGATCAATGTATGTTAAGCTTAGTTAGAGGGATGGAGATTTACTATAGTATTATGAGACTGTTACTTTAGCCCTTCGTAAGATTTCGTGTCTGTTTCTATACAGTAGCACATTGTAAAAACTAAATAGGATTTAGCAAGTTGAATAATAATTCTGTACTGTTCGATACGCTAAAATCGCCTTATCTAGCCAGTTGCAATTCTGTACACTGTTAAACGCCAAGTATGAAGTACAAATAAATTTAATGACTTAGGCTTGATAGCTACTTCACTAATCTGTTAATATGCAGTGACATCACCAGATAGACCGTTCACTTGACAGTGAGCAAAGAAACAATTTTCATCTATTTCTAATATGCCGTTGAATCATGTGATGTTATCTAATATCCATCATTTCTATAATCAACAACTGCGGTGTTTGCATATCTACTTTATGAATATTAAATAACTTACGCCTTTATGCATCTGATTTCCTCCAGTATTACAACAGTATATCCTATTCATTTGATGTGTGTACGGTAAACAAGGCATTCATACATTCTCCCACAAATACCAAGGTTTCTGGTGTCACAAGTGTTAATGAGAGTTGCTTCCTTGGTTTCAATACAAACCTTTTTTCATCTAGTAAATAAACAATCTCCTCCATCCATCTTTACATACCTTCAAGTTTTACTTTTATTATTTCTATTATATTTATGGTCCTGTTGATTCTTTGTTTTCACTTTCATAACTGCAAACACCAACTTATCTCTATGACTGCTGTAATCTTTGTTTTTTCCCTCACCATATCATGTAAAGAGAACATCATATTCAATATTTTTAATTATGCAAGGATTTGTATACCGCATCGACAATACTGTGTGAAACAAGCCCACGGCAATTTCCACTTGTAGTATTATCATTACCTTAGTAAATCATTATTATTATTAAATGACGTTCTAAAATATCTCCAGTCGTTGAACCCTTCTTGTAGTTCCAGATTGTTTGCCTAGCCTTATTCTTAAAAAATATACAGATATCCTCTCACATATTTAATGAATCTTTTTCCAGAAATGTCGTGCCAGCCGTTTGGAAGGACTTTAAAATTGTACCTGTACCTAGGTCGTCTAATGGAACATGTTTTAAATTTAGACCTATTGCTATTACCTCCCCTATTGTAAAAGCTATGGAAAAGTTACTCTTACTTAATCTTCAACCTTCACTTAAAGCCTTTAACGATCTCAAATGATTCGCCTATAAACACAGTAGAAGTAATTTAGATGCAGCTGCAGTCTTGCATCACAACATTTTCTCCATTATAGTCGTCCTGTACCAATTGTATTTTTGTTTGACGAACTTAATGTACATACGCATACGAAATCAAATATGTCAAGTGCGCGGACTAACTATTCCGGTGTCTTTTAATTCGCATCTACACTGTACTACGATGAACAGCTCTCTATTAGTAGTCAGAAAATGCTTTTAAACTAAATCCTTCCAAATGTCAGACTGTCAATTTCAGTTTCCGATGTAAGAGAAAGTCAGGTGAAGCTGTTAATTCCTATGACCGTTGCAAAATTGATGACAGTGATATAGAGCTCAAGTCTGACTTTAAGTATCTCGGACTAATTCATCAAACAGCGTATAAGCCTTATATGTATATCACACGCATGCATGAGCTAGGTATGCAAACCAAGGTAAACGCTGATATAAGTATAAAACTTGGGCACTGTGGTCGAGTATAACTCCATTATGGATAAGATTTTATTTTGATAAATCAGACAGTGTTGTACAGTTATATTAACTGATGACGTTTCGAGCACAAACGCTAGCACGGTACACTCATTATTTAAAAAACTAACTAATATGTAAGAACTACGATTTGACCGGCTTTACAACGTTTAATATATTTAGACACAATAGACATACACTGCTTACTTCTATGACGCATTACCTAAAGCTACCCCCTTGCTACTACCTAAGTGAGCAACTCAACGTTATCTTTGAATTACAAAGTAAAAGCGGACATCCTGAGAGATTTCTGGGTAAAAAGATCGTCTCCTAGTCGAGAAAATAAACATATCCTAATCTCTTCACGAAAGCGTTTAGAGGTATTTATCCTATCGCCTCAAATGACTCACTATTTGCTGTCATTTAAAAAGTAAAAATAAATTTATCGAAGGCAGTGTGCTTATGGTTTCTAGATATCATAATGCACCATGAGGAAAAAGCATTCTCCATAGGGTTATAGCAATTAGATGCGCGATATAAATCCGAAAAACAACGACTACGATTCTCAATCACAAAACATTCTACTTTGCTACCTAATCGTCTCAATAGATGCTTCGCCAAGAAAAAGAAGACCACTGGTTCAAGGAAAATTTATTTAAAGTTTTCTTATAAATCATGGGTAACCGTGTTTATAACCACGGAGAAATCACAAGCATCCGAAAAATAGGAATTTCATTATTTGAACTGAAACAAGCAATTTGTAACCAGCCAGTTTTTTCACCCCGAATAATAATCACCTTCTCAGACGGTTGTAAATTCGAAAAAACCACCGATTGTAGACCAAAATCCGAAACGTTATTCTTGCTAGTTAAATTCTTACCGAACACTCACCAGATCATCGTACGTTATCCGCTTTTCAAATCGTTTTGAAACAAATAACATGGTTGTTAACACCGCGTTTACTACAGGCAGTCCTAGTTCGTGCGTTTGGATCTAGTACGCTAGGCATTAACAATCATTTAGGGATTTCCTATTGCTTCCTAATTTTGCTTCCAAAAGTACATCCAAACACCACACATTCATGCTTCACATTTGGCTCATCCTTGCTTGATTTTGATTCTCTCACAATATACCTGATTTTTTAGCTGACAACAGACACCTTGTCGAAAAGCTCCAAAGCTTTTTAAACTTCAAACCAGGTTCTAAATTCTCTGGGTTTAATTGGTTCCTCGAAAACTTTGCTAATATCAACCCTGATGGTGCTCTCTTCACCTGATTCATTCGTAGATTGTTGCATGCTGTAAACATGAACGTGAGAGACATTTTTTTCCAGATTCCTACATATTAAGTAACCAACTGAGCCAGCAGCAATAACGGCAACCAAAGTTGAACTGGAAACAACTGCTTCCGCAACCCAAACATGCTCATGCGCATAATTTCCAAAACTTCTAGACAGTACTAGTTCGTTATTAGCGGAATAACAACTAAAAACCTGAAACCACACATGAATGCAACGTATGAAACAATTACAATGAAATGAATGCACTGACCTGCTGGTAAAAACTTTCGAAACAAACGAAATAACTAATTTTAACAGAAACGGCAACAATAATGAAGTGATACGCAACATTTGTAAACAATGTGCATCAAGATAAGTTGTGAATAACTGTTGGATAAACGGAAAAACCAATATGTAAACGAACAGCTACGGAACTGCAACCCAACATGGCCGACCAACATGGACGAAAATGACCTTTGAGCGTCTCACTCCATAAATGACCTTGTACATGGCGTTTAATTTCTGCCTCTTAATTGATTCTATCGCCTGAAGTTAAAATATGGTAAGTAGACGGCTAAAATTATCCCGCATGTTCAAGGTCATTGATGGGTGAGACGCTCAAAGGTCATGTTAGTCGTCCATGTTGGATTGCAGTTCCGAAGCCATTCGTTTACACATTGGTTTTTACGTTTATTCTGCAGTTATTCACAAATAATCTTGATGCATATTGTTCACAAATGTTGCTTTTCAACTCATTTTTGTTTCCGTTGCTGTTGAAATTAGTTATTTCGTTGGTTTCGAAGGTTTTTACCACCACGTCAATGCGTTCATTTCATTATAGTTGTTTCATACCTTGAATTCATGCGTGATTTCAGTGTTTTAGTCGTTTTTCAGCTATTAATGAAATAGTGCTGTGTAGAAGTTTTGCAAACTATGCACGTGAACATGTTTAGCTGACAAAAGCTGTTGTCTTTAGTTCATTTGCTGGTTGCCGTTATTGTTTCTGGCTCAATTGATTACTTAATATGTTGAAATCCGGGAACTGCAATGTCTTTCACATTCATATTAACAACATACAGCAATCTACGAGTCAATCTGGTGAGGAGAATACGATCAGGGTTGATATTGACAATTTTTCGAGGAGCATATTAAACCTGGAGATTTCAGAACATGGTTTGAAGTTGAAAAAGCTTTGAAGCTATTCGAGAAGCTGAGTATACCATCAGTGTATATTATCAGTTAGAAAATCAAATATTTTGTCAGAGAATCTAAATCAAACTAGGTTGAGCCACATGAGAAGTATGAATGTGTTGTGCATGTACGTAGTTTTGGAACTGATTTAAACTTGAAAGCAATCAGAAACCCCTAAATGGTAAGCGTTACCTATGTTTAATAATGCCCAATGTACTAGATCCAAATACATGGACTAGGACCGTCTGTAGCAAAGCCAGTATTAACAGCCATTCTGTGTGTTGCAAAACGACTTAAAAAGCGGACAACATGGTGATCTGGTGAGTGTACGAACTATCCCAGCTAAAGGTAATACTTTCATTAGCAAGAATAACGTTTCGGGTTGTGGTCTACAATCGGTGGTTACAACAAGCTGAGAAGCTGATTACTATTCCTGGTGAAAATATTGGCTGAATACAGATTGCTTGTTTCATTTCAAATAATGAAATCCTTATTTTTGGATGTTTGTGATTTCTCCGTTGCTATAAATACGGATGACCATGATCTTTAAAAAAACTAAATAAATTTTCCTAGAACAATTGGTTTTCTTTTTCTTGGTGAAACATCTGTTAATACGATCAGAAGATTAGGTAGCAAGTAGGATGTTCTGTGATTGAGAATCGTAGTCATCGTGTTTCGGATTAATATCGCGCTTCTAACTGTTATAACCCTATGGATATAGGCTTTCCCTCATGGTACATTATGATATCTAGAAGTCATAAGCACAATATCTTCGGTAAATTTATTCTTACTTTTGAAGTGACTGCAAATAATGAGTCATTTGAGGTGATAGGATGAATACCTCTAAGCGCTTTCGTTGAGATTATGGTATATTTACTTTTTTCCGAGTGGGAGACTATCTTTTTACCAAGAAGGTTCTCAGGATGTGCGCTCTTACTTTGAAATTCAAAGATAACGTTAAGTTGCTCACTAAGGTATTAGCGAAAACCACTTTAAGGTAACTACATAGCTCTAGGTAATACGTCATAGAAGTAAGCAGCGTAGGTTAATTGTGTTTTAATATATTCAACGTTGTATAACTGGTCAAATCGTAGCTCTTACATACTAGTTAGTCTTATAAATAATGAATGCACCGTACAAACGTTTACTTTGATTTGCATACTGAGCTCATAAGCATTGTACCTGCATGTGGTATACATTTAAGGCTAGTAATCTGTGTGATGAGTTCTGCGAAACACGGTGCTATCATGCTTAAAGCAAGAAGAATAGGTCAAGTATAGGTAAGATGCACGAGCTGCCAAACTGTAAGAGTAGGGGATAAGTTATGCTTGAGTGCCTTAACTTCTCAATGTGAACAGTCAGACGAAATATTATTTTAGAAATCGCTAAAACATGGGAATACCAGGATTGGTCGGAAGAAAGAGTTAATCCAAGATACTTAACGTCCAACTTGATTTCTGTATCACTATCACCAGTTATACGACGGTAATGGGAATTAACAGCTTCAGTTAACTTTCTTTTACATCTAAAACTGAAATTAACTGCCTGACATTTGGAAGGATTTAGTTTAAGGCCGTTAGACGAAGACAATTTCCTAATTTCTGATAGAAAGCTGTTCATTTTAGTACTGTCTAGCTGGGAGTTGACAGATACTGAAACAATTAGATCATCGGCATACTTAACAAAGTAGATATTCAAACACTGTAGTTGTTGACCATAGAAATGATGGATATTAGATAAGATCACATGATTCAACAGCATATCAGAAATAAATAAAAATTGTTTCTTAGCTCGTCGCCAAGTAGACAGTCTATTTGATGATGCCACTGCATATTAACTGAATAATGAAGTAACTATCAACTCTAATTTACTGCATTTACTTGTGCTACATACTTGGCGTTTAGCAGTATACAGACTTGCAACTGGCTAAATAAGGAGACTTTAGCTTAACGAACATTGCGAAATTACAATTCAACTTGCTTAATCCTACTTAGGTTTCACAATGTGCTATTTTATAGAAACAGACGCGAAATCCTATGAATGATCAAAGTAACAGTCTCATAATACTGTAGTAGTTCTCCATTCCACTAAGCTTAACATGCATTAATCAGAATTCACATATTACGAAAGCTCAAAGTATGGTGACGCATTGAAGAAGATCAGAAGGAGTAGAAATGAAGAGTATATTAAGCATTTCATTAATTTACAAATGAAAAATCTGATGAAGGGTATTAGCGTTAGTTTGACAGATTGACATTTCCACTGATTTCACATTCCACAACCTCCATATACCTAAAATATGAAGCACAACATGAGGTTATGAAACATAATTTTATACATTAGTATACACTGATTCTATTAATACTAAGTAAAGTTCTCATACAATTAAAAGTATTTGTAGTTCACTGCTGGTCTTTATATTGACACCGTATGCGTATATAGACCTTATAAGTTGTCCAGCATAAGAGGATTACACGCAAATTTCAAGATAAACTCTGAAACACCCATACTGATGAGACGTCACTCTCTCGTCAATTTCACACTAAATACGTCTACATTAAATGAGATATTGCAAATATGTAGCTTCGAAATTGATCCACAATCTCAGTAATGTCTAGTGAGCATAGTTTTCTGAATCCTACAGAAATTACATTCTCATATTTAGGAACCTGTAGTCATCAAATATAAGCTGAACATGCCTCAACTCTAAGCAACTATGCAGTGTTAACAATATAGAGAAACACTTAAAATATTGTAAGATACGCAGACCTGTTGTGTTGATGAGGATAACAATGACATATAATGCAACCTAGACATTCAATCGTGACACTGCATCTGTACTGCTTCATGTTAATGGAAATTTCAGAAGAAATTCATCTCCACTATTGGTGATCAAAAACATTGCAGTATTAAGTTTACAGTGTCAGATGGTAGATTAATAATAATAGAGCTAACTAGATTACATTCTCGTAATCAACATAAACCGCATGTATATTATTACTATACACTGAATAATTGCACTAAGTGAAACCGTGAGGAAAATTAAACGAGTTATTGCCTTCTCAAAGGGTGATGATAAACGTTATAGTGATATATTATCGCGCAATGTATGGGTTATCGTGTTCACGCCTATAGTGGCGTTATAAGCGTTTATTTTTGTGAAAGTAGATAATATATAACTGGTTTCAGGCTTCTGTAACCGAGAAAGCAACATTTTCCAGTATTGTGTTCGTATTAATGGAAGAACCTGTCATGATATCCCAGAGGATGTATTACTTCAAAAACTCATCGTATATAATAAATTTAGCATAGAAAGACTATTCTTCGCGTTTTAGAGCCGTAATGGTTTGTTATTTGCTAGTTTTTTGAGGATATTAAGGTTGAAAATTAACTATAGGCAGTGGTTGTTCCCATAGCAGTTATTCTATGATAACGAGACATTTGAAGAACTAGCCCACGTACACAAGTTAAATATACGTTTTGAGGATGCCAAACACTTTTTTATAATCATCCGTGATGATTGAAATATTCCATATTACATCGAAGAGAGCATGCGATGAATGAGACAATCTGCTGAATTTCCTGGTTATCGTATCCATTTCGATGAAGTTTCTAGTTAAAATCGCTCAGGTGATTGCAATTTATAACCTAACTTATTGTGCATGTAGAGATGTCATACATTCCTTGTAACCAGCCGTTTAATAATAATAGTATATTCTCATTTTTTACATGAGGGACGCCAGTTTACAGGCATCATCAATATGATAAATTACATATACGATTAGTAAGCATATTTAATAATAGTAATTTAATAAAATACATTTTTTCCTACCTGTGTAGGACACACCAATTGTATACATATATATTTCACATAAATTAAACATTTACATGATTAACATACCGTTTGTACAGGCATGATCATATTCAACAAGTACAATTTGAAATGGAACACCGTTTTTTGACATCAAAAATTGGAAAATTGGAAAAAAAACCTCTAGAAACTTTGTTAGAATAGATTACAATATACTGGTTCAAGTCTAATTTATAGTCTATAATATACTTATAGTCAGTTAAATTCATGCGGGAATTACGAAATGTTGCGTTAATGGAAGGTAAGAAGAGAGGTGATCAACATGTGCTAGAGTACGACATACAGGATACAGGCCTTGTGATCATTGTCATTTTGTCAATTAATAAGGGTTCAAATATTTAAAAAAAAAAACAACTCCACAGTAGAGGGTAAGTACAGCATTATTTTGGTAATAACAGATACAAGGGACCAACTTTGCGATGACAAACAGTACTCAGAATGGAATTTCTTTTGTTGTTCGTTGTGTCTGCCAACAACATTCTGAATAACGCTCAAGTAATAAAAACGTAGAAAGCAGCATTACTGTTCATTTGCAATGCATCAATGCAATACCTTCGAGAAGGAAGAAGAAAACAGAAAGAGAGGTGCAGAGGCAGCCAGCAAATAATAATAATTTAAGCAAACAATATGCGATAAACGCAGGGTTTATTCCCCTACTTTGTTACTAATAATTTAGAGTCATTGAGTTTTATAGTGTTACATACTAACAGTTAGTTCAAGTTTGTGGTAGTAAACAACAACAAAAAAATATAGAATAACAGATTTTTTTAAAAACAAGGGCAAAACGAATAATGATTTTTAGATCTATATAGGATAATGGGAATAGAAAGTGGAGAAGCTAAATCCAAACGCCAAATTACATAAAATATATAGAAGTGAAGAAAAACAAAAAGAGTGATGATACTTATTTATGCTGATGTTCTGATTTATACAGTTAGATGTCCTCCTGAAGTAGAGAAATCGTACCATGAGGTTGTTTTCAAGGAGTTTATACACAAGCTTTGTTATACAGGCAGCTATTATTTTATTTTATTATTTTTTTGAAGTCATTCACACTCAGGAACCTTAGCAATAGAGCGCATTCCCACAGATAAGGGTGGTTCTCTTAAGTCCCCACCATCATATCCGCTGAATAGCGGTCACCACCCTCCCACCTTTTAATCTGCTAGGCCCTGGCGAAATGCTCCTCTTGTTTTTAGAAGAATTTTTTATTGCTAAGTGTCATATAGACAGTTTTCGCCTTCACCAGCTTACTCAACGAAACTCATGGTATGGACGACTACTTTCAGTCAGCCACTTTGTATGCATCGTCCCTAACAGCATTTTAAAAACATATATATACAATAAAAAAGTAAGGAAATCAGAGATTTGCAGTCTACCTTCTAGATTTTAGTTATAAACATATGAAACGAAGGGGCAATATGAAATGGTATGAGAAGAGAAAAATACATAGAAAGACGCTATAGTCAGTTTCAAGGTCATGATGGGTTCCTGCGTCTACTGGTTATATGTTTTCGTGAATTCGTTTTCCATTGAATTTTAAAGGTTTTTTTGAACGTTTTGCTTGTTTTGGAGTATGTAGGTCAGTTTTCTGTCACTGTATGCTACTAGTAAGGTTGTTTATAGGCAGAAGTTCCCACTTATTATGTTGGTAGTTAAGGATTATGGTAAACCTGCAATCATTGAGCTAATTCACGTGCACTATGATAGTATAGTAACACTATTTAATAAATGAACTCCCTAACTGGTTTTCCATTGTTTGATAATGTGATTGAACCAGAACTGTGGGATTGTTTTATCCGCATGACCGGCTGTAATTCATCACCTTGTTCTTCTTAATAAGCATTATCGAAGAATAGGTTAGAATAAGTTTAGAATTGTTGTAAGCCTGGGGTGATTACGGTATAGGCAATAAATCGTATTAGTCGCCGTTACTCGCGATATGCTATGAACTAGAAATCTTCGGCTAATAAAACGCATTACATAAGGCACAGATCGGTGTAATTTGTAACTGACTTGCCAAGCGCTCTCATCAGGAAACAATCAACCAAAGTATGCTTTAAACTGTCGCTCTCAGGCATTTGAAGGGAAAGGAAGTGTAACACAGTTTAGACATAGATGTTTATATTGTGAATACAAATGGAAACAATAAGGTAATGCAAATATTTTCACAAAAATGATCGATTAACAGGGGCACGTCGTAATCTCAAAGTTGTTTGCGGTTCATTTGCTAGCAAAGTGTCCAACCTTCTTGTGAACTCTGCTACTTCCCGCAGTGCAGCATCCGGATTTCTTTGGTTCAGAATGTTGAGACGACGGTTGTATAACTGCCATTTCTTGTGGTGATAACCGACGTCTAGATACATCAATGGACATGAAACTTGCTGTGCATGGATGGTTATGCACTGTTTGGTACTTTGTTATCCTGTATATGTTGGATTTGCGCCGTACTGTAATTACTGATTGACATGAAGTACTTTTGAACCTTGAAATTGTTAAAATTTACATAGACAGTAAACTTACCCTCTGTTCCTAAAGCCAGCACCTCGGGAAGCACGTTTACTTCCAAAAGTGCATTTAAACGTCACATGCTCGTATTCCATAGGACCGGATGGATCCTTTTTACTGGAATCAACCCGATACCATGTGTTGGATTCCTTTCAAAGAAATAATGAACAACTTAGTTAGTACCTTCATAAATGCATCTAAAGCTTCCTTAAATTGCATCCATGTATAAAATACACAGCAAAGCATTATCCTTTGGAATGTAGCTGTTACATCACACAATATAGATGACACATTCCGTGAAGTAGACGCAGTAGGAGTACTTTGCAACATCATTTAATGGTTCTAACAATTCCTAACGTGCACAACACAATGATTTCAAGTAAATGAACAGTTGTATGCATTTCATTGCTTATATACCACTTTTGTGACATAGGAAATTTACTTTATTTATGTTGACCTAGTATGTGCAATTCCCACAGGTCACTAAACTGAAAACTTAAAAAAGTAGATCACTTAATACATACATATATCTACATGTCCAAAATTAGACACATTATACGTCTAGCAATTTTTATTGAATTCTATTGCCATAGTAACAAAAAATTCATACATCCTATTTTGGACTTAAAATAAATGCATCAAAATTATTGTTAACTTATATTCACTTACTAGACATTCCCATATATCTCAATGTACTTTAAATACTACAAATGCATCCAAATAGCGTGTGACTATCACACTACACTCACACCAAAAAAATTAACACGCCGTTATATTATGGTAAGTTAAGACTGACTTTAAACTGACTGTAACTTTCCGTGTCAAAATAAAGAGACTGCCATTTTTACTTATATTTTAGACCAATAAGAAGCCAGCTAGCCAACAGCCAATCAAAATCTGCCTATATCGCTTTTCAAATACATAAAGGTACACAGTTATGATTATATATGCATAAAAAGAGGCAGTAGTTAATTATAATAGATGGTTCAGAAGAATGAAGGATTATAATAACAGAACCGTAAAATAAAAAAAAATCCGCTAATATTTAAAACTCACAGTGAAGTTAAGCTGATTTTTTAGGCAATCCGGCATAGGGCTGGAATTTGCGTAGACGTAGGTGGTATTTACTCACAACATTAGCTAGTCACCAGAGGAGATTTTAGTCCCAGCTATATCCAGGTTGTTTACAACTCAACCTTGAGGTAGAACTTCCACAACACTGAACTGCCCAAAATACAGTTTTGCCAGGGACATTCACCATAATATTTGATTAATTTGACAGTCAGCAGCTGGGATTAAATGGAGTTGAATCACTGAAAAGGTATGACATAAGGTGTGAGGGTAGTTCATGTAGATTCAGTGCAGCTTTCATGGTATATCAGGCTGAGTATTCCACTCCAGGTTTGTATGAAAGGATTGTGAATATTTTGTGATGGTGCTTGCTAGACAAACAATTGAATCAACTAAAAAAGAAAGAACTGAGAACAGCATTAGTGCAACGTTGATTATTTTAAGTGTCCGATAATACTGACCGTTTCTGTTAATGCTTTCGGTGAACAAAGCTGTTTAGGTACGTAATTCAAAGGGGAAAGAAACAATATCACGAATTTTCAGTATGTGGCAAACTGTTTCAAGACTGTTTTCAGAGAAATATTTATTTACTAGATAGGTGAATCGTTGTAATGTGGTGCTATTTTTAATTTCACTTGGCAAGAAGTTCCATGTTTGCCTATATTTGACTGTAAAGAAGTTGGAACGTAATTTCGTGCGACAAAGAATATGACTAAGAGAAGACCCGTTGCTGCGTAGTTCATACGTCGAAGAAGTAAAGTTAAGGTTATTATTGGGAAAGTAAACTATTCCTTTGATTATTTTGAAAAGGAGAATGAGGTTAAGTCGGTGGCGCCTGTACCAAAGGGGTTCGATCTTAAGAGTTGTGCAACGATAGTTGTAGGGGACTTTCAGACTTGTTCCTAGGATTCTACTTGTAAATCTCCTTTGAACACTTTTAATCTTTAGTTTGTCCTTAACAGAGGTGCTGTCTAGGATAAATGGACAGTACTCAAGGAGGGGCCGTATGTGTGTTTTATAAAGTAACATTTTAGATTCTTGTGTTTGAAAGTTATGAAATATAAATCCAAGTAATCTTCTGGCTTTAGAAACTTGGTTGGTGACATAGAGAGAGAATTTAAAGTCAGCGGAGTAACGAAGCCCGAGGTCAAGTACAGAAGGAAAGATAGTGATAGGCTTGTTGCACATAGTTATGTGTGGTGTGGTACGTAAGCGAGCTGGGCATAACAGTCCACACTTCTCCACGTTGATCTGCATCATCCACGACTTACACCATGTCTCAATATTATCAATATCCGATTGGATTTTATGAGACAGATTTGTCACTTCTTGGGTGGTACTGTGGTAGACTATCTTCAAGTCGTCGGCATATAAGAAAGGTCTGCCGTGCTTTATAACATCACAGACGTCATTTAGGTATATTAGAAAGAAGAGAGGTCCTAGTACACTACCTTGAATCACGCCACTTGATATAGGAGTGGTACTGGAAAAAGTGTCGTTAATCTTAACAGACTGGGACCTACCACACAAAAATGAATTGCACCACTGTAAGAGATTGCCAGATATACCATAAGCCTTAAGTTTTTGCAGGAGTAAATTATGACATACTTTATCGAAGGCCTTCTTAAGATCAATATACATAATGAGCACAACGAATTTTTGGTCTGTAAGTCCAGTTATAAAATCGAATAGTTCTAAGTGGCAAGTCATACATGACCTGGACTTTATAAAGCCATGCTGAGAAGGTGTTATGAGGTTTTCTGTCAATAAGAAGTCAGTGATTTTGGTACTGATTATCTTCTCAAGTATCCTTGACAAGACAGACGTTATATTGATCGGCCTGTAATTCTTTACATCATATTTTGAGCCGGATTTAAATCTAGGAATAATATATGTCTGCTTCCATTTAGAAGGATAAACTCCATTCACAAGGGACGTTGAGAATATCTTAAGCAAAAGGAGAGGGAGATCAGAGCCACCATTTTTTAGGAAGGATGAGGGAATAGAGTCAGGTCCAGGAGTATTGGAGAATTTCAATGAACTGATTGCACTTTTTATAACATCAACAGTCAAGCATATATTCGACAGTGTTTTTTCTGTTACAGAGTCAAATTCGATGCATGCGGAAATATCGTGCGTGTATGAGTCAGAAAAGTGCTTGTTAAAGAGTTCAGCTATGCCTGCATCATCCTTAACAGCAACATTATTATGAAGAATGTAAGGAATGTTGCCTTGTTTTTGTTGCAATCTTTTTCGGAAGAGTTTACATAGAGAGCTAATTTTGCAACTACTTTTAAGGGCGACAAGTTCTTCTTTGTAAATTTTACTGGCATTATCTGATCTGATTTTATCATATACCTTTAGGATGCTAATGAGCGAGGAGAAGTCCATAGATTTATTATAGGTTTTACGGAGTCTTCTTAGCTTATTCCTGGTAGCAATCGGTATATATAGTTGATTTACACGGTTGCCTTTGGATGTATACCAAGGGATAGATTCGTTGAAGCAAACTGAAATGTTGGAGTAGAAACTGTCAAGGACAGTATCAATGTCTACCGAGGAGAAAAAGGTATTCCAGTCTTGGCAACGAATAAAAGATTGCGTTGTTTCCCACTTAGCCTTTGAAAAGTCCCTGACTTTTACTGTCCGACGACGGTCTTTGCCTGACCCATTTGCTGCTAGGTTAAAGGTGGAAATGACCGTGTTGTGGTCGCTACCAGGGAATAAAGGCCCAACTCGAGTGCTGACGGGAAGGATGTTGTGTGTGAAGATTAGATCCAAGATGTTGGATTTACGTGTGGGGTGATTCACATTTTGTGTCCATCCATAGAATTCAACCGAATTTATAAAACGATCAGTGTATTTAGGAACATTTAGCCTATTCCACTGGATACCAGGCATGTTAAAGTCGCCAGCTATTATTTTATAGTCAAAGTTTAGGGAGGAGACGTGTTCGAAAATTTCACCCAAATGGTTCGTTGTATTAATATCAGAATTGGGCGGGCGGTATATACATCCCAATAAAAGTTTTGTATTGAAGTTAGTGTTGAGTGTAACCCATACTGCGTCTGTAAGTGAGCAACCCAAATCATCAACTTCTACAGCGTGGAATTTGTTGCTAACAAAGATAAGACAACCACCACCACGTCCTTCTTCTCTGCCATGTCTAAAGTGTATGTATCCTGGTGATTCTAACAGTCTGTCATTGAAGTCAGATGGTAACCAGGTCTCGGTAACTAACAGTACAGAAGGCATACAAAGTGAAAGTAAGGAGTGAAGGTATGGAATTTTATTGCAGATAGAACGAGCGTTTATAAGGAAAAGAGTAAATGATCTTTGATCAGTGGTAAGGGCTGAGGCAAAGTGAAGGAGATGATGATGTGATTCAGCTGAGGTTAAATGAAAATTAGATGACAGTCTGACCGGTACATCGAGTGTTCGGTCCATAAAGCCTTCATCGTTTTCGTTAAGGTTCTGTGAAAAAGGAGATGGTTTCCATGGTAGATCACTCAGTTCACGATCGCATGGAGATAGGCATACGGAAACTGGGGTATCCTGGGTGTCTGAAGAGGGCACATTTGAGAGTAAGGAAACAGACTGTTTGACATCAGGTTGATTGGTGGCATTACTGCCGGGTGCGGAAAAGAGAAAAAATGGTGAGGGGATTGATTAGTTGGAAAGTTGTAAAGACTGTTTTGGTGTCGGGGGAGTGTGTTTCTGGGGAAGTAGCATTTACTGGGTGGATCCCCAAGGAGGCTATGCTGAAAGTTTAGGCGATTGAGTCCATGTGGCTGTGCACCAGGAATATGGGCATAGTTATATTTGGTATTACGCAACCTTATAGTAGAAGTTGGGTAGCTGCAACTGGTTGTATTAAAATGGTGAGGAAAAGAGAATGAGATAGGTTGACTAGTGTCAGTTCTATTTGATACCATAGACGTCCTTTTGGGAGATTTAAGCGTATGAGTAATAAGAGACGCTGAATCAGGCTTGACGGAGTGTATGCCAGGCATAAGAGTTTTGTTCCTTACATTTTTATTCGGAATCTTAGAGCTAGATGTGAAGATATTACAAGGGTTTTCGATAGTTCTAGCATGGCGAGTGAGATTTTTATTGATATCTTTTGCATCAATTGAGTGCTTTTTAGGTTGTTTAACAACTGAAGAAATACTAGATTTAGTATTGGTAACCATATCAAGCTTCATTTTAGGGTCACTAGGTGGAGGACTTCTTTTAAGGTTTGGGTGGTGTTTTGTATTGACATCAGTGGGGCCGGTTGTATCCTTTTGGTGATTTATTTCATCTGCTGGGATACTTTGTTTGGCACGACGCTGAATTGGTGTCCTGTCGTGAATAATACGTACATTTTTAAAGCTACTTGCTTTCCTAAAGAGATGCTGGTTATTTACAAAGCGACTAGCATCCACAATGCTATTAAACTCGAACATTATTGGACAAGATGTATTAGCTGAAGATTTACGCAGTCGTTTGCAGGTACAGTGGGAATCTGGTATTTCGCATGCCTTTAGAAGTGCGTTTTTCAGTGTTTTAATGTTCGTACTGTCGGGCACATTGAAAACAATTGCATTATACATGCACTGAACCCGCTTGATCACTTCCGTGGAAATATGGTCTATAATTCTCTCACAAGACTGTAGCGTATCATAGTCAGGATAGTCAGCAGGCTTTATCAGATACCTAAGGGGTAAGAGATCATGGACTAACGGAAGGATGTTTGTGCTATCCAGGCTATTGGCTTGGTTGGATGTGTTTTGCGTAGGCAAGGAGCAATTTGTTTTTTCAAATTTGGCATTAGGTTGGTGTCCACGGGTCGCTGATGACCGACGGAAATTCTTGCGATGGGGGGCTTTATCGTTAACAGTAGCGGTGGTGCTGCATTCTGCCCTCTGTGCCGGCATATGTGTAGCCTGCTCAAAAGCATCCAATTGAATGGAACTAGATGACAGTAAATCTGCCTGTGTATTGCAATGATTATCAAGGTCAACGTCTAAGGTTACTAAGCATTTGGGGGAGTTAACATTTCTTTTGACACAGTCAAAAGATTTGATATTAGTATGTATCGATGATAGTGAGGCCACATGTGTGTTCGGACCTTCTGACTGACAATCCTGAGTAGGGCAAATGGAGGGTGTATATTCAACCACGTCAGAGGAGCCAGTGTCAGGCTTTTTATTAACAGCCAGTGTGACTTGGTAAGAGTCCAAAATGCTTGGCTCCCAACCTGTACTATTGCAAATATCCCTGATAAAATCATTTATAACGCAAGAAGGTGAAGAGGTAATGGTATCCGATTTTGACATATTTAGCACCTGTGTCAGATCAGGGGAAAGTGTAGTGCCATGCTGTTTAGGCTTGCTAGATTTATGTCTTTTGCTGAAGTTTTCAGCCGATAATGAAGCACGACGCTTCGATAGCTTAACTGCCATTTTGTATAAATTCAATACAGAACTGTCGGACTGCAAGTATATGAGACTTAGGTTGTTTGATTTTATGTCAAAACAAAAGACAGGAGTAATATGGGCACTGAGAGTCAGATGCTCGATGTGGTAATACCTTAATCAGTAATCTGAAACAGTAAAAGTAGCAAGGATAATATCCTGTGACTATAAAGGTAAGTTCAGATATAACACAAATATTTCTATTTGTATTAGTAATCGGTGACACTAAGGATATATCCTGAAAAGTGGGAGTACTAAACAGAATAATAAAAACGAAAACCACGCGGAAAAAAACGACAAACTTCGAACGAGGCGCGAAGTAAGACCAGTATGGTTAGCATCATACATTGCAAATGTGTATTATCATTTCAAGTACTACATAGCTTCTTGTATTTATTTTGTAAATATACTTTTAATAATGTATTATTCATAATTGCATTCTATACCAATTTGCAGCTGCGCCAGATTTTCTTCAGTTCCTAAAATACCGTTCAAGCATTTGAAGGCATAGCACTGACACAAATATATGTTGTTTATCGATTGGTCATAACTATCATCGGGAAATGGAACGAATTTCGGGTTGTCGCTCAACTTCGACGGTGACCTTCGTGAAATATTTACAAATTAACATTTATAAGAATCTGTTCTGATTGCTTGTACTATAACTCAACAATATGAACTTTTTGAAAAAGTGATAATGTATGCTAATTAACAATTGTAATTCGTAACATAATTGATCGTACCTGTAAAAAAGGCATGCATTTCATGTAAACTTACCCGTTTATACGAAATATATAAATTATTATTATTAATTGGATGCACCTACAGAGCACCTGGCACCTTTAGTAATTACGAGACCCAAATTATTAATACTCTGGAACAATTATCCACCCTACACTACGATCATAAGATCCTATGTGGAGACTTTAACTTACCAGAAATCAACTGGGATATACCCACAGGCCCAACTAAACTTGATAAGTTCTTAGGCACACTGGATATACTTGGCTGGAAACAGACTGTCACAACCCCTACAAGAGGTAACAACGTACTAGACTTAATCTTCTGCCACAATATAAGTCCCCTTTCTACCCTAGTAGGTTCTGAGTTTCCAGGGAGCGACCACAAAACAGTGCTGTGTGCACTGCCACTTCCGTCAGGTAGCAATGCAACCCATACCCCTACTTCACAACAAATAACTTACAGGAACTACAGTAAGGCAGACTGGACTCTAGTAAAATCAATGCTTAGATCCTCAGAATGGAGTGAGTACTTCTATACTGATAGCCTCTCGAAAGCTCTAGACATCTTTTACTATGACTCCAACACATGCTTAGATGCTGTCATTCCATTTCAAACACTAAAGTTTTCCCCACATAGAAAGACATTCATAAAGCCAAAGGATCATAGGAAACCGAAAAGACTGTCAACAAGTTACTTCAGGCGACACGACTTTAGTACACTAGGGTCAATACTTAGTACTCTTAGCTCCATCTCGCAAGCTCATAACTTGCGTATGAGAAATGAAGAATGCACCGCACTAGCCAGCACCACCAGAGTAGGTGCTCTCACAGAAATCCCAAAGAAACGAATGAATCGCCAAAGGCATAAAATTTCTCTCCTTATAAACAAGGGCAAACTATACAGCAACCATGCAGACATGTGTGAACTGTTTAACGAGACGTTTGCAGCTAACTACCTTAAGCCTACAAGTCCACTTCTCGGTTTACAATCTACAATAGAACTCCCTTCATCTTCGACGCTGAAACAAATCACTACAGTTCATTTCACTTATTCTAATATTAACCAAGCCATTAATACTCTTAAAAGCTCTAGTAGTGCCGGTTTTGACGGTATACCATCGTATCTTTATAAACACGGTGGTTCTGACATTTCTGTTTTATTACTTAAGATTTTTACAATGTCCCTAGAAAGCCAAACCTATCCAGATAAATGGAAGACGACATTTATAGTACCTAAACACAAATCCGGATCAAAAACTGAAGTTAACAACTATAGGCCAATCAATATTACACCCATAGTATCTAGAATCACTGAAAGAATAGTTAAAGATGATATCCTCAAACATATGCTCAGCTGCAATATTCTAAGCCCAAACCAACATGGATTCCTAAAATCCAGATCATGCATGACATGTCACCTTGACTTCTCTAACTATATAACTAGCAGCCGTGACAAACAACAACTCGACATATCCAAAGCCTTTGACCGCGTTGACCATTTGCTTCTAATAAATAAGCTAAACTCCTTAGGAATAAGTAACCCATTATTAGGATGGATTGAATCATTCCTTAACAATAGGTCCCAAGTAGTTAGACTGGGTTCTGTAAACTCTAAACCTAGTCCAGTCACTTCTGGAGTAGTTCAAGGTAGCGTCTTAGGCCCCCTCCTATTCACTCTGTATGTCAACGACATATGCAGCTGTTTCTCACTTGGCAAACCATTCATCTTTGCAGATGATCTTAAAGTAGCTTACACATTCCACTGTGATGACTTAGGGTACTTTCAGAAAGCTGTTCAGGAAGAACTAGATCGAGTAACTGCATGGTCCTCCACATGGAACCTAAAATTCAACCTTAAAAATGTGGTTGGATATGCTTCGGTGCACCCTCAATAAATATCAAACTGGTACTTGAATCTCTTGACTTGCCTAAACTCCAAAGTGTTGTTGACCTAGGACTCAGGTACTCTAGCGACCTGACATTTTCTGAGCAAGTGGCTACACAGACGCGTAAATCGAGGATGCTCTTAGGATGCATACTCAGGAACTTCCAAAACTACGAAGCGAAACTATTATTATATAAAACTTGCGTCAGACCACTACTAATGTTTATATTCTGCAATTCTTGGCTTCTGAGTATCTTTCTGCAAGTGAAGAAGATAAAACATTTATTAGTGTTATAATATAGGTTTTGTTTTTATTACATCACCATGCCACTGAATAACGTTTGAAATTACCGCAACTCTAATGACAAACTGGCCAATCACAAGCGACTATGATTACATCACTTGTTGATCTTACTCGCGGGCTCAAAGAATTACGGTCGTTGACATGCTGCCGACACGCTACCCTCAGGTCTCAATTGGAGTCTCTAAATTTAGTCCAAACCAATTTGGGTACATGGTTTCCTCGAGATAGTCGCATTATCCCAGTCGGAGAAATTTTCATACCTGTGATTTGTGGGTAAAATGTGGACACTTTCCTCTTCAAAAATGGGTACATTGGAAAATAAAGTGGACTACTTTCGAAAGTAACATGAGCGAACAGGGAAAATGAGGGCAATTGCTTTCTGGGGACATTTTTACACAGGACAATAATATTAGCTCACACAATATAAAAGTTAGCATCACGGGAATAGTTAGTTTGTGCACCGAAATAACTATAATTACTAAACAGAATATAAACGTATATATACACATTAATCACCCCCTAAGTACTCCACTTGCTTTCTTTTGCGTTGTCGTTGTTTGTCTTCTTTTTTCTCTCACCATTTCAGCTTCCATTTAACTTTTTGAATGAGAACGAAGAATGTAGATATTTGCCCATTTACAATGACAAATTATCTGCAAAGATTATTGGTCCCATAACTTACAATTCCCTTGTGAATTACGCATTGCCTTCACCAACGACGCAACCTGGATTACAGTTGTGAAATATATCTTTATACCAATAAAAAGTATTGATTTATAATACTTCATGAATGTAACTTATAACATAACTGATCTTGTCTGCAAAATAGCTTGCATTTATTGAAAACACCCGTTTATAAGAAAATATAAACTGTCATTATTATTAGTCTACCTTGAGTACTATTCACTTGTGATGTTACGAAGAAAATGCTGACAAAAGTATACAAGTGCATTACTTATTTTAAATTATTATCAAATTTGGATATAAATCAAGAATAAGACTCGATGCCGTACACACCAAAGTTATATGGAGGAATTACTTCAAGCTTTATTTTTTCCCAAGTATTTGTAATCCATCCAAAACATACTTGGGTTTTTTTGTTAATGCGAAGACAATATTTCTATATTTCTTGATGTGCTCCATTGAATGACTAGTTATCATATTGTTCCCATAGACAAAATGACTGCAACCTTATAATTTTACCATGAACCAAATTTATGTAATTTAAATAATACTTATCCGTGCCTGTACAATTGGTGTGACCTACACAGGTAGGAAAATATGTATTTTATTAAACTCCACCCCCGAAACTTAACCAAAGTGCTACGGAAACCTCAACGCACAAACATTAAAAATAAATAAATAAATAATAGTATATTCTCATTTTGTACATGGGGGACGCCAGTTTACAGGCATCATCAATATGATAAATTACATTTACGATTAGTAAGCATATTTAATAATAGTAATTTAATAAAATACATTTTTTCCTACCTGTGTAGGACACACCAATTGTACAGGCATGGATAAGTATTATTTAAATTACATAAATTTGGTTCATGGTAAAATTATAAGGTTGCAGTCATTTTGTCTATGGGAACAATATGATAACTAGTCATTCAATGGAGCACATCAAGAAATATAGAAATATTGTCTTAGCATTAGCAAAAACACCCAGGTATGTTTTGGATGGATTACAAATACTTGGGAAAAAATAAAGCTTGAAGTAATTCCTCCATATAACTTTGGTGTGTACGGCATCGAGTCTTATTTTTGATTTATATGCAAATTTGATAAGAATTTAAAACAAGTTATACACTTGTATACTTTTGTCAGCATTTTCTTCGTAACATGACAAGTGAATAGTACTCAAGGTAGGCTAATAATAATGACAGTTTATATTTTCTTATAAACGGGTGTTTTCAAGAAATGCAAGCTATTTTTGCAGGTACAATCAGTTATGTTGTAAGTTACAATCGTGAAGTATTACAAATCAATACTTTTTTATTGGTATAAAGGTATATTTCACAACTGTAATCCAGGTTGCGTCGTTGGTGAAGGCAATGCGCAATTCACGAGGGAATTGTAAGATATGGGAACAATAATGTTTGCAGATCATTTGTCATTGTAAATGGGCAAATATCTACATTCTTCATTCTCATTCAAAAAGTCAATGGAAGCTGAAATGGTGAGAGACATAAGAAGACAAACAACAACAACGCAAAAGAAAGCAAGTGGAGTACTTAGGGGGTGATTAATATGTATATACGACATATTACATTATTATTTGCTTGGTGCTATACTTCAGAAGAGGAACAATGTGTGTGACAGTGAAAACCGCAGAAGAATGCTGCCATGACCAAAGAATGAGAAAGGAGAATGAACCTTTTTCAGCAAAGGTAGGAAAATATAAAGCGTTTCACTTTTACATTACTTATTTCCAACTTCAACGATTTAAAAATTACACTTTATTCACTTACTTGCAGATGCTCGGTGAAATCAGTCAACCTGGTCACAGCAATTACGCATCCTCGAAGTAATTACGAGAAACAATTGTGTAAAGACATTCGCTTATTATTATTCACTAAATATATTTCACATCCTGATTACCATACTTTTCTTATTCTATCTCAGTGAAACTAAATTTGTCATTATGACGAGATGGAGGCCTGACCTACCAATGAGACCTGAGAAAGTAATTGTAGGCATAATTAAACGTAAGCGAAACCGTACTAATATTGCTACAGCTCAACCTATTAAATTACTCGTCTCGTGTAGACTTCATTTTACACTCTATGTTAACACTCGTAGTCATATGGATTGACATCACGCTTTAAGTGAAATAATAGTAATACGCTACTTGTGATTATACTTAACTTCATACGAAATCGAACTCAACTACAGGGCCTAAGTTGTATTCTTATTTTTCAAATACTGAAGTTAGGTATTCTTGTCATTAGTCCCTACAGATTTATTTATGACTGGGAGACGTAATCGCGTAACTTTAGGCAGATTTTTAGACTTGACTGGAGTACTTATAATTCACCACTTTTATCGATGGATAGTGTTCCTACAGAATTGCACTTACGTATAGTAACGAATTCATATCCTAGGGAGCACCGGCCTAGCATGCCGTACTCCCAACGCGAACACACGAACAAAAAGACAACAATATTAATAGGAAAAGTTTATTTTTATTGTAATACGAAAGTAGTTAATTTACACACTAAGAAAACGGTCCATTTGTGCCATTACTTCTCCCGCGTAATCTGCGGCAACCACATAGTGAGTGCAGAACAACTACATTGTTAGCATTAAATGACTTCCTCGCTATTTGTATTTCTGATAATGAATTCTCAAATTCCTCCCAGCTAAAGAAACGCCTTCCCAGCATTACTTCACCGAAAATTCCACTAACGTGTGCATTGCCTACCTGCAATAAACTAAAAAGGCTTTGTCAATAAGTATCCATCTGTCTCGCAACTGTTTAAATATGATTCCGTAGAAAAAGCAATGTGGAAATACATCACTTAGCAATATCCATCAATAAAATGCTACACGTATAACCTAAAATTGAGAAAAGCCCAAGAACTCACGGGTTCCTTGACATCGCCAGCAACCGATAGGCCAACAAACAGAGTATATGATAAACCAAGCCTTGTATATGCACGAAAGAAGTAAAATAAAACGTTAGAATAATCAAATTTTACATTTATTTCCATCAAATATGCTTGCAAACAACGCATACCTCAACCACACAAACCTGCACACGATATCACCTACCTAGGGCAAATTAAATATAAAATTAGCCGCCACTGTTCCAGCCAATGAAAGACGAGAAAACCTGAGGCGCGGAAAATTTAACACGCTCTAACGGATATCATCACCCCTTCTCAAATGCACTGTACTTGCGACAATCACGAGAACCACCTACATTTTTTAGCCTAGCAGTCAGCTAAGCAAACAATGGCACAATATTAATAGAGGTTTCTTCTATACATTGAATTCACATAACCCATATTACACTGCATCAATCAGTGCAAATATATGTTAAATTCACTTAGAGATAACCTTTCAACTTACCATAATTCCTGTCCAAACACATACAGTGAAAGACACGGCTACATTATAACTTCTGTTCCAAAAGAAGGTTCTGTTAGCATTTACAGGTGATTCCCATGTACTGATAGCATTCTTTTGTCAAATAGTACTGTTCTTCACACGAAAATAGCCACATTTTGACGTGGTCTTCATTGAATCACACTATGTTGAAAGCTGCAGCTTTTACAAGAAGTAAACTACCCCATCTTCTTCATTATACCGATGTTTTGACTCATTCCTCATGAAACACTAACCATTACAACCAATATGCTTAGAGTGTGTCGCAGTCAGATTACATGACGCGGACACCAACATAACTAGCCAGAAAATGAGAATTCCTATCAATTCAAAAAATATATAACACAATTTTACTGAAAATTATTGACAAAAAAATTTACCGAGCGAAATTTCAACCAACATGCCGGATAAGTCCAGCCTAATTTACGATACTTCAGGATTGTAATTTATAACATAACTGATTGTGTCTGTAAAAATGGCATGCATTTCTTGTAAACTTACCCGTTTATACGAAATATAAATCATTATTATTATAGTTGTGGCTGATGCACTCACGCTAGCCTAGAAGTTGACCTTGCCACATGATAACGACAACTAAGTGGAGACAAGTTGAGAAAGAAACTATTTGAGGAACTGCTGCAAGCTGGCTATCCAAAACCACGTCGGTGGGACAGGATTTTACCTCTCTCTGGCTGGTAAACCGGTGATTACTCACCTGCCTGTCGGGACCCTTCTCTAGAAAAGAAAGAAGACTCCTGCTGAATAAGTAAACAACTACACCACACCTTAAGAAATACCTCGCTGTCCACAAAAGTAGAGATACACAATCGGTGAATGCAACAATAAAATGCCCGTATATGTTCGAATAGTATTTCCCCAAAATGTTGAACCTGCAAAGATATCCTGTGATCTGAAAAGGAAAAAGTGAAACTAAGCACAGGGGCTTAAAGTTAACAGAGACGAGATAAGACGCACGACCACCACCATGGCTACATTGACTGCTTATTCTCTATCCTGGTCCACATAATCTGGTGACCAGGCAGCTTCTCCCACCACTACCAGTTGGGATGGTGGTATATTATGCATACGGCTGTTAAAGATGTATTTACTAACGACAACATAAAGAGGATACTGGGATTCATTATCACACCACAACACAGTGGCCGCCCTTTTGTCCCTAGAAAATCCAATTGTCTGCACAGGTGAACATATTGATTGCTTAGGGCGAAATGGCTGAGGTCCCACTGGGTTGACGCAATACCTTACTCCCCTTGAAACAACCGAAAACCTTTTGTCCAACAAATACACTAGAGGAAATGCGGAGGGATTAGACGTAATCTGAGGAGACCACTGGATGGCACCAAATGCGAAATAGTCCCACCATTTTATCGGGAGTGGGTAACCACGAATTATGGGAGGGATTTTCTCTGTCGACCCATTCGTTTTTTCAGAAGTGTCGTTGAATTAAAAGCTTCCAATGTACTTTCAAATGCCCTTGGCTCTTCCCCGAGGCCATTTCGAGAGCCCAGGCGCTTGACGGTTGAGGCGCCCCGTAAACTGAAGTAGTGATATATCGTCGGCTGAATAGGACTGTTAGGACAATTTCCTTTACTTATTGCTTCAAGGGCTTGGGATGTTGTCAGCTTTGTGCTTCTGTGATTTCTCCTTATGCAACCTCTTAGGAGCCATAATATCTAGGCACAGGGAAAAATTCTTGCAAGTGTATGATTGTTACGATCAAATCAGATTTGAAGAACTTTGCTACAGCTACCTCATGAATAACTTTTAGAGGAGACGGACTCGCAGTCTTCGACTGAAATCCAAAACAATACCAAATTATTCGAAATTGGCTTGACCAAGTCGTTCCGAACAGAATTATATGGATAAAAGACTGCCGGAGATCTGTGGGATCGTTGTCCTTCAAAGATGAGGTTAACTGGCACCCAAGCATCAGGAAACAATATCTGAACACAGTTAAGAAAAACGTGCACTAGTCCAATGAACCAAAAACGGTCCATTTGAACGCTATATTAGGTAAAACAAGTGTTTAAAGGTGCAATTTTAGGCCCGTAGGATTACTACAGTTCACATGGAGTCATCAGTAAAACAGTCGTTTCACTGAGGGCTCCGAATCGGTTCTTGCACTATTCTCAAGTCTGCATGTTTACAAACACATGCTTGTTAAAACTACGAGTGTCTGGGGAGTAAACCCCTGAAGCTTGCGTACGTCACTGTCACTAAGACTGAGGCCGAATAAATGACAGGAGATGGCAGTGACAACTGGCATTGATCAGGCACGAGGTTGTGCAAAGAGTAACACGTGATGCTTCCGTGGTCATGTTTGTTTCTGCAAAAGTTGCTTTGGCTGGGGGGGGTGAGTGTCGCAAAGTGTTGATAAGGAGCCACAGCTGGAGCTCGATTCACTGTGAGCTGTGAAGTGAGTTGTCGTCTATGGATGAAAGTGTGTTACCTTCCACATCAGCCTTGTTTTTGATGGTCCAAGATATCATTGTACGTTGGTCATAATCGTAAAAAGGAATGGGTCCTTTTATTGCCTGGGAGTGTCATAGTTGTTATTATTGAATGGATGTGTAGCGACCTGGTATATTCAGTCTAATTTCAATTCCGTTTGAGGTTATGGTTCTCACTGTGGTCCAGTTGCTTACTGTCCAGCGGAAGAGAGGAACAGTACTTTCGTACACTTTGAAGCTGCAAGATTTGAAACTATAAAAGTCCCAACCCGCAACATTTCGAAGCTGTACACTTCTGTACTGCAACAATTTATGATGTGGGAGCCTTCACTTCCTCCTCAATAGTCAACAGGAGAGAAAGTAATTTCTGAAATGGCAGTTTGTCTCACACATATTTCTAATTGGTTTCAGGTCATAGTATTCTCAACGCATATAAAGATAACTTCACGTTACACATGCTAGATTGCAGGATTTTGCCTGTGAGCCTCCAGATTTGTGTGACACCGCACATAAACAGTAGGCGATGTCTAGACCTTCTAGAGTCACCTCATTGGTCTAGCGTATTCCCGTCCTCTCGCTCCCCACGTGGGGTATGCTACATAATCCAGTCCACCACAATTAGGAATATCATCGGTGATAATGGGCAGCCTTGTCCTACGACTACATTCATTTCAAAAGCTTACCTGAGTTCCCCATTGCTGACTAGTTGACGTGTGACATTGCCGTAAAGCACGTGAATAAGACTGATGAAGGTTTAGGGCACTCCATAGTTTTGGAGTAATTTCTGCTCCCCTTCTTGACTTTGTGCCCAGCAGATTGCATCTCCACATTCTGGAGATTTAGATGAGGTCTATCTGGTGTTTTGGTGTACCCATAAAGTGCAACCAAGGTCGCTTTTTGTATATCCTTGAACTTGTGCACGCTGCCTCAAATCACTGAGTCGTTGAAAGCGCAGTAGTCTGCGAAGAGTTCTTCCTTCTCGTTCGTTTCGCCGAGAGCCTCTCGACTTATGATAAGTTCCCTTCATGTGTTATCTGCTCCCAGTTTGGCATTCGCATCTCCTATTAGGATTTCAATGTCATCATTTTGGATGTCATCCATTATCGTTCTCAGTTGTCTGTAGAAATGTTCTTTCATACCGAATCTTCCCATTTCCTCAGCAACCTGGGCAACCTTCCTAGCTTCGTACATTGTGCGAACATTCCACATCCCCACCTTTAATTTTGCTCTCATCGAAATAAGACACTTCGGCTGACTGGTGTCACAAATGCTTTCACCAGCCCACGTCATCTTGCCTCTCCGATTACAGCGGAGACTAGGTTTTTATATTTCTCTTGGGCTCTTAATTTTCAGTGTCGACTGAACTGATTTCCTAGGTTACGGACGCTAGCCCCACACCCAACCATCTCTCTTTTCCCGTACTTGGAACCGACCAGAAAACTGATGGGCTAGTAAACGAGGCGAGGTTACCTCAGATACAGGGAGCGAATGATGTATAACAATGATAGGAGCCCCCACAATGTGATGTACAAGGGAATTTCGAAACAAATATATTATCTCGTGTAGACAGTATAACCAACCAAGATCTACCATAATACTAGTATTGACACATAGAGAACATAAAATGAATACCCTCATCGTTTAGGCAAGTTTTGTTTATGAGACACTACGTGGTTATGCTTGAAAGCACTAATCAGAACTACTACGTGATCCTCATTCCCAACCTAGTTAGCTACCGCCTCAGCTGCATATATGAACACGGATTTTCGTTTGATGGAACACTGGACAAACTTGGTCTTTGTGAGTGGCCTAACACTCATAACTAACCTTTGAAATCAAAGTGTGTGTTGGCTTGTTAAAATGACTTAGCGAAATATTACAGTACATATGTAAAAAGGCGGTAACATGAAGAAATGGTTGTTTGCAAAAGAGGTATGGTTTTCTGTATGTATGATGAGTATATGTCGAAGTAGAAGTTTACCAGGAGTCGTAAAATTTTTTTGGTTTATGTTTTGTCCTTGGGCAGTAGATTGGATGATGTGCTTAAGATATATAGTGTCGAATTCTGAACTCCGAGAAAAATTTGTTTCTTTTTGTCTTGACTATTTTACAGCTAAATTTCATTAATTCACTTAAATTCACCACTTCGGTAATCTTGAATGAGTCAATACTCACCTCGGTTTCTATAGTTAATTGCAAGGTACACTCTCGAAATCACACTTCAGACTTGTTTTTTCGCTTAGGGATTCCCATCATCGTGAACATGACCTAATGTGTCTGTGTTCTTTAAGTCACTAAATGACTCTTCAACGAGTTCTTTGCGAAATCCCAGGAAGCATTTCTCTATTGTTGATTATTTCGCAACATCGCGAAATAAAAATTAAATATTGCGATTTCTAGCATATCCACATCAGTTTATGCGTTTCACAAATGGGTTTCTAGAATTGTGAAGACAGTTGTTTATACAGCTTATTAGTCACATAAGTGCAGCGTGCCCAGGGTGTACTTTAAATGTCTGAGAACCTTTGGAGCTGACGAATTTATTTCACTTGGCATGTGTAATATTCGGCAGGAAGGGTATGGTTTTACTGTCATTGGTGTGTTTTCTCCCTCCACGTCCACCTCAGAATTTAGGTAAATTTTTTGAAGCAACGTTTCTCGTCATCCAGCTTGTTCATCATAAGCGCGGGTATGTTTGGCATATTACCTCACGTATGTAAATATGACTTAGGGTTTTAAGTTGGATTAAATTTCTGTACTTCATGGGATGAATCCTCCGGTGTGTTGTTTAGAAGTGCGCTGCGGGACTCCGATGTGTACCACTCAAGCACCAAACTCAGTAAAACTACCTCTCCTTTAGTCTTTGAAGTATGTACATACTCATTTTGTCTGAGGATGAACATCAGACAATAAAAAGAGAAATTTTGTTCATGAGTTTCCAGAACACTAAACTCACTCGTCATTTCCTTTACGATGTGGATTTGAGATAGCGATAACAACAGTAGGAAACGCGAAAGTGGTTTGTGGCTTTTTAGCATTCTCTGTACTGCTTAAGACTATAACATAATAACACGTCGAGGTCTGTGTTTCGTGACTTCCCGTCGAAGATATTGATAGCGACAACTCTACGAATCAACTTGAATTTACCAGCTGATCCTACAATATTTTATCACTGATATTCCAAAAGGCACTCGAAAGATGTGCAACTTTTATTACTATGTTGAGCAGAGGAGATTAGTTCATGGGTGGTGGATATGAATTTTATTTGGGAATACATTTATCAGCTGGATACATATCTTGAAACAAGTTTTTCAGGGAAAAGTAGTAATAGAGTAAAGAGTTCTCTTCGTTGACTCTAGGTCAGTATTTTGTTGACTTCATCACAATAGAATTTATACTACATGGAATAAACATTTTTGTATTCAGTTGACGTGTCGAATATTTTTCTCGTCCGACATAACTAAACGGTTATTACGTGTTACAAAGTGGTACAATTGAGTGCCTATTCAGTGAATAGCGCAGCATAATGACACAAATTTTCGGGTTACCATTCCTCACAGTAAGAAGTCATTCAGAACGAAGTATGTGAATTGATTGAGGTGACAGAACCATAGTTTTGAAGTGCTTGACCGAGCTGACACAATTAAAGCACTTTACAAATGTTTGCCCTTCAAGATTTTAATGACGTGTTCTGTAATCACAAAATAAATACATATCTTTTTATACAAATGTGAATTACTTTATTGAATTATAGATGCACACCTTGCTTTGAATCAGCTATCAGACTATCGTAATCGCTTAGATAGTCAGAAGGATGGATTATTGGTCGAAGCTCTCAATCGGTTGATGAATGTATTTCAAAGCAGACTGTTTCTAAGCCTACTAGGTGAGCCATACTGTGTGTTTGTGTTGTGTCGTTGAGTAATTTACCTCTCATGTGTTCGTTTTCATGCGAAGAGGAATTATATGTATGTTTAATTCTGCACATAATTGATTTAAGCGGTTGACTGAACTATTTTGCCGTTTGGCTCTAGTTAAAAATGAATTTCTCTGATATCTGCGGCCATTATTAATTATGAAAGAATTACAAGGCTGACGTCCAACCTTTCCTCTTTACAAGGCTTAGTATCAGCCTAATATAGTTTGGGAGTGGTTTTGTCAGTGTTTGAAGCCGGACCACATGAAGCTTGACTGGTGATAATTCTACCTCCAAACCATCGGCACGCTTCTGTATCTGTGTTGTTTTTGAAATATGCTATTGTGTAGGCAAAGTATTGTTAGATTGATGAATTGAATAAAATTATTTTTCTTTATATATGGGAGTATTCGTAGTCGTCTAGGTGAGATACGATAATCTGGTCATTTGCTTTCTTAGACAGTAAACTAGTTTTAAAAATCAATCAATTTCAAAAAGCGAAATGCTTTACTTTGACATTGAGCAAAATAATTTTTAGGTGAAATGATGAAGAAAATTACTAACGAAAGATATCAATAGAAGACCCGCGAATTCACTACAGTGCAGAAATAAAACATAGATAAAAATAAAGCTGTGTGCTAACATTTGCTACTGGTCGTGCTAAAATCAGAATTTGGTCGAATTTAGAATTCATGCGCTGGCTGTTAGATCGGGTCCCAGCGCCTGAATGGTCTACGTGCTCGCCTTGTTTAGTCCTCGGGTGGAAGCCCGGTTGGTGAAAGTGTACTGCCGACGAGTCTAGAAGTAGGACTAAACAGCCGCCCAATACTCCCTGTTGGTTGTCACTGGTTCTCTAAATGATATAAATCCATGGTCAAACTTGAAATAAATCAAATCCATAGAAACAAACTATTAGAAACTGTCTACGTTATGCCTACTTGCTTTAAATCTTTAATTAAACAGTATATTGTTGAACTAGGCAAGTTCTCTGAGCTGGTCGATTTAATTGCGAAGCTGTTGTCGTCCTTCTAGACAACATATTGTTGTTGATCCGTTAGACAATTCCTGCCAAACAATCTAGATGTGCTTAGGAGAAGATATAGTTTTGTAGACTAGATGGCTTAGTTGCTTGCATCCACATACACACATTTGTTCTCTTCGTCGACCGACTGATGAAAAATGACAAGTTAAGAGAATTCCACCCTTTTGAAAATTGATGAGACCACTTAACTTAGACCATTGGCTTATGTTTTACGAGCAAGTAACTATTTTTTTATGATGCTGCAACATTAATTGTCAATAAAGTAACCTTTTTAAGGTAAAGGATTATAATTTATATGGGATGTTTGTGGGTTGGTGCTATTTGTTTTTTTTCCATTGTAGTTGCTCCATGTTTTTATCTACCATAATATGGCTACTTCTTGTTATTATTCTATCATTACAGAAGAATAGTCACGGATATTTATATTTTATCCACACATGCATTAGAGTTATTAAGTAAATAAAACCACTGCTCACAATTGTTAATTTCTTCTTTCTCACACTGCAATATATATATAAACATTGTAGATATACAAGAATTTTATGAAGCTATCCTACTTGATCCACAAAAAACCAAAGAAGAGAAAACTTCTGCTGCACTTGAAATAGCCTCCAGATGGGAGAATATATCAAGTCCATCATTAGTGGCTTCAACAACTGACTTAAGAATACCACACAGTTTAATGAATAAGACGAATAATTTTGATAGAGCAGTGAGTTTAATTTTTTTTTCTACTATTTATTTTGTTTTGCAAAATAGTAATTATCATTTTTACATGGTGTTATGATACGTCTGGTAGGGAACGTTTAAAATTTGTCTGAATAATAGGAATACTATTATTATTATCGCTGTTCATTTAGGTTCTCAGTGGAACATAGGGCTTCAATATCACATCTCCATTTTGTGCTGCTCTCTGCAGTCCTCTTCATCCAGGCCCTGCGATTGTCCATAAGCATTAATCTCCTCCAACTTACACGATCTCCCTTATGTTACTCTCGGGCACATGCCCAACTCGTCGTTTGCCATCCAGGCTATACTCGATCGGTAGCCTGGTGTGTGATGTCACCCAACGGTCTTCTCAGGGTTTATCCAATTCATCTCCACTTTTTTTTTACATATTTGTTGAGCAATAGGTTCTTGATTGACTCGCTCCCAGAGTTTCTTGTTGCTAATTCTTGCTGGTCCACCATTTGGTCTTCAGTATGGAGCAAGCAAAGGCAGTTGCTAATAAAAGTCTTCAGTGGGCTGTAGGAAATGTTTTTAGTGAGGAGTTCGCCAAATTTCTGACCCATGTGCGTCGGTGGCACAGCTGTTAGGACTCTTTCCGACCATGCGCATGGTTTTTGGGTTCGATCCCCTGCCGACTCACACCTGATATCATCAGTCGGCCTGCGAAATTTGGACTACCGATATCACATGCTGAAAATTCCATACTTGTACCAAGCATACGGTGTGTAATCAAGCTATAATCAAAAAATAAAAATAAAAATATAGAAGCATTCAATAACTTGACACTGGTGTTGAAAATCCGAATTTCGGACTTTATGCTGAGTGAAACAGGTGTCCTAACTGACTTCAGAGTGATGAATGTTCCCCGTGCCTTTGCAGTTCTATTTTTCATATCTTCACCCGTTCTATCGCCTGTAGTTGAAATTCTGGTGTGTAAACAATTGGAGGAAGTCTGTCTGTTTTCGACATAGAACTTTGCACATATGTGCGGCAGTTCAAGTCGTCACACTCCATGTAGCACACAAAGCAAGAGAAGGAATGCATAATACAGTCAGTAAACAGAGGTGTGAGACAAAGGAATAGTAATAACGGAAATCATAAGGCACAAGGAGTGGATGCACCTGCGCCACTGATAACGATTTTGAGCCATGTCACCAATTGTTTCCAACCATTGGTTTTTACCGTCCCGAGGACCCAAACCAGCAAGTCTACATCTCCCTAGATGGCTGGCTTAAACTGACTGTTGTGCATTTCATTGACTGATGAGGCCTTGTTAGCTTTGACCACCGCTAGCTCTTTTCCAGACTGACCGTATTTCAGCTTACATTGTCCGTTGTCGAGGAAGTCAATGACTAGGCATACGTAACACATGCCCTAACCATCTCAATCGATGTAATTTCACAGTCTCGTCGATTGATTTCCCCTGTTTACCTAGCACTCAACTAAGGCCTAACCTCAATATTGCTCACCTTATTATACCACTTCACGCGGGAGATAGAAGACAGATAGATAGATTGGAGGAAGTGACCTCATTCAAGTTTGCACCGTTGATAGTGATTCGTGCTGGTTGTTTTTGGTTGGTTGGCTGATTATCTTCATTACCTCCGTCTTCTCTATGTCTACTTGAAGTCTTGTCCTTGCTGTTTCTTCCGTCAGTTTGTTGGTGTTTTCCTGTAGGTCTTCTAGTTTATGTGACATTAGACATAAATGGTAGGTGAAGTTCACATCTTCTATAGTCTTCTTATCGGTCGAACATATTCCTGTTTTATCGCTTCCCACTTACTATGTTCCACATAATTTAGTCCACAATAATTAGGAATATACAGTGAGTTAATTGCTTTACACGAATCTTTATTTAACTGGAAGTCATGAATTAAGAACACAGATCTTTAATCTAGGCATGTAACTCTTTCAAACCATTGTTTGCAAAAGTAGACCGTATTACAAGTTTAACGTCTTTCTAGTATTGTTACACCAAGTCCATGATTACTGATTGCGCATGTCACAAATCATAACCTTAACTACCGTGTTAGTTCTTAAAGCTAATCATTATTAGACAGTATTATAGTCATTTTACAAGTGAGTTTTGGTCCATATGCTGTAAAGGCTATAAAATATGTCAGTCTTATATTTGAATTTGTCTAAGTTTGTTTTAGTGTCGCTATACGGTGAAGTGGTGTCCTCTTGTCTAATTTGTCTTCGTTTACCGTCTGTGTCTTATCGATGTAGACAGTCTCCAATTTGTTGAAAAATCAAGGCGTGATACATTGGTTCATATATGAACTGAACCATTAGTAGTCTTTGAAAAAAATTCAAAGTGCTTGCATTCAATAAAGCCACCATTGTAGTCTCGAAGTTACTTTTGACACCTAACAGTAGTACTCAGCATGTGTGTTTCGTCCCATTGGGGACTTGTCAGCTCAATTTGTGCGCTCCCAGGTGAGTGGTCATGTTCCCACACATACTTGAATCCACTACCAGTTGCTTCAAACACGTTATTCACGAGCCCACTTAGCCACCCTTTAGCGTTTGAAGCGATTGGCAGTGGGTTCAAAACTCAGTGGTGACATGATTACTTACTGCGGAACAAGTAAGTTCAGCTGATGAGTCCCAAATGGGGCGGGGGTGACACGCACCCCGGACTCTCATGTTAGCTACCACCAAACAGGTAACTTCAAGTCCTTAATCCTGATGATATCGAGGCATCAGTTCAAGGAACTGATACACCAAAGTGAAGGTGTCCAGTGCCGTCAGGTATATCAACGGTAAATCGAAAACAAGAATAGATAGGAACATAAACAGTTTTTGCCCAGACTATAAATAATTGCAGTCAAGCATGTAATGAGATTTATTACTAAATTTAGTCAATCCTTATAAATTGTGGTGTTTTACCCTTAGAAATGGAAAATATAGTCTCTTGTTAATTCTTTATATTACAAGTGGAACCCAGGGTTTCAAGCTTGAGCCTTGAAGTTCCGGTAGCGGTGGTTATATTATTACAGCGGGGTGAGGTGGCTATCTTCATGCTCGACTTTTTCTCTCTACCAGCCTCACTGTCTGTTTAGCAAGGTCTGGGAGTGTGTCGGCAGGGGGTCGAACTCCGGGCCACGTGAGGCGTGGTTGGCGGGCATTCTACCGCTGAACCATCGATGCTCAATATAGCCTCATGCATGTAAGTGTCATGAGATACCAAGTCCTTGAGGAATGATCTTCATTTATCATTTTTTAAGTTAACTCCACGCAAAATCAGTAAATTTTAAATATTTGAATACATTACACTGCGTCGGTGGCACAGCGGTTAGGACTCTCGCCGACCATGCACATAGTCCGGGGTTCGATCCCCTGCCGGCTCACACCTGATATCTATGGTCGGCTTGCAACATTTGGGCTATCGATATCCAAGCTGAAAATTCCATGCCTGTACTGAAAATACGGTGTGGAATCAAGCTGTAATCAAAAAAGAAAGAAATAATTAAAGTAATTTAGATTTCAAGTAAATGAACGTCATTTCTGATCACTTTCAAATTGTGATGGTGAAGTCTTCTGAGAGATTAATAACCAGTCTCATATTCAAACGTTTCCACCAGTAGCACATGTCTCGACTCATTCTCAATAATAGAAATCAATACTGGGAAATTTCGTCACGTTCTATAAAAAGAAAACCGGAAAAAGAAGTCTGCTTTAAGGAAGTCTTTTTGAAATAAGAAAACAGATAGTATAATAACTTTCAGTCAAAAGTGGATTTCATTCTTAAACATGTATATTGGGGTTTGAATTTCTGAAGATTTATTGATTGATTGCCTGAGTCTTAAAATAAACTATTTCCTAGACGGTGGAATATTATCGATGTATGGTTAAATGTTCAATAAACTGTAATCACAAAGTAATTCATTAAAAAAAGCTAGAAAACAAATCCTTACTCTATACATAATGGCTTATAAATATAAATAATTTTCAAGGTTTAATTTGTAGGGATTTGATTTGCCTCAGGTTTGACCATGGAGGGATATCATCTAGAGAACCATTTAAAAACCAAGAATTCATGGATGGCTGTTTCGTCCTAGTTCGGGACTCTTCAGTAGTACGTGCACCATCAGCGATCGAACTCATGAAATTAGGGTTACAAGGCGAGCTTGTATGTACCATTTGGCCACTGGGAGGGAGGCTATTGGTTCATGAGTTCTAACTTCTTTCTATCAATCCAGTGGTTCTCATACTAACATCAATCCATTATCAGGCTTGAAACAAATCCCAATCCCTACAAACTAACACTTGAAAATTGATCTGAGGCTAACTAGTGACTTATTACGGGACGAAATTGACTGGAGTTCCATTGAGAATATAAGTATAAGACTTGGGCACTATGGTAGAGTATAACTCCATTATAGATAAGATTTTATTTTGATAAATCACACAGTGTTATACAGTAATATTAACTGATGACCACGTTTTGAGCACAATTTATTACTGCTCATAATCATATCAAGACACAACTTTCCAACTTCGTTTATATGGCTCCACTATTTATCATCTCTTGATTTGATTAGTAGTATTATTTTCCATATTTCAGGTATCAGTGATGAGTCATTTCTGTTGCATGTGTTGGGTGTAGATTATTCGATGAACCAGGAATCAATATTCAACCTCCCTCTCTCCATCTACTAATATTACTTTTCAGAATTTTGACTCTGTCCCACCCACTCTATTGTGTGGCTGTGTGTTAATGCATGCAGTCCGATTGCTGAGTTCGTTCTCTAGATTACCTATCTTTATGGGTGGGGTCAATTATTCTAACCTCAGCTAAATTCTTATATTCTGACGATCTCACTACTCCCGATCTACTAGTTTGACCTATATAGCTGACTTAATTCACAGTCATTGCAAGGCATTTTGTAAATTATATTATTTTGTTTAATTGGGTCGACCGGGTCTTTTAGCCTACAGAGCTTGTCCCTCAGTGAGTTTGTAGGTTTGAACGCCACCCTGATTCCTGCTTTATTAAGAATCTAACGTAGGGTCTCAGATGTCCCCTCCTTATATGGTATAACAGTAGATGACTTATATTCTCTCTTATTTATGTTATTATTACTAGTTTCACAGATCTTTTTCTTTTGGTGTTTTCAATCTTTCTAATGAATTTTAGAGTATAGTTATTTAAAACCAACGCCTCTTCTATCTGTTTTATTTCATCATTTAGGTCTTTTTTTGTGCTACTTAGTGCCATTGCTCGGTTTGTTAAACACTTAACTAAGCCTGCCTTAACAGTTAAAGGATGAGATGAATTAAAGTCTAAATATCTATTAGAATGCGTTGGTTTTTTATAAACACTAGTGTGTAGTTTACCTTCTTCTATTCGTTTTATTTTACAATCTAACATAGCTAATTCTCCTTGTTCATTTTCTGATTCAAATGTGAATTTTATTCCCTCTACTAGTGAGTTTATATGTGTCAAGAAGCTAGAGATATGTTCTGTTTTTAACACTGTGAAAGTGTCATCCACATATCTCCACCCGGTGGACCCAATGAAACAAAATAATATAATTTACGAAATACCTTGGAATGACTGTGAGCTAGGTCAATTATATAGGTCAAACTAGTAGATCGGGGGTAATCAGATTGTCAGAACATAAGAATTTAGCTGAGGTTAGAATGATTGATGCCACGAAGATAAGTAATTTAGAAAAAAGCTCAGCAATTGCACTGCATGCATTAACACGCAACCATACAATAGGGTCGGAGAGGATTAGGATTCTAAGAGGTAATCTATGTAGGTGTAGAGAGAGGTTGATTACTGAAGCCTGGTTCATCGAATAATCTACACATAACACATGCAACAGAAATGACTCAACGCAAATACACCAGAGATATGGAAGATATTAATACAGCCGGTCAAATCAGAAGAGGATAATAAATAATCTTAAAATTCCATTTCAATCCAAGCACATCACAACATTCTAACAAGTTACTTATTATGACTATAAAAACACTGATTTTATTTCCCATCTGATTGTAACTTATCAGTAACACTCGTATTATTATTTCTGAATGTACATTATCCCATATTGATTTCTATTTGAATATCTAGTCAATTCCACTCATGTATGTAAATGAAGGAGAAAAGTTGTATGAGTAACTTGATATGATTATGTGTAACGATAATTTGTGCTCGAAACGTGGTCATCAGTTAACATTACTGTATAACAACACTGTGTGATTTATCAAAATAAAATCTTATCCGTTATATATTATATTATTATTGTTCCCTTGGGTTCCTAGTGGAACATAGGGCTTCAACTGCACGTCTCCACTTGCTTCTGTCTTGTGCTGTACTTTTCACTTGCATCCATGTTAATCCATACTGTTTCAGCTCCTCATCACACGATCTCCTCCATGTCACCCTTGGACGTCCCACTCGCCGCTTCCCTTTCGGGTTCCACTCGAGCTATGGCCTGACGCGCGATGTCACCCAACGGCCTCCTCAGCGAGTGTCCAATCCATCTCCACTTTCTCCTGCATATTTGTTGGGCAATTGGTTCCTGTTTTGTTTGTTCCCATAGCTTCTTGTTTGTGATTCTTTCCGGCCATCTAATCTTCAGTATAGAACGAAGACAGTTGTTGATAAAGGTTTGCAACCTGCTGAAAATATTCTTGGTGACCCGCCAAGTTTCTGATCCGCATAACAAAATTGACTTGACGTTTGTATTGAAAATCCGAATTTTGTTGTTGATGCAGGCTGAGTGACGAAGATTTCCAGATTGGTTTCAGGTTTATGAATGTGTTTCTCGCCTTCCCGATTCTCGATTTGACATCCTCGTCCGTTCCTCCTGTGGTTGAGACAATGCTCCCTAGATAAGTGAATGAAGTAACCTCTTTCAAATCCTTCCCGTTGATGGTGATTGGCACCGGATGTTGCTGTTTTTGTTGTTTTTGGTTGGTTATTTTCATAACCTCCGTCTTGTTTATGTTCACCTGGAGTCCTGTCTTTGCTGCTTCTTCGACCAGCTTGTCGGTTTTCGCTTGTAAGTCTTCGATTTTGTGTGACATCAAACATAAATCATCGACGCGCGAAATCCAGGTCTTCTAGGTTCTTCACGTCGGTCCAGGATATCCCTGTCTTCTCGTTTCCCCCTGTCTGACGCATAATCCAGTCCACCACAATTAGGAATATCATTGGTGATAATAAGCACCCTTTTCTGACTCCTGTGTTCACTTTAAACGCCTCACTGAGTTTTCCGTTGTGGATCACTTGACATGTGCCGTTGTTGTACAGCTGTTGAATAAGGTTGATGAAGATTTGGGGTAGGCCGTAGTACTCGAGTAGTTTCGAAATTACTTCGCGGTCAACGCTGTCGAAGGCCTTCTCAAAGTCTATAAAGTTGAGGTAGAGATTTGATTACCATCCCATGCTTTGTTCGATGATAATGCGTAGAGTTGCAATTTGGTCAGAACATGATTTGCCTCTCCTGAATCCAGCTTGTTCTGGTCGGAGTTCTGTATCCAGTGCGTCCTTGATTCTCTCCAGGATGGTACGACTCAGGATTTTACTTGGCGTCGTCAGGAGCATGATTCCTCGCCAGTTCTTGCAGAGTCCTAGGTCGCCCTTCTTTGGTAGTTTCACTAGGTAACCTTTCCTCCAGTCAGTAGGCACTTTTCCCTCTTTCCAGATCTTTTGCAATAATGGAATCAGCATTTCTGCTGTCGTTTCTGGGTCCGCCTTCAGTGCTTCCGGGGGTATTCCATCTGGTCCAGCTGCTTTTCCAGCTTGCAGAAGCTTGATTGCATTCATGACTTCAGTTTTCGTTGGAGGGTTGGTGTCAACTTGCAGTTGTGTACGTGTTGTTGTTGGTATTTCTGGACGGGTTGTAGGTTGTGGTCGGTTCAAGAGTCCTTTGAAGTGGTCCGCCCATTGTTTAATCTGTCTTTCTTCTTTGGTAATTGGGTTCCCTTGGCTGTCTTTTATAGGTTTCACTTGTGTTGATCTCTTTCCGGATAGAGACTTGGTTATCTGATATAGTGATGAAATTCTCCATGCAATCAAACAAAAATCCCTACAAGACCAATACTTGAAAATTACTTTTACTAATTTGATAAGGCTATTAGCTGCATTTAAAATAGCGAAATGTCAGTAAAAAGAACAACAACAACAACAGTATCGTTTTGTTTTTCATTCATTCATTGTGAAGCAACAAAAAGAACTTTTATAATAATAATAATAAGTATTTCTTAACACTCCCCTCTTTATTTCATACAAAAAGGAAGTTCTAATTAGGTCATATAAATTTTTGAGACAAGTGAAGCATAAAATTTGTTTATACACTACTTATTTTCCTGGTGATCATTCAAATATGATAGTTTGTTGTGCTGATTTCCTTTATGCATCATTGGGAGAAAGCCATTCCGGTATCGACACGTTTTATAATATGTATAAGTTAGTTGATTGAATCTTCTCTCTCTCTCTTCCTCTGTCTTTCTAATAAGGTCACATGTTTGCATCCTACCCATTGCTAGTATAATTTAATATAATTTTCAATTTACTTTTCTTTATACCATTGTGGTAACTTTACAAAAGAATGACTGATGCTTAAAAAACAACAAACTAACCAACAAGGTTGTTCCGGTCTTTGACATAGATAATAGATCCTAGTGTGACATGTGTTACTGATAAGATTTATCAGTAGTATATATATGTAAAGAGATGTTCATCGGTGTATAATCATCAAATAACAAGGAGGTACATTTGATATCAGAGAAAGTAAATGATACAGCATTGCGGAGATACATAGGAGACGTGAAAGAAATACAAAGAAACACGGTATGAAGGCCAACACGGAATATCTGTGCAAATGGTGCCTTGAAGAAAAGTTGTAATAGAGATACGAAGTCTCTCGTCTTCTACCGTT
This sequence comes from Trichobilharzia szidati, assembly GCA_944472155.2. Taxonomy (NCBI): domain Eukaryota; kingdom Metazoa; phylum Platyhelminthes; class Trematoda; order Strigeidida; family Schistosomatidae; genus Trichobilharzia; species Trichobilharzia szidati. The sequence goes on along the minus strand of OX235271.1, from coordinate 186,383,289 downwards.
GCGATTGGTGTCGCTGCCTCCAGACATTGAAGATTCCATGGCTGGCTGCTTCTGAGGAAGGGGATTTCGAAGCTGTCTTGGAGTTGTTGGGTGTCAAGGATTCGACGATGAAGGTGGTCGTGCTGGGGACGCTGCTGAGAGGTTGAGCAAAGGCGGCGTACGATGGTGGGGTGGGGACCTGGGAAGTATCGATTGGGCGATTGGTGGCGGAGCCCGACGAACAGGCAGCTAGCGATTCAGCCGTTCTGTGAGGCGAAGCTGGGAGCGTATGAACACCTGCTATTGTTGGTGGTGAAGCTGGCGAATCTACTACGTCGTTCACTCCCCACATTGGTTGAAGAGTTGGAGTCTCAGCTATTGGCGTTCCAGTTTATCGAGATCCTATTATTCATACTTTATACCTCGTACACAAATATCAATGATCATTTGAGATTAAAAAAAATTATTTTTAGATACTACACGTTAATCAAATTGTAGGATTATGAGTGTTAAAAAAGGACTATTTCTCACACCACAGAGGAGGTGCTTCCATCTGTTTAACAGTCAGTAAAAGGAAATATATTTTTTGCAAAGTTAAACTTTTGAGCATCGGTGAGTACTAACGGATACATGACCTTGAGCTCATCAACCACATGAAAACGGCGATTTTTGCGTATAAAATGCATATATTCGTGAAATTAATGAAGAATTAAAAGGTATGAAACTGTTACACAGGATACATTTCTCTGACGTGTGACAAAGTAACTCTCAGTTTTTGATTGGAGCATGAACAAAGTAATTGAACCGCATTCCATGTATCCGATTATCTAGGCCTTTTAACCATAATCTTTACTCAACCTAACCCTAACGTGAAAATATCCCTAAACAAACCTTAATCTAACTCGAACCAACCCTAATGTCGCCCTCATAAGGTTAATCTCACCCTAACCTGTCCTTAGCCTAAGCATTAACTTAATCTTTCCCAAACCTAACGTGAAACTAGCCAGATATCCCATTTTATAACAACACCTCATCAAGCATATTTTATTCAGGATTACAAGGTCATTGGTGCGATTGTACTTCATTGGTACTTACTGGTGCTTAAAGTTTACCTTGGACATGTATATTTCAAAGTAATCTATCTTGTTAATAGGCAATACAGTATTCTCGTTCAAAGTATGCTGTTGTCACCTTTGCCTTTTTGAGATGTTATAATTCTCTGAAATAAAAATAGTAATTGCAGAAATTTCTTTTCTTTTATGAATTTGAATAAAACAAGAACACCAGGTTGTACAAAATTAGATACTACCATCATTTATTTCGTTGCCTTGCCTTCAGCTCGGCTGTGTACAGTTTAAACAAATTATTTAAGTTCATGTATAGAACAACTTTTATCATATTTAATTCAATTTTAGATTTTCCCGTCGATTATTGATTGAATCGAACTGGTCGGTCTTAGGTTGACAAGTTGACTCCTTGTGCATATGCTTCGACGATGTCTGGTCATGTAACTTGAAGTCAATTGGTGGATAGTGACTAGCAGTGCAATCCAGGATGCGCATTTCGTCGGTCCAATCAATTGACGGGAGAATCTAAAATTGAATTAAATAATTAATATGACCAGTTGCATAAGAGGTGGCTGTCATGACCCAAGTAGTCTAGTGGATAGCACTTTGGCGTTTAAAACTATGGGTATTGGGTTCGAGCCTCGGTGGGAACACCATCACTCACTAGAGATTGGGTACATCCACATAACGAGTTCCAAACAGGACGAAACATGCATCCTGGATTCCACTGCCAGTCGCCATCCACCAGTTAACTTCAAATTACATGACCAGACATCGTCGAAGAATCTGCACAAGGAGTCAACTTGTCAACCTGAGATAGACCAGTTCGGTTCGATCAATAATCGACGGGAAAATCTAAAATTGAATTAAACATGATAAAAGTTTTTCTATACATGAACTTAAATAATTTGTTTATGCTGTACACAGCTGAGCTGAAGAAAAGCCAACGAAATAAATGATGGTAGCATCTGATTTTCTACAACCTGGTGTTCTTGCTTTATTCAAATACAGTGTTCTTACAAAATGCTAGGACGTAAACACTGACTCTAGGAATTGGTTTTTTCACTGTTCACTAAGCGACGAATACAGTCTTTTTTCAATGAGATCCCTGATGCAACACTTCATTACATAGTGCTTTCCACTAGGTTACCTCTTTTAAATCCAGAAGTGCTGCAGCAATTCACTCATTTGAGTCACAACAGAATACAACCCACTTTATGGCAAGAGTGAAGAATAGATACATCACAGCTATATGACCATAAAGCAAGCAATCAGATTCTTTTAGGTAAAAAATTGCTATTTATAGTATAAAAAGGTATATTTACAGAACATATAGGGCATATGTCTCTAATATACTGCGAAAACAGGTTCCAGTTTTCATACGAGTCTTCAAAGACATATGCCATTCTAATCTGTTTCTTTAGATGGGCCTAAAATCTTTCTGTAGAATTTGTATGAGTACCACTTATAGTATCTACCAATGCTGATGAATAGTGCTTCACATTTATAATGAATGTAGCCTGCTGATGATAGTTACGCATATCTTTTCCACTCCTCTGTATGAAAGGTGGTGGGAGGACTGTTCATTGTTTTATTGGTATTAAAACATAGGCACTTCTGTTTGGAATGCTTTCTATTAATCCTCTTTGCAGATTTCTATCGTACAGTACCACCACCCAAATATGATTTACTGTTCTCTTACCTCGATTCATTTTTCTTTGATAAGTATTGTTTCATCAACGTGAACGACGATACCAATCCCTGCAAGTACACAAGTAATTCCATCGATTTTTTAGTGAGGCAATATATCCTGATAGTGCTGATAACACTGCACTCTTAACACATTCGTATTCTCTGTTTCTGTAGTTGTAGCATATACTGGTGTGATGTGTCTAGTCCTTTCTTTGGTGCAGACTGAATTCTACCAGTCATGTTTACAATGTGGCCACCATTCTAGGTAGCTCGCCATCACAATGCACATCGATTTGATGATGATGGTGGCCACATTGAAAACCTAACTGATAGAATTCAGTCTGCACCAAAGAAAGGACTAGACACATCACACTAGTTAATAGTGTCCAATCAAAGTATCCAATACAGTCCTACAGGAGGTTAATCGCGATCCCGAATAGCTACCCCAGTGGTAACGTCTCTGACTACAGGTCTCACTGGGTGACGCGGGTTTGAATCTCAGAAGCGACATGATTTTCTTCAATGAAGTTGCAGATACGCCTTGCTGACTGGTGAGTGCCAACTAGAACGAAACCTAGGTCAAGCGAGGCTTCCTGTGGCTGCTTGCCTGCAACCGTCTAAGACACTGGTCGTTTCAGTAGCCAGTTTTGGCGTATAACAATATTGTATTAAGGGAAAGTTACGATTTCGAGAAGAAAGTGTCTAAAAAATCACCATAATGTGCAACTTACCAACTCTTACCGACTTCTTGCTATACGACACTGATTGCATCTGAATGCATAGTCAATCAATAGCCTGGCAATACTTCTAAAGAGTCATTATCCCTCCACATGTGCATATTTCAGTTTTCCTTATCAACCCAACTGCCACCCAGAAGTCAAAAAAGACAAATCTGGGTGAAACTTGCAACGAAGATTATGAACAGCATCCATTTGTAATGTTCAGGGTCATATGACTGTGGTGTCTATTCTTCAGTCGTATTCATTTTATTCTGACATGATCAGTGAACAGATATTTTGCATTTCGTTATGTTGATGTCGTTTAGTTAGGAACTTCCATATGAACTTCAGGGAATATATTTCGAGGTCAGTAGTCATTGATGATCGATACCAAGGTAGATATGCAGTCACAGAAGCTATGAACACTGAAGTTGGAGGGGGGGGCGTTGGAGTGAGGATAATAACTCACTGATTGTTGTGAGAGATGATTGTTCAGTGAAGTGAGACCTGGCCATTGAGAGTGGAAGACATGAAAGGGAAGGCTAGCTAGCTGTCTTTGATCATATGTGCTTGTGTTCTATCTCCCGTGTGAAGTGGTATCATAGGGTGAGCAATATTGAGGTTAGGCATCGGTCGAGTGCTAGGTAAGTAGGAGGGGAAATCAATCGACGAGGCTGTGAAATTACATCAACTGAGATGGTTAGGACATGTGTTACGTATGGCTAGTTATCGCCTTCCTCGGACGACGGGCAATGTTAGCTGATATAGGGCCAGACTGGAAAAGAGCTAGCGGCGGTCAAGCGAAAACATGGCACCAGTCAATGAAATCCAAAACAGTTAGTTTAAGCCAGTCAGTCACGTAGAAAGGTGTAGACTTCCCTGGTTGGGTTCCTAGGGATGGTAAAAACCCATGGCTGGAGACAATTGGTGATATGACTCAAAATCGTTCTCAATAGCTGATTCAGATGCATCCACTCCTTGTGACTTATAATATCCAATTAAACTATATTGTTCTTCGTTATTACTATTCCTTTTGTCTCATATCTCTGTCTACTGTCTCTATTTTGTATTTCTTCTACTTTCTTCTCCTGCTTTCTGTGCTAATTGGAGTAAGTGTGGTGACTTGAACTGCCGCACATCGATGCAAAGTTCTATGTTGAAAAAAGACAGACAGACAGAGAGATCAGTGAAGCTAATCATTTCCCCTATGAGTTTTATTAAAATTTCATGTTAAAGCATTTTTTTCCCCCCGATATTTCTAACATCTAATGTTTGTACTTGAGGTGTTGATTTATTAACGAATACATTATTATAAATTTATTTCAGCGTTCAATGTATCACATAAACTTGGATGACTCACAAAATCCTCGACTGCCTCAGCCTATCCAATCATCATCACCGAATTATCGTCGACATCTCCCTCCACATGATGATGATTATCATCATCATCATCATCCTCATTTATCTAACTTAAATAAATCCTGGAAACATATGGAACCAGATCAACAAAGATTTGACTATGCGACGTCTATTTCACTAAACAATATGAATCAGCCATCATCAGTAGAGAATGTATCTAATGTTCATCTAGCAAAAAAGCATAATAATAATAATAGTCATAATTCTGATTTCAATCCTGAACATCCTTTGTACACACATGATAAACCGAGTCAAAATGAACACGAGGCTAGCAAAAAACAACCGCCTTCTACCCTGCCAGTAGCTAAACCACGACAAAAACGTTTAAAACGACTTAAATCAAGTCAGATACATCATTTAGAAGAGGAGAGTATATCTATCAATACAGATGAAAATGCTTATTTTAATAATAATAATAATCAATTCCCTGTGCCGCAAAATAATTCTCAAGATAATCTTTTAAATGATGATGATAATGAACTGAATGATAGACAATGGGCTTTACTCAGTCGTTTACCTGTTACTATGGAGGTGATTATTGATAAAAGTCCTAAAGGATTTGGATTTAGTATTGCTGGAGGACATGATAATACAATCGGTTCAAATGATGACGATACGGATATCTATGTGACTCGTGTGAATCCAGGCGGTCCTGCTGACTATGAGTCGGGTTTACAGTAAGTTTGAATACATAAATATGTATATATGTGTCATTATTTTTATTGCATTTCTTTTAACCTTAACCTTTAGTACATTATACTATTTTACATTATGTTGGATTTTGTTGTGCTGTATGGGATTCTTTCAAGTCATCCAGAAGATACGTGAGGATAGATGATATTTTTAGATTCTTATTCCTGCACCTTCCCAGTGGAACAAAGGGCTTCAAGCTAGAGACTGGAAGTTTCGGTAGCAGTGGGGATTACTTTTACAGGGTGGGGTTGCTAGCCTCATACTCAACCTTCCCTCTTTACCGGTTTTATTACTGTATTAGTGAGGTAAAGGAGTGTGTCGGTGGCCGGTGATCGAATCTCCGACCACATGCCACCAACGCACGAGGGTAGATGAGATTGATAATTATTATAACACTATTTTCAAGAGTTAGCTTGTATGGATTAGGTTTGTTTCAAATTTGACCACGGATTGATATCAGTTAGAGAGAACCATTAAAAGCTAACAGGGAGTACTGGACAGCTGTTTCGTTCTAGTGCTCGGGACTTATCAGCAGTATATGAGGGATCCTGATTCAGGACCTTCTGGTTACAAGTCAAGCTTGTAGGCTATTTCACAACTGTGTCCCGATTCAATGGCCAGCCACTGAATTCTAGCTTCTACCAATTCGTGACTTTAGTGCAACCAGCAGTGAATGACATCACTGGCGAGTATTTGTCCTCATTCCCGACCTAGTGGGACCCTACTGGTTACGAATTCTCACTCGAACTCCAGTCAACTTCGTCCTGTAGTCGGTCACTAGTGTTAGCCTGAGATTAATTTTCAAGTGTTGGTTTGACTTTTAACCGGAAAGTCCTGGATTCGAACCCTAGTGGGTGCGCGCTGGTGATGAGTCCCAAACTAGGACGAAACGACTGTCCAATACTCCCTATTGGTTTTCAGTGGTTCACTCTAACTGATATCAAGGCTGTGGCCAAACTTGAGTCAGATAGAATCCCAACAAACTAACTCTTGGAAATCATAACATTCTTCTTCTTTTAGATCCTGAGTGGGTTTCAGCAGCACACCTCCATTTCCCCCTATTTTTTGCAGTCTTTATCAGCTCGTTTCATTGTTGCCCACAAACTTTCATTTCTCCCTCACACTATTTCCTTCATGTCACCCTCCAGTGCTTGGCACTTGAGGGGCACTAATATTGTGTAGCTGCTTTATCTTCACTGGTTAAAGCAAAGATATATCCTGTGAATTATTGACTAAAAGTTGAATTTCTTGTCCAGTCAGTTATAAACTGATTCACATTTTATAGATATAATGTACTCTTTATGCCAATAAGGAGTTTGAGCTTTATTATATCATGCGTATAGACACTAACCTATGTATACCTCTTCAGAGTTTATCCGAGACTAGTTGAGAAGATTGTGGATTGTTACCATTTGGAACTTACCATATAATATTTATCAGTGGGAGAATTTATTGGTCTGTCTTTGAAATCTGACGCTATTAGTATTTAACTATAGCTCTGGTACTTTGAACTTCTCTATACGATTTCGGACTAGTAGTCGGAGACTTCTTAGTTTAACTGCATGTCTCGGTCTTACAAAAAGGATAAGAAAAAAAGCGTCATGGATGTTTAGCATACATTTTATGTTTTGTACTTGTCATTTACAATTTGATGATATTTAACAAAATATGTTACTGATTGCATGACGTCTATATACTACTGATTGGCTGACATGAGTAGTTAGATACCATTCAGATCAACTAGTAGTAGTGCTTGCTAGCCGGACAGAAGTGATCTAAACACTGGACAGCCGTTTCACTTGCTTGGGGCCGAGGTCTTCAGTGGTGTGTACCCAGTATGACTTAGCTCAAGGAACCAGATGGTTTCAACTGATTCTGTCCTCTGAAATGAGTCAAACCCGCTACATCGCTGAAGATCTCGGTTGCAGACGAGTGGAACAGCAGTCCGGTGTTTTGATTACTTCCCCCTGGCCGACCTGCACTACTGTTTGATGTGAGTGGTTTCCAACTACTCATTTAGGTCAGTCAATCAGTAGTACATATAGTGTCATGCATTTTTGCTTGCTTTCTTGACTGCTATGCCATTTGTGGTATCAATCAGATGACAGATTGTGATCTGAATGATTTGGGTTTCTTATGGAAACTGTGGTGAAATCGCACCTGAAAGTGTGTAAATCGCGGATTCGATTTCATTTGATTTACATTACTGGGTATCAGTGTTTTTAGAACAGTTTCTGTTATAATGGAGTGTTACTGTTTTTGTTGGCTGTCGTCTAACTTGACTATAGTTCGCCTCCAAATACGACTCAACAGCCAAATGATCAAGGTAGGCACAGAAGTCAGAATTAATTGCGACAACTGTGACACCACCAACAACAACCTTTACCATTCACAATTATTATTATCTTATTATTATTATAATTCCCTTGGATTCCAAGTGGAACGTAGGGCTTCAATAACACATCTCCACTTTCTTCTATTTTATGCCATCGTCTTCAGCTGGGCTCACAATTGACTAAATTCTCATCTCTTCCTTACACGATCTCCATATCACCCTGTGACGATCCATTCGCACTCCCTATTGGGATTCCATTCGAATGATGGTCAGCATTGCGCGCAATGTCATTCGACGGTTTCCCAATGTATGCCCGATCAGTCCACCTCTACTTTCTCCTTTATATTTGTTGAGCGATAATCTCTTGGTTGGTTTGTTCCCAGCCAGCCGGAATTTCTTGTTACTAATTCCTTCTGGCCATTTGATCTGTAGTACGAAGCCAGCCGGCGAAGGTGGCAGCTGTTGATGATAGTCTGCAGTGACTCGTTAGAAATCCTTTTCTTGACACGCACTGCAAGTTTCTGCCCCGTATAGAAGGACCGACTTGACATCGGTGTTGAAAATGCTTGCGAATCTTGTTCCTAATGCTGAGTGCTGAAGATTTCCGAACTGGTTTCAGGTTGATGAAGGCGTATCTTGCCTTTCCAATTCTGGATGGCTGGCTTTGACATCTTCAGCCGTGCTCTCCGCCTGTGAATGATACGATGATTCCTAAATAAGTAAAGGAGGTAACCTCTGTTGAATCTCTCCCGTTAATGGTAATTGGTGCAGGTTGTTGTTGTTGCTGTTGGTTGGTTATCTTCACCTCCGTCTTTTCTACATTCACCCAGAGTCCTGTCTTCTGTGTCTGCTTCTTCAGCCAATTTGTTGGTTTTTGCCTGTAAGTCTTCGAGTTTGTATGACATTAGACATATATCATCCACGCGTGGAATCCAGATCTTCAAGAGTCTTCTTATTAGTGCTCCAGCGTATTCCTACCTCCTCGCTGCTATTGTACATTCTGATACATAATCCAGTGCACCACAATTAAGAATATCATCTCTGATAATAGGCAGGCATCCTTATCTTACTCCTGTATGCACTTCAAACAACTCTATGAGTTTTCCGTTGTAGATCATTTGACATGTGGCATTATCATAAAGCTGTTGAATGAAGTTGATAATCATTTGAGCAGTATTCACAATACAGAGTATAAAAATATCGTTTACACATCAAAGGAAATTTAAACCACAAATTAAATAATCAATATCTGACTGATTGCATGACCTTGAAGATCCTCCAAAAGTGACTAATCAAAAATCGTGCATTATTGATATAAGTATAAAACTTGGGCACTGTGGTAGAGTATAACTCCACACAGTGTTATACAGTAATAATAACTGATGACTTTTCGAGCACAAACTATTGCTCATAATCATATCAAGTTACTCACATGAATCGGTCATAACTTCATGGCTAACGAAGATAATCCGCCCTAATACCTTCCCTTCTTAATAGATTTTCAAATGAGGAGACACTGGATGATATCTGTAGGTGTGAGTACTCTCCATCCATGAATATTTCGATTAATGATTAGAGAAAGGCGAGTGAAGAGGTCCAAATAACGAGCCGTATACTTTCCTTAATAACTATTATCACTAATGCCTCATTATATTCATAAAATTCAGAACAACACATTTAAGCAAACAATATTTTGCTTTCAATTAGATCTCATCAGGCTTAACTCTAATATACATAAATTTACAAATAAATACTAAAATATAAACTAATCACGGTGTTTTTTTAATAAGATAATAAGATAGTGCGTATAAATTATGCAATTAGTCATAATACTACTACTATTAATAATGATTCTATCAGTAACAAAGATGATAAAGTGGAGCGACTTGTGATAATGAAAGGGATAATGAAAAACAGCATGATTAAACAAATAAATGTTCAGGTAGAAGTAGTTGATAAAGACCAAGAAAAATAAATGCTAGATTGTAGATGTTATAAGATTAAAGGGTGATAAGAGAGGGGTTGAAAATATAAGTACGGGGTGGGGGAGAAGTCATCAGTTGGTTGGGTTTTGAAAGGCCAAAGACGGGATAATGGCTGTACAAACTTCTTTCGTATGAATAGTTTAGGGGCTTAATAGTTTGAATGCCTATCGCCTCAGCTGTGTGTAGTAGACGAATACGAAGTCTATTGAGAAGATTCGGTGAGATGCGATGAATCATCACCTTGAAGGCTTTCGTTTTCTCCACTACATGACCACTATCAACTAAATGTGTCAAAATTGAGCAACGGATTGTTTTCGTCTGTCGTTTGACAAACCACGGTGGGAGATGTTCAGTAACACGTTGGCTAAGATGTCTACTAGTATGCCCATATTACTATCACCACGGGTGCAGTTGAACTGATAAATACACATAGATGTGACAAAACTATCAAGCTTATCCTTCGTTTGCGTCCCAATCATTCGTCGCCTAGAGAGCGACAAACATTCATAAAATGTTCATTGAATATTTCTCATTCCTGAATCTAAACATTTGAGTTTTTGAGATAATAATACTAAATCAACCATCAGAGAATACAAAAATATGATAGAAATAAATAAGATAAAAAAAATCAACCACTAATATCTTTTGTTTCGCAATCACTTAACCGAAATTTCAAAACCCCGCGTTTTATTCGATCAATACACTATTGAAGTTTCAATACTTTTTATTAGTTCATCCATTATTTATTTTGTCTAGTCATGTAATGTAGCATACAATTGACTACAAATAATCACGTACATTGGTAATAACCAGAATGCTTTTTTCATTTTATGGAATTATTTATGATATTGTCCTTATTATCAATGTTAATTAATGCTTTTTCCAGTTGAGAAATTACTCGAAATATGTATTCTGCTGTAAAACTAGACAAAAATTTTTTGTAAAATTCTCCCACTCATATATACTCTTATTCTCTAACCCAATTTTTGCTTTAATTCGTTCATCAGTGTGTTACATGTATTTAAACTGGGTTTCAATGGAAATCGTTTGTTTAGGTAGGAGGTATGCATAGGTATGCTTAACTAACAGAACAACACTTCGTTTGTTAATGTTAAATAGTATTTTTGACAATGTTTGTCTATCTTGTAAAGTTATGCAAAACTGTAACATTTTTTATGAAGTGATACATTTTTGGTCTGTGTATGCAAGAATTCACTGATAAAAAATGTAGCGCTTAAAGGTATAGAAGTTTCGCTGTGTCAGAAAACATAATGATTTTGAGTCTATTATGGATAAAATTTTATTTTAATAAAATCACACAGTGTTGTTTTACAGTAAATGATATTTACTGATGACCACATTTCGAGCACAGTTTATTGCTACTGCTCATAATTATATGAAGACACTCAACCACACAACTTTCCAACTTCATTTATATGACTCCACTATTTATCATCTCTTAATTTGATTTGTAGTAATATTTCCCATATTTCAGGTATTTGCATTTAGTCACTTCCATTGCATGTGTCGGGTTTAGTAGACTCGATGAACCAGGATTCAGTGATCAACCTTTCTCTCTCTCTTTCTATCTAACTATCTTACTTTTTAGAATTTTAACACTATCCCACTATATTGTGTGATTGTGTATTAATGCATGCAGTGCAGTTGCAAAGTTTGTTTTCTAAATTACTTATCTTCGCGGGTGGGGGCAATCCTTTTAATAGACAGAAGACAAGTAGTTCAGCGAAGAGCCTCTTTTCGGCGAATTCATTTCCATAGCTGTACAATCGCAAACATATATGGTTGTTTTGTATATGTGTGTACATTAAATTTGTCAAACGAGAATACAATTAGTAAGTTCAGATGAATTGGATGTTGATATAAGAGAGTAGTAACAATAGTGATGAGTTGTCACAAACGATTGTTAAAGAAGAGTTACGTAATAAAACGAAATTACAATTATTAAGTTCGTCACTTTTGTTACTACTCTCTTATATCAACATCCAATTCATCTGAACTTACTAATTGTTTTCTCGTTTGACAAATTTAATGTACACACACATACAAAACAACCATATATATTTGCGATTGTACAGCTATGGAAATGAATTCGCCGAAAAGAGGCTCTTCGCTGAACTACTTGTCTTCTGTCTATTAAAAGGATTGCCCCCACCCGCGAAGATAAGTAATTTAGAAAACAAACTTTGCAACTGCACTGCATGCATTAATACACAATCACACAATATAGTGGGATAGTGTTAAAATTCTAAAAAGTAAGATAGTTAGATAGAAAGAGAGAGAGAAAGGTTGATCACTGAATCCTGGTTCATCGAGTCTACTAAACCCGACACATGCAATGGAAGTGACTAAATGCAAATACCAGAGATATGGAAGATATCATCACCACCATTCAAAGCAGAGGATGATAAATAATGTTAAAATGTATTCAGTTCACATTATAACATTTTAACAAGTTATTTATTTTACTATAAAAACATTTTATTTCTCATCTGATTGGTTTTTATTGAAAACAATTATATTATTTCCCAATGTACTTAATCCTATATTCCCTTTATTCAAATGTCTAAGCATGAATTTTTACTCATGTATATAAGTGAAGCGAGAAAGTTATGTGAGTGAGTACCTTGATATGATTATGAGCAGTAATAAATTGTGCTTGAAATATGGTCATCAGTAAATATCACTTACTGTATAACAACACTGTATCGGTCGGTCGGTCGGTTTTCGACATAGAACTTTGCACATATGTGCGGCACTTCAAGTCGCCACACTCCATGTAGCACACAAAGAAAGAGAAGAAAGTAGGAGAAATGCATATTGGAGACAGTAAACAGAGGTGTGAGACAAAGGAATAGTAATAACGGAGAGCAAAACAGTTTCATTGGAAATCATAAGTTACAAGAAGTGGATGCATCTGTGCCAGCCATTGAGAACGATTTTGAGCCATGTCACCAATTGTTTCCAACCATTGGTTTTTACCGTCCCGAGGACCCCAACCAGGAAGTTTACACCTCCCTACGTGGCTTAGACTAACTGTTGTGGATTTCATTGACTGGTGCCATGTTTTCGTTTGACCGCCGCTAGCTCTTTTCCAGCCAGGCAACAACACACACACAATACTGTTTGGTTTTATCAAAATAGAATTTTATCCACAATTGTGTTATACTCTACTACAGTGCCCAAATTTTATCTTTATGTCAATAATTATTTTGAGATCTGTAGTATGTTATTTGAAGGTGATAAAGAAACCGCCAATTTAATATTTCTGTTTAGCAATACTGAATGAAAGAAAAGAATTATGCATGACTTGTTTGTGTATTGATAACCAATGTAGTCATTTAGTCCTGAATGTTATCAGAGGAAATTATAGGTCAAGCGTCTGACGTATTCATTAAGCTGAGTAAAATTATTTTGTCGTCAAGACTGCGTCACTTGACCTACGTTTAGTATTTTCTGTATTTTATCAACAAGGAAAAGTTTGTATTCCTGAGTGGATTCATTTTCTTCTGTGTATATATGCAACTGTTTCATTTATTTATGAATGATTCCAGTCTGTAGGACTGATTAGTGTTCATAAAGCCTTTATCCACAGTTTACTGACGGCTCTTTTTCAATATCTAATACCACATATGATATGTTAGGGTAGTTAGTTGAATAGTGACTTTTATACGTCATTTTATGCCTTGTTAACTCTTGTATCTTACCTACTGGCTCTCCCTTAGTCTTTCCTAGGCCACTCAAAAATGACTGTGTCGCATTTCAAAGGGTAAACGGTGTGCCACTGAATCGGTTCTTTACTATTGTAGTCGATAAACATCTGAACTCATGCGAGAAATCGGTTGAAACCATATTATCTGACATTCGGTAGTCTCTATACGCACAATCATCCCTCAGCTTGCATCTCATCAGGTAGGACTACAAGGCATTAAAAAAGACTATATGACTGAACAACTAAGTTCAAACACTCTGCGACACCCTTTTTTGGATTGCCCACTAGTCAGTAACTAGTGTAATGTGTCTAGTCCTATCTTCGGTGCAGACTGAATTCTATCAGTCATGTTTGCAATGTGGCCACCATGCTAGGTGGCTCGTCATTACGGTACACTGTGAATTGTTGGTATTAGATGGTTGGAGGCAATCGGCCACAGGAAACCTTGGACCTAGGTTTCATGCTAGTTGGCACTCACCAGCAAGGCTTCTCCGCAACTTTGAAGGAACTGATGTCCCTTCTGAGGTTCGAACCCGCGTCACCCAGTGAGGGCTGCAGTCAGAGACGTTACCACTGAGCTATTCAGGCTCGCGACTGACCTCCTGTAGGACTGTATTGGATATTTTTGATTGCACACTAGGTAGTGACTAGTGTGATGTGTCTAGTCCTATCTTCGGTGCAGACTGAATTCTATCGTCAGTCAAGTTTGCAATGTGGCCACCATTCTAGGTGGCTCGCCATTACGGTGGCAATTGCCTCCAACCATCTAATACCAACAATCTGCGACACCCTATTTGGTCCGCCTGTGTATTATGTGATAGAGATAGTGTTAGGCGCTAAACCTATAGCTTACTGAGTAATTAACAAAATAAATGGCTCTTTATGGTGACACTGTTTCAAATATGTTACAATTTTAGTTATTAATAACGTCATTATTTTTGTTATCATTTTATACTTTTTGAACATTTTGACCCTATAGTCACTACACTAATACCAAAAAGTTGCTATTATCAATTTTGGTTACCTCTATACCCTGTAATGTGTTTTGTTGTTGAGACAATTAGTGGTAATATTGTAACGAATGCTGAGAATTAATTCCACACTGTATCATATGTACTGTTCTGGAATAAAGCAATTCATTATTATTAATAGAACTGAAACTCTGTCCCACTCTGTTGTATGTGTGTGTGTGTTTGGTTGTGTGTTAGTACATGCATTGCAATTGCTGAGTATTTCCCTCCACCATTCACATCTTTCTGGATTCAGTCATTTTAAACTTAATTAAAGCCTCCTGTTCCAATTTAAACCTAACACACTTGCATTAGAAACGACGATACCAGAGATATGGAAAATATTATTAGTACATTCACACTGCAATACACACACTTCGTTAGTTATGTGCTGTTAAATGTTGTTGTTGTGTTGTTAAATGTCTTACGAGCAGAACAAGAAAGATATGTACGAAGGACCTCTTACAAAAGGAATTTGAATATATTCACGATTCCTTGATGTGGAGATGGGCTATCCGAGTAGTCTCATAAAGAAACATATGAAAACATTGGAGAGAAAACCTGAGACTATGACTGCACGTTAAAAAACCTGTATTTATTAAGTTACAATTTAATGGTGATTTGTCAAGTGAGATTTTGTGCCAGAGACTTTCCAGGAGTATACGAAGAACGTTTTACGCAGCATACCTATGTTTGTCATTGTCTAGGCGACGAATGATTGGGACGCAAACGAAGGATAGATAGCTAGATAGTTTTGCCACATCTATGTTCATCTATCACTTCGACCACACCTGAGGTGACAGTTATGTTGGGCGTACTAACAGACAGCTTAGTCAACGTGTCACTAGTGAACATTTCCCACAGGGGTGGTTTGGCAAAGGACAGACAAAAAAATCCGTAGCATTATTTTGTCACATTAAGTTGATAGTGGTCATGTAGTGGAGAAAACGAAAGCTTTCAAGGTGGTTCAAGGTTCATCACATCCCACCGAATCTTTCCAATAAACTTCGTATTCGTCTACTGCATATAGCTGAGGCGACAGGTATTCGGACGACCAAGCCCCTAAACTATTCATACAAAAGAAGTTCGTGTAGCCATTATCCCCCACTTGGCCTATTAAGACCTAACCAACTGATGACATTTCCACCACCACTCCCTACTTATATTTCCAACCCCTCTCTTATCACCCTTTAGTCTTATCACATCTTTATTAAAAACTTGTTTCATTTACTTCCCTTACAATCAGTCTAGCATTACTTAATCGGTTCATTTGTTTTTCTTAGCCTTTATCGACTACTATGTCTACCTGAACATTTGTTTGTTTAATCATGCTGTTTTTCTTTATTCGTGTTATCACCGATTGTCTCACTTTTTTACCTTTATTATTGATAAAACCATTATTATTGTTATTGTTATTACCATTACTAGTATTGTGACTAATTGCACAATTTATATTCACCATCTTATTATCCTATAAACAAAACGCCATGAATGGTTTAGATATGAATATTTATTTGTAAAGTTATGTATATTAGAGTTAAGCCTGATGAGATCTAATCGAAAACAATATTGTTCGCTTAAATGTGTTTTTCTAAATCATTATTATTATTATTATTAAATACCAGACAAATAAAAATAGTTTCTGAATCAGACTACAATAATGTATCTAAAGTCATCCCTATTACTAACAGTATCAACGATCTTCTTTGATCTACTTTGGTCTAATTCACTGTCTGAAGTTTAGGAGAGCCTGCTAGATAAGAGAAATGCTTTTTACGAGTTTGACTACGGATTGATATCAGTTAGAGAACCATTGAAAACCACTGGGGCTGCTGGCTGGCTGGATTCAACATAGAACTTGGCACCGAAGGGCAGCAGTTCCAGTTGCCACCTTCCAAATAGCACACAAAGGTAGACAGGAAAATGAGAGAAGAGAATCAATAGAATTTAGATAAGTATAAAAGTGAAACAGAATGAGGCTTGGTGGAAAGGAATATGGAGGTTAAGGAGACAGAATACATCTGCGTAAGCCATTGACAACGATTTTGAGCCATGTCACCTATTGTCTGTCTCCAGCCATTGATTCTTAGAGTCCCGAGGGCGGGCCCCAACCCGGAAGTCTGCATCTCTCTACCTGACTCAGTTTAACTGTCAGGGATTTCATGGATTGATGAGGCCATGTTTTTGTTTGACCACCACTTACTCTTTTCCAACCTGCACCTATATCAGCTAGTAATGCCCGTCAGTCGGGAGAGGCGATGGTTAGGCATGCGCAGCAGGTGACCTAGCCATCTCAATCTTTGTAACTTTATAGCCTCTTCGATTGATTTTCCCTCTTCGCCCAACACTCTACGCCTAACGTCAACATTACTTACCTTATTATACCACCTAACGCGAAAAAGAGATCGTAAACATCTGTGGTCAAAAACAGACAATCTCTTCTTCACTGGGGAGTACTGGACAGCTGCTATTCCATCCTAGTTTGGGAATCAATCATTGGCAGTACGCACCCACCACCAGGGTTCGAACCCAGGACCTTCCGGTTACAAGGCCAGCGAGCTCCTATACCATTCAGCCACTGAGACCCGATTTACTGGCCAGTTCACGAATTCTTACTTCTACCAATTCGTGATTTAGCGCGACGCCAACCAATGTCGTCCGTGGGACATCCATCCTCACACGTGACATCTGGATGGATGCCATAAGTAAATGAATTTTATTGTAAACTTAACATTGTTTCTGTTTTTGGTTGAGATTTATTTATCCAATGTGTTATTTTCGTAGTCTTGCTCAATGCAAACTTCATTCGAGTTGTTTACTGAGCTAAATTCTTTTGGCATAAAGGGCATTTATTCGTTTGATTGGACATTAGTTAGTAACTAGTGTACTGTGTCTAGTCCTTTGTTTGGTGTAGACTGAATTCTATCGTCAGTCAAGTTTGCAATGTGGCCAACATTCTAGGTGGCTCGTCATCACGGTGTACTATGAATTCTTGATATTAGATGGTTGGAGACAGTCAGCCACAGGAAGCCTTGCTTGGCCTATGTTTCGTGCTTTGCGGCACTCACCAGTCAGCAAGGCGTATCTGCAACCTTGAAGGAACTCATCTCCCTTCTGAGGTTCAAACCCGCGTCACCCAGTGAGGGCTGCAGTCAGAGACGTTACAACTGAGCAGCAATTCGGGCTAGCGATTGACTTCCTGTAGGACTGTATTGGATACTTTTGATTGGACACTAGTCAGTAACTAGTGCAATGTGTCTAGTCCTTTGTTTGGTGCATTTTTTCTTACCTACACAGAAAAGTTGTTCCAATATGCGTCTCATGTTAAGTGGTATAATATTGTGAGTAATATTGGGCTTAGGCATACAGTGTTAGGCAAGGAAGGGCAAGTTAGCCGGTGACGTTGTGAAACTACATCGATTGAGAGATGGCTAGAGAGCAGGTGTTAAGCTTGCTGAACCACAACGTTACTTGCCGAGCACTGTTAGCTGACAGAGGATTAGGTTGGAAAAGGCTTATTATCATTATTATAATTCCCTAGGGTTCCTAGTGGAACATAGAGCTTCAATAGAACATCTCCAATTTGTCCTGTTCTCTGAGGTACTCTTCAGCTGACCGCATGACTGACCATGAGATTTCATCCCCTCCTCACACGATCTCCCGGCATATCACCCCTCGGACTCAGTTCCAACTCGTTGTTTTCTATTCAGGTTCCACTCCAGCGACAGCCTGCATTGAGCGCGATGTCATCTAACGGTCTCCACAGCGTGTGTCTGATCCATTTCCATTCTCTTCGGAATATTTGTTGAGCAAAAATTTCTTGAATGGTTCGTTTCGATAGTTTCTTGTTGCTTATCTTTTCTAGCCGATCATCTGATCTTCAATATAGAGCCAGTGAAGACAGCTGCTGATAAAAGTCCTCAATGGACTGTTAGAATTGCTTTCGGTGACGTGTCAGTCAAGTTTCTGAAGCATATAGAAGAACTGACTGACTGACTGACATAACATTGGTGTTGCTTGAATCCGAAGTTTGTTGTTGTTTATGCTGAGTGTAGAAGATTTCCACACTAATTTCAGAGTGATGAAGTTCTTTCTTGCCTTTCAGATTCTGGTTTTGACATTGTCATCCGTTCTTTCGCCTGCAGTTGGAAGGATGCTGCATGGTGAGATAAGTGAAGGAATTAACCTAATTCAAATTCCTTCCGTTGATAGTGATTGGTCCTTTGAGCTGTTATTGTTACTTAGATATCTTCATTGCCTTCGTCTTCTGAATGTTCACTTGAAATCTTGTTTTCACTGGTTCCTTCTTCTGCCAGCTTTTTGGTTTTCGCCCGTAAGTCTTCGGGTTTATGTGACATTATACATTTAACATTGCCTAATCTCCTTTCGGACATTTAGCGTATCTTTGAAATAGTCGTTAGCTTAAAATGTACCCAGTTTATTGTAAAAATACCCTTTATAGATTTTATGGTTAAAGTTTGAAATGTTGTTGTCAAAGGTTTCGGTCTTATTTCCTTCACATTTCATAATATACTTGATATATTTTGAAGAAGTACCCGCATAGTTTTATACTTTAATTTTGCTGATCCATGTTTCCAACTATGGTATCTTTGTTGAATTCTGTATTGTGAAGCATTCCTTCTCCTACCTCTCTCTCCATCAGCTGTTTGTGCCGATCATTCGAATGTGTCATTCAATTTCTCCTTATTAGCACTGATTCTTTTTTATAACTTTAAAGTCTTAAAGTGATAAGTGTCATTTTCTTCTTTTAATTGTTTCGCTAAGGAAGCACAGTAGTACATGTATGCATGTTTATGCACAGTTATATATACATTTACCTACAATTACCTCAATTGGTCTGTATGATGATAAGATATGGGATGCTATTGGTGTAGAACTGTGTATAACGAATCATAACTAACTTCTGAATTCAAATGTACTGGTGAATGTCCAGGGTTCGGAACCCAGTGGGTGGTTGGGTGTTTGCGTACTGACGATGAGTCCCAGGCACACTGGGACGAAACAGCTGTCCAGTACTTCCTGGTTTTCCAATGGGTCTTCTTTATCTTCTGCCAATTCATGACATAGCGTGACCATTAGCCAATGTATTCGGCGAGTATTTGTCCTCACGCTTGACCTGCTGCACCCTACTGGTCACGACTTCTCACTAGAACCCCAGGTAACTACCTACCTGAATAGGGCAAGTCGCTAGTGAGCATCTCATCGATATTCAAGTGTTGGTTTTTAGGGATTTGATTGGTTACAGGATTTCATCATGAGCTGATATTGATTAGAGAACCATTGGAAACCTGCAGGGAGTACTGGACAGCTGTTTCGTCAGTCTAGTTTGGGATTTTCCAGCAGTACGCACACTCCGGGGTTCTAACCCTTCTTTATCTTTTAGGTCAGTATTGATAGAAATTTCACTGGCGCACCTTGTGGTAACATAAGTCGGGAATTTTAGGTTTTGTCGAAGTGATGATGGATACTGAGGAAGTCATTTCTTGTAATTAATGTCTCCTGTTAGTAGTCTCTAGATAATTGTAATACACTGTGAATTTTTGGTTTTAATTCAGTCGTTATTCTGTCTTCTGTTTTATTGAGGATTTAACTAGCATTGAATACGTACGTCAGTGTTTTAGTGGTAGAATTCCCCCATCAGCCACGCAAGTGGTCAGGGGTTTGACTCCAAGCTGACGTGGTGTAAATCCTCTCTTGACCGATAGTAAGTTCGGAAAAATGAGGAGGTTTTACTATTTTCTTTTCCTTCACGTTCTCAGTGGAAAATAGGGTTTCAAGCTGGAGGCTTGAAGTTTCTGTAGCAGTGCTTTACTTTTACAGGATGAGGTTGCTAGCCTCATGCCCAACCTTTCCTCTTTACCGGCTTTTTATACTGGTTTGGCGAGGTAAAGGAGTGCGTCGGTCGGGGATCGAACCCCGGACCATGTGCATGGTCGGCGAGCGTCCGAACCACTGTGCCACCGACGCACAATACAATATTAGTTACAGGATTTCATCACGAGCTGACATCGGTTAGAGAATCTGGGAGTACTGAATAACGGTCTCATCCTAGTGCTTAGGACTCTTCATCAGTATGCATCCATCACAGGGGTTCGAAACCAGGACCTTCTGTTTACAAGGTGAGCTTGTAGACCACTGGGACCCGATCTAATTACCCATGAATTCCAATTGCTGCCAACTCTCCACAAACCGATATTTGAATATCAGTGAGGCTCTCACTAGCGACTGCCCCTATTCAGGTAGGTCGTTACCTGGGGTTCTAGTGGGAAGTCATGACCGGTAGGGTGCAGCAGGTTGAGCGTGAGGACAGTTGCTTTCCGAAAGTATTGGATAGTGCTCACACTATGTCGTGAATTGCCAAAAGTTGGAGTTCATGGGGTGGACATTGGATTGGTCCCTGTGGCTTAATGAACTGCGAGCTTGCCTTGTAATCGGAAAGTCTTGGGTTCAAACCCTGTAGGTGAGTGCGTGCTGCTAAAGAGCTCCAAATTAGACTAGATTGTCCAATGGTTCTTTAACCGATGTCAGCTCATGATGAAATCCTGAAAGCAATCATTCAAATCCCTACAAAGCAGTACTTGAATATAATATATTACTTTGTCCATAGATACAGTATCATTGTCAGTTAACTAGTTGTTCCACACACTCCCCAGATTGTTACATCTAACTGCTTCAACATTTCAATATATGCTTATTTGTTCAGGATATATTGTTTGAATGACTGATGCATATTGTATATGTATGTTTTTTGTTTTGTTTTTTGTCGCTATTCATGCATATATCTTTTGAATTTTCCTATGTGTTGTTATGTCGAATAAAAACATTCTGTTGTTCTTTTATTCACGGTATTTCACTCTTATAATATCATCTATGCGAGGGAATACGCGTGAAATGGTTCTTTTCTAGTTTTGTAAGAATGTAAAAAATTAGTTAGTAATCGCTTGCTTGAAGCGGAAAAAAAAATATATATATTCAAATTGCTAATGTGTTTTGTATTTTGTATTGTGTTAAACGTAGAAGTTATTCTTTGTATTCCTGTATGTTCTGTTATAATCTAATTTATATATATATATATATATACATATATAGTGCATCGGTGGCACAGTGGTAGAATGTTCGCCAACCACGCCGCATGTGGTCCGGATTTCGATCCCCGGCCACCGACGCATTCCTTTACCTCGCTAAGTCAGTAATAAGACTGGTAAAGAGGGAAGGTTGGGCATGAGGCTGGCCAACCCATCCCGTAAAAATAAAGAACACCACTGCTACCGAAACTTCAAGCTTCTAGCTTGAAGTAGTAGTCCTGTTTATGCATTCTTGTAGAGATGGACACGGTAAGGAAAGTGGCTGTACAGATTTCTTCTGAACACACAGGTTTGGCTTCTTCAGGTGGATTCCTACTGCTTCAACTGTATGTAGAAGACTAACTCGTAGAGCAAAATTAAGATTAGTCGGAATGCGATAGATAATTTTGAATGCAGTATTAACGTCAACCTTATGCTCAGTATCAACAAGGTGGGCTAAAATAGAACCATGAATAGATCTTGTTTGTCCCTTGATTAATCATATTGGATGATATTCGGAAACGCGATGATGAACCTGCCCAATTGCACGCCCAATGTAGCTGGCTCCGCAGCTGCAGTCAAACTGGTAGATACACATAGAAGAGGCAAATTTAGTTAGTTTATCCTTATTTCTCGAACGTAGAATAGGGGTGGTTGTGAAGAGACAACGTACCTCTGCTGCATAATGAGCTCTTTTAACTGCATTCTTCAGGCTCTGTGTTATGATTTCGCCGATGTTGTCTCCGAGGAACTGCAATTTTATGAACATTGGTTTCTTCGGAACTGTAGTCAAACTGACTCCCCTTGGTGCTACATTCATATTTTTCTCAATGAATTTATCTGGATAACCATTTTTTCTAAGTAATTCTCTAATAATCTTAAGCTCCTCATTGAGGCAGTCGTCTGAACAGATTAACCCAGCTCTATGAACCAGACACTTTACCAGATTACGTTTATATTTCAAAGGTACAAAACTCAAAAACTGAGTGTACTGACCTGTTGTTGTAGGTTTCCTATACAATGTGTATTGTAATAAAAATGCTATATATGTGTGTTAGAGTAGAGCCAGAGATGAGGATCTAATTGAAAAGTAAATATTTCTTCACTCAATCTTTCTGTTTTCTAAATGAATGGTATTATCTGAGAGATTAACAATCAATGTCTAGTGACATGGCTCTAAATCGTTATCACTGTTGCAGATACATTCACTCTCTGTGATCCCCCAAATCCACTGAATTCTCATTATTCTACGTTTATTTATTTTTCGCTACATTCTCTTTCATTACAGTTGTTTCGCATTCCCCCACCCCCCACTACATTTGTATGGTAATATGAAGTGTGTGTCAATTTGAAGTACTACACTTTTGTACAAATTCCATCTTTGAAATTTAGTCATTTGAAGTACATTTAAAAAAAATTTATTACTAGTTAATGATCTTTACAGCCATGAATATCATATCCATTAAAAGAATACCGACTCCAACAACATTTATGCATTCACTCCTGCATTCACTATATTCGTTGTCATTCAAACATATTCGTTCATCTTTGTATGTACAGAGTTACAACAGAAAAATATTTCATGAATTTTCTGATAGACAATATAATAAAGTACATGAATTTTTTTTTCTTTTCTGAATTTTACCAGTCAGAAAATGTCAAGTACTCTTTGTACATGAAATTTGACGTTTTTGACAAGCTTCGGTGAAAGTAACAACATTTCCGGTATAAAAACAATCAAACAAACAAACTAACTAATAACCAGTCACATGTTAAAGCTTATCTATCAGATTATCTATTTCGATATTCTGATTTTTGTATGGTTGTTCCTTCGTACTCCTTTTAAACGAAAATCCTATTAACTACATTGTGGCATAGATTACTACTATCCGTGTTCTTTATGTGACTCTTTAATGAATCGCTTAGCGTTTTCACTGGCAAAGAAAGACTATTTAATTTTTGGGATTTATACACTAAGGCTACACTGGGTTCGAACTCTTGTCGTTGGGTGCCTACTACTGAGTAGTCGCAAGTACTTGGATGGAACAGCTGTCCAATACTCCCTGATTTATTGAAATAAGTATAAAACGTGGGTATTGTGGTAGAGTATAACTCCATTATGGATAAGATTTTATTTTGATAAATCACACAGTGTGTTGTACAGTAATATTAACTGATGCGACTACGTTTCGAGCACAAATTATTGCCAGTCATAGTCATATCAAGTTACTCACACAACTTTTTTCCTTCATTTATATAAATGTGTGGAATTGATTAGACATTTCAATAAAATTCGATATAGGATAATAAACATTCAGAAATAATAATATGAGTGTTACTGATCAAGTACAATCAGATGGGAAATAGGATGAGTGTTTTTATAGTCATAATACGTAACTTGTTCGAATGTTGTGATGTGCTTGAATTGAAATAGAATTTTAAGATTATTTATTATCTTCCTCTGATTTGACTGACTGGCGGTAATAATATCTTCCATATTTCTGGTATTTGCATTGAGTCACTTCTGTTGCATGTGTTGGCTGTAGACTCGATGAACTAGGCAGAATTCAATGATCAATCTCTCCCTATATCCACTTACCTGTATTACTTCTTAGAATCTTAACCCTCTCACACCTACCCTATTGTGTGGTTGTGTGTTGATGCATGTAGTGCAATTGCTGAGCTTTTTTCTAAATTACTTATCTTCGTGGGTGGTGTCAACCATTCTTACCTTAGCTAAATTCTTATGTTCCGACAATCTGACAACCCCTGACCTACTAGTTTGACCTATATAGTTGACTTAACTCGCAGTCATTGCAGGGTATTTTGTAAATTATATTATTTTGTCTAATTGGATCAACTGGGTCCTTAAACCTACAGATCTTGTCCTACCTGAGTGAGTTTGTAGGTTTGAATGCCACCCTGATTCCTGCTTTATTAAGAATCCTACACGGTAGGGTCTCAGATGTCCCCTCCTTATATGGTATAACAGTAGATGACTTATGATGATGATCCCTGTTGGCAGTTCAATGGTAGAATGCTCACCAGCCACACATTTGATGCAAGGTTCAAATCCCTGCTGAGGTGCTGGAAAATCCCCCCCTCTCCGTAAATAGCAACGCCTCACCCCCGCCCCACCTTACTGAAACTTGAAAGCTTTGGCTTAAAAGCCCTATGTTACACTCAGATGGCATAGAAATCAAAAAAGGCTACACTAGTGGAGTGTTGACCAACAAAAAAGGACAGTTATATAAACTTCTATAAGGTTGTCTATAAAATTTTATCCTTACACTGTTGGAATGATTTTTACACGAGTAATAAATTGAAAGAGGCAAAAAATGGATTTAATTTTACGAAATAAATTTTTCTCACAGTTAATCAATAAACTGTTTTATTGCAGACTGGATATTTCTAGCCTCATTTTTTATTCTACGTCATACTTAATTTTTTGTATCTTTTATTTATGTTACAACAATTCTGAGATAAACTAGTTTATTGAAAAAGTATCAAATTGCAGATCTTTTTAGAAGATGGAGTCTGTTTAAATTTCAAGGCAATAATGATGCTTTCGTTACAGGACTTCATCATGAGCTGACATTGGTTAGAAGAGCATTGGAAAACCTGCAGGGAGTACTGGACAACTGTTTCGTCAGTCTAGTTTGGGACTCTTTGGCAGTACAAACCCACCGACAGGGTTCGAAACCAAGGCCTTCTGGTTACAAGGCAAGCTAGCTCGTAGACCATTCATCAGCCACTGGGACCTGATCCAATGGCCAGCCTATGAATTCCAACATCTGTCAATTCACGACATAGCACGACCACTAACCAGTGTCTTCGGAGAGTATTTGTCCTCACATATGACCTACTGGTCATGACTTCCCAACAGAATCCAAGGTAACTACCTACCTGAAAAGGGTCAGTCCCTAGTGAGCATCTCATTGATATTCGAGTATTGGTTTGTAGGGAGTTGGCAACAATTGGAATTCATTGGATACGAGTTTGCTTGGTGACCGGAAGGCCCTGGGTTCGAAACTCAGTGGATGTTCACTGATGATGAACCCTAAAGTAGGATCAAATAGCTGTCCAATACTCCCTGGTTTTCAATGGTTCTCTAACTGATGTCAATCCGTGGTCTAGCCTTAATTAAATAGAATCCCTACAAACTAATTCTTGAAAATTACTATTTGAGTTAGGTATTGTAGAGGTAGAAGTCGAAAGATTTGGTATTTTTTATAGCTGAATTATGTACACCTTATCTTCAACGCACCATTTGCATAGATCTTCCGTGTTGTGCTTTTTCTGTCATTCATATTACTTTTCTTTGTGTCTCTTTCACTTCTACCATTTATCTCCGCAGCGCTGTATCATTTGCTTTCTCTGACATCAAATGTATCTCCCTGTTACTTGATGTTTTTACACCGATGAATATCTCTTCATATATATACTACTGACAAATCTTATCAGTAGCACATGCCACAGTATGAAATCTGTTTGACTATTCCTAAGGCTTATTACACTTGTTTTAGCTGTGAACCGAACCAAAAGTGTTTTTGTTTTTACTTTGTCGGGTTAAAAGACTAAGGGATAGTGTTATAATTTACTTTTGGTTGGTCAGTAAGATAGTAACCAATGTCAAGCGTTTAGTCCTTGAGTTGGTGCAAACCGAGCAAACTATCAGTCAAATTTTAAATGCATAATTTAATATCAGTTCAGCGTGTACAGCCAATGGCAAGTCACCTAGCATGGTGATCATATTGCAAAACTTGACTGGATAAAAATCAGTAAGCATCACTATGGACGAGACATAGGACGCACTGACTGGATCCGAGTGACAACTGCTCAGTGGAGAACTATTCAACTGGTTCAATATGCACGAAAAGAATTATACTTTTGTCAAAATTAAATTCTTCTCTCTTAAGAAACATATTTTTATAGGTTTCCAGGCCGTAGGTGTTACAAACTTTCTGGAATAATTTGAGCGCCGAGTCAGATCGATTCATTATAAATTATTTAAATTAATCCCAGCGTGTTAAGAAAATCAAAACAAAATTTTTCTGAACGTTTTGCTGTGTAGGCCACGTTCAGAAAAATCTTGTTTAGATTTTCTTAACACCCTGGGATTAATTTAAGTAATTTATGATGAAACATATTTTCAATTTTGAAGAAAAAACCCGAATGCGCTCAAAGAATATCTTTATTTAAAACAAAAAGCGATTCTTGATTGCCTATCGTCTACAGGAAATCAGAACATAAATCTCTTTTGACTAGGGGATGAATATTTATCCAATGGTCAATTATATATATATATATATATATATATATATACATGCATTCTTGTATTGCTGGCAATGCTGAATACGAATAAAGCAAGAACATTAGGTTGTGCAGAATAAGACACTACCCCATCGATTTGATGATATTAGATGGTTGGAGGCAATCGGAAGGAAGCCTTGGACCTAGGTTTCGTGATAGTTGTCACTCGCCAGTCAGAAAGGCGTATCTGCAACCTGACTGATAGAATTCAGTCTGCACCAAAGAAAGGACTAGACACATCACACTAGTTACTAGTGTCCAATCAAAGTATCCACTACAGTCCTACAGGAGGTCAATCGCGAGCCCGAATCTGCTCAGTGGTAACGTCTCTGACTCCAGCTCTCACTGGGTGATGCGGGTTCGAATCTCAGAAGGGACATGAGTTCCTTCAAGGAGGTTGCAGGTACGCCTTGTTGACTGGTGAGTGCCAACTAGCATGAAACCTAGGCCAGGCAAGGCTTCCTTCTGATTGCCTTCATCCATCTAATATCATGAAATCAATGTGTGTCGTGATGGTAAACTACCTAGAATGGTGGCCACACTACAACCTGACTGATAGAATTCATTCTGCACCAGAGAAAGGACTAGACACATCGCACTAGTTACTAGTGTCCAATAAAAATACCAACCCATCATTTATTTTATTGGCTTCTCATCAGTTGTCTACAACCCTAAGAAATTAATTTATTTTATAATGTAGCGAACAATTTTAACATACGTGCAAATCTGTCGTGAAGTCAGTAAACAGCATCCTCCAGAATTAATAATAAACAGTGCTCAGAAAATTACTCTTACATAGTTCACACTCAGAAAGTTCAATTTCTGCTTGCTTACAGTGCTAAAGGAGGTATGTAATAAAAATAAGAGGTGAGCAAGGTGATGAATGACTAACAAGTTGAATAGCAATAGAAACAAGAGACAACCAAAGGTATACTAAGTAAAACGGAGGGGGTGGGGGTGAGGTTAACGCCAAAGACTACGTAATCAAATGAAAGAGAGAGAGAGAATAAAGACACACAGTTATCAGGGCAAAGGAGAAACTGATAACTGCTTCTTCCTGAACACATAAGTCGGGTTTCAGGCGTTTGACAACAACTGCTTAGGCAAATCTGAGCTGAGTCTGTTGATAATTTTATAGAATTTCGTGATGTCCACCTCATGATGCATATTGATGAGATGTCTGTTAATAAGCCCCATATTATAAACGTCTGTTCCCATGAGACGTAGACTTTTTGGTGCATTTTCAGAAAATCGGAGGTGTGCTCTTCTTTCTTTGTCTCTCAATGTAACTGCTACCGCAAATACATATAAATTTGTATACACAGTTACAGTTAAGATGCGAAAGATGTCTGTTGACATTTGATTGCACTAAAGAGCGAGCATATTGTCCGATAAATGGGAACCAACTTAGCCGCAGGATAGGCTTTGACTAGTGACATATTCAATCTTCTGTTGACTAT
The DNA here is from genome assembly GCA_944472155.2 of Trichobilharzia szidati. NCBI lineage: Eukaryota > Metazoa > Platyhelminthes > Trematoda > Strigeidida > Schistosomatidae > Trichobilharzia > Trichobilharzia szidati. Next base: position 186,354,802 of record OX235271.1, on the reverse strand, counting down.
TCCTGCAATATTATCACTTTGCTTTATTCAACTTTACAGAGATGGATAAATGTCCGAAAATACCAATTGAGTCATGAAGAATATAAAAGACAAATTCGGGGAAGAAAATTTTCTTTATCGACGAAATGATCTTCAAGGACTGTACACAGTCGTGTTTATATTTACCAAAAATGTATAGTAGTCTATTATTGAGTAATAGGGGAAGGTGACATGATTGATATAATTACTCGGAAGTAGCTTTAGAAATAGAAAATAAAAGTTGTAAACTACATAGTACTCAACGGCATAAAGGAAGAGATGGTTATAAATTTGATAAGGTTAAGATTGCTATTGACTGAGAATAAAAGCAGTCTGCAGCTACCAGTTGGAAGTGCTTTTCGTAACTTAACATTGGTGTTGGAAATCCGAATTTTGTTCTTCATGTGGAGTTCAACAGATTTGCATACTGATTTCAAAGTGATGAATTTTGTAGTTATGCTCCACAAAGTGAAGACTTTGTCATTGATGGAAATGCTTAACCTTGATAAGCAGTAGATTAAATATATTTCTATTCATTCAATGATTTACACTTACTTAAAAATATGTTTGTTTACTAACCTCAGGGATAATAGTAATCATTGCATTATATTCTTCTTTCTTTTGTGACTAATCGGTTGAACTTTATTTGTGTAGTGAGACTTAAAATACCGAAAGGTCCTAGGTTCGAAACCCAGTGGGTGAGTACTGCCAATGAGTCCGAAACTGGGACGAAACAGTTATCCACTACTCCCTGGTTTTCAATGGTTCTCTAACTGATATCAATCCTTGATCTAACCTGAAACATGTTCAGAAGTCTAATCAAATGGCGTATTTTATACAAGTCATAACTACCTATCTATGCTGTGTGGCAGGTATTCACTAGCAGCAGTTGGAACGTTTTTCAGCGAATATTTTTCCTCTACTTAACTGTAAATGTATTCAATTTTCTTGGCACATATTGCAGGCATAATATATATTATATGACTAGTTTCTGAATGGTAGATAACATATTACGACATCGGATAACACGGATATGGGATATATTCCTTTTTATCCAAATGATAATATGACATTTGTCGCTCGATATACGGAACTAACCCCACCTTATGCATATTATCTGACCGTTATTATTCCCTTGCGTGCCGAGTGCAACATAGGGGCTTCAACAACACATCTACACTTTCTTCTATTCTCTGCTGTCCTCTTCAGTTGGCTAGCCACACGAAGGCCAATAATCTATTATCTCCTCTTCGCCACACGATCTCCTCCATGTCACCCTGGAACCGACGACCCACTTGTCGCTTCTTATTGGAGTTCCACTCGAGCAATGGCCTGCATTTCGCGCGATTTCATTCTATGGCCTTCTCAACATATGCGCGGCCCAATCCACCTCCATTTTCTGCTACATATTTTTGGAGCGATCGGATCTTGGTTGGTTTTTTCCCAGCCAGATTTTCTGTTGCATTTTCAGACTAATAATAAAAGTATTTTGAGCAAAAAAAGCCAGAGAAAGAGCGAAAGAAAGAATCATGTCTAATGATTTCGCTTCTCTCCTACTTCTGATCCCATCACTAACTAATATTTTCCCTCTCACTCATATGAACATAAATCACTTGCTCTATTACAAATGCAGACAATCTAATCCTCTTGTTGTTGGTGGTGTTGTTGCTTTTCCCCTGTCTCTTCACAAAATGTACATATTAGATTATGTAATGAGAAATGCCGAGACACAAGTGAAGCAAAAAATATCTCATGTCAAATTCCCTAAGTATATTTTTCATAAGGAAGAAAAGCATCTTTTTTCTCTCTTCTCTCTCTCTCTCTCTTTGATACCGATTTTCTCTTTCCACATTACCAGCAGTTCACTTTCTGTTCCATTAAAATAACACAAACAGTGATACTATTCGGCATTATTATTACTATTATTACATCATTAGTATGAGAGGCTTATTCACAGTCAAGATAAAAGAAATAATTATTCTGATTATTTTGAATAAAGCAAATACGACAGTTTGCACTGAAATGTTTGGTTTCTGTTGACATGTCGGCTTTTAGTACGGACACCTTTCGTACACGAGGAGGCTCTCGTAGCCCAAATGGTCTATTGGATAACGCTTTGGAGTTTGAAGCAATGTATACTGGTTTTGAGCCTCTGTGGAAACACCATCACTCACTGACTGGGGAATGCAGGTGCATCCAGATGACAAGTCCGAAATAGGATGAAAAGCGCATCCTAGTGGATTCCACTGCAACTTGCTATCCACCAAAATACTTCAATATGGCACTACCATTTATTTCTTCAGCTTCTCGTCAACTGCGTGCAGTCTAAAGAGATTAGTTAAGCATATGTGTGAAGTAATTTTAACATACTTGTAGTGTGACATGGTGGCAGCTAGTTGGAGACTCTAAAAGTAATAATGTAATGTAATTTTTGCTTGTCTTTTGATTCTGTGATTTTGGTTGGACTCAGCTGGTCGTTCCTCATCTTATTAGTTGATAGTCCGTCATCTTATCAATCCCTTGTCTTTATTACGCAACCCCTTTTCCATTGTATCCACGTCTTTGTTTCTTTTTGGTTTTGTTTATATTTGAACATTCAGCGTATAAGTTATATTGTAACAACAGAAGGAAAGACACGGAAACCAAGGTATATTTTTCATCAATCAAACTGCTGTATATATATATATATATATATATATATATAGTGTTTATATTCGTTAACCAGTCACTGAGAGTGTGATTTCTGTTTACATCAAACAACATGAAATAGAATGTTCAAATATGCCTAATATTATGTTGCTAATACCGTAATGAACTGTGGAAATATGTGAGAATAATATTCTATTGGAACACATTATCTGTTTCACCCCACCACAATATAAGTGTAATTTCTGAGCAGTGTTCATTGCTTTTAGAGTCTAATGTTAACAGATGATATCGTGTCACATAGTAAGTAGCTTAAAAGTGCTCTGTTAAATGGATTTAATAATTACTTTACGCTATAAGCAGATGACGAGGAGCCAACGCGTTGGTAGCACAGTGGTTAGGACACTCGCCGACCTGATATCAACTGGTCGGCCTGCAAAATTTGGGCTGCTGATATCATATGCTGAAAATTCCATACTTGTACCAAAAATACTGTGTGGTTTCAAGCTATAATCAAAAATTAAAATTAAAAAAATTAAAAAACGCAATAAACTCTATCACCATCTTATTCTGAACAAATCATCGATTTTCGCTTTATTCAAGACAATCAGAATAATCACTTCGTTTATCCTGACTGTGAATAAGCCTCTCATACTAATGATGTAATAATAGTAATAATAATGCCGAATAGTATCACTGTTTGTGTTGCTTTAATAGAACAGAAAGTCAACTGCTGGTAATGTGGAAAGAGAAAATCGGTATCAAAGAGGGAGAGAGAGAAGAGAGATGCTTCTCTTCCTTATGAAAAATATACTTAGGGAATTTGACATGAGATATTTTTTGCTTCACTTGTGTGTCTCGGCATTTCTCATTACATAATCTAATATGTACATTTTGTGAAGAGACAGGGGAAAAGCAACACAACATCACCACCACTACCACCAACAACAACAGCAAGAGGATTAGGTTGTCTGCATTTGTAATAGAGCAAGTGATTTATGTTCATATGAGTGGGAGGGGAAATATTAGTTAGTGATGGGATCAGAAGTAGGAGAGAAGCGAAATCATTAGACATGCTTCTTTCTGTCGCTCTTTCTCTGGTCTTCTTTTGCTCAAAATGCTTTTGTGAATTTTCAGAAATCGTGTGCATAAGATGTGCATAGATTCCGTATTTTGATCGGCAAAAGTCATATCATCTCATATGGATCAAAAGGAATAAGTTTTAAGTTTGATCATGATCTGACATCAGTTAGAAAATGATTAGAAAATTTGGGTAGCAACGTTTGAGGCAACATTTTTGTCTACGTTTTAGACTCTTCAGCATTACCCAACCATCAGTGTTGGAACCCAGCACCTTCCGGTTGCAAGAAGAGCTCGTAGACCATTCAACCCTTGTGGGATCCGTTTCAGTGGTCTACGAAGTGCAACATCTACCAATTCGTGATTTTTTAGCACGATAACCAGCCAATGTTGTTGGGGAGTATTTCTCCTTACGCTTGAAAATCATAGACCCCAGTGGTCATGACTGCTCACTAGAAACACCGATGAAATGTAAGCGACAGTATCATCTCATTCTGCACAAATCGTCGGTTTTATACTTTATTCAAATTCATAAAGAGAAATAAGTATATAAAGGTTCTGAGTATTGTTTTCACCCTTGTTGACTAATAAATACTCTTGGAATTAAAACACAAAATAATCGAGCAAAGAATATTCTTTTCGATAAATTCCTCTTCCAGGCTCTACAGTTATATATATGTTTATATACAGAGAATATTTTAAATTAGTAGTTAGTAACAATATTAGCTTTTTTTTAATAATATCGATTTGTAAAGTAAGATCAATGCTATTGCAGTTCATTAAAGATGCTTAAATTATAATAATAATAAAGATATAACAGCGAATAGAATATCAACTAAAATTAGGGAAATTTCACAAAAATTCTGGATTATTCAAAAACCTGGATGGCCAAGGTAATGATAATGACTGAACTAACTTCTTTTGGGTGCATAAATTAGGCTTATTAATATGAATCCCCACAGCCTCAGCAATATTTAGAAGTCGAACTCTTAAAGCGAAATTGAGATTCGTAGGTATGCGGTAAATGACCCTGAAAGCATGATTAACGTCAATCTTGTGTTCTGCATGCACAAGACGAGACAGAATAGCGCTGCGAATAGATTTTGTTTGACCTTTGCTTAACCAGGCAGGGTGATGTTCAGAAATTCGACGCGAAACACGCTTAGTTGTACGGCCTATGTAACTGGCTCCACAGGAGCAGTTAAATTGGTATATACACATGGAAGAGGCGAAATTAGGCAGTTTGTCTTTTATTCCCGAACGCAGAAGAGGAGTGGTTTTAAAGATACAGTGTAATTCAGCAGCAGAGAATGCTCTTTTTACCGCATTTCTAAGGCGCTGTGTTAGTATCTCACTGGTGTTGTCTCCTAGGAACTGCATCTGTAAGAACAAGGCCTTTTTTGGAACTGTTGGTACCTTGGACTGTTTTGGTTTTAGATTCATAGTCTTATCAATAAACTTTTCGGGATAACCATTCTCACTTAGTAACCGTTTAATATTGTTAAGCTCCTCGTCAAGACATTCATCTGAGCAAATCTCTCTTGCTCTGTGGACCAAGCACTTTATTAGATTGCGTTTGTATTTCAAGGGCACAAAGCTGAGAAAATGTGTGTACTGGCCCGTTGATGTAGGTTTTCTATAAACACTTCTTCTTATTGTGCCATCCTCTTTTCTGGTCATAAGGACGTCTAGAAATGAAATACTAGAGTCTTTTTCTTTCTCAATAGTAAAATTTATTGCAGGGTGTACCTCATTAAATTTATCCAGGATGTTCTTTGCATCCTGTTCGTTCTTCATAATCAAAAAAGTATCATCCATGTATCCGTATACGTTGTACAGTTTTTTAGTTGAGTTAAACATTGGCGTTCACTTTCATCAATGTGAACTTTGGGATGCATTTCTTGATTCTTCAACTGCCTTTATTCATTGTGACATGTTATCATCATGATCATCATCATCCCCTAATCTCTGTGTATTGTTATTTATGATTTTTGTATTTGGAGAGGAACTTCTTCCTAAATATATATATCATGTGATAATGTACAATTGAAGGAAAATAAAATACTTAAGAAAATAGATGATAGTAAAAAGCATGTGATATATATATACATATATCTGCTTTCCGATTCACATTTATAACTTGTGCCTTCCTTTATCCTTTATTTGCCTCATTCTATTTTGATTACTTTGCTTGCTTGTATATATATATATATATATATATATATATATATGGGGAGAGAGAGAAGACGGAAGTGATGACGTTAATAAATCAATCAATCAACAACAACAACAACTAGCACAAATCACCATCAACGGGCGAGATTTGACAGAGGTTACTTCCTTCACTTATCTGGCTAGGAAGCATTGTTTCAACCCCAGGCAGTAGGAACGGATGAAGATGTCAAAGGTAGCCAGCCAGAATCGGAAAGGCAAGATACGCCTTCGCCAACCTGTGTGTCGGTGGCACAGCGGTTAGGACTCTCACCGACCATGAAAATGGTCGGGTGTTCGATCATCTGCCGACACACACCTGATATCAATTGGTCGGCCTGCTAAATTTGGGCTACAGATATCACATGCTGAAAATTTCATACTTGTACCAAAAGTACGATATGGAATCAAGCTGTAATCAAAAATAATAAAAAAATAAAGAAAAATAAAAACCAGTTAGAAATCTTATGCACTCAGTTTTCATAAAGAACAAGATTCAGATTTTCAACACAGATGAGAAGTCACTCAGTGAATTCGTTTATACGGGTTAGAAACTTGCAACACGTGTCAAGAAGAGGATTTCCAACAGGCTACTGCAGACATTTATCAGCAGCTGCTTTCGCTGGCTCCATAATGAAGATCAAATGTCGGCTAGAAAGAATTAGCACCAAGAAACTCTGGCTGGGAACAAAGCAATTGGTGAGAGCCGCTTGCTCAACAATTATGTAGGAGAAAATGGAGATGGATCGGTCATATGTTGAGGATGCCATCGAATGATATCGTGCGCAATTCAGGCCGTCACTCGAGTGGGATTCAAATGGGAAGCGGCGAGTGGGTCGTCAGTGCGAGGGTGACTTTGAGGAGACCCTGGGAGTCTAGGGGAGATGAGAGATTATGGTCAATCGTGGCCCCAGCTGAAAGGCACAGCAGAGAATAGCAGAGAGTGGAGATGTGTTGTTGAAGCCCTATGTTCCACTTGAAACCCAAGGGAGTAATAAATAATATAAATAGTAATAACAATATGCATATATAGATATATCACTGTGCGTGATACAAAGTTAATTTTCCTCTCTAGCAAACAATAAACGATCCTGTTACTGATATACTAATCATACTATTTTTTTTACGCGAATTGTTGAGAGTGGGTAGGGGGGACAGAGAACAAAATACTAGTTTGCTTTAATTCCGTCTTTTGTCTACTTCATCATGATGATTCACAATGTCGTGTTAAAGAGTTTCTCATCATCTTTAATAGTTTCATGCTTCATAACAATAGTTATTAAGGCGTAAATGACCAGAAAAGAAAGACCTGTGTCAGTCAGTTATTTAGTTTCCTGAAAATTGGTAGATTAAATCAATACAATGGGAAAATGATTGCTTGACTGACTGACTTATTGATGTGCACTAGTTCGAGTTGCTGAAGTTAATGTACCATACGACAGAAAACAAAGAGTGAATGCATCTGCGCCGTGGAAAACGATTTAGAACCATATCACTGTTTGTCTCAATTGTCTTTTACCATCCGGAAAACCTCAGACAGGAAGTCTACCCCTCCCTACATCGCTGGCTCAAACCAACTGCAATCAATGCATGCATTGATGCTATTTTTCGGTTTGGCCACTACTAGCTGTTTTACAACCTGATTCATCCTATTTTAGGTAACATTGCCTGTCGTGGAAGGCGATGGCTTGCAATGCATGCATAATGCACGTCCTAACCATCTCAGTCGGTGTAACTTCACAACGTCGACGATTGATTTCCCCTCCCACCTATCTAGCACTCGACCGATGCCTAACCTCAATATTGCTCATCTTATTATAACACTTAACACAGAAGATAGAATGCAGACACCTATGATAAAAGATATCTAGCCTTTTCGTATCTTCCACTTTCAATGGCAATGTCTCCCTCACAGACACAAAGAGGATGGAACGAACTGTTCAGTAGTAGTAAACATGTACTATGAATGATAGCCGGCTGGCTATGACATCTACTCTAGAGATGGTGTAAGTTGACAAATTCCTAAGAAAATCTTTTGTATCCGTGCTGAGATTTCGTCAGTGATCAACCCACTGACGTTGCCTGATGTAACTCCCCAAATAAGTGAAAGTAGTCACCACACTCAGCTACCACTTCACTCTCTGTCTTTAAGCTAGAAGTCGATGTCGTCCAGTCATGTAGCATCATCTTACATTTGGCGGCAGGAGCAAATATCATGTCAAACATTCAAAGACTGCTGCTAAAGGTGTGTAGAAGACTGTGCATTTTATCAGTGTCTTCATTTAGGAGAACTATTTCATCCGCATATTCTAAGTCAATAAGACAAGTCAATCCTTGAGTCACTGATTGCATTAGTACATCTATGAAGAAATTAAACAGAAATGTTTATAGTGGGCATCCCTAACGGATACCACAGGTTGTCATCACTTCAAGTGTCAACTCACACTACTCTCTTACGCGGCTGCTCATAGGTTCGAGTAGATAATGCGAAAAATAGATTTCCAAGCAGGATATTATTTTATATCGCATAAATTACCAGTAAAAAGCTTCATTTCTCTAGTTCTCATATTTTTCTTCTAAAATGTTCTCATTAAGCAGTAGTTAATATACATTGCATATTGTGTATTATTCCATTTTTAGGCTTGGTGATAGAATTCTCTCCGTCAATGGGATCAGTTTGATTGGTGCTACGCATAGTGAAGCAGTTAAAGCTCTACAATTGGCGGGTAATCGATTAAAATTGGTAAGATGATTCTTGTTTATCAGTTTTTCTTTTTATACAGGTATATGATATATATATAGAATCGGGAATTTTTGACTGAAATATTCTTTTACTTCCTACCCCCGGTTTTACTGAAGCTGTTTGTCACATTCCCTTCAGCATCAACCGATCTAGTTTTCTGATCTTGAAAAATTCACTACTTGCTTCTATTTTGGTTTATTTGTCTCAAAAATACTATGCTGTGGTGTGGAGTATTTCTTTCACTTTGTGTACCATATATTATTATGTAAATGTTTATTCAGTATACTTAACACACTGAATTTCCACTTCAAATAATGAATGAAGTCATTGATAAACAAATGTCTTTTCAGTACATTGTAAATTACTAACCACCTGCTTTGTCGATTTATAATTCATATAATTACTTTAATACCTCTGCGTTCTTGTTATTGATACAAATGAAGCTTTATTGAGTATATTGGAATTTGAATAAAGCAAGAACAACAACAACAGTGATTTGTGCAGAATAAAATGACTTCTCATCCATCAGCTGCTGACAGCATAAAGACATCATTAGTTTTATGCACAGAACTGTTTCAATATATACTTCCCCCGAGAATTTAGGTTTAAACAAAAAAAAATCAATGGTTGCATACAATGGTAAAGGAGTTACATAAAAGAGACAAGAGGTGTAAAGCCGGAGATTACGTGATCGAATTTTTTGTTTTTCCTTCACATTCCCAGTGGAACATAGGGCCTCAAGCTAGTGGCTTGAAGTTTCTGTAGCAGTGTTTAATTTTTACAGGATAGGGTTGCTAGCCTCATGCCCAACCTTTCCTCTTTACCAGCATTATTTATGGCTTGCGAGGTAAAGGAGTGCGTCGGTGGCCGGGGATCGAACCCCGAACCATGTGCATGGTCGGCGAGCGACCTAACCGCTGTGCCACCGACGCACACGTAATCGAATGAAGAGCATTAATAATGAGAGACATCGAGTTACCAGGATGGGCAAGATGAGACTGCTGATAACTGCTTCTTTCTGAACACATAAACTGGGTTTCAGGTGTTTGGTAGAGATTGCTTTGACAAACTTGAGGAGAATTGAGCTCTTTGGTCTATTGATAATTTTGAAGGATCTTGCGATGTTCACCTCATGACTCGTATCAAGAAGATGCATAGCAATGTCACTGTTGAAAGCGTTTGTCTCCTTGAGACGTAGGCTTTTAGCTACATGTTCGGGAAATCAATGGTGTATCCATCTATCTGTTCTCATAATCTAACTGCTCCCTCAGATACATGTGAATTTGTGTATACACAGTTAGAATTCACATGAGAAGAGTATCTATCGACTTTTGATTGTATCCAAAAGCATAGATGTTGTTCGATAGATGGGAACCAACTTAGCCGCAGGATATTTTCTGGTTATTGAGATATTCAATATTCTATTGAATATTCCTGCTATATTATCACCTTTAAAATCGAGTTGAATGAAGATAGGCCTTTTCCACACTATGATTTGTTTAACATTTGAACCTTCGTATCTTCCGTGAATGTTAGTGACCGTTGTTTGTAGACATTTTTTCGAGAATCGGAATTTCTTCCTCTAATTTGTCTGTAGATCATATTCTCCCGACTCTATAGAACAGAGATTTGACTAGTGCTCGTTTACAGCTATTTGGGAAAAAAACTATTAAAATGTAAGTATTGGCCTTTCCATGTGGGCTTTCGATAAATTGACTTTTGAAGACTATCGTCTTCTAGGCGTTGTATGGCAGTGTCAAGGAAATGAAAATTTCCATTATTTTCATGTTTAATAGTAAATTCACTATTTGTACGTGCGTTATTGAATAATTAAAGTAGATATGAATTATATTATAATTATTGTTTCCTTTAGTTCCTAGAGGAACATAGGGCTTCAGCCATGCGTCTCCATTGCGTTCGGTTCTCTGCCAACGTTTCCACCTGGCTCCAGGTCTGCCCACATGCTTTCATCTCCTCTTCACATGATCTCCTACATGTCACACTCACACTGACAACCAACTCACCGCCTCCCATTCAAGTTCTACTTGTGTGACTTCCTGGCTTGTGATGTCACTCTCTTGATGGTTTTCTCAGAGTATGGCCAATCCAACTCCATTTCTTCCTACACATTTGCTGTACAATCTGTTCCTGCTGGGTTGGTTCGTTCCCAGATATCCCTATTGCTGATCTTTTCTGGCTAGGGGGATTAAAGAGCGGGTCGACTGGGAATCGAATTCTAGAGCACCTCAATGTTTGACGAGATTCCTACCACTGAACTCCTCTATTATATAAAACAATATAGTACACCTCAGTTTAATGCGGAGGTGTGAGTCACTGGCTGAAATAGACTATTTTCAATCAGTGGACATCGGGATTGAATTCCATGGTACCTACATCAGCTTGCGTAATTGGTTAGTATCATTAACCTTCATATATGAAGTGTGGCTTATAGTCTGACAAGTAGGAAATCTGCTCCAGGTATATTATTATCGTTCTCTTTCGTTCCGAGTGGAACACAGGGATTAAGCGGAACATCTCCATTTCACCCTGTTCTCTAGTATCCTCTTCATCTGGGCTCCCCATGATTGCCCATCGTTTCTTATCTCCTCGTCCTCACACACACAATTCTCTCCATGTCACCCGCGGACACATGCCAATCTCATCCTTTCCCATTCAGGTTCCACTCGAGTAATCATGGCCTGCACTGCGCACAATATCGTTCGATAGTCTCCTCAGCGTATATCTCTGTTCTAATCACATAATACATAACTTTTACTGATAATCATGTGATTTCGAAGTCGTAAATTCTAAAATATGTTAACAATGAACTAATAAAATAACTATGAATATAAATGTTTTTTTTCAAAAATGACCTACATTTTTATAAAAATGTAAGTACTTTTTGAGCCGCTTATTATATTTAGTGTTAAATAATAAAATAAAGTGGGGTAAATACTATCTGGTAATGAAATAGAGTAGTAGTAGTAGTAGTAGTAGTAGTAGTAGTAGTAAAGTGTATTATTTATTTTTTTTGTTTTTCAAACTTTTACTCCTTCCGCATTCCTAAGTAAGTAGCTTGGCAACGTATCATTTGCCTTCGGTACTTTAATACCTTATATTGTGGATGTCATATTTATGGACAGTTCCCATTGGATAATTTACGCTTATCTGATATATATATATATATATATATATATATATATATATATATATATAATCTGTGTATACCGGATTATCCGTTTTATCTAAGCAGTGAGATATTATGATTTCACTTACATGTGTCTCATTGTAAATGAACAATATCAGGTCTTTCATCAAAACTGTTTGTCCCATAATTCAGAGTTTTAACCCCAAGCAATGAAAAATACCTTGTGGGTATTATGATTTCGTATCCAGTGTACTATTTGACAATTTTTTCTTTCTGTGATGGACGATATTGTTTGCTTTTTATTTTATTTGATAGTAGTAATTTGGTGCGTATTTTGTGTTTTAATTAACTGATTGAACACGCTATTAAAAATTAAAAAGGCCGATTAACAAACAAAAATTATTCTTTTGGTAGAGCATGTTAATCACTTCACTTATTTGGAGAGTTGCATCAGCCAGTGCCAGCGGATTAATCGCTGACGAAAACTCAGCGTTTGGCGTATGTAAACTTACGCCATCTCTGGCTTGGTAGACGTGATATCCGGCTGGCTGTCGACCAAAGGGCGTGTGTACTGCTAAGCAATCCTCTCCGTCCTCCTTTGTTGTTGTGAGCGAGACCTAGCCATTGAAAGTGGAAGACATGAAAAGGCTGGCTTGCTGTCTTTGATCATAGGTGTCTGCGTTCTATCTCCCGTGTTAAGCAGTATAATATAATAGGGTGAGCAATATTGAGGTTAGGTGTCGGTCGAGTGCTAGGTAGGTAGGTAGGTAGTCGGGAGGGGAAATCAATCGATGAAGTTGTGAAGGTGAATCGACTGAGATGATTAGGACATGTGTTAGGCATGCATTGCTAGCCATCGCTTTCCTCTTTGGGGAATGTTAGCTGACATGACATAGGACGGATCAAGCTGGAAAAGAGTTAGCTAGTAGTAGTAGTAGTCAAACCAAAACATGACTTCGTCAATCAATGAAATCCATCACAGTTAGTTTCAAACAGGCAGCCACTTGGGGAGGTGTAGACTTCTTGGCTGGTTGGGGTCCTGAGGATGGTAAAAACCAATGGCTGCAGACGATTGCTGATATGGCTCAAAATCTTTGTCATTGGTGTAGATGCATTCACTATTCGTGATTTATAATATCCCAGAAAATTCTATTGTTCTTCCATATTACTATTCTTTTTGCCTCATATTTCTGTTTATTATTTCTGTCTGTTGAGCATCTTTTTATTCTTTTCCTTTCCTTTGTGTGCTACATTGTAGGAGTTTGGCAACTCGAACTGCTGAAAATCTTGGCAAAGCTCTACGTTGAAACCAGTTAGTTAGTCCTCTCAATAAATTCGTCATCAAAGTCTACATTTATATGACCATGATAATGGAAAAATTATTGTTATTAACATGACCAATGATGTCTTAAATTGCATTGAATCAGTACTATCCACAGGTGATAATATTTCGAAAGCATCAGTAAAACAGAGACATGGTGTTCATCAATATAACACAAAAATAAGTCAATACCAGACAAACTAAGGGAGGTAACATAGGATTTACTAAGGTATAGGCTTGACAGTAGACCAGGGTAACAACAGTGACCAGCTGAACCTGTTTCTTTTGCACGCAGAGATCCGGTTGATGTAAGCGAATTTCTACAACCTCTGCTGTTTTCAGTGTTCTCCATCTAGACAACTTTGGTAACTTATTGGATACCCGGTAGGTGACACAGAAGGTCTCTTCAATTCTAAGTAGTTTTGTGACATGTTTGGACGACGACGTGATCTATTGTAGAACTGTTGATGATTTTAATAATACCTTCACGCAGCCACAGTGCCAGATGTTCCAGACAAGAAAAAATTAAGTTCATTGAGCAACGGCCAAGCCCTCTAGATACCGCACACTCCAAATATCTAAGGCCATTTTGAAGGAACTCATGTCCTTTCCAAGTTTCGAAACCGTGTCACCCAGTGAGTGCTGCAGTCAGAGACGTTGCCACCACTGAGCTATCCGCGCTAGCTATTGACCTCCTTTCGGACTGTATTAGATACTTTTAATTAAACACTAACTAATGTCTCTGAAAGCAGCACTGGGTGACACGAGTTCGAATTTCAGAAGGGAGATGAGGTCCTTCAAGATTACAGATACGCCTTGCTGACTGGTGAGTGCCACCAAGCACGAAATCTAGGTGCAAGGCTTCTTGTGGCCGATTGCCTCCAACTACCTGTTTTCACTTTCATAACTGCAAATACCAACTTATCTCTATGACTGCTGTAATCTTTGTTTTTTCCCTCACCATATCATGTAAAGAGAACATCATATTCAATATTTTTAATCATGCAAGGATTTGTATACCGCATCGACAGTACTGTGTGAAACAAGCCCATGGCAATTTCCACTTGTATTATTATCATTACCTTAGCTGCTATCATTATTATTATTTCCATTTTATATGCTGCATGTTTTTTATTTTTTTTATATTAACCCTATTGTAAATGTAGAAAAATTTTCTGTGTGATTAATTTATTCATAATTTGAGGAAATTAGATGCAATATTGTGATTAATGCTGAAAATTCCATTCTGTATCAAAGTACTGTTTTTGAAATAAAGTAAATCATCATTATTATTATTAAAAACATCAAAGGCCGTAGCAATGCTCTTAAATCAACCGGAGCTGTGCATGCCAGAGACCGGTCCAACCAGCCACTATTGTTACTCTGGCCTATTGTGAAACCAATAAATTTAAAAACCCTGTGTTACTTGCCTTAATTTCTCTGATATTCAGTCAGCTTAGTGTTATATGTGATGCATATTATCTCCCTTTAACTGGTGTTTTTGAAATGTAATCTGTAGATACTACTGATTCACTCAGTGTAATTCAAAACAGCAATAATGTTGTTAATAAAAATATTTCTTTAATTATTATGGCCATATAGATGTAGAACGTGATGACGAACTTATCAGAAAAAAGGAATATTCTCTCACTCACCTGCTTGATAATACTTTTCTTCTTGTTTTCAATTACAGATTGTTGAGCGGAAAGCAGAACTGGCCATCTCTGAACAAGACTCACTCATGTCTTTTTCATCATCCTATTCACACTCAAAACCTCCAATGAATCCTTCTTCTTCTTCTTTTTTAAAACACACCACAAAATTAAAAACTCCGCCTTCCTTCCATCATTCCTCTCCATCGAATGAGTTATTCCCCGCTGCGCAGAATATTGAATCAATAATGAGTACAGGTACAGGTACTGGGGGAAGTGGTGATGGTGGTGGAAAAAGCGGTGGAAGCGGTGTCAGTCTGACGACAACAACAAACAGTCTTATAAGCGGTTCATTATTTGATCATAGAGATAGTAAACAAACACTGAATTCGACAACAACAACAACATCAACAAAAAACAGGTCACCGCATAAAGCAACAATCACTACTACTCATCACGGATCACCACCATCAATCCCGGGAGTGATTACTCAAGAGAAATTTCATAAGTCAAGTGATACTGTACAATCATTAAATGATTATAATGCCGATGTGATACAGAAGAATCAGAAAGATGGGCAGTTTAGCAGTTCAAGGTTATCAAGACGTGGAGTAGCATGTGCTGGGTAAGTTTCATTTTGCCTATTTTAACAAAATATAATCTATATAGTAAATGAATTATGTTTATAATAATGATAATATTATTAATAGTTTTATTCTAAACAGTGTTTCTATAACGTACAGAGTTTTCAACGGTAAATTATTGCTCAATAGTCTCTCTTTGTCCAGTATCTTCAAATAAATAAAATAGTAAGTGACAGTAAATCGTGTGATATACAACTGTTTAACCTAAAGCACAGACCAATCCCTTTAGTGATAACCCTTCGACTCTTTTGAGACATACACAACATTTGGTTTAAAGCTGATTGGGAAAGGTGCAGGAGTACATTTATCTGCCTCAAGTATATAATCATAGCTGAATAATTGAAAACTGTAGGTAGTTAGTTTGATTTTTCAGGTAGTGACTGACTGGTAATTTGTCCTGAAAGTCTCAGGGACAGTTATCCCATCTACGTTGCCATCCGTGATTTCGCTTTTTCTCAAGTTTAGTATAAACTTGTGAATCTGCAGGCTGTAGACATTTCAAATACTTACGAGAGTAGAAAACACCCTTAGATGTCATGTTTCAATAGACTAAAACAAAGTGAACAAGAGGAATATATGTGTGATATAATCAATGTAGTATTTTGGTAGCCAAAGTTTTTGACAGACTTTCTAACATGAATATATATTTCCATATTGTTGGTATTAGATGGTTGCAGGTAATCGGCAGGAAGCCTAGGTTTCGTGCTTGTCAGCACTCATCAGCAAGGCGCGCCTTAAAAACAATCACAGGATCTTATTTTTGTGGGAAGTATTATTATCATTATTGTTTCCTTTAATTCCTAGAGGAACATAGGGCTTCAGCCGTGCGTCTCCATTGCGTTCTGTTCTCTGCTAGAGTCTTCACCTGGCTCCAAGTCTGCCCACACGTTTTCATCTCCTCTTCACATGGCCTCCTCCAAGTGACCCTCGGACGACCAACTCGCCACTTCCCTTTCGGGTTCCACTCGAGCAATGGCTTGTCTAGTGATGTCACTTGATGGTTTATTGTCTCAGAGTATGGACAATCCATCTCCATTTCTTCCTGCCTATTTGTTTCACAATCGGTCCCTGGTTGGTTCGCTCATTGCCAGAGATCCCTCTCTGTTGCTGATCTTTCCTGGCCAT
Organism: Trichobilharzia szidati; assembly: GCA_944472155.2. Taxonomy (NCBI): domain Eukaryota; kingdom Metazoa; phylum Platyhelminthes; class Trematoda; order Strigeidida; family Schistosomatidae; genus Trichobilharzia; species Trichobilharzia szidati. The sequence continues at coordinate 186,338,214 of OX235271.1, read as the reverse complement.
CTGATCTCGAGTAGTATTGAGCGAAGACAACTGGTAATGAAGGTGTGTAGTTTGTTTGAGGTGCTCTTTATGACGCGCCAAGTCTCTGATCCGTATAGTAGCACTGACTGACTTCACATTGGAGTTGAAAATCCGGATCTTATTTTTGATGCTGAGTGCTGTTGACCTACACACAGACTTGAGAGTAGTGAAAGCTTGTCTTGCTTTTCCGATTCTTGCTTTGATATCCTCGTCAGTTTCATTCGCCTGTAGTTGAAACGATGCTTCCCAGGCAGGTAAAAGAAGTTGGGGAGTATACACCATATAAATTCCGTGTAAATCAATTCATAAAGTCGAAACAGCTTTCTTCTAGGGGTTGAGAAAGACTAAATATTATCCAGTGCATAAACATACTCTGCATTACACTGTGAATGCAGCTATTGTTTCAATATTATCCAAACAGCTACATCTTCTGTATTCGATAGACTCATTCGAAGTTCACATAGAAACTGGATTCGAAATACATTGAAGTGTGTGATGAATTTATAGGTAGTTCACTTTACTGAACACAATTCCCTAAGAATGCTTTATACTGTATTAAGAGAAAATCTTGGTATTACAGATGGTTAGAGGTAATCAGAAGGAAGCCTTGCCTCAACTAGGTTTCGTGTTTGTTGGCATTCACCAGTCAGTAAGGCGTATCAGCAGTCCTCAAAGGACTCATATCCTACCTGAGATTTGAACCCGCATCATTTAGTGAGTGCTACAGTCAGATAACTGAATGTTTTCATCCTCTCTTTCATCTGATTACATAACGCAAGAAAAAACCCATTATGTGTGATTATTATTGTTTGGGATAAAGTAATTTAATTAGTGGATGGTGACTAGCAGTGGAATCCAGGATGGGTATTTCGTCCCATTTGGGACTCGTCAGTTGGATGCACCTGCATTTCTTAGTGAGTGATGATGTTCCCACCGAGGCTCGAACCCAGTGCCCAAAGTTTCCAACGCTAAAGCGTTATCCACTAGACCACTTGGGCCACGAGAGCCACCTCTTGTGCAACGGGTCATATTGATTTAATTGAATTTTAGATTTTTCCCGTCGGTAGATTGGACCGAAGTGCTCGGTCTCAGGTCGACATATAGGCTTCTTGAGTAGATGCTTCGACAATGTCTGGGCATTTAATTAGTATTTAATTGGTGGATGGTGACTAGCAGTGGAATCCAGGATGCACATTTCGTCCTGTTTGGGACTCGTCATCTGGATGTGCCTGCATTTTTTATTTATTTGATTTTGATTTACAGCTTGATTCCACACCGTATTTTCAGTACAAGTGTGGAATTTCTCAGTGAGTGATGATGCCTTATTATTATTAGCATTGTATGTATAAAAAAGTTATTTCTGTAGATATACTTAATAATGTCTTTGGACTGTAAGCAGCTAAGCTGATGAGGAGCCAACGAAATCAACAATGATGGCATCATTTTATTTTGCACAAACTGTTCTTCTTGCTTTATTTATATTCAGTAAGGGGAATAAATATATGAAGTTTCATACTATTATTTTGAAATTTCATCACGTATCGATATCAGTTAGAGAACTATTGAAAACCACTGGGGAGTGCTGGACAGTTGCTTCGACCTGGTTTGTGACCCTGTCGGGGGTCGAACCCAGGAGCTTCAGGTTAGGGTTAACGAATTGGCTGACCATTCAGTTACTAGGATGAATTCCCCTGTCATATGGATTCTAACTTATCTGATTATGCGACGTGTATTGCGATCAGCAGCCAATGTCATCACCGAGTATTTGGCCTCACGCCCGACATAGTGGACTCCATCGGTCACAACTTCTCAGCAGAATTCCAGGCAACGTCTTTTCTGTAGTTCGTCTCCAGTGTGCATCAGATTAAGTTTTGAGTGTTATAGATTGTTTAAAATGCACAGTGTAAAATGGTTAGACTAAATGTTTATTAATATTGATTTCGTGTGTCGGTGGCATAGCGGTTAGGAAGCTTGCCGACCATGCACATGGTCCGGGGTTCGATCTCCGGCCGACGCACTCCTTTACCTCGCTAAGCCAGAAATAATGCCAGTGAAGAGGAAAGATTGGGCATGAGGCTAGCGAACCCATCCTGTAAAATAAACACGACTGCTACAGAAACTTCAAGCCTCTAGCTTGAAGCCCTATGTTCCACTGGGGAACATGAAGGAAAAAAAATATTGATTTCACAGTTCAGTATAATAATGGCTTAAGTTAGACACGCGTGGTTATTACTTTTATGTGTTGCCTAATGTAAGTCTTGCTTCACTTAAGACTTCAGAAATTTTGAACTTTTCACTCATGCAATGGAAATAAAGTTGGTCTTCTAAGAGTAAAGTGTAGGAATTCTACAGCGGTAATTAAACTGACATAAAACACCTGCAATGTTGCTATGACTGTGGAAAGGACGAACTAACTATCGTTGTTAGCCGTGAAGTTATGATCGATTCTTGCCTTGAAATAACAACCTGATTGGACAACTCTAGATTGATTTATTTTGGAAGATCTTCAAGGTCATACAGTCAGTCAGATATTGATTATCTCTTTATGATTTAAACTTCCGTTGATATGTAAGACGATATATATATATATATCGTCTTATACTCCGTATTGGGCATAATAAACGTTGTTATGATCACAGTTAAATCCGACTTTTGTGTCTACCTCAGTGTGGGTAATATTTTCAAGTGATTTGAGGTTACCTTCTTCACATCATGATGTTAAAGCAGGCCAGAATCGGAAAGGCAAAGCAAGATACACTTTCATCAGCCCGAAACCAGTTAGGAAATCTTCTACACTCAGTTGCCATATAGAATAAGATTTGGATTTTCAACACAAATGTAAAGTCTGTCAGTCATTTCTTCAACACGGGCCAGAAATTTACACTGCGTGTCACGAAAAGGATTTCCAACAGACTAATGCAGACTTTCATCAACAGCCGCCACTTTCGCTGACTGGCTCCATACTCCATATCAAATAGCAGGCCAGAAAGAATTAGCAACAAGAAACTCTGGCTGACTGGGAACAAAACAACAAGCGACAGCCGATCGCCTGGAGAAAATAGAGATAGATCGGGCATACTTTGAGGAGGCCATCGGATGACATGGCACGCGATGCAGGCCATCGCTGAACTGGAATCCAAATGGAAAGCGACGAGCAGGTCGTTTGTGCCAGGGTGACATGTGGGAGATCGTGTCAGGAAGAGATGAGAGTCTGGGCAATCGTGAACCCAGGTGAAGATTATGGCAGAGAATAGAAGAAAGTGATGTGTTGTAGAAGGCCTATGTTCCAATTGGAACCCAATGGAACAATAATATAATAATAATAGTTGGCTATAGTGTCGTGTCTGAAGGAGCATTGTGGTCAAGTTAGACAACAACCAACAGAGTCACTAATACTCCGTTCCAACAGAAAGTAACTTAGGTTAGCTTAAAACGTAGATGTCTAGGTTAAGATAATCTCCCAACTAGCTGTCTTGGCAGAAGATTTATTTAATTTTCATTTTCTATTTTATAGTCGTATCATCTTGTAGTAATGAAGCACACGATTGACATTGAATTCCCAACTTTCAAATGATATGAAACTTCATATATTAGGTGATTGTAATAACTTTATAAAAAAGCCTTAAATACACATATGTAGAATTTATTGTCACTTGATGGTAAGGTCTCAGTCTGCTAGTTAAAGAGAACCTGTCTCATTAAGAAAGTGATTAGTACTCAAGAGTATCTGGCGACAAAATTACTTATTGGCAACTCGATTTACGTCTTCCTTATATAATTAGGATGACAATTTAAATACACCTTTTGCTACTTTTCTCTTCATGTGTTTTCCATTTTGTCTCAGTAAGCATCATTCGTTTCTTCTGTTTGCTATTCAATATATTATGCAAATAATATACATATTTATATCTGTATCTATATACTACTTATAAATCTTGTCAGTAGCACACGCCACAGTACAACTTCATTAGTTCAGTTTGGTACAGATAATATTAGTTGCCCATGCATGAATATCCACTGTCGTATCAAGTTCCAAGAAGTTCCAGTTGATATATGACAAATGGACATTAAATTCAGTTATATATATATGATCTTCAAATCCTCTGTAATAAAAAAGAATGAACGAATAATTCCAGAGTAACTAACTGTACATAAAGTTTTAATTGAATGATAACTATCGAATAGGTATATTCCTTGTTTTTTAAAAAGTCTTTTGAGTTAAATCATGAAATTTCCAACCCCTAGGCAATTAGATCAAACACAGGAAGAAATATTAACAAGGGTTTTTACGTCATCAAAGTGTTTCAAAAATGTGTTGAATAATCAAATTGTAACTAAGGGGAGTGGGTGAAGATTGGTAAGTATTGACAAGGGTTGCGTAATACGAAAGACACCCAGAAAAATAGGTTGTTAATGAAAAACATGGAGACAATTGTCCAAAATAAATTATGTAATAGGTAGAAAGAGTAAATAAAGAGTTGGTTAAAAGATGTTATTAAAAGGTTATACAAAAATTTAAAAAAAGCATTATCAACAAGGTAATAGAACTTAGAATTATACCTAAGGTAGAAGGAGGAGGTGGGGAAGTTTCTTCTATGCTTATAAATCAGGGTTTTCTATCCGGATCGCTAAGGCCTCGGCAATGCAAAGTATACGGAAGCTTACCATTTTCGGGAGGGTTCTTGTGACTTTGTAGATGACTTTGAATGAATTATCCTTACCTATTGAGTGACCAGTGTTGAATATATGTCCAATTATAGCACTCTTTATTGATCTCGTGTTACCTTTTCGTAGCCAAGTGGGATAATATTCTTTGACTCTTTTGGATAAAACACTCATCGAACGACCTATATTCTCGCTCGCTCCATGTGAGCAAGTAAATTGGTAGATACACATAGAAGTGGTCAAATGCGATAGTTTATCTTTGGAGTTGTTGAAGAACAATGGGCGGCTTGAGAATACCAGTCGTAATGTAGGAGCAGAGGATGTTCTTTTCAGGGTGTTAGATATTCTTCTCTTTAGGATGTCGGCCAGATGTTTCTGAATTTTCGTAGGACTTTTTAGTGGCATCTTTTTCCTAACCAACCGTTGTTTTACTCTTTCTGCCTATTGCATAACTTGTTTTGGACAAATGTCTCCATGCTTTTTCATTAACATCCTATTTTTCTGGGTGTCTTTCATATTATGCAACCCTTGTCAATACTTACCAATCTTCACCCACTCCCCTTAGTTGCAATTTGTTTATTCATTGCATTTTTTGAAACAATTTGATGGTGTAAACAATTATTATTTAAAATAGTTACTCCCTTTCGTAAATTTAGATAAAATGGAGGATTTCATCATGAGCTGACGTCACTTAGGGAACCATTGGAAAACCTGCAGGGAGTATTGGATAGCTCTTTCGTCAGCCTAGTTTGGGACTCTTCATCAGTACACACCAACAACAGGGAGTTCGAACCGAGGACCTTCAGGTTACAAGACAAGCGAGCCAGTAGACCATTCATCAACCACTGGGACCCGATCCAATAGCCAGACCATGAATTCGAACTTCTGACAATTCATGACATAGAGCGACCACTTCGCAATTGCTTCTTCGATGGGTAACTGCCTCACCTTCAGCCTTCTGTACCCTCTTGATGCTCACTAGCCACTGGCACTATTAACTTAGTTAAACTGGGGTTCTAGCGGGAAGCCGTTACTACTAAGGTACAGCAGGATGAAGGTGAGGCAGTAAATCATCGGAGAAGACATTGCGAAGTGGTCGCGCTATGTCATGAATCGTCAGAAGATAGAATTCATAGACTGGCCATTTGATAGGGTCCTAGCGGCCTAATGGTTTATGATCTGGCTTGTCTTGTAACCAGAAGTTTCTGGGTTCGAACTCCCTGTGGTGGGTGTGTACTGATGAAGAGTCCCAAACTAGGCTGACGAAAGAGCTGTCCACTACTCCTTTGTGGTTTTCCAATGGTTCTCTAACTGACGTCAGCTCATGATGAAATCCTCAAACCAACCAAAAAAATCCCTACAAAACCAATACTTGAAAATTTAGATTATGTTTTTAAAAGACAGAGATTATCCGAAAAATTTGATGGATTTGTGGAGCATATTTCGAACATTCTGATTACACCATTATTTGTCAAGTTAATTTATCTAAAAATATGAAGGTCATTTAATAAAATAAACACGGTGTTAAAGGTTTTAAGGGCGCTTATTGAAATACGAAGAGTAAATGACAGCTATTCTGTAGACTTAATCTCCTTTTTTTTCGAAACGTGATCCAGTAAATAATACTGTTTCACTTTGTGATATATCTAATAAACAAACTAGTATGGAATTAATCTCCTTTCTTTGTGTGTGTGTGCATAAAAACAATTTATTATTATTTCTCTTAACTCACCTTGATGATAATCCTTATCTTATTATATAACCAAATGTAACGTTAATTATTCTTTATTCTTAAGCCCCTTATCACCTTGTTTATTTCAGCTGGCCTTTTTGATGTTGTTGTGTTTTCTGAGCTGGATGGTTTATTTGTGAAGTTTTCATTACCCTACTAGACATCATCTTCGTAGCATACTTCAATTTGAAGTGAGCTGATCATCTGCAAAATAAGATGAAACGACTGCGAAAAACATTGCATTGGCCAAAGTGAACGTCCTCTTCGTGTCTTCGTAACCATGATCACAAAACTAGCCATCAAAAGACATGACATCTACTCCCTTATATATCGCTGTACACAGACAACCACGGACAACAGACAGCCAACCTTCCATCTTCACTGGGTTTACCACCTACTTGATGTGGTTTAGGAGTACCTCAACCGGGAATCGAACTCCTCACCATGTTAGTGTGGCTAGTGAGCATTCTACAGTTGTGACCTACAGACTCACAAGTCACCTGATTTATTGAGGTATTAGTGCCTTTGCTAAGTACTCTTATAACCTCTTATTTTCAGTCTAAAATATATGGATAGCTCGTTATGTATCCGTGGTAAACCTGATTAAGCCAGGGTAGAAGACAATAAAATGGTAACTTTTTGCAAACATATTCTAGTTTTAATTAGCGTGGATGGTGACTAGCAGTGGAATCCACTAGGATATCCATTTCGTCCGGTATGAGAGTCGTGATCTGGATGTACATGTGATCTTCAGTGAGTGAGTGATATTGTTCCCACTGGCACTCGAACCTAGTATCCATCGTTTCAAACGACAAAGCGTTATCCACTAGCCCGACAAGCGGTATCAGTTATTATTTAATCAAATTTGAACTTTCCTGTTGATTGATTGAACTGAAGTGTTCAGCCTCATGTTGACATGTCGGATCCTAGTTACACTTATGCATAAGAACGAGGAACATTACACTTTCTGAATATATGAGAAGAATGCTTTAAGTTTCATGAAGACGTATAGACTTTAAACAGCTAACTGAATGCCTTGTAACGACAATGATGTTCAAACAAGTGCAATATATCCCATAATATTATTTTAAAAATTGTCATGTTTTAGATGGTTGAAGGCGATCGACCACAGGAAGCCTTGCCTGACCTAGGTTTCGTGCTAGTTGGCACTCACCAGTCAGCAAGGCGTATCTGCAACCTCCTTGAAGGAACTCATGTTCCTTCTGAGATTCGAACCAGTGTCACCCATTGAAGGAGTAAATAACTGAGCAGCAATTTGGGCTCGCGATTGACCTCCTGTAGGACTGTATTAGATACTTTGATTGGAAACTAGTAACTAGTGTGATGTGTCTAGTCCTTTCTTTGGGTACAGACTGAATTGTATCAGTCAGGTTTGCAATGTGGCCATCATTCTAGGTAGCCCGCCATTACGGTGCACCAGAGAAAGGACTAGACGCATAACACTAGTTACTAGTTTCCAATCAAAGTATCTACTACAGTCCTACAGGAGGTCAGTCGCCTGCCCGAATAGCTCAGTGGCAACGTCTCTGACTGCGGTACTGGGTGACGTGGGTTCGAATCTCAGAAGAGACATGAGTTCCTTCAAGGTGACTGCAGATACGCCTTACTGACTAGTGAGTGCCAACTGGCACGAAACCTAGGTCCAAGGCTTCCTGCCGATTGTCTCAAACCGTCTAATATTATCAAATCAATGTGCACCGTAATGGCGAGCTACCTAGAATGGTGGCCACATTGCAAACCTGACTGACGATAGAATTCAGTCTGCACCAAAGAAAGGACTAGACACATCACAATAGTTACTAGTGTCTAATCAAAGTAATTGTCATATTTATTTGAAACCTGAAGGAGAAAAAGTACTTTTGAAGTTGGTTTTCATAGTTAATAAACATTAAAATTTAAAAGAGCATCTTCTCAGTTTTTCGAATTTGGGCCTAATATTTATTTTTATATGTCACGTTTGTATGGATTTATTGCAGTTTAAGGAATGTCGTATAGTGAACATATATATTATAACTAGAGAAAGTAATAATTAGATAAGTGTTTTGTAATAAAGGTTGTTTTGTATTTCCCAATGAATGAAAAACAAAACGCTATTTTGTTCTTATTGACGTTTGGCTATCTAATAATGCTTATAGCTTTATCAAAGTATTATTAAATCAGAATCTACAAAATCCACTCAGCTTATATAATATAACAACTTATTCATTGTCCTTTAGCATGAGGTAGTGTTTACGTTGTCAAGTTGGTCAATTGGTAAAGATAACAAAACCAAGTGTAAATTGTTTGATTTGATAAGTGTGCAAAAATTTATAAAAGCCGCGTGTGTGTTTACATAATGAAATTGCTTATCACATTCGTGTTGATTTTGTCACTTCATGGGGGAGGGAGGTGTTGTAACTAGGTCAAATTCTGTTTTAGTCCATCATTCCTATTCAGAAAATTTAGATTCCATTCAATATGTGAAGTGCTTCTGATATTAGACGTTCTTTGTGATTTCTGAAATTTTTCTGGATGATGATTTCAATATTGTCAAAATCAATTTTGTGGCCTGATTCTATAGCGTAGCGTGTAGACGACCTATGGCTGATGATTTTTCAAGCTTTTCTGGTTCAACTGGATTTCTCAGTGGTCGAACAGCTGCTTTACAGTGTTCATTTCTTCTGATTTTGATTTCTCTCTGGTGAGGTTTGTTCGATGTATATCGCATCACATTCCAAGCATTTTATGTTGTGTAGACACAATTAAATAGAGAATCTTTGGGGGATTTGGTCTTTTGCATGGACAAGATTGCTTTGTAGTGTGCGTGTCTGATGTTTTGAAGAAAACTCTAATGTCGTGCTTATTGAGTACTCTTCTGATATCGTCTGACGTCTTCGATCAGTATGGAACGACTACTGTCGAGGCCCTGTGTCTTCGGAATACGTTTTCGACCATATTTTTATCAAATCCAACAATCTACACCTGGTTTTGTTATCTTTACCGACTGGTCAATTTGACAACGCAAAAATGACCCCATGCTGAGGAACGATGATTAAGTTGTTATATACAAGCTGAGATTTTGTAAATTCTGGTTTAATAATACTTTGATAAAGCTATTAGCAGCATTAAATAGCGAAACGTCAGTAAAACCAACATTATCGTTTTGTTTTTCATTCATTGGGAAGCACAGAAAAACAAACCTTTATTATAATGAATATCATACACCCAAATCCCAAATTTTTTCAAACTGTTAAAAGTGAACTTGGTTTGGACATATATAAGATAAGTGTTTTAATCTAATAACTTTATACAATTTTTCGCGTTAGCAAAACTTGAACAAAGCAAGATCAATAAAAATGCATCAGGATAAATTATCAGCTGATTCTCTATGATTTCATGGTTTCTTCTCAGTCGGTTACAAATTACATTGCTTTGCATTCGAACACACTTTTTACCCGTTGACAAAGAGCAATTGATAAGAACAATAAGTGACATAGTGTGTCGGTGGCATCGCGGCTAGGACGCTTGCCGACCGTGCACATGGTCCGGGGTTCGATCCCCGGCCGACGCACTCCTCCTTACCTCGCTATGCCAGAAATAATGCCAGTGAAGAGGAAAGGTTGGGCATGAGACTAGGAACCCCATCCTGTAAAATTAACGCCACTGCTACAGAAACTTCATGCCTCTAGCTTGAAACCCTATGTTCCACTGGGGAACGTGAAGGAAAAAAATAAGTGACATAGGTCTGGAATGATGTACATCCTTAGATTACTAAGAGTTAAGAGGAATAATTATTTGTAGGATAATTACAAAGATATTCAAATGTATTCGAAGACTTACAAGCGAAAACGAACAAACTGGTAGAATAAGCAGCAAAGATAGAAAATCAAGTGAATATAAGGAAAACAGAGATGGTAAAAATAACCAACGAACCAATAACAACAACAACAAGCACCAATCACTTTCAACTGCAGATATTTGAAAGTGGTCACTTCCTTCACTTATCCAAGCACCATCCTTTCAACAACAGGCGACAGCACGGATGAAGATGTCAAAATCAGCCAGGACTGGAAAGTCAAGACAAACCAATCTGAAATCTGTTAGGAAATCTTCTGCACTCTGCAGTATAAAGAACAAGATTTGGATTTTGAACACCAATATTAATTCATTCATTTTTTTCCATGGGAGTCAAAAACTTAACTTATGGAAAGCATTTCTAACAAACCACTAAAGACTTTTATCAATAACTGCTTCCGCTGGTTCCACACTGAAGATAAGATGGCTGGTTGGAGAGAATTAGCCATGTGAAACTCTGAGAAAGAATCAATTTAGAATCTATCGCACAACAAATATTCTGAAGAAAGTTAGGGTTGGTGGATCAACCACAATCTTTGGAGACAGTTGGTTCACACCGCATACCATCTAAGCCATCACTCGAGTGGAAAACGACGAGTGAGACGTCTGAGGTAAATGTAGAGGAGATAGTATGAGTATGAGATGAGAACTTATGGTCATTCGCGGGGCCAGGTAAAGCGAACCGCTGAGGACAGCGTGAAATGTTGATGTTCTGTAGAAGCTTTATGTTCCTCTCGGAAATCAAGGAGGTAATAATAATAGTAATAAATTCTTGAAAACGAAGTGACAGATTCAAAAGGTTGGACAGGAAGCAAATGTAACTAGAAATACTATATCCATAAAATAGATTACATAACTGTAGAAAATAGGTTTTTCTTAAAATAGCACGAAGAATGAAAGTGTCTGACGTCCACATGTAAGAAAAGGATTTTCGAAACAAAACAGGGGATATGGGACAGTGCATAACTTTATTTTGTAAGCTTAATTACCAAGGTAGGGCAAGGTTCATGATTGTCTCTTTTTGCATACATAGATGTGGTTTTAACTGTTTGATGGCAATTGCCAAAGTAAAGCGCAGCAACCTAGGTTTCTTTTGCCTGTTGATTACTTTGTACGTCTTCAGATTGTCCAGTGTCCAGCAGATGCCGTGCAATTGCACTGTTTAATGCATGTCAGCCCTTTACTCTCAGGTTCTTGGGTTTGTTTTGTTCAGGTTGTAGCCAGCTGATATGATATCAATAAGGAATGAGCTCATATTGTAACGACAGAAGACAAGGGCCAGGTAACAGATCGTTTATTGAGAAAATCAACAGATATTTATAGATTTTTATGTGCATTATTACTAGCGTTATTGTTAGCAAAGAAGCAACGTCTTCTGATTGATTGTTTTCTTGCTGAAGGTTATTCTGTATTACTCGTGACCATTTCTCAGAAAATTAGGCCATATATCTGCGAGTCCTGTTTGCACACGTTAAGTCTGTTGTGATTGGTTGGTGAGTTAAGCTATGTTATTGTTTTTTCTCATGACCCCGATTCGGGACGTGAACACTGACGTAAATTGCTGTCTACAATTTTTGGCTTGCAGCTAGCTCTCAACACAATATTTTCCTGGGCTTCCGATTGTAAACTGTGATCAGTTAGCGACTTTATATGGTCTAAAAAATTTGTCACGCTGACATAGATGCGCCTATGCTTATATATATATATATATATATATATATTATTTATCACTATAGGAATTGCTTGAAAATTTTCTTATCCTATATCAATATCTCATCGTTTCGTTTGCCTACTTTTCTTTTTCGCTTGCCATCTAACTTTTTCCATCAGGTTTTATATTTATGTTATACCGCATATTACCAAAGAACACTGCAGACCTTGTATGTCTGTTTGTGCGTTTGTGTGCGTGTGTGTGTGTGTGTCCGCGTGTTTGTCATTTGGGTTAAAATAACGAACATTGGAAAATATATTAGAAATTTACATGCTTATTTTGTGGTGTTTGCATAGCATGTCAAAATTTGGAATTACTTTTCCGCTGGTGATAAGTGTTTCAACATTCGGTTTGTTTTGTTGCTTTTTTTGCGTTTTGCCCCGAGATATGAATTTTGTGTTGTTGTTTTTTCTTTTGGTTTTTAGAGGGAACTTTAAATTTCACTGATCCTCATGGCTAATAATTTAATATTTAGTGAAGCATACTGTTCTACAGTATCTTTGCTGTTTATTATATCCTCGTTTTCGTAGAAGATACCGATGATGTAAATAGGCGTTAATGCAGTGCTTAACACTGGTAATTTCAAAAAGTGTTGTCACATCAAGGAAGCTGAAGGCCAATTACTTCAATTTCTTATGAGTTATTAGAAATCTGTCAGTCTGTCTGTTTTCGACATAGAACTTTACACATATGTGCGGAAGTTCAAGTCGCCACACTCCATGTAGCACACAAAGCAAGAGAAGAAAGTAGGACAGACAGATAACGTGTCATGAAAACTTATATAGCCATGTACCAGTGGGAATTTGCCAGAATTTATAGTTGAATGTATTAAAAAATTACTGCTGTCATTGAAAAAGCATTAATAAGAAAGTAGTAGAACTTAGAATTATACCCAAGGTAGAAGGAGAAAATGGGGAAGTTTCTTCTGTGGACATTAATCAGGATTTTCTATCCGGATCGTTAAGGCCTCGGCAATACAAAGTATACGGAAGCTTACCATTTTCGGGAGGCTTCTTGTGACTTTGTAGATGACTTTGAATGAATTCTCCTTACCTATTGAGTGACCAGTGTTGAATATATGTCCAATTATAGGACTCCTTATAGATCCGCTGTTACCTTTTCTTAGCCGAATGGGATAATGTTCTTTGACTCTCTTAGATAAAACACTCATCGAACGACCCATATATCTCGCTCACTCCACGTGATCAAGTAAATTGGTAGATACTCATAGATGTGATAGTTGTTAAAGAACAATGGGTGGCTTGAGAATACCCGTCATAATATAGCAGCAGAGAATGTTCTTTTCAGGGTGTTAGATATTCTTCTCATTAGGATGTCGGCCAGATATTTTAGAATTTTCGTATGACTTTTTAGTAGCAGCTTTTTGTTAACCAACCCTTTCCGAGTGGAACCTAGGGCTTCAAGCTAGAGCTTTGAAATTTCGGTACCAGTTCTGTTTATTTTTACGTGGTGGGGTTGCTAGCTTCACGCCCAACCTTCTCTCTTTATCGGCCTTACTACCGGCTTCTTGAGGTCTAGGAATGTCACCCTCGCACAAACCACCCATTCATCGCTTCCCGTGTATAATATTACCATTTTCTGTTGATATAGTAAAGAGCATTCTCAGGGAATTGTGTTTAGTAAAGTGAACTACCCATAATTTCACCAAACACTTCAATGTTTTTCGAATGCATTTTCTATGTAAACTTCGAATGAGTCTATTGGATACAGAAGATATAAGTGTTCGTATAATACTGAAACAACAGCTGTATTCACTATGTAATGCAGAGTATGTTTTTGCACTGGATAATACTTAATCTATCTCAACCCCTTAGAAGAAAGCTGTGTCGACGTTATGAAAATCATACGAACTGATTCACAAGGAATTTATATGTGATGTATATTCCTTACAAAAATATATCCTATGTTTATTTTTAAGTGAATTGTGATTTTTTCTCATTGATTGAGTCGACCGAAATGTTTGGCTTCTGTTAATTTGTCGACTCCTAATGTGGACGCTTCGACGATGTCTAGGGATGTACTTGAAGTAATTTGATGGATGGTCAGTAGCAGTGGATTACAGGATGTACATTTCATCTTATTTGGGACTTATCATTGAGGGGTGATGATGTTCCCACTGGATGATGATGTTCCCACTGGATCGGGTCCCAGTGGCTCAATGGTCTACGAGCTCGCCTTGTAACCAGAAGGTCCTGGGTTCGAATCCCGGTGGGTGCGTACTGCTGAAGAGTCCCAAACTAGGACGAAACAGCTGTCCAGTACTCCCAGGTTTTCCAGTGGTTCTCTAACTGATGTCAGCTCATGATGAAATCCTCCATACAATCAAACAAAATCCCTACCAAACCAATACTTGAAAATTAATCTGATGCTCACTAGTGACTGGCCCTATTCAGGCAGTTAACCTGGGGTTCTAGTGGGAAGCCGTGACCAGTAGGGTACAGCAGGTTGAAGATGTGACAGTAACTCATCTAAGAAGACATTGCGAAATGGTCGCGCTATGTCGTGAATTGGCAGAAGTTAGAATTCAAGGACCATTGGATCGGGTCCCAGTGGCTCAATGGTCTACGAGCTCGCCTTGTAACCAGAAGGTCCTGGGTTCGAATCCCGGTGGGTGCGTACTGCTGAAGAGTCCCAAACTAGGACGAAACAGCTGTCCAGTACTCCCAGGTTTTCCAGTGGTTCTCTAACTGATGTCAGCTCATGATGAAATCCTCCATACAATCAAACAAAATCCCTACCAAACCAATACTTGAAAATTAATCTGATGCTCACTAGTGACTGGCCCTATTCAGGCAGTTAACCTGGGGTTCTAGTGGGAAGCCGTGACCAGTAGGGTACAGCAGGTTGAAGATGTGACAGTAACTCATCTAAGAAGACATTGCGAAATGGTCGCGCTATGTCGTGAATTGGCAGAAGTTAGAATTCAAGGACCATTGGATCGGGTCCCAGTGGCTCAATGGTCTACGAGCTCGCCTTGTAACCAGAAGGTCCTGGGTTCGAATCCCGGTGGGTGCGTACTGCTGAAGAGTCCCAAACTAGGACGAAACAGCTGTCCAGTACTCCCAGGTTTTCCAGTGGTTCTCTAACTGATGTCAGCTCATGATGAAATCCTCCATACAATCAAACAAAATCCCTACCAAACCAATACTTGAAAATTAATCTGATGCTCACTAGTGACTGGCCCTATTCAGGCAGTTAACCTGGGGTTCTAGTGGGAAGCCGTGACCAGTAGGGTACAGCAGGTTGAAGATGTGACAGTAACTCATCTAAGAAGACATTGCGAAATGGTCGCGCTATGTCGTGAATTGGCAGAAGTTAGAATTCAAGGACCATTGGATCGGGTCCCAGTGGCTCAATGGTCTACGAGCTCGCCTTGTAACCAGAAGGTCCTGGGTTCGAATCCCGGTGGGTGCGTACTGCTGAAGAGTCCCAAACTAGGACGAAACAGCTGTCCAGTACTCCCAGGTTTTCCAGTGGTTCTCTAACTGATGTCAGCTCATGATGAAATCCTCCATACAATCAAACAAAATCCCTACCAAACCAATACTTGAAAATTAATCTGATGCTCACTAGTGACTGGCCCTATTCAGGCAGTTAACCTGGGGTTCTAGTGGGAAGCCGTGACCAGTAGGGTACAGCAGGTTGAAGATGTGACAGTAACTCATCTAAGAAGACATTGCGAAATGGTCGCGCTATGTCGTGAATTGGCAGAAGTTAGAATTCAAGGACCATTGGATCGGGTCCCAGTGGCTCAATGGTCTACGAGCTCGCCTTGTAACCAGAAGGTCCTGGGTTCGAATCCCGGTGGGTGCGTACTGCTGAAGAGTCCCAAACTAGGACGAAACAGCTGTCCAGTACTCCCAGGTTTTCCAGTGGTTCTCTAACTGATGTCAGCTCATGATGAAATCCTCCATACAATCAAACAAAATCCCTACCAAACCAATACTTGAAAATTAATCTGATGCTCACTAGTGACTGGCCCTATTCAGGCAGTTAACCTGGGGTTCTAGTGGGAAGCCGTGACCAGTAGGGTACAGCAGGTTGAAGATGTGACAGTAACTCATCTAAGAAGACATTGCGAAATGGTCGCGCTATGTCGTGAATTGGCAGAAGTTAGAATTCAAGGACCATTGGATCGGGTCCCAGTGGCTCAATGGTCTACGAGCTCGCCTTGTAACCAGAAGGTCCTGGGTTCGAATCCCGGTGGGTGCGTACTGCTGAAGAGTCCCAAACTAGGACGAAACAGCTGTCCAGTACTCCCAGGTTTTCCAGTGGTTCTCTAACTGATGTCAGCTCATGATGAAATCCTCCATACAATCAAACAAAATCCCTACCAAACCAATACTTGAAAATTAATCTGATGCTCACTAGTGACTGGCCCTATTCAGGCAGTTAACCTGGGGTTCTAGTGGGAAGCCGTGACCAGTAGGGTACAGCAGGTTGAAGATGTGACAGTAACTCATCTAAGAAGACATTGCGAAATGGTCGCGCTATGTCGTGAATTGGCAGAAGTTAGAATTCAAGGACCATTGGATCGGGTCCCAGTGGCTCAATGGTCTACGAGCTCGCCTTGTAACCAGAAGGTCCTGGGTTCGAATCCCGGTGGGTGCGTACTGCTGAAGAGTCCCAAACTAGGACGAAACAGCTGTCCAGTACTCCCAGGTTTTCCAGTGGTTCTCTAACTGATGTCAGCTCATGATGAAATCCTCCATACAATCAAACAAAATCCCTACCAAACCAATACTTGAAAATTAATCTGATGCTCACTAGTGACTGGCCCTATTCAGGCAGTTAACCTGGGGTTCTAGTGGGAAGCCGTGACCAGTAGGGTACAGCAGGTTGAAGATGTGACAGTAACTCATCTAAGAAGACATTGCGAAATGGTCGCGCTATGTCGTGAATTGGCAGAAGTTAGAATTCAAGGACCATTGGATCGGGTCCCAGTGGCTCAATGGTCTACGAGCTCGCCTTGTAACCAGAAGGTCCTGGGTTCGAATCCCGGTGGGTGCGTACTGCTGAAGAGTCCCAAACTAGGACGAAACAGCTGTCCAGTACTCCCAGGTTTTCCAGTGGTTCTCTAACTGATGTCAGCTCATGATGAAATCCTCCATACAATCAAACAAAATCCCTACCAAACCAATACTTGAAAATTAATCTGATGCTCACTAGTGACTGGCCCTATTCAGGCAGTTAACCTGGGGTTCTAGTGGGAAGCCGTGACCAGTAGGGTACAGCAGGTTGAAGATGTGACAGTAACTCATCTAAGAAGACATTGCGAAATGGTCGCGCTATGTCGTGAATTGGCAGAAGTTAGAATTCAAGGACCATTGGATCGGGTCCCAGTGGCTCAATGGTCTACGAGCTCGCCTTGTAACCAGAAGGTCCTGGGTTCGAATCCCGGTGGGTGCGTACTGCTGAAGAGTCCCAAACTAGGACGAAACAGCTGTCCAGTACTCCCAGGTTTTCCAGTGGTTCTCTAACTGATGTCAGCTCATGATGAAATCCTCCATACAATCAAACAAAATCCCTACCAAACCAATACTTGAAAATTAATCTGATGCTCACTAGTGACTGGCCCTATTCAGGCAGTTAACCTGGGGTTCTAGTGGGAAGCCGTGACCAGTAGGGTACAGCAGGTTGAAGATGTGACAGTAACTCATCTAAGAAGACATTGCGAAATGGTCGCGCTATGTCGTGAATTGGCAGAAGTTAGAATTCAAGGACCATTGGATCGGGTCCCAGTGGCTCAATGGTCTACGAGCTCGCCTTGTAACCAGAAGGTCCTGGGTTCGAATCCCGGTGGGTGCGTACTGCTGAAGAGTCCCAAACTAGGACGAAACAGCTGTCCAGTACTCCCAGGTTTTCCAGTGGTTCTCTAACTGATGTCAGCTCATGATGAAATCCTCCATACAATCAAACAAAATCCCTACCAAACCAATACTTGAAAATTAATCTGATGCTCACTAGTGACTGGCCCTATTCAGGCAGTTAACCTGGGGTTCTAGTGGGAAGCCGTGACCAGTAGGGTACAGCAGGTTGAAGATGTGACAGTAACTCATCTAAGAAGACATTGCGAAATGGTCGCGCTATGTCGTGAATTGGCAGAAGTTAGAATTCAAGGACCATTGGATCGGGTCCCAGTGGCTCAATGGTCTACGAGCTCGCCTTGTAACCAGAAGGTCCTGGGTTCGAATCCCGGTGGGTGCGTACTGCTGAAGAGTCCCAAACTAGGACGAAACAGCTGTCCAGTACTCCCAGGTTTTCCAGTGGTTCTCTAACTGATGTCAGCTCATGATGAAATCCTCCATACAATCAAACAAAATCCCTACCAAACCAATACTTGAAAATTAATCTGATGCTCACTAGTGACTGGCCCTATTCAGGCAGTTAACCTGGGGTTCTAGTGGGAAGCCGTGACCAGTAGGGTACAGCAGGTTGAAGATGTGACAGTAACTCATCTAAGAAGACATTGCGAAATGGTCGCGCTATGTCGTGAATTGGCAGAAGTTAGAATTCAAGGACCATTGGATCGGGTCCCAGTGGCTCAATGGTCTACGAGCTCGCCTTGTAACCAGAAGGTCCTGGGTTCGAATCCCGGTGGGTGCGTACTGCTGAAGAGTCCCAAACTAGGACGAAACAGCTGTCCAGTACTCCCAGGTTTTCCAGTGGTTCTCTAACTGATGTCAGCTCATGATGAAATCCTCCATACAATCAAACAAAATCCCTACCAAACCAATACTTGAAAATTAATCTGATGCTCACTAGTGACTGGCCCTATTCAGGCAGTTAACCTGGGGTTCTAGTGGGAAGCCGTGACCAGTAGGGTACAGCAGGTTGAAGATGTGACAGTAACTCATCTAAGAAGACATTGCGAAATGGTCGCGCTATGTCGTGAATTGGCAGAAGTTAGAATTCAAGGACCATTGGATCGGGTCCCAGTGGCTCAATGGTCTACGAGCTCGCCTTGTAACCAGAAGGTCCTGGGTTCGAATCCCGGTGGGTGCGTACTGCTGAAGAGTCCCAAACTAGGACGAAACAGCTGTCCAGTACTCCCAGGTTTTCCAGTGGTTCTCTAACTGATGTCAGCTCATGATGAAATCCTCCATACAATCAAACAAAATCCCTACCAAACCAATACTTGAAAATTAATCTGATGCTCACTAGTGACTGGCCCTATTCAGGCAGTTAACCTGGGGTTCTAGTGGGAAGCCGTGACCAGTAGGGTACAGCAGGTTGAAGATGTGACAGTAACTCATCTAAGAAGACATTGCGAAATGGTCGCGCTATGTCGTGAATTGGCAGAAGTTAGAATTCAAGGACCATTGGATCGGGTCCCAGTGGCTCAATGGTCTACGAGCTCGCCTTGTAACCAGAAGGTCCTGGGTTCGAATCCCGGTGGGTGCGTACTGCTGAAGAGTCCCAAACTAGGACGAAACAGCTGTCCAGTACTCCCAGGTTTTCCAGTGGTTCTCTAACTGATGTCAGCTCATGATGAAATCCTCCATACAATCAAACAAAATCCCTACCAAACCAATACTTGAAAATTAATCTGATGCTCACTAGTGACTGGCCCTATTCAGGCAGTTAACCTGGGGTTCTAGTGGGAAGCCGTGACCAGTAGGGTACAGCAGGTTGAAGATGTGACAGTAACTCATCTAAGAAGACATTGCGAAATGGTCGCGCTATGTCGTGAATTGGCAGAAGTTAGAATTCAAGGACCATTGGATCGGGTCCCAGTGGCTCAATGGTCTACGAGCTCGCCTTGTAACCAGAAGGTCCTGGGTTCGAATCCCGGTGGGTGCGTACTGCTGAAGAGTCCCAAACTAGGACGAAACAGCTGTCCAGTACTCCCAGGTTTTCCAGTGGTTCTCTAACTGATGTCAGCTCATGATGAAATCCTCCATACAATCAAACAAAATTCCTACCAAACCAATACTTGAAAATTAATCTGATGCTCACTAGTGACTGGCCCTATTCAGGCAGTTAACCTGGGGTTCTAGTGGGAAGCCGTGACCAGTAGGGTACAGCAGGTTGAAGATGTGACAGTAACTCATCTAAGAAGACATTGCGAAATGGTCGCGCTATGTCGTGAATTGGCAGAAGTTAGAATTCAAGGACCATTGGATCGGGTCCCAGTGGCTCAATGGTCTCCGAGCTCGCCTTGTAACCAGAAGGTCCTGGGTTCGAATCCCGGTGGGTGCGTACTGCTGAAGAGTCCCAAACTAGGGCGAAACAGCTGTCCAGTACTCCCAGGTTTTCCAGTGGTTCTCTAACTGATGTCAGCTCATGATGAAATCCTCTATGCAATCAAACAAAATCCCTACAAAACCAATACTTGAAAATTAATCTGATGCTCACTAGTGACTGGCCCTATTCAGGCAGTTAACCTGGGGTTCTAGTGGGAAGCCGTGACCAGTAGGGTACAGCAGGTTGAAGATGTGACAGTAACTCATCTAAGAAGACATTGCGAAATGGTCGCGCTATGTCGTGAATTGGCAGAAGTTAGAATTCAAGGACCATTGGATCGGGTCCCAGTGGCTCAATGGTCTACGAGCTCGCCTTGTAACCAGAAGGTCCTGGGTTCGAATCCCGGTGGGTGCGTACTGCTGAAGAGTCCCAAACTAGGACGAAACAGCTGTCCAGTACTCCCAGGTTTTCCAGTGGTTCTCTAACTGATGTCAGCTCATGATGAAATCCTCCATACAATCAAACAAAATCCCTACCAAACCAATACTTGAAAATTAATCTGATGCTCACTAGTGACTGGCCCTATTCAGGCAGTTAACCTGGGGTTCTAGTGGGAAGCCGTGACCAGTAGGGTACAGCAGGTTGAAGATGTGACAGTAACTCATCTAAGAAGACATTGCGAAATGGTCGCGCTATGTCGTGAATTGGCAGAAGTTAGAATTCAAGGACCATTGGATCGGGTCCCAGTGGCTCAATGGTCTACGAGCTCGCCTTGTAACCAGAAGGTCCTGGGTTCGAATCCCGGTGGGTGCGTACTGCTGAAGAGTCCCAAACTAGGACGAAACAGCTGTCCAGTACTCCCAGGTTTTCCAGTGGTTCTCTAACTGATGTCAGCTCATGATGAAATCCTCCATACAATCAAACAAAATCCCTACCAAACCAATACTTGAAAATTAATCTGATGCTCACTAGTGACTGGCCCTATTCAGGCAGTTAACCTGGGGTTCTAGTGGGAAGCCGTGACCAGTAGGGTACAGCAGGTTGAAGATGTGACAGTAACTCATCTAAGAAGACATTGCGAAATGGTCGCGCTATGTCGTGAATTGGCAGAAGTTAGAATTCAAGGACCATTGGATCGGGTCCCAGTGGCTCAATGGTCTACGAGCTCGCCTTGTAACCAGAAGGTCCTGGGTTCGAATCCCGGTGGGTGCGTACTGCTGAAGAGTCCCAAACTAGGACGAAACAGCTGTCCAGTACTCCCAGGTTTTCCAGTGGTTCTCTAACTGATGTCAGCTCATGATGAAATCCTCCATACAATCAAACAAAATTCCTACCAAACCAATACTTGAAAATTAATCTGATGCTCACTAGTGACTGGCCCTATTCAGGCAGTTAACCTGGGGTTCTAGTGGGAAGCCGTGACCAGTAGGGTACAGCAGGTTGAAGATGTGACAGTAACTCATCTAAGAAGACATTGCGAAATGGTCGCGCTATGTCGTGAATTGGCAGAAGTTAGAATTCAAGGACCATTGGATCGGGTCCCAGTGGCTCAATGGTCTACGAGCTCGCCTTGTAACCAGAAGGTCCTGGGTTCGAATCCCGGTGGGTGCGTACTGCTGAAGAGTCCCAAACTAGGACGAAACAGCTGTCCAGTACTCCCAGGTTTTCCAGTGGTTCTCTAACTGATGTCAGCTCATGATGAAATCCTCCATACAATCAAACAAAATCCCTACCAAACCAATACTTGAAAATTAATCTGATGCTCACTAGTGACTGGCCCTATTCAGGCAGTTAACCTGGGGTTCTAGTGGGAAGCCGTGACCAGTAGGGTACAGCAGGTTGAAGATGTGACAGTAACTCATCTAAGAAGACATTGCGAAATGGTCGCGCTATGTCGTGAATTGGCAGAAGTTAGAATTCAAGGACCATTGGATCGGGTCCCAGTGGCTCAATGGTCTACGAGCTCGCCTTGTAACCAGAAGGTCCTGGGTTCGAATCCCGGTGGGTGCGTACTGCTGAAGAGTCCCAAACTAGGACGAAACAGCTGTCCAGTACTCCCAGGTTTTCCAGTGGTTCTCTAACTGATGTCAGCTCATGATGAAATCCTCCATACAATCAAACAAAATCCCTACCAAACCAATACTTGAAAATTAATCTGATGCTCACTAGTGACTGGCCCTATTCAGGCAGTTAACCTGGGGTTCTAGTGGGAAGCCGTGACCAGTAGGGTACAGCAGGTTGAAGATGTGACAGTAACTCATCTAAGAAGACATTGCGAAATGGTCGCGCTATGTCGTGAATTGGCAGAAGTTAGAATTCAAGGACCATTGGATCGGGTCCCAGTGGCTCAATGGTCTACGAGCTCGCCTTGTAACCAGAAGGTCCTGGGTTCGAATCCCGGTGGGTGCGTACTGCTGAAGAGTCCCAAACTAGGACGAAACAGCTGTCCAGTACTCCCAGGTTTTCCAGTGGTTCTCTAACTGATGTCAGCTCATGATGAAATCCTCCATACAATCAAACAAAATCCCTACCAAACCAATACTTGAAAATTAATCTGATGCTCACTAGTGACTGGCCCTATTCAGGCAGTTAACCTGGGGTTCTAGTGGGAAGCCGTGACCAGTAGGGTACAGCAGGTTGAAGATGTGACAGTAACTCATCTAAGAAGACATTGCGAAATGGTCGCGCTATGTCGTGAATTGGCAGAAGTTAGAATTCAAGGACCATTGGATCGGGTCCCAGTGGCTCAATGGTCTACGAGCTCGCCTTGTAACCAGAAGGTCCTGGGTTCGAATCCCGGTGGGTGCGTACTGCTGAAGAGTCCCAAACTAGGACGAAACAGCTGTCCAGTACTCCCAGGTTTTCCAGTGGTTCTCTAACTGATGTCAGCTCATGATGAAATCCTCCATACAATCAAACAAAATCCCTACCAAACCAATACTTGAAAATTAATCTGATGCTCACTAGTGACTGGCCCTATTCAGGCAGTTAACCTGGGGTTCTAGTGGGAAGCCGTGACCAGTAGGGTACAGCAGGTTGAAGATGTGACAGTAACTCATCTAAGAAGACATTGCGAAATGGTCGCGCTATGTCGTGAATTGGCAGAAGTTAGAATTCAAGGACCATTGGATCGGGTCCCAGTGGCTCAATGGTCTACGAGCTCGCCTTGTAACCAGAAGGTCCTGGGTTCGAATCCCGGTGGGTGCGTACTGCTGAAGAGTCCCAAACTAGGACGAAACAGCTGTCCAGTACTCCCAGGTTTTCCAGTGGTTCTCTAACTGATGTCAGCTCATGATGAAATCCTCCATACAATCAAACAAAATCCCTACCAAACCAATACTTGAAAATTAATCTGATGCTCACTAGTGACTGGCCCTATTCAGGCAGTTAACCTGGGGTTCTAGTGGGAAGCCGTGACCAGTAGGGTACAGCAGGTTGAAGATGTGACAGTAACTCATCTAAGAAGACATTGCGAAATGGTCGCGCTATGTCGTGAATTGGCAGAAGTTAGAATTCAAGGACCATTGGATCGGGTCCCAGTGGCTCAATGGTCTACGAGCTCGCCTTGTAACCAGAAGGTCCTGGGTTCGAATCCCGGTGGGTGCGTACTGCTGAAGAGTCCCAAACTAGGACGAAACAGCTGTCCAGTACTCCCAGGTTTTCCAGTGGTTCTCTAACTGATGTCAGCTCATGATGAAATCCTCCATACAATCAAACAAAATCCCTACCAAACCAATACTTGAAAATTAATCTGATGCTCACTAGTGACTGGCCCTATTCAGGCAGTTAACCTGGGGTTCTAGTGGGAAGCCGTGACCAGTAGGGTACAGCAGGTTGAAGATGTGACAGTAACTCATCTAAGAAGACATTGCGAAATGGTCGCGCTATGTCGTGAATTGGCAGAAGTTAGAATTCAAGGACCATTGGATCGGGTCCCAGTGGCTCAATGGTCTACGAGCTCGCCTTGTAACCAGAAGGTCCTGGGTTCGAATCCCGGTGGGTGCGTACTGCTGAAGAGTCCCAAACTAGGACGAAACAGCTGTCCAGTACTCCCAGGTTTTCCAGTGGTTCTCTAACTGATGTCAGCTCATGATGAAATCCTCCATACAATCAAACAAAATCCCTACAAAACCAATACTTGAAAATTAATCTGATGCTCACTAGTGACTGGCCCTATTCAGGCAGTTAAACTGGGGTTCTAGTGGGAAGCCGTGACCAGTAGGGTACAGCAGGTTGAAGATGTGACAGTAACTCATCTAAGAAGACATTGCGAAATGGTCGCGCTATGTCGTGAATTGGCAGAAGTTAGAATTCAAGGACCATTGGATCGGGTCCCAGTGGCTCAATGGTCTACGAGCTCGCCTTGTAACCAGAAGGTCCTGGGTTCGAATCCCGGTGGGTGCGTACTGATGAAGAGTCCCAAACTAGGACGAAGCAGCTGTCCAGTGCTCCCAGGTTTTCCAGTGTTTCTCTAACTGATGTCAGCTCATGATGAAATCCTCCAGCTAATCAAACAAAATCCCTACAAAACCAATACTTGAAAATTAATCTGATGCTCACTAGTGACTGGCCCTATTCAGGCAGTTAACCTGGGGTTCTAGTGGGAAGCCGTGACCAGTAGGGTACAGCAGGTTGAAGATGTGACAGTAACTCATCTAAGAAGACATTGCGAAATGGTCGCGCTATGTCGTGAATTGGCAGAAGTTAGAATTCAAGGACCATTGGATCGGGTCCCAGTGGCTCAATGGTCTACGAGCTCGCCTTGTAACCAGAAGGTCCTGGGTTCGAATCCCGGTGGGTGCGTACTGCTGAAGAGTCCCAAACTAGGACGAAACAGCTGTCCAGTACTCCCAGGTTTTCCAGTGGTTCTCTAACTGATGTCAGCTCATGATGAAATCCTCCATACAATCAAACAAAATCCCTACCAAACCAATACTTGAAAATTAATCTGATGCTCACTAGTGACTGGCCCTATTCAGGCAGTTAACCTGGGGTTCTAGTGGGAAGCCGTGACCAGTAGGGTACAGCAGGTTGAAGATGTGACAGTAACTCATCTAAGAAGACATTGCGAAATGGTCGCGCTATGTCGTGAATTGGCAGAAGTTAGAATTCAAGGACCATTGGATCGGGTCCCAGTGGCTCAATGGTCTACGAGCTCGCCTTGTAACCAGAAGGTCCTGGGTTCGAATCCCGGTGGGTGCGTACTGCTGAAGAGTCCCAAACTAGGACGAAACAGCTGTCCAGTACTCCCAGGTTTTCCAGTGGTTCTCTAACTGATGTCAGCTCATGATGAAATCCTCCATACAATCAAACAAAATCCCTACCAAACCAATACTTGAAAATTAATCTGATGCTCACTAGTGACTGGCCCTATTCAGGCAGTTAACCTGGGGTTCTAGTGGGAAGCCGTGACCAGTAGGGTACAGCAGGTTGAAGATGTGACAGTAACTCATCTAAGAAGACATTGCGAAATGGTCGCGCTATGTCGTGAATTGGCAGAAGTTAGAATTCAAGGACCATTGGATCGGGTCCCAGTGGCTCAATGGTCTACGAGCTCGCCTTGTAACCAGAAGGTCCTGGGTTCGAATCCCGGTGGGTGCGTACTGCTGAAGAGTCCCAAACTAGGACGAAACAGCTGTCCAGTACTCCCAGGTTTTCCAGTGGTTCTCTAACTGATGTCAGCTCATGATGAAATCCTCCATACAATCAAACAAAATCCCTACCAAACCAATACTTGAAAATTAATCTGATGCTCACTAGTGACTGGCCCTATTCAGGCAGTTAACCTGGGGTTCTAGTGGGAAGCCGTGACCAGTAGGGTACAGCAGGTTGAAGATGTGACAGTAACTCATCTAAGAAGACATTGCGAAATGGTCGCGCTATGTCGTGAATTGGCAGAAGTTAGAATTCAAGGACCATTGGATCGGGTCCCAGTGGCTCAATGGTCTACGAGCTCGCCTTGTAACCAGAAGGTCCTGGGTTCGAATCCCGGTGGGTGCGTACTGCTGAAGAGTCCCAAACTAGGACGAAACAGCTGTCCAGTACTCCCAGGTTTTCCAGTGGTTCTCTAACTGATGTCAGCTCATGATGAAATCCTCCATACAATCAAACAAAATCCCTACCAAACCAATACTTGAAAATTAATCTGATGCTCACTAGTGACTGGCCCTATTCAGGCAGTTAACCTGGGGTTCTAGTGGGAAGCCGTGACCAGTAGGGTACAGCAGGTTGAAGATGTGACAGTAACTCATCTAAGAAGACATTGCGAAATGGTCGCGCTATGTCGTGAATTGGCAGAAGTTAGAATTCAAGGACCATTGGATCGGGTCCCAGTGGCTCAATGGTCTACGAGCTCGCCTTGTAACCAGAAGGTCCTGGGTTCGAATCCCGGTGGGTGCGTACTGCTGAAGAGTCCCAAACTAGGACGAAACAGCTGTCCAGTACTCCCAGGTTTTCCAGTGGTTCTCTAACTGATGTCAGCTCATGATGAAATCCTCCATACAATCAAACAAAATCCCTACCAAACCAATACTTGAAAATTAATCTGATGCTCACTAGTGACTGGCCCTATTCAGGCAGTTAACCTGGGGTTCTAGTGGGAAGCCGTGACCAGTAGGGTACAGCAGGTTGAAGATGTGACAGTAACTCATCTAAGAAGACATTGCGAAATGGTCGCGCTATGTCGTGAATTGGCAGAAGTTAGAATTCAAGGACCATTGGATCGGGTCCCAGTGGCTCAATGGTCTACGAGCTCGCCTTGTAACCAGAAGGTCCTGGGTTCGAATCCCGGTGGGTGCGTACTGCTGAAGAGTCCCAAACTAGGACGAAACAGCTGTCCAGTACTCCCAGGTTTTCCAGTGGTTCTCTAACTGATGTCAGCTCATGATGAAATCCTCCATACAATCAAACAAAATCCCTACCAAACCAATACTTGAAAATTAATCTGATGCTCACTAGTGACTGGCCCTATTCAGGCAGTTAACCTGGGGTTCTAGTGGGAAGCCGTGACCAGTAGGGTACAGCAGGTTGAAGATGTGACAGTAACTCATCTAAGAAGACATTGCGAAATGGTCGCGCTATGTCGTGAATTGGCAGAAGTTAGAATTCAAGGACCATTGGATCGGGTCCCAGTGGCTCAATGGTCTACGAGCTCGCCTTGTAACCAGAAGGTCCTGGGTTCGAATCCCGGTGGGTGCGTACTGATGAAGAGTCCCAAACTAGGACGAAACAGCTGTCCAGTACTCCCAGGTTTTCCAGTGGAAGAAAGAAGTGGCTATTGATTACTTTCCAACTCCTTATAATTTTTTAAAAAACATTTATTCCTTTAGGTTCTTAGTGGAACATAGGGCTTCTAGCTACACCTCTGAAGTTTCAGAAACAGTAGGGTTGCTAGCCTCTCATCCAACCTTCCCTCTTTACTGGCCTTCATACTCGCTTAGCAAGGTTTAGGAATGCGTCGGCCGGAGATCGAATGCCAGACCACTTTATGTGGTTGGCAAACGTTCTACCCCTGAGCCGCTGACGCACATAAACCAAGAGAGCTGACTGACTGACCGTTTTCAACATAGAACTTTACACCGATATGCAGCAGTTCGAGTCACCACACTTCACTCAACACACAAAGCAAGAGAAGAAAGTAAAAACAAATGCGAAATAGATACAGTAAACAGAGATATGACGCAAAAACAATAGTAAGATGTAAGAACCATATAGTTCTATTGGGTATTATAAGTCACAGGGAGTGGATGCATCTGCGCCAGCCATTGAGAACGATTTTGAGTCATATCACCAATTGTCTCAAGCCTTCATTGGTTTCTACCGTCCTGAGGACCCTAACCAGCCAAGAGGTCTACATCTTCCTACCTGGCTTAAACTAACTGTTATGGATTTCATTGACTGATGAAGTCTTGTTTTCATTTGACCACCACTACCTCTTTTCCAACCTGATCCTATGTCAACTAACATTCCCCGTCGAGGAAGGTGATGGTTAGACATGCGTAACACATGTCCTAACCATCTCAATCGATATAACCTCGTCTATTGATTTCCCCTCTTACCTACCTAGCACTCGACGCATAACCTCAATATCGCTCACACGGGAGATAGAACGCAGGCACCTATGATCAAAGACAGCTGGCTAGCCGGCCTTTTCATGTCTTCCACTCTCAATGGCCATGTCTCACTGACAGCCATAAATGAGGACGGAGCGGACTGCTGATAGCCAGCCGGATATCACGTCTACGCCAGAGATGGCGTAAACTGGCATATGTGAAACTAGCTTTATGTATCCGTGCTGAGATTTCGTCAGCTGGCGTTGGATGATGCAACTCCTCAAATAAGTGAAGCGGTCAACAAACTCAGCTACCACTTCACTCGCTATCTCTAAGCTGGGAGTCAATGTAGTCCAGTCCTGTAGCATCATCATACATTTGGCGGGAGTGAACCAAGTGAGCTGGTTCGTCCTAATGCTTGGAACTCATTGGCAAGTACGAACTCACCGACCGGAGTTCGAAACCAGGACCTTCTGGTTACAAAGAAAGCTCGTAGACCCCTCAGCTACTGTGGGACCCAGCCGATTCTTTAGTTGATTTCGGTTAATTTTCGTTATGAAAATCATAAATCCTCTAAATGAAGGTTGTTTTTCCCCAGAGTAAATGAACTATACGCCGAGTGTTGCTTATGTATCCATGGAAAATCAATCTATTTAACATTTTGAAAGGAGAGAAGAAAGAAACAAAAAGAAAAGATGTATATTTAACATTAACAACACTAACTGTTTTATTTGTAATTATCACGTATTCGTGCGTTCATTCATTCATTCAAATGATTATCCACAATTTTATTTCTCTGAAAACGTGACCAGGTTTTTTGTTTTTACTATTTGACATTGAAGAATAAACAGCATATAAAGTTAGTAATTACATCAGAAATTCAGTTTTACTAAGCATGTTTCATTTCGCACAGTGTTTATATTCGTGACTGGAATACCTCAGTAGTAAATTATCGTGTGAAAGCTATTAGGCTTAAATTTCCCCTAAATTTTTTAGGTTTATCTTACCTTGTTTATTCAGAAAACAGTTCCCAAACTGTTATTTAGCATTGTTGCTATATGTACTTAATTTCGTGTTAATGTGCGTTGGCGGCACAGCAGTTAGGACGCTCGCCGACCATGCACATGGTCCGGGGTTTGATCCCCGGCCGACGCACACTTGATATCAATGGTCGACCTGGTAAAATTGGGCTATCAATATCACATGCTGAAAATTCTATACTCGTAGCAAAATATTGTGTGGAATAAAGCTATAATAAAATAAATAAATATATTAAGCATATCAATTATATATTTGTATTATTGTCCCTTTGGGTTCGAGGGGGAACATACTGCTCCAACAGAACAACTCCACTTTGTCCTATCTTTTGCGGCTCTCTTCAACTTACCCTACGATTGCCCATAAGCTTTCATCTCATGGTCTAGCACGAAATGTCATTCAACAGCCTCCTCAGTATGCTACCGACCCATCTCCACTTTCTCCCATATATTTGTTGAGCAATAAGTTCTTGGATGGTTCGTTCCCAGAGTTTCCTGTTGCTAATTTTTTCTGGTCAGTTATCTGATCTTCAGTGTAGAGCCAGCGAAGGTAGCAGCTGTTGATAAAAATCTTCCGTAACTCATGTAGAAGAACTGATTAACTTAATATTGTTACTTGCAAAAATACGAATCAAGTTCCCTATGCTGACTGGAGAAGATTTCCAAACTGATTTCAGAGTGATAGAGGTGTGTCTTGCCTTTTTGATCCATGCTGTCCTCTATATTTGAAATGATGCTTCCCAGATAAGTGAGGGAAGTGACGTCTTTTGAATTTCTTCCATTGACAGTGATTGGTACTTGTTGTTGTTGTTGCTGGTTGAATGTCGTCATCACTTCTGTCTTCTTTATCTTCACTTGAAGTCCTATCTTGGTTGTCTGTCTCTTCTGAAAACTTGTTACTTTTAGCACTTAGATCTTCGAGTTTGTGTGACATTAGACATAAATCATCCGCGAAGTCCAGATCATCTAGAGTCTTCTTATCAGCTCAAAGTATTCTTCGCATTTCGCTCCTCACGTACAGTGTTCCGTATAATCCAGTCCACGGTAATTAGGAATATCATCGGCGTTAGTAGTAGTAGGCAGCTTTGTCTTACTCCTGTATTCACTTCAAAGCCAGGCTTCGCTGAGTTTTCCGTTGTAGATCATCTGACACATGGCATTATCATATAGCCAGTTGTTGAATGAGGTTGATAAAGACCTGGGCGCTGCACACCGTTGTGTTGAATTAGTTTCCAAATTACATATTTATAAAAAAGAAAATCAATCAACAGACGAAATATCGATCCAACATCACTTAGTGAACATTATTTAAAATATATAAAAGCAAATGATGTGGGGATCACATAGCAACGCTACGTATCGTCGTCAAACACAGCATATAATGGTTATCAAATCTCTACTTCAATTTCATCGACTTTGAAAAAGGCCTTCGACAGACAGTGTTGAACGGGATGTAATTTGGAAACTAATTCAACACAACGGTGTGCAGCGCCCAGGTCTTTATCAACCTTATTCAACAACTGGCTATAGGACAAAGCCATGTGTCAGATGATCTACAACGGAAAACTCAGCGAAGCCTGGCTTTGAAGTGAATACAGGAGTAAGACAAGGCTGCCTAATACTACTAACGCCGATGATATTCCGAATTACCATGGACTGGATTATACGAAACAATGTACGTGAGGAGCGAAATGAGAAGAATACTTTGGGCTGATAAGAAGACTCCCTTGGGTTCCTAGTGGAACATAGGGCTTCAGCTGCACGTCTCCACTTGCTTCTATCTTCTGCTGTACTTTGCACCTGCATCCATGTTAGTCCATACTGTTTCAACTCCTCTTCACACGATCTCCTCCATGTCACCCTAGCATTGACGTCCCACTCGCCGCTTCCATTTCGGGTTCCACTCGAGCTATGGCCTGACGCGCGATGTCACCCAGCGGCCTCCTCAGTCAGCGAGTGTCCAATCCATCTCCACTTTCTCCTGCATATTTGTTGGGCGATTGGTTCTTGTTTTGTTTGTTCCCATAGTTTCTTGTTGGTGATTCTTTCCGGCCATCTGGTCTTCAGTATAGAGCGAAGACAGTTGTTGATAAAGGTCTGCAACAGGCTGTTGGAAATATTCTTTGTGACACACTGGCCAAGTTTCTGATCCGTATAGAAGAAGTGACTTGACGTCGTTTGTATTGAAAATCCGAATTTTGTTGTTGATGCTGAGTTAAGTGACGAAGATTTCCAGATTGGTTTCAGGTTGATGAATGTGTTTCTCGCCTTCCCGATTCTCGATTTGACATCCTTGTCCGTTCCCCCTGTAGTAGTTGAGACAATGCTCCCTAGATAAGTGAATGAAGTAACCTCTTTAATCCCTCCTGTTGATGGTGATTGGCGCTGGATGTTGCTGCTGTTGTTGTTAGTCGGTTATTTTCATAACCTCCGTCTTGTCTATGTTCACCTGGAGTCCTGTCTTTTCTGCTTCTTTGACCATTTTGTCAATTTACGCTTGTAAGTCTTCGATTTTGTGTGACATCAAACATAAATCATCCACGTGCGAAATCCAGGTCTTCTAGGTTCTTTACGTCGGTCCAGGATATCCCTTTCTTCTCATTTCTCACTGTCTGACGCATAATCCAGTTTACCACAATAAGGAATATCATTGTTGATAATAAGCACCCTTGTCTGACTCCTGTGTTTACTCCAAACGCCTCGCTGAGTTTTCCGTTGTGGATCACTTGACATGTGCCGTTGTTGTACATAATGTGATGTTAGGTGATTGGAGGCAATCGGCCACAGGAAGCCTTGGACCTAGGTTTCGTGCTAGTTGGCACTCATCAGCAAGGAACATGAGTTCCTTCGAGGTTGCAGATACGCCTTGCTGACTGTCGAGTGCCAACTAGCACGAAACCTAGGTCAAGCGAGGCTTCCTGTGGCCGATTGCCTCCAATCATCTAATACCAACAATTCACAATGCACCGTGATGGCCATATCTTAAACTTGACTGATAGAATTCAGTCTGCACCAAAGATAGGACTAGACCACACACACTACACTTAGTTACTGACTAGTGTTCAATGCAAAATATTATGTGATGTTATTACTATTGCTTGTTGAACTGTTGGTCTAAGATAGTAAAAGCTCTCCACTTAATGGTCTGTCTTGTTTCTTTCTTCTTTGCCATATGTGTCAGTGATAGCAGATTTTGTGATGTGTATCGTTGCGTTATAGTGATTATAACGGTAGACTCGCAAATCTACTAGTCAGGAAGTTCGTTAGCTCAAGTAAGTTGACCAGCAACAGTTAACGTGTATGTGAACAGGATTGGCTAAAGTCTCACCAAATGTTGATACACTATGTATAATAGTTACAAGATGACCAGCAGTTGTGTTATTCAATGAATACATCGATTCTGCTTCCTTCTAAAAAGAAGTTCTTCTGACATCAGTCATTTGCATCATCATCATCATATCACGCAGACACATTCAAAAAGGTGTTCATCCTCTTCTCCTTTTTTTCGCGTTTTGCGTAACACTAAACCAACTGATATATATATAAATGTGTGTTTTTGATAACTGTTTGTTTTGCAAAATAAAGCCTATTTCTGTCAAGTAGTGTATTCGCATATATAGAAAATTTCCTTGTCAAATAAGCTAAGCACTCTTTTTTCAAACAAAAGAAAAATATAGACATCCCTAATTTATCATTCTTTTCTTTGACATTTGCATATATGTATATATATGTGTGTGCATATTGGCCTACTGAGACACTATCTTTTGATATTTATACTCAATAGAAATGTAATTTATTTAAATATTTTATTACTGATAAGATGGTTAAATTATCTTGTTAATTTGTAAACTTTATCTCAGCAAATGGGAAGCAAGTTGGCTGAAGAAGTATAAAAAAAGGAAAAGCTAACTGTCGGTTTGAGTTGTTCGGGGGGAGTTTGAGATTCACGTAACTACACAGATGGTGCTATATAGTGGAGGTGATCAAAACGCCAGACGGTCGTTTCGCTTGTTTGATGCCGAGCTCATCAGCCCATCATTATCATCACACACTGTGATATTGTGGTGAGAGCTGTCGCATGCAAGCCAAAATTGAAGACAACACAATTTACGTCAATGTTCACATCCCAAATCAGGGTCATGAAAAAAATGATAATAACGAGGCTTTACCTTGAGAAAATCACCAGCCAGTCACAGCGGAGTTCAAGTGTAGAAATATGATTCACACAGATATATGACTTGATTTTTTGAGAAATGGCCACAAAGAGATAACAGTACAGAATAACCTTCAGCAAGAAAACAACCAATCAGAAGAGTTCAACATAGCGAAAATATTCATTCAGACATCTATAAAAAACAAAATAATTGAGCAAAGAATATCCTTTTCGATAATTTCTTCCTCCTCTGGCTCTACAATTATATATATATGTTTATATACATAGAATATTCTAGAATAGTAGTCAATAACAATATAAGTTTTTTAAATAATATCGATTTGTTAAGTAAGATCAATGGAATTACAGTTCATTAAAGATGCTTAAATAATAATAATAATAAAGATATAGTACCAAATAGAATGTCAACTAAAATTAAAGAAATTTCTACAAAACATTGAAACCTAGATGGCCAAGGTAAGGATAATTCCTGAACTAACTTCTTTTGAACACACAAATTAGGCTTCTTAATGTAGATCTCAACAGCCAGTCCCAGCAATATTTAGTAGTCAAACTCTTAAGGCGAAATTGAGATTTGTTGGTATGCGGTGAATGACCCTGAAAGCCTCCTCGTTAACATCAATCTTGTGTTCTGTATCCACAAGACGAGAAGAATAGCGCTACGAATAGATTTTGTTTGTCCTTTACTTAACCAACAACTATGCAGGGTGATGTTCGCAAATTCGACGAGAAACCCGCCTAATTGTACGGCCTATGTAACTGGCTCCACAGTAGGGTTGCTTCTCCGCTAACAATAACGCTAATAATAATGCACATAAAAATCTATAAATACCTCTTGATTTTCTCAATAAACGATCTGTTGCCGTGGCCGTTGTTTTCTGTCGTTACAATGTGAATAGTTTGGTTTCCAAAGGAAACTATGTTGAAACTTCCTCACTCGGGCTGTGTACATTGCAAATTGCTAATTAATTCGCCAATTGTGAATTTGATTTATGGCATGGCCAGATCTACCAAGCACCTAGCCAAAAATTGGGTGGTTTGAACTGAATTAGCTCTCTGAGATGAGTCATACTGGGTACACAGATGATGAGCTAGGCACCAAACAAGAGAAACGACTGTCTGGCTAGCTGTCAACAAGCACTGCTTATTGATATGAGTGAGTGGTATACAACTACTCATCTCAATCAATCAGTAGTATATAGACAGTTTCATGCAAATTTGCTTGCTTTCTTGATTATCATTTATCTCATCAAGTAGATCGTATATCGTGATCAGAATAACTTGGTTTCGAAAGGAAACTGTGCAGAAATTTCACCCGTCGAATTGTGTACATTACCAACCTCTAACCAATTCGCAAAGTGTTAATTGGAAGTATGGTGGGATTGTGAATTTGATACAGTGTAGCGTTTACTTATCATTTCGACATACTCGTCCTAATTGTAATGCATATTTATTCATATATTTACATCACTGTTTCTTTTGCCCTTTACTCTCCCATGCACTAGCTTTAATTATTTTACTCACTTTTTTAAATCACTGTGTCACTCTTGTGCTATGTGATGTACAGACACATTCATAAGTCAAAAGTTGATAATACACAGGCAAATTATCATTCATCCATCGCGTTAGAATTCATGAGCAACTAGATGTAACCTATTGGTGGTTGAATTATAAATTACCCGTCTCGTAACCTAAAGATACCGGCGATTGTATAGCATATCCTTTTTTTGAAGTGTCATCACCTTTCATTATGGATAAAATCTTATTTTGATAAAATCACGCAGTGTTGTTATATACAGTAATATTTACTGATGGCCACGTTTCCAGAACAAGTTATTGCTGCTCATAATCATATCAAGGTACTCACCCACACAACTTTCTTGCTTCGTTAAAAACAGAACATATCTCTAGCTTCTTGACACACATATAAACTCACTAGTAGAAGGAATAAAATTCACATTTGAATCGGAAAATGAACAAGGAGAATTAGCTATGTTAGATTGTAAAATAAAACGAATAGAGGAAGGTAAACTGCACACTAGCGTTTAAAAAAAATTATGATACCATTTTGTTTGAGTTTTATCCGTCCCCCTTGTTTATTATGGCATTTCAATTCCTAATTGTAATTTTATTAATTTGCCTCTTGACCGGAAATTATCCTGGGACTTTCTCACCCATTTACTATAAATACACGAATGTACAGCCCAGTTGATGACTTCGTCAAAAAGAAAATCTTCTCTGCAACCGTCTTTTTGTAGTATTACTTTGGTAAATTGTTGTCAGCGAGTTTCCTCATGAAAATATCTGACTACAAATTTATATTTCTTTTCCAAAATATGCAAAAAAGTTACTTTGCCTTTTACTAAAATTTGATCATAATACTTTAATATTTGATAGATTTCCTGCTTTCTCTTGGTGTGGTGGTCTTCAACGCGTAACTGGTGGATGTGCATCGCTAGGACGTGGTCATCACAGTCTACAAGGAAGCAGTAAAAATTCTAGTCGACAAAAACTACCTGGAAGTGCAGAACAACAACAAACCGCTTTCCGATCTCATGAACTTACCAGTACTATTGGTGCTAGACCGACACCACCACCAAAACCTGGTCCATTTGTTGTAGAAGTAATTCTCACTAGAGGTACACGAAGTGGATTGGGATTTAGTATTACTGGAGGTGTGGGGAATGAAGCATCCAATGGTGATTCGGGTATATTTGTAACAAAGGTATGTTTTAAGTTGTTGAAAGATATATATATATTTTCTTACTTTATCTCATTGTATTATGTTGTTTTGCGAGTAATTAGTAAAAGAGTCTGTTAAGAAAGCGATGAGATTTCCCGAATTAGATTATGAACACAAAAATGAATTATATCCAGTATAAGGTGAAATTTCTCGATAAACTTTGCCATAAGCAAACAGATGAACACAAGGATTAGATAAGACTGTCTACTATCCCTGATGATATTCCTCACTGTGATGGACTAGACCATGCAGAACATCGTACGCTGACAGTGAGAAGACAGGAATACGTTGGACTGATAAGAAGACTCTAGAAGATATGGGCTTCTCAGACGATTTACGTCTAATGTAGAGAAGACCAGTAGTTCAGCGAAGAATCTCTTTTCGGCGGCGAATTCATTTTCACAGCTGTACAATCACAAATATGCATATGGTTATTTCGTATGCGTGTGTGTACATTAAATTTGTCAAACGAAAATACAATCCAAATCATCCACCTGAGCTACAAATCTTCTCTATTAGGTCTAGCCTAAGTTGATTTAACAAAAAAGAAGTGTACGATTGGTTAAATTCCTGCTTTAGCTTAATTCCTCTTGTGAAGTTACGTTTTAGTTATGAAATACAGGCTTGAGGTGTCAACTCTAGCTGTATTAGACAGTAGCTAACAGAATTACTACACCATAGACTATGTGTTATTAGTTTTAATACTAACTGAATCATTGACTGTATTATTATAATTATTCCCTTGAGTTCTGAGTGGAACATGAGGATTCAACGAAACATCTCCACTTTTTCCTGTTCTCTGCGACCCTCTTCAACTGTCTCCACGATTTCCCATGGTCA
This sequence comes from Trichobilharzia szidati, assembly GCA_944472155.2. Taxonomy (NCBI): domain Eukaryota; kingdom Metazoa; phylum Platyhelminthes; class Trematoda; order Strigeidida; family Schistosomatidae; genus Trichobilharzia; species Trichobilharzia szidati. Next base: position 186,301,177 of record OX235271.1, on the reverse strand, counting down.
CTTATCTCCTCCTCTCATATTCGCATCCATGTCACCCTCGGATATATACCCAAAACATCGTTTCCCATTCGGTCGCTTCAGTGTGTGTCCGATCTGTCTCCATTTTCTTCTACATATTAGTTGAGCAATAGGTCCTTGATTGATTCGTAATGTGGTATTGCTTGGGAGGTCTGTTATATATATTTATAGGTCAAGGTCAGTTAAGTTATCAGAAGATAGTAATCCAAGTAGATCCGGAATGATTGATCCAACTAGGTTAAGTAATCTGAAAAAGCCCGATCATTACTTTGTATGCACTTGCTTGTAGTTACACAAAAGGAAGAGATATGGTAAATTAACCAACAAATCACATACTTAGGTAGATAGAAAGAGTAATAAGTCAGTCAGTGAAGCTTTGTTCATCAATTCAACGCCAAATATACAGAATAGGAATTTATTTTTCAGTACAAGTATGATTTTCAGCATGGATATCGGTAGCCCAAATTTACAGGCCGACCGTAGATATCGGGTGTGCGTCGGCAGGGATCGAACCCCGGACCATGTGCATGGTCGGCGAGAGTCCTAACCACTGTGCCACGACGCAACACTTGTCCCAGATACATGGAATATTGTATTCAATAAAACAGAGAAAGTAAAGCTGCTTCAAATAGTGAATACAATGATATGGTTATAAGTAATAAATTGCGGTGGTTCCTGATTCTAACTTGAAATCAATAAATTGGGCTCGAGACTTCATCCAGCCAGTAACATTGAATCACTATGTGTGTGTGTGTTATATCAAATACACTTGTCTAGTATTAAAATTATATCTCAATTGTGACGAATCAGTATCAGTTAGAGATTTTCGAAAACCAAGGAGCACTGAACACATGTTACATCCTAGATTGGTACTCTTTAACAATGTAATCTTATGACGTCACCAAAGATTGGATTCGAAACCTTCAGGTTAGTAGGTCAAGCTCCTTAACTATTCAACCACTTGGGCGGGATTCAGTGACTCTCGAATTCTAACTTTGTCAATTCGGATAATCCGAATATCAATCGTAAGCTCATTGATGGCTACCGGATGGATGTCCTAAAGCTGTAGTGAGGATTCGTGGCCAGTGTGGACCATCATGTCAAGGTGGAGCAGGTGCTCATCGAATCTGTTTGGTAGAGGGTATCGCTATATCATGAGTTGACAAAGTTAAAATTCACAAGTCGCTTAATTCCAGCCCAAATCGGCGAATGGTCAGTGAGCTTAGTGTCGTAACCTGGAGCTCCTGAGTTCAATCTCTGGTGAGGTCATGAGTGTATAGTGCTGAAGAGCCCTAAAATAGGAATGTTTTCGTGACGAAAATCTAGTTCTGTTGGGTTCTAGCAGAAAGTCGTGACCAGTAGGCTACAGCAGGTCGGCTGCGAGGACAAATAGTCGCCGAAAACATTGGCTAGTGGTCCCACTATGTGGTGAACTGGCAGAAGTTGGAATTCATGGGCTGGACGATGGACTGGATCCCAATGGCTTGTCACCAGACGGTCCTGGGTTCGAATCCCCATGGGTGCATACTGTGAAGAGTCTTAAACTAGGCTGGTGAAACAGCTGTCTAGTACTCTCAGGTTGTCCAATGATTCTCTAACCGATGTCAGCTTATGATGAAATCGTATAATCAATCAAATCAAATCCTTGCAAACCAATATTTGAAAATCTGACAGCTGAAATTCATTCAGTTCTGCACAAATCCTATAATCTAACACAGTGTCAAAATTCTGCTTTTACATAAGTTCCAGCAATAGTAAAAGTATTCAGGTAAATAATACTACTCATTGGTGCATTTCGTCAATATTTATTGACCTCTGTTAAATAAAAAAAGAAATACAAATTGTATTTATAGACAGTCTATACACTAAACTGGTTTTCTTACACCCCTCCCCCACCTTTTGTATAGATTGATTAATTTTGTCTATGAATCAATAATGTGCCTAGAAATCATGGTTGAAACAACAACAACAAAAAAGAATGCAACATTTATGTCATTACACTTGTGTTTACTCAATAACAAAAGAAAAACAACAGCATTGAACTTAAACGTATTAAATTTTACTCCTTCTTAGTCGTAAGTGGGAAAACAACTGTGCTTCCCAACCGTTGTTATAACTGGACCTACACTAGTACAGACTTCTTAGTGTTTCACTATTTAAAGATGGGTATTATTTCAATTAGTTGGGTATAGTTTTCGTTACGTAATAGGTGGATATATCGGCAACTACTTCAACGTATACTCATGTGTGCATGCATAGACAGGCTTGTACACGCTACCTCCAACCACCAAATCACTGCATGCACAGAATTCCGCAAAGAGTTCTCCGTTATCATTCATTCCACCGAGTGAGAGCCTCTCGACCCATGGTGAATTCTATTTCTCTTTTGTCTGCACCAAACTTAGCGTTCATACCGCTTAGTAGGATTTTCATGTCGTCATTTGGGATCTTATTCATTACTGTTTGTAGTTGTCTATAGAGATCGTCCTTCTTCTTCACTGGGTCTAAGTTTTTTTTGTGAGCGCGTAGCATTGGATAATCATGGCTTTCCTGCTTTTTGAGTTGAATCTTGCAGTTATTACTGTGCAAGAGGAGTTTAGTCTGCTGTATGTGATATCATGATGCCTTTTAACTCGATGTGCGCGTACTTGTCATTTGGGTAACCTGAGTAGATAACTGACTCTTCGATTGGCAGTTTGGAAAATCCACATCCACTCCACCTTTTCTCATTGTTACGACCAAAGCAACTCTCTATGGTCCATACTCGAAGAATCAATTTCTGCGTCTTACTTCCTCGATAGACTCACAGTCACAAAAGGTTCTAGTCAACAATATTAACATCAAAAACTCAAAATTACCTCAACATTTCTATTAGGGGGCTATACAGACAAGGTAATTTTCTAAGCACAAAACAAGTACTATAAAACAAATTAATCAGCCGAAATTCAACTTTAGGAAGTACATGTGAATGCGGTAGAATATTCCCAACAAGGTGTGGAATCAAAAACTCTGTCCACAATAATCGCACACCAACAATTCCCGAAGTCACTTCAAAGTCAGAATGACCTTCATTCACTGAAACAAAATCAAGTTCGTAAACCAACACATTATACAATATCATCACACAACCAGAAGGCGAATCATTAAAATTAGAGATTAAATGCGTATAAGACAAATAATAAGACTGAAGTCAACATATGATATGCAAATATCAGAATGATGATATGCACTCTAGGATAAACATGGGGATAATAATTACAAAGTTAGCTAAAACGTTGTTCAGGAGGGATTTTCAAAACAGTTATTCCATTGTAATATATGCATATATATATATATCGTTTTGATAAAAAAGTGACTATTATGTGTCCTGTAAATTTATTAGTTTTCTGTCATCTGATTTTGTCTACGACTGTATCGCTTTTCAGAGAAAAGTTGTCAGAGCATTTTTTGTCTTATCCCCACAAAAGAAACTGTTGGCAGACATTGTTTAAAAGAGTTCAAACACACTGTAGTACTACTCCGGTGTTGAAGAGAATGGAGGAAAAATACCTACTAACCGTCTTCAAAAAGAAATGAATATCCCCCTCACAATTTCATCAAAAAGTGTTTAAACTCGAGTCATACCACCAACAACGAACCATCATTAAAGACCAAAAGAAAATTCATCCTACAATATATCAGAAAAAATATCTCTGATATAACAGCTAGAATATTAAGACCGTTTGAAATAGATATAGCACACAAGCCAGCCGGCCAAAACAATCACTTCATTCGATATTATGCGAACCGAAAGATCTAACAGAAAAAGAAGATAGAATTCATACACCATATACAAAATAAACTGTATGAACTGCAATAAACATTACAACGTAGTTCATAGTGGGCGTCCCCTTCGAATTCGAATTCAAGAACACAAATTGGCTGTAAAAGGACATGGTATATATTCTTTCATATCAATGGATGTGGATAATTATGGACGCCAATTTTATGATTAGGATAATGTAGAAATTTTAAATCGACGAAACATCAGAAATAAAGTCAGGGAATTCCTAGAAGTCTGGTACTCAAGTGAATCAGCGATTAACAAACACATTACGATAAACCAAATTTACCAGCTAATAAAAGTAAGTCATCACATGTCAAGATAGTTCAAATTCCAAGTCAATAAAAATATGATCAATAGAGACGTAAATTAACAACCAGTCACGACAGTGGTTGCCATTCATGGAGAATTTAAATGAGTTCATTTTAAATTGAACCTGCGCTGAATATTTTGTCTAGAAGATGGACGACGACAGCTTCTCAATTAAATCAACCAGCTCAGAGAACGCAACTGATCCAGTATTTGTCGGTTCCATGGATCTATCCAAAACTTTTCGAATGTGTGGCTTTGTAGGGTTTCGACAGCGGCTTGCTGTTGCTTTATATATATATATATATATATATATATATATATATATATATGTATATATATCGTGAATTGGCAGTAGTTCGAATTCATAGAACATTGGATCAATGGGTTCCAGTAGCTGATGAATGGTCTATGGTCTTGTAACCAGAAGGTCCTGGGTTCGAACCCCGGTGGGTGCGTACTGATGAAGAGTCCCAAACTAGGCTGACGAAACAACTGTCTAATAATCTCTAGTTTCCAAATGGTTATGCAGCTGGTGATAGCTTGTGATCCAACCATCTAAAGCTGCCTATAATATCACCCAACTAATGGCATATTGCAAATTGTTGACTTGATTCTAATTATTTGACGTAAAATTGTTATAACATTTTTTTGAAATGTTATTCTTTTCCGTTAGCAGTGGAAAATAGGGCTTTAAGCTACAGCTTTGAAGTTTCAGTAGCAGTGGTGTCGATTTAACGGGGTGAAGTTGCTAGCTTCACGCCCAACCTTTCCTTTTTACCTGACTAAGTACCAGCTTATCGATGTTTAGGAATACGTCGTCTGGGATTTGAACCCTGGACCATGTGAGGCGTGGTTGGCAAGCATTCTAACGACAAACTACTGATGATATGAAATATGGTGGTTTCAATATATACATACACAGACATACTAGACAAATCGTCACTGAACTTCGTTTCTGCTAATTGTTCACAGAGTATACTGATAATCTATTATTTTTATTTCTACACCCGTGTATTTATCAATTTCAGATTACTTCAGGTGGTGTTGCAGAAACAGACGGTCGAATTCGTATCGGGGATAGAATTGTCCAAGTGAATGATATACCACTTGTCGATGTAACACATGAACAAGCTGTTCGAGTGTTAAAACAAGCAGGTGATCAAGTGAAACTTGTTATTGTCAAACAAGTTAGTCATTCCTCACGTCATCTATCATCCACAGGTGGTGAGTGTGTTATTTTTAAGTTATTCATTGATATATTACGTCATATATTATTATTAATGTGCATATTATGTGCTTATAAGTGTACATTAATTTCTACAGTTGGTAAGGCATCTAGTGATAATTACAATCACAACAACACAACTACAACAATAATGGCTTTATTCTGAAAAGTGCATTTAGATACATACAGTACAAAACTTTCAGCGCTTTTCCCAGCAAGGTATTTACTCCATGTGTAGAATCTTCAAATAATATAATAACCGATAAAATATCGTCTGAAGCAGTATCATTCCATTTCGAAGCATGTTCCAACCAATACTCCTCCACAATGCTGTTCCTGCATTTCCTTCGAAAATTCTCCAGTGATAAATAGAAACTTATTTGAAATTGTGCGTCGGTGGCACAGTGGTGGATTGCTCACCGACTACGCATATGGTCTGCGGTTCGATTCCCGGCCGACACACTCCTTTACCTCGCTGAGCCAGTAATAAGACTGGCAAAGAGGGAAGGTTTGACGTGAGGTGAATAGCAACCCTGTCCCGTAGAAATAAACTTCAAATCTCTAGCTTGAAGTCCTATGTTCCACTGGGAATTTAAAGGAATGAAAAAAAATAGATTGAGACCTATTGGGGGTAAGTAGATGATTAAAACAAAATGTGAAACGGAGTAAATACGTTAGTGCATTTAGATTAATAGAAAATGTTTGGCGGTTATACCGCATATCACCTCTTTGAATTCGCGCCACCTACTTTTTCTGGTGGGTATTATTAGCGTGCTTCAGCATAGAGTAGGTCAAATATACTATCATGATTTCCCGAAAATTCAAAAATACACGTTCAACGTTTGATGACCATATGTGGTCCTTCCCACTTTGAAACTGTTTGCCTGACCCTGTCACACATTCGCAGGTATTTTGCCTCACACTTTCATATGCTGCTTTCTCCCGACCTCCCAGCAGCGTCCCAATTAGCAGCCTCATCTCTGACAGATCTTGAACGCAACTCAACTGCGAAGAAGCCTGAAAGTCCTGCCCGAAGATCCATATGTCTCCATCAAAAACTGCAGGACATAGGCTTTCCATTCGTCGGTAGGCAGCGACACCAAATGTAACAACAGAAGACAAGGGCCAGGCAACAGATCGTTTATTAAGGAAAATCAACACATACTTATAGATTTTAATGTACATTATTGTAGATTATTGTTAGTAGAAAATACAGTCTTTTGATTGGTTGTTTCTCACAGAAAGTTAACCTTGCATCTCTTTGTGGCTGTGTCAGATCATCCATATGCTAACTGTATCCGCCTACGCAAAGCCTTTGTTCTCATTTTCTCACCACCAATATTGGGGACATAAACATTGACGTCAGTTACTGTCTACCAACTTTGGCTAGCAGACAGCTCTCACCACATTATTACTGGCTTACTGAGGTAAAGGAGTGCATCGGTGGCCGGGGATCGAATCCCAGACCACATGAGGCGTGATCGGCTGGTATTCTACCGCTGTGCTACCAACGCACTAAATGTAATGCTATTCAAATATTTTTCTCTGACGATATTATGTATGTCAGGAGAAAATTTTTCTCGCAGAATTTCACTTAAAAAGTATTTTCGAAAATTTAAGTAGCCCAGTGATTTACACAGACCGTTCACAGCTTAGTCGAACTCATGCTTTGCGAAAGTGTTATAATAATAATAATAATTTGCTTTATTCCAAAACAGTACTGATGATACAGTGTGGAATTTTCAGCATTTGGTACAATATTGCAACTAAATTTATCGAATAATATTAAAAAAACAGTTATAAAGATAATATTACAACATTGTTAATGACAGTTTTTATTTGGTATTTGTAGTAATACTGAAGTCGAAAATATACAGAAAAAAATGTTAATAATAATGTTAGTAGCTAAGATTGTCGGTTAACTGGGATAGTGTCAGCATAGATTACGAATAGGAGATAATAAATGAGCCGATTATTTTGCTAACAACATAGTAATTCATAAGTTTCACGCTTAACATTGTCTCTATCGCATAGAACACGGGCTGGTCAAATATGCTATCGTTGAGTTCCTATACTTGGTAGTACGAGCATATAATCTTTTGTGCTGACTTCTAGTTCTACCAGATGATAAACAAGGCGGGGAGAGTTGAGAATAGAGGTGGTGTTGAGGGTAAAAAATATGGATTTAGACCACTTCTCGTATGATTCCACATGTCTGTCAACTAACGTAGTGACAAACTGCCTAAGTTGCACACCATCTACCCTACCCTACTGACAACCTTTAATACCCTTCTCAAAATGACTTGGTCTTTTTTCAGCAAACCAGGAAGGAATAAGGGGGAGCAGTAAAATACACTAGGTAAGATACAGCGGTTAACGAATTTTAAAAGTAGAGGTTGAGGGATTCTAGATTGTTTTAGCTTGCTAATGTAGTAGCTTAGACGGAACATTTTCTTGGAGATCGATAAAATATGGGATGACCAAGTAAGGTCAGAGGATAGAACTATACCAAAGTATTTTGTGTTAGACTTAGTTCCTGTTGCAGTCCCCTCTATGCTACAAGCATCGTGTGTATTAATCAGTCATTGTAGATCACGTTTATATCTAAAGGAGAAGTCAATAGTCCGGCATTTTGAGGGATTTAACGTAAGACCACTTGGCTTAGACCACTGACTGATGTCTGACAAAAAGCTATTTAGTTTGACACAGTCTAGTTGAGATTTGATAGGATCATCAACGTATTTGACGAAGCTGATTTCATTAGGAAGAGGTCATTTATGTAAGAAGAAAGAAAAAATAAAACGAGAGAGGACAGCATCATACTGAGGAACACCATCTTCAGTAAGCAATGCAGAGGAAGACTGACCCTTATACACAGTATACTGCATTCTAAATGAGAAATAAAAATGCAACCAGTTAACAGCCCAGGACTCAGCTTGTGTAAGGGAAAACTTAATAAACAAAAAACATCTAGGTTCTGAGTCAAAAGCAGATTTGTAGTCGAGAAAGTTACAACATACATATTTTGCTTCTTTGTCTAAGGAGGAGACAATATTATGATGTAATACAGCGGCAGCATCTAAACTACTTCTGTTCTGTCCATAAGCAAACTGTTTGGCATCATTAAAACTTTTTAAAGAGGATGCAATGTTGAGTAAGAGTAATTTTGTTCGTTTTAAGTTAATAGTTAGGATCATATCAATTTTCTGACTTCACAAAATATCAGTCTACGGTACGTCTTTCTGACGGGTACCAGCCAGTACGCAAACTAGATCCAGGGCTTCCTGTCGACTACCTTCTACCATTTAACATATAGTGTATTGTATAGTCCATCTGCTTGCTAGGTTTATAATCTTTTTTCGTGTATTTATTAACAGAAGTTAGCAGACAGTGTTATTCAGTAGAAATCTTGCCACATTTTGAATGAAGATTTATCAACCTAAGGCTGTAACCAGACTGACACTTTACGTTTATCGAATTCGTTCAGTGAAAGAGCACAGTGTAATCGTAGAGCAGCTTTATACTTTTGAGAATTACCTATGATTTTTCAACAAAATGGTTACTAAACGAAGAATATTCTTTCCGATAGCTTCATCATCAGTTTCCACAGTTATATATACACATTATAGTGAATGAATGAATTAGTGTTATTAACAACATTAATGTTGTTTAAATAACATCGAATCAATAATAATAATACCAATGGATTACACTTCCAAAGCATCAACATAACAATACACTGAATATCAGAGAAATTAAGAAAAATAATAATGCAAATTCATGAATTTACAGTCTCCACTGAAAGCCGGCCAGGGCAGTAGAAGTGGCTGGCTGGAATTGCTTCTTCTGCGCACAGAGCATCAGTTGTTTCAGTCGAATCGCGATAGTCTCCTCTGTCTGGAATATGTGGTACCTGGTTGATTTTGGCAATTTATTCGGTACCCAATAGGTGATTGTGGAGAAGGACTCTTCAATATTAGCTTTGTGGCTAGTTTGGACCGCGTGTTATAATATCGAACTGTTGATACCTCTCACTACACCTTCATTTAACCACACTGGTAGATGTTCCCGAGTGAGCACGAAAAATCATGTTCCTAGAAAATCGGCCAATCTATTGATATTATTGATTCGATGTTATTTAAACAACATTAATGTTGTTAATAACACTCATTCACTATTATGTATATGCATATAACTATAGAAACTGATGAAGAGCAGGTTATCGAAAAGAATATTCTTTGTTGAGTAACCATTCTGTCGAAAAATTACTTATGAAATGTAGCAAGCATTCATTTGAATTCTAAGGGGGTTATCCTCGGTACATAAGAAGTATATTAAACAAGAATAATAATTATTTAATTGAATTTTAGATTTTCTCGTCGATTGATTGGACCAAAGTGCTCGGTCTCAGGTTGACATATCGGCTTCTTGTGCAGATGCTTCGACGATGTCTGACCATGTAATCAGAAGTTATAATTGGTGGATGGTGACTAACAGTGAAATCCAGTCAGGATGCGCATTTCGTCCTATTTGGAACTCGTCAGCTAATGCAGGTGAATCCAGTAACGAGTCCCAAATAGGACGAAATGCGCATCCTGACTGGATTCCACTGCTAGCCACCATCCACCAATTAGGAATAATAGTTGACTTTATTTCAAAACAGTACTTGTGATACAGTATGGAATTCTTAGCATTTGGTACAATATCGCATCTCTAATTTACTCAATGACAGCAATAAAAAAACATTACTTAGTATTGGTAACCAAAAATGATAACATCAACTTTTTTTCGGTATAACCAGGATCAATCAATTCAAAAATGTACAAGAAGTATGAAATGATAACAAAAATAATAACGATATTAATAACTAAAATTGTAACATAATTGAAACAGTGTCACCATAAATTACATATAGGTAGGTCACAGAGCGATTTATATTTTACTAATTATTTAGTGAATTATAAGTTTCATAACTGACACTATCACTATCACATACAACGCGGGCCAAGTAAAGTATCGTTGAGTTTTTGTACTTAGTTATGCGAGCATGTAACCTTTTGTAGTGACTTCTGGTCCTGACTACCTGATGAGATCCACCGGGAGGGTTATGAATAAAATGGCTGATGATAGTCAGATATTATGGATTTATACGATTTCTCTTGTATGAGTTGAGGTGTGTGTTGACTACATTAGTGGCATAGCACTTGGCCTATTGATAACCTTAAATATCCTTTACAAGATAACGTGTTCCTTTTGGAGTAGTCCAGGAAGGATTAAGCGGGAGCTGTAAAGTACAATAGGTAAGATGCAAGATTTAACAAAGCGTAAAAGTAGAGGTTAAATTATTTTTGATTCTCTTATTTTCCTAATGTAGAAGGTCAGATGAAACAAATTTTAGAAATCAACAAGAAAGGTCTGAGGGAAGAACTATTCCAAGGTATTAGTACTTGACTTGGTTTCCATTTCAGTGTCCTCTATACTACAACCATTTTGTGAACGAACTGGTCCGTGTGGATCACGTTTATGCCTGAAGGTGAAATCAACTGTCCGACATTTGGGGAGATATAATAAAGTAAAACCCCTTGGCTTAGACCATTGGCTGATGTCCGACAAAAAGCTGTTAAATTCTGAATGGTGAGATCATAAGCGTATTTAATGAATTCGATTTATTCCAAAAGAGGCAAGTTATTTAAGCAGCAAGAGGGAAGAGGCGGAGAGAGAGAACAGCACCATGAGGGACACCAGCTTCAGTAAGCAAGGCAGATTAGGATTTGTGTTAATAAGCGGTTTACTGCACTCTGTTCGAGAGATACGAATGCAACCAGTCACCCGCCCTGGACTTGGTTTATATCGAGGTAAGCTTATTTAACAGATGATATCTGAGTAAGTACAAAGTCAAAAGTGGATATGTAATCCAGGAAGGCAAATCGAACATATTTGCCTCTCTTGTCGAAACAGGAAACAGTATTATAACGTAAGACAAAAGCAGCAGTGGCAGCATCTAACGTACATCTGCCCAGTTTATAGGCATACTGTTTTAGGGTCATTAGGACTTTTCAAGGAAGGATCAGGATTGAGTGAAAGTAGTTGTTCCTTTAATTTCATGAAAGGAGAAGTAATCTCAGTAAGTCGGAGTTTAACATTCAAACCAGGACATGATTTAGGTAGGCTTTTTTGATTACAGCACAACCTTGCTGAACTTCCTCGACGGGAAATATTAGCTGACATAGGGTGGTTTAGGTTAGAAAAGAGGTTGTGGCGGTTAAACCAAAACATGGCTTTGTCAGTCAATGAAATCCACAACAGTTAGTTCAAGCCACATGGGGATGTGTAGGCTTCCTGCTTGGGGTCCTCGGTAAACACCAATGGTTGGAAACAATTGGTGATATGGCTCAAAATCGTTCTCAATGGCTAGCGTAGATTCATCCACTCATTGTGACTTATAATTTCCAATAAAACTATATTGTTCTTCGACATTAGTATTCTTTTTGCCTCTTATTTCTGTTTACTGTCTCTATTTTGCATTTGTTTTTACTTTCTTCTCTTGCTTTGTGTGCTACATGGATGGAGTGTGGCGACTAGAACTGCTGCACATTGGTGCAAAGTTCTATGTTGAAACCAGTCAGTCAGTCAGTCTTGCAGAACTATCATCATCTGGGTTATTTCTTCTCTGTGTCTCAATTTCTGTATCATATTGATAATTACAAGAAAAAATTATCCCGGATAGACTATTTTCCACTCTCCCTTACTTTGTTGGTTGTATTTTCCTCAAGCATTTAAGAAATATATACGTACAAAAGTAGATGATTTGCTCAAGGCTAAAAGTTTTTCTCCTTCTCACCCCTAACCACCCTGATAGAAAGAAAATCCCATTGAAACTGAAATAATAATAATTGACCTGAAGATATTGAATTCCCAAATATATATGCATATCTTATTCTTTCTTGGCTATTTTTTAATTAATAATCTTGTTTGAGTACAAATCTCTCAATCATCATAAAGAAAGATGGACATTGATGTTAGAATGTCAAAATAAGGAGGAAAAGAAACCCAGATGGTGAGCGAGAAGTCAGAAAGTAAATTAGATTGAATTATGGATTAACCATTTCATCGTGATATGTATATGAGAAAAGAAAGGATATAAAAACAGTAGAAAGTGAAAATGTTAGGAAAGTAGAGGAAATTAGGTGAATGGAGGCAGTTGGCCACAGAAAGCCTTGCTTGACCTAGGTTTCGTGCTAGTTGATACTCGCCAGTCAGAAGGGCATATTCTACAACCTTGAAGCGACTCATCACCCTTCTGGATTTCAAACCGGCGTCATCTAGTGAGAGCTGCAGTCAGAGACGTTACTCCTGAGCTATTCGGGCTCGCAATTGACCTCCTTCCTGTAGGACTGTGATGGATACTTTGATTGGACACTAGTAACTAGTGTGATGTGTATAGTCCTTTTTTTGGTGCAGGCAGAATTCGATCAGTCAGGTTTGCAGTGTGACTACCATTCTGCAGCACTGAAGCTACATGAATTCCTTCAAGGTTGCAGATACGTCTTGCTGACTGGTGAGTGCCAACTATCATGAAACCCAGGTCCAAGACTTCCTGCGACCGACCGCTTCCAATCATCTATTACCATCAAATCAATGTGTACCGTGATCGTGAGCTACTCAGAATGGTGTCCACATTAGAAGCGTAAACAATTCCTGAAGGGTAAAAAACAAGGCTGCCTACTATCACCGATGATATTCTTAATTATGGTAGACTGTTTTATGAGGGAGACTGTGCATCGAGAATGATAAGAAATCTTCAGAAGATATCGACTTCGCGGAGAATTCATGTCTAATGTCACATAAATTCGAAGAATTACAGGTAAAAACCCACAAACTGGTAGAAGAAACAACCAGTGAAGACTGGACCTCAAGTGAACGTAGGGAAGACAGAGGTTTTGAAGAAACCCTACCACCAACAAGTACCAATCACGATTAGCAGGTTCTAGTGAGAAGTCGTGACCAGTAGGGCGCAGCAGGTCGGGTATGAGGACAAATAGTCGCCGAAGACATTGGCTAGGGATCACGCTATGTCGTCAATCGGCAGAAGTTAGAGTTCATAGACTGGCCATTGGCTCAAGTCCCAGTGGCTTAATGGTCTACGAGCTCGCCTTGTAACCAGAAGGTCCTGGGTTCAAACCCAGGTGGGTGCGTACTGATGAAGAGTCCTAAACTAGGCGGGCGAAACAGCTGTCCAGTACTCCTTGCAGGTTTTCTAATGGTTATCTCAGCTCACGATGAAATCCCTACAAACCAACACTTAAATTTGAAAGACTTGATTTCCTGCACTACAGGCGACAAAACGGATTAGGATATCAAAGGCAATCAGTATCGGAACGGCAAGGTAGACCTTCATCACTCTGAAATCGGTGTGGAAATGGAGTTTTTCCAGTTGATTTTGATTGGTGCTTGTCATTGTTATTGGTGGTGGTGGTGGTTGGTTTATCTTCATCACCTCTGCCTTCACAATATCCACTTGAATTCTTATCTTCACATGCTGACTATTCTGACAACTTGTTGGTTTTCGCCTGTAGATCCCCGAGTATATGTGAAACCAGTGACACCTAGTGACTCTTCTTTTAATTATTATTCTTTGACTCTTCTGATATCTTCTGCAAGGCTTGTGCATAATGTACACATGTAAATTCAGTCGAGGAATCCTTCAATCCATATGTATGCTTTTATTTCTAGTAAGGAAAATAATTTGAGTATAGAAGTGTCCTGTAAACAGTTAACAACATTTAAGAAGTTGTGTCAATCGCTACGGGCTCACTGCTGACCAAAATCTCAGCACGAATAAAAAGGCTTGTGTGGAATAGACGTAATATTCGGTTATCGATCGAATTTAATGTGTACAACTCAGTAGCATTTCGCTCGGTCGTCCTCCTTTTTGGCTGTTAGACATGGCCATTGAAAGTGGAAGACATGAAAAGGCCAACCGTCTTTGATCATTGGTGTCCTAGTTCTATCTCCCGTGAGGCGTCGAGTGTCAGGAGGGTAAGGGGGGAAAATCAGATGGCTAGGCGATGTGTTACCTATATCTACGAAATCTTAACAGTTAGTTTGAGTCAGCCACGTAGAGGAGGAGGTGTAGACCGCGTGGCCAGTTGTGGTTGTCGGGATTCTAAGAGCCAATGACGTCTTTCGATAACTGGTGGTATGGCTCAAAATCGTTCTGAACTAGTACACTTCTGTGCGAAATTGTGTGTTGAAACCAGTCACTCAGTCAGCCAGTCAACAGTTAACTACACATGCGATAATTTTGATAATTTTCTCATAAACATCTTATCATAATCGCATGCTTTTAAAAAGATTCATATAAACCCTAAACAGAATAGGTAATCAATAGATAACTAATATGTCTTCCACTTGTTTTTCTTCAGTTAAACGCCTAGGTTTATTAAACCATACTTTTTTAAAATTCTGTAAAGCGTATTTCCTAGGTTTCGACCTCAGGTCATACATATATGTGATGAATAGAAATTAGGATTTAAATATATTTATATTTTTTGCAACCTTGTTTTATGCAGTCAAATAAACTGGAAATGTGATTTCCGGTTTTTAATAAAATACAAAGGGGAATTCAGGAGAGATAAGAAAATCGATTTTTCTGTATTACCTGAAATTGGGTGGAACACTTGCAACAGGTAAGCAGTAAAAGGCTGTGACGTAAATATACAGTAGCAGTAGCAGTAACAATAGTAGTGATTCATGCAATCTAAACTTAGCGATAATAACAATGATAATAGCTCTCTTCTGAACAGTCTTTATCTGATGTACAGAATATTCACCAGATATTATTGCATAATAGTTTCTCTGTGTGCAAGATCTCTAATGTAGTTGGTAACGGACAATAAATAACCTGACACACTGCTATCTGACCTGAAGCACGAACCAATCCCTTATATAATATTTCTTCTATGTTCCCCTCCTTTGAGAAATTCAAAACATTTAGTTGAAAATCAATTAAAAAAGGTGCAGTAGTAGCACAGTGGTTAGGACTCCCGCCGACCATGCACATGGTCCGGGGTTCGATTACCTGCCGACGCACACCCGATATCTATGGTCGGCCTGTAAACTTTGGGCTACCAATATCCATGTTGAAAATTCCATATTTCTACCAAAGGTACTGTGTGGAATCAAGCTGTAAACGAAAAATAAAAAAATAAAAATAAAATATAACAACTGAATAATTGAAGACTACAGTTAATTGGTTTTTTTATTTCTGAGACAGTGCGTGAGTAACAGTTTCTGACGCAAATCTCAAGGAGAGTTATCTCATGTATCGGAATACATCACCACTCATGACTTTGTTTCTTCTGCAGTTTAGCAGAAATTTCTAAATCATCAGGTTGTAGACAGTTAATATATCCGCGAGAGTTAATAATACTACTAGAGGTCATACTTTATTAGATTAAAAGAAAGCGAACCAGAGGAATTATTTGCAATATAATGAATATCAATGAGATGCTCACTTGCGACTGGCCCTATTCAGGTAGGTAGTTACCTGGGGTTCCAATGGGAAGTCGTGACCAGTAGGGTGCAGCAGGTCGGGTGTGAGGACAAATACTCGCCGAAGACATTGGCTAGCGATTGCTCTATATCGTCAATTTGCAGAAGTTAGAATTCATGGGCTGTTCATTGGATTGGGTAGCAATGGCTTAATGGTCTGCGAGCTCGCTGGCCTTGTAACCAGAAGGTCCTGGGTTCGAACCCAGGTGGGTTCGTACTGATGAAGAGTCACAAACTAGGACGAAACAGCTGCCCAGTTCTCCCGGGTTTTCCAATAGTTCTCTAACCAATGTCAGCTCATGATGAAATCCTGTAACTAATGATGGAGTATTTTGGTAACCAAATTTTTAAGCAAGTCTCCTATTTTGTGCAAAAAGGACGATGCCTTGTTCCCATTTGAAATTACAAGGTTAAAATGATAAACTGATGACCATTTACAAGCTTAATTATCGATATCGATATTAGAAATAAAGTCAGACGTGAAGTATCTTGGATTAATTCTTTCTTTTGACCTATCCTGGTCTTCCGACGTCTGAGCGATCCCTAGTAAAATATTCCTTCTGACATTTTAAATTAAGAAGTTAAGGCAATCGGGCATACCGCAACCCCCCCTCTTACAGTTTGTTAACTCGTGCATTTTACCTATTCTTCTTTACTGTTCACCCTTGCTTATTCTTTCCTGGGTAGCTGAAAAAAGACTATGTCATACTTTGTAAAACTTTGAAGACTAGCTGTCAGTGGGAGGAGTGGTGGTATCTCATTGGGCCATATCGTTGACATCGTCATTGATAGACACTTAATTCCATGGCCTTAAATTTGCTAAAGGAATTTTGTCAGAATGTGAGTATCCACTGTACCCACAGCTTTCACCTAGCGTCTCCTCGGGCAAAACAAAAAGTCATTTCAAAAGGCTTTATGCGAGCACGTTTAAGTACAAAAATTCTACGATACCATATTTGGCAAGTATTTTATGTGGTGAAAATAGTGTTAGGCATGAACTAACTAACCTTCTTTGCACTAGTGAATAAACGAGTTTTTGCATTCTTGTACCATTAAGTCTTGCTGTTATTATTCCTATTATATTAATAGTCCCCTTGTTTTTTTCATAATTGTAAATACCATTTAAGCTATGTAATAATTGTTATTTGTGTTTTCCCCTTACCTTGTTTTACCAAGAGAACATTAGATTCAATATTCTATAACATGCTAAGATTTCTATAATGTATCAGACTGACTGGTTGACTGGTTTCAACGTGCAACTTTGCATGGACGTGCAGCAGTTCAAGTTGTCACACTCCATGTAGCACACAAAGCAAGAGAGGAGAGTAAGAGGAAATGCAAAATAGAAACAGTAAACAGAGACATGAGGCAAAAAGAAAAGTAATATCGAAGAACCATATAGTTTTATTGGATATTATAATTCACAAGGAGTGGTTTTTACTGTCTTGAGGACCCCAACCAAGGAGTCTACATCTTCTTACGTGATTTAAACTAACTGTAGTAGATTTCATTAACTGATGAAGCCGTGTTTTGCTTTTACCACCGCTAGCTGTTTTCCAGCCTGAACCTATGTCAGCTAACATTGCCCGTCGAGGAAGACGATGGCTAGGGATGCATGCGTAACACATGTCCTAACCTACTCAATCGATTCACCTTCCCAACCTCGTTGATTGATTTCTTCTCATTACCTAGCACTCGACTGATGCCTAACCACAATGTTGATTGCCACTCAACACAGGAGACAGAACGCAGGCACCTATGATCAAAGACAGGTAGCAGGCCTTTCCATGTTTTCCACTCTCAATCGCCATGTTTCACAGCCATCAAGAACGACGAATCGGACTGCTGAGCAGTACACATTCCCTTAGATTTACAACCGGATATCGCTTCTACATCACATGCTGTACCACTTCACTCGCTGTTTTTAAGCTAGGAGTCAATGTAGTCCAGTCCTGTAGCCTCATCATCTTACACTTGGTGGGAGCGAATCACTTGCCAAACATTCGTAGATTGTAGCTCTTCAAGGTATTCAGAAGACTCTGCATTTTGTCAGCATCCATACCGTATCGACAACACTGTTCGCTGTTATTATTATTAGAGTGATTATTCTCATTTTAATACTTCGCACATTTTTGACTTTATTCCTACTGTAAATGTGGAAAAGTTCCTGTGGTTAATCTTACTTATATTTTGAGTAAATAAGATGCGATTGTGTGACAAATGCTGAAAATTCTATGCTGTTTTATAAGTACTGTAGTTGGAATAAAGCAAATCATTATTATTATTGCTACCGCAACTCAAGTGTTATCAGTGAATTGATTCTCCCTGGTTCTAAACCGCCATGTTAAAGATATTTTGAAGTGACACATTTCTGTAATTTTATCCTTCGTAGTTAATGCATGAATAAAAATGAAAAATATTCACTCAATAAAGCTAATTTAGGATCATCTTAACCATGAGTACACTTTTCCCGCGTATTATTCGAAAAAGTTATCATTGAAGAATAGGAATTGAAAACAATATTTCCATCTCTGAATAGCACCTCAATGACAACTGACACACACACACACGACTACAATTCAACTTAGTGATATACCAAGTGTGAAATAATAATCAACAGGTTGAGAGAATCGATTCAAAGGAAGTTTAATGCTCCCGGTAAGCTTCAGCTTATATTTCCCCTACAGCTGGTTGTGATTTCGAAAGTGAAAGACGAAACATCTAGGCTAGCGAACCATCGCTAATTGTATTTATCAATTCATCTGCTCCTGTGCAGCCAGTTATATTAGCCGTTGCTCTAGGAACCTGATGTTTAGACCTCGGAGACATCTACTAGTGTGGTTAAATAAAAGTTTTGTTAAATGCGTCAGTAATTCTTTATTACATCACCTCGTTCAAAAACCCGCAAAGTGAGCACTGAAGTATCTATCCCTATCACCTTACAGTTATCGAGTGAATTGTCAAAAGCCTCTAGATACAAAACACTGGAAACAGCAGAGGCTGTTGAATTTGTTTGGTCAAAGTCTAATCATCAAGTGTACTATTGAAATGGCTCTGTTCACTGGTATATATTGGGGGGGCATTTTAAAGGGAGAGATATCTGCAATCTTGAGGAAATACTGATTACCTGATATATATGAACTTATATTACACAATGACAACTTCAAAACTGCCTCTAGAAAGGCATTTTGCTCTCTTAAGCTGAATTCAGTTTATCTTGGTTTGGTTAAAGAGCTACGTATTATGTAATCAGAGTTAGCTAGTTAGTTTATATTCCCAACCGAGAAAACAAGAATATATTTAGCAATCCTAATTACTGAAAGCTTGAAAGATTATATTCCCCAAAATAAGGGAAAAACTGTGCTTTGAGGATAGAAATGTGTTATTTTTAACCCCATCTTTATAGTACTCATGAAGAATCTAAAAAGTAGTATCTACTGTGATGTTTAAAAACAGCTTACAATCCCTATATTAATTAAGATATTTAAGCTATGAAAAGGTATTGAGTGTGAATTAGACTGACTTTCCTACTATCTACAGTTATGACGAGTATCATTCAATCTTTAATGCACTAATACACTATAATCTTCAAAATATATCCCCTTTTCTGTCTTTTATAATTTGTGTTAATGGATTAACTGCTGTAATCATTCTTATACAGATGAAATGCATTAGCTAATCAGTTGCACTGTGGGCTGTTTTTCAAGCATTCTCAATGCTTTTAACGAAGTAGGCCAACAATTGAAGTAAGAAATAATAGAGAAGATTTGTAGCTCAGGTGGATGATTTGCAATTATTAGTGTTCTCTGAGCTGGATGGTACTCAAACGAAAATGCAATTAACAAACACGTTAACATATAGATGAAATATACCAACTAATAAAAAGTAAATCATGTGACCAAAAAGTTTAAAATCCAAGTCAATAGAAAATGGTCAATACACATGTAAAGATGGTTACCGGGAGACTCAATCATATGACTCATGAAGAAATTTAAATCATTTCACTTTATGCTAAATATTGCGCTGAAGATGTTGTCCAGAAGGACGACGAAAGCTCCGCAACCAAACCAACCAGCTCAGAGAACACTAATAATTGCAAATTGAAGAAAGAATATGTAACACTCATTTAGGTGATGTGCACTGATTACTCCTCTTTACTACTTGAATGCCTCTCTTTTGAGTAGATTTCAACTCTACAGAATAAGTGTAAGGAATTCGTTAAAAGCTCCCCATTTATTACTATTACCTTTAGAGAAGAAAAAAAATCAATTTTCTCAGCATTTTGTTTTCCATATAATAGGAAAAAGTGCTCATTCGATAATAATGGATGCAAGGTTCATTAGTTTCAAAGAAATTAGACGCCCAGTAGTGGATAGTGAACGTTTATTGATGTTATTGTAGTTATTATCATATTTGTAGACATTTGAGTGAGTTTGAAATAAGGAAGTAATGCCAACTTCTTCTTCTTGTTTAACAAAAAAAAAGGTTAGTAATTCATCTGGGTATTTTTCAAGGGAATAAAATAACTCGAACATGAAATGTATTTATCAGATGTTTAGTTTAGTGCTCAGCCTAACGAGTCACACTTCCATATACTGGCTTTTAATGACTAATATGTGGGCAGTATTGTTTTGGATTTTGTTCTGGCTATTTGTAGTTCATTTTTTTAATGTCATACAGGACGAAGTGATTGGCTTTTGACGAACAAAGTGTCAGTGTGTGTCAGTGTTACTGTTCATTAGTTCAAGTTGTCGCCACACTTTATATCTGCACAGATAGTAGACATTTTTGGGATGGACGACAGGGAAATATAATTCAAATTATCATTGATAAGTTAAATGCGGAGATAATCATTTGGTGTTATAAAACAATCAGTGTTGTTAACAGCAATTTTTTGCTTTTTAATTAATTGTCGGTTTTTCCGTTGACTGATTGACCTGAAATGTTCGGCCTCTGTTGTCATGTCGGCTACTTGTGCTCGGATGCTTCAGCTATGTCTAAGGATTAACTTGAAGTAATTTGGTGGACGGTAGCTAGCAGTGGAATTCAAGATGCGCATTTTGTCCTATTTGGGACTCGTCAGCTGGATGCACCTTCATTCCCCAGTGAGTGAGTGAGTGATAGCGTCCCCACCGAGGCTTTAACCCAGCACCAATCGTCTCAAGCACCCCTGCTAGTCATCATTGACCAAATTACTTCAAGGTAATCTTCAGACACCGTCGAAACGTCCGTACTAGGAGCGGGCATGTCAACAGATGTCGAATATCTCTTATGCAGTCAGCTAACGGGAAAATCAATATTGACTTTGAAAATAAATAATTACTGATTCCTGTTTCACAAGAAGTGGCTCCTGTGGCCCAAGTAGTCTAGTGGATAGTGCTTTGGAGTTTGAAACGATGGGCTGTGGGTTCGAGTCTCAGTGGGAACACTATCACTCACTGACTGACTCGGGAATACAGGCACATTCAGTGACGAGTCCTAGACAGGACGAAATGCTAGTTACCATCCACCGAATTACTACAAAACAATTATTCCTTAACTAATATGAAAGTATAACTGCATTATGGATAAAAATTTTATTTTGATAAAATCACACAGGAGTACACACAGTAATATTCACTGATGACCACGTTTCGAGTACAGTTTATCTTTGGTACTCTTAGTTATCTCAGGGCACTCACTCACACAACTTTCTTGCTTCATTCATATACATGAGTAAAAATTAATGTTTAGACATTTGAATATAAGCAACATAAGATAAAGTATATTCGAAAATAATAATATTGGTGTTATTAATAAAATACAATAAAGCTAAAATATTCATTCAGACATCTATAAGCAAACAAAATAATTGAGCAAAGAATATCCTTTTCGATAAATTCCTCTTCCGGCTCTACAATTATGTATGCATGTTTATATACATAGAATATTCTAGAATAGTAGTCAATATCAATATTAGTATTTTTTAAATAATATCGTTTTGTAAACTAACATCAATGGAATTACAGTTCAATAAAGATGCATAAATTATCATAAGCATACAAATATAATAGCAGATAGAATATCAAATAAAATTAAGCAAATTTCCCCAGCAAATTAAGGATTATTAGAACCTTGATGGTCAAGGTAAGGATGGCCAACTGTCTGAACCAACCTCGTTTGGATATATAAGTTAGGTTTCTAAATTGTGGATCCCAACAGCCAGCCTCAGCAGTATGTAGTAGACGAACTCTTAAGGTAAAATTAAGATTAGTTAGTATGTGATAAAGGACTTTGAAAGCCTCGTTGATATCAATTTTGTGTTCTGTATCCACAAGATGAGATAGAATAGCGCTACGAATAGATTTTGTTCGTCATTTTACTCAACCACTATGCAGAATGATGTTCGGAACATCACTGATAAGATTTATCTGTAGTATATAAGGCGACGTTCATCGGCATAAAACGTCAAATTGTGGGGAGACAGATTTGACGTCGGAGAAAGCAAATAATTCAGCCTTGCAGAGAAACATGGGAGACGTGAAAAGGAACGCAAAGAAATACAATATGAAGGAAGGCGAGAAGTAGAACAGCACGGATGGTGATTTGAACATGAGGTGAACCTAATTTGGCTACAGAGTGATAACAAATTCCAAATAAACATTCTTTTACCAAGTCTTTTGTATTCTCCCCTTACATTAGCAAAGGTATTATTTTATTAGAATAAAACAGAATGAACAAGAGAAATTATTTCCAGTAAGTTGATGGTGGAGGTTTTTGGACATCTCAAATAAACTATGAGTCAACCAACAGCAACAACAACGACAACAGACAACATTCAGCATAAGTGGGAGGAACCTGAAAGAAACAACCTCCTTTACCTACCTGGGAAGCATCGTTTCAACTATAGACGGAACTTATGAGGATATCAAAGTAAGAATCGGAAAAGCAAGACAAGCTTTCACTACTCTCAAGTCTCCGTGGAGGTCAACAGCACTCCTTAGCATGGAAAATAACATCCGGATTTTCAACTCCAATGTGAAGTCAGTGCTACTCGCTATACGGATCAGAGACTTGGAGCGTCATGATGAGCACTTCAAACAAACTACAGACCTTCATCAACAGATGTCTCCGCTCAGTACTCAAGATGACATGGCCAGAAAACATCAGCAACAGGGAGGGATCTCTGGAACCGATTGTGAAACAAATAGGCAGGAAGAAATGGAGATGGATTGGCCATACTCTGAGAAAACAAACCATCAAGTGAATGACATCACACGGCAGGCTCTCTCTCGAGTTAAACCCGAATGGGAAGGGGGGAGTTGGTCATCCAATGGTGACTTGGAGGAGGTGATGTGAAGAGGAGGTGAAAGCATGTGGGCAGACCTGGAGCCAGGTGAAAACTTTAGCAGAGAACCGAACGCAATGGAGATGTGCATCTGAAGCCGTATGTTCCTCTAAGAATTAAAGGAAACAATAATAATAACTTTCTCTTTGTTCCTAGTCATTTCTGTCTAGAAGTTCTCATTGCTAACAATCCTACCCTTAATCATACATTGCTAGTTCACTTCATGCATGAAGCACTTAATAACCTCCATATTATGAAATAAAAACTGTGGTGGGTTGGTGTAGTTCGCAAATTTATGCAGGTCAAGAAACGGTACTGATTAATGCATTAAAATTATTGGCTAGGACCTTAGGATGCGAATATGAAGTCTAGGTATACGTAGTTCTGTTCCACTCATAGTTCTCACACAGACATGTGGGTAAAACTAACTCATTCAATCAAGTAACCGTGAACTTTAGTTGAAGACAAACAGAGAATATCTGAAATAATCTGAGCACACTTACAAGCAGATTTATGAAATTTATTTTACTTCACAAATATATTGACATAAAAGACTGTATTCTATGAATATTGTAAACTTTGACACTATCGCTTCTCCATGGCAAACAAACAAAATCATTTCACAAATATAATTTCTATAAAAGCTGTTTTTTCAAATATTGGTTTTGTCGTGATTTTGTTTGATTGGTTGGAAGATTTCATCATGGACTGATATCAGTTACAGAACCATTGGAAGACGTGCAAGGAGTACCGGACAGCTGTTTTGTCAGCCTAGTTTGGGACTCTTCAGCAGTGTGCACCAGGGTTGGAACCCAGTACCTTCTGGTTACCAGGCGAGCTAGTTCGTAGACCATAAGGCCACTGGGATCCGATCCAGTAACCAGTCCATGAATTCTAACTTCTGCTAATTCACGACATTGTGCTACTACTAGCCAATACCTTCTTCAATAAGTAACTGTCCTCATCTTCAACCTGCTGTACCCTATTGGTCATGGCTCCCCACTAGAACCCCATTTAACTGCCTTGGCTGAATAGGACCAGTCGCTAGTGAGCATCAGCTCAATTTTTGAGTAGTGGTTTTGTAGAGATTTTGTTTGATTGGTTGTAGGATTTAATTATGAGCTTATATCTCCAAACCCTAATTTGATCATTCTTTCTTTTTTTAATTCTTGTTGTCTACAGAAACTAAAATTCCGTCAAATGATATGAATAATCAAGGTGTTCTTCCTCCTAACCCTGATTTTAACGGCAGTGGTGACTTTCGTCGTAATGATATTGCTGATGAATACTGTGTCAAGTCCTCTACACCTGCGTCTTTATCATCATTTCATCGATCGCCTTCCCTATCACCTACACCTTCCTCGCATTCAGCATCTCCAGCCTTAGAAGCATCTGTACATACTGCCCCTAGTAGAAAATCATCTTCTGGTCAAATTGTCCGCGGTGGTGATTCAAGAGAACAACAACAACAACAAGAGGAAGAAGAGAATTTACAACAACAGGCGACAGGCACTTCAAAATCCTTACAGTCAAAACATCGCCATAGCCTAAATTATAATCATCAAAGTCAACTTCATTCTAATGATCTTTCAAAAACTGCAAAAAAGAATTCTTATACCTCATCCATGGCAAATAATGAAAATTATCGATCTTCTCCAGACTTGTCAAATGATCGACTTCATAAACCGGCGTTCTATGGGTCGACAGGAACAAATATTCCATGTTTTGCATCAACTGGTCAAGAATTGCTTGAAAATAGAATGGTTGGAATAAGTGAGTATTAAATAATGTAAATAGACAGTGTTTTTTTAAAAACTCATGCCTAATGTATAACTTTGGACAAGGAATGCAATTTGTTGAGTTGTTTTTTTGTTGTTGTTGTTTGAGGATATTTCTGCACCATTGTAATAATGTGTACCTCATATGGATTTTTCGATTCGATTGCATTCCTTTACGTTCCAAGTGGAACATAAGGCAGACTTCAAGCCTCAACTTTGAAGTTTCATTGGCAGTGATATTTTTTTATGGGTTGGATGGCTAGATTCCTGCGCAGCCTTTCCTCTTAATCGATCTTACTACCGTCTAAGCGAGGTAAAAGAGAGTATCGGCCGGAGATGGAACTCTGGACCATAGGTGAACCAGTGTTCCACTGGCTGAATGATTGATGAGCTTGCTCTGTGGCCGAAAAGTCCCGTGTTCGAACCCCGCTGGTGAGTTCGTACTGTCGACAAGTCCCAAGCACAAGGACAGCACAGCTGTCCTGTAATTCAAGGTTACAAATCCCACCTGGTCTAGCGGTTGGGATTCCTGGCTTCCCTCCAGGTAGCCTATGTTCGAAATCCAACAATTTGGTTACTCCTAAATTTTATGGGGAAAGTATGAACACTATACTCCGTAGCATTTTCTGGCTGCAGTATGAAGTGGGCCGGAGCTCTTTCTAGTGAGAAATCGTGACCAGTAGGGTCCACTCAGTCATGAGTGAGGACAAATACTCACTGAAGACGTCCACTGGTAGTCGGTCGGGCTAAAATCACGAATTGGCAGAAGACAGAATGCATTGACTGGCCATTGGATTGAGTTTCAGTGAGTGAATGGTCTACGAGCTTGACTTGAAACCGGAAGGTGTTGGGTTCAAACCCTGGTCAGTGAGTGAGTGCTGCCGATGAGTCCCGAGCACTGGGACTAAACAGCTGTCCAGTATTCTCTGTTGGTCTTCAATGGTTCTCCAACTGATATCACTCCGAAATCGAAAAAATCCAATTCCTAAAAACAAACTCTAAAAAAATTCAGTTATTCGTTTGTTATGAAGTGTGATCAAACAAAATGCAAATAGTGGTTCTAATATGTGATTCTCGAAGTTGTTGGTATGCATTGTTAAATAAATGTAAAAGGCACTAACTTTGAAACCCATTGCTTTGAAATATAGAAAATGAAACTGTGGATTACTTTGTTTGGACAGTAGATAGTAGTATATAATGCCATGAGTCTAGTCCTTGGTTTAGTGCAGACTGTTTTCTATCAGTGAGTCATTTCACGACTGCGGGTCTACCTTGCCGTCATGGCGCGCTCTGAATTGTTGTTAGATAGCTAGAGTCAGTCAGCAGGAAGCCTGGACCTCGGGTTTGGTGCTTGTTTGCACTTGTTAGCGAGACGTATCTGCAATCCTGAAGGAACTAACTGATAGAAATCTGTCCGAACAAAATGAAGTACTAGGCACATGATATTAGTTAATAACAAGTGTCCAATGAAGTTATCGATTAGAGTCCTACACGAGATTGATCGCAAGCCTAAATAGCTCAGTGGTAACGTCTTCCACTACAGCACTGGGTGACCTGACTTCCATTCTCAGAAGGGATACGAGTTCCTTCAAGACTGTAGATACGCCGTACTAACCAGCCCCAACAAGCACAAAACCTAGGTAAAGGGCTTCCTACCGATTGCCTCCAACTACGTGAAATTAAGGAGTGCTATTTGGACTCGGTTATATGTTACACAAAAATAGAGTCAGAAGTGATCGAAGCATCTGTTAGAAAACATTTACGATTTTAGACATCACTTTGTAATTACAAATGTATATTGTGAATAACGTTCTCAATTTTGAAACATTTTAAGATAATACTTTACCTGAGTGAGTATCTATTAAACATTGCATTCTGATATATTTTAATTTATCTTCGATATTGAAATATTTTGTATACACCTACTTTAAAGTGAGTTATATATATATATGTTTGTATTCAATTATTATAGTTGATTACGCGGCGGCTGCTTCAGTATCCAACCTCCTCAGTGAATGGCCAGATGCTCGATTAGTCACTCTCTACCGTAGTGGTCGTAAAAGAGTTTCTTCTATCCATAGAGATAAAGGCGACCTTAATGATACATTTCGACGTGGTTTATCATCTGGTGGTGTTGGAAGTCTTGGTTTGAATATTGTTGGTGGTGACGGCTCTGAAGCAACTTTCATTTCTCATATACAACCTGATAAGCCTGCTGGTCAATCCAAAAGGATATTTGTTGGGGATCGATTGTTAACTGTAAGTTTTGAATAGATAATTTTTGTATATTTTTTTGACAAAAATTATTGAGAAGTTACTCTCAACCCAACAGTTGAAACTATAATGTACTCAAAAGGATCGTGCGGCATTTGCCAGCTTACACCATCTCTGGCGTAGCTACAAAATCCTGCCAGCTATCAATCAAACGACGTGTGGAATGCGCATCAGTACGCTCCGTCCTCCTTTATGACTGTGAAACATGATTATCGACGGTGGAATACATGAAAAGGCTAGCTGTCTTTGATGATAGGTACTTGCGTTCTATTTCCAATGTTAAGTGGTATAATAGGGTGAATAATATCAAGGTTAGGCGTTGAGTGTTAGGAGGCTAAGGAGGGAAAATCAATCGATAAGGTTGTGAAGCTACATCGATTGAGATGTCTAGGACACGTGTTACGCATACACTGCTAGCCATCACCTTCCTCGACGGAGAATGTTAGCTGGTATAGGATCAGGTTGGAAAAGAGCTAGTGGTGGTCAAACCAAAACATAGAATCAGTCCATGAAATGTTTGACAGTTAGTTTGAGCTAGCCATGTAGGTTGGGGTCCTCAGAATTCTAAGAGCCAATGGTTGGAGACTATGGGTGGAAGTCGTTGTCAGTGGCGGATGTGAATTAACTTCTTGTGGTCACCCATCTTCAGTAGAATCTTTGAATTTCTCATGTTACTATTCTTTTTCCCTCACATTTCTGCTTATTATCTTTCTTTTGAATCTCTTTCCTTCTGTCTCTTGAACTTCTGCATTTCTGTGGAAAGTTCTGTGCTGAAATCAGTCAGTGAGTAATGTATTCGAAATTTAGGACTCCAAAACCATGATATATATGTTTTATTATTATTATTGTTCCCTTGGGTTCCTAGTGACACATAGGGCTTCAACTGCACGTCTGCATTTGCTTCTCTCTTCTGTTGCACTTTTCACCTGTATCCATGTTAGTCCATATTGTTTCAACTCTTCTTCACACGATCTCCTCCATGTCACCCTTGGACGTCCCACTCGCCTCTTCCCTTTCAGGTTCCACTCGAGCTATGGCCTGACGCGCGATGTCATCCAGCGGCCTCCTCAGCGAGTGTCCAATCCATCTGCACTTCCTCCTGCATATTTGTTGGGCGATTGGTTCTTGTTTTGTTTGTTCCCATAGTTTCTTGTTGGTGATTCTTTCCAGCCATCTGATCTTCAGTATGGAGCGAAGATAGTTGTATATATATATATATAATAAAGTGCTTTTTCATCAAGTTGATTTAACAACAAAATGATCTCTGGACTTGTAGTGGTATCTTTCAGTAAAGTATACGTACACTGTATATATTCCCCTTCCTGGCAATTCTCGTTCACATTCATACTGTCCACGATATCTATGTATATTTATACTTTTTGCCTATCACATAAAATATACTTCACGCTTGTTCTTTATACGAATTCATCATTTCATTCAAAATATTTTTGTTTACATAATTATGATCAACAAAGAGATTATCTTAAAAACGTCATCAGTAAACCTACAGTACTGTATCACTGCATGCTCAGTCAAATCTTTTGTGGAAATATTCCCTACCTCAGTGGCCAGTGATTATTCTTATATTTATTTTGTTTATATGATGTTTCTCTACCTTTCTGATTAACAAGTCGATTATTATTATTATTGTTTCCTTAAGTTCCTAGAGGAACATAGGGCTTCAGCCGCACGTCTCCATTGCGTTCGGTTCTCTGCTAAAGTTTTCACCTGGCTCCACGTCTACCCATATGCTTTCATCTTCTCTTCACATGACCTCCTCCATGTCACCATCACACTGACGACCAACTCGCCACTCTCCGTTCGCGTTCTACTCGAGGGTCTGTGATGTCACTTGATGGTTTGCTTTCTCAGAGTATGACTAATGCACCTCCATTTCTTCCTGCATATTTGTTGCAAAGTGGATTCCTACTGGGTTGGTTCGCTCATTACCAGAGATCCCTGTTGTTGATCTTTTCTGGCCATCTGATCTTGAGCAGTATTGAGCGAAGACAGCTGTTGATGACGGTCTGTAGTTTGTTAGAAGTGCTCGTCATGACGCTCCAAGTCTCTGATCCGTATAGTAAGTAGGACTGATTTCACATTGGAGTTGAAAATCTGGATGTTATTTTTCATGCTGAGTACTGTTGACCTCCACATATACTTGAGAGTAATGAAAGCTTGCCTTGCTTTCCCGATCCTTGTTTAGATATCCTCGTCAATTCCGCAAACAAGCCGATGGTGTAGTTAAAAGTAAAAGCAACCCAGTACAAACGTTATTTTAGCTTTAGTGCGGATTTGAAGTCATGGTTTCAAAAAACTTAAATGACACGTATACGTGCATATAACTTATGTCTGTGGAAATCTCACTGAGTTTAAATTAAGTAGTCGGAACGTTTCATTTGTCAAAATGTTTAGGAAATTCTTCAGGTGAATTAGGATTTGTCCATGAGAAAGACACGACAATATCTCTCCTAATGAAAATCAAACCCCAAAGTTTGGAGACGTTACGTAGACCACACATTTGTATTAATCAAAAGAAAGGAGTCGGATAAAACTCACAACTTAATAAACAGCATTTTCAATGACATCAAATTCACAAGAGAAGAGGAGTCCTAGAAAAAAATCCCCTTTTTGAACGTCTTAGTCAAGTGCACAGCCACAGGGGAATTAGAAACTCAAGTTTATAGAAAATCAACTCACACGGACCAAATACTGAATTACAGCAGCAACAAATCAATAACACACATGAAAAGTTGTATACAAACACTATTCAAGAGGGCCAGCCAAGACTCATTGCAGCACTCCCACCTTAAGGAAAATTGAAGAGAGATATCTCATGGACGTCTTCCAAAAGAATGGATATCCACGGAATTTCGTCAAAAGGCATTTACCCCAAGCCAACCAACCAAATCGAAGGCCCCCGAGGAATGCACCAAGAAAATGGCCCTAACATAAATAAAAGAAATCTCAGAAGTCACTGCATGACTTTTCAGACCTTGAGGAATTGATGTTGCACACAAACCAACAAAATCACTTCACTCAGTTCTATGTCGACCAAAAGACTCAACAGCGAAAAAAAGATAAAACCAACATCATCTACAAAATAAATTGTAACAACTTCGAAAAACGCTTCATTGGCCAAAGTGGATGTCCCCTACGTCTTCGTATCCATAAACATAAACTAGTCGTCAAAAGACATGACATCCACTCCCTCGCTCATATCGCTGCATATAGACAACCACGGAGATCAATTCGACTGGGACAATGTTCAAATATTGTACAGAAGAAACACCAGGAATGCTAGAGAATTTTAAGAAGGCCGGCCTTCTGGTGAATCGTCAATCAATAGATGCATCGAGATAGACGAAATTTATCAACCGATAAGACAGAAACCTCACACACAAAGGGTCAAACTTCATTATAAGGAAACAATCAACATCAATACCAATACAAGTAGCCTGGAGGGTGTGAAAACATACAGAAGCAACCAATCACAGCGTTGAAGCTCACTAGGAGAGATAACTAATAAACTTGTGGAGAAATCTAAAAGTCCACTTCAATTCAAATTGTAGTATGCGCAGAAGATGTTTCCTAGTAGGGCGATGAAAGCTTGGAAAATAAACTATCCAGCCAACTCAGAGAACACAACCACATCAAAATCATTCACCTGAGCTACAAATCTCCTCCATCATATCGAATATATTAACACTAATCAGAACAAAACTATTATTATTACTATTCAATACATTTTTCCCCCCATGCGATATAGGTATTGTTTCATTCTTATTCCAAGTTTGAGATGCTGTTTCACTATCCGCTTAAGTACACTTACTGTTTTTAGACCTTTGCTTGAAATTCCAACAGTAAATAAATATTTGAATAAGAGCAAAAACAACAGTGATTTTCGCAGAATAAAATGGTACCATCATTGTTTATTTCGTTGGCTTCTCATCAGCCTAGCTGCTTACAGCCCAAAGACATTATTAAGTATATCTACAGAAACAATTTTAACATACTTGCACAGAGTTCATTTTAAAACAAAATCAATCAATACATGCATAAAATGTTAATTATAATAGTTTATTTTTCATTATTTTATCACTTTACATTCCCAGTGGAACATATGGTTTCAAGCTAGAGGCTTGAAGTTTCGTTAGCAGTAGTGTTTATTTTCACGGGATGTGGTTGCTGGCCTCATGCCAAAACTCTCTTCACCAATCTTATTACAGGCTTATCGAGGTGAAGGAGGGTGTCGGTGGTCAGGGATCGAACCCCGGACCACGTACATGGCTGTTGAGCATTCTACCGTTGTGCCACCGACGCTAAGCAATAATAATAAATACTTTATCCCAAATAATAATCATACGCAATGGAAACTTTTGATATTACGTAATCAGATGTAGGAGATTATGAAAACATCCAGTATCTGCTGCAGCAGTTACTTTGGAAGGACAGGAAGAAGAGCATGTCTCCTGTTTTTTGAACATGTACCAAAAAGCCCAAAGCGAACAAACGCTTTAGACAGTGCCATCTCTAGACATCTCTTTGACATGGGTAATGACCTGAACATCACAAGATCGTTGAAAATTATGAATAGACAAAAGAGTTCAATTCTCCTTAAGTTTGCCAAAGCAACCTCCATCAAGCACCTGAAACCTGATTTATGCTTTCAGAAAGAAGCAGTAATCAGCAGTCTTTCCTTGTCCTGGTAACTGGATGTTTCCATAATCTCTTTCATCTGGTTACGTAATGCCGAAATTTTCCATTATGTATGATCATTATTGTTTGTGATAAAGTGTTTATTAAATATACATATAATAATTTGCTTTATTCCAAAACAGTACTTGTGATACAGAATGGAATTCTCAGCATTTCACTACAGTATTGCATTCAGTTTGACAACAACATATTAGCATATCGGTAGCAAAGCCAAAATTGAACAGAATGTTTGAAGGTTTCAGAAAAGTAGATACTAGCATATTTACTGGCGTGGACAGTAACAAAAAGATCGAGATATACAGAGTGTGGAAGAACGAGAAGAGGAGAAAGGAAGGAAGAAAGAAAACGTTGTACATATGAATGATATGAGTTGGAAAGACGAGATCCAATTGTTCTACTGACTATTTAATGAGTTATAAGTTTCACGCCTTATGCTTTCTTTGTCGCACAGAACACGAGCTATGTAGGGTATGGTTGAGTTTTTTTACTGGCTAGTGCGAGCATATAGTTTTCTATATAGGCTTCTGGTTTCGCCTGGTGAGATGCAAGGGGAGAGTTGTGAATGAAGAGGGTGGTGTGAGTTATATAAAATGGTCTTGGCCCATTTTTCACATGAGTCCATGTGCCTTTCGACCAGAATATTAACAAGCTGGTTAAGTGGCACTTTGTTTACCCTGCTGACAACCTTTAACATCCTGCGGAATAAGGTATAGTCCTTCTTCAGTAGCCCTGGAAAAACTAAGGGGGAACAATACAGGAGAATAATAGGCAGGATGCAAGAGTTAACGAATTGTAGGAGTAAGGGTTGGGTTATACTAGAATTTCTTAACTTCTTGATGTAGAATGTAAGACGGAATATTTTCTTAGAAATCATCAAGATATCAGTCGACCAGGAGAGATCAGCATATAGAATGACACCAAGATATTTAATTTAATTATTATTGTACGCATATATTGATTGATTTTTGTTTAAAAATGAACTCTCTGTGCAAGTATGTTAAAATTATTTCTGTAAATATACTTAATAATGTCTTTGAGCTGTAAGCAGCTAAGCTGATGAGAAACCAATGAAATAAACAATGATGGCATCATTTTATTCTGCAAAAACTGTTCTTCTTGCTTTATTCATATTCACTAAGGGTAATAAATGTATGAAGTAAACAAATAATGCAAAGTCACTCTGTGCCACATCAACTGAGATTATCATACTTTGAAATCATCGTCTGGCATAGTGCTGCAGTTGTCTTCACATGGGGGTGAATCTGCTTTATGCAATATGTCTTCTTTATTTTTTTAGACCACACTATATTTTACAAAAATTAACATATTCCTATAGGATGGTTAGCTTATAATAATTCAGCAGATTCCTTAATCACTAGGGTAGCAGAAACTATGACTCTTAAGAGCATTATCTGGCAAGAAATTTCCCAGATAGAATAAATGATAAAACCTAAGCTGATTTGAAAAAAGGAAAAACTATTGATCAACCAATCAGTGATTGTGTTTCAATCGGCAGAAAGAGTTCATAAAATCGATTTTGATCGGATCATGTTAATTATTTATGTTATTATAATTATTTACGTGGGGATAGCCAGTATATACATATATATATGTGTATATGTATATATGTATACCTTGACATTCAGATAAATAATGCTTATTTGTTCACCCATCCATCCATTTTATTATACTTGACATGCATATTTTCAAATAGGGTACAAACAGAGTATCTTTTTTGCAATAACTTTCATTTCAACAAACTTTACATAATACGAAATATTCACACACGTGATACAATAACAGTAAAGTAAGGAATCAACTGAGAAAACCACTTCGACAGCGTTGATCGTGAAGTAATGTGAAGACTACTGCAACACTATTATTATTATTGTTTCCTTTAATTCCTAGAGGAACATAGGGCTTCAGCCGTGCGTCTCCATTGCGTTCGGTTCTCTCCTAGAGTCTTCACCTGGCTCCAAGTCTGCCCACACACTTTCATCTCCTCTTCACATAACCTCCTCCAAGTCACCCTTGCACTGACGACCAACTCGCCGCTTCCCATTCTGTCGGGTTCCACTCGAGCAATGGCTTGTCTAGTGATGTCACTTGATGGTTTCCTCAGAGTATGGCCAGTCAATCCACCTCCATTTCTTCCTGCCTATTTGTTTCACAATCGGTTCCTGGTTGGTTCGCTCATTGCCAGAGATCTCTGTTGCTGATCTTTTCTGGTCGGCCATCTCATCTTGAGTATTGAGCGATTACAACTGTTAATGAAGGTCTGTAGTTTGTTTGAGATGCTCTTTATGACGCGCAGTGCAAGCCTCTGATCCGTATAGTAGCACTGACTTCACATTGGAGTTGAAAATCCGTATCTTATTTTTGATGCTGAGTGCTGTTGATCTCCAGACAGACTTGAGAGTAGTGAAAGCTTGTCTTACTTTTCCGATTCTTGCTTTGATATCCTCGTCAGTTCCATTCGCCTGTAGTTGAAACGATGCTTCCAGGTAGGTAGGTAAAAGAGGTTGTTTCTTTCAGGTTCCTCCCATTTATGCTGATTGTTGTCTGTTGTTGTTGTTGTTGCTGTTGGTGGTGTTGCCCAGGAGTCTTCATCACCTCTGTTTTCTCTGTGTTCACCCGAAGTCCTATCTTCGATGCTTTTTCTGCCAACTTGTTGCTTTTCGCTACTGCAACACTATGGGACTCCCTAAATCATTATTAACCTCATTCAACAGCTGTATAATGATGATGTCACCTGTCAGGTGACCCATAACAGAAGACTCAGCTAAGCCTTTCAAGTGAGGACAGGAGTTAGACAAGGCTGCTTGTCTGATGGACTGGATTATGCAGAAGACTATGTGTGGGTGCGAGAAGACACGAATACGTGGAATCGACAAGGAGACTGTAGAAGATCTGGATTTCGCGGATGCTTAATGTCTAATATCACATAAATTCGAAGGAAATATACGGGCGAAAACTAACAACAAGTTGACAGAAGAGGCAGGTAACAAAGACAGGACTTCAAGTGAACGTAGAGAAGATGGAAGTGTCGAAGATAAGTGATCATCACCACCACCAGCGACAACAAGCACCAGTCGTTGTCAACGGGGGGAATTTGAAAAGAAAAGGCCCTTCCCCCTACTTATCTAGACAACATCTTTTCAACTACAGGAGACAGCGCAGGTGTCGATATCGAAACCGGAATCATAAAGACAAGGGAGTCCTTCATCATTCAGGTAGCTTGACCTCCTTATCTGAAGTTACTGGGTTCGACCGCTTGTGGTTTCGTTAGCTTGTACTTCTGAATAGTACGAAACTAGGATGAAACAGCTGTCTGGTAGTCCCTGGTGGTTTTAAACGGTTCTGTAACTGACATCAGTCCGTGATCAAACATAGAATATCTTATTTGATATTTTATGGCTAATCCGTTTTAATGAATAAATGCTCACCACATTTCATGATATCAACCTGTTTGAAGGTAATACAAAAGTGGAAGCTTGATTGGACACTACGAACTAGTATGACGTGTCTAGTCCTTTCTTTGGTGCAGAATGAATTCTATCGTCAATCAGGTTTGCAATGTGGCCACCATTCTTGGTATCTCGCCATCACGGTGCACATTGATTTGATGATATTAGATAGATTGAGGCAATCGGCCACAGAAAGCCTTGGACGTAGGTTTCGTGCTTAATGGCACCCATCAGCAAGGTGGATCTGCAATTTTCAAGGAACTCATGTCCCTTATGACATTCGAACCCACGTCGCCCAGTGAGAGCTCAGTGGTTACGTCTTTGATTGCAGCTCTCACTGCGTGACGTGGGTTCGAATCTCAGAAAAGACATGAGTTCCTTCAAGGTTGAAGATACGCCTTGCTGACGGGTGCCAACTAGCACGAAACCTAGGTCAAGCAAAGCTTCCTGAGGCCGATTGCCTCAATCTATCTAATATCGTCAAAAGTGAAAGCGTTTGAATAATACATAATTCTTCGATGATTTCAGCTGTTCGGCAATCTTTTACAAAATCAACTATTCTGAATTGACTTTTTCAAATGAAAGACTCCCATATATAAAGTAAAAATACTAACCAGTGAACACTCTTCACAACCTGTTTTACACTTCAGCAAATTTTTTGTCATTATCAGTTCTGATAAGTTAGTCGTCATCTAACCCCTCCCCACCCCCCAAAAAAAGTTGAGTTTTACAGTCTGACTTTATCAAAAAGCATCCGTTGACAAGTTTATTCTCTCAATAGAAAAAAATAGAACAATAGACGTGTTGACGTAAATAGTGTGTTTTTGATCCTTAATCCTGTCAAGTAGTATCTTTCTCAGCCTTTTTTTCTAAAAAAATGAAAACAAACATTTATGTTGTATTCTGTTTTTTTATTCCAGACAAATTGTTTTATCTTACTTAGTAGTAAGAAAAATGGTAGGCAAACATTAAGAGTTTATCTGATGCTTGGGGGTTTCAAGCAGAATTTGACTATCCTTCATATTACAACGCACACTCATGCACACACACACACACTCACAGAGGAAATGTAACAATGAGATATATATGCAGTAGGATATTTCGGACAATGTATGCATGCCTCAATGTGTACACGTCTGTTGATTCAAAATATTTAACATATTTGCTTACATTTTGCAAACAGCAACACAGATGGTAAATTAGTCGAATCGATGACGTAATATGTTACACACACAAAATGATAACTGTGAATTCAAATAAATTTGTATTTTCTATGGTTTGGTTTGTAAGGGTTTGTCATGTTTTACGAGTTGATCACGGACTGATATCAGTTAAAGAACCATTGAAAATCAGGGAGTACTGGACAGCTGCTGTTTCATCCTAGTTTGGGAATCATCGGCAGTACGCACCCACTGGGATTCGCACCCAGGACCTTCCGGTTACAAGGCAAGCTCGTATACCATTCAGCAACTGGGACCCGATTCAATGACCAGCCCATGAATTCTAACTTCTACCAATTCGTGATTTTAGCGGGACTCCAACTATTGTCGTTGGTGGTACATCCATCCACACACGTGACTTCTAATTGGACATCACTGGTCACGACTTCTCACTAGAACTGCAGCAAGCTCCAACCTGTAGCAAGTCACTAGCGGGCATCAGATTAATTTTCTGTGGTTTGGTTTGTAAGGGTAAAACATAACAAACCCTTACAAACCAAACCGTAGAAAATTAATCTGAGCTTCCTGGAGTTCTAGTGAGAAGTCGTGGCCACTGAGGTCCCTCCAGATGTCACGTGTGTGGATGGATGTCCCACCAACGACAATGGTTGGGGTCGCGCTAAATCACGAATTGGTAGAAGTTAGAATTCATGGGCTGGCCATTGAATCGGGTCCCAGTGGCTGAATGGTATACGAGCTTGCCTTGTAACCGGAAGGTCCTGGGTACGAATCCCAGTGGGTGCGTACTGCCGATGATTCCCAAATTTGTATTTATTGACAATAGTAGTTCGCCTGACCTAATGCTGTCTGACCTGAAGCGAAAATCAATCCGCTTATGGTATTTTTTTCTTCTTTTGCCACCCTCCTTCGAGGGAAATTCACTATATTTGGTTGAAAGCCAATTAGCAAAAAAGGTGCATGAGTACATTATATTGACCCGTGAACATACTAATAACTGAACAACTGAAGACTTCAAGTAAAAACAGTTTTATTTCTCAGAAAGTGACGGTTTGTTGTAAAAATCTCAGGGACACTTATCTCATGTATTGAGATACACTGCCTCACCATGCTAATTAAATAAAATAATATAATTTACAAAATACCCTGCAATGACTGTGAGTTAGGTCAACTATATAGGTCAAACTAGTAGATCGGGGAAAATCGGATTGTCGGAACATAAGAATTTAGCTAAAGTAAGAATGGTTGACCCCGAAAAGATAAGTAATTTAGAAAAACGCTCAGCAACTACACTGTGCGCATAAAAACATAACCACACAATAGAGTGGGAGAGGGTTAAGATTCTATGAAGTAATCTATGTAGGTGGAGAGAGAGATTGATTACTGAATCTTGGTTCATTGAGTCTTCACCCAACACAACACACAACAGAAATGACTCAATGCAAATACCATAAATATGGAAGATATTATTACCACCAGTCAGTCAAATCAGAGGAGGATAATAAATAATCTCAAAATTCTATTTCAATTCAAGCACATCATAACATTCTAACAAGTTACTTATTATGACTATAAAAACACTCGTCTTATTTCCCATCTGATTGTAATTGATCAATAACACTCATATTATTATCTCTGAATGTATATTATCCTATACTGACTCTCTCTCTCTCTCTATATATATATATATATATATATATATAAATGAAGTAAAAATTTGTGTGAGTGACTTGATATGATTTTAAGTGTCAATAGTTTGAGCTCGAAATGTCATCGTCTAATATTACTGTATAACACTGTGTGATTTATCAAAATGAAATCTTATGCATAATGGAATTCTACTCCACCACAGTGCGCAAATTTTATACTTATATCAATAATACATTTGGTTTAAAGCAGATTTTAAAATGTTTAGAAGTAAATTTTGAAACTCAACGACGTATTTCAAGAACAGTTATCTCATGTACTGGGATACGTTGCCTATTCACCCACCCCCTCCACCAATATGATTATACTTTTTTAATGTTTAGTAGAAACTTGTGAAACCGTCGGTTGTAGACGTTTTAAATAGTCACGAGAGTAAATTAAGCCATTAGAGGTCATATTTCAATAGATTAAAACAAAGTTAACTAAAGAAACTATATATGCAATATAATGATGGAGAATTTTCGTAGCCCAAGTTTTAAGCAAGTCGCCAGTGTATTATTATCTGCTCTTTTAATCTGCCTCCGTCACTAATAATTGTTACTATGTAAACGGATGTATAAAAATGCTATTGTACAGGTTTTAAGGTTGAAATCGCCGAAGAGATATCTGTGCTGTACTCCACTGATCATGTACATAGTGGCCCCATTTACCTTGAACTTTTTCTTTCTTTTCAAACTTTTTTTTATTACTCTCTTCAATCTTCCTTGTTCCCCGAGTGTTATTGTACAAACCTCTATCTCTGAACCCATTGTTTTCGTGCATCGAAGGTGGGGCGGATAACTTGTAGTGGACCTTGAATGCTTGAAATTTTCTTTTAACGCATTCATATACCATGGCACTACGCCATTTTGGTTTTCTCTTGTTTAACTGCTCGCGCGTTGCTCGCTCCATTGTTGTGCTGTCTTTAAGTACACTCCTCGACCTTGCTACCCCAACCTGTCGACAGATAAGCTGTACAATATTTTCACTTGTTAAATAATTATATAATTCATATCAGGGCACACAACAGTGCATAAGCCTTCCACCTGGACTTAATTCATCAGCAGTACATACACGGTAGTTAGTGTACTAATCAAGGTTGACTGAGGAAAACAGGTTTCATACATTTATTCCCTTTTGTGAATTTGAGCAAAGCAAGAAATACAGTTGTAGCAGAATAAATTGGTACCATCTTTTATTTCGTTGCCTTCTCGTCAGACGCTCACAGGCCAAAGACATTGGTAAATATATCTACAAAAACAATTTGACATACTTGCACAGAGTTCATTTTAAACAAAAATCAATCGATCATTATATGCATACAGTAATTATATATACATATAAATATGCAATATTAAACAATTCCGAACAATAATAATCATACACAATGGAAACTTTTCAGTATTACGCATTCAGATGAAAGAGAGATGGAAATATCCAGTTACCAGGATGGGCAAAGAAAGACTGATAATCACTTCTTTCTGGACGCATAAATCAGCTTCAGCAAACTTGAGGAGAATTGATCTCTTTTGCCTATTGATAATTTTCAACGACTTTTAGACGTCCACCTCATGACCCATGTCAAGGCACTGTTTGAAGCATTTGTTCGCTTTAGACATAAGCTTTTTGGTACATGTTCAGAAAATCGTAGATATGCCCTTCTTTCTGTTCTCCCAATGTAACTGCTCCCACAGATACATGTAAATTTGTACATACGGTTGGAGTTAATATGAGAAGGATATCTATCGATTTTTGATTGCATCAAAGAGCAAGTTGTTCAATAGACGGGAACCAGCCTAACTGCAGGATAGGCTATAGCTAGTGGTGTACTCAGCCTTCTGTTGATCATTGCTGCAATGTTTTCACCTTTATAATCAAGTTGAATGCAGATTGGCTTTTTACCTACTGTGATTTGTTTTACATTTGTGACTTCAGATTTTCCATACTTGTTGATGAACCCTTGAGGGTACCCATTGCTCTTCAATATCTTTTCAAGAAATTCAAATTCTTCTTCTAATTTCTATATAGAGCATATTCTCCTCGCTCTATATTACAGAGTCTTTACTAGTCCACGTTTAAAGCAAGTTTAGTAGATGCTGACGTTAAGGTCTATGCAGAAGTCGGCTTGGACACTTACAATTCCTTCATAATACTGTCAGGCATATATTTGTATACTAATCAATAATAAATACTTACAATATAAAAGTGAGTGTTCAATCTTTTAATTATGCTAATGGGATTCACAAAGGTCAAATAATTTGAAATGCCTGCCAGCAGATAAACTCTGCTTGTGTGTAAGTCAAGCGTATTTAAACAAGGAAAAAGAAACAAGATCATTATAAGGACACAGAATGATGTTTTATAGTTTTGTTAGAAAAACGTTCAGAATTCGAAAAGGGAATGAGGTTAATCACGCATTCATCTTACTGAATATTTGAAAGCAAAATAATTCTACAGTTTTTTTTGGTAGTAAATTCGTTAATACTATGTAACTCTTAACTTTCTGATAGCGAAGTTAAGCTATCACTGCCAAAGTGAAGGCCTGTAAAACGTCAGCCTTGAAGAGCCAAACAGATTTAGAGAGTGCTACGATAAGCCATTCCAAATCAAGTCCTGCCTGCATTTATGGATTCGGTGAGGGGATAGGTACAGTATTCCAATTGTTTCCGAGGTACTTATGGCTGTAAACCTACACTGTTAGCTAGGTCTAGTGTTCCTATCATCACTATTCACGAATGTACCATTTACCGAGATGGTAGATGACATTTGTCAAGAAATCACCGAAAGGCAATTGGACTTGGGGATTTCCTTGTGTAGCCTCAAAGAATTACTTCTTAGATGAACAGTGAATGTTCACTTTGTCTTCAGTAATTCATACTACCGACAAGTAGATGGAATACCTATGGGTTCGCCG
This sequence comes from Trichobilharzia szidati, assembly GCA_944472155.2. Classification (NCBI taxonomy): domain Eukaryota; kingdom Metazoa; phylum Platyhelminthes; class Trematoda; order Strigeidida; family Schistosomatidae; genus Trichobilharzia; species Trichobilharzia szidati. The sequence goes on along the minus strand of OX235271.1, from coordinate 186,259,902 downwards.
TTAGGCCCAATCTTTTTGCGGACTTCTTCCTTACAAAACTTGAAAATGGGAGATTGAAAGACATCATCAAGAAGTTGGATATGTATTACTGTTAGATGTCGATGATACACTTATCTTAGTTGAGGTGAATGCAAACATACACGAATTGTGATAAAATTCAACAACGTTCAGCCTTCGCTTATTTTTACTTGTGAAGATGAGCTGGATAATAAACTAAATTTTCTGGACGTCTTGCTAAGTAGACGTGAAGATGGATCACTTAGGAGAAGCGTGTATAGTAAAAGCACATTCACAGGGAAATAGACACACTTCTTTAGTTATGTGTCCATTAAATATAAAAGAAATGTTGTTAAGTGTCTTATGAACAGAGCAAGAAAGATGCGTACGGAGGATCATTTACAAAAGAAATTGGAATATATTCATGATTCCCTGACGGAGAAGTGCTATCCAAGTAATTTCCTAAAGACACATATAAAAACATTGGAGAGAAAGCCTGAGATTATGATTGCACGTAAAAAACCTCTATTTATTAAGTTACAATTTAATGGTGACTTGTCAAGTGAGATTTTAAGCCAGGAGTTAACGTAGTAAACGCATGTTTGTCATTGTCTAGCCGACGAATGATTGCTACGCAAACCAAGGATAAACAGCTAAATAGTTTTGCTATGTCTATGTGTATTTATCAATTCAACTGCATCCGTGGGGATGGTAATTTTGAGCTTACTACTAGACAGCTTAGCCAGCGTGTTAGTGAACATCTCCTATCGTGGTTTGGCAAAGGACAGACAAAAACAATCCGTAGCTCAATTATGTCACATTTAGTTGATGGTGGTCATGTAGTGGAGAAAACAAGAACTTTCAAAGTAATTCATCGTATTCCACCGAGTCTTTCCAACAGACTTCGTATTCGTTTACTGCACACAGCTGAGGCGATAGGCATTTGAACTATTAAACCTAAACTATGCATTCAAAAGCAGTTCGTACAGCCATTATCCCTCCTTTGGCCTATTAAGACCTGACCAGCTAATGACGTCTCCTCCACTCCGTACTTATATTTTCAATCCCTCTCTCCCTTAATCTTACCACATCTTCATTAAGAACGTGTTTCATTTACTTCCCTTACAATCTAGCATTACTTAATCGGTTCATTTGTTTTTCTTAGCCTTTATCAACTACTGCGTCTCCCTGATCATTTGTTTGTTTAATCATGCTGTTTTTCGTTATTCGTGTTATCACAGATTGCCTCACTTTTTCATCCTTATTATTGATAAAACCATTATTATTATTGTTATTGTTATTATCATTATTAATACTTCTATTATGACTAATTGCACAATTTATATTCACCATCTTATTATCCAATAGACAAAACGCCATGATTGGTTTATATATGAATATTTATTTGTAAAGTTATGTATGTTAGAGTTAAGCCTGATGAGGTCTAATTGAAAACACAATATTGTTCGCTTAAATGTGTTGTTCTAAATTTCCTGGGGATAATCTAATTTTAAGGTTAGGATTGGGGTGTATAGGGTTAAGGGTAGGACTAGATTTCTGGTTAGATTAAAGACCAGTGTCAGGAATATCAATGGATCCCAAAGTACGGCGATCCACAGTCACCTTCATGAATATATCCATCTCAAGTGTTATGATTTCTGCGTGGATTATCCTTGGAGTAACTGGGAGACATTCTACAGCCCATAAGAGACAGTTATCCAGCGTAATATCATGTTTCTAATGTTGTATAGCACATTTTTCTGATGATTATGCGACCTTTTTGCATCTGACTCTCTGATTGGTTGTTCAAAGTCAGAGTGCCTCTGGTTGTGATAGTTCAACTTTGCCTTTCTAATTCTTTTTTTTTAACATCACAACAAGATTTCCCCATTTTTTTTGTTATGTGTGATTGTTATTATTCTTTGGAAATATTTCAGGTGAATGGTGTCGACGTGACTAGATTTGGACATGAGAAAGCGGCTGCAGCTCTACGTGATGCCCGTGATCGTGTTGATCTTCTTTTAGTTTACCGACCTGAAGGTTAGTTGCATGTGTTAATGTACGCCTAATTATTAAATTTATTTTTACAGTACAGCGATGTTTGTATTCCCACTCCCACCGCCTCCACTTATGACCTCTGAATTCTATTGGTCGTTAATTGTTTTAGCTTATCAAATGAAGGCTAACTAAATCAAGGTCATATAGGCCTATATTTATAGACCTGCTGTCAATTTTTTCTCACCGTTGATTCGAGGCAGTAAAAGCTGTCTACTCAGAACGGTCTGTCTCCTTCTTCTCTTTTTAGCGTCGCGTGCCAGTGTGGTACGATGTCGTGCTACGCTCTTTCATGAAAAACAATTTTACATAAATGGGATTGTACAGCTAAAGAGGAGGATGAAATCGTGGAAAACAGCCTCCTTCCTGACCTTCTTTTTATCTATCAACCCCCAGTGGCTAGGTCACGTGCTGCGCATGCCTAACCATCGCCTCCCCCGACGGACATTACTAGCTGATATAGGTGCAGGTTGGAAAAGAGTAAGTGGTAGTCAAACAAAAACATGGCCTCATCAATCCATGAAATCCTTGACAGTTAAACTGAGTCAGGTAGGGAGATGCAGACTTCCGGGTTTGGGCCCTCGGGACTCTAAGAATCAATGGCTGGAGACAATAGGTGACATGGCTCAAAATCGTTGTCAATGGCTTACGCAGATGTATTAATAATAATAATAATAATTTGCTTTATTCCAAAACAGTACATGTGATACAGCATTTTTACTACAGTATTGCATCCAGTTAGTACATTATCAATAAACAGAATTCTACAAAGATTAAGGAAATCACAGTTCATTATTACAACAACACATTGGCGTGTCGGTAGCAAAGGAAAAGCTGAAACAGTGTTTGAAGATGTTAGAAAAGTGGGAGCTGTCATATTTACTGGTGTTAGCGAGAGAAAGAAACAAAGCAGCACATAACGGAAAAAAAAGAAAAAGAAGAGAGACAGTAGAGGAAAAGAAAGAAAGAAAATGTTGTACCTTTAAATGATATGAGTTGGAAAGACGAGATCCAGTTGTACTACTGACTATTTGATGAATTATAGGTGTCACGCCTAATACTTTCTTATTCAGTCTCTGTAATCTTTCATATTCCTTTCTACCATTACTCATTCTGTTTCACTCTTATGCTTGCCAAAACTCTATTGATTCTCTTCACTCATCTTCTTGTCTACATTTTTGTGCTCTTTGGAACGTGGCAACTGGAACTGCTGCACTTTGGTGCCAAGTTCTATGTTGAATCCAGCAGCAGCAGTGTTTTTATGCGTGTATTTGCCTAGAATGTGTAAAAAATGGAAGTCACTCTTGGAACAAATCAAATCTCTACAAATTAACCCACTTGAAAATTAATCTGATGCTCGCCAGTGCATTAAACTTGTAATGTACTATTTCTTATTGAGTAACAGCACATTTTCCTATTCGAAAGGACGTCGTACATCTAATTCAGTATAATTTGAAGGTCATTCTACTGAACTATAACTTTATTTATATATTTAAACAAATTAAGTACACCATTACCTATTGATAAATGAATACACAGACAAAAATAAGAAACAGAACAAGATCATTCCTCGATAATGGCGGGATTACTTGATATAAGGAAAGACAATTTGCATAAAGGTCGGATTAGTTTTGTCGGTAGATTTAAAATTTAAATAAACTTGATTAGATGAATGAGTGAATGTCTATTTTTGCCATCAATGCTTAAAAATAGGACAAATTACAATCTTGTGTGTGTTTATGTGTATGTTTCCTTCAAACAGCATTTTCTCATATCTTTTTTTGTTAACATTTGCTTTTTTCCCTCCTCAAATCTTTGTGTTATTGCATTTATGACGGGAGTTTTATTTTTCTTACTGTGATTTTAACGTATAATGAAATTGGTCACAAAGCTACTTACTATACACCCACGCTAGGATCACTAATATTGTTATTATTAGTATTTTTTAATGCAAAGTAGTGTATTATGCTTGATAAAGATTAAGAGATAAGAATTTAAAACTTAATTTTAGTTGTTGTTGTCTGTCTTTGCTAAAATACAGACTGATTTCATTCAGCTGATGAAACAAAATTCCCTACAAAACCACTACTCGAAAATTGATCCAACGCTCCCTAGCAACTGGCCATATTCACCCCAGGCAGTTACATGGGGTTCCAGTGGGATGCCATGACCAGTAGGGTACAGCAGATCGAAGATGAAGACAGTTACTCGTCGAAGAAGACATTGGCTAGTGATCGTGCTATGCCCTGAATTAGCAGAAGTTAGAATTCATGGACTGGCCATTGAATGGGGTCCCAATGGCCTTATGGTCTATGAGCTTGCTGGCCTTGTAACCAGAGGGCCCTGCATTTGAACCTCTGTGATAGGTGCGTACTTATGAAGAGCCCCGAACTAGACTGACAAAATAACTGTCCAGTACTCCCTGTTGGTTTTCCAATGGTTCTCTAACTAATGTCATCTCATGATGAAATCCTCCAACCAATCAAACAAAATCCCTACAAAACCAATCCTTAAAATACATATGTCAAGAGTGTGGTTAATACGATATATATTGTCTGCATTTTGTGTCTATTATCAGCCTAAATGTGAATTGGCGCTTATTTAACGCTGACTAGAAACAGATAGGAAAAATAAAGACATTGTGGCTATATTGGAGATGATGTTGATTGGCTTAGGCATACGACTTTGCAATCAAAGCGTCTCGGGTTCGAATCCAGCGCCGTGCACACTTTAGCCTGGATAGTTGTAAAGTAGCAACAGTTTGCACAAGTTAAGTGGGGCTCTTAGTATTATTTGTCATGAAAAAAGCAACCGCTACAATTTTGAGATCTGTGCTTAGCTAATTAGTGATTAGTATACCGAATGCCGAGGAAATCTGTTATTATATTTCTCTGAGCTGGATGGTTCAATTGTGACAATATCTTTACTACAATCTCATATAATTGAGTTTCTAGAATTCGGCATGAATCAAGTAAGCGCCTTTCCTGTTGACTTTTTGATCCTATGGTTTATTCCCTTTTGGTTGATAAATGTGATCTATATCTGATTGCCTGTTAATTGGAAACTGAAACCTGCTAAGTAGGTTTTCGGAATTTTTCAAAAATTCCTTTGTGTTTACTTTGCTTAAGATTTCTAATTTGTTTCACTGGAATCGAAGTCATTGGTAGTTTACCCGTAATAAAATAAATGAATGAATCTTATATCTTTTGACTTCTGGACACGAAAATGTAGAAGACATCGGTTTTGACGAATGTAGTGTGTCTCTCACTTGACCGAAATCTATCTGGTACATGAATTATTACAACTGAGTTCATTGGAACAGATTTTTGATGCACTAAGCTGTAACGTCGGTGGCACAGCGGTAGAATGCTCGCCAACCACGCTTCATGCGGCCCGAGGTTCCATCCCGGCCGCCGTACCACTACTTTACCTCGCTAAGCCAGTAATAAAACTGGTAAAGAGAAAGGGTTTGGCATGACACTAGTAAACCCATGCCGTAAAAGTAAAAACCACTGCTAACGAAACTTCAAGCCTCTAGCTTTGAGCCCTATTTTCCACTGGGAACGTAAAGGAATAAAAATAAGCTGTTGCTAATGCCTATTCCCCAAGACTAAAGTAGGCAGAGTGAGACTCATGGGTTGAAAAACGAGTACTTAAACCAACGAATTGTAGCATATGAATGATGCCTTCTTTTGCTGTTGAGTCATTTCATTCACATTATGTCAAGATATTGAATAATTATGCCCAGAAATGCTAAATTAGCAGAATATCTTTAAAGATGTCTCCTCCGCCTTGGGCAACACAAAAACACCTGAGCTATAAATCTTCTCCACTGTGAAATAATGGAGAAAATTTCTAACTCAGGTGGGTTATTTTTATGTGGCTGTGTTTTCTGGGCAGTCGACCTCGTGGGTTAACTGAAATCAGTGATAATGCAAAGTACCACACGATCACAATAAAGATCGTTAAAAGATATAATTATAGCACTCATGGAATGAAGGCTTTACGCTTTGCACTTAAACCTCTCAGCTCTGAGAACACAAACACATCAAAATCATCCACGAGGAGCTACAAAAATAATAAAGGTCAAGCACCCTATGTATAATGCCAATGATGATATAGGCAAGCGATATCGTGAATTTATTTAGCGGTATAAAATAGTTTACTTATAAGCGATTCATTTATGAATAGTGTTAGTCGACTGCACAACAAGGAAAAATTAAATGACACCACATTATATGCTTCAGTTTGAAGTCTGAATTTTGTTCCCTGTGTTGAGTGAAACCGATTTTCAAACTGACTTCAGAGTGATGAAGGTCTCGCTTGCGTTACCGATTCTGGTTTGGACATTGTCATCCCTGCTGTCGCCTGCAATTGAAAAGATACTACCTAGATGAGTGAGAGAAGTGACCTATTTCAAATTACTTCCCTTGATGGTGATTAGTACAGGTTGTTAGTTGGCAGGTAATCTTCATTAATTCCGTCTTCTCTTTATTCACTTGAGGTCCTGTGCTAATTGTCTGCTTCTTCCCACAACTTATTGGTTTTCACCTTTAATTTTTCGAGTTTTCGTGAAATTAGCTATAAATCATCCGTGAAATTCCTTATCGGTCCAACGTATTCGTGTCTTCTCGCACCCACACACACACAGTCTTCTGCATACTCCAGTTCACGAGAACTAGGAATACCATCGTTGATAATAGCCAGTTTTATCTAACTCCTGTATTCATTTGAAAAACGTCTCTGAGTTTTCCACTGTGGATCACTTGACACACGAAATTGACATATAACTATTAAATGAGGTTGATAAAGATTTGAGGAGCCCCATAGTGTTGAAGCAGTCTCCAAATTACTTTTCAGTCAGAGCTGTCAAAGACCTTCCAAAGCCTATGAAACTGCAACTGTGTTAACTGTTCGATGAAGGTGCTCATAGTTGCTATTCGATCTATTCATAATTTTCTTTTTTTGAATCCACCTTGTTCTGGGAAGAGTTCTTCATCCAGACTGTCTTCTATTCTCTCCAGCATGACGCGACTGAATATTTTACTTGGTGTAGACAAAAGCATGATTCCACGCCAGTTCCTACAAATGCCTAAGTCGCCCTTCTTTGGTAGTTTGACAACGTAGCCTTTCTTCCAGTTAGCAAGTACTATATCTTACTTCCAGACGTTTTGCAATAGTGATGTCAGTATATCTGCTGCGTCAAGAAAAGCACTTCTAACATATCACTGCAGATTTTAATCAACAACTGCTTTCGCTGGTTCCATACTGTAGATCAGATGACTGACCAGAAAGAATTAGCAGCAAGAAACTACGGGAACAAACCAACCAACAAGCTATTGCTCAACAAATATTCAGAGGGAAAAAATGGAGATGGATTGGACTCACACTGAGGAGATCTGACTGACTGACTGGTTTTAACATAGAAATTTACACCGATGTGCAGCAGTTCGAGTCACCACACTCCAATTAACACACAAAGCAAGAGAAGAAAGTAAAAACAAATGCAAAATAGAGATAGTAAACAGAGATGTAAGGCAAAAACAATAGTAAGATGTAAGAACCATATAGTTTTATTGGGTATTATAAATCACAAGGAGTGGATGCATCTGCGCCAGCCATTGAGAACGATTTTGAGTCATATCACCAATTGTCTCTATCCATTGGTGTTTACCGTCCCAAGGACCCCAACCAGGAAGTCAGTGTGCACCTCCCTACATGACTGGCCGGCTGGCTGGCTTAAACTAACTGCTGTGGATGCATTTCATTGACTGATGAAGCCATGTTTTGGTTTGACGAGAGGTCAGGAGATCATCGAATAACATTGCACACCAGGCCATCAGTCGAGGGGAACCCGAATGGGAAACATTGAGTTGGCCGTTAGTCGGAGAGTGATATGGAAGAGGTCGTGTGCGGAGGAGATGAGAGATTATGGGTAGCCGTGGGGCCAGCTAAAATGGACCTCATAGAATAATGAATGTTCTGTTGAAGCCTTATGTTCCACTCGGAACTTAAGGGAACAATAATAATAACAATATGCTTCATTTTCGTTCGGGTTATTTTTAGTAAGGCAGCAGTCGATCAATAAATTTTGAATCTTCGCTTCTCTTCTATTCATACTTGAATGGTTTGCTGTAATTATAAGTGTGGATTACGTGTAAGATATTCGCTATTTCTCTTCCTTTCTCCTACTCCTTCCTTTTCTCCTTCCTTTCTTCCTTACATTATCACTACTTTTAATCATTGTTTCTTATTCTTACTGATAGTGTATACTCTCCCTCTTGTTCACTTCCCTCTCCCCACCCCTCCCACCGCGTAATAATAATAATTATTATCACTAAGCCTAGATTGATAAACTTATAACGATAAACAGTGTTGACCAAGAGTGATATTTAGTCATTAATTAGGTCCGTTTTTTATTTTTTTTTGGTCTTCTAGTTCTCATCTATGCACGCTTGTTAATCAAACCGCCTTTCGTTTTTGTATTATGTTTTTTTTCTACTCAATTTACTATGTCTACGAAATATATAATAATCTTGAACGACAGAAAGTAAAATGAGTGAAATATGAATGAGGAAAAATCTCTTCAAAAATTTAACTTTTAATAAGATTTTTCTACTGAATTTTTATGAGATAATTAGGTTTTCTAATACGATTACTACTACTACTACTAATAATAATAATAATAGTAATAATAATAATAATTATAATAATAACATTGATGTCTTTGATAAAGTAGCAACAATAGGGAGTGAAAAGTATAGGATGTTTGCGTTTTGTTAGTGTGAAGAGATACTAATATATCTCCATGCCATTATCTCGCCACTTCACATTAGTGTTTTTATTAAAGTTGAATACTACTCTATTCCTGTGAATCTATTCCGCTGTTTGTTGTATAAATTATCTTAATATTGTCTTCAAGAGTTAGTTTGTAGGGGGGTTGATTTGTTTCTATTCTGTTCACATATTGATGTCAGTAAGAGAGAGAGAACCATTGAAAATCACCACCCAGAGTGTACTGGACATCTGTTTCATCCTACTTTGGGACGCTTCATCATTAGGCGACCATGATCTCACAAGACATAGAGTTCAACACCTTCAGGTTATGAGGTCAGACACGTTGATTGTTCAGCCAGTTGGGCAGGGATTCGATAACATATGAATTCAAATTTCTGTCAATTGGCAATTTTAGTGTAACCGTCAGTAGCTGTCCTCACACGCAACCTGATGGACCCAACTGGTCAAGAATTTTTACTAGAATTGCAGGCAATAGACGTCGGATGGTTGTCGTGCTGAAATTGCAAATCAACAGAAGTTGAAATTCATAGGGGTGGGTAGAATTAGATTCCTGACCAAGTGACTGGATGTGGTACACGAGCTTGAGGTCGTTAACCTGAATGTCCTGCGTTCAAAATAGGCAGGGTTGTAGTTTTCAGTGATTTGACTATCTAGCTGACATCAAACCATAATGAAACTTAATATCGTCTGTTTGCCAACTTAACAACTGATGAACAATTTTTAAAGGCCTTAAATGTTCGTTTTTGTAACTAAATAGTTGAGAAGCGTAATGAAAATTCATTCGGCAAAGTTAAGGTATCATAGCCAAAGTCAAGGTCTTTCAAAAATTGACCTTCAAGGGCTGATTAGTCACCGAGAAAATGCTATGAACTATCATTCCAAATCAAATCATACCTACCCTTTTCGGACTTGGAGAGAGTAGATACAGTATTCTACTTATTTTTATAGGGAATATATGCGTAAAACTTGGGCACTGTGGTAGTAAGTAATTCCATATTAGTTTGTTTATTAGATGTATCACACAGTGAAACAGCATTATTTACTGGATGACACAGTTTCGAACAAAATTTATTCTTCATAATCATTTCATCAATTATAATCACACGAATTCGAAACTTGAGTTTGATAGTTTTCTTTGTTCTCTCCTATTTGTTGTTTGGGTAGTAGAATTTTCCAAATATCGGGGACAGGTGTTGAATCATTCCTATTACACGTGTTTGCAGTTGATTCGATAAGCAAAGCTTCTGTTATCAATCTCTCCCTCCACCCAGCTGTGACATTAGATTTTAAAACTGTCATCCTATCCCATGCATCCTATTGTATGGTTGTGTGTAATTGCATGTAGTGAGTGCTATAGCTGAACTATTCTCTAGACTTCTTATCTTATTCGGGTCAACTAATGTAGATTCTGGTAGGCTTTTATGCTGGACTAGTCTGACTGACTAACTTCGCTCTATGTGTCATCTACATACACATTCACTGTACTTAGAACACAGGATATAGATAGATTTTTCAAACACATTAACTCGCAGGTGGAGGCAATTCAATTCACTTATGAATTGGAAAGTCAGGAAGGCGAACTGCCAATGTCAGGTTGTAGCGTAAAAAGGAAAGAAGATGGGGAGTTAAATACTAGTGTTTACAGGAAACCCACACATTCAAACGGATATTTGGACTTCCGATCATCCCATCCTATGTCACTGAAAATAGGATTGGTGAAATGTTTAAGTAGGAGAGCACAAAAACTAATCAGTACCAAGGAAAATCTAAGACAGGAAGTGAGACATATAAGAGAAGCCTTGAAACTTAATAAGTTCTTTGATAAGTTAGTCAGAAACTATGTAGGGAATTGTTAAAATAAAATAAATAATGATAGAAGTGATAGTGATAATAATAATATAATAATAATATTAATGACGACATTCATGTCAAATATGCACAAGATAATAACAACACCAACAATAAGGAATCAAAATCATCAGTAGTAATTCCATACAAGGAAGGAACCTTGGGAGCCTTACGCAGAATTCTTACCAAGGCAAGAATAAAAGTGGCTGGCATTCAAACTGCCCACAAACTCAATTAGAAACAAGCTTTGTCGGTTAAAGGATTAATCCTGTGGAGCCAATAAAACAAAACAATTTAGTTTGTCTAATAACCCGCCTGCAATGATTGTCAAGTCAAATACATAGGTCAGATTAGTAGAACAGGAGCAGTCAGACAAGCCGAACATAAAAATTTGCCATTCATTCATTTCATTTATTCGGGACCTTGATAAATGATTGTTTAAATCTTTAATATTTAAAGTTGACTAATTAAAGTTCTAGTTTTAAAGAAGAATTAAGTGGTGCACATTAAAAGATTCTAAGTACTAACGTTTTGTATTCTAATTAAATTTAAACACTTTCTCAAATCTTTCACCTCTAAATTAACGAGTGAGTTGACAGAGTATCCTAGCAACAACGCTTAATGTAGCGGCATATATTTCGTTGCTAGGTTCACGTAATGACATAAGTAACCTACATTTTTTTTCTTCGATATTTGACAGTAAATTATGAATTGAAAAAATTTTTATGAGGTATTTATTAGAACAGCTTCAGAGTCTGTCCTAGTCTATGGCAGTAAATGTTGCTTCATAATGATATCTAGGTTGTAGAAGTAGCAGGTTTCAAAGTTAAACGTATAAAATTGCTTCATTTTTCATAACGGATTGATATCAATTGAAGAACCATTGGAAACCACCAGGGAGTACTGGACTGCTGTTTCGTTCTGGTGTTAGATATGATTGAGAAGGTTTGTAGCTCAGGTGGATGATTTTGATGTGGTTGTGTTCTCTGAGTTGGATAGTTAGTTCGCGAAGCTTTCATCACCCTACTAGACGAAATCTTCAGCGCATACTTCAATTTGAAGTGAGCTTTTAGATTTCTCCACGAGTTTATTAATCATCTCTCCTGGTGACTTTGGATGTCATTGATTGTTTTCGTATGTTTTCACACCTTCTAGGTTACTTGTATTGAAACCGATTGTTTTTTTGACTTGAACTCTGACTTTTTGTGTCTGAGGTATCCTTCTTATCGGTTGATAAATTTTGTCTATGTTGATGCGTCTATTGATTGATGATTCACTGGAATATTAGGTTTTCAAAAATTCTCTAGCATTCTTGGTGTTTCCTCTGTCTAATATTTGAACGTTACCCCAGTTGAATTAATGTCCGTGGTTGTCTGTAATTAGTGAGTGAAATGAAGGAGTGGATATCATGTCTTTTGACGGCTAGCTTATGGTCGTGGATACGAAGACGAAGGGGGCATCCACTAGTGTATTATGGGACTCTTCAGTAGTCGTCACCCAACCACCAGTGTCCGAACCCAGGACCTTCTGGTTACTTTTAATGATAGTTTTTCCTTAAATATTAATAGCTTTATTCTAAACAATGTTTATTTAATGCACAGAATTTTTACAGTATAGTTTATTGCATGATATTTTCTCTTAATCCAGGATCTTCAGATAAAATAGTAATTGATAGTGAATAGATTGACACAGCTCTGTCTGACCTGAAGCGCAAACCAATCCATCATTATGATATCTCTTCTTTGTCTCCTTCGAGAAATTCACGATGTTTAGTTGAATGACCATCATAAAAACTTCAGAATTACATTTCCAGACCCAAGAACATAACTCTAGAACAGTTCCTTCATATTTTGGGATACGCTGCCTCTACCGAGGATTACCCTTTTCCTCATGTTTAGTTGAAAATTGAAAAATGAGCAGGTTGTAAATATTTTACATACTCGCCAGAGTAAACAACACTAGTAGAGGTCATATTTTACTGGATTTAAACAAACTGAGTAGGAGAAATTATATGCAATATATTGTTGGAGGTTTTTCGGCAGCCTAACGTTTAAGAAGACTTTACCTTTGAGCTCATAGTCCATTGAGCCAGTGGGTCCCAGATCAATTACTAGCCCATGAATTCTAACTTCTGCCGATTCACGACATAGCGTGACCGCTAGCCAATGTCTTCAGTGGGTATTTGTCTTCATACTCGACAGGGTGAACCCCACCTGTGACGACTTCCCACTAGAACTCAGGTTACGACCTACCTGAATAGGGTCAGTGACTAGTAAGCATCTCATTGATATTCAAGTGTTAATTTCTGGGGATTTCATTGGTTTCAAGATTTAATCATGAACTGACATCGGTTAGAGGACTATTGGAAAGCCTGGTAGTACTGGACAGTCGTTTCGTCGTATTTTGGGCGCTTCAGCAATATACACCCACTGAGGTTCAAACCGCGGGACCTTCAGGTTACAAGATCAGAAAGGATATAGTATCAGTGACCATGGATGAATAGGCTGACAGTAAATGTTGAATTTACCTAGACACTGTTAAAATGTTCTGTCGAGGCAATTAATACCAACCCAGTATTTAGACGGAAGACAAAGGAGAAGGATGGAAAGTCACCGGATAATTCTTCTTCGGCGATGTACTTGAACGAGAATTTATCACTTTTTCATGACTGAAGAGACAACTAACAGAGCATCAGATGTATTACAGACGACTGTGAGTCAGAGCCACACTCGTATCAATATGATCTTATTCAAAATCTCATGATACAGTTAAAGGAATTACTCCAATATAAATGTATATTCCATTATACTCTTTAATTCCATGAATTGCTTCCACAGTTAGCTGTCAGTGGTAGTGGGCGTCCCCTTCGAATCAGAATCCAAGAACATAAATCAGCTGTGAAAAGACACGATATGTATTCTTTAGTATCAATGCATATAGACAATTATGGTCATCAATTTGATTGGGATAATGTCAAAATCTTAGACAGAGGAAACACCAAAAGTGCAGTCAGGGAATTCCTAGAAGCCTGGTACTCAAACGAAAATGCAATTAACGAACACGTTAATATAGACGAAATGTACTAACTAATAAAAAGTAAATCATGTGAACAGAAAGTTTAAAATCCAAGTCAATAGAAAATGGTCAATACATATGTAAAGACAGTTACCGGGAGACGAAATTATATCACTCATGAAGAAATTTAAATCATTTCACCTTATGCTAAATACGGTGCTGAAGATGTTGTCCAGAAGGACGATGAAAGCTCTGCAAATAAACCAACCAGCTCAGAGAACACTATTAATTGCAGATATTAATAACACCTGAAATAGCGTGCGTAACGTATCATGTGCCAGACTGTGCGTTGGGAATGAGAAGATAGGAATGCACTGCATTGACCAATAAGAAGACTCTAGAAGATCGGGATTTCCCATGTGGATGATTTATGTGTAATGTTACACAAACTCAAAGACTTTCAGGAGAAAACCAACAAACTGCGGGCATAGGGAAGACGGAGGTGAATAAGATAACCAACCAACAGTAGCAACAATAACCAGCACCAATCACCATCAACGGGAGAGGTTTGGAAAAGGTTACTTCCTTTACTTATCTGGCTGGTTAAGCAGGGTTTCAACCACAGGCAAAACGAATGATGTCAAGGTCAGCCAGAATCGGAAAGACAAGGCAAGATACTCCATCATCAACGAGAAACCAGTTTGGAAATCTTCTGCACTCAACCAGCATACAGAACAAGATCCGAATTTTTATATTCACAAAATCCTGTTCATTTCACTTCACTAAATTCATCATTATTATTTGATAATCATTCACTAGCAGTACTTTTAAGTTTACACCTCATCATTGTTATTATTTTACAATAGTTATTTCACCCTTGAACCTACGTCCAGTCCACCCTATTCATTGGTTTATTTTCTGTAGTATTCATATTGTCTCACACACCACTGATTACACTCACCCTCGAAACCTGTACTTTTGTTGACTATATATGTCAAGGGACTTAACCCTAAGTTCCTATTACTTGCGAAGACGCTCCGAATCGATAATTACTCTGAACAATTATCGGCCGTAACTCCAAAACACAAGGACCAATAAAAACTTGTATTGTTCGGCAGCTAAATTCGATATTTCATACACAGTCTATAAACAAATGTTTTACAAGGAATGTACTGTACTTTTATTCGTATTCTTTCGTCTTCTTCCAACTTGTACACGATTGGATCATTCGCATTTTCGAGTTGCCCGCCAATGGCAACAAAGGTTAATGAACCAACGTTCAATGTTCACGTTTATTTACACTCCCTAGCAAAAAGGGTCCATCCCTTTTTGCCATCACGGCGATAACCTTTAACTGAACTGCCAACGCCGGAGCCTGGGTCAACCGGGACTAGGCTAAAATGGAAAACAAGACAAGAAAAAGCCCCAACACACAACAACCATACTGCATCACACCAGTACGCCTCCCCGGGGTGTAAGATCTTACTCAGTGATCGAGATTCATTCGCCATATGTCGACAATACCACCACTGGTCTGGTCCTCAGGGTGTTGGTTGCTACATGTCACTATGGCTCTCTCTCCCTCCCCAGCGTATCAAATCGCGTACAATGACTCTAACACCACATGATTCGTTCACAATTGTAGAAGAATAGAAACGACTTCAGAAGTACTTACAATAACATTACAAGATGATTCACACAGTGCAACAACTATAAAATTAACCAACAATTAGATTAATTGAAACCCACTCAATCAATACATCAAATGTTGTGGATTTTGCCATGACGACCTACCCTTGAAAAATTGTAGGACTTACAGCAGTACGCCTACATTCCATCTCAGGTTGTCAATCCAAGTGGAAAGTGGTCTGGACACAAAGAAAATTAACCAACAGATAGATGAGAGATGATACCAAATCAATATATACAACATGTTCAACAACACAACTCTACATGGAATTTGAACGCATCGTATTCAATGAATCCGCAGCATGCATATATATCATCAAATTATTTCATCTCATTTTACCTCATGTTCTCATTGACCATGCATATTCAGAAACTAACTGACTATTGTTCCATCCCATCTTATACTTGTTCCACAATATACATTTCTAATATGATTCGAATTTACTTTTACTGGCTATTGTGTGCTTAAGTTATATATATCGCGAATTGGCAGAAGTTGGAAATCACAGGGTGGAAATTCGATCGGGTCCAAGTGGTTGGATGGTCTACGAGCTCGCCTTGTGAATAAAAGCTCCTGGATTCGAGCCCCAGTGGGTGTGTACTGCTGAGGAGGCTAAGGCACTAGGATGAAACAGTTGTCCAGTACTCCCTGTTAGTATTCCAGTGGTTCTCTGAATGATTTCAATTCACGATCAAACCTGATCATTTGTGTCTAATGACTTGTTTAAAGCGATCATAGTACTATTTTTGACAATATAGATGTTTGTTAAATGTTATCAATATTTCTACTTCTCTTTACATAGAATATGCTGAATTTGAGAAACATTTCTGTCGTCAACTCAAAGCAGTTGGTCATAAATTATCCTATAAATGTTTGCATTCCCTAAGAGCTGAAAATAATAATAATGATGATGATAATGATGGTATCGAGAAAGATGGTGGTGTCAGAGCTGATGAATCCCCTAGGAAATCCAACGATGCAAGTAAAGATAAAGCAAAACGAAAAACCACTGATGAACCAAGCGATAAAACAAAACAAAGTCACCAGCAACAGCAGCAACAACAACAACAAAAACGTCAAGTGAAAAAGAAATCGAAAGCCTCTAAAAAGCAATTAGGAGAGGAAGAGGCGGTGACTAAAGGTCAAACAGATGACATGGTCACCTATCCAAATGTATTATTGTTACGCTGTCAAGTTGACTATGATCCTGTCAAAGAAAATCATCATCAAACTATACCGAAAAAAGTTTTCAGTCTCAGGTCGGGTGATTTAGTCTATGTTATAAATACGGTGGACTCTGAATGGTGGCAGGTAAGTATTTCGCGAGTTACTTCTTTTTTCTAAAATTATATTTATTTGAAAATTATTGATTATACACCTTCATACCTACTTCATCGTATTTTAACTGAAAAGTAAATCAAGAGCTTCGTTTCAAGTTTGCCAACGGATCGAACGTCCTAGTGCTTGGGACTCACTAGCAGGGTTCGCATCCAGGACCTGCCAGTTACAGGCCCAGCGAGCTCGTAGACCACTCAGCCACTGGGACCCGATTCAATGACCAGACCATTAATTTCACCTTCTACCAATTCGTGATTTTTACGCAACCGTGAGCCAGTGTCATCATTGAGTCTTTGACTCACTTTTGACCAGACGGACTCCACTCGCAACGACTTCTCATCAGAAACAGCTCCAGAAAACTTTGTCCCGTACCTGATAGGTACAAACTGTCAATATTATCAAACACCAGGACCAAACAGCTGTCCATTACTCCCTACTGGTTTTCAATGCTTCCCTGACTGATATCAATCCATGGTCAAACTTGAAACAAAACCGGTTTTCGACCGATCATAATTTGGATCAAGTTATCGGGATGAAATAGTGACTGAGTCGAGGGAAACTGTTAACTTTATTTGTCGGTTTTATTCAAGGAAACCTGTCATCCTCAGCGTGCATCCAGTGTAGTTCAGAGAGGACTTTATTCTCATTATATATATATATATATATATATATATATATATATATTCGTGTATTTATACTACATGTGTGGGAAAGTTCCAGAATTATTTCCGGACAGAGGTCAGATTAATAAAATTATTAAGTGTAATCAACAGAAGATAGGTAGTGGCACTATTCTAGAAATATTTCAGGTGAAAGGTTAAATTAAAAATTACAATGTGTAATAATCAGGAAGATCGGGTGGGAAAGACACAATAGAATTATAATTACTATAAAACTGGATACTATTTTTATTTTAAAATGTCCCAATCTCCTACCCATTTCGTTAACACTACATCCTTAACCCGTAATTATATAAACTGACTAGTTTTATAGTAATTATAATCCTATTGTGTCTTTTCTTCCCGATCTTTCTGATTATTACACATTGCAATTTTTGTTTAATTTGATATTTAACCTGCAATATTTCTAGAATAGTGCCACTACCTATCTTCTGTTGATTACACTTAATAATTTTATTAATCTGACCTCTGTCCGGAAATAATTCTGGAACTTTCTCACACATGAAATATGTATATGACTGACTGTACAGAAGTCTCTTGACCTCATTTCTCATACTTGGGATACGGAAAATAAGTCTTGTCTAACGTTAAACGTTATTAAAATTGTCATTAACATGAAAATCTGCCATAAATGTGGACATAGCAGTTCGGATGAAAAAACCCTAAATTATGTATACAGAAGAAATTGTTATGACAAAACTGACTCATTGTGGTCTGAACGCAGGAAATCGATCTCTGCGTCCTACTGTATAGCTGTCCGAAACTTCCTTAAGACACTCGCAATGACGAAACGCTCTGAAGAGAGCCAAAAGACAAGTATTAATGGTTGGGTTTATGTGGTTCTATCCAACAATAATAACATCAGAAACTTAAAATTACCTCCACATTGCCCTTGAGCATCTATACTGTCTGGCTTTTTTTCTAAGTACAAAACAAGTACTGTAGAATAAAATTAGCTGACCAAATTCAACTATACTGTAGAATCAAGTAGAATATTCAGGACAGAGCGGGACGAAACCTCTGTCAGCAAGAATCACACACCGGAGCTTCCCGGGGACAGTTCAAGGTCAAGGTCACCTTGATTCACTCAAACAAACCCACAATAGTAAAACATTTAATTATCAACACCATCATAAAAAGAAGACCAGTAGTTTAGCGAAAAGTCTGTTTTCGGTGAATTCATTTTCATAGCTGTACATTAAATTCGTCAAACGAAAATGCAATTAGTAAGTTTTTAGTGGAGTTACGTAATACAGTTAGTAAGTTCAGATGAATTGGATGTTGATATAAGAGGGTAGTAACAAAAGTGATGACTTGTCACAAACGATTGCTAAAGAAGAGTTACGTAATAACATGAATAGTTTGGTGAAAGAGTTGTACTCAGGGTGAACTTAGGAACAAAATAACATACGAAATTACGTAAAAGTTTTAAGTAGTTAGAAAAATAAGCATACAAGCAAATGTTGAGTCAAATCAACACAGTTGTTATCATGATAGTAGAAGTGGTTGAATAAGTGGTTCTTTTGTGTGCATCAAGTCAAGAGATGGTATACAGATTTCAGAACAATGATAAACAGTCTAGGAGAGAAAAAGGAATAATGGTTACGTAGTTAGTTGAGGCAGTGAAATAAGTACAAACATCGTGGAAGGATCTCCCAGATGGTTTTTCTGTCCCTGAAATTTCCCCACCCTGTCATTCTAACCTGGGTATAATCCTAAGCCCAGTTGTTAACAGTGGTTTGTTTTCAATGTATATTTTATGGCATTTTTGTAGTGCGACATTTATTAACATCATTTTCTTAACTGGCCTGTTTTTCACTCTGTCCACCTGTAACATAACATATTTTGGTACTTGCCTGTATGCTTTTTCATTAACACTCTGGATTTTTCAGAACATTTATTTGCATTACGCAACCTTTGGTCTGAATTTACTAGTCTTCACCCACCCACCCCCATCCGATTAGTTACAATTTGATTACTTCTCATTGTTTTGAAATATTTTGATGATATAAACAATATTCCAATGTTCCGACTGAATGTATACACGTAGGAAAATAGAATGCACTTAAATTAATTATTTCCCCTTATAGAAATTATCAAAAAACAATAATAAGACTTAATTTGTCTGAAACGTGTATTGCGTAGTTTTGCGTAACATATTTTGGACGTTCTAATAACACACACACACGCACATGGCATACACATTTATATAGAAGGCAACAGAGCGTAAATGATTCGGATATACAGTAAATAACAGAAGCAGTGAAATTTGATTATCTTTGTGTCTGTTGATTATACCAGTGCGATATAATGATCTTAGTATCCTTTCCTTTATTCCTTTACATTCTCAGTGGAACATAAGACCTCAAGCTAGAGACTTGAAGTTCCGGTTACAGTGGTGTTTTTATTTTTTACAGGATGAAGTAGCTGGCCTCATGCCCAACCCCTCCCTTATTTACAAGTCTTATTAATGGCTAAGTGAGGCAAGGGAGTACGTTGGTGGCCAGGGATCGAACCCCGGACCACATGAGGTGTGGTTGGCGAGCATTCTACCGCTTTTCCACCGACGCAATGATCTTGGAATGGATTAGGATAATGCAGGATTATTGCATTAGCAAGATGCACCTTCATCAATGTGATATCAGTTTAGAAATCTTCTCCACTGAGCATAAACAACAAAACTTTGATTTCCAACCCTCGTGTCAAGTCAGTTTTTCTATATGGGTCAGAAATATGGCCGACGCATCACGTGAAGCACTTCGAACAAGCCACTGCAGATTTTTATCAACAGCTGACAGCTTCAATTTTAGATTTTCCCATCGATTGATTGGACCGAAGTGCCTCGGTCTCAAGTTGACATGTCGGCTTCTTTTGCAGATGCTTCGACTATGTCTGGGCATGTAATCAGAAGTTAATTGGTGGGTGGTGACTAGCAGTGGAATCCAGTCAGGATGCACATTTCGTTCCATTCAGGGCTCATCAATCGGATATACCTGCTTTCCGAGGTACATCCAGATAACGAGTCCCAAATAGAACGAAATGCGTATCGTGGATTCTACTGCTAGTCACCAGCCACCAAATAACAGCCAAAAACTTCTCTGGCTGCTTACTGAAGATAAGATGGCCAACTGGCCAAATAGAATTAGAGACAAGGGACTGTGGGAGCGAATCAACCAAGAACCGATTACTCTACAAATATTCCGAAGAAGAATATGGAGATGGATCGGGCATATTCTTAGGAGAAAGTTGGATGACATTGCGCGCCTGGCCGTCGACTGGGACCCGAATGGGAAACGACGAGTCGGTCAGCCAAGGGTGACATTGAGGAATAGATGAGAGGGGGGGGGTTCGGACTCGCCAACTTCCCATCGATGACATCGATCGCGCTAAATCACGAATCGGTAGAAGTTAGAATTCACGAGGTGGACATTGAATTGGGTCCCAGTGGCTGAATGCTATACAAGATAGCTGGCCTTGTAACCGGAAGGTCCTGGGTTCGAACCCTGTTGGTGGGCGTGTACCGCCGATGATTCCCAAACTAGGCTGACGAGACAGCTGTCCAGTACTCCCCGTTGGTTTTCAATGGTTGTGTAACTGATATCAGTCCGTGGCCAAACTCGTAAGCACAAATCTAATCCTTACAAACCAACTCTTGAGAATATTGCTTACAGGATTTTCATCATGAGCTGACATTAGTTAGAGAAACATTGGAAAACCTGGGAGTACTGGACCAATCAAATCCCTACAAACCAACACTTGAATATCTTGAGAATATTATTTTATTTTCAGAATGAGGATAGGATTTATTTATTACCCTACAGATTATCGATCGGAACAGCTATAAAACTGTCATTCGTGTTACATTTATTACTTTTCTATTTTGGCTAGAGGATATATATTTATATATGCCGGTATATTTGGATTATTGCTTTTTAAAGAGTAGTAAGACTATAACAGTTAGCCTACTGACAACTAAACTTTACTTATCAAGTGTTAGTTTGCAGGGATTTGATTGGCTACAGGTGTTTGATCAGATAGAGAACCACTGGAAAACAACACGGAGTACTGGACAGCTATTTCGTCCTAGTGGTTGGGACTCGTCAGCAGCACGCAACCACTGGAGTTCGGATTGCAGAAGTTAGAATTCATAAGTTGGCCACTGGGTCGAGTCCCAATGGCTGAATGGTGTACGAGATCGCCTTGTAACCAGAAATGTTCTGGGTTCGACCCCTCGTCAGTGTGTGCGTACTGCTGAAGAGTTTCACGCACTAGGACGAAACATCTGTCCATTACTCCCTAACTTAATGTGGAGAAACACTATATATTGACTGTCAAAGGCCCGGTTTTATTCTCCTATTCTAAAAGATGGTCTCTTTTTTTATTGATGCGAATAGTACTCCGTATTGATTATTACTTTCTTTCTAAATTTAAAAAAAAAAATAGGCGCAAAAATTTGATCCAGCAACGAATGAACCAGTTGGTCCAATTGGTTTAATTCCTAGTCGTTTACGATTGGAACGTAAAGAGCGTACACGCACGCTTCATGTGAATTTTATGGCTAGAAATAGTCGATCCATGGACTCACCATCTGTAAAATCGAATGATGCTTATGAAAGGCGAAAAATAAAATCAATAAAACCGTCAACATCCAGTTATTCATTGGTAGAAGGTGTTAGTCATCTGAAGAATGCTAAAATCTTCAAAGAAAGAACAGAAGATCGTGATGCTTCTCATAGTTCAAAGGGTAAAATTTATTTTATTTTTTTGAATTTACAAGGGAAAATATATTTTATTGCCTGTAGAGAATATTTTTATTCAATACAAGTGCTACTGTGATGAAGGATAATCATAGAAAGCCAATAGATATAACTAAACACAGGTTCTGCATTTGTGGTTCTCATAAACAACCTGGTACGCCCGAGGGTAGGTAAACTTCGGTCTTCCTCTCGAAGTGCTGTAATGTGACCATGCGTTCATGCGACGGGTGGGATGTGTTCCTCACAAATGTGAAACGGTGAGTGAGAATGTCTGGCATTTACAAACAGACTGGTGGACATCGAGGCCTACCTAGAAGAGCTAGAAAGCCTTAATGCAAAGCCTGTGGTGTACATGGGCTCCAGACTGTCTTAGACACTTGAAGGTTCCGTGCTTGTTGGTACTTCTCAGCAAGGCGTTTCTGTAGCCTTGAAGAAACTGATGTCTCCTTTGATATTCGAACCCGTGTCACCCAATGCTGCCTTCAGAGACGTTACTACTGAGAACTAGTTGTGCTCATTGTTGAAATGGCTAAATCAACCACTGGACATGTGGTTTCCTTGAATTATTAAACACACAAAGGCTGCCTCATACATTCATCCTCCTTTATGAATTTGAATAATGCAAGAACAACAGTTTGTGCAGAATAAGATGGCACCGTCAATTATTTCGTTGCCTTCTCATCAACTGCATACAGACTAAAGAAATTACTGAGTTTATGTACAGAACAATTTTAATATACTTGCAAATGTTTCATGATATGAGTTAGTGACAAGAGACTCCAAACTTAATGAACAGTGCTCAGATAATTACACTTACACAGCTTATGCTCAGAGAGTTCAAGTTTAAGCAAAAATAAACGCTTAGATACAATGTCAAAAGAGTTACACAATAAAGACAAAAAGGTGGATAAGATAATGAGTAACTAATAAATTGAGTAACAATCAAGTGATCTAATGTAAGAGAGAGAATAAAGACACCCAGTTGTCAGAACAAAGAAAGATTGATAATTGCTTCTTCCTGAACAGATAAGTCGGATTTCAGACGTTTGATAGCGGCTTCCTTGGTTGGCAAACTTAAGCAGAACTTAGCTATTTCGTCTATTAGATGGTTGGAGGTAATCAGCAGGAATCCCTCCACCTAGTTTTCATGCTTATTGGTACTCACCAGTCAGAATGGCGTATCTACATACTCCTTGAAGGAACTCATGTCCCTTCTGAGATTCAAACCTGTGTCACCCAGTGCTACAGTTAGAGGCGTTACTACTAAGCTATCCCAGGTCGCGATTGACTAATAGAATTCCGTCTGCAGTAAACAAAAAGACTGGACACACGACATTACTCAGTATCCAATCAAAAGTATGTAATAAAGTCCTGCATGAGGTCAATTGCGAGCCAGGATAGCTCAGTGGTAACGTCTCTGACTGTGACAATGGGTAACGAGGGTTCGAATCTCTGAAGGGACATGAGTTCCTTGAAGAAGGTTGCAGATAAGCCTTTCTGATTGATGAGTGCTAACAAGCACGAAACCTAGATCAAGAGAAGCTTGCTTCGGATTGCCTCCAACAATCTAAAAACAACAATTCACAGTGCACCGTGATGGCGAGCCACATTGCAAACTTAACTGATAGAATTCATTGTGCAGTAAACAAAAAGACTGGACACACAACACTACTCAGTGTCTAATCAAAAGTATTTCGTCTATTTTTGCGATATCAGCCTAATGACCAGTATTAGTGAGGTGTGTAGCAATGACTGCTATCATCAAAAAGGTTGTTCCTACAACCACATATTTATAAAAAGTGTGTTTGCGTAATGTTTCTCTGACCAACATCAACCACAGAATGTTTCATGCATGAAACATTTCGATTTTTTTATGTTTCTCATAATGAAATATTGTTTCGGGATGACGATAGTATACATTTCAAGGATTCATATATTTTTTCAAATATGCTCTTTTTTATACATTTTTCTTTCTCATTCTACTTAACTATTCAATAATTCTTCTTCTTGTTGATATAAGAATAAAATTTGAGCACTGTGGTTGTTCTTGTTCCTATGAATTATTCACCATTTGGATAAAATCCTTTTTTCTGAAATAAAGTGATAGACTGCATTGTTGCATGTTGTTAACAGTGTCAGCCAACTGTTTCTTTCTTACAGTTTTCGTCATAGTGGATAGGAGAGCAGGACTGTATTACATATATATATATATTACTTTATCCCGTGATATCTAGTCTAAATATTTGTTATTATTATCACTATTATGTAGCGTAGTTCTGTCCTTGGTGGTGTCATTTCTCTCAGTCATTTTGAATGTTTGTGTGGGAGTAAAAACTGATAGATTTCTTTTATTAAAGTTTAATCTTATTCCTTTATGTTCCCAGTGGGACATAGGGCCTCAAGCTTCTTGGGCTTTGAAGTTTCGGTAGCAGTGGTATTTATTTTTTTATTGGATGGGGTTGCTAGCCCTATGTGCAACCTTCCTTCTTTACCCGTCTGATTATTGGCTTAGCGAGGTAAAGGAGTGCAT
The DNA here is from genome assembly GCA_944472155.2 of Trichobilharzia szidati. Classification (NCBI taxonomy): domain Eukaryota; kingdom Metazoa; phylum Platyhelminthes; class Trematoda; order Strigeidida; family Schistosomatidae; genus Trichobilharzia; species Trichobilharzia szidati. Next base: position 186,235,194 of record OX235271.1, on the reverse strand, counting down.
CGGGATTGAACTCCAGACCATTGCGTGTTTGACGAGCATTCAACCATTCTAGTTTGTCATATTAGAGCAAGAATTGGCAACAGTTTCAGAACCACTGAAGAAGTTGGAGGAAACCTGGATAGTTGTCCTACCCTAGTCTGCGACTCTTTACCAGTACTCACTTATGAACTGACCGGCGGTCGAATGCGGGACGTTCAGGTTGACTAATCAGCCAAAGGGAAGTAATCCAGTTGTCCAGATGTCAGTATTGAGAACTAGCAGGATTCAGGAATCATGGTCATTAGAATCCTCCCCAGTAACTATTTTTTCAAAGAGCTCACCTCGTAACCTGAAAAGGCCCTAGGTTTGATTGCCCGTGGGATTTTGGCAGCGTACTTGCTGAAGAGCTTCAAACTACAACGATGCAGATGTCCAGTGATTCTTGGCCTTCAGTTAGTGACCAAAACTTGAAATCATTCAAATAGCTGCATACCAACACATGGAAATTCTTAAATCTGTTGGTTAATGGCTCTCGTAGTAATTGTAGCGACTGAAACCGAGTCGTTGTAGTCTAAACTCAGGTAACCGATCTATGCGTCCTATTAGCTAGCCTGAACTTTCCTGAGACAGATACAGTCACAAAACTCTCAAAAGACAGCGAAAAACTACGATTATTCTTCGATAAATCAATGATTCTACACAACAATAATAACGTGAAAAACTCAAATTTATCTCAACAGTGCTGTTAGGCAGCTATGAAAAGCTACTAATTTTCAAAGTACAAAAATATAATTGCTGTAGAACAAAATTAGTTAATCCAAATTCAAATGTAGGAAGTACCAGAGAGTTAAGCAGGATATTACCAATCGGTTGGAATCGAAGTTCTGTCCACAAGGATCACACACCAACAATTCCCACAGACAGTTCAAGGTCAAGGTGAACTCCATTCATTCAAACAAATCGCAGTCACATTATCAATATCATCATACAATCACGAGGAGAGATTAAACAGGGACAAAGGCAGATAATTAGGATGAAGTCAACAGATAGCATGCAAATGTCGAAACAATGATGTACAGTGTACGAGAAAAAAGGGGACAATACTCTTGCACAGTTAACTGAAACATCCATATAATTATAAATATATTTTGATCCCATTGTTCTAGAGGTATTTTCCAAAAACAATTTTTCCGTCAACATAATTACTACACACTATCGATAATGCTTGATTACTTGACTGATCAGAAGTGTATATGTAGAGCTGGACTAAGTTCACACTAAAAATATAGATATAATCCTCGATTCTCATATTCTCAATTACTTCAGAAGGTAATATCAACGCTTTACAGGATTTCGAGTGTACATCTATATAAAAACTACAGTATGATAGCGATAATGAAGTTAAAAGTACAAATTGAAAAAAAAAATGATATTTACAGTTAGTTATCCGGTGTCACCGTGATAACTATTGTAAGTCAGTGTTGAAGGCCATGGAAGGGAGAGTGATTGAACAAACATTTTCTGAAATAAAAGATTATGCAGAAACATTTTTACGGCAATTACCATTTGTATAAAATTGCAAAAGTTGAATTTTTGTCATTCTTGTACTCCGTATCCACCACTAGGTGTGCCAGTACAGAACTTCTGATTGACTCTACAACTCCTTTACCAAATCATATTGAACAATGCTCTAGAAGGCGACAGTTGGCTTTCCCAGTCATTCTACTTACCTATCAATGAAACCGTCTGCACTAGAACAGTTAGATTTATAAATGCACACTGAAGTAGCCAGACTCGGTTGCTTATCCTTCACCAAAGGAGTGATGAATTTAAAACACAGTTATGGCAAACTATGTTTTCGCTATTATTTTTCAGAGAATCGATACTAGTAATTCTAGTTATTTAAAGATCGATCAAAAAAATTCATTCAGTTAGAAAATCCTTGGAAACCACCTAGGGGGAGTACTGGACGGCTGTTTCATCCTACTTTTGGATTCTTCATCAGGACACACCTATGATCGCCCATGATCTTCGGGTTATAACGTGGGTCCACTCCATGCAATCATTATAGTGAAGCCTGAATAGGAAACGATCAGTTGGCAATGAGTCCGAGGCTGACATGGAGATCGTGTGGGTAGGAGATACAAATTCATGAACAGTCATGAAACTAGCCGAGAACAGGAGGGAATGGAGATGTTCTGTTGAAGCCCTATGGTTCCAGTCAGTGTCTAAGGGAATAATCATGATAAATAATAATAATTATTAACTATTCTCTCTTTACTTATTTCTTTTTAAATCCTACTACCTTATTGTTACGTGTTGATTAATAGCTGCATACACGAAGTTGAATGTTAAAGTACCACCATTTTCATATAATGTAATTATATGCTTATATTGAATAGTTAAAAATTTGGTGAATGTTTTGTTCTCGTTACACGTGGCACGATTTTCATTATAGCAAAGGCTTTTTGTATTTCCAATAAATGATAGACAAAACGATATTGTTGATTTTACTGACGTTTCGCTATTTAATGCTGCTAATAGCTTTATCAAAGTATATTTAAACCAGAATTTACAAAATCTCAGCTTATATATAACAACTTAGTCATCATTCCTCAGCATGGGGTCATTTTAGCGTTGCTGCCAAGTTGGCCAATTGACAAAGATAACAAAACCAGGTGTAGATTATTGTTGGATTTGATAAGTGTGTAAAATTATAAAAGCAGCGTGTGTTTACATAATGAAATTGCTTGTCACATTTGTGTCGATTCTGTCATTTCATGTGGTGGTGGTGAGGTGTTGCGACCAGATCAAATTCTGTTTTAGTCCATCACTCCTATTCATACCATTTGGATTCCACTTAATGTGGAAGTGCTTCTGATTTGAGATATTGCTTTTTAATTTCTGCAATTTTTCTCTATGATGATCTCAGTATTGTCAAAATCAATTTTGTGACCTGATTCTATAGCGTGTAAGTTATCTATGGCTAATGATTTTTCAAGCTGTTCCAGTTCAACTGGATTTATTTCTCGGTGGTCAGACAGATGCTCTACGGTGATCATTTCTTCTGATTTTGATTTCCCGCGATATTTGTCCGATGCATATCGCATCACATTCCAAGCATTTTATTGTGTAGACACAATTAGATAGAGAATCTTTAGGAATTTGATCTTTTACATGGACAAGCCTGCTTTGTAGTGTGTCTGATGTTTTGAAGAAAACTCTGATGTCGTGCTTATTGAGTACTCTTCTGATATCATCTGAGGTCTCTGCTCTGTATGGAATGACAACTGATGAGGTCCATATTTTTGGAATGCGTTTTCGACCATAATCAATGTCAGTGTTGATTTTGTTGATAAAGTTCTTTGGATGCTCGCCGACCATGTACATGGTCCGAGGTTCGATCCCCCGCCGACGCACACCTGATATCTATGGTCGGCCTGCTAAATTTGGGCTACCAATATCACATGCTGAAAATTCCATACTTGTACCAAAATACTGTGTGGAATCAAGCTATAATAAAATAAAAAATAAAAACGCTTTCTTTTCTTTCGTATTTCAATGTAAATCTGAATAGTGCATTAGTTCAAGTCTGATTACGAGCTGACATTGGTTAACGATTCATTAAAAAATAAAGTCAGGAAGTACTGGACAGTTGCTTTATCCTCATTTAAAGGCTCTTCGACACCCCCATAAAGCCACTAGGGAACGAACTCAGGACCTTTAGCTTACTTTGGGGGCCCCTTATACCATTCAGTCTGTGGGACAAAATCCAATGGTCCATCAGTTCTAACTTGTACCGATTCGGCATACTCAGCGACTACTAGCCCAATGTCATCAATGAGTATTTCTCCTCACACCCAATTTGGTGGACCCCTCTAGAACTTCAGGGACTTTTATCATCTAGTGAGTTATTAGTGAGCACTAACTAGAATAATCTTCAAGTATTGATTTGCAGCGATTTGATTGACGTAGTACAAGAATTCAAAGGGAGCATTAAAAATCATGCACCTGAATATAAAGGTAATAAAAATTACCAAACAACATATATATATATATAGCGGAAATAATAAACCTATCCATTCATAACATTGAATAACATAAAAATGACAGATAAGCGGCAGTTCATTATTACTCAATCAGTATATATATATATATATATATCATTGTTCCGACATTAGTGCATAATATCTGTTGACTTGATCCACTATTATTTGTTATTGTTCCTGTTGTGTGTTGTCTTATGGTAGCGACTTTAATTGAGTGAATGGAGGTCACTCTGACCTTGAACTGTGTGCGAGAAGCGTTGGTGTGTGTGATTCTTGGGAATAGAGTTTTTAATCAAGTTGGCGACGTGGCTTTAAAAGGCTATCTGGGGTGTTTCTATGGCTCTCACCTTTGTTTCTGGACACAGAGTGAAGTGAAAATGACTCACTAGCCTGCAGAATAGTGCTAACTGTAGTAGAGAAGCAAGATGAGGAAAGTGATGTGAGTAAGGGAGATTGATGCTCAGGGAGGTTTCGTGTGCGTGGAAGATTGGAAATAGGGAGTGAAGTGGTAGAGCACGTTGACCGCTTCACTTACTTGGGAAGTACCATCAGCCCCAACGGGTTGATCTCGGACGAAATCTCAGCATGAATACAGAGGGCTAGGTTCGCATACGCCAGTTTACGCTGTCTTTGGCGTAGACGTGATATCCGACTATCGACCAAAGGGCGTGTGTACTACTCATCAGTCCGCTCCGTCCTCCTTTATGGATGTGAGACCTGGCCATTGAGAGTGGAAGACATGAAAAGATTAGCTGTCTTTGATCATAGGTGTCTGCGTTCTATCTCCCGTATGAAGTGGTATAATAAGGTGAGCAATATTGAGGTTAGGCATCGAGTGCTAGGTAATGGGGAGGGAGGGTGAAATCAATAGACGATACTGTGAAGTTATATCGACTGAAATAGTTAGGACATGTGTTACGTATGTCTCGCTATCGATCGCCTGCCTCGACCGACGGGCAATGTTGGCTGACATAGGGTCAGACTGGAAAAGAGCTAGCGGCGGTCAAACCAAAACATGGCACCAGTCAATGAAATCGATAACAACAGTTAGTCTAAGCCAGCCAGTCACGTAGGAAGGTGTAGACTTCCTGGTTGGGGTCCTCGAGATGGTAAAAACCAATGGTTGGAAACAATTGGTGACATGGCTCAAAATCGTTCTCAATGGCGCAGATGCATCCACTCCTTGTGACTTATGATTTCCAATGAAACTGTTTTGTTCTTCGTTATTACTATTCCTTTGTCCCACACCTCTGTTTACTGTCTCTAATATGCATTTCTCCTACTTTCTTCTCTTGCTTTGTGTGCTGAGTGAAGTGTGGCGACTTGAAATGCCGCACATATGTGCAAAGTTCTATGTCGAAAACAGAGAGACAGACGGAGTTTTTAATGCCACCTTGTTAAGTGTATCTAACTTGATGCCAACTACTTGTTTTTCGCTTAGATAACAACATTGACTGTATAGCTGCCTAACGGCACTACTGAGGTGATTATGAGTTTTGTCGTAACAGTTATACCACAACCTTTGAATAGATGAGTGTCTGGAGCATTACAATATTGCCTGAGAATAAATGATATAAAAAATTACCTTAACAAGTACTTTCATAATGTATTATGTTTGATTTATATCTGAACTTGTAGATGATTATTCATGTTGTACTCAAGAAAAACACCCTTTTATAAGAGTGATTCTATCCCCCTACTTTATGTTGAGTTTAATTTTATGTATACTTCAATTAATATTAAAGTCTACTGACCAGCGCCTTCCTGTCTAGTCAAAACTTAATCAGTATTACCCTCTTTTTTCTAATCATCATCATCCCCAGGTTGTCGTGATTCTTCAAGGCGTCGTTATCATCATCGTCGTCGTAGCAGTGATCAGCGTCATCGACCTCTGTCCTACATAGCAGTCACACCAGTTCATCTCAGTTTCGCTAGACCTGTTGTTATATTAGGCTATATGAAGGATAGAATTGCTGATGAATTATTGTGTGAATTTCCTGATCTTTTTGGGACAGCTGTTCCATGTAAGTGAAAATGTTTTTCTTTTTTTTCTTTTGTATTCATTGCTGCTTTGATTTAGAGTTTTCTTTGGTTACTCACTACTGCTTTTTGTTGTTGTTTTAAATGGACAAGAATGTTGTCTGGAATGCAGAAATAAAAACTATTCTTTACCTTTCTACAGAAATCACTATGTACAGGTGAAATATTAGTAATTTTTTTTTGTCATTGTTAAAATAGTATTATACTACTGTCACCTAGAACAGCAAAAAGGCATAACTTCAAGTGAACATAGAAAAGACGGAGGTGATGAAGATAACCAATCACTATCAACGGAATAAATCTGAAAGAGATCATGGATGAGGAAAGGCATGCTATCACTCTGAAATTAGTCTGGAAATATTCTGAACTCACCATTTATTATTATTATTGTTGTTCCCTTGGGTTCCTAGTGGAACATAGGGCTTCAACTGCACGTCTCCACTTGCATCTGTCTTCTGCTGTGCTTTTTACCTGCATCCATATTAATCCATACTGTTTCAACTCCTCTTCACACGATCTCATCTATGTCACCCTTGGACGTCCCACTCGCCGCTTCCCTTTCGAGTTCCACTCGAGCATTGGCCTGACGTGCGATGTCACTCAGCGGCTTCCTCAGCGAGTGTCCAGTCTATCTCCACTTTCTCCTGCATATTTGTTCAGTGATTGGTTCTTGTTTTGTTTGTTCCCATAGTTTCTTGTTGATGATTCTTTCCGGCCATCTGATCTTGAGTATAGAGCGGAGACAGTTGCTGATAAAGGTCTGCAACAGGCTGTTGGAAATATTCTTTGTGACCCGCCTCACTCTGAAATTAGTCTGGAAATATTCTGAACTCACCATAAACATGAAAACTGGGCTTCTAGTAAAACCAATGTTATGTCAGTCAGTTCTTTTAAATGGGTCAGAAACTTACCCAACGCATCACGAAAACCATTTCCGAATTACGACAGCATGCTTTTATCAACTGCTGGCTCCATACTGAAAGTCAGATGACAGGTGGTAGGTCAGAAAGAATCAGTAACAAGAAACTCAGGGCACGAACCAATGAAAGAATCTGTTGTTCAACAAATATTTCGAACAAAATGGAGATGAATCGGACGGACAATGAGGAACTCGTCGAATGACATAACGCTCAATTCAGGCTGTTGCTCGATTGGAAGGTAAGTGAGAAACGTCTAGTTCAACCTGGGTCCAAACGTCACATGGCGGAGATCGTGTGGGGAAGAAATGACCGCTTATGGGTAATCGTGTGGCCATCTAAAGAGGACTGCAGGGAACAGTGTGAAGTTGACATGTTCTGTTGAAGCCATATGTTCCACTCGGAACCCAAAGGAATAATAATAAAACAATAATAGAACATGTTTGGATATAAACAGTCAATTTAAAACCAGTATGTTATACATTCAAACCTTCATTGACCTACTTAAGTTAAGGTCACTGATGTCGCACGGATTGAACGTACTTACCTTGTTGATTGACGGTTCAAATCATTTTCATATATATATCTAATTGACGCACAGTGATTTGCCCTTTTTGTATTCAGATTAAGGTATGTTGTCGACTTCTCACTGAAAATATACTACTGAATAGTGATTTCAGTATGATGACACCACATTCTCCAGAATTGTGTATCCTTCTTTTTTACTTTGCATAATCAATAGTCACATGGCTTTCATCAATGGACTAAACTATTCTAAAATGAAAACGGCGGCCTGTTTCAGTCTCTGGGCCACTTGGATTTCCTTTCCATTGAGATGCATCATTGTATTTACTCCATTTTACATTTTGTTTTAATCGTCTAATTACCACAATGAGTAGCAATCTCTACTGGCGCACAATTTCAAGTAAGTTTCTACCTATCGTGAGGAAGTTTTTGAAGGCTGTGGACTATTGGAAGTAGTACTAGAACATGCTCCGGATGGAACGATACTGCTTCAGACGATATATTATTGGTTGTTATATTATTTGAAGATTCTGAAACTCGCTGAAAATTCTGTACTTTGTCTAAATACGCTTTTCAGAATAAAGCCATTATTCGTAGTATTAGTTGACTTTCATCTTATTATCTTTCCATATGTATGAAGGAATAGACCAGTCCAGAATTCATAATTAATTTGCATTTTTTATCTGAAATGTACAATTTTACTTGAATTGCTGCTGGATAATAACGTTTCAAGCTGTTAAACTACTTAATATGTATATTAAGTAGTAATTTCCAAGAAATGATATAAAAATAATGGTAATAATAATAATGACTTTCAAGTATTGGTTTTGTAGTGATTTGATTGATTGGTTACAGGATTTCATTATGAACTGACATCTGTTAGAGAACCATTGGAAAACCTGCAGGGAGTACTGGACAGCTGTTATCCGGGGTTCTAGTGGGAAATCGTGACCACTAGTCTACAGCAGATTGGGCGTGGGGACAAATACTCACCGAAGACATTGGCCAGTGGTCACACTATGTCATGAATTCGCAGAATTGGATCGGATCCCAGTGGCTTAATGGTCTACGAGCTAGCTCGCCTTGTAATCAGAAGGTCCTGGGTTCAAACCCCTGTGGTAGGCACGTACTGATGAAGAGTCCCAAAGTAGGCTGACGAAACAGCTGCCCAGTACTTCCTGCAGGTTTTCCAATGGTTCTCTAACTGATGTCAGCTAATGACGAAATCCTCCAACCAATTAATGATTTGCTACTGGTACATACGAATAAACTTATCTTGAATTTCGTAATTACTTTCACTTCTGCCCCAAAACTTAGACATATCATTGCTAACGCCTATTATTTAATGCTTTTGGTGATTTCTAATCTCTTACTTTCACCCACCCAACCCCTTTTACCTAAAATTGATAGTTCTTATGGACTAAAATCAACCACATGATTGGTATAATTTCGATGTAAAAAACTGTGTGCTAGTGTGAAGTCGATGTCGAAGGATATACTTCTTCGCTCAATTTTACTGATAGAATTCAGTCTCCACCAAACAAAAGACTAGACACATTACACTAATCACTGTTATTATTATTCCCTTGGGTTAAAGTGGAAGATAGGACTTCAACAACACATCTCCACTTTGTTCTCCTCTCTGTCGTCCTCTTCAACTGCGTCAACCACTGCTCATAATGTCTAATCTCCTCTTCCTTGCCACATGATCTTTTCCATATCACCGTCTCACAGACGACCTACTGGTCACTTCCCACTGGGGTTCCACTCGAGAGCCTGGTGCGCGATGTCGTTCGGAGACCTCCTCAACGTGAGCCCGATTCATCTCCATTTTCTCCTATATATTTGTTGAGCGATCGGATCTTGGTTGGTTTGTTACCAGTTTGAGTTTCTCGTTACTCATTCTTCCTGGCCGGCTAGCCATTTGATCTTCAGTATGGAGACAGCGAAGTGGGCAACTGTTGATAAGAGTCTGTAACTTGTTGTAAATCCTTTTCGTGACACGCAGTGTAAGTTTCTGACCCTTTTATTTTCACGCCACTCCTCTATGCCTAAAAATGGTAATTCTTAAGGATTAAAAATTACATATTTGGTAGAATTTCGATGTAAGAAACTATATATCAGCGTAGAGCCGATGATGAGGAACTAATTGAAAGAAAGCAACATATTTCTTCGCTCAATTTGTAGTTGTTTGTTTTTCTAAATGTGAAAAATGCGAATTTTCAAATTAAAACTTTAATTTTTATTATTTAAATGCCTTGCTTTTTTTCGCCTCAACAATCTCTCATTGGTTTTTTTCTTTTCTTCTCATCTGTTTAGATACAACTCGACAACGTCGACCAAATGAAGTTGAAGGTCGTGATTATCATTTTGTTATTAGCAAGGAGATAATGGTTGCAGATATAGCTGCTCAAAAGTATCTAGAAGCCGGGGAATACAATGGTAATCTGTATGGTACTCATTTGGACTCAGTGTTTGAAGTGTCTGAGCTAGGCTTACATTGTTTACTGGATGTTGGTGGGCCAGCATTGAAACGTTTAGAATCGGCTGGACTACCACCAATCGCTATTCTTGTACTTCCTGAAACATTGTCACCAACAGATAAGAATGATGTTCATGATGATGTCGGTGATAATGGTGGTAATGATAATAATCATAATAATAATGAACAGTCGCCGAATGCCAATGAACAAGGCAAAAATAATAAGTCAAAGTTACAGAAACGTACCTCAGTAGAATCTGAAGCCTTAAAAAATTTACAAGTTAAACTTGGACGCCTCTTACAACATTTTACTTCTTTTCTAACTGGTATGTTTCAGTTTTTACAGGGTTACTTGTGATTTTGACTTGTAAAAAATACGTTTATTTATTAATATTATTATTATTATTATTCCCGTGGGTTCCAAGTGGAATATAGGGCTTCAGTAACATATCTCCATTTTGTCCCGTTCTCTGCAGTCTTCTTCAACCGGGCCCTTGATTGCCCACAAACTTTCATCTCCTCCTCATACGATCTCTTCCATGTCACTCGATCTTGCTGTATTTCCTGCAGGAGGAGATTGGTTCCCACTGAATAAGAGGTTTGCCTGCTATTGGTAACATTACGATAGTCTCCGACTACCTCAGTGTGCTCTTGGTTGTCATCTGAGCGTCTGGAGTAGATTATTTACTCTCCAGTTGACAGTTTTGTTAGTCCATATCCATTCTACATCCTCTCACCGGTTCCTAGTACGTCAATGCCATATATCCTCATTTCTTTGTCAACTTGAGCAGTCTTTCTAGCTCCATACATTATTCGAACATTCCACGTCCTAATTTGGAAGGCTGACACCAGCGCGCTGCGTCATTTCGTCTCTCCGCTTCCAGTGAAAATTAAGTTTCTTTTTTTATATTTCTAGAATTTTTATGGTGCGTTGAAGTTTCTGTAGCAGTTTGATTGATTTTCCCAGACAGGGTCTCTAGCTCCAAGCCTTACTTTCCTTGTTTCCTTCAGAATAGTGTCGGTTAAAAAAGTAGTGAACTAGTAAAATAGGCGAGTTCAATAGATAACATGTAACATCCATAAGGATATTTTATGTGCAAAGATCACATTTTCAATCGACTTAACTTTATATGGATTTCTGGAGAGGAAGAAATTATCATGAAAACAAAACACGTAGTTCAGCCAAGAGGCTATTTTCAGAGAATTCATTCTCCTTCCTCTTTAGCTGTATAATCACGTTTATGTACAATCCTTTCTTCATGAAAGAGGGAAGTAACAGAAGCATGTAATAGTTCTCAAGAAATACAGCAGTTATAAGGAGTTAGGAAAATAAGCAAATGAAAATCAAAACAGTATACATAAGCAAGGTTGTTATCATGACAGTAGAAGGTGTTGGTTATTTTCCTCCCGTATACATAAGTCTGATTTGTCTATCCGAATGGCTAAAGCTTTCAGCAGTACAAAGAAAACGAAAGCGTATTGACTTTGGCAAGTTGTTCTTCACTTTGTAGATTACTTTGAGGAGGAGGCGTTTGTTAAGATGAAATGACCAGTGTTGCCAAGGTGTTTGATTATCGCACTCCTTATACAACCACAACTACCTTTCTGAAACCGCGCAGGGCAGTGTTGTTCAACCCTTTTAGACAGGATATGTGTCGAACGACTAATGTACTTTGCTCCACAGAAATAAGTGAACTGATTAATATATGCACATAGAAGTGGTCAAATGCGAGATCTTGTCCTTAAGGCTTCTGCAAACCAATGGCCAACTGGAGGAACTACGCTTAACGTTTCTGCAAAGAATGCTTTTCTCAATGATGATGAAATTCCTCTCTTGAGGTTAGTTAGCACAGGTGAAGTTTCCCTCTTGTCATTCAGATAGATAGATAAATCGGAACTATGCATACAGGGGGAAAAATATCCAACAACTTCTACTGTCATGATAACAACCTTGCTGATTTCTGCTGACTTGATTTTTGTTTGTCCGTTTTTCTGACTCCTTATCACTCTTGTATTTCTTTAGAACTTTCGCCTAACTCCATGAATTTTATGTGCATCCTGACTACAACTCATTTATTAGATTATCCGTGTTATTGCATAACTCCAGTACACTTCCTTATTCAAATTGTCTTATACATTGACTAATATTAACAACAACTATGATTGTCAGGATTGTGAGGGCGATTGTTAGTTACAAGCTGCTCACACCGTGAAAGTCCGTTGCGTGACCGCAGAGCCCAGGGGACAACTGCTTGAGGCCGGTCACACACGGCCTGTTTTTGTTTGTTGTTTTTCATTTGGTGTGTCTCAGTAGCATATTTATCACTTCTACCCTGTAACATGGCAGCAGGAAGCGCGGTGGTTGTTAATCCGGGCCCCAACCGATCCGGCATAATATTTTGTGAATTTCTTTGAATCATAGTATTGGATTGGGTAACTGCTTTTTGTCTAACCGCTATACAAACAACCTTTCTGGCATAGTAGGACCTCAAGCGACAAAAGTCTCAGCCAGTATAGCTTGTTGAGTCATTGCAGTGTTCAAGCCCGACCACCACGTCAAGGTAGCAGCTTTCGGTCGGGAACTATGATTGTGACCACTCATCACTACCCTGTTACTACCCTCTTTCATGAAGAAAGTATTGTATATACATGTGATTGTACAGCCTGTCGTCGGAACTACGTGTTCTGTTTTTAATAATGCCGGAATGGGAAGTATTCATGAAAAAAGTTTCAATCCACTAGGACACTGCAATTTTAAACAATTTGTAAATGTTTCTGCTTTTAATTAAAATCGTATATGCATTCATCGGTAATTCAGAGATATAAAGCTCGCCGCCAACCATACATACGGTCCGTTGTTCAATCCTCGGCCAACGCACACCTAAGCCTCGCCAAGTTGATAGTAAGGCTAGGAATGAGGGAATTTCGCGAAGTTAGGCTAGCAACCCCATCGCGTAAAACAAAATGTGAAAGCCAAATGTCATTCAGTCACATTGAAAGCTGTTCACTGTATATCAAAAATAACCTACTGTCGAAAAGTATCCTTTCATTCATTCATTTTTCGTAGGTGGATAGTATTGGGAGTTAAAGCCTACTGTCATAAAATCTTCACAAACTAAAGATACATATAGGTGACAGTCTCATGACAGGATGAATTGTTTTCATTTTGAATCTTCAATTCACTTTTTTTCTTTTTCAAACTCCGTTTTATTCTCTGATGTTAGTTAATCCATGTCATTAAAAATAATTATTTTATAATCTAATGTAAATTGTTAAGTTATATAATGTGATTGTGAGTTAATTTTAGTTTACTAAGCTTTCCCCAAGTCATCATTCAAACTTTATACTTCTTCTTTATGCCTGTTATGCACTCTAGTAGTAAACGGCATGGTTGATTTGGTGTGAAGACTATCTTTCAGTGACTGATATATGATATTTTAGTTACAGGATTTCATCATGAGCTGACATTGGTTAGAGAACCATTGGAAAACCTTGGAGAACTGGACAGCTGTTTCTTCCTAGTTAGGGACTCTTCATCAGTACGCACCCACACACAGGGGTTCAGACGAACGACCTTTTGGTTACAAGGCGAGCTCGTAGACCATTAAGCCATTAGGACCTGATCCAATGGCCTGCCCATGAATTCTAACTTCTGCCAATTCACGATATAGCGCGACCGCTAGCCAATGTCTTCGGCGAGTATTTGTCCTCACACCCGACCTGCTGCACCCTACTAGTCATGACTTCTCACTAGAACCCCAGGTAACTACCTACCTGAATAGGGCCAGTCGCCAGTGAGCATCTCATTGATATTCAAGTATTGGTTTGTAGTTACCTGGGGTTCTAGTAGGAAGTTGTGACCAGTAGGGTGCAGCAGGTCGGGTGTGAGGACAAATACTCGCCGAAGACATTGGCTAGCGGTTTCGCCATATCGTGAATTAGCAGAAGTTAGAATTCATGGGCAGGCCATTGGATCAGGTCCTAATGGCTTAATGGTCTACGAGCTCGCCTTGTAACCAGAAGGTCGTTGGTTTGAACCCCTGTGTGTGCGTACTGATGAAGAGTCCCAAACTGGGACGAAACACCTGTTCAGTACTCCCAGGTTTTCCAATGGTTCTCTAACCAATGTCAGCTCATGATGAAGTCCTATAATCAATCAACCAAATCCCTACAAACCGATACTTAAAAAAATATTTCAGTGTTTGTGTGGTGAATATAAGAAGTGACTCTGACTGGATTGATTCACTGAGTTTCAACCTACAGCTTAGCGCACACGCGCAGCATTTCATAATGGAGAAGATTTGTAGCTCAGGTGGATGTGATATTGAATTAGTAATGTTCTCTGAGGAGGTGGTTGATCTAATTGAGAAGCTTTCGTCATCCCTCTGGACAACATCTTCAGCGCAAATTTTAATGTAATGTAATTATATCTCCTGGCAACCACTGTCGTGACTGGTTGTTAATTTACGTCCCTATTGATCATATTTTTATTGACTTGGAATTCGAACTATCTTGACATGTGATGACTTACTTTTATTAGCCGGTAAATTTGGTCTATAATAATGTGTTTGTTAATCACTGATTCACTTGAGTACCAGACTTCTAGGAATTCCCTGACTTTATTTCTGGTGTTTCCTCGATTTAAAATGTCTACATTATTCCAATCATAAAATTGGTATCCATAATTATCCACATGCATCGATATGAAAGAATATATACCATGTCTTTTTATAGCCAATTTGTGTTCTTGAATTCGAATTCGAAGGGGACACCCACTATGAACTACGTTGTAATGTTTATTGCAGTTTATTTTGTAAATGGCACTAATTTTATTTTATTTCTGTTGGATCTTTCGGTTCGCATAATATCGAATGAAGTGATTGTGTTGGCCGGCTGGCTTGTGTGCTATATCTATTTCAAACGGCCTTAATATTCTAGCTGTTATTTCAGAGATACTTTTTCTGATATATAGTAGAATGAATTTTCTCGTGTTCCTTGATGTTGGCTTGTTGTTGGTGTTATGACTCGAATTTAGACATTTTTTGATGAAATTGTAGGGGGGATATTCATTTTTTTTTGAAGACGGTTAGTAGGTATTTTTCCTCTGTTCTCTTCAACACAGGAGTAGTGCTACAGTGTGTTTGAACTCTTTTAAACAATGTCTGCACACACTTTCTTTTGTGGGTAGTCGGGTTATTACTATTGTAGTTGAGTATTTGGTCTGTGTGCTTTGATTTTTTATATACTTGTGTTTCCAAGTATACTGTTTTAGTTGTCTTTATTATTATTATTGTATCCTTTAATTACTAGAGGAACATAGGGCTTCAGCCGTGCGTCTCTATTGAGTTCGGTTCTCTGCTAGTGTCTTCACCTGGCCCCATGTCTGCCCACATGCTTTCATCTCCTCTTCACACGACCTCCTCCATGTCACCGTCGCACCGACGACCAACTCGCCGCTTCCCTTTCGGGTTCCACTCGAGCGATGGCTTGTCTAGTGATGTCACTTGATGAGTTGTTTTCTCAGAGTATGACCAAGCCAATCCACCTCCATTTCTTCCTGCATATTTGTTGCACAATCGGTTGCTGGTTGGTTTGCTTCCAGAGATCACTCGCTGTTGCTAATCTTTTCTGGCCGGCCATCTGATCTTGAGCAGTATTGAGCGAAGACAACTGTTAATGAAGGTCTGTAGTTTGTTTGAGATGCTCTTTATGACGCGCTGGCCAAGTCTCTGATCCATCCGTATAGTAGCACTGACTTCACATTGGAGTTGATAATCCGGATCTTATTTTTGATTCTGAGTGCTGTTGACCTCCACACCGACTTGAGAGTAGTGAAAGCTTGTCTTGCATTTCCGATTCTTGCTTTGATATCCTCGTCAGTCTTCATTACGATATCCAATAAAGCAGTTTTGTTGTCTGATTCTTCTTCTCTTGTGGTAAATTTAATTTCTTCAGATATCTTCAGGTATTGGTTGTTTGTTTGGTTGGAGAATTTCATCATGAGCTGACATCAATTAGAGAACCAGTGGAAAACCACCACAGAGTTCTGGACAGCTGTTTCGTTTTAGTGCTTGCAGCTCTTCATTAGTTCGCACCCAATACAAGAGTTCGAACCCATGACCTCCTGATTACACGGCGAGCTAGTTCGTAGACCGTTAAGCCACTTGAACCTGATCTAATGGCCAGCCCATGAACTCTAACTTCTGCTAATTCATGACATAGCGCGACCATTTCGCAATGTCTTCGTCGATGAGTGACTGCCCTCACCTTCAACCTGCTGTACCCTACTGATCATGGCTCCCCACTAGAACCCCAGGTACTAATCAAGAATTCCAAACTAGGCTGACAAAACAGCTGTCCAGTACATCCAAGTCTTCAAATATGTTGTTTATTAATTTGTGGGTATATTCCAGATCATTTATTTTAACTATTACAAATTTACCATCAACACATAAAGTACCCAGATTTTTGGTTTAATTATAGGTAGGGCTGTTAATTCTGATCTTTGCATAACGGCTTCAGCTATTAATCCTCATATATCACACTATGTAGCACATAAAGGCTGACAAAAGAGAGAGAGAAAGGAGAGATTTGAAAGTGCTACAATGAGCAGTAATGTGCGGATAATAGAAAGAATAGCGACGTGGAAAAACAAGAGGGTTTAATGGATATGCGAGATCAGAAGGAGTGAATGCATCTGCGCCATTGAGATTGATTTTGAAACACACCTTGAATAGTCCTCAGGCATTGGTTCTTAAAAGCCTGACAACCCCAACCAGATGACATTCACCTCACCACATGACTCAAACCAATTATCACTGACTTTATAGACTGACGTCATGTTTTTGGTTTGAGCACGCATAACTCTTTTCCAACTTAATCCGATGTCAGCTAACATTGCTTGTTCCTCAGGAGGCGTCCCGACCATCTCAGTCGATGTAGCTGCGCAACTACATCGACTGACTTGCCCTACTTACCTAGCACTCGACCGAGGCCTAACCTCAATATTATTCACCATATTATAACGCTTGACATGGATTACAAAACGCGAAAATCTGTGATTGAAGACAGCTCTAGCCTTTTCATATTTTCTACTTTCAGTGACCATATCATAAAAGGGGACACAGTGAACTTCTGTTCAGTACACACGACCTTCCATAGATAGCTGAATATAACGTCTACTCTTCAGATGACATAAGTAGGCAAGGCAAACCCCACACGAGTCTTTAGCGTCTGTGTCGAGATGTCGTCGGCGGTCAGTTCATTATTGAGTCTGATGCAACTTTCTAAATAACTGAAATGTTTAACACTCTCTGTATGCCAGATCACTAATAAATTAAAATACCAGACGACAAAACGTTGTTGTATTTTTCGATCGTAATTATTATAAACCTCTCTCATTGGACACTAGTAACTGGTATCCAATGAAAATACCCACTACAGTCCTACAGGAGGTCAATCGCGAGCCCGAATAGCTTAGTGGTAACGTCTGTGACTGCAGCACTGGGTGACGCGGGTTCGAATCTCAGAAGGGACATGAGTTCCTTCAAGGAGGTTGCAGATACGCCTTTCTGACTGGTGAGTGTCAACTAGCATGAAACCTAAGTCCAAGGCTTCCTGTGGGGGATCGCCTCCAACTATCTAATATCATCAAACCTCTCTTAACTTTAAAAGTCTTTTTTCTTTATTCGACATTGAAGAAACCCGTGGAAAATTGTCATTAGTACAGTCTAGGAAAGCGAAAACAAGTGATTCAGCGAAGAGATCTCTTCCAATTAATGTATTATTAAGCTGTACAATCGTATACATATTTATTTATGATAGCTTTGAAATAATAATGAGAATCAATTGATATTTAACTGTGATTGTAATCACAAATGTGCGTCCGAGGTTTAGCGGTAGAACGCTTGCCAACTACACATATGGTCCCGGTTTCTATCCCCGGCCAATATAGAGCTGTCTCTCAACACCAGAACAGTTAGATTTATAAATGCACATTGAAGTAGCCAAACTCGGTAGCTTATCCTTCACCTGCCTTGGAATTATCTTTTTCTGATTGATAACCAACCGTAAGTGTTTTTTTTGTATGTTCAACTTTACTCACAATTTTGTCTTCTATTTCTTTTGTGTTCTTGCCTTCACTTTTGAATCTACAGCTATTGTAACAACAGATGACTACAATGTCGCTTACAATCGTGTAAAAGAAATTATCTTTAATAATGCTGGACCTATTGTTTGGCTAAATTCACCTCAACCAATTCCATGACAATAAACATTGAAGTAGAAATTGATATTGACTATACTTCTATTTTTGTCTGTGTGTGTGTGTGTGTGTCTTCAATACGCTTTTATACTGATGTGGCGATAACACATTAAGTCTGTAGAGAAGTTAGTGAGTCCTTCCTTCTTTGATGAACTTTGTTTTTGTGTTTTTTTCCACTTATTCTTATTCCTACTTTCATGTGATTTTTTCAAATATGAATTAACATGAATTGTGAATGGAATAACGCATAAATGAACGAAGAAAAGGAAATTTTTTCCAATTCTAATGTCAGTGTATGTATCAATCAGTCTGTGTGTGTCTGTCTGTCTATCAATCAAGACAGTCAGTCAGTCGATCAATCAGCCAATCAGTACGCAGTAACGAACTTACTCCCACGCACATACATACAAACAAAGAGATCTACTCGACAACTTCATTACTTAATCTGATTATAATTTATTCTTTCTTAATTTTAATTTATCCCAATATTCATTTGTTTCAAACTTTCCTTTCTTCTATTTATTTATTTAATTAATTACTATTGAGAAATTATTATTAAATTAGCTCGAATAACCAACTACTTAATATAGATGAAATCAGTAGTGTTGAAAAAAAACAACAACAAAGATTCTGCTTACAATTTCAAATTTACATGTATGGCGGCTTTATTTTTATAATAATACCTCGCCCACCCGCCGCCATCCCTTTGTATACATTAGTGACTTTATTATTCGCTTGTCTTTCCATCCCTTCTAGTGTTGTATAATATTTTATTTTATCTCCTCTTTATTGTGCCAACTTATGTGAATGAATGTTTGAGGAGTTTTTGTTTGCTGGTGTTATGAGTCTTACTCAAACCTCAAAACTGGTAATTTGTCCTACTGTTTGCTTCCTTTATTGCTTACCCT
Source organism: Trichobilharzia szidati (assembly GCA_944472155.2). Lineage (NCBI taxonomy): Eukaryota > Metazoa > Platyhelminthes > Trematoda > Strigeidida > Schistosomatidae > Trichobilharzia > Trichobilharzia szidati. Next base: position 186,216,031 of record OX235271.1, on the reverse strand, counting down.
TTAGTCTACCAACCCACTTTTTAATAAACTGTATATAATTGCATCTTGATTACTGGAACTTCTGTCCTTCCTCCCCACCCCCTTTATAGTATGATATGTGTATATGTGTAAACGACAGTGTATTTATATCTACCTTCAGTTTTTTCAAAGATTAATTATGAGCATTACTATTATTATTATTGTTAATAATACTAATTTATTGATACCAGGATAACACTAGGTTCTTTCATGAAAGATTTCAATCATTGTTATATTTCATTATTCACTTCTTTGCCTCTGAACTATTGTTGAACAAGCCGAAAAAATGTTCTTCGAATGTTTGTGTGTGTACGCGTGTGCGACTACCTGTGTATATCTGTGGAAGTGCAGAAACCAATTTTTTTTCTTGCTCACTTTGATGTCTACCTTCAATTTCTTCGTGATATTTTGTTGTTGTTGTTGTTGTTGACCCTTATGTTTTGGAAAGAGGAAAAAGAAACCAAGAGCGGGGGGGGGGGTGGAGAAAAGTGATTTGTGATTTTTTTTATCGGTTTTATGCATTAATTTGCCAGCATTATTCAATAATTCATAGTTGGATATTGTGTACTCGTGTGTATTATTATACTTGATGGATTTTATTATTGTGCTGCTTCTCACCTTAGAACAGAATCGGTACTTTGTAAATACTTCAGATGAGAATATGAAAAAAGTGATAATAATAATAATAACTAAATTATAATAATCACGATAATAAAGTGTATTCAAGATATCATTATGACTTGTTACTTTTGGAATCACCGTACATAAGAAATAAATTCTCCTTTATCGAAGATGCCTATTAAAAATTGAAATATTCTTATTAACAAATGCCTGTTATCACCAACGTGCGTCGGTGGCACAGCAGTTATGACTCTCGCAGATCATACACATGGTTTGGAGTTTGATCCCCTGCCAACGCACACCTGATATCCATGGTCGGCCTGCAAAATTTGGGCTACCAATATCACATGCTGAAAATTTCATACCTGTACCAAAAAATACGGTGTTGAGTCAAGCTGTAATAAAATTTTTTAAAATAAATACTCTTAAGTGTGATGGACTGGATTATGCGTTAGACTACGCACAGGTAATCAGAAGACAGGAATACGAAGCAGTGACTGACAAGAAGACTCTAAAAGATCTGAATTTCGCGTGTAGATGATTTATGTTTAATGTCACACAAACTCGAGGACTTGCAGGCGAAAAGTAACAAACTGGTTGGAGAAGCAAGCAGCGAAGACAGGACTCCAGGTGAACTTAGAGAAGACGGAGGTGATGAAGATAATCAACCAACAAGAACAATCACCATCAATGGGGGAGATTTAACAGAGGTTACTACCTTCACTTATCCGGCTAGAAAACACGGTTTCAACCACAGGCAGCCGGAATGGATGAAGATTTCAAAAAGGTAGCCAGAATCGACAAGGCAACATATGCCTTCATCAACCTGAGACCAGCTTGAAAATCTCCACTCAGCCAGCATAAACAACAAGATTCGGATTTCCAACACAAATGTGAAGTCAGTCAGTCAGTTCTTCTATACGGGTCAGAAACTTGCATTGCGTGTCACGAAAAGGATTTCCAACAGGTTGTAGACTTTCGTCAACAGCTGCCTTCTCTCCATAAGGCAGATCAAATGGCAGGTCAGAAGGAATTAGTAACAAGAAAATGTGGGAAAAGCCACCCAAGAGACCATAGCTCAACAAATATGTAGGAGAAAATGGAGATGGATTGAGCTAAGCACACGTTGAGGAGGCCGTCGAATGACATCGCGTGCAGTGCAGGCCACCTCTTAAGTGGAATGCGAATGGGAAGCGAGGAGGGGGTCATTGGTGTGAGGGCGATTTGGAGGATATCGTGTTAGGAGGAGGAGATAAGAGGTTATGCTAAATCGTGGACGCAGATGAAGAGGACGACAGAGAACAGAAGGACCTGGAGATATGTTGTTGAAGCCCTATGTTCCACTCGGAACCCAAGGGAATAGTAATAATAACAGTACCGACAGATTACACTTTAAAGGCATCAGTAAGCGGGAGATAATATGCATTCATATAACACTAAACTGTCTAAACGAAAATCAGATAAATTAAGAGAAGTAAAACACAGAATTTATGAATTTATAGGCTTGACAGAAAAGCTCAGCGTAGGCATAGTGACTGGTCGAACCTGCTTCTTTCGCGTGCACAGCTCCTGTGGATTTAGGTGAATTGCAATGGCATCCAGTGTTTGGAGTGTTCGATATTTACAGACCTTTCATAATTGTATTGGCCGTAGCTCCAGGAACTTCATTTTCGCGCTCACGAGCACCTATCAGTGTGGTGAGATAAAAGTGTTGTTAAAATCATCAACAGGCGTAGATTAGCTCATCTCTTTCCAACAACTAAACTACTTATTAAATCAAATTCTCAAGTTGCAAATAATTCTTCAATGTCATATGTCTGGTTTTCTTGGTAAGGAAAGAAATGCCAAATTCTCAGCATAAAATGGTATTTTCTTTCACGGGTCCTCATCACCTGCAAACTACCTGAAATTACAATGGTTACAAAAGAATGACAATAACATACTTCAATGTTTGTGCATAGTAGTAGGGGATTAACGCTTTCAAAATGTTAACATTACAATTTTTAGTTTAAGTTACCATCAATCTATATGGTTTCAAAGTAGAAATGGAGGGAGGGAGAGAAGACAGCAAGACAGTATTTCCCAATAAACTTATGTTCAAAAAGAAGTAGATATTCTCAAAGTCGAGTTATCATACACTTTGTGAATACGTGTCATTTAATCGAGATTTCCAAATCCTTCAAAACATTAAACATGCAAAGGACAGCAAATTTACTATAACTTGCTGAATATAGCAAAATTATGCATTCAGACATTTAGAAAAATAAATAAATCAGAAAAAATTAAACAAAGAATATCCTTTTCGATAATTTCCTCTTCTGGATCTACAACAGAATCTTCATAGAATATTCTGGAATAATCGTCATTAACAATATTGGTGTTTTGAAATAATAAAGAAGATTTGATTGATATCATTCATGGCGAATTCAAATGAGTTCATTTTATACTAAAACATGCTCTGAAGATGTTGTCCAGAAGGACGACGAAAGCTTTGCAGCTAAATCGACCAGCTCAAACAACACAACTTATTTAAAATATTCGTGTTTATAAATACTATCGATTTGTTAAGATCAATGAAATTACAGTTCAAGAAAGACGCTTAAGTTATAATAAGCATAAAAATGTTATAACAAATAGAATAATATTAAATAAAATTAAGGAAATTTCTACAACAAATTAAAGACCGTTAAATTCTCAGTGGCCAGGGGGGTAAGGACAGTGTCTGAACCAACCAACTTCTTTTGGATCCATAAGTTAGGTTGCTTGATTTAGATCGCAACAGCCTCAGCAATATGTAGTAAACAGACTCTCAAGGTAAAATTAAGATTAGTTGGTTGGTATGCGGTAGATGACTTTGAAAGCCGCCTCGTTGATATCAATCTTGTGTTCTGTATCCACAAGATGATATAAGTATAAAACTTGGGCACTGTGGTAGAGTATAATTCCATTATGGATAAGATTTATCAAAATAAAATCTTATCCATAATGGAATCCACAAAGTGAGATAGAAAAGAGATATGAATGGATTTTGTTTTTCCTTTACTTGACCACACAGGATGATGTTCGGAAATTTGACGATAAACACGCCTAATTTTACGGCCTATGTAGTTGGTTTCACAGGAGCAGTCAAATTGCTGAATCAATTGCTGTCAAACGATTTAAACCGAACTTATGCATACAGAAAGAGAGCCCAATCATTCACTGTGCAAGTTTTCAAACTCGTGAGCTATAACCTTCTTGAGTGGCTATGTGAACCTACAAGTGCTTAGATTTCGGACGCACTAATTTTATAATATTTTCCCTGCTTCCATTGAAACATTGAACTATCGTAATTGACATTATTTATAACCACTGTAATTAATCTCAGATAGTTTTCAGGTGATGAGAACCTGTGAAATAGAATGATGACATCATTTAAATCATGGAAAATTCCCATTGTAACATATAGAAAATCAAAACAAATGATTCAGCGAAGAGACTCTTTTCAACGAATTTATCATCAAGCTGTACAGTCGAAATATATATATATGGTTTTTTTTTTAAGAAATTATATCCGGTGAGGGAATTGAAACATAGGTGTGAATGCATGAAATAATAATAATATGAAGTGCAATTAAAACTAAAATGTTTGTGATTATAATCGTAGTTAAATGTCAAGTGGCAAAGCAAATTAATGTCATATATAGAATAATTCATAGGATGGATAGAACTTGAAAAAGGTGTGCAATTATAGGATTAGTGGACAAATTGAATAAAATAAAAACGTCACCTAATATTTTGTGAAATTTAATTGCATAGAATTTAACGTTGTAAAAAAAAAATTGATTCAGAATGACAAGTGGAACAAGTGAAATAATACCGGGGACAGTTCAAAGTGATAATAGTAATAGTAACAATTGACGTAATAAAGGAAGAGAATACAAATTGAATAAACAAAAATGAAAAATCGGTAGAGCTAAAATATGATTGGGGATTACCATACTTTAGCATAGAGGGATTAAGACCATGAAAGTTGGAGGGGTTGAACGAACTTTTTCTGTACACAGAGATCTGGCTTTTCTGTTTCGATAGCCAAAGCTTCAGTAATACAGATGAGTCGGGTACGTAGGGATTTGGGTAAACTACTCTTTGCCTTGTAGATGACTTTGAAGGCGGAGGCTATAGAGATAGGGTGATCATTATCGACCAGATGTTCAATGATCGCGCTTCTTATTGCTCCACTTCCACCTTTTCGTAACCACGCAGGATAGTGTTCTTGCACCCTCTTGGACAAAACTCGTGTCGAACGACCGATATACCTAGCTCCACACGAGCAGGTGAATTGATAAACACACATAGAGTTGGTCAACAGCGGGATCTTGTCCTTCAGGTTATTGAACAGCAATGGTCGACTTGTAAAGGCTATTCTCAGGGATGCAGCAGGGAACGTTGTTTTCAGGGACTGTGATATCCTTAGTTTCATGATATCGGAAGCTAAGTCCCCTTTGAATTCCAAGCTCATGTAAAGTATTTTCTTGGCTACGAATGATAAGTCACGTTTTTTAGGATTTGAATATATATTCTTATCTATAAAACGTGGTGGAAATCCATTTTCTATTAGGATTTTCCTCAAGATGTATAACTCATCTTCCACAGTATCAGGGCTACATATGCGCCGAATACGAGTGGCAAGCCACCGGACATCATTAAACAGTGCTAATCTGCAATTCCCGCAGTCTGAGTAGGTGAAATTTCACCAGAGATGATCCTTTTGGAAGCCGAAACTATCTAGACCTCAATATTCGTTCTGCTTAATACTATAAGTGGTTATCAAGAAAGCAATCGTAAATACTACTTACTGTCTGCAATCAGTAGTTGTGTAGCACTCACATCAACCAAACAGTCCTTGCTGGCCAGATCGAAATGACGTAAACGCCGGACAGCTGTTTCTCTCGTTTGAAGCTGAGTTTACCAGTGCTGTACTCGGTTTGACTCAGTTTTAAAAATTAATCCGACCTTCTGAACTTAGTCGAACCGGGCACATCATTGGTGACCTCAGCCCCAAACGAGCGAAACGGCTGTCCAGCGTTTACATCATTTCGATTTGGCTAGCAAGCACTACTTGGTTGATAAGAGTGCTGCACAACTACTTATTTCGATTAACCAGTAGTATACAGTTTAAACTGTTTATTGTGATCATAACTAAGTCTCAGCGATAAGTATTTCTTTGATGTAAAGATGTAAAAGAATGTTTTCGGTTAGCTTAACCTTTTAAGGTACATTTTGGGAGAGAATTTTGATAATAAAGAACCTTTGAATTGACTGACTGACCGACTGGTTTCAACGGAGAACTTTGCACAGATGTGCAGCAGTTCGAGTTGCTACACATCCTCCATGTAGCACACAAAGCAAGAGAAGAGAGTAAAGAGGGATTCAAAACAGATATAGTAAATAGAAATATGAGGCGAAAAGAATAGTAATATGGAAGAACAATATGGATTTGATTGGATATTATAAATCTCAAGGAGTGAACGCATCTGCGCCAGACGATGAGAACGATTTTGAGTCACATCACCGATTTTCTTCAGCCACTGGTTTTTACCATCCCGAGGACGCCAACCAGGCAGCCAGTCTACACCTCCCTACGTGACTGACTGGCTTAAACGAACCGTTGAGGATTTCATTGACTGATGAAGCCATTTTTTGGTTTGACCGCCACAGTCTTTTTTTCCAACCTGATCCTATGTCAGCTAACATTGCCCGTCATTCGATGAAGGCAATGGCTAGGCATCCGTAATAGTTTTGAATTAAAATCTTAAGTTGCTGTTTATCCTTAGATTTTCTAACTTAAAACAAAAGAATGTTAGTATGTAGGATTCAATTCTTTATGGATTACTTGAGAAGCATAAAAAGAGCAAATGTCTTCTGTTCATAAATTATTGCTTTCAGATTTGTGTATTTGATTCATATGGGAAGTCAACTTCTTATTAAATGGACATGACTACAACGTCGTTTATTACATGTTCATTTCGAAGTTGAGATTCTTTGATTATATACTAGTTAGTAAGCAATGTTATTGGTCCAATTATAAGCTTTGGTGCAGTCTGAGTTGTATCAATCAACTATACAATGTGACTGAATTAGAATGGTTACATCCAACTGTCAGGATGCCCTCCATCTAGGTTTCATGCTTGTTGACACTCACCAGTCAGTCAGTAAGGCGTGAGTGAGATTCGGGCCCTGGTGACCCAGAGCTGTAGTCAGCGCTTTTGGCGCTGGTGACTGCATTCCTTAAGGACTACAATGGATACTTTGATTGGACACTAGTTAGTATTTTAATATCATGCTCCTTGCTAACTCGTGAGTGCCATCAAGCACGAAACTTTGGTCCAATGTTTCCTGCTGATTGCCTACAATCACTATCTGACAACAATTCAGAAGTTGAGATTGTTAATAGGTCATTTGAAGTAGTTATTTATGTATTATATTTGGTGTACATCTAGAAAGTTTTTTTTAAATTAGTCATGCATGAAGATAGGCTTTTTTCTTTGCTATTAAGCCTCAGTAATGCCAGCAAATTAAATTAAGTGAAAATAAGAAACCTCTTGTATTTATTTAACTATTGAAGAATGTTCACAAGGATGATTTGCAATGTTACGGAAGAATTTATGCGTATATTCTTAAGATGACGAAGTATAGAATTATTAGGAGTGTTCGGTGTTAGCGGTTAGGACGCTCGCCGACCATGCACATGGTCCGGGGTTCGATCCCCGGCCGGCGCACTCCTTTACCTCGCTAAGCCAGAAATAATTCTGGTGAAGAGAAAAAGGTTGGGCATGAGGCTAGCAACCCCATCCTGTAAAATAAATACTGCTACAGAAACTTCAAGCCACTAGCTTGAAGCCCTATGTTCCACTGGGGAACGTGAAGGAAAAAAAAAAGTGTTAGCCTGAGAACAGTTAGTTACAACAAGAAAAGGAATTTTCAAACCAAAAGTCAGACAGACAAATAAATGTAGTAGAATAAGGATAAGATAAGAAACTTTTATATTTTTAGTTAAGTTACGAAGGGATGATTGCAGCTGACATCCTAAAATGTCGACTTAACAGAGCAATAGATAAGAAGACATTTCCTGTAGCTAAACTGGTACTCAGCTTCTCAACTAAACCAGTACTCACACAACGAGTCGAGGATAAATGACCAAAGATGGCCTCATCAATGTGTATCTATGAATTCAACTGCTTATGTGGAGCTAGTTACATCGGCTGTACTCAGAGGGCTTTATCCATGCACTCAAGTGTACATGTACCTGTATGGTTGAGTAAAGAGGTAACCATATGCACAAATAATGCAGTCTTAGCTCACTTGGTAGATAACTAGATACTCGATAAAACTTGAACAGGCGTTCCCAATTATTTACCGCATTCCTGGTAATCTACCTAGAGGAGCTTGGCTATATCTTCTATCAGTAGCTGAAGCGGTTGCAACCAATACCGGTGAACCGGCTGTTTGTATGCAGAAGAAGTATGTCCAACGGCTGTGTCTACCTTGGCCTACAATAAGGCCAACAAATCCTCCATAAACATTAGCATTTTAAATTCCTATCGCAGTTTTTTTTACTTTTCTCTTGTTCTTTTCCTTTGTTTCATTGACAAACGTTCATTTTTGACTTTTTATGATTTCATGACTTTTCTTGTGATTTCTATTACCATAAGTTTAAGAACTGCTTTTTTAAGTAGTCATAGTATTTACTTAATCCTGTTCATTTCACTTCAATAAATTCCTTATTATTAATTGATAATGGTTCACCTATAGTACTTTTAAGTTTGCACCACATCATGATTATCATTGTCGTTATTTTCACCCTTGAACTTACGTCTAGTCTACGCCATTTGTTGGTTTATTTTCTTTAGTATTCATATTGTCTCACACACCACAAATAAAATACAGTCACCCTCGAATCCTGTACTGTAGTTGACTATATATATATATATATCATCAAATTATTTCATCTCATTTTACCTCATGTTCTGATTGACCATGCATATTCAAAAACGAACTGACTATTCTTCCATCCCTCAGCACTCAAGATCAGATGGCCAGAAAATATCAGCAACAGGGATCTCTGGGAGAGAGTGTACAAGAAATACGCAGGAAGAAATGGAGGTGGATTGGACATACTCTGAGGAAACCATCAAGTGACGTCACAAGACAGGCCCTCGAGTGGAACCCGATCGGCAAACGGCGAGTTGATTTTCAGTACGAGGGTGACATGGGGAAGGTCATATGAAGAGGAGATGAAAGCATGTGGGCAGAAATGAAGCCAAATTAAAACGTTGGCAGAGAACTGAACGCAATGGAGACGTGCGACTGAGGCCCTACGTTCCTCTACGAACTAAAGGAAACAATAATAATAATAATTCCATCCCATCTTATACTTTTTCCACAATACACTTTCTGATATGATTCTAATTCGCCTTTACTGGCTGGCTATTGTATGCTTAATTTAATGGATTTACAATTGTAGAGCCTGAAGAAGAAGAATTTATTTTGTGAAACCACAATTGTTCGCTTTAACTAATTTCTTCTGAATAAATTTTGGCAATATTCAAGTTGGGGTAGAATTATATGCCAACACTTTTCCATATTTCTGCTCACATCTAAACTGAGTGAAAGGTAGTAAGTACCTGATGAAAATTTAATGGGAAGTATGTTACTTCATCACTTATGTTAGAGATCCTCTATCAACAAAACTAATTTAGGAAATAAAATGCTCGTTAAAGTTCAGCAGGTCTGGTAGTATATGACTTCGATGTCTTATGCATGAATCAGAATTTGAATTTAAAAAATAATATCTAGTCATCTCTGAACAGCTTAGCGAAACGCTAACTAATCTCAACACTTTTTCCAATCAATTATACCATAGTTTTTACTTCATGACTTCTGGTTTTCAAAATATTCACACATCTCTTCTAATATGTTAACGGAAAATAATCAACATTACCGTATTTACTTAGTTTTAAGAAACTAATTCTTAATTCCATTAATGCAGGGTAACAGGTCAATTTCTTAACAGTTTACCAATTAAAAGAACTGTCTGTTACGTATTTTAAAAGCCATGAAAAATTAATAGATGTGCAAAACTTGAGCACTGTAATTAGATATATCACACAGAGTGAAACAGCATTACTATTTACTAGTGGATGACAAAGTTTCGAACACAATTCATTATTCTTCATAATCATATCATCAATTGTTGCTGTACAACTTTGAAACTTTCGCCTTATAGTAGTTTTCTGCCTAATCGTCAATGGAGTAGTAGAACACTTTCCAGATGTTTGGGTGGAGAGCTGTTGATTCACTTCTTCTGCGTGTATTTTCAGTTGGTTCGATAAGTAAAACTCCCGTCATCTTCATATGTTTACTACCTCTGGAGTGCGTAACCATTTCAGACTGTCCTTGGCTTTAACTAAAGCCGTATTTTCTAGGGAAATAATTGAAATTGAATCGCGGTGGGTGCGTACTGTTGAAGAGTCCCAAACTAGGACGAAACAGCTGTCCAGCACTCCCAGGTTTCCCAATGGTTCTCTAACTAATGTCAGCTCATGATGAAAATCCTGTAACCAATCAAATCCCTACAAACCAACACTTGAATTGAAAATATCCTTTTTGTTACCAGCTGAATTCTCTGTATGCATGTATTTCTATAACTTGAGAATTAGTCACTGTAGGCTAGATGTCATTCGCTTGTGTGAAGTTGCATGTAGTGCTACAGATGAGCTGTCCCCCATGTTCCTTATCTTATTCACGCTTCCAGGGGAAATAAACAAACAAAATAAGGGAGTCGCTATGGAGTCGCCAATATCTCCGATAGTGGCAGATATATTATTCATGCATAGTTGGGCGCTGTAACATCTGAAACGTCCAGCCACACTCCTAAATTATAGTGGATGCATGTAGATGGAACATTCACCGTGTTTAAAAAACAGGACATCAATAGATTTTTAGAACACACCTACTCGAAGGTGGGGGCAATTCAATTCATTTATGAATTGTAAAGTCAAGATGGGGAGCTTCCAATGTTAGACTCTAGCATGTGCCTTTTATATATAAAACCTCTGTTATGTTAATTTTGATTAATTTTCCTGAAGAAGTTCGGACCAGATTGCCGAACGAAACGTTGGAATTACTTATTTCACTATCGCTGAGATTTTACAAATATAATTTTTTACAAATGTCTACTTCTCACTCGGCGCCCAAATATTTTAGAACTATTCTGTCAAATCTTGACGACAGTTCATTTGAAAAAATAATTGCCCTGATAAATTAATCAGGAAGTATGTAGCTAAATATAAAAATAAAATTAGTAATAATAAAAGTGGCAGCAATGCTGATAGTAATAATTATAATAATAATAATGACAACATGCATGACAAACATACCCAGAAGGATGGCAACATCAACAATAAGGAATTTTAATTAGCAGTAGCTCTTCCACACAGAGAACGAACCTCGGAAACCTTACGGAGAATTCTTAACAAAGCAGGAATAAAAGTGTCATTCACTTAGAAACAAACTCTGCCGGTCAAACGATTCTGTGGAGCCCACTGAACAAAAGAACTTAGTTTATCTGATACGCTGCAATAATGATTATCAGGTCAATTACATAGGTCAAGGTAGTAGCACGAGGTCAGTCAGACTAGCGGAGCTGGAAAACCTAGCCAAATCTAGATTAGTTAACACGAATAAGGTACCATCAAGTGACATCACTAGACAAGACCTCGAGTGGAACCCAAAAGGGAAGCGGCGAGTTGGTCGTCCAGGCGTGACTTGGAGGAGGTGATGTGAAGAGGAGATGAGAGCATGTGGGCAGCCTTGGAGCCAGGTGAAAACTGTAGCAGAGAACCGAACGCAATGGGGACACGTGGCTGAAGCCCTATGTTCCTCTAGGAATTAAAGGAAACAATAATAATAGCACGAATAAGATAAGAAATCTGGAGAATAGTTCAACCAAATCACTACATGCAATTACACACAATCATGCAATAGGATGGGATAATATAACAGTTTTAAAATGGAATGTAACAGGGTGGGGAGGATAGATTGATCACGGAAGCTTTATTGATCGAGTCGAGTGAAAATACATGCGCAAGAAATGACCCAGAACTTGCCCACCTGGACATTTCGAAAGTGTCCTACTACCCCATCGACGACTAGGGAGAAAACTACTACAAAATGAAAGTTTCGAAGTTGTGTAGCTACAATTGATGACATGATTATGAGGAATAATGAATTGTTTTCGAAACTCTGTCATCCACTAGTAAATAGTAATACTGTTTCACTTTGTGTGATATATGCAGATGACCTGACTGTTTCGCTTCCCATGAAGTCTCAGTCAGATTGTTTCAAATTAAATAGCTTCCTGTCGGACATCAGTCAGTGGTCTAAACTAAATGGCCTCATGCTGAATCCCTCAAAATGCCAGACTTTCGACTTCTCCCTTAGGCATAAACGAGATCTACAAACACTTGTAAATTCTCATGAAGCCTGTTGCATTGAGGGGACTAAAATTGAAACTAAGTCTGATGCAAAATACCTTGGTCTAGTTCTATCTTCCGACTTTACTTGGACATCTCATATCCTAACGATTTCTAAGAAAGTGTTCTGTCTAACATACTACATTAAGAAACTTAGACAATCTGGAATCACCCAACCTCTACTTTCACAATTTGTCAACTCTTGTATCTTACCTATTCTACTTTACTGCTCCCCGTTAGTCTTTCCTGGGCTACTGGAAAAGGACTATGCCATCCTGAGAAGGATGTTGAAGGTAGTTAGTAGGACCAGTGGTGTAAAACTCAGTCAGCTCGTCACTACATTAGTTGAAAGGCATCTGAATACATGTGAAAAATGGTCAAAAACCATACTCTCCGACCCCCAACACCCCCTCTATTCCCAACTCTTGCCTTGTATCTCATCAAGTAGAACCAGAAATCAGTATAAAATAATCTATGCTCGTACAACCAAGTACAGGAACTCAACGATACCATACTTGGCCCATGTTCTAAGTGACAGAGACAATGTTAAGCGCGAAATCTATGACTTGGTTTGTTGTTAACATCATAATTTTAGTCTCTTTTATTTCTCTCTTATTTTGTATTCTTTAGTGAACACCTTCTTAAACATACTTAGCTACCTAAATTATTAACATTGGCTTCCTTTTTTGTACTTTACTCTATTCCTTCTTTCGTGTATCTACTAGTTGTGACTATATTAGCACTATGAGTAGTACAAAATTGTCCTGTCATTAACCATCATGTAATTGTGGTGAGAGCTGTCTACTAGCCAAATTGGTAGACAGTAATTTACGTCAATATTTACGTTCCCAAGATTTGTCGTGAGAAAATGTGAACAAAGATTGATTCAAAACCGACTACAGCAGACTTTGCGTAGGCGGATGCAGTTAACATATAGATGATCTGACATTCAAGAAACAGTCACAAATAGATGAAAGATTAACTTTACGTGAGAAACAACCAATCGGAAGACTGTGTTTGTTTGCTTAAATAACCATAGTAATGTACATGAAAATATATAAATATGCTTTGATTTCCTTAATAAATGATCTGTTGCCTGGCCCTTGTCTTCTGTTGTTACATAATTATTAGTTTTTGTGGTTGTTGCTTTTTTTGTTTGTTCGGCAATATTAACTGACAATCTTGGTTGTGAACGCCATTATCATCATCTTAAAATTTTGTATTATGCAGGATTACTCACACTACCACCCCAAACACCGCATTAGACCTGACAATAATAAAAACCCTGAAATGTTATTTTACGATTGTTAAGTGTTGTTTCAACCAAATTAACTGACCATCTTGGCGATAAACATTCTTAAATATCATTTCATAACTTCTTGTATGACTATAGCTTTGCTGTGACCACGCATAAACATATCATAGCTTCCACTACCCAATACTGAGATATTATTTATAATGTTGTTTATTTTCCTTTCTACTTCTTGGTATTTTTTCACTTTTTTAAAATTATTTTTGTGTTTTTTTTGTTGTTGTTGTCTTTATACTTATTTTTTGAAATACTCCTTTTAAATGTTTGATAAAATTAGATGCAAATATTGTAGATATGTGCTGAAAATTCCACACTGTACCACTAATACTGTTTCTGGAATAAAGCAAATTATTATTATTATATATAGCCAATAAACAAAGTGTAGTATGGGACCGACATACTAATAGTGAAATAAAAGTTAATTCGTTGCCTAACTCTTTTTCCTTTGATTCATATAAACAACAAGGAGAGAAGTAAAAACTCAAATACACACTGTTCAATACATCTTTTAGTATATTGGACAATGAACTTATTACCGATAGGAAAAAAACAACAAACAATGAAATTCAACATTAACGTTACAATTTTATTCATCGCATCATTCTATGAATGCATTGATTGTAAGCATTATCATGCCACATAATAATCATTTAGTTTTATTAAATATGTATTTACAACTATTAAGAGGGCTTTTTAAAATTTCACGTTACTATAGTAACTGTTCACTATCATTAGAATGCTTTGATGATTCTGGCAATTCTCGAGCTTCAGCCAGTTCAAACTGTCTTGATTGTTGTGCCGCTTCAGAAGAAGTCGTTGACTGGTGTTGATTTAACAATGGTCTGGTTGATTCACCATCCTCTTTACTAACTGCATTCTCGTATTTTTCACACCCTTCAATCTGTCCTTTTCTACCGTTGTCATTATCCTGTTTTGTGGATTCTGTTGTGGTTGAATGTGATTTTGTATTCGCTATGTCTACAGGTCTGGAATCATCAGTCTTTAAACGACTAGGTGTTCGCTCATCTTTAGCCATGAGACTGTCAGACAATAAACATTTTTGATCACTCTTATTACTATTATTATTATTATAATCATTATTGTTTCCTTCACCCAGGGAAATATTTCTTATCACCTGAGGCTTTTTCCTCCTTCTTTTCCCCTTTGATGAATAATGCTGTTTATGCCTAGTGAAAAAGCCACAACAATACAACAGAGCACTTAACAGCATTAATATCAGTAGGCCAACAGTTATACCAACCACAATCGGCCATAATGGCATTTTATGCGTTACTTTCAATTGAACACTATGAAATATAATTGATTGTTTAATTTCAAAATAATTATTATTATCTGTCGGATATCTAATATCTATAAATTTGTTAGTAGTATTCTTCTTCGCCTCATCATTTTGATGAAGATTTTCTTGAATGCTTTGATAAAGTTTAATCATGGCGGGTAAATCACCCCAATGTTCAATATTCAATCTACTAATGAATTGTATATCAGATTTGTGTAGTTTAAAAAATGTTTCAGCCCATAACCAACCAGTCCATTGAATTCTTACTGTATCTCCAGCCTGTAATTGATTTAAATTACACTTAATATGAATACATTTAATCAGATGGGTGTATTCAGTGGTTTGAAATTGCTTGGTTTTATTTATACTGTCCATTAAATATGGACATTTGAGTATTGTTCTACCTTTATGAGCACGTCGTAATGAGGAAGGATTTAAACTGGTCGATGTTTCACGTAGAAATTTCCCTGTATGTTGTTCGCTAGATAACTGTGGTTTTGTATGAAAGTCAGCTGTTCTTTTAAATCGTTTTCTGATTCTGATACGTGGATCGTGGGCGGATTTTCGGGATCTTTCATCTGTAAAATAAATATAAAAGAGAGGAAAAAACAATGAAAATGACATGTGTTACTTACAAGATTCATCAGTAGTATTCATATGACATGTGATCAAGATTTGACCGGATAGTTTTGCAAAATAATTTAGCACCGAGTGAGAAGTAGACATTTGTAAAAATTATATTTGTAAAATCTCAGCGAAATTGAAATGATTAATTCCAATGTTTCGTTCGGCAATCTGGTCCGAACTTCTTCAGGGAAATTAATCGAAATTAACATAACAGAGGTTTATATATGAAAGGAACATCTCTTGTGTTTTTGAAACTTTGTCCAGTCATGAGTCATAAAACAGGCATCAACATGTTGTATAATAAACAAACAAAATTGTGTGCTTATATATAAAAGATATCTCTTGTTTTTAATTGTTTGTCTTGTCATATGAAACATGAAACAGATATCAACAGGTAAAATAAACAAAATTGTATGAACTGTGATCAAAATTTGACCTCAGACTTTCAACATTAGTCTACTTTTGTTAAAAATATATGTGTGTATGCAGTATACAATGGTGCGTGTGTATGTGTGTGTGGGTGAACAGCCATAAAACGCTTGTTAGAGAATCGGGAATTCGCCCAAGTGTGACTATTGTTGATACATATCCAATTTTTTATTTATTAGTCACGATTTGCCATGCATCAGCTAACAACACACCTTCAGGTCTGTTCAAACTTTTGGGATTCACCCATATATGTAGTGCTTCTGCAGTCAGTCTTTCTTTATATGAACCAAAACCTTTCTGTAGAACCTTAGTCCTATCAAAGTCGGTTTTATGTCCCGTTTCTATCGAATGCAGTACAATCGCTGAGTTGTTTTCTAGCTTTTTCAAGTCTGCAGAGGTCTTTGGAACCACCTTTGGACATTGTTTATGCTCTTTCACTCTTATATTTACCTGTCTGGAAGTTTCTCCTACAAATACGGCGTTACAATCCCCACAATTGATCTGGTATACACAATTCTGCTGATTTTCTTGTTCTATTTTATCCTTAACCTTCATCAGTAATGAGCGTAAGGTGTTAGTTGCTCGAAAATACACTCTTATGTTATGATCGTTAACGATTCGCTTTATTTCATCGGATGTTTCTTTGCGGTAAGGAATCACCGCTGTACTAACCCAAGTCTTAGCAACAGGTTTTGATTCATCCTTATCTTCACATTTTAAATATCTCTTTATGGAGGATTTTGGATAATTATTTGATTCAAGAGTGGATTGAACCAATTTGAATTCCTTGCTAATATCTTCCTCCTCAGTAACTAGACCTTTGGCTCTGTTGATCAGATTCTTGGCCACAGATACTTTGGTGGTAAATGGGTGAGCTGAATAGTAATCTAGGTATCTATCCGAATTTGTCGGCTTTCTGAAAATGTTTATTTTAAATTTGCCATCTAGTTTTCTTCTTACTAAACAGTCCAGGAACACCGACTCGTTCTCATCGGATTCAACCTCTTTGGAAAACTTGATAGTTTCTGACATATTGTTCAGTAAGTGAAAGAGTTAATTTAACAAACTACGTTTGATTATGACAAAGGTAATCATCTACGTATCTTAACCACATCTTTGGAGGACTAGGGCATCTCATAATTGCATTTGTTTCGAATGAGTGCATAAACAGATTGGCAACATGCGGAGATACTGGTCTCTCCAGTATATAGAGATACATTCGTCAGCTTTAAAAAAAACACCAAATAGCAGGGAAATAGATTTGATATCAGAGAAAGCAAATGATACAGAGTTGTGGAAATGCATGGGAGACGTGAAAAGAACACAAAGAAACACAATATGAAGGGAGGCGAGAAGTAGCACAACACGGGAGATCTGTGCAGATGATGATTTGACGATAAGGTGTACATAATTTGGTCACACAGAGATGTAAGATTGCAATTTAACACTCCTTTAGCAAGTCTTAGTCCTTCTACCCCGTGACAGATATGCCTTTCTGAAAGTTATCGTACTCAAGTGTTGGTTTGTGGGGGTTTGATTGGTTACATGAATTCACCATGAGCTGACATTAGTTAGAGAACCATTGGAAAACCACCACAGAGTACTGGACAGCTGTTTCGTCCTAGTTTGGGACTCTTCGGCAGTACGCACTCGCACACAGGAGTTAGAAACAATGACCTTCTGATTACAAGGCGACCTCGTATACCATTAAGCCACTGGGACCCGATCCAATGGCCAGTGCATGAATTCCAACTTCTGCCAATTTACGACATAGGGCGACCCCTAGCCAATGTCTTCGGTGAGTATTAGTCCTCACACCCGACCTGCTGCACCTTACTGGTCACGACTTCTCCCAGGTTTTCCAATGGTTCTCTAACTAATGTCAGCTCATGATGAATTCCTGCAAGTTATCGTACTGTTCATCAATATATAGATAAATCTTAAATTCAGAATATTCTAGTCACTATACATTATTAAATTACGCTGAAATATATTAAGATATTCTCACCATGTTGTATTTTAGAAGTTACAAATTCTAGTCGTAATTTTGGGCTATATAGCTGAACTATGCTGTAACAGAAATGGGTGATTATATGGTATATCCCTTTTTTGAAGCTGCGCCACCTGCTTTTTCCAGTGGGTATTAGTCCAAAATATACCAGCATGATTTCATGAAAATTCGATAATACACTCTTAACTTCTGAACCTCCTACCGCCTTTAATCCATTACAAAATTTCATAGATATTTGTATCAAGCTAAATTTTCTGATGAAACTGCAGCAAATGTAACGCAGTTCAAGAATATAATGCCGCCGATAATACGTACACCAGAAATAACGGTTTTAATGTAAAATTTCATTTTAAAAAATATACAAATAATATAACTTGTCATTAAACCAGCATAGCAACGGGCTACGACGCTACACTTAGTAGGGATATGCAATAAGGCCACTCGATAGAAACTGTATTAGTCGAAGATTGAATGGACGATTTTTGTTACTTTGTAGTATGTGCTACTGACAATGCTTGTAAGTAGTATGTAGATACAGATATAAATGTGTATGTCACCTCTGTAAGAATATCGAATACAACGCAAAGTTGGATCGATGTCATAGTGAAGGGCAGAAATGAAATGACGCTTGTGAAACAACCAGGAAAATACGAAAGAAAGAAAAAAAGCAAAATACCAAAGGTAAGTGCAAATTGTGAGTCCAGTATACTACAGACGTATCAAATTACCAATAAATATTCCGTTGTCAAATACTCTTATGATCTGCCATTACAGACTTACCAACATGCTATATGAGCATACTGATGGAATGTTATTAACAACACTAAAGGCAGAAGATACAAAAAGTGGTAGAGGGCTGTTTTATTAAGGGAAAACACATCATATTTATGCATGTTTAAGCCCATTAAAAGTCGTCTAGATCAATGGATAATAAACTGTTCTGATTAGTTGGCGATTAGCCTAAGGTTAAACAATGAAACACATTTATCAACCTGAAACCAATCTGGAAATCTTCGTCATTCAGCCTGAATCAACAAAAAAATTCGGATTTTCAATACGAACGTCAAGTCAGTTTTGCTATACGGATCAGAAACTTGGCGGGTCACCAAGAATATTTTCAACAGGTTGCAGACCTTTATCAACAACTGTCTTCGTTCTACACTGAAGATTAGATAGCCGGAAAGAATCACCATCAAGAAACTATGGGAACAAACGAAGCAAGAAGCAATCGCCCAACAAATATGCAGGAGAAAGTGAAGATGGATTAAACACTCGCTGAGGAGGCCGTTGGGTGACATCGCGCGTCAGGCCAACGCTCGAGTGGAACCCGAAAGGGAAGCGGCGAGTGTGACGTCCAAGAGTGACATGGAGGAGATCGTGTGAAGAGGAGTTGAAACAGTTTGGACTAAGATGGATGCAGGTGAAAAGTACAACAGAAGACAGAAGGAGGTGTAGACGTGTAGTTGAAGCCCTATATTCCACTAGGAACCCAAGGGAACAATAAAAATAATAAACAATCAAACGAAAAGTTGTCCATTGAGATTATCCCATGTCTACAAGATAAACTAGATCCGTATTTGAGGAATAAGCACTCCTACCTCTGCAACTAGCCATTGACTTAAACTGTTATTTTCAATTTTGGTTACTTTCTCCCAATGAGCATCTATATACTACTGACAAATCAGTGTCAGTAGCCCACAAACACCACACAATTACTACAATATTCCCTTTATGATGAAAAGGGGAAAACAGGTTGACTAAGGGCGCATTTGCTATGTTTTCTCAGCCATTTTCGCCTTTACACTCTAAAATTATCCAATATGACAAGTATCTGATGTCACTACGATTAATTATAATTCCCTTGGTTTCCAAGTGGAACATAAGGCTTCAGCAACATATCTGCATTTACCACGTTCTTCGTAGTATTTTTCAGCTGGCTCAATCCACGATTCTTTTGATTGGACACTATTTAGTAACTAGTGTTGTGATGTGTCTAGTCTTATGTTTGGTGCAGACTGAATTCTGTCAGTCACGTTTGCAGTGTGGCCACCATTCTAGACGGCTCACTATCACGGTGCACTGTGAATTGTTGATATTAGACGGTTGTAGGCAATCCCCTACAGGAAATCTTGCCTCACCTAGATTTTTTGCTAGTTGGCACTCACCAGTCAGCAAGGCGTATCTGCAGTCACCTTGAAGGAACTCCCTTCTGAGATTCGAACCCGCATCACCCAGTGCTGAATCCAGAAACGTTACCACTGGGGTTGCTGTTCGGGTTCAAGACTGACCTCCTGTAGGACTTAGTGGTAACGTCTCTAACTGCAGCTCTCACTGCGTGACACGGGTTCGAATCTCACAAGGGACATGAGTTCCTTCAAGATGACTGCAGATACGCCTTGCTGACTGGCGAGTGCCAACTAGCACAAAATCTAGGTCCAAGGCTTTCTGCCAATGGTCAAGATTGCTCATAAAATTCAATTTTCTCCTCACACAATCTCCTCCGTATCACCCTCAAACACACATCGAATTGTCGTTTCCCATTCGAGTTCCACTAGAGGGATTGACGAGTGGTTTCACTAGACATACCTACTCTGTGTTACTAGATGGCTAGAGATAATCAGCAGGAAGTCTAACTTCACCTAGGTTTCGTGCTTGTTGCCATTTACCAGTCAGCAAGGCTTCCTGCCGACCACGTCCTACCAACTAATAACAACAATTCATGGTGCCTTGTGATGGAAAGCCGCCTAACATGGTGATCTTATTGATAGAATTCAGTCCACACCCAATAAAGGAGTAGATACATGACACTAGTTACTGACTAGTGTCCAATCAAAATAAGCAACCTCGACCATTTTATTCACGCCTTCTGTGATGGAGAGTTTATTAGCTTACTGATTACTACTACTTACTGATGTTACCGTCATAATTAAGAGTAGGTTAGTTGGCGAAGAGATCGATTTTCATAACTTTACTTCAAAGTTGTATATTTACTTAGGGGTTCATAATTACAGTGTTATTTGGCGTCACAAAGGTCCGAGGTTATTGTTAGTTAGTAACAGAATGAATCAAAGTGTATGAGAAGTAACAATGTATGAAAGATAGTGTATAATCTTGTGTAATCGAGAGAATTAGTTACTAATTGGTTGTGATGAGTAGTCAATTGTAAGTAACTGATTAGAAAAAAGAAATTTACAAAAACGAGTAACAAAACTTAAAAAAGATTACACAGTTTATTATGCAATAAATCAGGGAAATAAAATTGACACAGACTATGCTTGTAAAAGAGGCTGGGTAAAAAGTTTTTGAAGATGAAGTGTGCGTTTTTCTTAATGAACTGTTAGAGCTTCACCTGGATCAAGAAGATGTAGGCAGAATCCTTTAAAGCGGCTTGGTTTTACTTTATATATATGGCTCTAAATGAAGTCTCTGGTGATGCTGCTTTAGAATTAAGCTATTGACTGTTTTGCACTGTCTTTTCAAAAACCATGCATATAGACAATGTCTTTTTGGTACGGCCTATGTACTTAACTCCACAGAAGCACGTGGACTGATATATGCACACTGAAGTTGTCGACAGTGGGATCTTGTCCTTGAAGTTTTGCTGAACAACAGTATGTGTGGGGAAGGGGTGCGCGCAGAACGCCATTCGAATTGCACTCGTCACATAGCTTCGGAGAACTTGACTGATTGCATTTCTCCGGAATTTTAGATTTACAGCTAGTTGTTTCTTCAGCACATCCATATAATGCAATAGAACACAATTGATAGTAAGGATTTGACAGTTCAATAGTAACGAAGCTCTCGAATAACTGCCGAAAACCAAGTATAACATACTGTCATTCCCCAGACGAAATTTCAGCACGAATACAGAGGGCTAGGTTCGCATTCGCCAGTTTTCGCCGTCTCTGGCGTAGACGCGATGTCCGACTATCGACCAAAGGGCGTGTGTACTGCTCAACAGTCCGCTCCGTCCTCCTTTATGGCTGTGAGACCTGGCCATTGAGAGCAGAAGACATGAAAAGATTAGCTATCTTCGATCATAGGTGTCTGCGTTCTATCTCCCGCGCGAAGTGGTATAATAAGGTGAGCAATATTGAGGTTAGGCGTCGAGTGCTAGGTAAGGCGGGGAAATCAATCGACGAAACGGTGAAATTACTTCGACTGAGATGGTTAGGACATGTGTTACGTATGCCTAGTCATCGCCTTCCTCGACCGATAGGCAATGTTAGCTGATATAGGGTCAGGCTGGAAAAGAGCTAGCGGCGGTCAAACGAAAACATGGCACCAATCAATGAAATCTACAACAGTTAATCTAAGCCACGTAGGAAGATGTAGACTTCCTGGTTGCGGTCCTCGGGACGGTAAAAACCAATGGTTGGAAACAATTGGTGACATGGCTCAAAATCGTTCTCAGTGGCGCAGATGCATCCACTCCTTGTGACTTATGATTTCCAATTAAACTGTTTTGTTCTCCGTTATTACTATTCCTTTGTCTCACACCTCTGTTTACTGTTTCCATTATGCATTTCTTCTACTTCCTTCTCTTGCTTTGCGTGCTACATAGATTGTGGCGACTTGAACTGCCGCACATATGTGCAAAGTTCTATGTCGAAAACCGACCGACCGACCGACCGACCGACTACGGACACTTGGAGACTAATAGAAGAGAGAAAGATGGTGAAACAAAAAATTATCCGGTGCATCGACGAGCAACAAAAACAGGATTTGAATGCAAGCTACAAAAGAGTAAAGAAGAGTGCCAGAGAAGACAAAAGAAAGTATTATGAAACCATGGCAAATGAAGCAGAACAAGCTGCAGGCAAAGGAGATCTCGCAACACACTACCAAACAACTAGGAACCTATCGGGCAAAAGTTTGACACAGATTAAGACAGTGAAGGATGACAATGGAAATTCACTCACCAAAGAAGTGGAGCAAAAGAAACACTGGGCTGAACACTTCAAAAGACTTCTAAATCGACCGCCACCTACAACGCGCTCAACAATACCAACAAAGGAAGTAGAACTACCGATGAACATCAACGAGAACAGAAGTCCCGAAGGCAGTCAAGATGCTAAAAGCTGGAAAAGCAGCAGGACCAGATAGAATCCGAGCAGAAGCAGAATAAACAAAATAATATACCATGCTAATATTGACCTTTCCATACTTTTCTACAGAAATGACTACGCTGAAGGACTACTGTCTAGTCTTCTGGATGGCGGTATAACAAAACGATAAAAAACTGAAATTTTATTCTCATCTGATTAATGAAATTTTCATTTTTAATGCTGCGAAAATTCCCATTCAGACATTTAGAAGACAGAGGAAAAAAAGTTCAAGAGAAGAATACTCTTATCAATAAATTCCTCTCCCTGCTCTAGAACTAGATATATAAGATATTCTAGAATAATCGTCATTAACAAGGTTACTGTTACTGTTCCCTTGGGTTCCAGGTGGAACATAAGGCTTCCAGCAGCACATCTCTCCTTTTTCCTATCTTCTGCAGTTCTCTTTAGTTGGCTCTACGATTACCCATATTCCGTGATCTCTTCCTCACACGATCACCTCCATGTCACCCTCGGACGCTCTACTCGTCAATCCTCATTCGGGTTCCACTCAAGGGTCAATAATGGCGTTTTATAAACAGTGTCAATTTCTGAAGACCAGTGGAATTACAGATAAAGAAAGATGCATTAGTTATAATAAGCACAAATATGTCATACTGGTTATTATGCTCAGTCTTCCAGCTTTGTACCTTTGAAATACAAATGCAATTTTACAAAGTGTTTGGTCCACAGAGCAACAGCAGTCTGCTCTGATAAATGTCTTGATGAAGGGCATAATATTATTAAACAGTTACTGAGTAAGAACAATTACTTAGAGAAATTCATCGACAAGAATATGACTCGAAAGTCAAAGCAAGTCAAAGTACCAACAGTTCCGAAAAAGTCCTTGAAACTTCAGTTCCTCGATGATAACACCAATGAGATAATAACACAACGCTTAAGGAATGCGTTAAAAAAGCATTCAGTGTTTCTGAATTACACTGTTTATTCAAAACCACCTCGTTCTTCGCTTGAGAATTAAAGATAAACTACCTAGTTTTGTCTCTTCTTTGTTTATATATCACTTTGACTGCTGTTGTGGAGCATAGGCTGTACAGTTAGTTCTGTTTATGGTCGATCAGATTTCCGAACAACATCCTGTGTTGTCAAGCAAGGGGCAAACAAAATCCATTCATGCTTCTATTCAATCTCATCTTGTGGATGAATACAGAGCACAAGACTGATGTTAACGAGGTGGCTTACAAAGTCATCTACCATATACTGATTAATCTTAATTCTACGCCAAGACTTCATCTATTACATATTACTATGGCTGTTGAAATCCGCATTAAGAGGCCTAAATTATGTATCTAAAAGAAGTTGGTTCAGGCACTTTCCTTACCTTATTATTATTGTTTCCTTTAATTCCTAGAGGAACATAGGGCTTCAGCCGTGCGTCTCCATTGCGTTCGGTTCTCTGACTCCAAGTCTGTCCACACGCTTTCATCTCCTCTTCACATGACCTCCTCCAAGTCACCCTTGCACTGACCACCAACTCGTCGCTTCCCTTTCGGGTTCCACTCGAGAGCGATGGCTTGTCTAGTGATGTCACTTGATGGTTTGTTTTCTCAGAGTATGGCCAATCCATCTCCATTTCTTCCTACACATTTGTTGCACAGTCGGTTCCTGGTTGGTTCGCTCATTGCTAAAGATCTCTGTTGCTGATCTTTTCCGGCTAGCGATCTGATCTTGAGTGGTATTGAGCGAAGATAGCTGTTAATGAAGGTCTGTAGTTTGTTTGGGGTGCTCTTTATGACGCGCAGTGCAAGTCTCTGATCCGTAAAGTAGCACTGACTTCACATTGGAGTTGAAAATCCGAGTCTTATTTTTGATGCTGAGTACAATTGACCTCCACACAGATTTGAGAGTAGTGAAAGCTTGTCTTGCTTTTCCAATTCTTGCTTTGATATCCTCCTCAGTTCTATCCGCCTGTAGTTGAAAAGATGCTTCCCAGGTAGGTAAAAGAGGTTGTTTCTTTCAGGTTCCTTCCATTTATGCTGATTGTTGTCTGTTGTTGTTGTTGTTGCTGTTGGTAGTGTTGCCCAGGAATCTTCATCACCTCTGTTTTCTCTATGTTCATTTGAAGTTCTATCTTTGATGCTTCTTCTGCCAACTTGTTGCTTTTCACTTGCATGTCTTCCAGTTTGTGGGAAATCAGACATATTTATGTCATCGGCGAAGTCCAGATCCTCCAAGTATTTTGTGTGAGTCCATTTTATGCCTGTTTCCTGATTATCCGCTGTTTGTCGCATTATCCAATCTACTACCTTGGTCATCGAGAATTCAACTATCTTTAATTTGCTGGAGAAATTTCCTCAATTTTATTTGATATTCTATTTACTGTTACATTTTTATGTTTATTATAACTTAAGCGTCTTTCTTGAACTATGATTCCATTGATTTTGCTTAGAAAATCGATAGTATTTAAAAAACACGAATATTGTTAATGGCGGTTATTCTAGAATATTATATATATATATACATATTTATATATATATATATAATTGTAGAGCCAGAAGAGGGAATTATCGCAAACAGTATTCTCTGCTTCAATTTTCCTTATTTTCCTTTAGTTTGAAGCTACGTCTACTGAGGATAATAATCTAATAATGGTGGATAAACCGAATTATATGCTCATCAGTAATTATTAAGTGGCCTTAATTATCTTAACTCCATTCTTTCCAGGAAATGCATGATAATCTCTAATTTTCTGTCTGAGATTTAATACCGTAAATTTCGCTAAAATTCTGTTAATATCTATTGGTGGTGTTTGAATGATATATATATATATATCATGATATGTTTATTCGAATACCTATTAATTAATGGTTGGCTCATAAAATAGGGTTATTTGATGCCTGTCATATTTGAAAGACCGACAGTATGCTAGAATTTCATAGGGAAATTATATTGATTGCTAATTCAGTAGTTATTTCTTCTAAATAAGAAATAAGTACTGGATAGTTTATTGATATTCACTGGAATAAATTCCATATTAGTTTGTTTATGAGATGTATCACACACAGTGAAACATTATTATTTACTGGATGAAGACGTTTCAAACAAAATTTATTGCTGTTCATAATCATATCAATTATAATCACACTAATTCGAAACTTGAGATTGATAGATTTCTTTGTCCTCTCCTATTTGTCGTCGTTGTGGTAGTAGAATTTTTTCAGATGTCCGGGTGGATAGGTGTTGAATCATTCCTATTACACGTACTTGCAGTTGATTCGATAAGCAAAGCTTCTGTTATCAATCTCTCCCTCCACCCAGCTGTTACATTAGATTTTAAAAATGTCATCTTATCTCATCCATCCTATTGTATGGTTGTGTGAGCGTAATTGCATATAGTGAGTGCTATAGCTGAACTATTCTCTAGATTTCTTATCTTATTCGGGTCAACTAATCTAGAATTCGCTAGGTTTTTATGTTCGGCTAGTTTGACTGACCCCGTTCTACTACTTTGACTTATGTATTTGACCTGACAATCATTGCAAGCAGGGCATTAGATAAACTGAATTTAAAACAATTAGTCCCTTTAATAAATTTGGATAGCGTTATTAGAAGACGGAGATTTTCTGAAAAATGTGATGTATTTGCGCTATACATTTCGAACAACCTGATCACACATTTACTTATCAAGTCGATACATATTTATTTTATTCTTCCTTCACGTTCCCAGGGGAACATAGGGCTTCAAGCTAGAGGCTAAGAGTTTCTGTAGCACTGTTTATTTTTATAGGATGGGATTGTTAGCCTCATGCCCAACGTTTCCTCTTCGCCAGCTTTACTTCTGGCTGAGTGAGGTACAGGAGTGCGCCGGCCGGGGATCGAACTCCGGACCATGTGCGTGGTGGGCGAGCGTCGTAACCGCTATGCCACAGACGCACAAGTCAATATATATGAAAAAGTTAAATTAAACAAAGTGACAAAAAAAGGATTTAAGAATGATTAAAACAACTTTTGGTAATCCAATGTCGACTTGACAAGTACATGTGTGATCAGAGTGTTCGAAATGTATCGCGCAAATACATCACATTTTTCAGAAAATCTCCGCCTTCTAATAACGCTATCCAAATAAACTGAATTGTCTTGTTTAATTGGCTCTTCCACAGGATCCTTTAACCGACAATCCTTGCTTCTAATTGAGTTTGTGGGTTTGAATGCCACTTTTATTCCTGCTTTGTTAAGAATTCTCTGTAAGATTTCCGAGGTTCCTTCTTTGTATGGAAGTACTACTGAGGATTTAGATTCCTTTTTGTTGGTGTTGTCATTATCCTGTGCATGTTTGACATGCATGTCATCATTAATATTATTATTATTATCACTATCACTATCACTACTATCATTATTTATTTTATTTTTACAATTCCCTACATACTTTCTGGCTAATTTATGAAGGTAATTATTAAATTTCAAGGCTTCTCTTATATGTCTCACTGCCTGACTTAGATTTCCCTTGGTACTACTTAGTTTTTGTGCTCTTTTACTTAAACATTTCACCAATCCTATTTTCACTGACATAGGATGGGATACGATGACAGTTTTAAAATGTAATGTAACAGCTGGGTGGAGGGAGAGATTGATAACAGAAGCTTTGCTTATCGAATCAACTGCAAGTACGTGCAATAGGAATGATTCAACACCTGTCCGGCCGGACATCTGGAAAATTCTACTACCACAACGACGACAAATAGGAGAGAGCAAAGAAAACTATAAAACTCAAGTTTCGAAGTAGTGTGATTGTAATTGATGATATGATTATAAACAACAATAAATTTTGTTCAAAACTGTGTCATCCAGTAAATAATAATGTTTCACTGTGTGTGATACATCTGATAAACAAACTAATATGGAATTACTTACTACCACAGTGATCAAGTTTTACACTTATATCACTGGAATAAAGCAAGAACAACAGTTTATACAGGATAAGACGTTGCCATCATTCATTTCGTTGGCTTCCCATAGGCTCAGCTGCATACAGCCTAGAAAAAGCAATTACGTTTATGTACGTACGGAACAGTTTTAACAACGTGGAAATGTTACACGATGCCAGTTTGCAGGAAATGTTTGTTCCTTTGATATGTAGGATATTTGGTGCATGTTCAACAGGGTTCACCTTCAATTTTCTGAACATGTACCAAGAGGAACAAACACTTACACTATTACCATTGTCAGATATTTCATCAATGCATGCTGTGAAGTGGACATCGCGAATGCCTTAAAATGACGAGTAGAAAAAATAGTTCTGTTGTCTTCAAGGTTACCGGACCGATCACTATCAAACGCCTGAAACCCGACTTATGTATTCAGCAAGTGGCGGTTATCAGTCTTTCTTTGTTCTGATAACTGGGTGTCTTCATTCTCTCTCTTACATTAGATCACTTGATTGTTACTCAATTTATTAGTTACTCATTATCTTATCCACCTTTTATCTTTATTGTGTAACTCTTTTGACATTGTATCTAAGCATTTATTTTTGTTCAAACTTAAACTTCTTGGATTTAGACTATATAAGTGTAATTATCTGAGCACTGTTCACAAAGTTTGGAGTCTTCTATCACTAACTGATATCAAGAAGCACTTGCAAGTATTATAAAATTGTTCTGTACGTAAACGGAGTGATTTCTTTAGTCTGTACGTATCTGATGAGAAGGCAATGAAATAACTGACGGTACCATCTTATTCTGCTCAAATTGCTGTTCTTGCTTTATTCGAATTCATAAAAGGGAATAAATGTATGAAATTGTTGAAATTGACTTTGAATCTTTTCAGCCTAGAGCAACAAATAATCAATTCATGTACTATTCAGCCTCAATAATTTATTTCGCCTACTGCGTACTGATCTTATCTTTTTGATTTGAAAATAGCGAAATTATTTATTGAGACATCTATAAGCAAACAAAATAATTGAGCAGAGAATATTCTTTTCGATAATTTCCTCTTCCCCCTCTACAATTATATATACATGGAATATTCTAGAATAGTGCTCAATAATAATGTTAGTATTTTTTTAAATATTACCGATTTGTTAAGCAAGATCACAATGGAATCACAGTTCACCAAAGATGCATAAATTATAACAATAATACAAATATAATAGCAAATAGAATATCAAATAAAATTGAGGTAATTTCTACAAAAAACTGAGAATCATTCAAACCTGGATGGCCAAGGTAAGGACAATGTTTGGACAAGCTTCTTTTGGACACATAAGTTAGGCTTCTTAATGTGGATACCGACAGCCATCCTCAGCAATATTTAGTAGACGAACTCTTAAGGCGAAAGTGAGATTTAATGGTGTGCGGACCATATTTTCAGCACAAGGCTTCATATGAACATAGGGAATAATAAAAAGACAGTTGCAGTGAAGAAAATTTTCTTTTCGACGAAATCATAAACCAGGCTGTACATTCATGTATTTATAATAAATGGGTAGGAAAGTTCCAGAATAATTTCTGGTCAAGGGTCAGATTAACAGAATTACGATTAGGAAATAAAATGCCATAACAAACAGGGGGACAGATAAAGCTCAGACAAAGTAGCATCATAATTACTGAGAAGATTGACATGTATTGTGCAATTAGGGGTTAAAAATGTAGAAATAACAACAAGAGACAGGATGTTTAGATTAAAAAATCTAGTGGAATCAAAACTAATGTGACGAATAATTGTTCATACAATTAGGGATTAAACATGTAGAAATAATAAAATAACATGAAGAAGTGAAGAGGTGAAGAAATACTACTCAGAAACTGGTGATTATAATCCTCCGAATCAAGATGTCATTGATCGATTCAAACGCCTACTTTGGGGTGCGTTTATTCATGCACGAACTGGTCGTGCTAAACATTTGTATAGTTGAGTCTCTTTTTTTAATGTGTATAAGCTCTTACTGCTTCAGAAACTGATAAATATGTTTAGGAATGTAAGACACTAGGTTACAACTTGCTGTCAGAAGTAGTAAGGTGCTTAATGGAAAACCTAATAATCATAGGATTAGTTAGTTTCGTGGGATTTTTATTCATTGGAAACCAGAAGACGCTTAACAGCTGTTTCGTCAGAGTATGAAACTGTATGGCAGTTCTTACGCACGGTCCACTGACAGCTGGAACCTAACTAACCGGTGCCAGGATAGAGCTTTGCACAGAAATGCGGCAGTTCGAGTTATCACACTCCATGTGCCACACAAAGGAAGACAAAAAAGAGGAGAGAAGAAGTTCAAAAGACCGATAAAAATCATGTGTTCCACTTTTATTAGCTATATCTCACAGCCACAAAGGAGGACGGAGCGAACTTCTGCTCAGTACTCGTGTCCTTTGATCGATAGCCCTCTGGATAACACGTCTACGCCACAGATGGCGTAAATTAGTGAATGCCAGACGAACTATTTGTATCTGTACTGATATTTTTTCAGCAGTTAGTCCGTTGGGGCTGATGCAACTTCCTGAATAAGTGAAGTGGTCAATACGCTGTACCACTTCATTCCTTTTGCGAATGGCATGCCAAAGATTCGAAGGTTTCCACTCAAAATGTTAAATAAACCGTATTTTGTCAGCGTCTTCACCTAGGAGAGAGGACTGTATCATCTGCATATTCTAAGTCAACGAGGTTTTTCCCTGTTAAAAAGTCAATCCCTGAGTCTCTGAAGTCAGTTAGGGTTTATTCCATTAACACATCTATGATGAAATCAAACAAAAATGTAGGAAATAAGCATGCCTGGTGGATGCCACTGTTTGTCATCTCTTTAGAAGACAATTCTTCATAAGCTCTTACACGGTTGCATGAGTTAGAGTGGAGTGTTTTGATTATTGCAATCTACTTTCTCGGTACTTCGTTCATAGCCAGACATTGTAACAGCACCACTCAGTCGATAGAGTTGGATTTCGCCTTCAGGTCAAGAAATGTCTCAGTTGTTGGACTCCGGTAAGTATGACTGACTGACTGACTACTTTCAATGTAGAACTTTGCACCGATGTGCTGCAACAGTCCGGGTTGCCACACTCCCTCCATGTAGCACACAAACCAAGAGAGGAGAGTAAAGAGAGATTTAAGAGATCGATAGAGAAATAATAAACAGAAATTTGAGGCAAAAGAATAGTAATGTGAAAGATGACCAGGATTTTATTGGATATTAAAAATCACAAACAGTGAATGCATCTGTGCCAACCACTGAGAACGATTTCGAGTCATATCACCAATTGTCTCCAGCCTTCATTGGTTCGTGTTATCCCGAGGACCCCAACCAATCAGTCAGGAAGTCTACACCTCCCTATGTGGCTGGTTGGCTTAAACTAACTGTTGTTGTGCATTCCACTGACTGATGAAGTCATCTTTTTCGTTTGACCATCATTAGCTCTTTTCCAACCTGTTCCTATGTCAGTCATCTAACAGTGCCCGTCGAGGATGGTGATGGCTAGGCATACGTAACACATGTCGCAACCATGTCAGTCGGTGTAACTTCACATCCTCATCGATAGGTTTTCCCTCCTTACCTACCACTCGACGCCTAACCTCAATGTTGCTCACCCTATTATACCACTTCACACGGGAGATATAACACAGACAGGCACCTATGATCAAAGACAGCTAGCCAGGCTTATCATGTCCTTCACTTTCAATGGCCATATCTCACTGACAACCATAAAGGTGGACTGCGCGAACAGCTGAGCAGTACAGTAAGTATGTTTCAGAAACTGTCGTAAGATAAAGATATGATCAATACATACTCTATTCCTGGTGTAAAGCCTGCCTGGTTTTCCTAGGTTTATTTTTCCCGAGCACCACTTCATCTGCACATGATTATTAAACCTAGATACCATATTAGTCAAGTATTATCGCCTTGTGATTATTACAGGAGTAGTTGAAAAGCTTGTTAAATTATAGTCTTCAAAAATTCTGTAAACATTTCTAGATAAAAAAAATATTTACTAGTGTAGTACACCTTACTTAGTCTACACCATATTCTACTACACCACTGAAAATGAATTGTGTTTAGGATTGTTTTGCAATCAAAAAACTACTTTTGTTTATTCTATGATTTGAGAGGTACGGTGTGGTAAATTACATTGTCGAACTGTCATATAGACTTCTTCTACATGGTCAGTATTCACTGTACCTCTATACTGGTTTCCTATCATATGTCTCTCTCACTATTCATTAGATTTAGAGAGTGTGCAACAAGTTCTCTGATGTACCTTATTTATTCTCTATATAAATTCATTCTACATTTTTCCAGGCGATGTGAAGCTGAAAGAGCTCGACGCTCTGAACACGTCTTGACTAATCGTGCAACATCCTTTCTGTTAGATAATATGCTTAATGAACAATGGCGTAAACCGAAATATTATCCGAATGATATATACGAACCGTATCATAAAAGAACTGGAGTACCATGGGATTATGCACTGAAAAAGCCAAAATTCTTTCCTTAATTGTTTTTTTTTTGTGTCAGAAAGAAAAAGAATGTTTTGTTTGATTAAACTTGCCTTGTAGAAAATACACAGAATTGATTCACACTTTTGTCTTTCTTTGGTTGTTGTTGTTGTTGCTGACAATCCATCCATCCATAAGGAGAAAGTTCGCGTGGATGTAAAATTATTCAGTAATTATCGTTCTACTTATTACAAGTTAGTAGTAAGTAGTAATTTCTTACTGTTAAACTAAGTGATCGGTTGGTATTAGATGGTTGGAGGCAATCGGCCACAGGAAGCCTTGCTTGACCTGGCTTTCGTGCTAGTTGACACTCACCAGTCAGCAAGGCGTATCTGCAGTCACCTTGAAGGAACTGATGTCCCTTCTGAGATTCGATACTGCGTCACTCAGCGCAGTGCTGCAGTCGGAGGCGTTACCAGTGAGCTATTCGGCCTCGCGATTGACCTCCTGTAGTAGTTGTTACACTTCAAAATGTTTTAATTAAAGACGATAGGTGTAAGAAGCAAAATATCTGTTCTCTATTCCTACAACGAGTAAGACAAGACTACCTGACTATTATCACCAGTGATGTTGCTAATTTCAGTGGATTGGATTATGCTGACGTCCGTGTTTTGGAGCGATAAGACAGGAATACACTCCACTGACCGATAAGAAGACTAGCATTATTAATAATGCTAGTCGAATATATGGTACTATTAGAATACATAAGCCAGGTTACCCTATACGACCGATAGTAGACCTAAGGAATACCCGTACATATGAATTATCAAAATATTTAGCTCTAATATTATGCCCCATTAGAAATCGTTCAAACTCTAGTCTAATTAGTTCATATGAGATGAAAAATAAACTAAATAATATTCAACTAGAGAATGATGAAACAATGGTTAGTTTTGATATAACTAGTCTTCATACTAACATAGCAATCAGTATGGCCTTGGAAGCAGTTAAAAAATATCTAACTGCAGATCCTGAACTCACTCACAGGACAAAGCTGCCCATTAAAGAAATTATTTTAGGAATTCAGTCATTCTGTCTCACATCTATCTTCAAATTCCAAGGCTAAATATATAGACAAACAGAAGGTGTAGCAATGGCGTCAACAATATCCCCTATAGTAGCAGATACATTTATGGACAGTTGGTGGATATGTGTGGATGACACTTTCACAGTGTTAAAAACAGAACATATCTCTAGCTTCTTGATACATATAAACTCACTAGTGGAGAAAATAAAATTCACATTTGAATCGGAAAATGAACAAGGAGAATTAGATGTGTTAAATTGTAAAATAAAACGAATAGAAGGAGCTAAACTGCACATTAGTGCTCATAAAAAGCCAACGCATTCTAATACATATTTAGACTTTAATTCGTCTCATCCGTTGTCTGTAAGACAGGCTTAGTTAAATGTCTAACAAACCGAGCCATAGCACTAAGTAGCACAAAAAACACCTAAATGATGAAATAAAACAGATAGAAGAAGCGTTGGTATCAAATAACTATCCTATAAAGTTCATTAGGAAGATCAAAAAAGGCCAAAAGCGAAATAAAAATAATGAGGAAACTGATAATGATAACATAAATAAGAGTGAATATAAAGCATCTACTATTATACCATATAAGGAGGGGCATCTGGGACCTTACGTAGGATTCTCAGTTAAGCAGGAATTAGGATGACATTCAAACCTACAAACTCACTGAGGGACAAGCTCTGTAGGCTAAAAGACCCGGTGGACCCAATTACACAAAATAATATAATTTACAAAATACCCTGCAATGACTGTGAGTTAAGTCAACTATATAGGTCAAACTAGTAGATCGGGGGTAATCAGATTGTCGGAACATAAGAATTTAGCTAAGGTAAGATTGGTTGACCCCGAGAAGATAAGTAATTTAGAAAAAAGCTCGGCGATAGCTCTGCATGCATCAACACACAATAGGGTGGGAGAGGGTTAAAATTCTAAAAAGTAATATAAGTAGGTGGAAAGAGAGATTGATTACTGAATCCTCGTTTATCTAATAATTTACACCCAACACATGCAACAGGAATGACTCAATGCAAATACCAGAAATATGGAAGATATTATTACCACCAGTCAGTCAAATCAGAGCAGGATAATAAATAATCTCAAAATTCTGTTTCAGTTAAGCACATCACAACATTCTAACAAGTTACTTACTATGACTATAAAAGCACTCGTCTTATTTCCCATCTGAATGTATTTGGTTGATAACACTCATATTATTATTTCTGAATGTACATTATCTCATATTGACTTTTTATTCAAATGTTTAATCATCAATTTCACTCATGAATATAAATGAAGTAAAAATTTGTGTGAGTAACTTGGTATGATTATGAGCAGCAATAATTTGTTCTCGAAACGTGGTCATCAGTAAATATTACTGTATAACACTGTGGGATTTTATCAAAATAAGATCTTATCCATAGTGGATTTTGAGCTTAAACAGTTACAGTGACAAATGAATAGCAAGGATCAAGTCAACATCAAATATCAGGACAATGATATACAGTCTAGGAGAATAAGGCGATACCAATTACAACGCTAATTAAAACATCCAAATAAGTATGAATATTGTGATCAGATCGTTGAAGAGGGACTGTCCAAACAATTATTATTTTATAGCGGATACAGTATAAGGTTAAATAACTATTAAATAACTTTGGTTCAGACATGATAGTGAAATCTGAAACAATAATTTTAAGCTTGTTTTCTTATCCTGATTATTATTAAGCATGATGGGCAGTTTAGTAAAACAGATTGCTACTTAATAATTAATCAATCAAATAGAAAATAGGTTTCTTCCTGTTTACAAATTTCTATGGAAAACCTTTGGACAATAATTTGTACAACTTTCCTATCTAGTACATTATTTTATTTCATTTTTAGGAATATTGATAACAAAGCTGGTGAGTAGAGACCCAATGTATACAAGAATAGATTACAATCACCTCCTATTTGTTTATGTTATTTTGTATGTCCAACTGATTGATTTTTATTGCACTGAGATGCTCGATTTCTGTTGATATATAAGCTCCTAGTACAGACGCTTCGAAGATTACTGCTGACTTGATGTGATTTCAGTTGATGCTGACTAATGATGGAACCCAGTAGGTGCATTTCGTCATGCATGAGATTCTTCACCTGGATGTACACCATCGCTCACCGAGAATTCAAGCACATCTGACGGATGAGTTCCAAACAGGACGAAATGCACATCCTGGATGTCACTCCTAGCCAACATCAAGAATCGATAATCATACCTACTTATTTTGTTTTGTCTAGTAATTTAAGTAAGTTTTATTTATTTTTATTTTTATTTTTATTATTAGCTTTCATGTTTAGGCCAGGTTTTAGCGTGATGTTTACTATGCTAGGGCTTTAGGGACCATACGGTCTAAGTTTGTTTAGGGATGCTTTGGCATAGAAAACCTATATATCAATCGGTAGCTCTCGACTAGATCTATCTTTAGACAGTGGTTTCGACCCTTGTAGCTCCTCCTCAGCCCTCCCCAGGATCTTTGATATCTGGGCTTCCGCCCTCTGGAGTTATGCTGCCAAAATTTTTTTTTCTAGGGAGGCTAGGACTTAGGTGAAGTTATATATCAATGGATAGCTCTCATAGCGATCTATCCTTTGACATTGGTTTCGAACTTTGTAACTTCTCCTCAGCCGAATAAGGACTTGTCTTGTCTAGGCTAGTGCCCTTAGGGGACATGCTGCCGAAATTTTATTAGGGAGGCTAGGACCTAGGGAAGCTATATATCAATGGATAGTTCTCGACGAGATCTACCCATTGGTACCGGTTTCGCACCTTATAGCTTCTCCTCAGCCGAATAGGGAATTTTTCAAAGGCTATAGGGGAAACCTGTTTCTAGGCTCAGAGTTCATGCCGCTGGCTGTTCTTTTGACACTTTTAGCTCCGTGACCTCAGGTTGTTTGCCGTTGTGTATGTAGCTAGGGGGCATTACCAACCATAGGGCAGTAGGGGGGCAGAGACTGCTAGGAAGGAAAATTCGATTATTTTTCTTAGGAATAGCTTTTACCCTCTGATTTATATACCATTGGATTTCTCTCAACAAGACAAATCGATTGGTACATGTCTTGTCCCTGTAGGCTTTACTGTTGCGAAATTATGGAATTTTTGATGTTCTGCTGGTTTTCTCCATTTTTTTGCTTGATCCCGAGGCTGACCGGCAGCTTAACCGGACTTCTACTGGTATGACTGTGGCGACGGTATCAGTAGAAGATAACTTGGGTCGTCACACCGCTCCTTGAGTAGCTCCGTTGACAGTAGCAGCGGACGCCAACGAAATTTTTCAAACCTCACAACCTACTGATACATTGGCGACGGTATCAGTGGGGGCTGGACTTAGTCGCCATCATTCATCAATCCAAACCCATGAACCCAACAAATCCAAGAAATATCATGCCGGATCGGCCGTGGCCCGGATTAACAACGACCGCGCTTTCTGCTGCCGTGTCACAGGGCAGAAGTGATAAGTACACTACTGAGACACACCAGGCCGCGTGTGACCGGCCTCAAGCAGATGTCCCCTGGGCTCTGCGGTCACGCAACACTAACCTTTCTTCCATTTCAGGTACCCGAAGACGAAACTCAGGCGTGAGGCCAGCAACCCCACCCTGTAAACAAACCTGCTACAGAAACTTCACCATGAGCAATCTCCTTGCGACAAAAGAAAAAGTCTGTGTGGGGACATGGAATGTCCGCACTATGTACGAGACTGGCAAAGCTTCCCAGATCGCCAGCGAGATGAAAAGATACAGAATCCAAGTGCTGGGAATATGTGAAAGCAGATGGAATGGAAGTGGACTCACCAAATTATCAACGGGAGAGTCAGTGATCTACTCCGGTCACCCAGAAGATAACCACACGCACACCGAGGGCGTGGCTATCATGATGTCACCAACGGCAACGAAAGCCCTGATGCAATGGGAAGCGATCTCGTCCAGGATAATGACCGCCAGATTCAACTCCAAAGGAAGAAAAGCGTCAATAATCCAATGTTATGCACCCACCAACAACGCAGACCTCGAAACGAAAGAAGAATTTTACAGACAACTACAGGCAGCAATAGACAATACTCCAGCTGGCGACATTAAAATACTAATGGGAGATATGAACGCCAAACTGGGACCAGACAATACAGGAAGAGAACTCATCATGGGTAGAGGAGCTCTTGGAGAAATGAGTGAAAACGGAGAACTCTTCGCCGACTTCTGCGCCTTCAACGAACTAGTGATTGGTGGCAGTGTTTACAAGCACAGAGATATCCACAAGGCTACATGGGTGTCACCAGACGGGCGAACCAAAAACCAAATTGACTTTATCACAATATCGAGGAAGTGGAGACGCAGCCTGCTGGACACAAGAGCAAGAAGAGGAGCAGACGTTGGCTCAGACCACTACCTCGTACAAGGGACAATCCAAATCAAATTAAAAGCTTTCAGGGAAACAGGAGCTGCAGATAGACCACAAGCCAAGTTCAACACTCAAAAGCTGAAGGACCAGGCTACAAAGGACATCTTCATTGCAAACATAAGGGAAAAAGCCGAGACACAAATCAACACCAACGAAAAGGTCAGCGTCGAAAAGCACTGGAACAAATTGAAAACGGTGTGGAGTCAAACCTGCATGGAAGTCCGAGCAGAAAAAAGAGACAGGACAAACAGTGGCTCTCTACGGACACTTGGAAACTAATAGAAGAGAGAAGGGTGGCGAAACAAAAGATTATCCAGTGCACCGACGAGCAACAGAAACAGGAGTTGAATGCAAGCTACAATGCACGAAATCCGAAGTCCTGAATGCCATCAAGATGCTAAAAGCTGGGAAAGCGCCAGGACCAGATGGAATCCCAGCAGAAGCTTTGAAAATAGACCCAGAGACAACAGCGGACTTGATGACGCCACTACTAGAGAAGGTGTGGAAAGAGGGCAAAGTACCCGAGGATTGGAAGAACGGATACTTATTCAAACTGCCAAAGAAAGGAGATTTGAGTCAATGTAAAAACTGGCGTGGAATTATGCTTCTGTCCATTCCAAGCAAGATACTATGTCGCATCATCCTGGAGAGAATTAAACAAGCCCTAGATGAAAAACTTCGTCCGGAACAGGCCGGATTCAGGAGGAACAAGTCATGCATTGACCAAATCGCCACCCTACGGATTATCATTGAACAAAGTTTGGAATGGCAGTCACCTCTCTATCTCAACTTCATCGATTTTGAGAAAGCCTTCGACAGCGTCGATCGAGAGGTGATTTGGAAACTACTTCGCTACTACGGGGTGCCGCCGACAATTATACATCTCATCCAACAGCTGTATGACAACGCTGCATGCCAAGTAATCCACAACGGGAGGCTCACGGAATCCTTCGAAGTGAGGACGGGAGTGAGACAAGGCTGTCTACTGTGACCAATGATCTTCCTGATTGCAGTTGATTGGATAATGCGGCAGACAACGGCAACCAACGAGGGAACAGGCATAAAATGGACCGACACAAAAGCCTTGGAGGATTTGGATTTCGCCGATGATATATGTCTGATTTCCCACAAACTGGAAGATATGCAAGTGAAAAGCAACAAATTGGCAGAAGAAGCATCAAAGATAGGACTTCAAGTGAACATAGACAAAACAGAGGTAATGAAGATTCCTGGCCAACATCAACAGCAACAACCGACAACAATCAGCATAAATGGGAGGAACCTGAAGGAAACAACTTCTTTCACCTACCTGGGAAACATCGTCTCAACTACAGGAGGAACTGACGAGGATATCAAAGCCAGAATCGGAAAAGCAAGACAAGTTTTCATTTCTCTCAAGTCTATGTGGAGGTCAACAGCATTCAGCGTCAAAAATAAGATCCGTATTTTCAACTCCAATGTGAAGTCAGTACTACTATACGGATCAGAGACTTGGCGTGTCACAAAGAGCACCTCAAACAAGCTACAGACCTTCATTAACAAATGCCTTCGCTCAATACTCAAGATCAAATGGCCGGAGAGGATCAGCAACAAAGATCTCTGGGAGCGAACCAACCAGGAACCGATCGTGAAACAAATAGGCAGGAAGAAATGGAGATGGATTGGACACACTCTGAGGAAACCAGCAAGTGACATCACTAGACAAGCCATTGCTCGAGTGGAACCCGAAAGGGAAGCGACGAGTTGGCCGTCCAAGGGTGACCTGGAGGAGATCATGTGAAGAGGAATTGAAAGCGTGTGGGCAGACTTGGAGCCAGGTGAAAACTACAGCAGAGAACCGAACGCAATGGAGACGCATGGCTGAAGCCCTATGTTCCTCTAGGAATTAAAGGAAATAATAATAATAATTTAAACGAATAACTTCGGGATAGAATGAGATATTTGTGAGTGGAAATGATAACTTTGAATCGAAAGTGTTCCCTGAATAAGTTGGTATTGCTTGGGATAAAGCTTTCAGCCAGATCATAACTGAAATAATGACTAGAATAACAAGAGAAGTAAAATTATGTAGCCATGAAAACTGAAGTAATTTTTTTTCTTTACCGATGGTAAACTTGTCCCCTTCTGTTCAGTTCCCTTCACATATCATTTCTGGTCGATTTCAATTCACACTCAACCTTACCGCTTTATTGGTCTTACTAATGGCTAAGTGAGGTTAAGGAGTGTTTAGGCTAGAAATCGAACGTTTTCAAATACTGTCTGGGTACTGGATTGATAGGACATACTCGCATTTGCAGTTGCGGTGCTTCAATGAACTTGCAACTGTATTTATAAGTTATTGATCTATTTATACTTAGATGTACCGTGTGTGGGAAGCGAATGTGTGTTAGTAGTGGTAAGTGACACACTCAGTTAACTGTTTTCTAGGAACTTTCTTTCACGAATATTCTGTTACTTTGCCATTACTGGATACTGAAATCCGGAGACGGAAAATACCTTGACATCAACTGTGCAGTGCTTTCATTTTTGCCGAGATTTAGCCTATCGGAAATTGAATAATGTTACACAATTGTTGAAAGGAGTTAGTGTTATCGTTCACATCAACGAAACAGTGCTGATAAAGAAGAAATACAATCGTCGTTGTGCTAGAGCTAACAATGTTTGGGTATTGTGAATTTATGACACCAGAATTTAGAAGGGAAAATGGAAGTTATTCCAGACCGAAGTGCAGACACTCTTCTGCCTATTATTAAAAGGCTCATTAGGCCTGTCACCACAATCCACACCGATGAATCGGCTGGATATAACCGCTTATCGGATTTGAGATATATTCACAATCGAGTTAACCATTCGAATGATTTCGTTGATCCCACGACAGGCATTCATACTAATTCAACTGAGGGTTTCTAAAGGAGATTAGAAATAGGATAAGAGCAATAGATGGCTCTTAAAACCAAGTTATTTAAAGTCACCTGGATGAATATATATAGAAAAATTGGTTTAATTTAAAAACTGACGCTCCCCAATATAACTAGGACGTATTTTTAAACCATATAAAAAAAATACCCTGTTTAATATGTTTTCATGCATTTTCTTGTAAATACACGTCATTTTCTGTGTAAAAATTTCTCATTTTTATCATTGGTTGGCTCAAGGTCACTCGTGCGTCCGCATCTCTTGGGACGCTATTGTTGAACTTTGCCCGTTAGCATTCTACCAGTAGAGAACCAGTATACACAAAAAGCCGGTAACCCTCAGTATTCCAAACCGATCACTCATGCAAGTACTAACCAGGCCCAATGTTGCTCAGCTTCTGTGATCAGACAAGAACCGGTGTTTTCAACCTGGTATGCTCGCAGACGAACTACCTGTGACTGCCAGGATCAAATTAGATTATTTGATTATTAGAAGATCATAGTGACAATCCTTGCTAGTAAAATGAATAATCAATAATGTAAAAGACCTCATCGAAGTAATTATCTTTATCAAAATTTTGAGAGGAATTTCTAAGTCTACTTGCAGAGACGTAAATAAGTATGTCAGCAAAAACACTGAGAAAGAAATCATACACAAATTTGTAGTGATGCTAAACAAACGAATGTAACAATGAAACTCGTTCTCAGGAGGTAACAATCCAGGTGAAATGAAGAAAGATGAGGATAAAGATGAGAAGTAGAAAATCTCCATTGGGACATTTAGGAAATTAAAACAAGGGATTTATTGAAGACTCTCTTTCAATGAATTTACAATCATATATGTATATATATATATATATATATATATATATATATATATATGTTCATAAGTTGAGTCAGTGGCACAGCCGTAGAATGCTCGCCATCTATGCACATGGTCCGAGGTTCGACCCCCGGCCACAGATGCACTCCTTTATCTCTCTAAGACAGTAATATGACTGGCAAAGAGAAAATGTTGGGCATGAGGCCAGCAACCCTATCCCGTAAAAATAAAAACATTACTGCTACGGAAATTCAGGCTTCTAGCTTGAAACCCTATGTTTCATTGAGAACGTAAAGGAATAAAAGAAAGTGCATAGATTACAGGGTTTCATCATGAGGTGACATCAGTTAGAGAACCATTGGAAAACTACGACGGAGTACTGGACAGCTCTTTCGTCCCATTTTGGGACTCTTCGGAAGTACTCACACACCTGTGGGGTTCGAGCGAGCTCGTAGACCATTAAGCCACTGGGACCCAATCCATTGGCCCATGAAATCTAATGGTTTACGAGCTCTCCTTGTAACCAGAAGGTCCTGGGTTTGGAAACTAGGTGAGTGCGTACTGATGAAGAGTCCCAAACTAGGACGAAACAGCTGTCCAGTACTCCCAGGTTTTCCAATGGTTCTCTAACCAATGTCAGATCATGATGAAATCCTGTAACCAATCAGATCCCTACAAACCAACACTTGACGGTGTATAGATGTTGGAAAGGGGTGAAAAACTATAGGACTGGTAGACAAATGTAAACGATACATAACATAATGTGAAATTTGGTAACATAGAATTTAACATGATCAATAAATAAATTTCTTATATACAGTGACAAGTGAGACAAGTGGAATAATACCGGAAGTAGCTCAAAATGACAATGATAACAGTAACAATCGACGCAATAAGCGAAGGATATAACAAGTGAATAAAGAAAGAGAAGAGTATGAATAGGGATTACCATACTTTGGTATAGACGGATTAAGATCATGCGAGTTGGTGAGGTTATACAGGATTTTTCTGCATACAGAGATCCAGCTTCTCTATTTCGATCGCCAAAGCTACAGCAATACAGATGAGTCGGATACATGATGATCTGAGTAAGTTGTTTTTCACCTTGTAGATAACTTTAAAGGGAAAGACTTTAAAAGTAAGGTGACCAGTATCGACCAGATGTTCAATTATTGCATTTCTTATAGTCCCAAATCATTACGTATCTGACTCATCTGTATTGCTGAAGCTTTGGACATCGAAAGGGAAAAGCCAAATCAGTGTACACAGAAAAAGCTTGTACAAGCCCTCCAACTTTCATGATCTTAATCCGCCTGTGCCAAAGCATGATAATCTCCATACATACTTTGGCTCTACTTATTTTTCGTTTTCCTTATTCAGTTTGTATATCCTTCCCTCATTATGTCGATTGTTATTATTGTTGAGGTGATTTTGAGTTTTTGATATGTTATAATTATTAAATAGTACTGAAGATTTTATCTCAAATAAGCGTCTTTTCACCACAGTTGGGACATTTTTGTACTGTGTTTAACACAAGGGAGTTTTGTTTAGCTATACAGAAGAACGCAAAGATTGGTTCACCGCTTACAGACCAAAACACGTTAGTTTTCGTCACTGCAACAAGTGAAAAGTGGATTTCTAGTGTCATGTTAATAATTATTTAACGCTGTATGAATAAGCAGAGAAAACTAAAAGAAATTCACACTAACTGCCAACCGAATAGTAATTTACACAGTCATTGATGTATCCCGTGCATACAAAGTTCTCAGTCCGTTCAACCAGTCAGGTAATGTAGAGTATTTTATTTTAGGATATTAAAGACAAATCAACACGAAGATACACACATTCTGAAGTATTCATAAAAAGTATAACATTTTTTTAAACATTCCATTTGGGAACTTGAAATCTTTCTTTTCCTTATCATTTCTACTTAAAAAAATATAAGTAGTATATGGCTGCATGAAGAAAATCTTTGATGTTTGATTTACAATTCAGATATCTTTGGTATCAAACAGAACTTATAAGAACATTAAGATTCAGGCAACAAAAAAGATACACCTACAGTAGTTTTCTTTGATTCTCAAAAGTTTTGAGTAGAATATTCACAAATAATTATCCCAAATATTGGTTTGTAGGTATTCAGTTCGATTGGTTGGAGGATTTCATCATGAGCTGACATCGGTTAAAGAACCATTGGAAAACAACCACAGAGTACTGGGCAGCTGTTTCATCAGCCTAGTTTCGGACTCTTCAGCTCATGATGAAATCCTGTAACCAATCAATCAAATCCCTACAAACCAGTACTTGAATATAAATGAGATGATCACCAGCGGCGACTGGCCCTATTCAGGTAGGTAGTTAGTTACCTGGGGTTCTCGTGGGAAGTCGTAACCAGTAGGCCGCAGAAGGGTCGGTGTGGGGACAGATACTCTCCGAACATATTGGCTAATGGTCGCGCTATGTCGTGAATTGGCAGAAGTTGGAATTCACAGGCTGGACATGGGATCCAGTCCCACTGGCTTAGTGGTCTATGACCCCGCTTGCCTTGTAACCAGAAGGTCCTGGGTTCGAACCCTGGTAGTGGGTGAGTACTTCTGAAGATTCCTAAACTAGGCTGACGAAACAGCTACCCAGTACTCCCAGGTTATCCAATGGTTATCTAACCAATGTTAGTTCATGATGAAATCCTCCAACGATTCTATATCAGTTTGTTTATTAGGCATATCACAGAGTAAAACAGGATTTATTAAAGGGATCTCTATTTTACTATGTTATATAGCTAACAACCAAGTTAGTGTTCAGCTAT
This sequence comes from Trichobilharzia szidati, assembly GCA_944472155.2. Taxonomy (NCBI): domain Eukaryota; kingdom Metazoa; phylum Platyhelminthes; class Trematoda; order Strigeidida; family Schistosomatidae; genus Trichobilharzia; species Trichobilharzia szidati. Next base: position 186,171,636 of record OX235271.1, on the reverse strand, counting down.
TCACTACTATTTAGTCCATATTTTTTATATATATTATTCAAATTATTATTTACAATAAAATGAAAAGAAATCTGTCTTACTGATTGACTTGGTAGCTCTAAATTATAGTGACCCAAATGAACGACCCAAGTAAACGGACACAATTAACTCAATAAACCAATCAGATGAGCCCATAGTAAACGCGCGTAGTATAAAAACTATTTTATTGACATCACGTTTAGTGTTAAGAAATAGTTATGCGAGGTAACTTTCTCTTGTATTTCCCGAGAAAACCTTCAGATTCTCAATGAGTCATCAGTGATAGTCCAAACCTATTTCTGTACCCAAATTGGTCCAGATAACTGCCTAGTATGCTGTTTCATGACCCATCCACTGCTCTACAGTACTCGTGAACCTACAAAAAGAACGACATATCTTCTTAGACAGATTTTCTACAACAACAGCCCGGACATCTTAGCACATACCCATCAACAGCGGATGTATACCTCTGTAAAGACGTCACTCCTCCACATCCATAAGCTTCCTATAAGCCTACTATCCAGACAATATTGAAACACTAAATCTGTGTATAATCTGCAACAAATTCCGTGTACGGCATCCATATTCCTACCTACTTACTACGGGTTCATCTGACTGTTTGACTAAGGTCATTGCACCGTTTATTTGGGTCTTTCTTTTGTGTCGCTATAGCTTAGAGTTAGCACTGACGTTTCAACGTAGAACTATACACAACACCACAACAGTTCAACTTGTCACATTTCATAAAAGCACATATATGACGGAATAAAGGAATGTCATGAAACTCCTGTGAATGTTAAGAGTACGGGAGAAAGAGTACTTGGTTGAAGAATAATGACGATTTCTAGAATCCGGGTGATTGTAACAACAGAATACAAGAGCCAGCAAACAGATCGTTTATTGAGAAAATCAATAGATATTTATATATTTTTATGTACACTACTATTCGTTATTACTAGCAGAGCAATAGCGTCTTCTGACTGGTCGTTTTCTGTCATCTCTTTGTGGCCGTTTCTTCGAAAGTCAGACCATATATCTGCGGATCATATCTGCCCACGCTAAGTTTGCCGTGACTGGTTGATGAGTTCTTCAAGGATGAGCTTTGTTATTGCTTTTCCTCATGACCCTGATTCAGGGCGTAAACATTAACGTCAATTGTTGTCTACATTTTTTGGGTTGCAGACAACTCTCACCAAAGTGGCACATCAAGTATAACGCATGCCACAACAATCTCAGGTTTAGGAGCTCCAAAATCTCACCTGCTGACGGCACCTCCTCACTTAACAGTCTAACCTCACTATAACTGATCATATCACTCCAACCAAAAACAGAGATTGAACTGAGGCATTTATCTTCTTCGATGAGTTACTGCCTCATCTTCAACCTGCTGTACTCTACTGGTCACAGCTTCCCACTAGAACCCCAGGTTAACTGCCTGAATAGCGCCAGTCGCTAGTGAGCATCGGATGAATTTTCAGGTATTGGTTTTGTTGTGGGAAGCCGCGGCCAGTAGGGTACAGCAGGTTGAAGATAAGGCAGCAACTCATTGAAGAAGACATTGCAAAATGATCGCGCTATGTCGTGAATTAGCAGAAGTTAGAATTCATGCACTGGCCATTGGATCGGGTCCAGGGGCTCAATGGTCTACGAGCTCACCTTGTAATCAGAAGGTCCTAGGTTCGAACCCTGTCGGTGAGTGCGTACTGATGAGGCAAAGTCCTGAGAACTAGGACAAAACAGCTGTCCAGTACTCCCAAGTTTTCCAATGGTTCTGTAACTGATGTCAGCTCATGATGAAATCCTCCATGCAATCAAACAGAATCCCTACAAAACCAATACCTGAAAATTTATCTGATGCTCACTAGCGACTGGTCCTATTCAGGCAGTTAACCTGGGCTGGTTCTAGTGGGAAGCCGTGACCAGTGAGGCACCTATCGTCAAAAACCATTAATCTCTTCATCATCACCCACTAATTAATTCAATGCTCAATCAGCTCAGTCTGTTCGAAATATGTTTACTGTCATATTGGAATTTCTTCTTTATCAGTAATCAATCATAACTCTTTTTTTTAAAAGAAAGATTTTTACTCAGACTCCAATCGAAACTGATAAATTTTGATACGCAAAGAATTTTTTTTCGTAAGAATTTAACTCACGCAATATGTAAAAAAAAATACTGACATGAACTAATTAACAGTAGAGAATTCGCATTCTTAGGTGAAACATGATTATTTTTGTGAGTCAGTCTTGTTAAAAAGTAAATGGAGTTGACCAGTGAGGTTTTTTTTTTAAATTATATGAAGATACTAATTTATTGAAATTCATTAGAGGTATGATTAATTTTGCTAAAAAAAAATTCCATCCAGACCACATGTGTCATGGCATACACGGATGGATAAGCTTTGCTTTTAAAATAAGCGGTAAGTTATCAAAGCAAGTTAAATACAAAAAGAATGCTGATTAATCTACTTCATAATATAAGTTATTCAGAACGCATTTTTCGATGTAATATACACCTAATGTCATATATATTCTAAATAACCAGTGCATTATCATTATTGATCCCTTGGGTTCCGTGTGGAACATACGACTTCAACAACACGTCTCCATTTTGACCTCTTCTTTGAGGTGCTCTTTAGCTGGCCTAACGATTCCCTCTAGGCTTTCGTCTACTATTCATAAGATCTCCCCCATGTCAACCTAAGAGGCACAAGTCGTCTTTCACCCCTCGGGTTCCAAATGGGAGCTCAGTGGGTAATGTCAATGTAAGGTCTCCTAAGCATGCATCCAATCCATCTCCATTATCCTCCCCATATTTGTTCAGCAGTAGATTCTTGATTGGTTTGTTACCAGAGATTCTTGTCACAAACAAGGGTGTCTAACATGTGGCCAGGTTAAACTAAAAAATTATTATCTGAACATTTGTGATTAGTTTTATAGTCTAAAGATAATGTGAAGTGAATATGAATACACCAGAATAACAAATTATTGGACACTTTTGGGCATTGTGGTATTTATACATTTGTAAAAAGGGGAGATTGAAGGATTTATATTTATTGATTCATTTTCCCAGTGAAACATGCGGCTTCAACAGAATATATCCATTTTGTCCCGTTCTCTCCAGTCCTCTTCAGGTGGCCCCAAAATCGCCCATAAGCTCTCAACTCCTCCTCATATGATCGCCTCCTGCGATGTCAACTTCGGACACAGTTCCAACTGACTTCCTCTGTGGGTTCCACTCTAGCAGTGACCTTCGATGAATGCGATGTCACCTACAGGTTTCCTCAGCATGCATCCGATCAACCTCCATTCGCTTCGGAATATTTGTTCAGCAATAGGCTCTTGATCACCTTGCTACCAGAGATTCTAATTAGTAATTCTTTCTGGCCGACCGGAAGGCCAGCCATCTTATCTTGAGCATAGAGCCAGCGAGAGTGGCAGCTGTCGATGATAAAAGTCTACGGCAACATGTTGGGAATAATTTCGGTGACTCGTGTGCTAAGCTTCTTAACAACATAGAAGAACTCACTGACGTGACATTAGTGTTGAAAATGCGAAATTCGGTGTTTATGCTTGCATAGTGCATCAGATTTTCACACACTCATTTCAGAGTGATGAAGGTTTCACCTGTCTTATCTTTTCGATCCTGTCTGAGTTTGACATCCTCATTCGTGGTGTCGTCTACAGTTGAAACGATGTTGTCTAGATAAATGAAGGAAGTGACCTCATTTAAATTTCTTCCGATGATAGTGATTGGTGCTTGTTCTTGTTGTTGGTTGATTGGTTTTTTATCTTCATCTTCTTGACCAATTAGGCAATCGTTATTATTTTCAAGTGTTTGTTTCCAGGGCTTTTGATTGGATTGAAGAATAATGACGAATTGACTTCAGTTAGAGAACCACTGAAAACCATCAGGGAGCACTGGTGGTCACGCTATATATCACAAATTAACAGAAGTTAGAATTCATGGACCGGTAATTGGGTTCCATCCCAGTAGCTGAATGGTCAACAAAATCACCTTGTAACATGAAGGTCCTAAATTCGATTCCCAGTGTAGTCAATGAAGCATCCTGCTAAAGAGTCCTAAAGAAGGATGAAACAGCTGCCCAGTACACCCTGGTTTTTAATGGTTCTCTAACTTAAGTCAGTTTGCGATAAATCGTGAAAGGTCTGATTACTATTCATTACTATAAAAGCTTTTACATTTCACAATGAATGAAAAGCAAATCGATATTGTTGTGTTTTACTGACATTTCGCTATTTAATGCTGCTAATAGCTTTATCAAAGCAGTATTATTAAACCAGAATTTACAAAATCCACTCAGCTTATATGTATATAACAACTTAATCATTATCCTTTAGCAAAAGGTAGTGTTTGCGCTGTCAAGTTGGTCAATTGGTAAAGATAACAAAAACAGGTGTAAATTGTTTGATTTCATAAGTGCATAAAATTATAAAAGCAGCGTGTGTTTACGTAATGAAATTGCTTATCACATTCGTGTTGATTCTGTCGTTTCATTGGGGAGGGGTGTGTTGTAACCAGGTCAGATTCTGTTTAAGTCCATCATTCCTATTCAGACCATTTGGATTTCACCTAATGTAAAGTGCTTCTGATGCGAGATGTTGCTTTTGATTTCTGGAATTTTTTTGGATTATTTCAATATTAGCGAAATCAATTTTGCACCCTGATTCTATAATGTGGAGACCTATGGGTGATGACTTTCCAAGCTTTTCTAGTTCACATGGATTTCTCAGTGGTCGAACAGATGCTCTACGGTGTTCATTTCTTCTGATTTTGATTTCTCTCTGGTGAGGTTTGTCTGATGTATATCGCATCACATTCCAAGCATTTTATGTTGTGTAGACACAATTAGATAGAGAATCTTTAGGGATTTGGTCTTTTATATGGATAAGGTTGCTTTGCAGTATGTCTGATGTTTTGAAGAAAACTCTGATGTTGTGCTTATTGAGTACTCTTCTGATATACTCTGACGTCTCTGATCTACATGAGATGACAACTGTTGAGGCCCATGTTTTCGGAATACATTTTCGACCCTAATCAATGTCAGTGTTGATTTTGTTGATGAGGTTCTTTGGGTAGTTATTTTTTTTTTGAGAGTCTAAGTAATGTTTGATATTCCTCCTTCTTTTTTTGTCACTCGTGATCAAAGATTGCGCTCGTCTAAGAATGCTTGAAACAGCTGATACCTTTGCGCTGATGGGGTGTGATGATTCGAAGTCTAAATATTTGTTGGAGTGGGCTTTCTTTCTGAATATAGATATACTAAAATGTCCGTTTTCCCTCCTCTTAACAATCCAGGCTGTCTAGAAATGGTAGTTCACCGACGTCTGATTCTGCTTCCGAAGTAAACTGAATGCTGGGAGATGGACTGTTTAATTTCTCAACGAATAAACTGTGTGGACCTCGTTTTAGTACAACAAAAGTATCATCAGAGTATCTTAGACATTTATGTGTGAGTATATTTGAGAAGATGTTATCTTCGAATGTATTCATAGATAAATCAGCTACTTTTGGAGAAACTGATCAAACTGTTGGACACATACATAATACTTTTAGTGTTATTATGATATTTTTAATGTGCATAAAACTCGAGTAAACGTACATGTTTTAAGTTAAAGGTGTTTACAATGTATGTAATATTTCCTATTTCCAATTTCATTATACAACGAATAAGTTGGACATATTATTCTAAACACCATTATCATTAGAAGTTAATTGGTGACTAGCAGTGGAATCCAGGATGCGCATTTCGTCCTACTTGGGACTCGTCAGATGGATGTACCTGCATTCCGCATTATCATGTATTATTATTAATAATAATATAATAGCAACATGTAAATCCTTCACAGAGACTAAAAAGATGCACTGGATACAAAACTCTGCCAGTAACAAGTTGGATTCAGTGGGGAAAACCACGTGTGGATCATATTGCTAATCTAAGCATTATCATTGAACAGAGCATAGAGTGGAAGTCAAATCTCTACCATCAACTTCATCAACTTTGAAAAAACCTTCGACGGCCTTAACCGTGAAGTAATTGGAAAAATACTTGGACACTACGGAATGCCCCAAACCTTCACCAGTCCCATTCAATAGCTATATAACAATCAGAGCCGCTTGTCAAATGATCCACAACAGAAAACTCAGTGAAGCCTTTGACGTGAATACAGGAGTAAGACAAGGCTGTCTACTATCACCGATGATATCCCTCACTATTGTGAACTTAGGTATGCGGGACACCGTGCCTGGCACTCGGAAGATAAGAAAATATTGAGTCGATGAGGAGACTCTAGAATATCTGAACTACGCGGATGATTTATGCCTAATGTCACATAATTTCGAAGAAGCTATACAGGTGGAAACCATCAAGTTGTCAGAAGAGACAGAAGGTGAAGACAGATCTTCAAGCACCAATCACTGTCAACGGAATGAATTTGAAAGAGGTCCCTTCCTTCACTTATCTAGAGAGCATCGTCTCAACTATAGACGACACCACGAATGAGGATGTCAAACCCAAACAGGATCGAAAAGGCAAGACAAGTAAAACCTTCATCACTGTGAAATGAGTGTGTGGAAATCTGATGCACTGTGCTCAGCAAAAACAACAAAATTCGGATTTTCAACACCAATGTTAAGTCAGTGATTTGTTTTCTATGGTTGGTGAACCTTGGCGCACGAGTCATCAAAGGTATTTCCAACAGGTCACTGTAGACTTTTATAATCGACAGCTACCACTCTCGCCTGCTCTATGTTGAAGATGAGATAGCTGGCCTGCCGGTTGACCACAAAGAAGTAATCACCAAAAACTTTGTAGACGAACCAACCAAGCAACTACTGCTTAACAAATATTCCGAAGAGAATTGAGGTTGATCGGACGCATGCTGAGGAAACCTGTAGGTGACATCGCATTCATTGAAGGTCATTGCTAGAGTGGAACCCAGAGGGGAAGCCAGTTGGAACTGTGTCCGAAGTTGACATGTATTCGATCATGTGAGGAGGAGTTGAGAGCTTACGGGCGATTGTGGGACCAGCTGAAGAGGACTGGAGAGAACGGGACAAAATGTGTATATTCTGTTGAAGCTGTCTGTTCCACTGGGAAAATGAATAAATAAATAAAAATCCTTCACTTTCCCTTTTTTCAAATATATACATCACAATGCCCAAAAGTGTCCAATAATTTGTTATTCTGGTGTATTCATATTCACTTCACACTATCTTTAGACTCTAAATTTAGTCTAGATAATAATATTTAGTTTAAACTGGCCACATGTTAGACACTTTTGTTCGCGCATAATTCGTTTGTATCACCTAGGTGATTTCTTATATCTCACTATGACTCTATCCAATATTCATTAATATTAATATATATATTTATATATATGCATATGTATGCACATTGTAGCATAAATTATACAGAATTTTCTTGTTCACAATTGCTTTTCTTTTCTGTAACATTTTTTATAAAAAGGATACAGGCAGAAAACTAACTAACTTTACCTTTTTATGCTTGCTTGCTTGCATTGCATGACTCACTCACCCACACACACACACACACACACACACAGACCGTTGTTAATAAAGCAAAGAAATCAGACTGATGTGAATATCCACACAACTCCACACGACAACGACAATGACAAGAAAATATTGAGAATAGAAAAGACAGAACATTTGCATTGCATTTATGTGTACTTGTGTTTGTATGAAGCAGTACGCTTAGCATAGCTTAGCTTGGCTTAGCGTAGTCTGAGTGTCAAGTTAGTTAAAGCGGCGTGCGCCTGTCTGTGCGTAGTGCGTGTATAAACGACAAATAAAACTGTCTTTTTAATAAATTTAGATAAAAGTTTCCGTCTGTAAGCTTTATGTGGTGTATCACATATACTTTGGAGGAATATGCTTACTTATTTATTTATTTATTCCTTTCATGTATATATCTATCTATATATATGCAGTGTTAGTGATTTTTATACGTCACGCATACTAGTGTGATTGTCTACACTGCTTGAAAAATATCTCTCAATCTGTTGTTGATGCAATAAGTGAAATGATTTGAGTTTGGATATATGTATATTTGTGGATAAAGATGCTTTCTTATTTTTAAGAAAAATTTTATACTTACTGTCATTGATTATCTGGCCAGGTTAAACTTTAAGCACCACTAACTAACAACCAATGGAGTGCGACCGCATCAATAATGACCTTAAAACACTCACGGAGCAAGTCAGTGAAACCTGGCAGATAATGTTGTCATCATCAATAATATATGCTCATCAAAGTATTATGCTATTAAATGGGATTTCCGGTAAGTTTCAGTTTAGGTTTGGGAAAGATTAAGTTATGGTTTAAGCCATGGAATCCCAGCAAAAGCATTGAAAATGGATTCAGAGACAACAGCGGACTTGATGACGCCACTACTAGAGAGGGTGTGGAAAGAGGGCAAAGTACCCGAGGATTGGAAGAACGGATACTTATTCAAACCACCAAAGAAAGGAGACTTAAGTCAATGCAAGAACTGGCGCGGAATTATGCTCCTGTCCATCCCAAGCAAAATACTAAGCCGCATCATCCTGGAGAGAATCAAACATGCGCTGGATGAAAAGCTTCGACCGGAACAGGCTGGATTCAGGAGAAACAAGTCATGCATTGATCAGATCGCCACATTACGGATCATCATTGAACAAAGCTTGGAATGGCAGTCACCTCTCTACCTCACTCAACTTCATCGACTTTGAAAAGGCCTTCGACAGCGTCGATCGAGAGGTGCTTTGGCAACTATTTCGCTACTACGGGGTGCCACCGACAATTATACATCTCATCCAACAGCTGTACGACAATGCTGCATGCGAAGTAATCCACAACGGGAAACTTACGGAATCCTTCGAAGTAAAGACGGGACTAAGACAAGGTGGCTGCCTACTGTCTCCAATGATTTTCCTGACTGCAGTAGACTGGATAATGAGACAGACAGCGGGATATAAGGAAACAGGCATAAAGTGGACCCACACAAAAAACTTGGAGGATCTGGACTTCGCCGACGATATATGTCTGATTTCCCACAAACTGGAAGATATGCAAGCGAAAAGCAACAAGTTGGCCAAAGAAGCATCAAAGATTGAACTTCCGTCAGGTGAAAATAGAGAAAACAGAGGTGATGAAGATTCCTGGGCAACACCACCAACAGCAACAACAACAGACAACAATCAGCATAAATGGAAGGAACCTGAAAGAAACAACCTCTTTTACATACCTGGGAAGCATCGTTTCAACTACAGGCGGAACTGACGAGGATATCAAAGCAAGAATCGGAAAAGCAAGACAAGCTTTCACTACTCTCAAATCTGTGTGGAGGTCAATTGCACTCAGCATCAAAAATAAGATCCGGATTTTCAACTCCAATGTGAAGTCAGTGCTAGTCACTATACGGATCAGAGACTTGCACTGAGCGTCATAAAGAGCACCTCAAACAAACTACAGACCTTCATTAACAGTTGTCTTCGCTCAATACTACTCAAGATCAGATGGCCAGAAAAGACCAGCAATAGTGGGGATCTCTGAAAGCGAACCAACAGAGCAGGAACCGATTGTGAAACAATTAGGCAGGAAGAAATGGAGATGGATTGGAAACCATCAAGTGACATCACTTGACAAGCCCTCGAGTGGAACCCGAAAGGAAAGAGGCGAGTTGGTCGTCAGTGCAAGGTGACGTGGAGGAGGGCAAGTGTAGAGGAGATGAAAACGTGTGGGCAGACATGGAGCCAGGTGAAGACTCTAGCAGAGAACCGAACGCAATGGAGACGCACGGCTGAAGCCCTATATCCCTCTACGGACTAAAGGAAACAATAATAATAATTAGGTCATGGACAAATTAGGGTTAGGTTAATCTAATAAACGCGACATCATGGTTGGTTCGAGTTAGATTACAGTTAGTTTAGGGATATTTTCAAGTAACGGTTAGGTTCAAGAAAGATTGCGATTATTGTTAGGGTTAGAAGACCTAAATAATTAACTGCATAGAATGCGGTTAAATTACTCTGTTGATATAAGAAAGAATAGAACTTGTGCACTGTGGTGGTCGAGTATAATTCCATTGTGGATAAAATTTATTTTGATAAAGTCCCACAGTGTTATACAGTAATATTTACTGATGACCACGTTTCGAGCACAATTTATTGCTCAGTAAATATTACTGTATTACAACACTATGAGACTTTATCAAAGTTAATTTTATCCGCTATGGAATTATACTCTGTTGGTACTCCAGTGTAAAACTGAGAGCTATTTTTATTACATGTGAGAGGAAGGTATCCTGTGTAACACTTTTCTACAGATTTTATGCATTCTTTTTCATAAATATATGTATGTCATGCACAAAAATGTCTCCTTCACGTGATTGGTGCGTTCGAGGTCATTCGCTGATTGGTGGTAGTTAGTGGTGCTTAAAGTTTAACTTTGCCATCTATCTGACATATAATCCAACAAAATGGTGGCACTTGGATTCTAATTCTCAAGAGTTAGTTTATACGGGGATTTGATTTGTTTCAGGTTTGACTATGTATGGATTGATATTGTAACGACAGAGGACAAAGGCCAAGCCGGGGCAACAGATCGTTTATTGAGAAAATCAAGAGGTGTTTATAGATTTTTGGGTGCATTATTATTATTAGTGTTATTGTTAGCGGAGAAACAACCTCTTCTGATTGGTTTTTTTCTTGCTCAAGGTTATTCTGTTATCTCTTTGTGGCTATTTCTCAGAAAATCAAGTCATATATCTGTGAATCATATTTCTACACGTTGACTTCGCTGTGATTGGCTGGTGATTTTCTCAAGGTTAAGCTTTGTTATTGTTTTTTTCTCATGACCCTGATTCGGGACGTGAACATTGACGTAAACTGTTGTCTACGTTTTTTGGCTAGCAGACAGCTCTCACCACAATATCAGTTAGTGGGAACCATTGAAAACAAAGAGAGAGCTGAACAGCTGTTTCGTTGTCTAGTGTTTGGAACTCATCGCCAGTGCGCACCCACCAACCACAGTTCGAACCCAGAACCACCTGGTAGGGAATGGGGGCAAATACTCGCTTCTGATGACATTGGCTGGTACCAGTCACGCTAAGACCAAGAAATGGTAGAAATTAAAATTCTTTATCGGGTCCCAGTGAGTGAATTGTCTACGAGCTTATCTTGAAGCCAAAAGGTCCTTGGTTCGAAACCCGGCGAGTGCATATAGGTAAAGAGTCCCAGGCACTAGGACGAAACACCTGTCCAGTTTTCCATTGTTTACTCCGAGTTTATTTTTAACATGTACTTGTCAACTGGGTAATTTTAGCGCCACTAACTACCTTTATTGTCATTTAGATATGGCAACAGCTTGAAAATGAAGCCACTGAGATGAAATACTCTTTGTCACTAGAAGCGTCTTTGCTTTCCATATGGCTTTTAATCTTTCTTCATCCTCACATTTCACTTCCATCACTAATTATACAACAGAAAATTGTCCTATGGGAAAAAATTTCAGGTAGTTTTATCAGAATTTACAATAAAATCGATTTACAGAAAGAATCACCAACAAGAAACTATGGGAACAAACAAAACAAGAAACAATCGCCCAACAAATGTGCAGGAGAAAATGGAGATGGATTGGACACTCGCTGAGCTAAGGAGGCCGCTGGGTGACATCGCGCGTCAGGCCATAGCTCGAGTGAAACCCGAAAGGGAAGCGATGAGTGTGACGTCCAAGGGTGACATGGAGGAGATCGTGTGAAAAGGAATTGAAACAGTATGGATTAATATGGATGCAGGTGAAAAGAACAGTAGAAGACAGAAGCAAGTGGAGACGTGCAGGTGAAGCCCTATGTTCCACTAGGAACCCAAGGGAACAGTAATAATAATAATAATACTGAAAGTTTGCAAGTTATTTTTTTCATTCAGTCTGCACTCATGTGAGTAAACGTTTATTGAAAATAGAAGGGATTTAATGAAGACAAAAATTAGACTAGCCCGATACTTATAAATTTTAAGCAGAAATCATTTGCCACTTTTGACATGAATTCTTAGAACACCAGTAATGTACAGTTGTGTTTTATCTCAGTACAACACATTACCAAGAACTGTGGGATGTATCATTCACTGAAGTCAACATACTCTAGAAATATACACAGATTTAGGCTGAACAATTCTAAACCGTTTATTGTTAAAGTCCAGTGAGGGTAAAAGCTACTGTGAGTTGTTTTCGAGTATAGTATGACAAACGCTGTGATGAGAGCTGTCTACTAGCCAAATTGGTAGACAGTAATTTACGTCAATGTTTACGTTCCCAAGATTTGTCGTGAGAAAATGTGAACAAAGATTGATTCAAAACCGACCACAGCAGACTTTGCGTAGGCGGATGCAGTTAACATACAGAGGATTTGACATTCAAGAAACAGTCACAAATAGATGAAAGATTAACTTTAAGTGAGAAACAACCAATCGGAAGACTGTGTTTGTTCGCTTAACTATCCATGGTAATGTACATGAAAATATAAAAAAAATATGCGTTGATTTCCTTAATAAATGATCTGTTGCCTGACTCTTGCCTTCTGTCGTTACAACACCACTAAAGATAATTCAGCTGCCTAAAGAAGTTGATAAAACATCATTTCAATAGCTAAATGTAGCATAAAATATGATTATAGCATTCCTGTAAACACGTAATATATAAAATCACATAAGACCAACTACTTGAGGAAATTCAAACCATAATATTGATCGCCTCCTTTCTACCTATTCAAATAAGCTGAAACGAGAGTGCAGCAAGTTTGTTTTGCTATAACTGATATACTCAGTCGTAAGTATATTTGTTAAAAATGAACGTCATGCAGGACATCCTGACTAACAGCATTTATACATCAGCAGGAATTCGTCCATATGTACAAATCGAGATTGATAAATAAAAATACACAATGCAGTAGAAATTTTTTTATACAACATACACACTGTCCTCTGCTAAACTTAGATAGGCTGTTCTGGCGACCAAGTTTTAAACATCCTGTACAATGGAGAATAATTCAAGAGATGGTTAATTTGACTGGACACTAATAAATAGAGTGATGTGTCTAGTCCTTTCTTTGGTGTAGACTGAATTCTGTCAGTCAGGTTTGTAATGTGGCCACTATTCTAGGTAGCTCACCATCATGGTGCTCATTGATATGATGATACTGGATGGTTGAAGGCAATCGGTAGGAAGCCTCGCCTGACCTAGGTTTCGTTCTAGTTGGCACTCACCAGTCAGCAAGGCGTATCTGCAACCTGACTGAATTCTATCAGCCTGTACCAAGGAAAGGACCAGACATATCACACTAGTTAGTAGTGTTCATTCAAAGTATCCAATACAGTTCTGCAAGAGGACAATGGTGAGCCAGAATAGCTACTTCAGTGGTAACGTCTCTGACTGCAGCTCTCACTGGATGACGCCGGTTCGAATCTCAGAAGGGACATGAGTTCCTTCAATGAGGTTGCAGATACGCCTTGCTGACTGGTAAGTGCCAACTAGTGCGAAACCTAGGTCAAACAAGGCTTCCTGTGGCCGATTGCCTCCAACTATCTAATGTCATCAAATCGATGTTCAGTTATTTTTTATCACGTTCCACCTGACGCTACTTAAATTTAACATACATAAGATGCTAAATAACTATAGGCAATTGATGTAATTTACAAAAAATACAATCTGTAATATTATTCGAAACTTCATCCGTTGTAAAAATGATTTAAACAGGAATGCAATTATATCTCATTTCAATAAAGTACACTCACTTATGGAATTCATGTGTGAAGAAGAATCCTACAGTAAAACAGCCTTTTTAGAGTTCCTACTGACAAGAACATTAGATGGTAGTATAAAAAGGAATTCGTATAAGTAAAGTACTTCGACGGATCAATATACACTTTGACAGACTCTCAAGCAGATGAACTTACTGTTGTATACAACACGTTAATTGGGAAAAGCAACCCTTAAAAGTTAGTTCATCACTCAACACATGACCAACAGAGTGGAAAAGTATTTTTATGTTAATAAGAAGCCTCTATTTACACATGACTACAATTCAAAGGTGATATATACCAAGTGCGATAATAACTAACAAGGTCAAAAAATCAATTCAAAGAATGTTTAATGCTGGTAAGCTGAAGTTGACATTTCCACACAACCAGTTGTGACTGTGAAACTGAAAGATGAAGCATCTAGACTATCCAGCCACCGCTAACTGGATTTATCAATTCAGAAGCTGCTATGAAACCAGTTGGATTTGTCGTTGCTCTAGAAACTTGATATTTTGTGATATAAGTATAAAACTTAGTCACTGTGGTAGAGTATAACTCCATTATGGATAAAATTTTATTTTGATAAATCACACAGTGTTACACAGTAATATTATTTGATGACCACGTTTACTGATGTATATAAATGAAACAAGAAAGTTGTGTGAGTGAATCGATATGATTATAAGCGGTAAATTGTGTTGGAAACGTAGTCATCAGTAAATAATACTGTACAACACTGTGTGATTTATAAAAATAAATTTTATCCACAATGGAACAACGATTAATTTTTGACCCTTCCAAGTTAAACTAATCGGGTACAGCATAACTCACTAAGGATGCAGGCACATCCAGATGACGAGTCACACATGAAATGAAATGCGCACCCTGGTTCCAACTGCTAACCATTTTCAATCAAATCACATCTTGATACTCCTCAGATATCGTTGTAACTCCCTTATCAGGAGCCCCGAAATGTCTACAGAGTGTGAGTAGGATGAAGACATACGTTATCGCAAATCAAACTTGCCACACTTTCGTCTAAGTATATTTTTGTAAGTAGAACAAAGGCGGTCAATTATGGTTTCAATTTCCCCACATAGTTAGTTGATTTTGTATTACGGGCCTAAAGGAATGTTCTGTCATCATATCAGATGTTACATTTAGTTGTTTTAAAAGTGTTTTATCAACGTTTTTTTCGCGCTGATGGCACAGCGGTAGAATGCTCGCCAACCACGCCTCACATGGTCCGGGTTTTTTAACCCCTGCCACCGACTCACTCCTCTACCTCGCTAAGCTAGGTAAAGAGGAAAAGTTTGGTATGAGGCTAGCAACCCCATCCCGTAAAAACAAACATCACTGCTACTAAAACTTCAAGTCTCTAGCTTGAAGCCCTGTGTTACACAGGGGACGCAAAAGAATAAAAAATATTTTCTTAAATCAACGTTTTTACTCAGCTAGAATATCTTTTGTGACGTTTGCTATACTTTGCGTGAAAACACCTCGCGATAGCCCTTATCCTCAATCGTTTGAGCACTTTCATCCGTATATAATCAGCCAACTCAGACAAATTCAGATGGAACAAGTTCAAACATGTTCACAAGCTGGACAAAATTACTTATAGCCAAATGATAAGTGAATCAATCAATGCGTTTACAGACAGACACTGTATGGATGGCTGGCTGTACAGGTCTGATAAATACAAAGTTTCATACTGACTAAGTAAACTACGAAAATGACACATATTTTACATTTACTAAATATATTTAAGTGATGTATGACACACTTGTTTATATTGCGACTGAAATATGCAGACACATTATTTACTGAATCATTTTTCCCAAATATTATATGTGTGGTATTTACTAGCTTGTATGGATAGATTTAAACAAAGAAAGTTTTTGTGTTATTCACTCTCAGTGTGAATTATTAACATTTTTGAATATTATTGGTGTAGGCACTAAAACTAGTACGGCCTACATACATATTTATATAGTATAATCTTGATTTGAACATTGTGCACGACATTATTGAGTGATAAACGAAAATACATTCACATTCATCTTTGTTTAAATTAATTTAGTTTAAACATGTCTGCTTAGCGCGCAGAGTATAAACATAATAAGTTTAGGTACTTATTGTTATAAAAATATATTCATAGAAATAACTTATACCTCAGAGACGATTCAGTTATAGAATCTTATGGTGAATACTGTAATAAATGTTGTTTTTTGTATTTCCGAATGAATGAAAAACAAAACGATATTGTTTTTACTGAGGTTTCGCTGTTTGGAGGTAGAATCAGACGTCGGTGAACTACCATTTCTAGACAGCCTGGCTAGTTAAGAGGAGGGAAAACGGACATTTTAGTTCATCTATATTCAGTAAGCAAAACCCACTCCAACAACAAATATTGAGAGTTCGGATCATCACATCTCACCAACGCAAAAGTATCAGTTGTTTCAAGCATTCTTAGACAAGCACACTCTTTGATAACAGATGAGAAAACAGTACTGAGACTCTCAACCAAAACAACTACCCAAAGAACTTCGTCAACAAAATCAACACTGACATTGAGTATGGTCGAAAACGTATTCCGAAAGCATGGACCTCACCAATTGTCATTCCACATAGACCGGAGACGTCAGACGATATCAGAAGAGTACTCAATCAGCCCGACGTCAGAGTTTTCTTCAGAACATCAGACACACTGCGAAACAACCTTGTCCATAGAAAAGACCAAATCCCTAAGGATTCTCTATCTAGTTGTGTCTATAAAATAAAATGCTTGGAATGTGATGCAATATACATCGGACAAAACTCACCAGAGAGAAATCAAAATCGGAAGAAATGAACACCGTAGAGCATCTGTTGGATTACCGAGAAATAAATTCCATTTGAACTAGAAAAGCCTGAAAAATCATCAGCCATGTTTACTTCTATACGCTATAGAATCAGGTCACACAACTGATTTTGACAATATTGAAATCATCATCCAGAAAAAATTCTGAAATAAAAAACAATATCTTGCAAAAGAAGCATTTCACATATTGAATGGAATCCAGATTGTCTGAATAGGAATGATAGACTAAAACAGAATTTGACCTGGTTGCAACACCTCCCTCCCCCATGAAGTGACGAAATCAACACGAATGTGATAAGCAATTTCATTACGTAAACACACGCTGCTTTTATAATTTTATGCACTTATGAAATCAAACAATTTACACCTGTTTTTGTTATCTTTACCAACTGGCCAACTTGACAGCGTAAACACTACCTTATGCTAAAGGATAGTGATTAAGTTGTTATACATATAAGCTGAGTGGATTTTGTAAATTCTAGTTTAATAATACCGCTTTGATAAAGCTATTAGCAGCATTAAATGGCTAAACGCTTGTAAGAACAAAATATCGTTTTGTTATTCGTGTATTGGGAAATACAAAATACCTTTATTATAACGATTATAATGAATACTACCCGGAAACTGAAAAAATAAAAATAGTTAAAGCACCATTCTAATGATTAGTAGTTATTCAAGTTGGAATTTTGTTCAATGAATCAATTTAACCAGCGCTGTCAGTACACTTTGACTACCTCATAAACAAAACACAACTGCACATACTTTTAACACTTACTACTTTTTGTTTGTAATACACAATGTATATGTTATACAGATATAAAAACAATTTTATAGATAAACATTCTAACTATATATTTAATCACCATTTTTGTTTTATGCATATGGTATTATCAGAATTCCATTATACTCTCTCTCTATATTACAGTGGGCTATAATGATTCCAAGTGATTCCGAAATATATACACGAATAACTACACGAATCATGACAATTAATGGTGGGAAAGACAGTTAATTAGAAAACTAACTATCACTGAATGAGACGAAGTCTCGTTCCCCTCAATCTGTTAGATTCATTTTATTAGTATTCTCAAGAATAAGTTTGTAGGGATTCTATTTGTTTCAGATAAAACCATGGATGGATATCAGTTTGGGAACCATTAAAAACAAGGGCGTATTGGACATCTGTTTGGTACTAGTTTGGAACTCATTGGCATTATGCACCCACCACAGGGGTACAAACCCATAACCTTCTGGTTACACAGCAAGCTCATATACTATTCAACCATCAGTCATCGGCGGGGAACTTTATCATCATTCCTGACTGGATGGACTCCAGTAGATGAGTCCCAAACTATAGTGAATATTATTATGATTTCCTTTAATTCCTAGAGGAACATAGGGCTTCAGCCGTGCGTCACCATTGAGTTCGGTTCTCCCCTAAAGTCTTCACCTGGCTCCATGTCTGCCCACACGCTTTCATCTCCTCTTCATATGACCTCCTCCAAGTCACCCTCTCATTGACGACCATCTCGCCGCTTCCTTTACGGGTTCCAATCGAGGGCTTGTCTTGTGATGTCACTTGATAGTTTTCTCAGAGTATTGTCAATCCATCTCCATTTCTTCTTGCCTATTTCTTTCACAATCGGTTCCTGGTTGGTTTGCTGCCAGAGATCCCTATTGCTGATCTTTTCTGGCCAGCCATCTGATCTTGAGTATCGAGCAAAGACAACTGTTAGTGAAGGTCTTTAGTTTGTTTGAGATGCTCTCTATGACGCACTGGCCAAGTCTCTGATCCGTATAGTAGCACTGACTTCACATTGGAGTTGAAGACCCGTATCTTATTTTTCATGCTGAGTGCTGTTGACCTCCACACAGACTTGAGAGTAGTGAAAGCTTGTCTTGCTTTCCGGATCCTCGCTTTAATATCCTCGTCAGTTCCGCCTGTAGTTGAAACGACGATGCTTCCCAGGTAGGTAAAGGAGGTCGTTTCTTTCAGGTTCCTTTCATTTATGCTGATTGTTGTCTGTTGTTGTTCTTGTCCAGGAATCTTTTTCACCTCTGTTTTCTCTGTGTTCACCCGAAGTCCTATCTTTGATGCTTCTTCTGCCAACTTGTTGCTTTTCGCTTGCATATCTTCGCCCAGGATAATGACCACCAGATTCATCTCCAAAGGAAGGAAAGTGTCAGTTATGGTGAATATATTCTCAATTAATTTCTAAATGATTCTCAGGTACTAGAATGAAACAACTGTTCAATACGCCCTGGTTTTCAATAGTTTTCCAACTGATTCTCAGGTCTCTCGGCGTTTTGAATACAAACTGTATGGCATTGAAACATTTACGATCATATATCAAACAGCTTCTTGTGTTTACGTCTATTTGTCCAATTGGTGGGATCTCGTTTAACTATCACGTACCAAAGAAAGCATATACTCTTTTACTACGTTGAAGTGAACTGAATTTATAACTTAGGATTTTGCAAAAACAAGTGTAATAGCGTAAGTACTTTCACTTTAGAAAAGCATACTCAAAGGTAATATAATGAAACCTTATTAGACGAATTTATGCGGAAGATAGAATGATGAGGAAGAAAAATAACAATGACGACTGGTTGAACCTAGAAGATCCCAAAAAGTGATCTTAGCGTGTCTTCTGACAAGAATTGATTGGTAGTATATTGTTTGATGTGATGTCTTCTAAAAGAATCTTGAATAACAAGGAAACGGATTAAGCTGCGAAGAAGGGAAATGGTAGATCCTTGAGAAACAACATAGAACGTATGAAAGTAGAACAGAGTATGAAGGGAAATTTCAGTTGTAGGTTTCTGTATTTTTCCAGAACTGTATACCATTTGCCAAATAGGCAGATTCGCTAGCAGACATTGCTGCGTTCCTTCGCTTTTTATGTTGTCCAGCAGACGTTACGATCTCAAATACCACAAGTGTAAAGAATGACTGCTTCTCTGCTTCAATACAAATGATGTCTTCAAGTGTCCTCAGTCCTTGGAACCTACACAGTCTCTTAGTCCAGATGATGTGCCTTCTATTATCCTCAAAAAGTGTACGGGCATTTTATGTAATCCTCTCACTGATATTTCCAAGGAATCGTTTTCCAGTAACATTGTGCCTGCTTCTCGGAAGGATATCAAAATTGTTCTTGTGCTTAAATCATCAAGTGGGACAAGTATCAAGCTTATACCTATTGCTATTACCTCACCGTCTTCAAAAATAATGCAAAAACTACTTTTAACTCAGCTTGAACTTTCATTTAATGACCCCAAACAATTTGCTTATAAATATAGGAGGTGTACTTTAGATGTCACTGTTGTCTTGCATCATAGTACTATCTCTAATTTAGACAGAGGTGCCAAGTATGCTCGCAGTGCCTTCCTTGATTATACATCTCCCTTTGACTCTGTACTTGGATCTCTTTTATTAGATAAGTTTGCTACAACACAAGAGGGGTGCTGGATTAACGAATGGTTGCATTTTTACTTTTCTGATAGGAATCAGTACACTGTTTACAGTTGGAGGTCTTCCAGTGCTTTACTTACTCTGACCGGTGCTCCTCAAGGTGATGTTCTTTCTCCTTTTCTGTCTTCTTCCTTATAACATGACTTGCCCCACACTCTGATGAAGTCAATTTTGTTAAGTATCGTTGTGATCTGACTTCTTCTATGCCAATTACTCCTCAATCAGATTGTCCCAAGAATGAACAACTTTTTATCAGAAATTAGTCAGTGGCTGCTGTCAAGTGGTCTTAAGGCGAATCCCTCCAAATGTCACGTTGTTAATTTCACTTTTAGACATGCAAATACGACTTACATGAACTGATTCATTCCAGTGGTTCTAGTATCATGGATGGCACTGAAGTTGAAACTAAGTCGAGTGTTAAATACCTTGCATTGTGTATTTCCCCTAATCTTTCCTGCTCTTCCCACATCATGATAGTTCCCAAAAAGACATTTCGTTTAACGTTCTACTTAAGGAATTGAAGAAAATCTGGTATTAGTCAGTCGGTCTCTACAGTTACAGTTTGTTAATTCTTGTATTCTACCTATACTTCTTTTTTCCCCCGTCCCTTAATCTTTCCTGGACTTCTTGTTCTTCTCAATCTAATGTTCCAATGGGTATTTTCCACTGTTTAAGATAGACTTCGTTACACTGCGAAAGGCACTAAAGGCTGTCTCAGTATTGCGAGTGAAGTGTTGCTAAACCAAGTTTTAGTACCGCTATAGATGGATATATAGACCCATACAAAAAATTAGCGAATATTATCTTGTTGGACAGTGAGTGAACATTCTCTTTATGCCCAACTCTCTCTCTCTCTCCTTACATCTGGCTCATCACATAGGACTAGAAGCAACTGTTAGAAGACTATACTCTCGGAAACCTGAGTATAAAATCTTTACAATGCCTTAATTGATAGTCACATATTTGAGGTGATTAGAGAAGTGTGCAAGGCATGACACTACTGATTTACTGAGAAACACTAAGTAAACGGCACTTTTTTTATTATTTCATTAGTACATTGTTGTTAACATTCCCACGTAAATTTAAATTGTATATTAATTTTTTTATTTTTGATTATAGCTTGATTTCACACAGTATTTTGGCACAAGTATGGAATTTTCAGTATGTAGCATCGATAGCCCAAATTTTGCAGGCTGACCATAGACATCAGGTGTGCGTCGGAGGGTACCGAACCCCAAAGCATGTGCATGGTTGGCAAGAGTCCTAACCGCAGTGCCACTGATGCGCAATTTTATCACAGCATAAAAGCCCTATTTTAATTTTT
Organism: Trichobilharzia szidati; assembly: GCA_944472155.2. Classification (NCBI taxonomy): domain Eukaryota; kingdom Metazoa; phylum Platyhelminthes; class Trematoda; order Strigeidida; family Schistosomatidae; genus Trichobilharzia; species Trichobilharzia szidati. Next base: position 186,150,145 of record OX235271.1, on the reverse strand, counting down.
ACCCCTCTTATGAGAATATTAGATGCAATATTGTACTACATTCTGAAAATTCCATATTTGTATCAAAAGTACTGTTTGGAATAAATATATTATTAATAAAGTTATTATTATTACAGAGGACGGACAATTAGGCGTGTTTCTCGGTGGGTTTCCGAACATCACCTGGCATAGTGATTAAGTAAAGGACAAACAAAATCTATTCGTAGAGCTATTCTATCTCATCTTGTGGATACAGAACACAAGATTGATGTCAACTTTGAGGCTTTCAAAGTCATTTACCGCATACCAACCAACAAATCTCAATTTCACCTTAAGAGTTTGTTTACTAAATACTGCTGAGGCTGGCTGTTGGGATCCACATTAAGAAGCCTAATTTATGTGTCCAAAGGAAGCTGGTTTAAACATTGTCCTTACCTTGGCCATCTAGGTTTGAATGATCCTCAATTCGCTGTGGAAATTTCCTTAATTTTATTTGGTATTATACTTACTGGTTCATTTTTATGCTTATTATAATTTATGCATCTTTAATGAACAGTAATTCCATTGATCTTAATTAACAAATCGATATTACATGGAGGATTTCATCATGAGCTGACATCAGTTAGAGAACCATTGGAAAACCTGGGAGTACTGGACAGCTGTTTCGTCCTAGTTTGGGACTCTTCAGCAGTACGCGCCCACCAGGATTCGAACCCAGGACCTTCTGGTTACGAGGCGAGCTCGTAGACCATTGAGCCACTGGAATCCGATCCAATGGTCCTTGAATTCTAACTTCTGCCAATTCACGACATAGCGCGACCATTTCGCAATGTCTTCTTCGATGAGTAACTGTCCTCATCTTCAACCTGCTGTACCCTACTGGTCACGGCTTCCCACTAGAACCCCAGGTTAACTGCCTGAATAGGGCCAGTCACTAGTGAGCATCAGATTAATTTGCAAGTATTGGTTTTGTAGGGATTTTGTTTGATTGCATGGAGGATTTCATCATGATATCGATATTATTTAAAAAGTACAAATATTGATCTTGACTACTGTTCTAGAATATTCTATGTAAATAAACATGCATATATAATTGTAGAGCCAGAAGAGGAATTTATCAAAAAGGATATTCTTTGGTCAATTATTTTGTTTGCTTATAGTTGTCTGAATTAATATTTTTGCTATACCATTATAGTTCTTGAGATTATTGTGATTAAACTGTTGACAAAATGGAATAGGGTCAATGACACAGCATACTGAACCAAGAGCAAATATCTTAGACTTCCAAAGATGATGAATTCAACTTGTTTTTCAAATGTTTCATTTTCTCACAAACCAGACATATAACCTTTTTTTAAACATGTTTTGTACAGGTTTTCACTTGAATGGTGAAAAGTTGTATTTAGAACATAACAAGCTCTTTACTCTTACTATTGATCCTACTGTACATAATCTGCTTTAAAAAATAATGGTTTTATTGATTTCTATACATAAAACCACACGAATGGGTCAAAAGGTACAATTCACTGATTTTAGACTTCTATTTTTCTAGGAAAACATTTTTCATACTGCACAGCTGAGGTCATCACTGTCGTCGTCAATTTCGCCGACGCCAGACACAGAACCAAGTTAGTAAATAAATTGGTGGCTGTTGACTAGCAGCTCATTTCGTCCTAGTTGGGACTCTTCATCTGGATGTACTTACATTTCTCAGTCAGTGATTTATGGTGTTCACACTGAGGCTCAAACTCACTGCCCAAAGTTTCAAACGACAACGCACTATCCACTAAACCACTTGGGCCACTGTCACTCACTCGGGAATACAGGTCCATCTAGATGGCGAGTCCCAAATAGGGCGAAAGCGCATACTAGATCCAACTGCTAGTCACTATCCACCAACTGACTTCAAGTTAAATCCTTAGAGATCGTCCAAACATCCACACAAGGGGCCAACATGTCAACCTGAGGCCGAGCACTTTGGTCCAATCAGTCAACGGGAAATTGCAAATTTAATTAAACAAATTAATAAGTGTTTTAAAAAACACCACATTTTGTTAATTTTCCAAATAATGTGACAAAAATTTGCTCAGAAGATTATCATTCGTCATTTGTCATATCATTTGTCTGTATTCATTTTTCAGCATCCACCTGAGAGCAGCGGTCATCCTTCTGAACAGAGATCTTTAAATAATATTTTACTTAGCCATGTTGGACAACAAACTTCAATCGTAACTGTTAATTAATGAGCATTACTTTCGTTTAGTAAAGCAAGACAGAATTCGACTTTGAGAGCACTTGATATTTATGCACTACAGTATCTCTAAGTTAATGATTAATGTGAATCACATTACACTAGAGGATCTGGACTTCGTGGACGACTTATGTCTAGTGTTACACAAACTCGAAGACTTACTGGCGAAAATCAACAAACGGGAAGAAGAAGCGGCCAGCAGACATAGGACTTCAAGTGAACATAGAAAGGACGGGGGTGAGGAAGACAGCCAACCAACAACAACAACCACCAATAATTATCAACGGATGAATTTGGAAGAGGTCACTTTCTTCAATTATCTAAACAGCAACCTTTCGAACAAAGGCGGAATAGATGAAGATCTCAAAGCCGGCCAAGACTGAAAAGGCAAGGTACATCTGTGGTGAGAGCTGTCTGCAAGACAAAACTGTAGGTAACAATTGATGCAATGTTTACGCCCCGAATTGGGGTTATGAGGAAAAACAAGAGAAAACCCTAACCTTGAGGAACTCACCAACTAATCATAGCAGACCTAACGTGTACAAATGTGATCCTCAGATATACAGATAGCTTTTTAAGCAACGGTAACAAGCAGTACAAAATAACCTTCAGCAGAAAAACAACCAATCAGAAAACGTTGCCTCTCTGCTAACAGTAACGAATAATAATATACATAAAAATCTATAAATGTCTCTTAATTTTCTCAATAAACGATCTGTTGCCTGACCCTTGTCTTCTGTCGTTATACATCTTCATCACTCTGAAATTAGTGTTAAAATCTTCTGCGCTCAGTATAAACAGCGAAATTCCGATTTTCAACACCAATGTTAGGTCAGTCAGTTCTTTCGAATGGATCAGAAGTGTGCACACGAGTCACGGGAAGCATTTCCGGCAGGCCAATGCAGCTTTTTATTAACAGCTGCCTTGGTGAGCTACGTATTGAAAATAAAATGTCCAGTAAGAATTAGCAACAAGAAACGATTGAAAAAGAAACCAGCCAAGAACCCATTACTCAACAGATATTCCGAAAAAAATGGAGATGGTTTGGTAACACTCTGAGTAGACTGTCGAATGAAATCGTGCTGAGTGTAGGCCATCGCTCGAGTGGAATCTGAGTGGGAAAAGACGAGCGGGGCTTCCAGCGTAGACATGGAGAAGACCGTGTGAGGAGGAGATCAGAAATCATTGGCAACCGCAGGGCCAGCTAAATAGAACTGCAGAAAACAGAACAAAATGTAGGTGTGCTGATGAAGGCGTATCTTCCACTCGGAACCCAACAGAACAATAATGATAATAATAATAACAATAATACCGAAATTTACAACACATTAACAGTAATATGAGTAAACTATGTTTGAAAAATATCTTAATTATTATGCTTACCTGTGAACTTGAAATCCATCAGCGTAATTCCATACGGATTAATATACTCCTTCGGCACTTCACAAGTTCCACGTTCTCTTCCATCAGAACTAATAACTTTTGGTAAAATATTCTTCCATGTAGTCGCTTGAAAATGAATCCAGAAAGTAGCGAGAATTAGTCAGGCATTAAATATTCCGGAAAGTTAACACCACAGGAAAAGTACATCTAAATATCACACCAACAGTTTAACCTTTACTAAATGTCATAAGCAGTAAATTTAGCTTTAGGACAAAATATTCTACTAGCGCTAACTTTAGGCAAAAACTACACTTAGCAAAACATGAAAAGAGACAGGGAATCAATTCCTACAAATTATGATCTCAACACTACCAACCAACTGTAGAATAATTTAGTCGCTGTAACTTTTCGACCATCAAAAGGAACATTTTGCCTATGAAGGAGAAAATACAGTCAAAAACTTTGACAAATGTGACCACAACAAAGAACCGATGGTTTATTTACGAAGCTTTCATCATTGCCCTACTAGGCAACATCTTCGGCGCATACTTCAATTTGAATTGAAGTGAGCAGTTAGATTTCTCCACGAGTTTATGAGTCATCTCTCCTGGTGACCTTGAACGTGATTGGTTGTTTTTGTGTGTTTTCACACTCTCTAGGTGGCTACTTGTATTGGAACTGATTGTTTCCTTGACCTGAACTTTGACCCTTTGTGTGTGTGAGATTTCCTTGTTGTCGATTGGTAAATTTTGTCTATGTCAATCTGTCTACTGATTGACGATTCACTGGAATACGAGTTCAGGCTTCTAAAAATTCTCTAGCATTCTTGGTGTTTCCTCTGTCTAATATTTGAACGCTGGTTGTCCCAGTCGAATTAATGTCCGTGGTTATCTGCATGCAGTGAGGCGATATGAGGTAGTGGATATCATGTCTTTTGATGGCTAGTTTATGATCATGGATACGAAGACACGAATGGGACGTCCACTTTGGCCAATGTAGTGTTTTTCGCATTCGTTGCAACTTATTTTTTATATGATCAGCTCACTTCAAATCGAAATATGCACTGAAGATGCTGCCTAGTAGGGTAATGAAAGCTTCACAAATAAACCATCCAGCCAGCTCAGAGGACACAACTACATCAAAATCATCCACCTGAGCTACAAATCTTCTCCATCATACTTAAATTTCTACCTTTCTACAAATTACTTCTTTTCACAAGAGATAAACCTCAGAACCGCATACAGTATCTTGTATTCAAACATCATTTACACTCAAATAAACTTAAAGGCCTTCAACAGCGTCGATCGAGAGGTGCTTTGGCAACTAATTCGTTACTACGGGGTGCCACCGACAATTATACATCTCATCCAACAGTTGTACGACAGTGATGCATGCCAAGTAATCCACAACGGGAAACTTACGGAATCCTTCGAAGTGAAGTAAGGAGTAAGACAAGCTGGCTGCCTTCTATCTCCAATGATTTTCCTGATTGTGGTAGACTGGATATGTGACAGAGCAGGCCGGGCAAAGAGGAGACAGGCATAAAACGGACTCACAAAAAATAACTGGAGGATCTAGACTTCGCTGATGATATATGTCTGATTTCCCAAAAGCTGGAAGATATGCAAGTGGAAAGCAACAAGTTAGCAGAAGAAGCATCCAAGATAGAACTTCCTTCAGGTGAACATAGATAAAACAGAGGTGATGAAGATTCCTGGCCAACAGCAACAGCCACAGCAACAACAGACAACAATCAGCATAAATGGGAGAAATCTGAAAGAAACAACCTCCTTTACTTACCTACCTGGGAAGCATCGTTTAAACTACAGGCGAACAGAACTGATGATGAAACCAAAGCGAGGATCGGAAAAGCAAGGCAAGCTGTCATTACTCTCAAGTCGGTGTGGAGACCAACAGCACTCAGCATGGAAATGAAAATAAGAACCGGATTTTCAACTCCAATGTGAAGTCAGTTGTCTTCGCTCAATACTCAAGATCAGATGGCCGGCCAGAAAAGATCAGCAATAGTGGGGATCTCTGGGAGCGAACCAACCAAGAACCGATTGTGAAACAAATAGGCAGGAAGAAATGGAGGTGGATTGACAATACTCTAAGGAAACCATCAAGTGAGTGACATCACTAGACAAGCCACTGCTCGAGTGGAACCCGAAACGGAAGCGGCGAGTTGGTCGTCAGTGCAAGGGTGACTTGGAGGAGGTCATGTGAAGAGGAGATGAAAACGTGTGGGCAGACTTGGAGCCAGGTGAAAACTCTAGCAGAGAACCGAACGCAATGGAGATGCACGGCTGAAGTCCTATGTTCCTCTAGGAATTAAAGGAAATAATAATAATATTATGATAAACTTACTTTGATTTGTATGTGATGCAACACGAATTAAATCGGATAAATATAATAATTTATACCCGTCTATTGTTTCATATGGCAGTTGAAGGATTAAACTAACATTTGTTAAAGTTGTCCAGCCACGATTTTCAACTATATACGTGTGTTCAAGTTTTGGTCCAATATCATAGGAAAATATTTTTCGAGATATTGTGTCTAGAATAGAATAGAAATGAAATTAATTTTGTATTCATTAAACAGGATGTAAACAATTCATGTGAATGCATAAACAATGCAAAGAAATTATTCTTACCAATATCGGGATATTGAACAGTTGAAAACTGGTGATAATGTACTTATGATTTTAAGGGGCTAACTAATTAAAACTTATCCAGGGAGCATTGTCTCAACTACAGGAGGAACGGACGAGGATGTCAAATCGAGTATCCGGAAGGTGAGAAACACATTCATCAACCTGAAACCAATCTGGAAATCTTCGTCACTCAGCATCAACAACTAAATTCGGATTTTCAATACAAACGACGTCAAGTCAGTTCTTATATACGGATCAGAAACTTGGCCAGTGTGTCACAAAGAATATTTCCAACAGTCTGTTGCAGACCTTTATCAACCACGGCTGTCTTCGCTCTATACTGGAGATCAGATGGCCGGAAAGAATCACCAACAAGAAACTATGGGAACAAACAAAGCAAGAACCAATCGCCCAACAAATTTGCAGGAGAAAGTGGAGATGGAATGGACACTCGCTGAGGAGGCCGTTGGGTGACATCGCGCGTCAGGCCATAGCTCGAGTGGAACCCGTTAGGGAAGCGGCGAGTGGGACGTCAGTGCAAGGGTGACATGGAGGAGATCGTGTGAAGAGAAGTTGAAACAGTATGGATTAATATGGACGCAGGTGAAAAGCAAAGCAGAAGATAGAAGCAAGTGGAGACGTGTAGTTGAAGCCCTATGTTCCATCTAGGAACCCAAGGGAACAATCAATAAATTAATTAATTAACACTGAATACTATCTGTCATTCTATCACATTATGTTTCTTTATTTAAACAAGACTGTTCATTTAGCTGCAGTTCTAATTTATAGGTAGTGCATCGGTGGCACAGCGGTTAAGGCACTCGCTGATTATGCATATGGTCCAAGGTTCGATCTTCTGCCGACGCACACCTCATATCAACTGGTCGGACTGGTAAATTTGGGCTACCGATAACACATGCTGAAAATTCCATATTTGTACCAAAAATACGGTGTGGAATCAAGCTATAATCAAAAACAGATTATTGCAAATTGGTCAAAGCTTGGATTCATGTACCCGAATTTGGGTTCAGTCACAGTGGCTGAATGGTCGTGAGCTCTCATCGTTACCTGCAAGTCCTGGATCCAACCACAATGCAAATGGTTAACACTACTGAAGAGTCATAGAGTAGGAAGAAACCACTATCCAGTTCGCCTTGTCTTCCGTGGTTCTCCAACTGATGTAAGTCCTCAGTCGAAATTGAAACAATGTTAAATTATCTAAACCTATTTTTACATTCCATATCATATAAGACTGATCAGTTGGGGAGGGGGGGGGTGGCGTAGAGAAGTTTTGGATAGTTCTCCGGTCACAATTCACTAGCATATAAGATCCCGATTTTCTACTCTGTTGTGAAGTAAGTGCTATTATATGGATCAGAGACTTGGCTCCGCCTCACGAAGGTTACTTCGAACAAACTACACACCTTCATTAACAGCTGTCTTCACTCAGTACTACTGAAGATCAGATGGCCCGTCAGAAAAGATCAGCAATAGTGAGGGATCTCTGCGAGTGGACCAACCCAGCAGGAACCGATTGTGCAACAAATATGCAAGAAGAAATGGAGGTGGATTGGATTGGCCATACTCTGAGGAAACAAACCATCAAGTGACATCACACGCCAGGCCATCGCTTGAATGGAACCCGAATGGGAAGTGGCAAGTTTGTTGTCAGTGCAAGGATAACATGGAGGAGGTGATGTGAAGAGGAGATGAAAGCATGTGGGTAGACCTGGAGCTGGGTGAAAACGTTGGCGGAGAACCGAACGCAATGGAGACGTGCAGCTGAGGAGAGATTATGGGCAATCGTTGACCCAGCTGAAGAGGACGGCATAAGATAGGACAAAGTGGAGATGTGTTGTTGAAGCTCTATGTTCCACTCGGAACTCAAGGGAATAATAATAATATAAAGAGGTATGAACAGCGCAATTAAAGTCCAAAAGGTGTCAAGAATCAACCTCTACTTTACCTTTATTCTATAATCAAAGTTAATGTACAGAAATGTGAATGACGAAAAACTTTATGGAAGGAAGCAATCATTGCTTACTTTGTTCAACTACATAAGGTTCCATTCTGTCATCAATTATACTTCGTGGTTGTACACCAGCATAAATATCTACTTTTGGTTTATAAACAATTTGATATGGTATACTGATTGCATTATTCCATTCTTCATAGTCATTTGTCTCTGAGGTTACTTTAATTTCATACTTTGGCATAAAAGTATAATTGAAACTTGAATTCATAAATGATAAATTATCATTATTGTTTGACAAATGATTTGTTGACAATGTTGCCATAGGCAACAGACTTTCAATAAATACAGATATATCTATTTGTATAACTTCATTAGGATAAATCCACAAGTGGGGTAATAATGAAACTAACGCTACAGTACCACTTTCATCAATATTTACTGACCATATCGCTGTGTCAGTAACATTGATAATATCTTCTGAGTCAATTTCATCTATGAATAACTTTTTAACATTTATCTGTGTAATTTTACCCTGAATACTGTTCGCCAACTGGTGTTCTTGATCAGCTTTAATATACCAATTATAGAAACGAGTGATAACACGTAATCCACTTGATTTAGTTGGCCCCAAATTGATTATTCTCACTCGAATCATCTGGTGCTGTTCCTTTGCATTACCGTATTCAATTCGCTTGACAAATGAATTGTTTCCTTGAGATACAATTGTCTCAAACCTTTGTGATGTTTTCAATGAATGTGTGGGTATCCAACTTAAATTCACTAGACTTAAGTCGGAACGACATTCTGGTGCTGGAATACAAACTGGTTGAGCCAGCTGTATCGGCTGTTCGCATTCAGACCAATCTATTATAGGCTGTTCGTGTTTATGGCATGCTGCGAAATTTTTAGCCAGTCGGCATTCAGTTAGATTTAGGGTTGATTTATAGGAAATTTTTAATGGAATACTGTTCAAATTCATTTCTTCTAATCCACGCAGGGTGATCAAATGAAATTTTACAATCATATAGGTTTGTGTTGGATCAAAATTGATACTAGTGACTTTATTGTTGAGTAATTCAAAACGATGTGTCTGACTGTGAAATTGAGAATTCAGCAGACTTAGTGTAAATGTATCTAATCCATGTTTTAAAGATGCATCAGGTGAGAAGGCTTGATTTGTTTCATTTGAATTTGAGGCGAAATATTGATTCCAGATAACATCTGGATCAATTTCATGATTGCGGAATGCGGTTGAACTTAATCCCTTGGGGATGTTGACATATCTGCGTAAATGTAGATCATATAGACGTATGTGTATGGTAAAGGGTAGTGTGGTTGACTTTTTAAAAGGTAAGATTTTATAATGTGGTGGTATATTTATTTGACATTGTGCTTTCAGTAGTTTAGGCATTGTAAATAAGTGTGGAGCAGTGTTCGCCTTCAAAGAAGTGACTGCGAACTCTGGCCAGCCGTCGCCATCTGCATCAAAACCTCGTGATAATCCAATCCCAAAGCCGTCTCCAAATTCTGGTTGGGGTGATTCTAAAATCTAAGCAAAAAAAAACAGTATTTAAAATACTCATGTCATTTTTGTGTGAGCTTCCTAGTCTGTGTAGATGGTAAAACACAAGTCTGATAGTCTCAAATGAATCACGAATTTCACATAAATCAATGATGAGCAGTTATTAGTCTTTCCTTGCCCTGGTAAGTGGATGTCTTTATTCTTTCTTTCATTTGATTACGTAATCTTTGGCTTTAACCTCACCCCTTTGATATAGTATAATTTTGCTTGTCTCTTATTTTGTTCCTATCCAGTATAAACGTTCCCTAGTGAAATGTTTGTTCTCAAGGGCCCGAAAAATATGCACGAGTGACACATTGATGGATGAGTTTCGAAATATACATTCAGTTTTATTAGCTAATGGTTATCCGGAGAACTTTATCACTTGTCACAGTAAAGGAAAACCACATCTCGAAAAGACAGCTTCTGTACCAAAGAAAGCTATCTTTATTAACCTACCATTCAAGGGCGACCAGATTATGCAGTTGACAGCTAGCACAAAGACTTCGGTCAGCCATCAAACGCACATTCTACGCCGCATCTCTTTTTCTCATTTGCCGAACATTTTCGATCCCTGTACCTACGATTAAAGGACGAAATTCTATGGACTCTACTTCAAACTGTATCTACAAGTTCACCTGCAGCTGCGGTGACACCTATATAGGTAGAACCAACAGAATGTTCCAATGTCGTCGAAAAGAACATGTTCCAAAATGGCTACTAAATCATATAGATAATCCCAATGCGATTAATCTGAATAGAAATCTAGCATCATCCATTGCAAAACACTTATTAATGTCAGGTCACAAAATCAATATTAATGACTTTCACAATTATTTCACATAACTCTAATTCAAGGTTATTGAAGGTGATGGAAGCACTTTGGATTAATCACAACTGTGTGTACAAAAAACAATAGACTTCAATCTTCGCCTACCATGGACAACATGACCTATCTAAATTTGATTGGTCATTAGTATGTACTTTTGTTTTTTTATATAACTGAGTAATTGTCATGAACTTTATTTTATTATTGTTAACCATGTTAGTTGTAAAGTGGTTGTAAAGAAACTACGAAATGACATATCATCTCGCGAAATTTGTCTTCTTAATGCCTTATTCAAATCTTATTTGTATGATTTGAGATGAACTCAGTACATTGTTACCTAATTTATTAGTCACTCAGCATCTTACGCATCTCTCGTCCTTATTACGTAACTCCTTTACCATTGTATGCATACATTTATTTTGTTTAAACTTGAACTGCCTGTGTAAAAACCTCCATAAGCGTAATTTTCTGAGCGCTGTTCACTAATTGTGGAGCTTTCTGTCAACTGACATCATGAAAAAATTTGCAAGTATGTTAAAACTTTTCTGTTCCTTAACCTGATATTATAATACTTTGATAAAGCTATTAGCATTAAATAGCGAAACATCAGTAAAAGCAACAATATCGTTTTGTTTTTCATTCATTAGGAAATACAAAAACCTTTATTATAGTGAATAAACCTGATAATTTATTAAGGCTGTAAGCAGCTTATGAGAAGCCGACGAAATAAACAATGATGGTACCATATTATTCTGCACAAACCACACTGTAGCTCTTGCTTTATTCAAATTCATCATACATATTAAAATGCTTAAATAGTTAAATAATATTTTGAATTTTTAAATTAAAAGTACAGTCCAGGCATTCACATAACTTCAGAAGAAATAAACAAATTTACATAGATTTAATCACTAAAATAACCTCCACTAGTTTACTAGTTCGCTAGTTTTCTAGCTGGTTTTGACCCCAAGAAAAGGGGGGAGGTTTGGCATGGAGGTTGAAGGCCTATGGCGAAAAATCACTCCAGTCTCTACAGAAACATCACACCACATGAAAAATATTTTTGATCACAGGATTTCATCATGAGCTGACATTGGTTAGAGAACCATTGGAAAACAAGTTAGAAGTACTGGACAGCTGTTTCGTCCTAGTTTGGGACTCTTCATCAGTACGCACTCACCGGGATTCGAACTCAGGACCTTCTGGTTACAAGACAAGTGAGCTCGTATACCATTAAGCCACTGGGACCCGATCCAATGGCCCATCAAGTCGTGACCAGTAGGGTGCAGCAGGTCAGGTGTGAGGACAAATACTCGCCGAAGACATTGGCTAGCGGTTGCGCTATATCGTGAATTGGCAGAAGTTAGAATTCATGGGCCATTAGATTGGGTCCCAGTGGCCTAATGGTCTACGAGCTCGCTTGTCTTGTAACAAGAAGGTCCTGGGTTCGAACCCCGATGGATGCGTACTGATGAGGAGTCACAAACTAGGACGAAACAGCTGTTCAGTACTCCTAACTTGTTTTCCAATGGTTCTCTAACTAAAGTAAGCTCACGATGAAAATCCTGTAACCAATCAACCAAATCCCTGCAAACCAATACTTGAAAAATATTTTTCTTAAAAACATACTTATTTTTTACCGGAATTAGAGAGACCGAATGACATGGGCTGATGAAAGACTTCGGAAAGTTAGTCAGCCGATGTACCTTCTTTTGATGAAAGCAAAATAAATATGCGGGAGTGAAATATCCGTACGCTGTGCGAAGCTGGGAAGACTTCTTAGGTTGCCAAAGAAATGAGATGTAGCACAGAAATCTTACTAGGAATCTATGAGAACAGATGAAATGGATGTGGCCTCTCTAAATTGTTAATTGGATAGTCAATAATCTATTCCAGTCAACTCTGCTCAGCTTCATCGATTTTGGAAAGGCCTTCGACAGATATAATAGCGAAGTATTTCGGAAACTACTTCAACACTGTGGCGTGCTTCAAATTTTTGTCAACCTCACTCAACAGTTGTATGACAATGGCACGTGTCGAGTGATCCTAAACAGGGAACTCAGTAAAGCCTTTTAAGTGGAGACGGGAGTAAGACATGACTGCCTACTATCAACGATGAAATTCCTGAATTTGGTGGACCAGATTATGCGGCAAACTCTGCTTGGGAGGGCGAAGACAGGAATACGTCGAATCGATTAGAAGACTCTAGAAGATCTGGATTTCGCAAATGACTTATGTCTAATGTCAGATAAACTCAAAGACTTGCAGGTGAAAGCAACAAGTTGACAAAAGAAGCAGCTAGCAAAGAAGGGACTTTAAGTGAACATAGAGAAGACAGGGGTAAAGAAGATACACGACCAACACGTAACAATCACTACCAACAGAAAAAATTTCAAAGAGGTCATTTCTTTCCCTTTTAACAGGCTACTGTAGACTTTTATCAACAGATACCACTTTCATTGAATCCACACTGAAAATCAGATGGCCAACTGGTCAGAAAGAATTAGAAACAAGGAACTCTGGGAACGAACCAGTCAGAAAACCCACTGTTTAACATATATGTAGAAGAAAATGGAGATGGATTAGACACGCCGAAGATACCGTTTGGCGACATCGTGCTCAATGCAGGCCATCACTCTAGTGGAAAACGACAAGTTGGACATGAGTCAGCGGGTAATATGGAGAAGATCATGTGTGGAGTGAGATGAAAGGTTACTAGAAATCATGGGGCCAGGTGAACAGGACTGCAGAGGACAACATCAAATGGAAATGTGCCAGTGAAGTCCTATGTCCCATTCGGAATATTTCAGAGATTTGCAGTATGAAAACGTATCCTTTGAAGGGAAGATGGGAGTAAGACAAGCTGGCTGCCTACTGTCTCCAGTGTTTTTCCTGATTGAGGTAGATTGGATAATACGACAGACAGCGGGCCGGGCAACGAGGAGATAGGCATAAAATGAACCCACACAAAATACTTGGAGAATCTGAACTTCGCCAATGATATATGTCTCATTCCCCACAAACTGGAAGACATGCAATTTAAAAGCGACAAGTTTGAAGAAGAAGCATCAAAGATTAAACTTCCTTCAGGTGAACGCAGAGAAAACAGAGTTGATGAAGATTCCTGACCAATAGCAATAGCAGCAACAACAACACACAACAATCAGCCAGCATAAGTGGGAGAAATCTGAAAGAAACAACCTCCTTTACCCACCTACCTATCCACCTGGGAAGCCTCGTTTCAACTACAGGCGGCGGAATTGATGAGGATATCATCAAAGCAAGAATCGAGAAATCAAGGCAAGCTTTCACTACTCTCAAGTCCGTGTGGAGATCGACAGCACTCAGCATGAAAAATAAGATCTGGACTTTCAACTCCAATGTGAAGTCAGTGCTATTATAAGGATCAGAGACTTGGCGCGTCATAAAGAGCATCTCAAACAAACTACAGACCTTTATTAACAGTTGTCTTCGCTCTATACTCAAGATCAGATGGCCGGCCAGAAAAGATCAGCAGTAGTGAGGGATCTCTGGAAATGAACGAACCAACCCAGCAGGAACCGACTGTGCGAGAAGTATGCAGGAAAAAATGGAGGTGGGTTGACCATACTCTGAGGAAACCCTCAAGTGAGTGAAATCACACGCCAGGCCATCACTCGAGTGGAACCCGAACGGGAAGTGGCGAGTTAGTCGTCAGTGAGAGGGTGACATGGAGGAGGAGGTCATGTGAAGAAGAGATAAAAGCATGTGGGCAGACGTGGAGGCAGGTGAAAACGTTGGTGGAGGACCGAACGCGATGGAGACGTGCAGCTGAAGTCCTATGTTCCTCTAGGAACTAAAGTAAACAATACTAATATAGTATGAAGAGTATTTTCGCTTATAAAAACTGATATTGCTAACCTCTGGGAAATACTAAATCTTCCAGTAGTAGTGATCCTTTGCTTCTTAAGTAAACCTGCGTTGTATACACTACGTGATCATAATTAGATACATATTGCAAATTGTAATATACTTAGAAGCGTATACCGAGATCAGATTACGGGCTGTATATTTTTGTTTACTATAACACTCAAATGAACCTTTTGATACGGTTGTACTTTTCCTTCTACATTTTTTTTGTCTACGTGATACCGACTTATTTTTGTATAAGCTGAGATAAATTGTTTATCGAAGATTATTTACATAGATGACTCAGAGCTGTGATTTCTGTAGAATGATCGTACAGCGAATGGCTTAAAACTAAAGCAAAATGAAATATTATCCCTAGACTAATGCTCTAAAGGCCATAGATTTCTTTGTATTGGTTATTGTTTGTTTTGTAAATATATTTTCAGTTATAAGTATTTGAAGTTCGAAATAAAACCCTATCTTAGACAGTAAAAGGATTTCAAGGACAAGAAGTTCAGCAAAGACAACTATCTTTCCGGCGATTTCATTCTCAAAAGCAGTTGGACAGTTGCATTTATATACATAAGTTTACATAGATACAATTACTATTATTTAATTCCATGTACTAACAAAGGAGACTAAACGTCATAATAATTTTCAGTCTTGACATGAAGAATTTGCAGTGGTGACTGCTTAGAAGAAGAGCTTCTATTTCTCAAAAACATTCTGGCTCAAAGCGGATACCTGACGCGTTTCGTGGAGAAGAACATGAAACCAAAACCAAAAAGGGAAGAATGCACTTCAGAGTCAGAGAAAAAACAAATTTAAATCTGGAATTCATGGGAAACCTAGCAGCAGATATCTTATCCTGCAGCGACTCTAAGAGTGATATTCTCCAGCTGTTCACTGCCTCGAAGCAATGTGAAGGATGGACTTTCGCATATGACTACATCAATGTGCATATATCAGTTCATGTGGAGCCAGGTACATAGGTTGTTCTACGGGGGTCCTATCAAAACGCGTTAGATAACATCACCCAGCATGGCCACAAAGAGGAGGCACTGGTTCAATCAACAGCATCATAACTGAAAACTTCGTCAACACCTGTCACAGCATCTCAACTGACTTATCATTCAGAGTCATTTACAAAGTAAACAAAAATCTCCCAAAGGCGGTGTGTTTCCAAATTCTTTCTATTGCAGAAACCCTGGCCATATGTATCGAAAAACCGGAGCCGTGTGTTCAAAAGAAACTGATTCATCCTCTACATATGCCATGGATCTAGTTCGTTTTGTCACCTAAGGTTTCGTTTTTTCATCCCCTTCATTTTCCTTTTTTTCTCTTTCATTTTCAAAATATTATTCCTTTAATTTGTTTCCATGCTCATCCCATTCCCACCTTTAGTCGTTAAAAAAAACTATTTTCTAATCATGAGTAATCTCATTTTTAAGCCCCTTGTAATCTATGCTCACACCTTCAAACTTTCATGTCAAGCTGAAAATTATTATCACCTTTAATTACCTTCGTTATTATGTGGAATTAAGTAGTAGTAACTGCATCTACGTAAATTTATGCATATAAATGCGATTGTACAGCTGTTTTTGAGAATGAAATCGCCGAAAAGATAGTTATCTTTACTCTGAACTTCCTGTTCTTTTCTCTCTAATGTCCCGATGGATATTTTCCACGATTCTTAAAAAATCTACTATTGTAACAAACTTAAATATCCAGCAGAATAAATATAAGTGAATAAACCCGTGTATAACACACAACTTCGAGGTGCCTAATGTAATATACAGCGCCAGCCTATCGCTGGAGTTAATCAGAATGCGAAACAACGAGTTGAGTATGTCTCCGAGGGTGACATGAAGGATATCGTGGGTGTAGGAGATAAAAGCCTAATGAGACTATAGAAAACAGGACGCAATGAAGGTGTACTGATGAAGCCGTATTTTCCATTAGGAACGTAAAGGAGTTCCACTTGTCATTCTAAATCAATTCTGTTTTACAACGTTAAATTCTATTTTATCAAATTTCACACAATATTACGTAGCGTTTTTATTTTATTCGATTTGCCTACTAATCGTATAATTGCAGACCCCTTCCAAGTTCTATACATCCTGTGAATTGTTCTTTATATGACATTAATTGTTTTGCCACTTGACATTTAACTATGATTATAATCACAAATATTTTAATTGCATTTCATACTACTATTATTATTTTATGCATTCATACCTATGATTCAATTCCCTCACCGCTTATTTTTTTATAAAAACCATATATATACGATTGTACAGCTTGATAATAAATTCGTTGTTGAAAACAGTCTCTTCGCTGAATCACTTGTTTTGATTTTCTATAATAATATATATGACGCATAATGTTATCATCCTTACAATGTAACTAGTTGTTTGGTCAAAGTGCTGTAAAACCATAATTTTGGCGGGTACTTCAAATGTTAAGATTAAACACTCACATAATAAAGAAGCTATGCATGCACAATGATTAAAATTAGCCAGAGGTAGCCAAGATATTTTAAAATTCAATCGATCATTTTGTGAAGTGTCAAAATTACTCAAAACTTACAACTATTCAATTCGGTTTTAGATTTTCCCGTCGAATGATTGGACTGAAGTGCTCGGTCTCAGGTTGACATGTCGACTTCTTGTTCAGATGCTTCGACAATGTCTGGGAATGTAATTGGAAGCCAAATGTTGAATGGTGACTAGCAGTGGAATCTAGCCAGAATGCGCATTTCGTCCTATTTGGGACTCGTCAGCTGGATGTACCTGCATTCCCCAGTGAGTGATGATGTTCCCACTCAGACTCGAACCTATTGCCCATAGTTCCAAACGTACTGGGTTCGAGCCTAGGTGGGAACATCATCACTCACTGGGGAATGCAGGTACATCCAGATGACGAGTCCCAAATAGGACGAAATGCACATCCTGGATTCCACTGCTAGTCACCATCCAACAGTTGGCTTACAAGTATTCGTTGAAAAATGTAAATAGATATGCCTCAATTTTTAACTAATATCACTTAACAAAGAAGCCTTGAACATTAGTATGTGTACAAAGAAGTTTAATTTCAAGATGAACACTTTGTCAGTGCTTATAAGTTTCGTCACTTGAAGGATCTATCTATCTATCTAAGTGACAGTTTTCATTCTTTTTTATGAATTTCTCTGAATATATAAATTCAAGAATATTACATGGTTGGAGACAATCTGTAGGAAGCCTTGCTTGACCTAGGTTTCGTGCTTGTTGGCACTCACCAGTCAACAATGACGTATCTGTAATCTTGAAGGGACTCATTTCCCTACTCAGATTCGAACCCCAGTGACTTAGTGCTGCACTTATAGATGTTCCCAAGCTTGACTGATAGAACTCAGTCTATACTACACAAAGGACTATACGTATGACACTAGTTAGTGTCCAGTCAAAGTACCCAACATAGTCCCAAAGGAGGTCGGTTGAGAGTCCGAATAGCTTAGGGGTAACACCTCTCATTGGTGGCGCTGATTGGAATTTCAGAAGGAATTTAAGTTCCGTCAAGGTTGCAGATACCTCTTGCTGACTGACTGGTGAGTGTCAACAAGCACGAAACCTTGGTCAAGCAAGGCTTCCTGTGGGAGATTGCCTCCAACCATCTAATAGCAACAATTCAGAGTGGACTGTGATGGAGAGCCCCCCTCTCTTTGAAAGTAAAATATTAAGTACGAAGTTGCCATTTCAACTTATTTATCTATGAATGACTGTGCTACATTCCGTCAGCAGCCTAACACTAGCTGTCTTTCACTAGCGCCTAAACCTTATTATAAATAATATAATGGCGGCCTGCTTAGATCACTGGACTACCTACATTTTCTATCCATGAAAATGCATCGTGTTTACGCCGCTGTTTCATATTGTTTTAATGGTCTAGTTAACAAAGAATGACTAACAATTCGCTCACTATTCCAGAAAAGTTTCTACCTACCACTAGGAAGATTTTTGAAGGAAACGGAGGAAGAACATTGTGAAGTAGTGATGGAGCAAGCTTCAGGTGGAACAATATTGCATCAAATGATATCTTTTTATTCCTTTACGTTCCCAGTGGAACATAGGGCTTCAAGCTGTAGGCTTGAAGTTTCGGTGGCAGTGGTGTTTATTTTTACGGGATGGGGTTGCTAGCCTCATGTCAAACCTTCCCTCTTTACCAATCTTATTACTGGTTTAGTGAGGTAAAGGAGTGCGTCTGTGGCTGGGGGTGGAATCCCGAACCAAGTGCATGGCTGGCGAGCATTCTACCGCTGTGCCACTGACGCACATCAAATGATATTTCATCGACTATTATATTATTTGAAGATACTGCACAAGGAGTAAATACCTTTCTATGAAATTTGCTGAAAATTCTGTATTTTATCTAAATTCCTCCTTCAGAATAAAGCTATTGTTATTATAAACTGGTTAAACATGATTTTTTTGTCCAGCTTTGATTTGAAATTAATCCTAGAGATAGTCCTCTTGTACCCGGAGATTAGTAGACACAGTTCACGAGAAAACATTCATTTACAATAAATTTTCGAACACGACATACTGTCCGAAACTATATGAGAATGATTGCTTTCAGTGTTGCCACTACTAAACTTCCTTATTCTCGGAAACTTTAGTATAATGAAAACAGTGAGAACGAATTCACTAATTCGAATCGCAGTGGGTGCGTACTGCCGATGATTCCCAAACTAGGATGAAACAGCTGTCAATGATTCTCTAACTGATATCAATCCGTGATCAACTCGTGAAAAAATTAAGGGCCATTAAATTAAACAAAGTGACATCCCACACTATTTACCGATTTCCGTGTGTGTGTGTGGACACACATACATAGGGAGGAGTAATCGTGCTTTGCATGTGAGGGTGGGAGAGCATATCGCAAAATGGTTAGGAAAACAAATGAATTGTGGAAAACCAATAGATGCAGGTGTCAGACTATCAACTTCGTCTATAGCTAAACACCTAATCGAAATGAACCATAAAATTGATGTTAACACAGCCTTTAAGGTCATCTTTAAAAAAATGGTCAAGGGTGCTTATTGAAGTACGTCGAGGCTATAGCTATTCATAAACTTAAGCCCTCTCCTGTGTATTCAAAAACAGTTTATTATTACTCTTAACCTACCTTAGTAATCCTTAGTTGATTGGATTATCAAACGTTGTGTTAATCATTCTTAAATCCCTTTTTTGTCACTTTATTTAATTTAACTTTTTCATATATATCGACTTGACAAGTAAATGTGTGTGATATCAGATTGTTCAAAATGTATAGAGCAAATACATCACATTGTTTTTCAGATAATCTCCGTCTTCTAGTGAAGCTATCCAAATTTACAAAGGGGACTAAATGTTTTAAACTCTTAATGTCATTTAAAGTGACACAGCAAAACATGAGTTTTATAGGTTATGAGATCAAGTTTATGGGATTAGAGGTGAAATGTTTAATAAATTGCTCACAACTACTTTTTGTACCATATACTGAGTTGTCTTCATCTATGATACTTATATTCTAAAATTCCATTAGCTAAAGTTATGATGATAATATGAATTAAAAATTCATATAATTTAATCACTTTACATAAGTATAAATGAGCTCTGGAGATACAAACTGTTTGATTTTCTGAGACAAGCAAATAAGGATATAAGTGACTGATTACTGAACAAAGAATATACTTTCCTAAAAATTCACCATCACATTCTACATTTATATGACAGCAGTAACGACAGACGTTTTCCTGCAAGAAACTGTTCAGCCAGGTCAACTCAGGACATTCAGCGACACTCGAAAAAGCCTTCAAAATCATATACTAAATTCGATCAAACCTACCAAAAAATAGTAAAATTAAAACACCTGAGCATAGTCGAGGCATTAGCCATCCAAAACCTCAAACCCACGCCATGTATCCAAAATAAATACGTCCAACCGTTGTTCCTGCCATTACCTTTCTCATCCAAACTTCCTGTTTATTTATGGTATTTTTAAGTTTTTCTTAATCCCTATTTATACTATCATATTTTCATATCCGAACTTCCTGCCTGTTTTGTCATTTTATTATTTCTGCATATTTAATCCCTAATTGCATAAGCAATTATTCGTCACGTTAGTTATGATCCCACTAGATTTTTTATCCAACCATCCTGTCTATTTTGTTATTTTTATATTTCTAACCCCCAATTGCACAATATGTAAATCTTCTCAGTAATTATGATGCTACTTTGTTTGAATTTTATCCATCTCCCTTGTTTATGATGGCATTTTAATTCCGAATTTTAATTTTATTATTTTATCCTTGACCGGAAATTATTCTGGAACTATCCCACCGATTTATTATAAATACATGAATGTTCATCTATCTAGTTGGTGACTTCGTCGAGGAGAAAATTTTCTTAGCTGCAACCGTCTTTTTATTATTCCTTATAATTAAAGAAACATTATTATTAACAACAGCAGTGCTGTTTTAAATTACATCAAGACAATATTATCAATAGGTCAAGTTTCAAAAGCTTTACTATGAGAGATAATATACACCACATATAACACTAAATTGACTGAATATTAGATAAATTAAGGGAAGTAACACAGAATTTATGAACTTATCGGTTCGACGACAGGCCAGGTTGGTAGTAGTGGCTGGCTGGACCTGTTTCTTGTGTACACAGAGTCCCAGTTGATTTAGGCGAATTTCAGTCGCTTTTTCTGTTTGGGGTGCTCTGTATTTAGAGGCCTTTGGTAATTATATTAGCCGTTGCTCTAGGAACTTAATTTTCCATTCTCGGGAATACCCTCCAGTATGGTTAAATAAAAGCGTAGTTAAAAGCCATCAACAGTTCTATAAAGCCAGAAAGCTAGCTAACATTGAAGAGTCTCCTCCTATCATCTATCGGATATCGAATGAGTTACCAAAAGCCCCTAGGTACCGAATACTCCAAACAACAGATAGCATTTCAATTCATCTAAATCAACTGGAGCTCTGTGCGCAAAAGAAACAAGTCCAGCCAGCCATTATTACCCATAAATTTCAATGTCATTGAAAACATTATTGCTGTCATTCACGATATTTCTGTAACTATTGTGGTCATGTCAATGTAGAATATGATGACGAATTTACCGAACAGACTATTCTTTGTTCATTAATCAGTCTTTGAAATATTTAATAGGCGCCTTTAATGAATTAAAATAAATATAGCATAAAAGTTGAACACTATTTTCCTTAACTAATAATTTATAACGCCATCTATACAGTATGTCACTATGGCTATTATGAAACAAACGTGTTTACCTGCAAAGGAATCGGATCCAGTGTACACTGAGGTGTAACTTTATAAATATAAACACGACCATTATTCAATGAAACATTTGAATTTTCATTGTATAATTCCACAACATTTGATTGTATTGCTGGAGCACCAATTGCCACATCATCAATTCCATCTCCATCAACATCACCAAGACGTGCAATTGAATAGCCAAAGAATTCATTCTTCCGTCTTCCTTCAATTGAAAATAAACTACTTTTTGTAGTGACATGTTTCTCAGGACATATAATATATACTCGTCCATGATTAACACCAAAGCGTTTTACAGAACTATCAAACGGCGCACCAATAACAATCCCATAATCAGTTCGTTGAATACCATTCGCTTTAGAATACTTTGGAATATTCACTGTTTCCATACTGAAACCGAATCCAGTGAAATCACCTTTTGACTTAGTAGTCTCATTGGTTTCTTCATCATTCATCACACTGTAAACTAATCGATCGTCGGATTCGGTAGATTTCGGCCTGAAAGCTTTTATGCTTGGATCATTTAATTCACTCAATGAAGAAATGATCGCCAAATTTTCATGCATCCATGTATTTATCCCTGATGCAGAGCTATTCACCTCAATTTCATAATTGTATTTCCGTGAACTAGATGATGGTGTCCATTTCACTTGTTGACTAAACTGGACATGTTTCCCTAGAATTCTGTGAACAAAATTTTCAGGCGACAATTGATTAGATTCCTTTCTGAAATTTGTCAAAATATCATCCAAGACTTGTATTTCACCGGGATTGGCTAAAAACAAACTAGTGAGTAGTTGAATATTTGGTAACGAGGAGTACTGCTCTTCTGGAACACGTGACTGATTCGCATTAACAGTATCTATAGTAGTTGTCTGTTGCAAATCTAGAGAAAAACCACCACCACAAGGCTGGGAATAACCAGAATTAGTACAAAACTCAATAGTATCCTCTAGATGACTTGATGCAGCTAGACGAGACCATTCACCATTATGCCTTAGTCGGATTCGACATCTACCCCCAGGTTGTTCTTGATATTTTACATCTAACACAGACTGGACTCCATGATGCACTCCTCCAGTATGCCACAATGGATCACAATACACTACAACCGCACCATTGAAAGGTGCTTCAAACTCAAGACTTGCAACACTCATGCCTAAAAGTGTAGTACCATCATGATGTTCTCCAGTATGATCACTTTCTTGATTTGATACATTTTTCGCTTCAAGTGGATAACAGTCAATAAAATCCAATCGGTTGTTCTTCTGGAGACTAGAAGTTGACAGTTGACAGGCAACAACTGCCACCGCTTTCTTTGTATACGGATCTGATGAGTTGACAGTTATTCTATCCATTGATCCACCGAAAATAAACCATGCTGTACGACTGTCGTTAACAATTTCTCTGAATCCTGTCACTGTAGTCCAACGAAATACTTCATGTTTATTCATCAAATCTGATGCTATCACTTCTTGTACAGCGTTAGTTAACTTTTCCCCCAGATCTGTTATCTCATAGTTTCTGAATAAAAGTTGTTCGGGGAGGAGGAAGGGAGAGACTAGATTGAAACAACAGAATCCATACAGGTAAATCAAATAGTAGTAGTAATAATAATAATGATTTAAATTCCAAAGTTTAAATTGAGCTTTCCGTGTAAATAACATGACGTTAGATAAGTTATTCTCCTAATATTTGTGTACTACAAATGACATTTAGCTGCATAATAGATTAAAACAAGCCTTGGAAAGACTATTCGCCTCAGCAGTAACATTTCGGATTTGTATATACATTATATTACATTAAGTTTAAATTCTAACATACGGAAATGTAAAGTTATATATATTTTAGGAATTTTTGTGAATATTTCATCATTCAACCAATGTACTTTCTACTCGTCAAGGTCATTGTGCGTTGATTGGTTGTTTAGCAGAATGGTTGATAGGCCTCATCTTATTGCCGATGTGTAAAGCCCACATACACTTTATATAGTATAGTAAGAAGTTTTGTTTATGTGATTCAACAGACTATAATTAGACATGCGACTATTTTAGTCTAGAAGTTAACGTACTTACTGCGGTTTTATTTTTGTTTTTGTTTTACTACTGTTAGTTGGTAGGACAGTTAAACTACTGTGATGAGTTAAGAAGTTGAAATTTGGTTGGTGAGAGAATAAATGTGTGTTTTCAGTGTCAGTGGAGAAAGTTTATTCCACTCTAAAGAAAGGGAGGTCTGTATCGTAAACTTATCAACATACCAGTAAAAGAAAGATTATAATGAAATGAGTCATTTGACCTTGAATTTGTTTTAAGTTCAAAAAATATATATGTATGCAAATTTTTTGTTACATGTAGCAGAATATTGGCGACGATGATTGAATATGTAACAGGCTAAGATCGATGAAGCGCTAGTGTTGTTACTGGTGACTACTGAAAGTGGAATGGTAAAATTTTAATCGTAGCAAGGTTTGAACCAAAGTCGTCTGCATAATCAGTCTCACGTGAAATGGTTGCGCTACGTCGTGAATTGGCAGAAGTCCCAGTCGGTTAATGGTCTACGAGCTCGCTCGCCTTGTTACCAGAAGGCCCTGGGTTTAAACCCTTTCGATGGGTGTGTACTGTTGAAGAGTCCGAAACACTAGGACTCCCTGCAGGTTTTGCAATGGTTCTCTAACCGATGCCGGCTCATAATGAAATCCTCCAACCAATCAAACAAAATCCCTACAAAAACTAATACCAGATAATAAAATAATAATTGACAGTATATCCTGTGACAACTGCAAGTTGACACCAATCCTCCAACGAAAACTGAAGTCATGAATGCAATCAAGCTTCTGAAAGCTGGAAAAGCAGCTGGACCAGATGGAATACCCCCGGAAGCACTGAAAGCGGACCCAGAAACGACGGCAGATATGGTGACTCAATTATTGCAAAAGATCTGGAAGGAGGGAAAGGTGCCTACTGACTGGAGGAAAGGTTACCTAGTGAAACTACCAAAGAAGGGCGACCTGGGACTCTGCAAGAACTGGCGAGGAATCATGGTCCTGTCGACGCCAAGTAAAATCCTGAGTCGCATCATCCTGGAGAGAATAAAGGACGCATTGGATACAGAACTCCGACCAGAACAAGCTGGATTCAGGAAAGGCAAATCATGTTCTGACCAAATTGCAACTCTACGCATTATCATCGAACAAAGCATGGAATGGCAATCAAATCTCTACCTCAACTTCATAGACTTTGAGAAGGCCTTCGACAGCGTTGACCGCGAAGTTATTTGGAAACTACTCGAGTACTATGGCGTACCCCAAATATTCATCAACCTTATTCAACAACTGTACGACAACGGCACATGTCAAGTGATCCACAACGGAAAACTCAGTGAGGCGTTTAGAGTGAACACAGGAGTCAGACAAGGGTGCTTATTATCACCAATGATATTCCTAATTGTGGTGGACTGGATTATGCGTCAGACAGGGGGAAACGAGAAGACAGGGATATCCTGGACCGACGTGAAGAACCTAGAAGACCTGGATTTTGCGGATGATATATGTTTGATGTCACACAAAATCGAAGACTTACAAGCAAAAACCGGCAAACTGGTCGAAGAAGCAGCAAAGACAGGACTCCAGGTGAACATAGACAAGACGGAGGTCATGAAAATAACCAACCAACAACAGCAGCAGCAACATCCAGTGCCAATCACTATCAACGGGAGGGATTTGAAAGAGGTTACTTCATTCACTTACCTAGGGAGCATTGTCTCAACTACAGGAGGAACGGACGAGGATGTCAAATCGAGAATCGGGAAGGTGAGAAACACATTCATCAACCTGAAACCAATCTGGAAATCTTCGTCAATCAACTTAGCATCAACAACAAAATTCGGATTTTCAATACAAACGACGTCAAGTCGGTCAGTTCTTCTATACGGATCAGAAACTTGGCCAGTGTGTCACAAAGAATATTTCCAACAGCCTGTTGCAGACCTTTATCAACAACTGTCTTCGCTCCATACTGAAGATTAGATGGCCGGAAAGAATCACCAACAAGAAACTATGGGAACAAACGAAACAGGAACCGATCGCCCAACAAATATGCAGGAGAAAGTGGAGATGGATTGGACACTCGCTGAGCTGAGGAAGCCGCTGGGTGACATCGCGCGTCAGGCCATAGCTCGAGTGGAACCCGAAAGGGAACTGGCGAGTGGGACGTCCACGTTTGACATGGAGGAGATCGTGCGAATTGGAATTGAAGCAGTATGGATTAACATGGACGCAAGTGAAAAGAACAGCAGAAGACAGAAGGAAGTGGAGACGTGCAGTTGAAGCCCTATGTTCCACTAGGAACCCAAGGGAACAATAATAATAATAATATCCTGTGACACATTTCTCTCTAAACTGAAGCCCTAACCATTCCATTATGACATATCTGCTTTATCTTCTTCAAGAAATCCACGATATCTAATTGAAAGCCGACTGTAAGATTTTCAGGGGTACATTTTGAGACCCAAAGACATAAGTGAAGAACAGTTATCTCGTGTATTGGAAAGCGTCGCCATCCCCGCAATGAGGCTCTTCCTCAAGTTCAGTAGGATCTTGCGAATCGGGAGCTTGTAAACACTTTAAATATATACAAGAGTAGATAGTACCACTAAGGGTCATATCCTAATCGATTAAAACGCACCAAACGAAAGGAAATATATAAGATAGAGAGATGGAAGTTTTCGGTAGTCTAAGTTTTAAGCAGGCATTTTTAATTCATATGTTGACATTATCCTTGTTATTTGCCTTTGATCCTGTGCAAGCTCTAATTTCAGTGCTTCTCTTCGTGTTTGTGTGATGATATTGATAATGTGTTGCTTCTGCAACTGCGATTTTGTTTGAGTGAGTCAGGGTCATTCTGACCTTAGAGTACCTAAGAGGATTGTTTGGTGCGTGACTCTTATTGACAGAGTTTTGATCCCATGTATTTGGGAATACTCTACTTGACTCTCAAGTACTTCTAACAGTTGGATTTTGATTGACTAATTTTGTCCTACAGGTACTTGTTTTGTACTGGAAACCTATCTGATCTGCATAGGTGCCTAATGGCATTGTTCAGGTAATTCTGAGTTTTAGTATATTTTTTTTAATCCTTCACGTTCCCAGTGGAACATAGGGCTTCAAGCTAGTGACTTGAAGTTTCTGTAGCAGTGTTAATTTTTACAGGATGGGGTTGCTAGCCTCATGCCCAACCTTCCCTTTTTACCAGTCCTATTACTGGCTTAGCCAGGTAAAGGAGTGCGTCGGCCGGGTATCGAACCCTGGACCATGTGCATCGTTGGCGAGCATCCTAACCACTGTACCACCGACGCATACGTTTTAGTATATTACTATTAATAAATAGTACCGTATGTTTTCCCTCAAATTACCATCTTTTTTACTGTGATTGGGGCATTTTGTGACTGCATATAACTCAAGGAAGTTCAGGCTAACTACACAATAGACCACATAGACTGGTTTCCTGCGTTCAGACCGCAACACGTAGGTTTCGGTTGTTACATTACGCCTGTTTGAGACATGTCTTTGAAGTGCATTAATTATTCATGTATTTCATTTTATCACATAACGCTGTTGGCGATTCTTATTGTAATGTCGGAAAGTCAGTCTATTACTCTTTTAGTCTGGAGGAAAACGTAAGTCCATTATGGGTAAATTTTGTTTTGATAAAGTCTCACAGTGTTATACTTTAATAATTACCGATGACGTTTCGAACACAATTTATTGTTCATAATCATATCAAGTTAATCACACGAGTTCTTAAATTCATTTATATAGTTCCGTTGATTTTCACTTGATTTGATTGGTAGTAATATTTTCCATATTTCGGGTATGAGTGATGAATCATTCCTATTGCATGTGTTGGGTGTAGATTCGATGAACAAGGATTCAGTAATCAACCTCTCTCTCCACCTACCTAGATTACTTTTTAGAATTTTAACCCTCTCCCACCCTATTGTGTGGTTGTGTGTTAATGCATGCAGTGCAATCGCTGGGCGTTTTCCTAAATTACTTATCTTCTCGGGGTCAACCATCCTCAAATTAGCTAAATTCTTATGTTCTGACAATGTGACCACCCCTGACCTACTAGTTGGATCTGTGTAGTTGACCTCACAGTCATTGCAGAGTATTTTGTAAATTATATTATTTTGTCTAATTGGGTCAACTGGGTCCTTTAACCTACAGAGCTTGTATCTGAGTGAGTTTGTAGGTTTAAATGCCACCCTAATTTCTGCTTTATCTAGAATCCTACGTAGGGTCTCAGATGTCCCCTCTTTATATGGTATAACTGTAGATGACTTGTATTCTCTCTTATTTATGTTATTATTACCAGTTTCACAATTCTTTTTATTTTTCTTTTGGCCTTTTTCAAATTTCCTAATGAATTTTAAAGGATAGTTATTTAACACCAACGCCTCTTCTATCTGTTTTGTTTCGTCATTTAGGTCTTTAATTCATCTCATCCTTTAACTGTTAAGGCAGACTTAGTTAAGTGTTTAAAAAACCGAGCAATGGCACTAAGTAGCACAAAAAAAGACTTCATCAGTAAACATTACTGAATAACACTGTGAGACTTTATCAAAACAAAATTTACCTATAATGGACTTACACTCTACCGCAGTGCACAAGCTTTATTCCTATATCAATGGAGGAAAACGTCATCTCAGCCTACATTATCCTGAGCTGAATTACAGCAATAGAGATGTACACCAAAAATGGAAAACCGGAAGGTTCTAGGTTCAAACCCCAGTCGGGGCATACTACCGAAGAGTCCCAGGCACTAGGACGAAACACCTGTCCAGTACTCCCTGGTTTTTAATGGTTTTCTAGCTGATATTGAACCATCATCATACTTGCGACACATTTACTATATACAAAACTAAGGTAGAATTTCAGATAGTGCTTAGGGAATTTTAATCTTACCATGCGAGTATAAAATTTGCAGTAGGACGTGAAGATATTGGCACCATACATTTCATAAATGTTAATTTGCTTAAACAACTTGACGGAACAATCAAGATATATATACATATATAGAATAACACATTTAAGCGAAAAATATTGTTTTCAAATAGATCTCTTCTTCTTAGACGAGCACAATCTCTGATAGCCAACCAGAAAGAAAAAAAAGAAGAAATATCAAACATTACTGAAACTCTTAAGCAAAACAACTACCCAAAGAACTTCATCAACAAAATCAACACAGACATTAAGTATGACCGAAAACGCATTCTGAAAACATGGACCTCGACAGTCGTCATTCCATATAGAGCAGAGACGTCAGACGATATCAGAAGAGTATTCACTTCAAAGCAATCTTGTCCATATAAAAGACCAAATCCCTAAAGATTCTCTATCTAATTGTGTCTATAAAATAAAATGCTGGGAATGTGATGCGATATACATCGGACAAACATCTCGAGAAATCAAAATCAGAAGTAATGAACACCGTAGAGCATCTGTGTTCGACCACCGAGAAATCCGGTTGAACTAGAAAAACTTGAAAAATTATCAGCCATAGGTCTACACGCTAGGCTATAGAATCAGGTCACAAAATTGATTTTGGCAGTATTGAAATAATCCAGAAAAACTTCAGAAATCACAAAGAACGTCTAATATCAGAAGCACTTCATATCAAGTGGAATCAAAATTGCCTGAATAGGAATGATGGACTAAAACAGAATCTGACCTGGTCACAACACCTCCCTCTCCACCCCCTTGAAGTGACAAAATCAACACGAATGCGATAAGCGATTTCATTGTGTAAACACATGCTGTTTTTATAATTTTATGCACTTATGAAATCCAACAATCTATACCTGGTTTTGTTATCTTTACCAATTGGCCGACTTGACAACGAAAAATGACCCCAGACTGACGAACAATGATCAAGTTAGTAAACTTTATTTTGATATCATAACAGACGTACTATTACCTTTGTTATTTGGTTTAGTGATCTTCATTGCTATTCTTGCTTTCAATATGTCCTTTTAACTTGACCTAAGTCTATTTTCTCACCCCCTAACTCTTTGTTATATATATGCTGAGATTTTGTAAATTCTGGTTTAATAATACTTTGATAAAGCTATTAGCATTAAATAGCGAAACGTCAGTAAAAGCAACATCGTTTTATGATATCATTCATTGGGAAATACAAAAAACCTTTATTATAGTGAATATCATATTTATTTTTTTTATTTTTATTTTTTCATTTTATTTTATTATAGCTTGATTCCATACCGTATTTTGGTACAGGTATGAAATTTTCAGCATGTGATATCGGTAGCCCAAATTTAGCAGGCCGACCATAGATATCAGGTGTGCGTCGGTGGGGGATCGAACCTCGGACCATGTGCATGGTCGGCGAGAGTCCTAAACGTTGTGCCACTGACGCACATATACCCAATGCCCAAATTTTTTCAAACCGTTAAAAGTGAACTTGGTTTGGACATATATGGATCTCATCAAGCTTAACTCTAATGTACACAACCTTACAAATAAATATTCAAATGTAATCCAATCACGGTGCTTCATCAATAGGATAACAAGATTGTGCATATAAATTGTGCAATCAGTCATAATAATGGTAATAATAATAATGATTCTATCAATAACAAGGATGAAAAACTGAGATGATCTGTGATAACAAGAATAATGAAAAACAGCATGATTAAACAAACAAATGTTCAGGTAGACGCAGTAGTCGATAAAGTCTAAGAAAAACAAACTGCCCGATTGAATAATGCTAGATTATAAGGGAAGTAAATAAAATATCCGAGACTAGTGTTAGTGATAAACGTAAGTTATCCATGGATATATATGATCACTATTCACGAATGTATCACTTATCGAAACGGTAGATTACATTTGCAAAGAAATCACCAGAGCCTCATAGAATTACTCCTTAAATGCACAATCAATGTTTATAATTCATATTACCGACAAGTAGATGGAATAGCTATGGGTTCACCATTAGGCCCAATCTTAGCTGACTTCTTCCTCGCAAAACTTGCTAACGGGAGATAGAAAGACATCATCAAGGAGTTGGATATGCATTATTACCGTTATATGTCGATGATACATTTATCTTAGTTGATGGGAATTGTAAACACAAAAGAATCGTTGATGAAATTCAACAACATCCACCCTTCGCCTACTTTTACTTGTGAAGAGGAGAACACTACCTAATCGGTTCATTTGTTTTTCTTAGCCTTTATTGACTACTGCGTCTACCTGAACATTTGTTTGTTTAATCATGCTGTTTTTCGTTATTCGTGTTATCACAGATTGCCTCACATTTTCAGCCTTGTTATTGATAGAACCATTATTATTATTATTATTATTATTATTATGACTGATTGCACAATTTATATGCACACTCTTATTATCCTATTGACAAAACACCATGATTGATTTATATTTGAATATTTATTTATAAAGTTGTTAATTAGGCTTGATTAGATCTAATCGAAAACAAGATTGTTTGACAGAGGAAATAGAACATGTCCAGTTAGTACAGTAAGAAGGAAAACTTTTGAGGGAAATATTATTGTGATAAATGTCTACTGGGAAAGGTTTATAGACAAGAATGGAATTTGTGGATGGTGACTAGCAGTGGAATCCAGGATGCGCATTTCGTCCTATTTGGGACTCGTCATCTGGATGTACCTGCATTCCCCAGTGAGTGATGTTCCCACCGAGGCTCAAACCCAGTGCCCACAGTTCCAAACGCCAAAGCGTTATCCACTAGACCACTTGGGCTACGAGAGCCACCTCTTGTGTAACGGGTTATATTAATTTAATTGAATTTTAGATTTTCCCGTCGACTGATTGGACCGAAGTGCTCAGTCTCAGGTTGACATGTCGGCTTCTTGTGCAGATGCTTCGACAATATGTGGGCATTTAATTAGAGTGGAATTTGTGGATGATAACTAGCAGTGGAATCCAGGACAAAAGAAAACAAAGAAAAATTAATATCAGAGAATGTCCCTAAGTTATAATATAGTTCGTGCATAAAATTATTATTCAAAAGAGTTAAGCTGACCCAGTTAGCAAAACATTGATAAAACTAACTTTCTGCACAGCTAATTAAAACACGACAAGATGATAGGTAGGGCAAACAACAGGGGAGGATAAATCATCGGCCCTGGCCAAATCAAAGTATGAATGTTTATTTACTGGTGTTTGTGGGAGATGTCTCTGGGTCTATGTTACCAAACACTATCTTAAATGGCTCTCTGGTGTTCATGATGGTAACTTTAGAAACTCAGTCACAATTCATTCACTGGAATGTGGTCATATTCTTGCAGTGAAGGAATGCTTTGTAGTCACCGGTAAGCAAAGTAAAAGAATGATATCTCTGGACATAACATCGTTATTCACAAATGTACCTCTAGTAGAAACATTTAACTACATATGTGAACAAGTGGATAACCAATCGCTAAAAATTGGCATCCGTACTGAAATCCTACAAGAATCTTTATTGAGGTGTACCATGAATGTAAACTTCAAATTTGACGGTACGCTTTACAGGTAAGTGGACGGGGTGGCGATGGGCTCCCCATTGGGTCTCATTTTGGCTGATTACTTTCTAAGTTAGCTAGAAAACAGACCTTTGAACAACTTTATCAGTAAGTTCTCATTTTATTGCCGGTATGTGGATGATACCTTCATTCTTCGTAATAATGATTCGGATAGGTATACAATAATTACTGAATTCAATGAAGTACATTCGGCTATGAAATTCACATGCGAAGAGGAATTCCAAGAGAGAATCGCCTTCCTGGATGTCCTACTTACAAGAAAACCAGATGGTGGCATAAAAAGAAATTTGCATAGAAAAAGTACTTGGACAGGACAATATACACACATTTTCACAGCTTCGTTCCTATCAAGTACAAAAGAAATTTAGTGAAGACCCTCAGCCACAGAGTTAGAGCTATATGCTCAGAAGAAGTAATTGAAGATGAATTAAGCATTGTATATGATACTTTGATCGAAAATGGTTATCCTGACAAATTTATCAAGAAACACATGAAAAAGAAAGCGGAAAAGGACTACTCACTGCCTGTAAACAAGAAGCCTTTATATATACAACTACAATTCATGGGCGATATACCAAGCGAGATAATTACGAAGAAATTAAGAAAATCAGTTCAAAGAACTTTTAATACTGGCGAACTACACGTATTATTCTCTACACGGCTGATGGTGCTACCTCGACTGAAAGATGAAGTACCCAGACTAGCCACTTCAAATTGTATCTACCAATGCAACTGCGCTTGTAGAGCGAGTTATATCGGCCGTTGCTCTCGAAACTTGATTTTTCGTGCTCGAGAACATATCCCACCGTGGCTAAGTAAAGGTGCAGTTAAAACCATTAACAGTTCGATATCAGACCATCTGGTGCAAACCGGCCACAAAGCCACCGTTGAAGAATCCTTCTCCATAATCTACCGGGCGACTAATAAATTACCAAAATCATCGAAGCACCGCATGCTCCAAACAGCAGAGGCTATTGCAATTCACCTCAAACAACCAGTGCTGTGTGTTCAAAAGAAGCAAGTCCAGCCAGCCCCCACTACTCCCCTAGCCTTCAGTAGAGACTATAAATTCATGAATTTGTAATATTATCTTTCCTAATTTTTCTGACATTCAGCTTATTTTATGTTGATGCTATTCAGCTGTAATCTATCAATTTTATTGATTTGATGTTATTTAAACAACATTAATGTTATTCATAACACTAATTCATTCATTCACTATAATGTACGTATAACTGTAGAGCCTGATGATGAAGTTATCGAAAAGAGTACTCTTTGTTCAGTAACCATTCTTTTGAAACAAATAATTGTTTGTGTTTAAGGAAACATGTATCATTTGACTGAAGAAGCCAGATCTTTGTGTACAGAAGGAGACGATAGACAATCGACATCTACCTTGGTACAATACTCCATACTGCAACAAACAAAACCGACTGATTTTAGTCTGAACACAGGAAACCGACCTCTGAGTCCTACTGTACAGCTGTCCAAAACATCCTCGAGAGACACACAGTCACAAAACATTTCAAAGACACCAAAGAGACAATTATTCGTCGACTGATCTATGTGGTTCTATTTAGCAATAATAATACATCAAAAGTTCAAAATGACCTCAACAGTGTTGTTAGGCATCTGTTGTAGAAAACGGGTACTGTAAAACAAAATTAGTTAACCAAAATTCAACCGCTAGAATAAGCTGAGAATCTAGAAGAATATATGCAAAATGGTCGAACCAAAACTCTGTCCACAAGAATCACACACCAAACAATTCCTGATTACATTCAAAGTTCAGTCTGACCTCTGAGTATAATCGGGAATATTCCATGTATATATGGAAAGGAAGAAACAGAAAATGCTCTGAATTATTAATTAAATTTTAAAAATGTAATAGTCTTCCACAGGCTTCATATTATGGTATTTTAAATATATTCAGGTTACTTTTAGATAAAAGAAAGCACAGGTAATCTGCCATTAGTGTTTACCTGTTGTATCGTTTATTATCCTATAAATAAGTAATAAATTAGTGAAAACTCGTCTGAATCATCAACGTAGACCTTTGCACAAATGTGCAGCAGTTCAAGTTGCCAAACTTCATGAAAGCACTTATAAAGGTATATTATTATAGTTCCCTTGAGTTCCAAGTGGAACATGGGGCTTCAACAGAACACATCCATTTTGTCCAATCCCCCGAGGCCCTCTTCAGCTGGCCCCACGATCCCCCCATAGTCTCTTATCTCCACCTTGCACAAACTCCTGCATTTCACACTCGGACAAATTCTCATCTTGTGGTTTCCCATTCGGGTTCCACTCGAGCCATGGCCTGATGGTGGTTACCTCAGCGTGTCTAATCCATCTCCATTTTCTACGGGCATACTTGTTGAGCCATAGGTTCTTGAGTGGTTTGTTTCAAGACTTTCTTGTTGTTAGTTCTTTCTGGCGATTTGATCTTCAGTATGGAGCGAAGGTAGGTGTTGACGAAAGTTTTGCTGTAGCCAGTTAGGAATGCTTTTTGTGATGCGCTAGCCAAGTTTGTGACCCATATAGAAGAAGTGACTGACTTAACATTGGTGGAGGAAATTCGAATTTAGTCCTTTATGCTGAGGAGCGCAGAAGATTTCTAAAGTAATTTATAGGTCTATCTTGCCTTACCGATTCTGATTTTGACATCCTCATCTGCTCTGTCGATTGTAGCTGAGATGATGATAATTGAAGGAAGTGACCTCTTTCAAACTGGTCCCGTTGGCAGTGATTGGTGATTGTTTATTTTCATCACCTCCACCTTCTATATGTTCGTTTGAAGGTAGAGAGAAAATAAACAACGGAACTATAACAAATGGAAATGCACACGGCTGGGGGACCAATAATTATATAGAGAATAATGAGAATTTAATAGATCAAGTGGAAAATAGGGAGTGAATGCATCTGCACCATTGAGAACAGTTTTCGACCATATCATCAGTAGTCTCCAGCCACTGTCAAAGATTTCATAAGTTGATACCAGATCTTAGTTTGACCATTCTTTACTTTTTTCAACCTAATCTTACATCAGTTAACTTTGCTTGACGTGGAATGTGATGCCTAGGCACGCTTAACACCCGTCCTAGTCCCCTCAATCAGTGCAGATTCACAACCTCATTGGGTGACTCTGCTTCCTTACTCAACAAAGTTCGCCTAACCTCTTTATTACTCACAATATTGTAGTGCTTAAAGTAGGAAATAGAACCCGAACACCTAGAGTCAGGAACAGCTAACCTTTTCATATCTTCCACTTTCAGCAGTCGGAGAGGACTGTTATGCATTGCAAATGTCCTTTGGTGGATAGCTGGATGTCATGTCTACGCCAGATATGACGTGGGTTAGCAAATGTTACACGATCTTTTTGTATTTATGATAAGATTTCATCGTCAGCCAGTCTACACGGGCAAAAGCGAATTCTCAAACAAGTGAAATGGTCAAAACTCTTGTCTGTTTCACTCCTTTAGCGTGGATAAGCACAGTGTATTTATGGTTTTTATAAGAAAAGTAAAAGGTTGCAGTGAAGAAAGGTTTTGTTTCTTTTAGATGAATTCATTAACTAGGCTGTATGTTCGTGAATATGTAACAAAGAGTGAGAAATTTCCAGAACTATTTCCGGTCGGCGTTCTTAATATGACGAGAAACAAGATAACGTTGCATATTGTACACAGAAATTAAAATAAGAAAAGTAAAGAGGAAGTCTGGATAAAAATAAAACATAATCGGATAATAATGATTTTCTCTAGCAAATGTATTTGATAACAGACAAAACTGATGGAACAACCTACTATCGCCGATATGTTGATGACAAATTTGTTGTTTGCAACGACATGGATCACGCATCGGCATTATATGATCGCCTAAATGAGATCCATCCAAACATCAAATTCACCATGGAATATGAACATAATAATGAGTTCAATTTCCTGGATCTAAATGTACAAAGAACAAACGAAGGCACGATCGAAAAGTCCATCTATAGAAAAGAAACCTGGACTGGGCAATATCTTCACTATAACAGCTTTTGTCCCATAAGCTATAAACGTGGATTAGTGGGGACTTTTTGCAATAGAGCCAGGAAGCTATGTTCACCAAACAAGGTCGAAGAAGAATTGGATTTCGTCGAGAAATGCCCAAGAGAAAATGGATACCCTAAGGGATTTATACAAAGGTAAAGCAGAGAAAAAGATAATAAGGAAAAACACCCAACTGTAGAAAAGAAAAAAGTGTTTGTTTGTCTCCTATTCAAAGGAGATGCAGTGTTACAAAAGATTGACAAAAGACTGAAAGGTGCAATAAAAAGAAGCTTCCCTACAGCTAAACTCATAACATTATACAGCACCACTTCTTGTATTGGCCAATCAGACCTTCGTCACTCTGAAATCAGTTTAGAAATATGATGCCCTCAGCATAGAGTACAAAATTCGGTTTTTCAACACTGATATCAAGACACTTCTTCTATAAGGTTGGGATACTTGGTGCGTTACAAAAAGTATTTGCAACAGCCATCTGCAGACTTCTATCAGAATCTGTTATCTTCAATGTCTTCACACTGAAGATCAGATGGCCGGCCAACCAGAAAGAATCAGCAACAAGAAACTATGGGAATGAACCAAAAAAAATCTGTTGCTTAACAAATATGTAGAAGAAGAAGGAGATGGATTAGACGCGGTGAGGAGACCGTCGGATGACACTGCATTCAACGCAGGCCATTTCTGAAGTGGCACCCGGAGGGGAAGCGAGTTGGGCATGTTTCGGACGATGACATAGGGAAGGTGAGAGTTTATAGAGAAACATGGGGCCAGCTACTGAGGACCTCAGAGAGCAGGATGAAGTGGAGATGTTCTGTTGAAGCTGTATGTATAGCTTAGGCGAATTATTTGACAATATGTGATCCGCTTGATACCATCAATGAATGGTAGGTAGTATTCAAGAGAACCAGCATTTTTTGGTGATTTAGACTCATTCGGCTCTCTGAGCTGAGTTAAAACCAAATACACCACTGATGAAATCGGTCTGAAACGAGCAAAACAGCCATATAGTGTTTAGATCATCTCAATCTAGCTAGCCAGCAAGCAAGCACTACTCGGTGATATGATTAGTATGCAACTACTTATTTCAATTATTCAGTAGTATATCGTTTTGTGCAAATATTTTTTCTAGTTATCCTGACAACCCATTTATATTATCAGGAAGATCACATCTTGTGATGATCTTAATAATGTGGTGACAATTTCACCTCGTCGAACTGTTTACCCTACAGATTGTAAAATCTAATAGACAGTAAAATAAGAAAAACAAAACAAATTGGTTGTAAGTAAATAAATAAATAAATTTTTGTGACCTTTTTAACTGAAAAAGAAAGGAAATAAGTCACTTGATGAAAACAGTTTGGTCGAAATAAATTAACTGAAATATCCATAAATAAATTGCATATATATATGCATACTCAAATGACAGTGTCGTGGATTCCATCACTTCTCACTGTATGTCATCAAAATCCTGTCAGTTAAAACAAACAATACTAAAAAAAACCGCCAGATATTATCTGTCCAAATACACAGTAAAACAAAATGGATAAATGACATCTCCTATTGTTCATCAGAATCTGAAATAAATTTGAATTTATTAAACAGCATATTATTATCAATTTCATTTTCTACATGCTTTGATGCTGCTTTAACAAAACAAGTGAGAATTGAATCTCTTGAATCACTACCACTTGATTGTTGAGTTGATGAACGTCTAGTTTCATCAGTTGAGGCATAATATTCTCCCCTGGCTTTACTATCTCCATCATGTGGATCTTCATCAATAAGACAATTTAATCTTCGACTTGTTCTTGTCTGATTTTCACACTTGTTGAAATCTATTAAACCAAATAATCTGGGTGATTGATTCCCCTGTGCTGGTGATGGTTGTGCGGTTGTGGTGACGACGATAATAATGGTGAATGTTTATTACACTTAATTTTGCATAGAATATGTTTCGGCAATTGATTTGACATGCCAGATTGCTTTGACGGTGTAATTTTACAATACATATCAATATTCTTGTCTTTTTTGGAAGATTTTATCAAAGCATCCAGTTTGGGACTTTGTTTTATACCAGTTGAACTAGTAGGTCTACGAATATAATTATCTTTTGATGAGTTGTATTCATCCTGTGGTTTAACTGTTTTACTATTATTTAATTTCACAGGAATTCTGTCTGATTCACTAGTCTCTGTCATTTCATCTACGCTCTTCTCATTCATCAACATGTCTTCAGCGTCACTAGAATGAATTTTATGAGGCTTTGTTTGCTTAGTTTGACTATTAACAGATTTTTTACATTTTAAATTCTTGAATAGCTTAGAATAATTCTTTTGACGAGAAGACTGGCTATCGTCTTTATCATCAGTGTCAGAAGGTAATCTACTCAATTTGCCTTTATGTTTAGTTACTTTGCAGTGAGGTGATTCTTTAGCATAAGCGGTTGGTGAATATTGTGGATTCTTCTTGGACTGATTCATTTCTTTCGGTGAATCTTTAGCTAACCTGTTCACCTTTATGCATTCAGTTTGTTGTAATCTTTTGGTTGATTGTTTTTTCCTCTCATAATTATTACCATCATCATTATCATCAGTGTCCTTGGGCGGGTTTTTAGACATTTTCGAGTAATTTGACTTAGTTTTTGGTACATTCACATTTAATACAATAGGAATATGATCAGAATTACAATTTCTAACTAATTGTTTAATAAATTTCATTGGATAATTTTGCCGATCTGATTGCTTACTACTACTACTACCGACTAGGCGTAAATTAATTTGAGCATTTTTATTTCTAACTGATTTAGTATAACTATTATTACTACGATTACCGCTGTCATCACTTGTTACACTGTTTGCGCTGCTATTGTCACTGCCATTCATGGATAAAGTGTTGCCATTACTAATTATACTACTATTACTACTACTACTACTAATACTAATACTTTTCTTATGATATGAATTGTTATGTCTTTCTTGATATCCATAGCATTTCTGATGTTGGTCATTGAATTGAGGATAAGAATATTGACAATTACAACAGTTATGATGATAACAATGACAGTTGCACGCTTGTTCACTGATCCGGTCCAATGGGATGCTCTGAATTATTGGCGCTGTAAAATTACACTGTTGATGTAACAATGGTTGTTCTATTTGTCGTTGAGATGGACGACAACAGAATGAATGTGGATTATATTCACATTCTCTGTATGCTGTGTGTTGCGTTATGCTTGCAGTTATCAGATGGTATAAACGGTCGACAGTTGTTGAAGGCATTCTCCTGCCTACCTTCTTCTTCTTTTGTTGTTGTATTCTACTCGACTTGAAGTAGGATCTTTTTCTTCCAATTTGATTTCTTTGTCTTGCAGAAGTTATTAAAAATGGTTTCACAGGATTCCGGTCTACTGTTTCTGATTGTAATACTTGAGTTGAATCACCATTATTATTGAATACAGGATGTGAAGAACAATTGAAGGTTGTATTACACTGGCGTTGTTTGACATTGTTATTCACACGATGATGTTGATGATGATGATATATAGGTCGACTATTCATTAGATGATGATTACAGTTGACTTGACACAACACTGGATACACAGAACAGTTAGAATTATTTGTGTCCAGCACTCCTGATAGTCTTCCCTCCATAAGAATTATATCATTATTATTATATTATTATTACAGTTTGTATGACTGTCATTGTTATCCTCATGAAAATTCTGATTTGTTGATGTTGGTTCATTTGATGACGGTTTTTTACCAGGTATTGGATGAGATGAGAGTAATTCACCAATTGTTTTGACTGGATTATCTGATCCTTGTGGACATATTTGTACGTCTGTTGGAATAGTAATCTTAGTCAGCGGTTGATTAGTTTGAAAGACAATCGCTTGTACTGGTGATTGTTGACCAGAACTGTCTTCTGGTGTTAAATTTGTCGTCACCATAACACCTTGTTGACGAACAGGTTTATTCATGTCTAAAAGAGAGAAAAATAAAAATTTTATTCACAAAAAACCAAAATAAGATTCTATTATTGTGGTATAAAATAGATTCAAATTTTGGCGGAAAGATTAAAACAACGTTTTCAACTTTTTACAAGTATCAGTATCATTTTATGAATTTGAGGTAAACAGATGACATTAAATAGATTAGGCTACTTGAAAACATAGAATTGGACACGGACGGCCTGTTTAAAACCTGGGCTACCAGAATGCTCTATCATTATATTTCATATAATTTCTCCAGTTCATTTTGTTTTAATTTATTAAAATATGACCTTGAGTGTTATTTTCCACTCTCGCCAGTATTTAAATTGTCTACAATCTGCTGTTTCGTAAGTTTAGCAGAAACTTGAGAAAAAGCAAACTCGTAGGTGACGACGTATCCTATTACATGAGATCACTGTTCCTGAGATTTGCAGTACAGAATGCCACTCACTGCCTGAGGAATAAAACTAATTACCTACTATCTTCAATTAATCAGCTATTATATACACCTTTCTCAAATAGCTTTTAACCAAATTTGTGCATTTCTCTAAGGAAGGAGACAAAGAAGAAATATCACATGAGGGATTGGTTTTCGCTTTAGGTGAGACAGTAATGTGTCACACGATTTATTGTCAGTTACTATTTTACTTGAATATCATGGACAAAGAGATAAACTATATTATGCAATGATTTCTGTTGAAAATTCTATAGATTATACAAATTACTCTAGGAAATTCGTAACATCTACGGTCTGGAAACTTATAATCTTCTACAAATACTGTTCAGAATTGGATTTCATCGTGAGCTGAGATTGGTTAGAGAACCATCGGAAAACCTGGACAGCTGTTTCGTCCTAGTTCGGGACTCACCGGGGTTCGAACTCAGGACCTTCTGGTTACAAGGCGAGCTCGTAGACCATTAAGCCACTGGGACCCAGTCCTATGACCAGCACATGAATTCTAACTTCTGCCAATTCACGACATAGCGCGAACCCTAGCCAGTGTCTTCGGCGAAACAGCTGTCCAGTACTCCCAGGTTTTCCAATGGTTCTCTAACTAATGTCAGCCCATGATCAAATCCTGTAAGCAATCAAATCTCTACAAACCAACACTTGGGAACTGTTATTATTACTATTCATTAATAAAGTAGAATCTGGACACATTTAGCTACACATTGATTAGTACTGCAGCCAAGCAGTACTGATGTATTCTTGATAAGACACTAGTCAGTAAAACTAGTGTAATATGTTTAATCCTGTCTTTGGTACAGAATGAATTCGATCAGTCAAGTTGTGAATGTGGCCATCATGCTAGGTGACTCACCATCACGGTGGGAATATGAATTCCTTCAAGAGTGCAGATACACCTTGCTGACTGGTGAGTGCCAACTAGCACGAAACCTAGGTCAAGCAAGGCTTCCTGGCTGATTGCCTCGAACTGATGTATACTTATACAAGGTTATACATACATTATTCACGCTTGTTCTTCTGTTTGGTTAGATAAAGTTTGTCGGACTAAATAATGCATTAATTTCCATGACACTGTGACACACTACACTTAATATTTATCCTATTGAGTCTTCTAACTCTCAAAATTGAGACATATTAGCAAACTCAATAAGACAGACTATATTATATGTTCATTCAAAGCTCATGTGTTAATAAACTCTTCTATTACACATATAATTCTTCAGCTTCACTAACGAAAAGGATGAAAGGAAAACATTCTCTTCATAAGAGAACAAAAACTGCAAAGCTACAAAATCTTACAATCAGACTCATGTTTTTTTCAGAAATTTTGCGACAGATTAATAGTAGTATTGTGGTGAGAGATGTCTGCAAGCCAAAATTGTAGACAACAATTTACGTCAATGTTTACGTCCAGAATCGGGGTCATGAGAAGAAACAATAACAACGCCTAACCTTTAGGAACTCAACAACCAATCACAGCAGACTTAACGTGTGCAAATACGATTCGCAGATATATGGCTTAACTTCTGAGAAACGGTCACAAGCAGTACAGAATAACCTTCAGCAAGAAAAACCAATCAGAAGACGTTGCTTCTCCGCTGACAATAATGTACATAAAAATCTATAAACACCTCTTGATTTTCTCAATAAACAATCTGTTGCCTGGCCCTTGTCTTCTGTCGTTACAATATTACCGGTAATTTTAGCACATCTTTATGTAGATCATAGTTTCCAGACATTTACGGAATTATAAATACTGATAAAATAAATTTACCCTTAGTTAAGCATAAATTCTCGTGAAAATCTCATTTGTAATAATTGGAGAAGTTTTTTAGCACAGGTGGATGTTTTTGATGTAAATTACACTTTGTAGTGGAAAGCTTGTTGAGACACAAACAGGATGCTGGATTAATTAATGATTACACTGTTAATTTCCTTATAGGAAGCAGTACACTGTCTACAGTAGGAAGTCTTCCAGTGCTTTACTTACTCTAGTTGGTGTTACTCAAGGTGCTGTTCTTTCTCCTTTTTCTGTTTTCTTTCTTCTTACGTGACTTGCCTCAGTCTGATGAAGCCAATTTTGTTAAGTATCCTGGTGATCTGACTGTTTCTATGCCAATTACTTCCCAATCAGATTGTTCCAAGAATGAATAACTTTTTATCAGAAATTAGTCAGTGGTCCTTGTCAGATGGTACTAGTCCAAATATCAGGTTGTTAATTTCAGTTTCAGACATGCAAGAGCGAATTACATGAACTGATTCATTCCAATGAATCTAGTTTCATAGATGGCACTGAAGTTGAAACTAAGTCGAATGTTAAATACCTTAGATTGTGTATTTCCTTTAATCTTTCCTCATCTTCCAATATCATGTTAGTTTCTAGGATGATATTTCGTTCGACGTTCTACTTAAGGAAGTGAAGACAATCTGGTATCCCTTAGTCAGTCTCTACTTTTACAGTTGTTTAATTCTTGTATTCTCCTATTCTTCTTTTTGCCCCTCGTCTCTTACTCTTTCCTGGACTACTTAAGATAGACTTTGTTATAGTGCGTAGGGCAGGAAAAGTTGTCAGTAAGGTGAGTGGAGTCTCGCTAGACCAACCTGTTGATACTGTTATAGATAGATACTTGAACTCATGCAAGTAATTAGCGAATACTATATTGTCAGACCCTGAGCTTCCTCTCTATGCACAACTCTCTCTCTCTCTCTCCTTGGATCAATCTCATCAGGTGGAACTAGAAGCAATTATAGAAGACGTTATGTTCGGATGACTAATTACCGAAACTTAACAATACTCTATTTGGCTAGCATCCATTTTATATGATGAGAAAATTGTGTTAGGCAGGACACTACCAACTTACTGTGTAACACTATGTAAACGGCCCTCTTTTTTCTTTTTTCTTATTATTATACTGTTGTCAATATTCTCACTTAATTTTATATTCATATTGAACAATATTATCAATATAAATGCCCTGTTTTAAATTATTACCCCGGTAATGAGAAAATTAGATGTAATACTGTACTACATGCTGAAAATTCTGTATTTGTACCCAAATACTGTTTCAAAGAAAGCTACTATTATTATTAAAAGTCTCAAGAACAATATTATTTGAAGTGTTTTTTTTAGTAAAATGTATGGGAAATATATAAATAACTGACTAAATGATATGCGAGAAATAGTCTTCATAAATTATCTGATGATATCACACGTCAAATGACTGTCAATGGAAAAATTAGAAACACCTTTGAAGTAAAGACAGGAGTATGATAAGACTGCCGATTATCATCGATGATACTCATGACTTTAGTGGACTGGATCATGAGGGAGACTGTGCGTGGGAGGGAGAAGATAGGGATACACTCGATCGATAAGAAGACTTGACGGACGATTTATGTCTCATGTCATATAAACGTGAATACTTACAAGCGAAAATCAACAATTTGGTAGAAGAGGCTTGCAGAAAAGGCAAGACTCCAGGAGAAGATTGAGAGGACAAAGAACAGCAAACACCAATCACTATCAACGGAAGAAATTTGAAAGAGGTCACTTATTTCGCTTATCTAGGCAATATTATTTCAACAATGGGGGACAGCACTGATGAGGCTACCAGAACCAACCAGCATCGGAAAGGCATGGCACACCTTCATCACTCTGAAATCAGTTTGGATGTCTACT
This sequence comes from Trichobilharzia szidati, assembly GCA_944472155.2. Lineage (NCBI taxonomy): Eukaryota > Metazoa > Platyhelminthes > Trematoda > Strigeidida > Schistosomatidae > Trichobilharzia > Trichobilharzia szidati. The sequence goes on along the minus strand of OX235271.1, from coordinate 186,105,526 downwards.
CCACTCATCATAAAGAAAAAAATTCGAATTTTCACCACCAATGTTAAGTCAGTCACTTCTCTATGGGTGAGAAACTTGATGAACTCGTCACCAAAAGCATTTCTAACAGGTCACTGTAGACTCCTGTTAACAGCTGTCTTGGCGGTCTCCCTACTTAAAATCAGATGGCCAGCCAGAAAGAATTAGCTACAAGGAACTGTGGTAATGGACTAATCAAAAGATTATTGTTCAACGAATATACCAAAAAAAATGGATATGGAGTGACACATTCTGAGGAGACCAGGTGACAATGCTCGCCAGGTCATCACTCGAGCGGAACCCAAATAAGAAATGGAGACATGGAAGGGATCATGTGAGGATAAAATGAAAACCTACGAACAATCCTGGGGCCAACTAAAAAGGTTCGCAGAGAAAAGGACAAAGTGGAGATCTGCAGTTTAAGTTCAAGGGAACGATAATAATTATCATTTATTTACAGCATACCTTGATGTCCTTACATGTAACTAGATGGATATTATAATGGCTCAGTGACTGACTGATTTATCAGCGTAGATCTTGATAGAAAAGGTGTGTCAATTCAGTCTGTCCCACTTCCGAAAAGTACACAAAAAATTGAACTATAGAAATATTTTTTAAACTACAAAGGACGAATGTGTGCAGAAAGAATAATTAAATGAAAATTACAGTGTGCAACTCTAATATGATTCATTGAGTCAGTAGATAGAACTCAAAGTACTAAGACAGACAAAACCAACATATAATTATACCATGAAAATCTATTCGTTTTGGGGCGCGCACACACACGCACAAGACAAAAACTTTGTACAACAAACGTTACACCAACACAAGTTAACGGCAAAAGTATTACATCAAACTCTGAATAAATTCACTGTCATTCAAGTCTATCCATAAGTCGTTTAGGAACACTAGGTCGATTTGTAATCAACCATCCTGGTATTTTTTATCATCATATTATTCCCTTGGGTTCCAAGTGGACGCAGGGCTTCAATAGAACATCTCTATCGTGTCCTCTTCACACAATCTCCTCTATGTCACCCTCGAATACAAGGACAACTCGACGTTTCCCATTTCGGCACCACTCGAGGACCTGATGCCCAATATCATTTGACAGTCTCCTCAGCGTGTGCCCGATTCAGCTCTATTTTTTCATATTTGTTGAGCAATAGGTTTTTGACTCATTTGCTCCCAGAGTTTCTTGTTGCCATTTGATCTTCAATATGGAGTCAGCGAATAGTGGCAGCTGTTAACAAAAGTTCAGAGCGGTCTGTTGAAATGCCTTTGGTGACGCGTCGGCCAAGTTTCTGACATATACAGAAGGAGTGAATGAATGTTGAAATTTGTTTATTTCACTTCTTGTTGTATAAACACGCGTATCCAATCGTCAACTGTGTCACATGTCGGCAAACCAAATTTATAAATATCAACCAGTTTTTTTTGGGGGGGGGGGAGGAGGGTAATAGCGCCTTCAGTGATAATATAACAGAAACAGTCATGCCTATTTATGATCAAAGAATTTAACCAGTTTCCTTAATAATATAATAACAGTAATCACTTTATTCCAAACAACAATAATAATTATACAGAATAGAATTTTCAGAGTTTTTATACATATTGCAACAATTTAGCTCCTCTTATAAATTAGTACACACATGGAATTTTAAAAAAATTATAATAAAACCACAAAAAACTGAATTTTGGTGGAAAAATAATGAAGCATAAGTAGATAATGTCATTCTTTGATTGGACACTAGTAACTAGTGTGATGTAAGTCTAGTCCTTTCTTTGGTGCAGACTGAATTCTATCAGTCAGGTTTGCAATGTGGCCACCATTCTAGGTAGCTCGCCGTCACGGTGCACATTGATTTGATGATATTAGGTGGTTGGAGGTAATCGGCCAAAGGAAGCCTTGCTTGACCTAGGTTTCGTGCTAGTTGGCACTCACCAGTCAGCAAGGCGTATCTGAGACCTTCAAGGAACTAATGTCCCTTCTGAGATTCGAACCCGCGTCACCCAGTGCTGCAGTCAGAAACGAGCCCGAATAGCTTAGTGGTAACGTCTGTGACTCCAATCATCTAATATTATCAGATAATATCATGGATTCTACATGTAATAATAATAATCTTTGCTTATTCTCACTTTGCAGTTCAGACTACTGATTCAAAAAGTTTATAGGTTCTTTTCTGACATCTGACTCTTCATACAAAACTCATGATAAATATGGCATGATTGATTTTTTTATATTTTGCTGTATTAGTGTGAATTCTTATGATGTTTCTTCTGGTTTTACCCTTGAAGAGATGCAAGGAGAAAGTTGAGAATCACAAAGAGGATGTTCAGTATCAGACAAGATAACTTTAGCCAACTGCTTGCGAGAATTGAAGTGCCTATTGACAATAATGTCAGTTAGCTGATTCAAAGGCACACTATTAACCCTACTTACAGTCTTCAGTGTCCTACGTAATATGACATAGTCTCTTTTTAAGAAGTCCAGGGAAGAATAATGGTGAACAATAAAGGAGAATGGACAGAATACATGAATTAACAAACTATAAGAGAAGACGTTGAGTTATGCCAACTGAAAGTCTCAACTTCTTCATGTAATAAATCAAACGAAAAATCTCATTAGAAATCAACAGGATATGAGACGACAAACAGAGATTCGAAAAGAAACTGCTGCCGAGATGAGAGATATTCGTATACTCCCTACCACAGTGCCATCGATATTACAGTCCACGCAAGTCTTGTTCACATCTGAAACTAAAATCAACAATATCTGTCTGTCTGTTTTCGACATAGAACTTTGCACCGATGTGCGGCAGTTCAAGTCGCCACACTCCCTTCATGTAGCACACAAAGCAAGAGAAGAAAGTAGGAGAAATGCATAATAGAGACAGTAAACAGAGGTGTGAGACAAAGGAATAGTAATAACGAAAGAACAATATAGTTTCATTGGAAATCATAAGTCACAAGGATTGGATGCATCTGCGCCAGCCACTGAGAACGATTTTGAGCCATGTCACCAATTGTTTCCAACCATTGGTTTTACCGTCCCAACGACCCCAACCAGGAAATCTACACCTTCCTACGTGGCCTAGACTAACTGTTGTAGATTTCACTGACTGGTACCATGTTTCGGTTTGACCGCCGCTAGCTCTTTTCCAGCCTGACACTATATCAGCTAACATTGCCCGTTGGTCGAGGAAGGCGATGACTAGGCATACGTAACAACAATCAACAATATGACATTTAGATGGCTTTAGTTTAAGACCCTTCAGGTGAGACTACTTGTTAACTTCAGATAAGAATCTATTCATGTAAGAATATTCTGATTCAGAAAATTATTGGGACAGAAATGGTCAGATCATCAGCATATTTAATGAAGTTAGCTTTGGGAGAATATGGAAGGTCATTGCAAAAAGAAAGGAAAAGGGGATGGAGAGAGTACAGCGCCTTGAGGCACACCAGTTTTCCTTGGCAAAGTAGTGGAGCGCTTTCCATTCAAAACAGTATATTTTTTTCTACCCGAAAAATAAGACGACAGCAACCTTAATTACAATTAATTTAATTCTTAATCATACTGATAAAAACTAATTAAATTAATTCAACAAAACATATTGAAAATTACCATGTTTTACAGAGGTTTTTATATGCATAGCACGCCTGTTCCCATGTCCATCTGTATCCTCTTCAACTGATACCCATGTTCCACCGATAGGTTGTTGTGACAACGGTATATTTGGATCTAGTTCAGTCCATCCTTCATTATCTGTGTAATAATAAAGTTTTGTTGGTGATGGAGTTCTTGAATTTGGATTAGAACCTTGTTTATCAGACATTTCAGAAGTGAGCAGTTAAAATCCAACGATAATATTAGATAATTAATTTGTTTTATGATCTACATATGACCTTATCGATCAAGCGTTAAGATAAATTTTTAAAAACTAATCAATAAATACTAAAATACTAATAAGATTAAGCGTATTCTGATATGAGATTGTATATAATCCCAAATAAATTGGCGTAGAAGTATTACATTATTATTTTTAATTCCCTTGGGTTCCGATTGGAACATAGGGATTCAACAACACATCTCCACTTTCTTCTATTTTCTGCCAACCTCTTCAATTGAGTCCACGATTGCACATAATCTCTCATCTCTTCTTCACACGATCTCCTCCATGTAACCCTCACACCGACGACCCACTCGTTGCTTCTCATTTGGACTCCACTCGAGCAATGACCTGGCTGGTCCGCGATGTCATCCACCGTTCCCTCAATGTATGCCCGATCCACCTTCATTTTCCCATAAATTTTTGTTGAGCGATCGGCCCCTCACCTGTTGGTTAGTTCCCAGCCAGAATTTATTGTTACTAATTCTTTCTGGCCTGCCGGTTGTCCATTTGATCTTCAGTATGGAGCCAGCGAATAGTGGTAGCTGTTGATAAAAGTCTTCAACCTGTTGGAAATCCTTCTCGTCACATACTGGTCAAGTTTCCAACCGGTATAGAAGAACTGACCGATTTGACATTGATGTTGAAAATTCGAATGTTTTTCTTCATTTTGACTGAGTACAGAAAATTCTCAAAATGGTTCCAGGTTGATGAAGGCGTATCTTACCTAGTCTTCTTGATTCTGGCCTGATTTGACATCTTCATACGTTCCCGCGACCTGCGGTGGGAACCATGCTTCCGTTGATGGTGACGTGCTGGTTGTTGTTGCGGTTCGTTGGTTGTCTTCACCTCCATCTTCTCTATGTTTACCTGGAGCCCACTCTTTGCTGCCTGCCTCTCCTGCCATTTTGATGGTTTTCGCCTGTAAGTCTTCTAGTTTGTGTGACATTAGACATAAATCATCCACATGCGGAATTCAGATCTTCTAGAGTCTTCTTATCGGACCAACATATTTCTGTCATCTCGATCCCCACGCACAGCCTGACGCAAAATCCAGTCCACCACAATTAAGAATATCATCGGTTGTAATAGGCAGCCAGGCTTGTCTTACTCCTGTATGCACTTCGAGCGCCTCGCTGAGTTTTCCGTTGTGGATCACCTGACACGTTGCATTGTCATATAACTAGCTGTTGAATGAGGTAGTACACAGATTTATTTGGCCACTCCTCAAAACAATACATAAAACGAACGGAATAGAAAATCATGTATGAAAGAGAATAATGTAATGAAGACAAGAGAACTGTCAGGAGCTGCTATTAAAAACACCAAGTACTTCCGGTTCATTCATCATGATATCCAGGCTAACTGGGTAAACTATACGTTCAGCCAGTGGTCCAAGGAAAACGGTCTTACCTTAAACCCCTCCAAATGCCAAACAGTCAATTTCACCTTTAGGCATAAATCCGACCTAAACAAACTGGTTGGCTCTCACGAGGTGTGCAACATAAATGGCACTGAAATAGAAACCAAGTAGGAAATTAAATACCTAGGCGTCATTCTATCTGTTGATCTTTCCTGGTCGTCTCATATCTTGGCGATTTCTAAGAAAATATTCCGTCTTACCTTCTACATCAAGAAATTAAAACATTCTGGTATAACCCAACCCTTACTCCTACAATTCGTTAACTCTCGCATTCTGCCTATTATTCTCTATTCTCCCCCCTTAGTTTTTCCAGGGCTACTTAAGAAGGACTATAGCATATTACGCAAGATGTTAAAGGTTGTCAGCAGGGTAAGCAACGTGCCACTTAACCAGCTTGTTAGTATTCTGGTTGACAGGCACATGGACTCATGTGAAAAATGGGCCAAATGCATTTTATCTAACTCACACCAACCTCTTTACTCACAACTCTCCCCTTGCATCTCATCACGCAAAGTCAGAGACCTATATAGAAAACTATATGCTCGCACCAGCAAGTACAAAACTCAACCATACCCTACTTAGCTCATGTTCTGTGCGATAAAGAAAGCATTAGGCGTGACACTTATAATTCGTTAAATAGTCAGTAGTACAACTGGACCTCGTCTTTCCAACTCATATCATTTATAGGTACAACATTCTCTTTCTTTCTTTTCCTATTCTCTCTCTCTCTTTTTCCGTTACGTGCTACTTTGTTTCTTTCTTCCGCTTACGCCAGTAAATACGATAGCACCTACTTTTCTAACACCTTCAAACACTGTTCAGCTTTACCTTTGCTACCGACATACCAATGTGTTGTTGTAATAATGAACTGAGATTTCCTTAATCTGCGTAGAATTCTATTTATTGATAATGTACTAACTGGATGCAATACTGTAGTAAAAATGCTGAGAATTCCATTCTGTATCACAAGTACTGTTTTGGAATAAAACAAATTATTATTGTTTCTTAAAGAGCTTATATCTGTAAATATATAGATTAATAATAAGACTGATATGACCACCTTGAACTCTTTTACATCACAGTAGCTAGTATTACTGATTAAGAGGGAACTCGACGTACATAACACAGGTAGGATGAAGTGAAATGCTGGATAGTGCCACCATTATAGACGACCGGATATCTTGTCAGTGTTCATGTACATACTCCAAACCAGCCATTTCTATTTCCGCAAAGGCCTCATCAATAATCAGTCTTTTAAGGCAAACTAAATCATCAGATAGCACAGATGCATGAATAAAAAACATGTTTGGGATAGACTTAGGTGTTCCAGGAGGGGTGGTGAACTTCCTTTGACCTCCGTCTGAATCGGTGACTCATAGCATAATGATGTAACTGTCTATCATTAAACTAGACATGCTGCTGTTCTTTACCTATAAAGTGCTCGTCTCCAGTACGAATTCATACGCTGCTGCTCTGGCATTTTGTACTCTAAAAAACCTTTTCTAGGTACAGTGTTCACACAGATTAGATACTAAGACATAATAGTCAGAATCTTGAAAGTCCTGCTTCACCTTAGGGACACATCCAAGTGAAGTGCTTCGAATAACTTCCCAATATGTCAAAAAGGACATTTCATGGGCTTCTTATCAAAGAACACCGTAGAACTGGTTTATGGCTTAGCTAGTTTTGTTATCGCATTAAAAGCTAGGGTAAGAGTTGTACCACACGAATGGATTCCTATAAACAGATATTTATGTGCTGTTAGATCAGACCAGGAAAAAGCTGGCAAGAAACGTGTTGTCTGTCCGATATCTGTGCCCACACATACCAACGCACTACAGTTCTGACGTAACTGTAGATGAGGTCTATGGTTGACTTAGTGATCTCCTCAACCAAGTGTGTCCTACAAGAACCATAATGCTATTTGGGGTCTAAGTACAAAAGAGTAAACAGGAGAGGGATTACATGGTAGCAAGTAGGACAATGTGGACTTTCTTCTTCAGTTCTGAGTAGGCAACGTCATTCGGTACACTGTCATATTACCTTCGTTTGTTCATGCACCATCTTTAACCAGATAAGCATACATCTTGGACCAACAGTATCAGTCCTGAAGATATATTACATATATATATATATGTATTTGTTTTCCTGATGTGACTCACAAACTGTTTGCTGGTTCATGTTACATAGGTACATTTGAGTTAGGTTACAGTACACACTTAGTTTTTTATCATCCCATTTCCTGAACTCGAGATTTTCAAAGGTTACAAAGGTTTCATCCAGTCATGCAGTCGAAATTTAGCGGCCCACGTGTCTAAAATTTTATTTAATGTTCACGAGTGAAAAATATCTAGGGACTTATCTAGCAGTTAAGCATTTTTATTATTCCATTGTAGCTTGTACTACTAGCAAGATTTATAAGTAGTATATATATGCAAATGTAAATACGTATATCAGCTGCGAGAATATCGAATAGCGGAGAGATGGATTTAATGAAAAATGCTTGTGAAACAACATGAAATACATGAGAGGAAGACAAGGAAGCACCATACAGAAGACAAAGTCGCACAATACCGAAGATATTTGGAAATGGTGATTCTAATATATTTTGATGTCGTTGTGTTCTCTGAGCTGGCGAAGCTTTCATTTACCCACTAGGCGACATCTTCAGCGCATACTTCAATTTGTTGAAGTGAGCTTTTAGATTTTTCCATGAGTTTATTAGTCATCTCTACTACTACAAAAAGAATTAAACTACAACACTGAAGACGCTTCAAAAACTGATTTCTTCGCTACCCTTGAATCATGACTCAAATCATCAAATTTAAACGAGGAAACACAAGAAGAGATACGCCAAACAATCGTACCAATGGTCAAACAGAAAAAACAACGCACACAACTCAACTCCCAAGAACTAAAGACCCTCAAAAAGCTGAAAAAATAGGAAGGACATCGTCATTCTACTAGCTGACAAATGAATAACCACATTAGTCGTAGACAAAGAAGAATACACCGAGAAGGCTGAAGAACCGCTCAAAGATGAGGATGTACATCAACAACTCACAACAAATCCCATACAAACATTAGACAGCCGCATCCAAAGAACTTTAAACAAGCTCATCAAAACAGGTCAGATCACAAAACAAGACCAATGGCGAATGAAATCCAATGGACTAGTCCTACCCCGATTCTAATGCAGGCCACAAATACACACACCGAATATCCCGTTTCGACCAACTGTATCACTCCCAGGAACCTCAGTGTACAATTTGTCAAAAAAAAACTATGCACAAAATTGATACACCTAATGGATTCCTGCGATCACTCCGTCAAATCTGCTATCCGATTTCTAGAGAAAATCAGAGGCATTCAAATAGATGACCAAGAAATAATGGTATCCTTTGATGTGACAGCATTATATACCTCTGTTGGACAGAGACTAGCATAGAGACCATGTAGCAGTTACTCAGCAACAACTAACACCTTCCACAACAATCAAAAATGCAACCCACAAGTTGGATGGAATGCATAAACCTATGTCTAACAACGTACTTCCATTTCAACGGCCAAATATATATACAACTTAAAGGAACACCCATGGGATCGCCGAAGCAGCAAATCAAACCCAAATTTGTACACGCTACATAGATGACACATTCGTAATAATCAAAAGAAACAACTTGAACAAAACTCACAACTGAATAAACAGCCTTTTCAGAGATATCAAACTCACAAGAGAAGAGGAATCTGAGAAAAAATCCCATTTTTGGACGTCTTAGTCAAGCGAACAACCACAGGGGAATTAGAAACTCAAGTTTGTAGAAAACCAACTCACACAGATCGAATACTGAATTACAACAGCAACAATCCAATGACACACAAAAGGAGTTGTATGCAAACACTGTTCAAGAGGGCCAACCGGAACTCATTGCAGCACTCCCACTTTAAAGAAAACTGAAGGAAGCCATATCATGGACGTCTTCCAAAAGAATGGGTATCCACGGAGCTTCATCAAAAGACATATACCCCCAAACCAACCTATCAAATCAAAGGCTCCCAAGAAAAATACCATGAAAGGCGCTCTACCGTATTTAAAGGACTTCTCAGAAATCTCCACAAGACTCTTCAAACCTTAATAAATTGATATCTCACACAAACCAACAAAATCACTTCACCCAACTGTGTCAACCAAAGGACTCAACAGCGAAAGAAGATGAAACCAACATAATCTACAAAATAAATTGTAACAACTGCGAAAAACACTACATTGGCCAAAGTGGACGTCCCTTCGTCTTCGTATCCATGAACATAAACTAGCCATCAAAAGACATGACATCCACTCCCTCGCTCATATCGCTGCATACAGACAATCACGGACATCATTTCGATTGGGACAATGTTCAAATATTAGACAGAAGAAACACTAAAATGCTAGAGAATTTTTAGAAGCCTGGTATTCCAGTGAGTCATCAATCAATAGACACATCGACATAAACAAAATTTACCAACTGATATCTGCAGTCTTGAAGGAACTTATGCCTCTTCAAGGTTGCAGACACGCATTGCTGACGGTTGCCAACTAGCACGAAACCTATGTTCAAGGCTTCCTACAGATTGCAAAAATTCAAAGTGCACCGCGTGATGGCGAGCCACCTAGCATGGCGGCCATATTGCAAACTTGGCTGATAGAATCCAGTCTGCACCAAAGATAGGACTAGATACATTACACTAGTTACTGACTAGTATCCAATCAACAAAAAGGTGCTTTTTCTCACAAAATGTTACTTTGTTTTAATTGAATTCATCTGGATGTCTCTTTATTTTTATGACATTGGAAATCTGACAGTAAACACCGATTGTTTTTGATATGGAATGACTTATGTTCCTAAAGCTCCATGGGATGTAGGTAGTATCTTGGACCCCAAACTGAGGTGATTCTTTGGCCAAAATTACATTAGTAGATGATAGTGGAATTTCTTATAGTGTAGACTGCTTGAAATAAGAATACATACTGTCCTCCTCACTGATAAACGGTAGATCATAGATTCTATGTAACCCAGGGAGAAATCATCAGATATCCGGAAGTTTCAATTCTATCATAAAATATAAACACCACTTCATTAGAGGGAAAGGACTGATTTTTTTAACGGACGTACCTGAAAACACTAAGACAATCACTGCAGGCAGGGTTTCAGATAAAATATTGTTTAACTGGCTCCACTGTATTGATCCTTTAACCGACAAAGCTTGTTTCTAATTGAGTTTGCGGGTTTGAATACCATTTTTATTCTGACACTGTTAAGAATTCCGCGTAAGGTTTTCGAAGTTCCTTTTTCGTATGGAAGTACTACTGATGATTTATATTCCCTATTGTTGATGTTGTCATTATCCTGTGCATGTTTCAGATGCATGTCGCCATTAATATTACCAGAATTACCACTATCACTACTATCATTATTAATTTTATTTTTACATTTTCCTGCATACTTCCTGATTAATTTATCTGCATAATTAACAAGTTTCAAAGCTACTCTTATGCGCCTCACTTCCTGTCTTCGATTTTCCTCGGTACTACTTAGTTTTTGTGCCCTATTACTTAAGCAACACACCAATTCTATTTTTACTGACATAGGATGGGATGATCGGGAATCCAAATATCGGCTTTAGTCCCAGTAGAATTAAATATACCTAAGGATTTAGCTTACATTCCCATATGATACGAGTGTTTGGACACCACTGCAACTTTCTGCAATAATAATTATAGTGATCTTTCACAACAATATGGAAATATTCACACAGATTAAATGGAACCAGTCACTAAACCATAAACAGCTGTTTACTGGTATCCACAGCAAAACTGACTTCTTAATCAGAACCACTTTAAACTCCTAATTATGAAGAAACATCTAAGTTTTAAAGTTGAATGCGTCCTTCACAATTCATGGACGATGAATACATTTTACTGAGTATCATTATTAATACTGTAGTTACCACCTTTTATTATTACGAAACTACTCTGCTGAAGTTAGTCAACATATTCATGCCAGTCTCAGGAATAACAGAACAGATTCACTGCAAGACCTGATGGAATGACTCCTAAGGTGTTGAAGGATGGTGATGACAAACTGTCGTCTGGGTTAACTAAAATACTACGTAATATCGGGTAATCAGAGATAGTTCTGGTAGGTCGGCACTACCTATAAGATGTCATGAGTAACCTGGCTAACTTTAAAAACGGAGGTAAAGGATGAGACGACTGACTACTTTATTATGGTAGGTATGGAAAAATCAGCGTTTTATCATTATGAAACGAGGCTTTGATCGTACCTGTCTGAGGAATAGAGTCAGTGTACTGTATGTGACAATTGTAGGCACATCAGTTACAACTAAATATTAGCTGTATCATACTTCACAAAAACAGTGTAAGCGTCAAAAACCTAACCCTCGAGGAACTGACTAGGTTTTTTGTCAGGTTGTGGACGGATTAGTGAACCAGCTACAAGAATAGTATACTTCACGTCTAATGTTTGAAGAAACTATCTGACTTCAACTGCGACAACTATATTTGCCCACTGTGAAAAAAAGAATGACTTATTGAGATCTTTTGTAACCACTGTGTAGGGATGCCTTTCGCATTCACCTTGAGAAGTGTACTGTGATAAGCATCTGAAAAATTTATTAAATTGTATAAATGACGGTAGTTTGACAGATGACATTTCTAATTGTATATAAAAAGTCAGGGCATGGTGTACAGTAATCTGTTATCCCCAAGTTGTTTGAGACATTAACATAATCATCCAAATTCAGTCTGATAACGCTTCGATCCAAGCAGTTCTAGTGCACACTTGGCGATTCTGAGCTGAAATTCACCGACAATTCGGTGTTTGATAACTTTCCCCAGTCCATATGATTGAATCTTAATAGCGACACCAAGTAAACCATTATAAAATTCAGTGGCAGGTGTTTGAATAAAGTGGAAGTCGTCACCAATAACTCGTGAATGCATTGTATCCTATATTGTTTACTGTCTGACAGTTCCAAGACTGGTCAAAAGAAAAAGGTGGTACGGCTCTGCAACATGGCTATATGGGATGAAGGACAGGTGTATTGAGTCAGGATCTAGTGGTTATGGTTTAAAGGATCCCGAAAATGAACGGTCAAACATGTTTAGAAATTGAAGCCAATAACAATTATGCAGTAATTTTTCCTTATTTTGTGCACCACTTACCGTGATGTATTGTTCAAAGTAGGACTAGTTAATTGGTAAGCGATATGTGGATAAGTAAATAGATAAGTAGTACTGACTGATGCTTTAGGCACTCACCAAAATCTTCCACCAAACTCTGTGGTTAGAGACACGAATTATTAAACCTGGGGATCGACAGCAATCGCACAACATTATCAGACTAACTGAGATATCACATTCCACACTGTCTATCTGTCTCATCTTTTCTTCCTAGCATTAAAACTTTTTTTCGACCTCTTTGTTATCTAACTTTTCGCCTTTTAATTATTTTGTCCCTGATGTGTGACTGACTGACTGGTTCCAATACAAGAATTCACACAGAAGTGCAGCAGTTCAAATTCACACACCATACAGCACACAAAGGAAGACAAAAGACATAAAAAAGGAGATTCAAGAGAACGATAATAAGCAGAAATGTCATGGAGAAAGACTACTAATATGGAAAATAACAAATAGAATATATTGGATACGGCATATCACAAAGAGCGAGTGCATCTGAATGATTGAGAACAAGTTCGAGCAATATCACCAATTGTCTCAAGACATTGGTTCTCCAAGTCCCAAAGAATCCCGCTAGCCAAGCAGTCTACGTGACTGGTTCAAACTAACTGTTAGAGATTTCATAGACTGATCCCATGGTTTCGTTTGGCCATTACTAGCTCTTTTCCAATATAATCCTATGTCGACTAACATTTCCCTTAGAGGAAGGCGATAGCTGGCAATGCATGCGTGACATATGTCCTAGGCATCTCAAACAGTCCACCCTTATAACTTCGTCGATAGACTTTCCCTCTTCACCTAACACTTAACGCAGACACCTATGATCAAAGACAGCTGGCCTTATCATGTCTTCTGCTTTCGATAGATATGTCTCACAGTCATAAAGGACAACGGTGAGAACTGCTGCGCAGTGCATAACTTGAAGTGTAGCGATACCAAGTTCTATGATGGTAGTTACTGAAAGGTTTTCAAAAAGATATTATAAAAAAACTCTATAATTCATACAATGCAGCAGAAATATGCTATTGACTACAATTTATCGGTTGACTGGAGTAAGGCCAGAGATTTTTCGAGCGTTAACAAAATAAGTAAAAATCTGAACTAATGACTATTTCTGGTCGACAAACTATTGTCACAATTCGGACGCAACTAGCAGGACGAGCTACACGACTATTTTTTTTTATTCCTGTACATAGGGCTTAAAGCTAGAGGCTTGAAGTTTCTGTAGCAGTGGTGTTTATTTCTATGGGATGAGGTTGCCAGCCTAATGTCCAGCTTTCTCTCTTTACCAGTCCTTTATTACTGGCTTAGCAAGGTAAAGGAGTGTATCGGTCAGCGATCAAAACCCGTACCACATTTGGCTCTGTGTCACCGACGCCAACTATTATTTAATCCTGACAAATTAAATCTTAAAAAAACAATAATTTTAAAAATTATTTTTTATTATCACAGTCATCTGTACAATTGGGTTCAAGTTCTTCAATTAGCTTAGCAGATTTACGAGAAGGAGGAGTTGGAATCGATGTATTAAGTTTGCCTGTAGACTGTATAGTTATTTCATGTAAGTCATTTTCTGATTCGGAAGATGAATCATCACATTCTGTAGATGAACCCGAAAAGTTAACTGGAAGACTCAACGATTCTTCATTTGCACTTGAAGTGGGTATCAGGAGATTCTAGAAAGTAAAATGAGCTTATTATGAACGTAATTAGTGAAAAGAATGTGACCTAACCACATAAGAACTCAATAATAAAAAAATGTAATCCTTATTTAAGAATGTATTATCGTCAACCGATTCTTGGTTCTATAGTCCTGAGAAGACCAAGTGGCTATTGGGAAAAAAAACCGAGTAACCCAGGAAGGCTCTAGGTTTGAAAGAAGGTGCACTGATCACACCTTTGGTTTCCAACAGGCTCTGGAACATTGGTATACTTACTAGTGTCCAATACTTGCCAATATTTCTTGACGTGAAGGCGGAGTTCGACTCTATCGATGGCTGTCAAAGGAGTGTCAATAAAGTGTATCATACTGATCAAGGTGCTCTACTCGATCTCATGCAGCCATGAGAGTTGGCAATTACGGTAAGGAAAACCAATGGTTTAAGTCAGGCATGCCAAATGTTATCACATGCGTTTAATTCCATCTTACGCGTAACAATGGTTGCGAATAATATTGACCATGACGTCTTAAGGATTGTCTTCTTACCAGGGAAGTCTCGTCAATCTAGATCATACAGATGATAGAACCCCTTCAAGATGAAGATGCAGACAAAATTCAGTTTTCTGAGCATCTTAAGCTTACGTGTAAACTGTTAGCAAAGATGGGAAGAGCAACTAATGAAGTTGTGAAGGGGCATCAATTGAAACGGCTACTAAATGGGTCATGCATATTGGAGTCATCGACTTCTTCGTCGAGGAATCCCAGATGACATTGGATTGGGTTAAGGAAGAGTTAGGGGAAATTATTCCAGAAAGTGGCATCAATTCATAGAATCTTCGATTATTGGGGTTTGAGATACGCTGGGAAGTATAAACTCCTAGGCTAGGATCCCCAAGACGCTAAGAATAAATGGTTGGAGATATTTGGTGAGGTGGCATAAAATCGTTCTCAATAGTAGAGATACCTATCCTCCTTTCGATCACCCAGACCCTGAAAGTCTCATATATTCGTTTATTGTACTTTCACGATTATTTTCTCGGCCCATAAGTGTACTTTAGCGAAGTGTAGCCGCTTGAATTGGTGAACTTTTTGTGCAAAGTTCTACATGGAGGATCAAGTTTAGCTCAGTGTCATCAATCAAATTCACTTCATCACTTCGCGAACAAATAAGCCTTATAATGAATAAATTATTTAGTAAAATCAACGTTATTTGTAAGAAAGATCTGTGTTAGTAGTTAACATAAAACCTTAATTAGACTGGATTTTTCACATCACCATTACTCATATGTAAAACAAAGCACATACATTAACATTTTGGCTGACTACAGGTCATGCTTTACGATGACAATTTCTCTGAATAAAATAAATAATGACCAATTCAAAAATGCAATACCTCAAGACCCGAATACGAACTAGAAAACGCAAGACCTGTGACTTCGACTCAGTGAAGCATTTCGTGAATATCAGACATATTGTCAGATATAAATAATGATTAGAAGCACTCCATTACCTTGACTTTTATTACAAGTATACTATTTCCATTCTAAGTGAATAGCAGCAGGAATGTCTTAGGTATCTATTCCGTAAATTTACTGAAAATACTCAACAACAAAATACTGACAAGGCTCTTTGATACATCGGCGAGTATTACATGACGTTCTGTCTTTAAACCTGGCACTTTACGTTTCAACTTTCCTGTTGTCATCTTGATTTTTTACTAAGTGATCAGACCACATGAGTTATTAGAATACAATAATATGCAGAGTATTTTGAAAACATTTCTAACGCTCACGGGCACACTTAGACCATCTAATGCGAACGCGTTCGTAAACATCATTTTTCAAAGCATGACAAAAAGAACCAAGTGGAACGTGCTTTGAGCACAATGTAGGCCCTGACTAACATTTGAGAACAAGATAGCAATCAGAGTCGATAAAAACCTATCAGCTGGCTTTCAGCTGCCAGACAGAGCTGTAGTCGTGTACACCAAAGTTGCGATAGGACGAAAACATACCACTAAGCCGCCATCACCTCGTCATATATAAACAGTGGGTCTCCTATACATTCTAAACCTATCTCATATAAAATTATTTATGCCTTCCTAGGGAAAATAACGGTATAAGTGAGAACCGAGGAAGTTCTTTACTGCAGATAACTTTCTTCGTATAAGGTTCGGAGTTTCAGCATTTTGTCATTTTAAAGTATTCGCAACTAACCTAAGCTACCTCAGGTTAAATTGCAGCACTGATAAAATACAGCAGTATAATATAAAAGAATTTAGTCGTCCCTAATGTTTACGGCAATATTATGATAAGTTCAAAAATGTTTGTTTCAGAGTATTCGTAACCAAGACACTTGGTTTTTATGCCACTTATTGATAAAACCTTCATTATTAATCCCACTTTTCCGAAACTCATAGCCATTATTGTTTACTGCTTCCTAAATATCATACAGATTAACAGTTCACAGACTAAGGTCTAATACACTAATTATCACTGACGAGTTATCTTCGTTTAGTGCGCTAAAAAGCTAACCGAAATAGACCTGCCAGTGAACCTGCTGAACAGACACATGGTTTGAGGCAAAACAACACGACACCTTGGAAATGGTTGCCTCTAGGAGAAGCATAAAGACCCCAGACGATCTTAGGATCGAAAAGTTTGGAACTAACATTTCGCAGAGGTGAAAGCTAAGGTTTTCGGTCAGGTCCTCACAGGTAAATTAGTCTGAGTAATAACTACTCAGAGTCTATCCAAGAAGACTACTGCTACAGTTCCGAGTAAAAATTTGAGGGTAATTTAGGGGCAGATTAGCGTGAAAACCTGGAGAAATGCATACAAATCCCGTAAACTCCCAAAAATACCACAATGTTAACCAATAGGGTGTTGAAGATAGCCCAATATTTGGAATTTTACCTACTGAGTTGCCTTCGATTGTGATAAATTTCTACGTCTCCACTCAAAATATTAAAGGACAAACAACTTCACAAATAAGTCAATGGACCCCAGAATAAAAATCTTCCTCAAAAAGTAAGGTTTGGGGAAGATTACTAAAAGATTAACTTAACATTCAAACATGTCTCAGCTTTCAATATTAATCCCCCAAAATAAATGTGACCTAGGCTAAATTGTAGCGGCCCTTGCAAACGAACAACCAAACGACCCTGGACAGTCAAGGAACTATTTGGATTCCCTTAAAGGGAATGACATTGTCACAAATATTTCTGCTTAGTTGTGCAGAGTCATTTGACTGGTCGTTTGCCTGTGCCACTAAAATTTAGGCTTGCCTATATGTGATGATTTTCAACTATTCACATACCAATTCGATGTATCGTCCGTCTTCCGCTTCACCCTCAACGCATTCCGCCTCAGTGTTCTTAGACTCCTCTAGGAAGCTAGAAACCTTTGATATTACTAATCCATAAGAGTGTTAGTATTCCTTACTTTCTTTCGTCTTAGATCTGTCAAGTGGCTTGCGATTTATTTTTAAATCTGACAACTTCATCTGAACTGCAGCAAGCAAGCATGAAGCTTAATTTTAACCCAGAAGCCAAGGTCGTCCCAGTGTCCAATATCCAATGTCGTTTTTACGATCTAGTGTAAAACAAATTGATTTATTTGTGCTCACTTCCTAGTTACAAGGTAGGGGTTCCTGGTATTCGATAAACTTCTTTATGATGCGTTCCAGCACTCGACTGTCGTAGCTTGGTTGACTCCAAGGGAAGTGGTGTATGGATAGGTTGCAAGTGTTTGTAGTCTGTGGTTTGTTAAGACTGTGTCGCTGCTGTGAACAGAGTTGATCCTTTTAACAATTAGTCGTCCGGTTTACTTGAGAGTAGCAAAAATAATAATGACTAACAGGCATAATTAGTATAGATTATGTGGATTTAAAGAAAAAGAAAAACGAACATTTGAAATTTGAAACATATATGTGGATGAATGAATGGAGTAGGACAAGGGTGAATGGGTAGTAGTAAAAAGATGAATTTGGGTTTATGCCAATAAGTAGTGTGTGGGTTCTAAGGGGATAAGTAGTTGGACACAGACCGTGTGTGGCTGTGTGATTGTCCAGCCTCTACTTAATAGCTTTCTACGTTCGGTGCAGTGGCCACATCTGCTGGGAAGGAGTTCCAAGGGCGAAAACTCGAAGTGAAAAGAGATGGGAACCTACTCGAGTCTTCACTCCCTGATGTTTTATACCTCTTAGACTGCCACGAAGAATCACATATTTACTTGATGGCAGAATACCTTTGTTTGGGTGATTCTGGTCATATGTAATCTTATAGGCAGTAATTAAGTCACCCCTAAGCCGACCGGAGCTAGTTAATAATAATAATAGTAATAATTTGCTTTATTCCAAAACAGTACCTGTGATACAGAATGGAATAGTTGCGAAAAGACCTCATTTTTCCAGCCGCTCGTCATATGGTTTATTTCGGAGACCCATCACCCCTTTAACTGCCCATCTTTGGACCCTTTCCAAAAGATTGATGTCCCTTGTGAGTAACGGGAAATTAATGCTATAGTGCACTTCAATGTTTGGTCTTATGTGTGTTTTGTACAACTTTGGAAAAAGCTCAGGAATGACCATATAACCTCGCTACGTCACACGTGTAATCCACGCTTGTGTCTATTTTTTCCGTTAGAACTGGACTTAAGCCACGCCCTGACGTTATACAGGGAGTAACTTACCTTGTGAATCCCACAAGCGCGCAGTTGCACTACTCTGCATTTTTCCAGGTTGAAAGTCGTAATACCGACCAGTGCCCACATTTCCAGAATTTTTAGGCCTCCCTGTAGCCTATCTGAGTCTTCGGAGAACCTCATTAATCTCCTAATCTTCACATTGGCAGCGGGGAAAATAGCTGGGCAGTTTAAACAGTATTGCAGGTTATTGCTAAAAGTCGAAAATTTCAGTGACCCAGGGATACAATTCTTTGATACTTCCGATGTCAAACTGTACACAAGCTGAGGGGAAAATTTCGTCGAATCATTCAAATCCCCAACGATCAGTCTATTTATCTGTGCGGATTGAAACACAAAGTGGACTACTGGTTTTTCAAACGATAAGGGCTTGACAGCCTCGTTGTGGTGTGATTGTAAGTCTCTGCACTCTCTTCAAATCATTGCGAATATATAAAGTTCTCAGCAGCCATAAGTGTTGTGTTCCCCCTTCTCCAGTTGAGGCAGTGTTTAAGGTAGCCAGGCCGCCAGGTTAGGCTGGCCACGCTAAAGATTCAGCAGGTATTGTGGCCAGGGCTTAGGTTTAGCAGGATATGTGGCCACACAACAGCCGTGAGCGGTAGTTCTAGCCTGTATTAGCTGTGTGGTGAGAGCTGGCTGCTAGCCAAAAGTGGTAGACAGTAATTTACGTCAATGTTTACGTCCCCAATATTGGTCATGAAAAAAAAGACCGACTCAACAACCAATCACAGCAGACTTTGCGTAGGCGGATACAATTTGCAGATAGATAATCTGAACTTCAATAAACGGCCACAAAGAGATGAAAGATTAACGTTCAGCGAGAAACCACCAATCAGAAGACTGTGTTTGTTTGCTTACAATAATCTATAATAATGTACATGAAAATCTATAAATGTGTTGATTTCCTAAATAAACGATCTGTTGCCTGGCCCTTGTCTTCTGTTGTTACAGCTGGAAGCGAGCTCGAAGTTACCCAAGCAGCCTAACTAACTGGTTCTCGAGACCAGGATAATCGAACGCGATTGACCTTGTTGCAGAACTCCTTTTCGTCTAGGTAGTCCTCCAAGCATGACAATAGCGGGTCACCAATACCCGTCTGACTTATTTCGTGTAGGAGAAAGTCATGGTGAACTATATCAGTTGGCTTCGCTAGATTGAGGAAGATCAAATGAACTGGAACATTCATGTCCCGGCGTGACACATAATCACTCCGCACTGGTAGTAGGCTTGTCACATAGAATCTACCTCTCCTGAAACTATCTTGTTCTCCATGGCGAATGTTAGTCCTATCGAGATGTTGCTGATGTGATCATCAATCCGACTTTCAAGTATTGTCGATACCACTGGTAGTAGCGCAAATGGTCTGTAACACATGGCATTTCACCAGTCCCCGCCCTTGAAGATAGGAGAAAGAATGGCTCTCTTCCTCTTCTCTGACAGTTCCCCTGAATACATGGAGTGTTAGAACAGGTCACGGAAGGGCCTGCACATAGTTTCAGTGCAGTGTTTCAGAACGGATGACTGAATACCGTCACAACCCGAGGACTTTCCAGAGGTGGGTTTCAGCAACTTTCCTACTACCACTGCGGGGTTTATCTCAAGTGTACCCATTGGGTGTTCTCTTTGTGAGTTAGCAGTAAAATTACTATGGCTTATAGAGGTGATTCCCACTGCTATTTAGCTGTCTGCCAAAGGCTGAACTGAATGTTTTCGCCATCCCCAAACTAGCGAGATACTGGCCACTTTGACCACCTAAGGTGCATACCCTCTAGCTGATAGTTTGTCTTCCTGATATGAATCGTCGTGGGTTTTTGGGGTTCACCAAGAATTTGCTGGCAGTGATTTGCTTGAAATAAACTCCCGTCAGTCCATACCCTCATTTTAAGTCGCTTACCGATTTCCAGGCATTCTTTGAGGTCAGTCTGTCTACCGGAGAGTCGCCATGTAGACCAACCATTCTATGCTTGCAGAATACGCTGCATGCCTTTCAAAAGCCATGTGGATCGCTTCCTAGTTAGTAGTATAACTGGAGTGACAATATCTTAGATTGCTGTGTGAATGGTCACTATCACCGTTTCCAAAGTTCCTCTGCTAATAGCTCAGCCAAATCTGTCGACAATTCTCAGCCAGGCAAGAGTCCGAGCATTCCTGGGTAGTCGGCATTCCTTCAGCGCAGAAAGGGGCGCACAGCATCCAGCCTAACTGCTCTCAAGAAAACAGATAAAACGCTATGACCGCACGATCACAGTTAAATACAGGGATAACACTTTGGACTTTTTCAAATGAAAACTAGTCAGAACCAGTGTGTGACCCCAACGAGTGCCCACTCAGTCTGTACCACATCTGTTAAGGTAAGCAGAAGAATGACAAAGAACAGTAGGAGGTGTGTACCTGTAACATAATTCAAGAGAAATAACACTCAAGATCAAGCTGGAATACTCCATAGACGCTGGAGATGGACCATAATCCAAGCTAGACATCCACAAACCTATGTAGGAGGCTAGAAAAGACACCTTCGCTGCACCCATCACAGTTAAGCCTGAGAATTATGTGACATCACCGAGGAAACCTACATGCAAGAGCGCTAAAACTCTATGAAAATGATTTTTGAGGGAACCTGCAGTGATATTCTTGGAAAGAATAAGAGACAAGACGAGGAATGTCTTTCTGCGGACATCCTAAGGTTTATGGAGGAGAGATGGTGAAGCAGACGATGGGCTAGTGAGAAGATGGACAAAGGATGGAGAAGCCAAGTGCAATCTACAACACAGTGAAGAAGGAAGTGCAGAAGAGTGCTAGTACAGGCGTAAGGAAATTCTACTATGCACTGGAAACTGAAGTTGAACAGGCGTCAGGAAGGAGAGACCTTTGATTATCACACCGAACGACTAATTGCCGATCAAACAAGGTTAAATACAAGTGAGACCAATGAAAGATACTGAGGGGAATCCACTCAGAAAAAATTGATCGCTGACAATGAAACCGCTGAAGTTCGGTTGAGCTGACGAACTTCTTTGATCCCCTACAGTACTTCTTTGGTTGTTTGACAATCTAGCCTTTCCCCCAATCAGTATGCACCTTTCCTTCCTTCCAAAATTTTTTGCAATAGTTGCATCGGCATGTCCGTCGTAGTCTCTCAGCACATCTTCAGTGCTTCTGGGGGAATTCAGTCTGGTCCTGTTGACTTCTTGGTCTTCAGTAGCTTTATCGCATTCAAGACTTCTGCTCCTGCTGGAGGATCGGTGTCCACTGGCAGACAGTTCTGTGCATGCTGTTGGTGATATTTCTGGGCGAGTTGCAGGTGATGGTCGATACAAGGGTCCTTTGAAGTGATCGGCCGTTGTTTTCTTTGTTTATCGTCCGTAGTAATCAGATTCCCCTCAATATCTTTCATTGGTCTCACTTGCATTTAATCTTGTCTGATAGGCAATTAGTTGTCCGGTGTGATGATCAGAGGTCTCTCCTTCCTGAGGCCTGTTCAGCTTCAGTTTCCAGTGCATAGTAGAATTTCCTTTTGCCTGTACTAGCACTCTTCTGCACTTCTTTCTTCACTGTGTTGTAGATTGCACTTGGCTTCTCCATCCTTTATCCATCTTCTCACTAGCCCATCGTCTGCTTCACCATCTCTCCTCCATTACCTTTCGGATGTCCGCAGAAAGCCATTCCTCGTCTGGTCTCTTATTCTCTCCAAGACTCGTCCTTCGTTGATTGCAGCTGTCAGTGTAATTATTCCGCCTCCTTGTTGACTACGCTGTTTGTAGACATTTAGAATTTGATATTTGTGACTCTCCTAACTGCTGGACTCATTCCTGCTGTCCTCGGGAGGATTGGTTCCCACTACATGACGGCCCTCAATGCCGTCTGTGGTGTCATGATAACCACTCCCTCAGAGTGCTTATGTTTGACGTCTGTGTGATTCGAATGGATTATTAACTAGTCAGTTAACTTGTTGGAAAACCCGCTCACATTACATCTGCTTTCACAGATTCTGAGTATTTCCATACTGTATTTTCTTGTCTGAGTGGCGACTGCGGCTTTGAGCATCGTGAGAATATTCCGTGTCCCCTTGCTTATTTTTTACTTTCATTGGGAGAAGACACAGGCCGGCTTCCTGAAGGCCTTTACCACTCCTTCTCCTTATGCCTCTTTAATCCGAGTGAAGAACAAATATACCCTTCTCATAATTTTTGCAGTTCGAGGCTTCTGTAGCGATCGAATTGATTCTCTAGGTAGGTCAATATCTTTATTTGCAATATTCCCTCTTCTTCGAATTTTGGCCTGGTGAATTAGTGAACTAGGTGAGGTTAGAGAAAGATAACTCTACTATGTAATTATCGTATGAGGTCGAAAAAGAATAGAAGTAATATGTCAGCGCAGCACTACGTTTTTCGAATTCGGTTCTTCTTAAAGGACCACACAGGGTTAGACAAAAAAAGCTGTTTCGAATAATCCGCTGACCTGTAGGGTGATTACCTGCATGGCGTGGAGAAAGACAAGGCCGGTGAACATCCACACATGGTGCGAATCACCCATAGAAAATGGTTTATTTTCTTATTCTAATGCATAGCAAACTTAGTAGTTCAGTTCTCCTGACACTGGAAAGCAGCCTTGGTTTTTTCAATTGACTTTGCACCAAAGTTAAGTCTGAATATGTTATCCAGACAGACAAGTAAAGTTTTACTACTAGACAATTCAGGTCAGAGAACATGACAAGCGGGAAACTATAAATTTCGAATATTCAGAGGTCGATATCACTCGTTGACACTAGTAATGTGGTAGGACTTGCCAACTAAACGCTGCTTTTCGTCTTAGATACATAAGGCAGAATCTTGGGCACATGTTTACCAGGGATTTTGAACGTTCCGTACGCTGGTTAGGACATACCAATCG
The DNA here is from genome assembly GCA_944472155.2 of Trichobilharzia szidati. Lineage (NCBI taxonomy): Eukaryota > Metazoa > Platyhelminthes > Trematoda > Strigeidida > Schistosomatidae > Trichobilharzia > Trichobilharzia szidati. Next base: position 186,081,693 of record OX235271.1, on the reverse strand, counting down.
ATTTAAGCTAACATGCATCACAACAAACCTCAGATAAAGCATGCTGCTTTAGGTTCATATCAGTATTTCTACTTAACAATAGCATAAAATCGCTCCGAAAGTATAGCAGTTTATGACAGTTTTTCGTCCCACTTCACTTGACAAGCAGGCCAATAATTGTTGGGCAGCAGTACCTTGATAATGTTGACACTAAATGGACATACTTCGATCTCCTGTTGGAAATTCTAGCATAAAAAGAGACGAAAAATCTGTGTGAACACCTACTTTCTGATATATTACAAGTTTTTCTTAAAATTGGCATTTTGTGTCGCGCTGGAAGCTTTTACTCTAGAAGCTGGAGCACTTAGGAGAATGTAAATAACGAGCGAATCTGCCGAAATAGATAATTTACAGATTGATATCGTCTGTTAGATACTTGAAGATTCACTTGATTGGATTTCTGTTGAAAACATATTCTACAAATTTCTAGCCGACTGCAATGACAGTGAGAGAAAAAATTAAGGTTAAAGATAAACGTAACATAGGCTGGGTTTCTTCATTCAGAATAAAGAGACAGATTTGCGTATTTGTATACATCACCTCGACCGGTTTACTAGACTGCTAGTTTTTAGCCAGTTCCAAGCCCGGTGTCAAGGAACTTAGCCCTAAGTTCCTATTGTAATGAAGACGCTTTGAACCGATAAAGACTATGTATTTGTTTCAACTTTAAATCCAAAACACCAGTGTTCCTTGAACGAATTTATATTGTTTGGCAATTAACAAGACAAATTCATCATTTTTATACGCGATCGTACCATTCGGCCTTCGAGTTGCCACCAATCTGCCAGTTCCAATAAACAAACGTTCAATGTTACTCCCGGGTAAAGAAGGAGAGTCGGGCGTCGGGCCAGCAACCTCACACCGAAAAACCAGGCAAACTGCTGAAGAAGCTTCGACGCACAAGAGATGTATTAAAAATCAAAAATTTAACTGGCAAACTTATTCTTCGCTGAAGTCAGAGAGGTGAAATAACACAGTGGGCTGGTGACAGCCCTCGGGAATACGGTCAGCCAGCCAATTTGTCTTCTCTCGATGGAAGCAAGAATAAGAATAGGGACGTGGAATGTACGTACAATGTACGAGGCTGGAAAAGCTACCTAGGTGGCCAAAGAAATGAGAACATGTGGCACAGATTTACTGGGAATCTGTGAGAGCAGATGCAATGGATGTGGATTATCAGATTTGTCGGCTAAAGGGTCAGTAATCTACTCCGGCCGCCCCGACGACAACCATGAGCACACTGGGGGAGTGGCTATAATGATGACGCCAGCGGAAGCCAGAGCCCTTATGCAATGGGAACCAGTTTCATCTAGGATTTTTACAGCAAGATTCAACACAAAATGAGGGAAAGTCACAATTATTCGATGCTGCGCACCTACAAGCAACGCGGAACAAGAGAAGAGGGAAGATTTCTTGTAAAAAACTGCAAACAAAAGTGGACAACATCTCAAATGACGACATCAAAGTCCTTATAGTCGATATGAATTTCAGCTGAACTGGTAGTAGAAAACACAGGAAGAGAACTCATCATGATTCGAGAGGCTTTGGGGGAAAAAGTGAGAACGGAGAATTATTCACAGACTTCTGCGCTTTCAGTGAGTTGGCAATTTGAGGCAGCGTGTACAAGCCCAAGGATATACAAAAGCAAAATGGATTTCGCCTGACGGACGCCATAAACCAGATAGATTTCATCTCAATGGTGCTCAAGGGAGCGGAGATTCAGATAGTCTGCTGGACAAAAGTCGAGAAGGGGAGCAGGTGCAGGCTCAGACCATCATCTAGCTCTAGGAACCTTCAAGATGAAACTTAATTCCTTCAAAACAACTGGAGACAGGCTACTGTAACTCAAGTACCCTGTTCGGAAACTGAAGGACATAAACACAAAGGACGCCTTCACTAAAGATTTCATAGTTTAATCGGACACACCATTATTAGCAACCATACTTTTTTATACTTCAGAATATACAAGTAATGATACATTGCTATTTTTTGTGTCGAAATGACTTTACTCAGCCAATAACTACCTTTTCTCATATACTTTCTAAATTGCATAATTTTATAACATTTCTTAGTATTTTTAACATTATATAAGTTGATGGGCTACTTTGCGATGTCTGACGCATAGCATATGAAAATCGGTCATGAAAATTTAGCATAACTAGTTCTGCTAACCAGCTGTTTTCTTCAGTATCATTCTACATAATTTTAAAGCTGATTGTTCCACTACTCATTTAACTCTACTAAATAAACTATAACTTAGTTGCTGTAATATTGACTACCTCTACACTTTATAAATTTTTAAGCTGAACTTAATTTCCTAGTCGTTTGTAACAAATACTTACATACATGTATGCATGTATAAAGGGGATACTGCTAAGAATGTCCCGAGGTATCGATATATCTAATGACCTAATGGGAAGCATTTGTCATGAAAGCTATTAATGTGCAGCATACTGTATAATAATAATGTATATTTTCATATAAACATAAATTTACATGAAAATGCATGCCATTTTTACAGGCACGATCAATTAATTTACGAATTACAATTGTGAATTAGCATACATTATCACTTTTTAAAAAATTCAAATTGTTGAATTATAGTACAAGCAATCGGAACAGATTCTTATAATTGTTAATTTGTAAATCTTTCACGAAGGTCTCCATCGAAGTTGAACGACAACCCAAACTTCGTTCCATTTCCTGATGATAGTAATGGCCCATCGAAAAACAACATATATTTGAGTGACTACTGTGACCCAACGTGCTTGAACGCTATTTCAGGAAGAGGAGAAAGTCCTGCGCAGCTACAAAATGGTATAAAATGCAATCATGAATAATACATTATTGGAAGTATATTCACAAGAAAAATACAAGAATGAGCCAATCAGTACTTGATATGATAGTGCACATTTGCAATGTATGATGCTAACCATATTGGTCTTACCTTGAAAACTATGACGTTTTCTATATAGTCATTCTCAAACATGAGTGTTGTTATGTTTTTCTATCATCAGAGCAACCGAGCTTTATGTAAGAGAAAGTGTAAATGAGAAAAAATAAAAAAATAAATTTCAGCTTTATTAAAGGCTTATGGAGTTGAGATAAAATAATCTATAATAGCGATTCGATGAAAGGATTGTCATGGAGTATATAAGTGACATTTCAGATAAAAGTGGCTTGAAGGATTAGAACCTGTTGGATATAGTGACCTGTAGGAAGTCTGGCGAACTTGTGTATGGCCCATGGGGTAGCATCTTGACAAGAAACTGAGCAGACTTGTAGATGTTAGGAGCGAAATCATTATTTTTTATAAGTCAAATAGCAGATTGTCTACGAGTTAATAACGTTTCAACAGCTAAATGTTTGATATATATATGAATGCACTCGTTGTCTGAACCAGGCCGTATGATTGTTGAATTGTACAGTAGTCCTCCAGGTTGCCAGGGAAAATCGACTTCGTTTCGTTTTCAACCTGTGGTTGTAGGCATACGATAACCAACCAATATTGAGGTAAGTACAACGTTTACAAGGGATAGTAAGCTGTTTTAGAAAAGTAAAGGTGCAAAGGTGAATCAATAAAGTGTAATGAAATAGGTAAATGCAATATATCATTAATAGATGCATTCATAAAGGAAATACAATGGGAGACTATAATCCCTAGGCTGACAAAGTTCATTTGCAATGTGTAATACTACCCATATAGGTTTTACTATCATGATGTCCACTTTTGGTTTAAATACAATTATCCACAAGCCGGTTGTTTTTATTTCATACCTATAGAGAATAGGAATAGAATAAGTCGAATCGAATTCATAAAGAGCTATAAAGTGTTAGATTTAATGCAATATAATGAGGAGCAAGTAAAGACGTTATTAGAAAATGAATGAGATGAGACATTGTGAAGTGGTATTCAAAGATCCGACAAAGGAAAGCAAGTTAATTTATGAGATGCCCCATAAATCTGTGCAGAGCCCACGTGGTCGCATCTCAACAATAGGCTGAGCAAAGTTGGTCCGTTGTATCTGCTAAAACCAAAATAATGCTGTACTTACCCTCTACTGTGGAGTTGTATAAATTTTCGAACCCTTAATAATTGATCAAATGATAATGATCGTAAGCTCTGCATCCTGTGTGTCTTACTCTAGCACCTGTGTACCACCTCTCTTCTTACCTTCCATTAACGCAACATTTCGTAATTCCCGCATGAATTTGACTGACTATAAGTATACTATAGATTATAATTTAGACTTGAACCAATATATTGTAATCTATTCTAATAAAGTTTCTAGAGGTTTTTTTTCCATCTTTCCAATTTTTAATGTCATAAAAACAGTGTTCTATTTCAAATTGCACTTGTCAAATATGATCATGCCTGTACAAACGGTATGTCGATCATGTAAATGCTTAATTTATGTGAAAATATATATTATTAATGGTATATGTTTAAAGGTGGAAGCATGATCTGTCTAGGCGATCATTATTATCTTTTTCAAGATAAAGATTCAAGCCCTCATAAAAATCTCGAGCCGTCAAATTGCATATTGCTGTTCCTGCAGAATGGGGTGATTCACCTTAGTGACCACCACCATATCTACTGATCAGCATGCGCCACCCTCCCTCCTTTTATGATGTTAGGCTCTGATTGTTATGGCTACAGCAAATATATTGCTTGGTGCCAGACACGTTCGTACCTCACATTCCATTTCCCTAGCTTTCTTAGTGAGTGCTTCCAATAGGTCCCCACGTACAGATTTATGAACATATTATACACGTGTGCATGCGTCCTAATGAACAGATTAGTTTATAAGATGTTTAAACCTTGAAGAGTAAAAAGAATAGGTTTTGTGAATAGTGGAGCAAGATTCAGCAGAACAGTATGATTGGGACAGGCTCAGCGCAGTGCAATGCTGCAGCCACAGTTATTGCCAAAAAATCTCAGAGCTTAACATCAAAAATGGTTGAGGGTGGAGCATGCTGATCAGCAGATATGGTAGTGGTCACAAATGTGAATTGTTTATGAGGCGGTACATGATAGAAGAGGTTGGGACAGAATATACCGCTCATGGTTCTACGTCAACGAACTGGTTTGAGAAACTATCCAGACACTAAACCAAGGGCTTCTGTTACTGCCAGAAGATAACAACCCGGAACTTAAGGACGATCAGCATCAAAGATCGTGTAAATAATTCGAAGATTTAGTATCCGGTGAACAAGCAGACCAAATACAACAAGTTCATTTGTTAAGGGCATGGTTGATCAATATGGTACACAGCTGACTACTATTCGCTAATAAATGTCGATACAAAATTAGTTAATACTTTAGAGGCTGACGGTATCGACGTTCGCGGATTGTACGGAGTATACTAACGCAAGATAAAATACCAAAAACTTCTATAGTATTCGTTCCTCGTGGACCAAAGGCAAAGCAAAACAACAGAATTGATCGTCCAAATTACGAGAAATATTTCGGGACCAAAACGTATTGCGAGATGATTGCTTAACTGGCTAGTGATCGTGCACGAACGCGACACGACGGAGTACCAAATGGCATGGATGCTTGACCGGAAGCTTTCAGCTAAGCAAGTCGACTTAAACAGTGAGTGTCAGCATCCAGTGTTCAGTGATGATTGCTGTGGTCAATAATTTTGGGAAATCATTTACCGCTACAATACCTTTAATAGCCCACAATTATGACTATCTCCCATAGTGATTTCTTCATATGCTTCCAGTGTGTGATCAAAAAACTGCCTTCCCATATACTACTCCTAACGATTCTTCACACATATTATCAGATAGACGGTCATCAGCATACATGATTTATCTTCATCAAGGCATATCTAGCCTATATATCTTGAGAATCCTAGACCTCATCGCCATTCATCTCTAAGCACATCCAAATGCATGAATCCTTTCGATGCTACATTAGCAAGGCCTTACTAGGTTTCACATACCTTAGCTAATTAACACTTGATGGTTCTTGAAACTTGAAATTTCGAAAACCGTATATCCTTTTGAATCATTACGAACATAATATATAGCTATCAAAAGTTTACATGATCTATGATTTATAAATACACTGACGAAATGAGGATGGTGTTAAACTTCAAAATTGAAGCCTAAACAGTCCTAAGAAGTGTCGCTCTAGACTTCCCTATAAAGAGTTGGACATGTTTGTCACCTTCCATAGTCTCTCTGATGTAAACACCTGTCCCGTATCCAAATTCTGAAGCGTCTCAGAAAACATAAAGTCTAAGACTGAATGGCCCCACTTCCTCTTATACGGGTGAGAAGTGGAAAATTGGCATGGATATATCAGGCCGCCAGCTATTTTTTCATATTTTATTTGCAGAATGCCTTACATAAAGTGAGTCATCCTACTGAAGCCTGTGTTTGCATGCCCCTTGAAGTGTTTTCCTTGAAGTGTATTTAAGGTGTTACTACTAGAAGCAGATCAAAAAGGACCGAAATATACACAATATAACTTCAGTTTTGATTGGCCTACTAACGTCACGCACATACTGGAGTCGTAATTATCATTGACGGTATTCCACTACAATCCCAATTTTCTCTTTGTAGCTGATCGATCTACATACCCCTAAATGTGGATGCACTGTTTTTCAGTGTTATGTAAATTAGACCTCTGCCCTACATGTAACTTATTTAGCAATAGAAAGCAATTCTTAGCTAAGACATAGAAGAACTCATCGTAACACGCCAGGCGATCCTGCACTTAGAGGCAGCTGCCTGATGCATTCATCAAACCAAAACACAAACAACCTCACAAACCTGTGTAATTCGTAGCTGCTGCAAAAGAGCGAAGCTCATGCGCGAAAGTGAGAAAATTCGATTCTGCATTTCTAAACCCTGCTGTGTGTAGTCACTGAACCTTAGTAAAAGATTATTATCAGACACCGCTAGGATTTCTGTGAAATATTTTTTCTGAGGACAGATCATTGTGTTTCACATAACTATTCAGGGCAATACGAAGTTTTCTGTGTTTTTATAGGTTGAAAACTGGTTCTCCTTTCTAAATGTTCTTTCATCATTTGTTTGTCAATAACCTCCTCGTACTTAATCCACTGATCTGGATATACAACGGATTTATTACTTGGGCTCGCAGAAAATTTGATGGAAGTTTGTCAGCTGCAAATAAATTGGAAAACTTCAAGCCTAGAGAGCGAGCCTGTTATGGAATACTCATTTTCGTACATACAGGAACCTTCGATCAATTTTCCTTCTTTCTTATCTTTAGTATCCTGAGACCTCCCTAGCCTAACGCATTTACAAAATATCCTGTTGTATGTATCCTCAGTTCTGGTCTTTACATTTGTGTTAGTGTAAAGAAGACAAGACTGAGGAGGCTGAAAAGAATGTTTATTTGGTGAAACGTATGGTACATACAATTTGAATACCATATTCTCAACCGGCCATTTGCACATCATCTACACTCTTTTTCATCGTATGGCAACATTCTTCTCATGTCTCTTCTTTATTGCTCTTTCCATTGTGCCAAACATATTGTTACTTCGTTTCTGATATACTGCTTATATCGGATTATAAGTAGCACTCACCACATTAGTACTGTCTACAGGGTGTGAAGCAGTGTGTTGCAGCAAAAGGACTTTCATCTCCTCCATAGTGATGCTCACTTATCAGCTTTCACTTATTTATGAACAACCTCCAAATTCGTCTTATTTCTTTGAAGCTTAAGGAACAGCATATAACACAAACGAATTTTGCTGGTGACTAACATATGGCAGGATAATACAGCTCTGCTGTCCTCAAACTGGGAAACACTAAATGTACTTCCTGACTGTATGCTTACTTGTGACGCCAATGTTTACAACCGAAAATGTTCGTTCGCACAGTTATGCCGTGGAACGATATATTGTACTGTGTAACATAGCATCCTTCAGCCGCATGATATTTAGCGGTTTGGCCAGTTAAGGGTCAATAGGTGCACCTTTACTTAGCAGTGCGTGAGAATTATCAGAGGACTGTGGTCGTTTCGCTCTAATACACAATACTCATAAATACAATCTTCGGGCACTACATGTGCTAAAAGAGGTATTGATGCTAGCAGAGACAGTATGATTCTTAACGTTTCGCAGTAATGAATTTGAATCGTGTAGCTTGCTAGTACATTCACATTCTTCGTTTTACAAATGGTTCTTGAGTGTCCTTCGTCCAGTCGAAGAAGGGTAATCTTTTCAGTTTACCATATTTTAACCCAAACACCTTTAGTGCTGATGCTGACAGATATAAATCACATACCTTGGTACACCATTGCATTTTTGGGGCCTTTTATTTCAGATGTTTTCGCTTTGTTTACCACTTGTCCCATTACAGGCTTAAGATGTAGAATAATAGGATGCTTGCTCTTATCCCAATAACAGCACTAAATTTCAGTTCTTCTGCGCAATTCATAGATACCAGGATTTCAATACACCTTATTGAAATGTCAGGGAATGCAATGACTTCTCAAGAGTCATCTCTCCGTAATTTACAAGGTTGAATACACAATTAAGGACCTTAGGTAGTTTCACTGGTCTATGAAATAACACGTGCTTCGTCCTGGTATAGTCTGTCTCTGTTGGTAAAATCTTGTGATAATGTATAACACAAGCTATAGAGCCAGTATTGCACGTGAGTAAGCGAACTAGCCTAATCCTATCATGTGGTGAGTCATCAATAAAAACAATTCGTACGTCTTACAGAAAGCAAGGTGATGTGCAGGTCTAGCTTAATTAACCGCTGCCCAGATTTGGCAAATTAAGGGACATCCAGTTGTTCATCAGAAAACTATTTCACCAATCTTATCAACCATAGCCTAGGATGTGTTCTCAGTGGTAACAAGCCTTTCATTACTAACATATAACATCATGTTTGCTTCTAAAATACATGGTAATTCCCTTGCCCGGAGAATTATTTGAGATTACTGAGACAAGAACCAAACAGATACGCACAATTTATGCGCATTTTGACAAGCTAAATCGGGGGATACAAACGGAACATACGAGAAAACCAGTCATCTCCGAAAGAGTTTCTTACATTTAGCCCTTATCTGAGATTCGAAACCAGTGCCGTATATGTTTTTCACCACTAGACAATGCTGACCTACCTATTGATGTAAGTTTCTGGTTAGTTTCTCATTCAGCTGCACATCTGGACATCAGTCATTGAGAAAAAGACAGTTATCTTAAGATACTTAATTCTAATGGAGGGCATTACACGGTAGCTGTGTATTAATCTTTGCCGCCTCGATTAATTAATGTTGCATGACGGAGATATCACCTAACACTTAATAAAAGGAAAACAATCACTTAAGGGCTGCAGCTAAGAAACACTACAGTAGAAATTAAAATTTTCTGCACTGTAACTTCAGTAATTCAATGATTCATTCAATAGAAGTCGGTGTATGACTCTGAAACCCCTTCACTAGTGACCTATCGCTTGTCTCCCCTCTCCAGTTTGCATTCCATGGAAAGATCTACTCACCAGCAAACTCATAACGCGTTTAATAAATGATTAAGATTAATATATGTGCATAGCAGATGATAAATTTAAAAAATTCCTTTTGTTCAACATCCGAAGTTAAGTTTGTTTGACTGAATCACATGGTATCTATATCACAGTAGCACATAATGCACAATTTCAAACTGTTGTCACAACTTATTTCAAGTTAACCGTATTAGTGTTGACTATAACCTTGAATGAACTGAGGTTTTATTATGCCCAGAGGTGTTATGATACGCGCCATGCATCAGATTAATGATTTCAATGAATCATATACTGACAGTAAATATGATATTTCCGATGAACAATATTACTATGGAACCAACAAACGAAAAAGAAAAACTGCTGCCCCACAGAAGCGCGAAATGTCGGAGGAAGCTTGTGAAGAAGACGTGAAAAGGCTATTGAAAAGTCCTTCCTTCGGCCCTATAAATTTAGTATCAAAGGAAAGTAATTCATTCAATTCTCCATTGAATACCACAGAGAATTCTATCAGTATATCCAGAGATGATGCTGTTAACACGTCTTCAGAACATATAAGGCTTTATGCGGCAATGCTTAACTACTTTCTTATGAAGTACAGGTCTCCTTTGGACTACAAATCTGGATCACTTCCAACATACCCTCCAACTACCGAAAATAACCACAGTTTCGAAAAAACACCTATCAGTACATTCCAAAATAGTCTCTCAGAGCTCTTTTGTGCTACACATACACAACAAAATACAAACCCCTTGAGTGTCCCTCCTAACGAACAGTGTCAAATTAATGGTTCACATAACGACGATTCCTACTATAACCCTAAGGATTTTGATGGTTTATATAAGAACATTATTTCAAAATACAGTGCATATATGGACTGGAGGCAAGCTATAATGAATTCAATTAGCACATGTATAACCAATATACCAGTTCCAAAATCCGGATTTCCGAATTATGAAGCCATGTCGGCTTGTTACAAATCCCTTATAGACAGAGCTTATGCTTTGCAGCAGTCTGTGGAATTATACTTTCGAATGATCCAAAATTGTCTTTCATATGATCAACTTCATGGTTCGAACTTTAATGGTGTTGGTATTAATTCTCCAGTACGAAACACCGTCTGGAGTGGACAGACAAGCAGCATGAACAGCTTATCTACTCAATCATCATACCCTCCAAGTTCGTATTCCACTGTGAATTTATCAGCTGTTCTTACTGATATTCTTCAGTCGACTAACTCAGCATTAAATTCTCAAGATTTTTCATCTGAATATAAGCAACCTACTGGAACTGTGTTTGATCATTCCAACCAGTCATCAGGTACCTATATACCTGTATGTCAGACACAAAATATCCTACAATCCCCGGTGGATTTAACGAACTCCGACAGATATAAAACAGTGACCACGTGTCTTTCTGCTATGATGCAGGAAAATGAAACAAAAACCCAAAACTCAGATAAATCAAATAAAGAGAACTCATATGATTATCCATGCAATAACGAGTCAGATGGCTGTGATGTTCCGCGGAAATCTGAGTGTAACTGGATTCAAACTTTAGAAAGAGATGCTGAATTTACATCTTCAAATTCTAGCAGCCATGAGGCAATTCCTGAAGTTGACCCAAGAAATGGTTTCATCAACCAAACTTTAAAACACAGTACAAGTAACATGTTATGTGACTCGCTAATCACCTGCTCTCCAAGATCAAATATGAACATAAAGAAGAAAAGCTATTTTAAGTCTAAGCGTGTTAAAAAGCCATTTAGTTCCACTTCACAGCCGAATATTAATAATATCTCCGTTGACAGTTCTCCAAAGAAGTCTAATTTTAGAGGGACAAGTGAAGAGGAAAACAAAGTGGCCCCAAACTTCAAACCAATAGAAGTTAATGTAAGTTAATATCACATATTTTGTAGACTAAATATAGTGAACATAAAAGAAAGACTTTTTTTTAAGAATAACAGGCTCCATCTGTCGTTTTAAAAATACGGTTTTCTGTAGATTTCTATTTAACCACCCTGCATATTTGGACTGCCAGCTGTGATATTGTTGACATTACTGTCTTTATAAAGGTTCTCATAAGAATCTCTACTGGTTCTACCTACTAATAAGAATCATAAACTATTATTATGAAAGTTGAAAGCATTTTTAACCGATATAAGATCCCTGACTGATTTCTTCACTGTTCGCAGTAATTCATGTTCCTTTAGACTTCTCCTCTACGAACACTTCAAAATGTCTTTCTTGACATATGAAGGTTCCATAATATGTGTCATTTTAACAATTATACTTGATTTATGGCCCCGGGAATATCATGATCAAAAATGTCACAGCATGGTACCCCTACTTGCTGTCTTAGTGTTCAAAGTCGTGGCAAAATATTTTGTTAAAACCAAGCAATTTTCGTCAAACATTTGAGATTTTTTAATTCTTTAATAGATGATATAACTTGCAGTGCTCTACATTACGCCTCGTGTGTGTTTGTGAGGATTTCTGGAATAAGAAAATACATTAAAAAACATATTTGATACCTGGTTTATTGCATTCCATTATTCGTGTTGAATAAATTAACAAGGAAAGTAATAGCGAAATGGAAACATGCAGTAATGGATCGGAAAAATGATTTGATTGACAAGTCTGAGATAATTTACCGGTTCTATAATCTAAGGGGCTACTGTCTTTCTCTATGGGTAGTCCTAGATGTAACGGGATCAAAGCAAAAATAGTTAGGAGCTGTTAGAATAAATTTTAATACCCAATAATAAAGTGACTGTGTGAGTCATGTAGGTTGACATATACTAATTTGCTGAGTTCTTCGGTATCGTCAGTTAGTAGGTCACTGGTTTAGTCGACCGGAATTGATGACGACGACGCAGGCATTAGTATTCTTCAATATTTATTCCTTAGACGCTTATTCACTGTATTATCGCTATATCTTTCTCTTGCTTTTATGCCCTTTGGAAATTTTGATGACATAAACTAATGCACTTTTGCATAAATTTCTGCATCGACTTTACGGTCAATAAGTGACTTTATAATCAAATGGTGATCTGTGCAAAACCTTTATCCTTTGCTTTTGTAAAGTGAAAAAAAGCTGCAGTTATTTCTGTGGTTTCAGCAAATAAACATTGGGGGAAGTTGATGAATGTATACTTCTGCTGAAGTCAGCCTGAATTTTATTTATTAATCGCCATCTTTACAGTTCAAGCGTAGAATGACTAAATCAGGGACTCCATGACAAAACCTGTGGCTTGTTCATTCTCCTAACACATTTAAAAAGAGAAAATTATTGGGTAGTACACTGTAAATATGACCAGCTTGGGGTTTTAACTCAACAGCCATTTTTTATGTTTTTATGTTGGAAATCAATTTTGTTAAAACTTTATTGTTCATCCAGAATTTGTGTTGAACTTAGTCTTGAGATTGGCTCTCACAGTATTATCAGTAGCTTCTAAATGCATAGAAAAAGGTGTCAATAAATAGGAAGACTAGCAGCTTTCAATTTTCACAGTTGCTTGAATTTGGCATTACATTCTAAACTACAAACAGAAATTATTCTGGTTTTCTATCACTTAAATTCTATATAGGTGATTGCCATCCTTGTAATTACATAGACTTGATTGAGCAATGAAATGCCTTTAACTTTTCAATCAAATTTAGGAATATTATAAATTCTTACTCATTGAAAATTGAAAAGAAAACAGTAGTAATCTGTTGAACAGTAGGATTAGAAATTTATTCATTTTTTTCAGAAATTGGAGAATTGTCACTATTAAAAAAATGCTCTAAATCTTAAAACTACTTGCATTGATTGGACTTAGTTTTACAGACCACATTTAGTATGTACATCATCAATGATGACTGCAATATGAATGATAACATCCAAACTCTATCGGATTCCAGCGTTGAATTATTCATATCACCCTATGACATAAAATATCTTTGAAAATTTTCTAATATTTCACGTAGAAAACATTGAAAGTGTAAACGAAATTGCACATAGGCAATTCACTGGTTCCTCATGATGTCAGCAACTGCCTACTTTTTGAGGTTAACATAAATCTAGAAATTAACTTTAAAAAAATATCTGGACTTTAATTTTTTTATGTTATTCTGATAGAGAAGATTATTGCTTGACACATTTCATAACTCATGTGTAACTTTACTTATCCCTTTAATACTGTCTTCATAGTTATTTTTGTCTGTATTGCCTACTTACTGATACTAATATAACTGGAATTAAATTATGAATTATTATATTAAAACATGCAGGTTATACATAACATCTTTCGATATGGCTAATCCACTAATTTGTGTGCTATTCGAGGCATAAAAGGTGAAATTTTATGCCGAATACCCTTATGTTGCACCTGTGGATTGAGAAGCCTTTTCAGATTTATTGTTTCTAGCCCTGTATAAAAAGTTAGAACGCAACAGTGGTGGAGACGAGAAAAAAGGTTGATTTCTTTTGTTGTTAATATCTTCAGAAATTCCCGCCCGTATTAATATGACCCAACAGATTTTGGAAAATGCAAATCGTAAGCTTTTTTAGTGGTTCCTTTGGAAATCAACTTTCATAAGATTAACAATCTGGTAACTAGAATTGTCACCATTCACTTCCTGTGGGATTATATTAGATACTTTTATTGGACACTAACTAGTGTCATGCGTTTAGTTCTTTGTTTGGTGCTATCACTGCATGCTCAGAACTGTTATTATCTGGTACCTTAAGTGCTTACATCTTTAGACTGTTCTGCTATCCTATCATGGTTCAAACTAAGTCACACCGAGTCTCGATAAGGAGTAACAGGTAGACGAAGTGGCTTTGGTGTTTAGCATGTTTTTTACTTAATACCTTGTTATGATGGTGGTCAAAATTAGGTTTGAAAGTTATTCAAAAGACAGTACTGTTTCGTTATGTAAGGAACTGGCTAACACAGGAATTGACTATCTTCTGAAAAAGCTTGGCTTGTTTTTAAGTGTTTTCAATATAAAGACAATTCACGATTAAATTTCTGTTATAAGAGATGACACTGAGCAATCCATGTATACAGGAATAAGGATAAAAGTTTAATCAGTCCTGCGTGCTTACAGTGTATTATAAGAAGTTATGGTAGAGAGGTGGGATAGTACATTTGTTACTTTCATCCTCTGTCGTACGACCTATTTCAGTTTTATTTTTGTCAGTTAACTCTAAGGAGTATGAATAAAAAGAATTTTATAATCCTATTACCTCGTCTACTTATACCAAAATAATTTATGATTTTTAGCCCTTACATTTCCTGATCCATACATTAATGAAGTTTAACTGAACTTACATGCTACCGCCGCAAATGCTGACATGACTACATACCATTCTCTACTATATATTGGGCTTTGACTATAATAATTTAAACTCATTTTACCACTTATCTAATAATTTGGATTTGATTTTGAAGGACTAGTTGACACCGATTTGACTAGTTCCCAATTTGAATACAAGTTGATATCAGTGAGAAAATAGTTGGAAACCATCAGGGAGTACTGAACAGCTGTTTCATCCTAGTAATTGGAACTACAAGGTGAGCTCGTCATCTTTAATTCACCGGTCACTTGATCTGATGCCAGTGGCTGAATGGTCTACAAAAGGTTCTGGATTCTACCCTCAGTCGGTGGTTGCCTACTGCCTGTGAAACAGCTGTCCACTACTCCCTACCGGTCTTCAATGTATGGTTCTCTAACTGATATCAATCCGCGATCATATCTGAAACAAATTTAGATTTGGTTGATGATAAATTTATTTCTGCTTAGTGTATAAGTCACACGGGATAACAGCTAGAAGATTATTATCTCATTATCAAGATATCCTGAGAGTTAATCTATTGTAATAATCTGGGAATAGAATGTTTGGTTTGTTTATCTGTTTTCAGAAGGCACCAATAATTAACACTAATTTGTATTATTGTGTAACTTTTATTCTGATATATATATATGTCAGAAAGGCTAATAAATAATTAGGAAGACCAAAAGAAGCTCAACCTGATGAATGAGGTATTGTTTTCAACTTTGCTGTTACCCTATTTTTTTTGTTTTGTTTCTGCTTCTTCTGCTGTATTCTTAGTGTTAATTGTTTCACAAAGCTAAAACCTTTACAGCTTCAAATGAATATTATTGTCGTACAAATATATTATCATTATTATTATTTGTCCTTAAAAAAAAGTAGTTGACATTATCTGCTTATCATCATTTATGTATTTAAGTATTCTATTGTATTGTATTATATTGTGCTTAACTTAGAACTGCGGGTGTTAAGGCATCATGATTTACTAACTTTATATTCGAGTAATTAAAATTAATAATAATAATGACAATAACAGTCATAGTGATAATAATATGAAGACAATAAGATTCAGAAGAGAAGAGATGAGATGAAATGCTGTAAACTTATCAGATGAAAACAAGTTGCACTGAAAAGAATTACGGAAAAAAGAAACAAAATAACAGGCCGTTATGAAGGACAGCACTTAGATCGTATTTATTTGAATGTGTTGTACACTTGTGATTCAGATACCTTACTGGGAATTCAATTTAAACTACAATTCATGCAGACTTTTATTGACAGCTGCCACCTTCGCTGACTGGCTCCATACTAAAGATCGAATGGCCAGCCGGCCGACCAGTAAGAATTGGCTACAAGAAACTCTGGTTGGCCGGGAGCAAAGTAACAGGCGAGAGCTGACTGCTCAACAAATATGTAGGAGAAGATGGAGATGGATCGCGCCGGGCATACGTCGAGGAGGCCGTCGAGTGCCATCGTGCTCAATGCTCAAGTGGAATCCAAATGGGGAGCGATGAGTGGGTAGTCCTAGGGTTACATGGAGGAGATCGTCTGGGGTGTACTGGTCAATCGTCGATGCAGATGAAGAGGACTGAAGAGAAGCCGAAGCCCTATATTCCACTAGAAACTCAAGGGAATAATACTAATTATAATACAATTCATGGACTGTTGAGTCGATTCCTACTGGCTGAATGGTCTACTGGCTCACTGGCCTTGTAACCAGGTCCTGTGTTCGAGTCCCAGTCTGTGGGTGCATACTGACAATGGATCCTAAGCACCAGGACGAAAGAGCTGTCCATTACTCCCTACTGGTTTTCAATGTATGGTTCTCGAGATGATATCAATCCGTGGTTAAAAATTTGAAACCAGTCAACTCTCTCTATAAACTAACTCTTGAAAATGTAATTAATGTTGTCAGTTATGAAGTTATAAAGCCCTCATTTTAATTGAATTAACGGTTTACATTATCAAACTGTGAACAGCATTTTCTTTTTTGAGATTGTCGTATAATCCTGTGGTCATGTGTTTTGATATTCCTGTGCTAGATCACTGTTTTAGTTATAAGTGGGAACTACTGACAGTTATTTTCTTTTTAATTCAGATGATACACTTATTGAATACAGTCTAACACTGTAAATTTTTCCAGTTGATTTTGGTAATAGTCAGAATTCGTCTTAAAGTCAGTGTGATCTCCACGGAAATATTTACCGGAGTTACAAATCTCTGCGACTTGGAGGCATTTTTCTTTGTGAATACTATAAAACTATAACGGTGCTTTTTAAAAAAAAGAAAAACTTGTTAGATCAGCTTGTTTCTCTAACAGAGTACTAATCATTTTAGCTGGAAAGAAATAAACTTACAAAATTCGTAAGAATCTTTTAAATTTAGAGATTAGATAACACATGGAATAGTAGGCTAATAATAGTAGGGAAAATTACTCATCACACTACTTGTCACTAACTGGTCCTAATCTCAGAAATGAGGAAAGGTCAGCTGTGAGGCTCACAAAAGCATACTGTTTACAATACATCTTATGGTCACTGAAACTGCAAACCACACTGGGAAAAATTTGGATAACTGATGGGAAATTATGCACAGATAAATCAATACAAGGATAAAACTTGGACATTGTGGTAGAGTATAATTCCATTATGGATAAATTTTTATTTTGATAAAATCACGCAGTGTTGTTGTATAGTAATATTTACTGATGATGACGTTTCGAGCACAATCAATCGCTACTCATAATCATATCAAGGCACTACTCACACAACTTTCTTGCTTCGTTTATATACATGAGTAAAAATTGATGATTAGACATTTGAATAAAATCAATATAAGATAAAGTACATTCGGAAATAATATTAGTGTTATCAATAAAATACAATAAGATGGGAAATAAGATGTTTTTATAGTAAAATAAAATAAATAACTTGTTAGAATGTTATAATATGAATTGAAATACATTTCGACATTATTTATTATCCTCTGATTTGACTGGTAATAATATCTTCCATATCTCTAATGTCTGCGTTGAGTCACTTCTATTGCATCTGTTGGGCTTAGATTATTGGATGAACCATGATTCAGTAATCAATCTCTCTATATCTCCACCTACCTATATTACTTCTTAGAATTTTAACCCTGTCCCACCCTATTGTGTGATTGTGTGTTAATGCATGCAGTGCAATTGCTGAGTTTGTTTTCTAAATTACTTATCTTCATAGGATCAGTCATTCTAACCTTAGTTAAATTTTATGTTCTGATAATCTGATTACTTCGGATCTACTAGTTTGACCAATGTAGTTGACTTACCTCACAGTCATTGCAAGGTATCTTGTAAATTATATTATTTTGTTTAATTGAGTCTACCGGGTCATTTAGCCTACAGAGCTTGTCCTACCTGAGTGAGTTTATAGGCTTAAATGCCATACTAGATAAATCACCTCTAACCAGTTGATTAGTTGCTCTTTATCCTTAAATCTACTGAGGATAATTCCTCTTAGAAGTATAATTCTTTTACGACTTTTGTAGATGGTCAGTTCTAAAATACCTAGTTGATAATCGACCTTAGGTAGGTAGTGTATAAAATATGTTTACGATGAAAATCAGTAAAATGTACCGCTCTAGAAACAAATATTTCCGTAATAATTCATATTGTAATTAACATTAATTTGATAAAAATAAAAACAACTATCTATAAGGTCATAAATTCTGTTCATTGCTTTATATGACACCTCAGGCAGACAAATATCCATGAAGATCACACTTAAGAATGATAATGAGTACATTATTAATAGCTTTTTATTCTGGACAATGTTTATATAATGTACAAAATTTTTAGATAAAATACTGATCGACAATAGATCCTTTGATTTAAATGCTGTCTGATCTGAAGCACGAATCAATCCATTGTGGTATGTTTTTCTTTGTCTCCCTTTCTTCTTCGAGAAATGTAGAAAATTTTGGTTGAAAGTCAATTTTCAAGTATTGGTTTTGTCGGGATTTTGTTTGATTGGATGGAGGATTTTATCATAAGCTGACATCAGTCACAGAATCACTGGAAAACCTGGGAGTACTGGACAGCTGTCTCATCCTAGTGCTCAGGATTCATCGCCAGGGTTTGAACCCACGACCTTTTGGTTACAAGTCAAGCTAACTCGTATACCATTCAGCCACTGGACCCCATTCAGTGTCCAGTCCATGAATTCTAGCTTCTACCGATTCGTGATTTTAATGCGACCAACAATTAGTGTCATCTGCGGGAACTTCATCCTCACTCCCGACTTGGTGGTGGACCCCACTGGTCACTATTTCTCACTAGAACTCCAGGCAACTTCATTTTTATCTACGTCCACGCCTTGTAACCAGAAGCTCCTGGCTTCGAACCCCGATTGTTGGGTGTGTACTGATGAAGAGCCCCAAACCAGGCTGACGAAACAGCTGCTCAGTACTCCCGGCCTGTTTCCCAGTGGTTCTCTAAATGATGTCAGCTCATGATGAAATCCTCCATCCAATAAAACACAGTTATAAAAAGTTGAAGAGTACATTTTGAGACTGAAGAACATCACTAAAGAACAGTTATCTCATGTACTTGGGTACCTTGCCGACCCATCCACTCCTCCACCAACACGATTATGCTTTTTCTTAAGTTTAGTAAAAACTTGAAAACCAACAGGTCTTTTTTTCCTTCATGTTCCCAATGGAATATAGGGCTTCAAGCTAGTCGCTTGAAGTTTCTGTAGCAGTGTTTAATTTTTACAGGACGGGGTTGCTAGCCTCATGCCCAACCTTTCCTCTTTACCAGCTTTTATTTCTGGCTTAGCGAGGTAAAGGAGTGCATCGATGGCCGGCCACCAAACCCCGGACCACTGCATGGTTGGCGAGCGTCCTAACCGCTATGCCACCGACGCTTATGCACTCCCGCGCCAGGAGTCGAATCCGGGCCGCCTGAGTGAAAGCCAGGAATCCTAACTGCAGGTTGTAAATACTTTAAATTCTCACCAGAGTAAATCATACCGCTAGAGGTCGGTCATATTTTGATCGATTGAAACAAAGTGTGCAAGACAAGTGATACGCAGTATAGCGATGGAGACTTTTGGTAGCCCAAGTTATAAGTCGGCCGGTGCCATGATAATGTCGGGGAACTCTAGTGATTAAAGCTTGGCAGCATACACTAACATAAAATGAACTACTGATATAAGTAGTCATTAAATTCTGTATTTTAAAGTCATATATATGTGAAGGCAATAAATTTTGATTAAAAATGTTCAATTATAGATGGCAGTACACATTGGTGATATATGATTGATTATCCTTTGACACAAAAAGTGCATAAATAACTAACTCTATTGTTCCATTTTATTTTGCTGAGAAATAAAAATAAAGAAAGAAAAAATAAATATCATTTCAGTGAAAGCCAATATCATCAATGAATGAATTGCATAACACACTTTTATTGTGGAAAGATTATATCTATTGAACTGTGTAGAAACTGTGTCTGTTGCCCTTGTTTTCAACTGTTTGCTATCTCACAATAAGTGATTAACTCTAAGTGTTATATATACATATTTATATATGATCCTTCTTTCTTTCTTTCTTCATTCTGAGAAGAATGGAGTTTATTAGATTTGAAATTTCAGAGTCTATTCAGTCTTAGATTACACTAGGATTTTGAGTGAAATGTTAAAGTTATTCAATGAATGATCATTACTAAGTGTATAAACTGAAAATAATACTTTTTCAATCGCCCGCGCGCGCGCTTTCTCTCTTTCTCTCTCTTTGTCTATCTATCTCATTTATTGTTAAATAAGGCGTAGCTTATGACCAATAAAAGTTAGTAGTTAGTGAATAAAGTCTAAGAACAATATACCTTTTCACCATTTTATAAATAACAAGGGTTTTAAAAAAATAACATACTCGGACGTACTACATACACACTGGGTATTCGAATGACTTTTATTAGTCATTAAGTCATGAAACTAGATGATGACTTGGTTTTGCTATAGATTTGTGCATAGGGTTTATACATTTATGGTAGCATTGAGTGTTAAGGGTGATTTTGAGTTGAGGAATATTTATTAACGAAAAGTCTTTTGCTTTGGTACCAATAATAACTTTAGCCAAATCCTTTATCTTTTGCATTATGTTATTAATTGTTATTGTTAATTAATTGTTATTGTTATTATATTATGATTATTATTCCCTTGAGTTCCGAGTGGAACATAGGGATTCAGTAGAACATCTCCACTTCTCCCTGTTCTCTTCAGTCCTTCTCACACGATCTCCTCGATGTCAGCTTTGTGTCTACGCCCAACACATCGATACCCATTCACCCACCGATCTCTTTAGCATGTGTCCGATAGGTTTTCGTTTGGTTTTTCCCCAGGGTTTCTTGTTCTTAATTCTTTCTGGCTGGTCGGCCATTTGATCTTCAGTAAGGAGCCAGTGAAGTAGGCAGCTGTTGATAAAAGTCTGTAGTGACCTGTTTGAAATGCTTTTCATGACACTCTGACCGAGTTTCTGACCCATAGAGAAGAAGAGATGATTGACTTAATATTGGTGTATTCAACTCTTTATGGTCATTTAATGTTATGCTTTAATTTTAATCTCAGTAATAAGACTTTATTTCACACAATATTTGAACATATAGTACAGAAATTTTCAGCGTATTTATTTCCCATATATTTCCTATTTGGTGCAGAATATACGTGCATAGTAATAATCTGAAGTATGTCATGTGACGTAGTTTTGTTGCATATGAAAGGAGAACCGATTCTTTACGTATTTTTCTTTATTTCCTTCAAGAATTGCACAGCGTTTAGTTGGAGGTTAATTAAATATGTGCAAGAATTCATGTATTGGTCATCTGATATAATTACACGATTAGAGCAATAAGAAGTGCGGAAGAGTTTAAGCATTTCGATGATGGAAATTATGGTATCCCAGTAATTTAAGCGGCGTCATGTTGGAAATGCTTCTTGTAACGCACCAAGTTTATGAAACATATAGAAGAATTCACTTCATATTGGGGCTGAAGATTCGAATCTCGTTTTCTATGCTGAATGCAGAAGATTTTCAGACTGATTTCTGAGTGATAAATGTCTGTCTTGCCTTTCCGATTCTGACTACTTTTGACATCCTCACCCGTAGTGTTGTCTGTAGTTTAAACGACGCTTCCTGGCCAGATAAGCGAAGGAAGTGATCCCTATCAAATTCGCTTCGTTGATAGTGATTGATGTTGATTGGTTATCTTCATCACCTCTGTCTTCTCTGTGCCCACTCGAATTCCTGTATTTGCTGCCTGTCTCTTCTGCCAACTTGTTAATTTTCGCTTGTAAGTCTTCAAGCTTGTGTGAAATTAGACATAAATCGTCTGCAAAGTTCAGATCTTCTAGAGTCTTCTTATCAGTTCAACGTATTTAATCACATAATATTATTGATCTCCACCCGCTGATGCTTAGTAATAACTAGAATATGTCAGTAGTCTGTATAGTGTTAGTAAAATTATTTTAGGTTGTTTTCAATTAACGGAAACAAAGAACGAAATAAAATGAGGATATTATATTATCTTCGCGAGCCGGGCCCGCAAATGGAATCCCAATGGGAAGCGATGAGTGGGTCGTCGGTGCGGGCGAAGGTGACATGGAGGAGATCGTATGTGTTGGAGGACGAGGAGATCAGAGATTATGGGCAATCATGAACCCATAATAATAATAATTTTATCCGACTCAATTAGTTATTCATGCTTTTTTCAAATCCGTCAAGCAAGGGAAATTAATATATTCAGTTCCTTGTCTTTACTCAACAGCAAAACCCTTTGACCGGAGAGATTTATTAGTTCCAATGATAATTCTAACTGTTTAGAAATGAGGTTAATACACATTACTGGTGTTAAAATTACATTTCTTATATAACACTGACTGATTTTCTTTGAAGTGAAATATATAAAGAGATGAACTGTTTTTGGAGTGCAATAAAACTTTTTTTTTCTTACATAACTTACATCTCCGAGAAGTTGAAATAAACAACTCCAATGTTGTGTTCAACAAACTGGTACTAACATTTTCAGGGAAGCAAAGGTATATATATTTCAGAATGTACATATTATCTTTCAACTTCTTCTGTAATCATACGACAGAACTGGAGCATCTGTTGTAATTAATTTATTATTATTATTGTTTCCTTTAATTCCTTCGGGAACATAGGGCTTCAGCCGTGCGTCTCCATTGCGTTCGGTTCTCTGCTACAGTCTTCACCTGGCTCCAAGTCTGCCCACATTCTTTCATCTCCTCTTCACATGACCTCCTCCAAGTCACCCTTGCACTGACGACCAACTCACCGCTTCCCTTTCGGGTTCCACTCAAGGGCTTGTCTAGTGATGTCACTTGATGGATTCCTCAGAGTATGGCCAATCCATCTCCATTTCTTCCTGCCTATTTGTTTCACAATCGGTTCCTGGTTGGTTCGCTCCCAGAGATCCCTGTTGCTGATCTTTTCTGGCCATCTGATCTTGTAATTAAAGTGAATACTAAACTGGTATAAAAATTAAATTTAACTGAGTTTATCATTAGAAATAGCCATTTAAGTGTTTTGTTTTTACGAGTTGGTCACGGATTGATATCAGTTAGAGAAACCTGGAGGTACTGGACAGCTGTCTCATCTGAGTGCTCGGGACTCATCGACAGCACGCACCCCACTCACCACGGTTTGAACCCAGGACCTTCCGGTTACAAAAGTCAAGCTAATTCGCATACCATTCAACCACTGGGACCTGATCCATTGACCAGTCCATGAATTCTAACTTCTACCAATTAGCGATTTAGCGCGATCCCAGCCAGTGGCTGGATGGTATACGAACTTGCCTTGTAACCGGAAGACCCTGAGTTCCAACCCTAGTGGGTGCGCACTACCGATTAATCCCGAACACTAGGATGAAACGGCTGTGCTGGTTTTTAATGTGGTTCTCTATATGATATCAATCCGTGATCAACTCATAAAAACAAAACTAATCCTTACAAACCAACTATAGAAAACATAAGTGTTTGTTTATCCAAAGTGCATAGAAATACTCGCATCTTGTTGACTGACCGATAAAAATTATCTCTATGGAATTTTGAGCAAAGTTACACCATATTTCAAACAGCCAGACCTATATTTAGCATTTCCTACATGTCAACGAGTGCATCTGTGATACAGCGGTAGATTGCTCGCCAACCACGTATGTGGTTCGGAGTTCGACCCCCAGCCACCGACGCACTTCTTTACCTCGCTAAGCCAATAATAAAACTGGTAAAGAGGGAAGATTGGGCATGAAGTTAGCAACTCCATCCCGTAAAAATATACACCAGTGCTACCGAAACTTCAAGCCACTAGCTTGAAGCCGCTCCATGTTCCACTGGGAATGTAAAGGAATAATTAAAAAGACATGTCAATGAAGTTTTTCTTCTTTCAAATCTTGTTTAGTGTGACGTTTTGAGGTTAGAAGTTCATGACAGACAGAAACTTTTCACGTTTATCAATATTCGTTAAAAATTTATTTCTACAAACCTGTTATTGTAAAATGATCTCTTATGATAAACTGCTAATATAGTAAAACCTCTCCTAACATGTGAGTCAGTGGTTCAGGGGTAAAATGCTTGCCCACCGTGATGAACGTGGTCTGGAGTTTGATTCCCGGCCGACGCACTCCTAAACCTTACTTAACCGGCAGCAAGACAGGGAAAGACGGAAGGATTAACATGAGACTAGGAATCCCATCCCGTAAAATGGAATAACACCACTGTTGCTGAAACTCTGAAGCCCTATCTTTCACTCAGAACGCAAACTAATGGAATCAAGGCAAAGTTAAACTTTAAGCACCACTAACTACCAATCAGTGAGTGACCTCGAACGCACCAATCACGTGAAGGCGGCATTTTTGTGTGTGGAATACATGTATTTATGAAAAAAATTCACAAAAACTGTAGAAAAGTGTTACACAGTATACCTTTCTCTCACATGTAATAAAAATAGATCTCAGTTTTAGGTTGGAGTATCAACAGAGTATAATTCCACAGTGTGGGTAAAATTTATTTTGATAAAGTCTCATAGTGTAATACTGAGCGATAAATTGTGCTCGAAACGTCATCAGTAAATATTACTGTATAACACTGTGAGACTTTATCAAAATGAATTTTACCCACAATGGAATTATACTCTACCACAGTACACAAGTTCTATTCTTATATCAACAGAGTAATTTAACCACATTCTATGCATGTAATTATTTAGGTCTTCTAACCCTAACAATAACCCCAATCTTTCCTGAACCTAACCCTAACGTGAAAATATCCCTAAACTAACTGTAATCTAACTCGAACCAACCCTAATGTCGCCTTTATTAGATTAACCTAACCCTAACTTGTCCTTGGCTTAAGCTGTAGCTTAATCTTTCTCAAACCTGAGCTGAAACTTGCCAGAAATCCAATGTAACAGCATAACACTTCGATGGCGATATTTTATTGATGGTGACAGCATTATTTGCCAGGTTTCACTAATTTGCTCAATGGGCATTTCAAGGCCATCATCGGTGCGTTCGCACTCCATTGGTAGTTAGTTAATGGTGCTTGGCCCATCCATGATTTCACTTTTTCTCAAGTTTAGTAGAAACTTGCTAATCAGCAAGTTGTGAACATTTTAAATACTCGTGAGAGTTGAAAACACTACTAGATGTTATATTTTTAGTAGATTAAAACAAACGTAACAGAGGAAATTGTATGCGCAATGTGATGATAGAGAATAATTTTTGGTAGCCCAGGTGTGTTTAAACAAGCTGCCTTGATGTCAATACATCCTTGTTTTATCGACTTTGAAACTGTATTTCCCCCATGATAACCGTTTAAGTGTCATCATCTATGAATCATAAAAGTGTTATTTGAATTCGTCTAAATTTCGAACACTAATTAAAAAAGAAAACAACCAACATTCAAATCATTGTGCTTCATTATAGTGGTGCTTAAAGTTTAACTTGACTCCTGTGCCACACATACACACACACTCACAGAAACCTCATTGACCACTCTAGAAAAACATAGGAAACAATCATTAGTGCTTAGCAGCACCAGTTAGATATGAATTTACTCCAATCAATCGCCTGTAAAATTGATTTTTTTTAATATATATAAATAACAGAATATACAGTGAACACATTTTCTTGTAAAATACGGCATTCTACTTTATCTTTGTGTAATCATTCATCTCCTTAACAGTTTTGTCTCTTTCTATCCCATTCGGTTGAAAATGAAGCGTTATTCTTAATAAGAAGACAATAGCTGCCTCGTCTTCTTCTTCTTCTTCTGCTTCCTCCCTCCTCCTCCTCCGTGTCATCGTCTTTCTTCATGATGATTACCACTTATGATGAGATTATTATTATTATTTAATTCTTAAGGTTACCTAATCATATTTATCCTTATTCCCTAAATAATTTTTCTGTTGTTGTTGTTGTATGACCTGAAGAACAAAATGAATTGTAGTGTGTTTCATTAGGCAATTTGTTGTTTCAGTATAGCCAATAATATAATATCAGTAAGTACATTGGGATGTGTGTGTGTGTGTGAGTGTCTGTGCCTGTGTGTGTGTGAGTCGGTGTGTGTGCGTATACATTTAGGGACAAATGATTAGTCTTTCATGAGAATTGATGACTAATACTCAGACCGACATTGTAACGACATTAAAAGTGGTAGATAAGCGAATCGCCAACATTATATCTCCTAGAGACTTCAGTATATAGTAAAGATACAAACGAACTGTTAACTGAACGACTGACGGGTTACAGGACGAAATTTTCTGAAGTCCGGGTGAAAAGTCCTGACCAGGTCAGGTCACATACTTGCCTGTGATGACACTGGCCGGTGGTAGGCCACACTAAAATCAAGAAGTGATAGGAGCTAGATATCATGGGCCAGTAGGCTGAGTGAGTGGTCCACAAGCTTGACTTCTTGTAACGGGAAGACAGTCCCGGATGCTTACTGCTAAAGAGTCCGAAGGCTTCCAGAAACCGCTGCCCAGTACTCCTTGTGGTTCTCTAGCCAACATCAATCAATCTATGGGCAAATTTGAAACTTTTATTTTCCCATAATTAATAATGATTTACAAATAAATAAATAAATAAAAGTGATCTTCCTGTTCATCATTTAACTGATATTTATTTTCAAGAGTGACTTGTAGGGATTAGATTTGTATTTACGAGTTGATCACGGATTGATATCAGTTAGAAAAACTACATTGAAAACCAGTGTTGGAGTAGTGGACAGCTGTTTCATCCTAGTACTCGGGATTCATCGGCGGTACGCACCCTACTCACCACAGTTCGAGTCCAGGATCTTCCGGTTACACAATGCAAGCTTACTCGTATACCATTCAGTCACTGGGACCCAATTCATTGGCCAGTCCATGAATTCTCACTTCTACCAATTGGTGATTTATCGTGACTGACAGCGACCAGTGTCATCGGTGGGACATCCATCCTTACACAATTGTCTGGATGTACCTCACACAAAAAACAAAACTAATCCTTACAAACCAACTATCGAAATTTAATCTGATGCTCGCTAGTGAGTGACTGGCTACATGATGGAGTTTTCTGGAGTGAGTTCTAGTGAGAAGTCATGACCAGTGAGGCTGTACTTCCCATCGATGACATTGGTTGGTGCCAGGCTCGCTAAATCACGAATTGGTAGAAGTTAGAATTCATGAGATGGCCATCAGATCGGGTCCCAGTGGCTGAATGGTAGACGAGTTAGTTTGTCTTGTGTTACCGGAAGGTCCTGTGTTTGAACCCTGGTGACTGGGATGCGTACTACCAGTGCTGATTTTCAATGTGGTTCTCTAGCTGATATCAATCCATGATCAACTCGTGATATTTATTTATCCACTTGATGAATTGACCAGTCAATAGTCATGTAATAAATAATATGAAATGAAAAGAAAGGAATACAGCTCAGTGAAGTCAAGAGTAATAATAATAATAATATCACAATCGAAAAGAAACCAAACAAATTGGAAGGAGATCGCCTATTTCATTTTCACTTCCCCCTCTCGCTCTCTTTATTTAGCTATTTCTTTCCCAATTCTTGTTGTTTTTTTTTGTTTCCTCATCCAATTTGTTCGGCTTTCTGTTCCCCTCTCACTAACCGTCATCTCATCATCATCATCATCATATGCGTGCACATACATGTTTATGCATGCATGCATGATTGTTAATGAATAAAAAAATGGGGCAAACAAAACTCTACCTGGTCTACAATGATTATTATTATTACTATTATTACTTAGTTACATATTCATTCTTCCCCCCCCCCTTTTGATGTTGCATAATGAGTATGCGTTTCTTTTTTCCTTAGCTATTGAGCCACTTGAGCAAACCATAGTAGAAAAGGAATAGTAAACTAATAATAGTAATGATAGGAGAAGCCGGGGTGGGGGGTAGCGGTCCAAGGAAATGGTAACATTAGTGAACATGAAAACAAAAATAAGACCACTTGATTATCAAAAAATAGAAAAAATAAATACACACTTAAATGAATTCAAGTAGACTCATATATACTCTACTCTAGCTTCACTTTCCCACCTATCTACCTATCTATCTATCTGTCTTTTCTATTGTATGTTTGTTAATGCTGGTTTTGGTAATTCACATGCATGCATGCATCAATGAAGGAATGGTGAATACGCTATTTTATAACATTTATGCACTTTGCAATGTATTCTTCTTACATGCTTCATTATAATTTGTTAGAGAAAGTCTCCCTCTCCCTCTCAAGAGGGAGCTCTCTCTGTCTCTCGAAATTCTACAATTTGCTTTCCTATTTAACCAATAATATAAAAGTTGTAATAACGAAAGTAATATTAGTAGTAGTAGTGGTATGAAGAGTGATCAAATTCATGATTATCCATGTTCGTATATATAAAAAAAACACTAATCTCACCTCACAATTCATTATAAAGGAGAACTAAACGAGAAAGAAAAAGGAAAGCTTTGCGAAAGAAGCAAGGGAGACAATAATGTGACGACACTACACTACTCTTCAAAAATTATAAAAATTGAGGTAAAAACCAGTGAAGAGATTTTTACTTATGCATGGTAAAAATGAAGTTATACCATATTAAGTAGAGAGTGGAATAATAACGATAATATTAGTAATAATAATAATGCATGCATGCCTATCAGAAGAGTCTTGTTGACCTCATGGTTTTACTTCATTTTCGCCTTTCTCCTGTTTGCCTCCGTTTTTTTATTCTCTCTCTCTCTCTCAAAACTCCAAGTTTTTACCCCCTTGAAAGCCCTCTTCTTCTTCTCCTTTCCTTTCCTTTCGCTCTTCTTCATGAAAAGCGAAAAATGATGAAGAAAATCATAAAAAGAAACAGTAAATTTGATTTCCACTTACTGAAAATAATAATCATAATAATAATATAAATAAATAAATAAATAAGTGGACAAATGAAGGAATTTTTGGTAGAATGATACATTGACTATTGTAGAATGATTACAGTGATTCAATTTGCTTCATTTCATTTTGAGTGATTGACTCCTTTCTCTGTTTGTGTATGTTTAAAAAAACAGAAGACGAATGTTTTTGGTATTTTATTTTCACTGTTTCACTGTACTCTCTCTCTCTTTGTGGCAGAGTAGACATAGCTAATGAGCACTTTTTCAGACATTTATTACATTACAGCTTCTTAACAAAGATTTGAGAGAGCGGTTTACGTGTGTTTGTGTGTGTGTGTGTATGTGAAAGAGAGTTTAGACCTAATAAATAAGAGCGAGCGCTTGTATAAATTGAAATGTAAGATCAACCTGTAAAATGTTACCTCTTTGCCTATTTATCAGTGTTATACTCTTGGGATCAGAGTGGAATATAGGGATTCAGTGGAACATTTGCATTTCACCGTGTTCTGGTGAAGTCTACCTTGGCTAGTCCTATGATTCCTTACAGGTTGTCATCTCCTGCTCATATCATCTCCTCAGTGTCACGTTCGAACTCATGCCCAATTCATTGTTTCACATTTTAGCTTCTATTGGAGTGAGAGAGACGTCATCCAACAGTTTCCTCAGCATATGTATGATCCGCTTCTATTTTCTTCGGAATTTGTTGTTGAGTAGCAGATTATTGATTGGTCCCTTCCTAGAGTTTCTCGTTGAACTAGAGAAGGTGGTAGCTATTGATAAAAGTCTGCAGGTGACTGCTGGAAGTGATTTTCGTGATGTGTCAAGTTACTGACTTAACACACTGTTGTTGAAAAGTCAGAACTTTGTTGTTTATGCTGAGTGCGGTGTAGCTGATTTCCAAATTGATTTGGAGATGCATAGGAGACTATAACATAATACATGGAAGAGTTACAACTAGGATGCTTGATAAATGTCATGAGATTACTGAGATATCAGGGAGAAGTGGATAGCCACTTCGTCCTATTTTCGAACTCTTCAAAAGTGCACACTCACCAGGGATAGAACCTGGGACATTCAGGTTACAAGACCAGGCTCATTGATCACTCAGCCAATTTGGTGGCTGACATAGTGAACCTCACTGGTCATCACTTCCCACTGTATGCTTCATGGAATTCATCCAGTAGACATCGGTGAGCTGGTGATTGACATTCAGATTATACGATTGATTTGTGGAGATTTTCTGGTCAATTTCAATTGTTATTTTTTCGTCATGAACCAATATCAGTTAGAGAGATCACTGAAAGCTAGCAGGGAGCTCTGAACACTGAAATACTGTTTCGTCTTAGCTCAGGACTCTTCACCAGCGCACTAGTGAAAATATGTATATTCACGCTGCATAATTTTGTTCACATTTTTATTTATTTTCATTTCTACAACTTTTCTTCCTGTTATGGCATTGCAAATAAAAACTTCAGGATTTTGAAGAATACATCTAATTTTTCTACTTGGGACTTTGCGAAATCAGTTTACAATTACAAAGTGATGAGTTGTAATCATTTTGTATACTCCACTTTAATTATTTTTCGTTCAGTCTTTTGGTCAATACTTCCCTTCTTTCTTTCCTTTATAATGTGTTTTGTTTTATTTGCACAATTCGTTTAAAGTATGATGTTACATGAGCGCATTTCAGATTTCATTAAATTATCTTCAGTGTTGCTGCCACCCTTCCACTATTACCATTAATTTGTCTGTCTACAATCATTCAATAAAGAATTCATCATCGGCAGTACGCACCCTACTCACCACAGTTCGAACCCAGGACCTTCCGGTTACACAAGGCAAGCTTATTCTTAGAGCATTCAGCCACTGGGACCCGATTCAGTGTCCAGTCCATAAGTTCTAACTTCTGCCAATTCGACATGGGTTCGAAACCCAGTAGGTGCGTACTGCCGATGAGTCCCGGGCACTGGGAAGAAACAGTTGTCTAGTAATCCCTGTTGGTTTTCAATGGTTCTCCAACTGATATCAATCTGTGGTCTTACCTGAAAGCATTCATCATCATTACTATAGTGATAATAATTATGTGAATACATTTCTTTTACATTGAAAGCAAAAAATAGATTTTATTGGTAAAAACTATTTCTTGAATTTATCTACACTCATATTTTGTAATGTTTCTTATGATACTTCAGTTCAGTATGTATTTTACTGTTATGATGAGTATCCTTCTAGATATGGTTATGTACTTTGAGCTGGGTGTTTTAACTGAGGAGCTTTCATTGTTATTTTAGGTGAAATCATCAATTTAAAAAATTCATTATGAAATGGACTTATTTGAATTATGGATAATTGATACAGTAACACTATTCTGTAACGACTAAAACCGAACCACTGTTGTCTGAACGCATAAAATTGATCTTTGCATCCTACTGTATGACTGATAAAACTTCCTTGAGACACACACACACACAGAGTCACGAAACACTCCAAAGAGAACCAAAAGACGAGTATTGGTGGTTGGGTTTATTCAACAACAATAACATCAAAGACTGCAAATCACTTCAACAATGCCAGTAGGCAGCTATATAAACAAGGTAACTTTCCAAATAGAATATTCTCAACAAGGTGGAATCAAAATTCTGCCAGCAAGAATCACACACACATCAGACAATTCCCGCAAACAGTCCAAGGTCAGAATCACCTTGACTCACACAAACAGATCCTCAGTCGTACACATTATCAACATCATCACACAGTCATAAAGAGGAGTATTATAATTATAGATTGAACAGTGGCAAATACAAATAGTAAGGATCAAATCAACATATGGTATGCAAATATTAGAACAGTCTAGGAGGAAAGACGAAAATAAGTACTCAGCTGGATGGAACATCCAA
This sequence comes from Trichobilharzia szidati, assembly GCA_944472155.2. Lineage (NCBI taxonomy): Eukaryota > Metazoa > Platyhelminthes > Trematoda > Strigeidida > Schistosomatidae > Trichobilharzia > Trichobilharzia szidati. The sequence continues at coordinate 186,049,509 of OX235271.1, read as the reverse complement.
ATAAATCGTGAGAAGTCGTGACTAGGGTTCTCCATACAGTCAAGTGTGTGAGGATGGATGTCCCACCGATGACACTGGTTGGTGCCAGTCGCGCTAAATCACGAATTGGTAGAAGTTAGAATTCATGAACTAGGGCCATTGAATCGGGTCCCAGTGGCTGAATGGTAAACGAGTTAGCTTACATCGTGTAACCGTAAGGTCGTGGGTTCGAACCGTGGTGAAAGGGGTGAGTACTCCCAATGAATCCTGAGTATTAGGACGAATCAGTTGTCCAGTACTCTCTGTTGGTTTTCAACGTGGTTCTTTAACCGATATCAATCCGTGATCAACTCGTCACAAAAAAAAAACAAATCTAATCCTTACAAACCAACTATTGGAAATAAACACTGTGATTAGATTATTCGCAATTAAACCCCCAAATCCGATAGATGACTACAAATCTTCTCTAATGTTTCACAGTGAATAATCTTATTGAGGAGTTTATGCAGTGGTGTAGGTTGTGTTATTCACCAATGTACTGTACTAACTAGCTTTAATACTTTGCACAATCAAACTGGTATCGTTACTTGTACTAAATAACGAAATGTCGTACATCGGAGAACGCAAAAGATTTTACAATACAAAGATATCTACGCAAAAATCATTTAAAATCTAACCTTTCACTCTATTTATAGTAATTTGTAAACTATATGAGCAACAAGAATTGAAAGTTTTTAAATCCATGGCCTTTAATCTGTGGTTGTTCTTTTAGAACTTCGATGCCCAAACCAAGTTTTTTTCTAACAGACACTCATTTTTCTCCAAAATAGATGAAGCATTATTCAGAAGATGCTTCTTCGTCTCAATCCTTCTGGTTGACTGACAAATATACTATATATACTATATTACTGAAAGCATTTCTAACAGCCAGTCGCAGACTTTTATCAACAGCTTCCACCATTCTCTGGCTGCTTACTGAAGATTAGATGATGTGGCCAGAAAGAATTATCGACAAGAAACTGTGGGAACAAACCAATCAAGAATCTATTATTATCATTATTGTTCCCTTGGGTTCCTAGTGGAACATAGGGCTTCAACTACACGTCTCCACTTGCTTCTGTCTTCTGCTGTACTTTTCACCTGCATCCATGTTAGTCCATACTGTTTCAATTCCTCTTCTCTTAACGATCTCCTCCATATCACCCTTGGACGTCCCACTCGCCACTTCCCTTTCGAGTTTCACTCGAGCTATGGCCTGACGCACAATGTCACCCAGCGGCCTCCTCAGCGAGTGTCCAATCCATCTCCAATTTCTCCTGTATATTTGTTGGGCGATTGGTTCTTGTTTCGTTTGTTCACATAGTTTCTTGTTGGTGATTCTTTCCGGCCATCTCATCTTCAGTATAGAACGAAGACATATATTTGTTGATAAAGGTCTGCAACAGGCTGTTGGAAATATTCTTGGTGACACACTGGCCAAGTTTCTGATCCGTATAGAAGAACTGACTGACTTGACGTTTGTATTGAAAATCCGAATTTTGTTGTTGATGGTGAGTTTAGTGACGAAGATTAACAGATTGGTTTCAGGTTGATGAATGTGTTTCTTGCCTTCCTGATTCTCGATTTGACATCCTCGTCCGTTCCTCGTGTAGTTGAGACAATGCTTCTTAGATAAGTGAAGGGAGGAAGTAACCTCTTTCAAATCCCTCCCGTTGATCTATTGCTTAACAAATATTCGAAAGGAGATGGAGATGGATCGGAGACATACTAAGGAGACTGCTGGATGACATCTCTTGAGTAGAACTCGAATGAGAAACGGCGAATTGGGTGTGACTCCGAGGGTGATATGGAGAAGATAGTATGAGGAAGCGATGACAGTCCGTGGGAGTGAAATGGAGATGTTCTGTTGAATCCTTAATTTGTTGATAGCAAGAGCAACTGTATTAGTCAAACCGAATAGCCAATCTATCCTATTTTTGAGCAGTCTTCTGTTTCGGGTTAAAAAAAATGGACCTACGCATGTAACATGATGACAGTAATTTCAAGTATTGAATCCTTTGAACCGAAAAAAATCATCATCGTTTCTCTCTGTATATGTATGTATAAGACTGTCCATTAAAGGGTGTACTGAAGGAATAGGAAGAGAAGGAGAGAGAGAGAGCGCAAGAGATTCAGCGAGCTTTAGGTTCACAATGTTTTGACACTTAATAATAATAATAAAGAATTCTGTATATAAGAAGGTTATAATACAAGTGCTCTTTTCAAAAAAAGAGAAATAATAATAAATAGGTAAACAGTAAACTTGTAGCCTCAGGGTTATATATATACATATATATGTGGATTACATTTAATCCGATGAACTCATTGTTATTATTATTATTATTATTTATCATGGATTTAGACTCTAGGGACATTTTCACAGCTGCAGCGCATGGGGACGACCTCAATTTTGGTATATTCCTATCATCCATCCTTTTAGAAAACTTATAGTTTTTAATACTTGTATATGTATATATGCATGATTATTCCAACGCTTCCCCTCCCCCCCTTGCGCCGCCCTCCCACATCATCTTAAATTAGATAATATGAAATTACACTTTGTTCAGTATGAATGTTTATATATGTGTGAGTGAGTGAGTGAGTGAGCGAAAGACAGCGGACTCGTTCACACTTCTATTCATGTTCTACATTGAGCAGAATAAGGTCAAACAATGACGAGGCTACTACAGGAGGTTATATATGTATATATATATATGATTACTTGAGAAACCTATTCTCTAACCATGTCATTTGAGAACTGTCACATGTCTACTCATGCATAATATACAACACTGACTGATGTGTCAAATTGTATGTGTGTACGTATGTGTATACACTCTTCGTTTTACTTTTTGTTGATGCCTGTGAAGAATCCACTAAGAGATAAAAGAAGTTAGATAAATAGATAAACAAATATTTTGGGTTTCTTGACTAGTGTCAACTATTCGGTTGTTGTTTTATTCCCCTCCCCCCCCCCACACACACTTGCACACACAGAGCTGGAAAACAAAGAAAACACGAGGAAAGAAAAGTATCTCATATATATATATATAAAGTGTTTCCGTTAGTTAGTTAGTTAGTCAGTTAGTTAATTCGTTGTTTCTAATTCCCTGTGAAATACGAAATTCTCATGTGGTAAACAGCATGAATAGTTGTTGTAGCCTATATAGAATGTCATCTAGAAAGTGTAATATATATGTATCATCTCCCAGTGTTATTTATTGTTCTGTTCATTATTAATTATTTTATTACTGTTATTGTCTCTGCATCTATCTATTAGTGGTATAGATGAGAAGAGTGAAGAATGAATGAGCATATAAACCATCACTAGTAACTCAAGAAATAAAAAATCAATTCATTATCGTTGGAGAATATTTCCTAATATTGTTGTAGAAGGAAGTGTTTAAGCTCACCTGAAGACCAAAGCGGGGTTAATAATATTATTGTTTATAATAGTAATAATAATAATGAGCAGTTGCGTCGGTGGCACAGCGGTTAGGACGCTCCCCGACCGTGCCCATGGCCTGAGGTTCGATTCCCGACCACCGGCGCACTTCTTTACCTCGCTAAGCCGGTAATAAAGCTGGTAAAGATGAAAGGTTGGGTGGGCATGAGGCTAGCAACCCCATCCTGTTGTAAAAAAACACTGCTACAGAAACTCCAAGCCTCTAGCTTGAAGCACTATATTCCACTGAGAACGTGAAGGAATTAATAATAATAATGAATTCATGATACACTGTAGAATTCTCAGCATTTGGTGCAGTATTCCATTTAATCTCCTCGACAACAGCAAAAACAAAAACGAAGTTGCCTAGAGTTCAAGTGAGAAGTAGTGACCAGTGGGGTCCACCACAAAGTCGGAAGTGAGGATGGAGTTCCCACCGATGACATTGGTTCGTGCCACTCGCGTTAAAATCACGAATTGGTAGAAGTTTGAATTCATGGACTGGCCACTGAATCTGGTCTCAGTGGCTGAATGGTCTACGAGTTAGCTTGACTTGCGTAACTGGAAGGTTGTGGGTTCGAACCGTGGTGAGTGGTGTGAATAATGCCGATGAATCCCGAGCACTAGGATGAAACGGCTGTCCGGCACTCTAGTACTGGTTTTCAATATGGTTCTCTAATTGATGTCAGCTCATGATGAAATCCATTAACCAACCAAACAAAATCCCTTCAAAACCAATACTTAAAAATAATTTTAATAACTAAAATTATAACTTAATTGAAATAGTGTCACCATAGGTTAAAGACAGAAGAGATTAGTAGAGCCAGTTATTTGACTAGTAACAAACTGGGTCGTAGATTTCGCACTCACAGGCCAAATATGGTATCGCTGAGTTTTTGAACTTGGTTGTACAAGCATATAATCCCTTATAATGACCTCTAGTCCCACTTGATGAGATGCAAGGCGGGGAGATTTGTGAATAGAGAGGGTGTTCACAGTCAGACAATACCGATTTAGACAATTTCTGTCATGAGTTCAGGCGTCTATCGATTGCAGTGGTAACCAGCTGACTAAGGAGTGACTAACCACCACTTGCCCTACTGACGCACTGCCTTTAATACCCTTCACAGTATAACATAGTACACTTTGAGTAGTCCACTCATCTTAGTGTAAGTAAAAGTTATCAGTAAGTAATACAAATAAGTCAATAAGTCAACAATGACTTTTAGGCCAAGAATATACGGGTTTTAATATTATTTTTCAATTTTCTAGTATTTTTTCTAGTTCATTTCATACATTAATTATGAGTAAGATTTTTCACTATTTTTTTAAAACCAAATTTAAAGTTGACACTTTTTTTCTCGACGTAAACTTAATTTTTATTGAAGACAAAAGGAGAATAGTAAAGAAGAAGAAGAAAGGTTAGAGAGGAAAGGCTAATTTGATTGCTTTTGTTGTTATTGGTGTTGTTGTTGCTGTTTATTATAGGAGATATAGAATTGGAAAGGAGTAAAAGTGGAAAATAAGCACATGATGAATACAGTTAAACTTCATGTTAAGAGTAAATGTATGCATGAATTAGTTTTGCCCACTACACAGTGTTCAGGTTACCTTACCTATTGATATAAGTATAAAACTTGGGCACTGTGGTAGAGAGTATAACTCCATTGTGAATAAGATTTTGTTTTGATAAATCACACAGTGTTGTTACACAGTTTCAAGCACAAGCTATTGCTCATAATCATGTCAAGTTACTCACACAACTTTTTCCTTCATTTGCATTACATGAGTGGAACTGACTAGATATTTGAATAAGAATCAATATAGGATAATGGTTGACGTCGAGAAGATGAGCAATTTAGAAAAAAGCTCAGCTATCGCATTGCACGCATTAACACACAATCACACAATAGGCTGGGAGAGGGTTAAAATTCTTAGAAGTAATTTATGTAGGTGGAGAGAGAGAGATTGATTAGTGAATCCTGCCTGGTTCATCGAATAATCTACACCTAACAATTGCAACAGAAATGACTCAATGCAGCTACCAGAGATATATATGGAAGATATTATTACCGCCAGTCAGTCAAATCAGAGGAGGATAATAAATAATCTCAAAATTCTCTTTCAATTCACGTACATCACAACATTCTAACAAGTTACTTATTTTGACTACCAAAAACACCCGTCTTACTTCCCATCTGATTGTACTGGATCAACAACACTCATATGATTATTTCTGAATGTACTTTATCTTATATTACTGATTTTATTCAAATGTCTATTCAATTCCACTCATGTAATGCAACTGAAGGAAAAAGTTGTGTGAGTAACTTGATATGATTGTGAGTGGCAATAATTTGTGCTCGAAACATCATCAGTTAATATTACTGTGTAACACTGTGTGACTTATCAAAATGAAATCTTATTCACAATGGAGTTACCGTACCTATCTCTGTATATGTGCTTGTATACACTTAGTTACAGAAAAATTGAACGTGTGATTTATCCTAATCTCAAGATCAATAAAATTATAATTATGACTATAATAAAATCAAAAGGGTGTTAGAGTAGGAAATAAGATACTGAAAATAAGATTGGCTAGTGTGGTTAACTGAAAAAGGTGGTATCATCTTCATCCATTGCGCCTGTGTTAGTTGATGTTCCTGTTGGTTGGTTTTCAACGCAAACGTAAAGTTAATCCGCTCCTTTATACGGGTCAGAAACTTGACCAGCGTGTCACGAAAAGGATTTCCAACAGGCTACTGCAGAATTTTATCGATAGCTTCCACTTTCACTGTCTGGCTCCATACTGAAGATCAAATCGCCGGTTGGCAGGCCAGAAAGAATTAGCAACAATAAACTCTGGCTGGCTATCTGGCTGATAACAAACCATCAGGCCAGGGCCAATTGCTCAACAAATGGGTTGGAGAAAATGGAGATGGATCGGGCCTCGCATATCTTGAGGAGGCTTTTGAATGACATCGTGCTCAATACAGGCCATCGCTCGAATGGGAGGTGAATGGGAAGAGACGAGTGGATCGTTGGTGTCAGGGTGACATGTAGGAGATCGTGCGGTGAGAATGAGGAGATGAGAGATTATGGTCAATCGTGGACGCAGCTAAAGAGGAGAGCAGAAAATAGAAGAGAGTGAAGACGTCTTGTTGAATCCCCATGTTCCAATCGTAACCCAAGGGAACAATAATAATAGATGGCATCAAGTTGTTGTTTTTATGAACACAGATTGATATCAGTTAAAGAACCACACACTGAAAACCAACAAGGAGTACTGTACATCTATTTTGGTTCTAGTGCTTTGGAATTATCGGCAATCTGCACCTACCGGCTACAGGATGAATCTGACTCGAGCTGTAGTGAGAAACTATCACCAATGGGGTCAACCACTCGTTCGGAAGTGAGGACAGATATTTCCCTCTGATGACGTTGGCTGGTAGTCTGTTGCTCTAAAATTTAAAAAAATCGGTAGAAGTTAGAATTCACAGTCCAGCCATTGAGTTGAGTCTCAGTGGCTGACTGAGTGAGTAGTCTACAAGCTTGACTTGTAACCAGAAGGTTTTTGGGGTTCAAACTCCAGTCATTCGCTTTCAGTAGTTCTCTAACTGATATCAATCAGTCCATGGTCAAAGTTGAAGTAAATCAAATTGTGATGAATAACCAGAGGTAACCTAGATACAGACAACTAAGTGACCTAAATTATTTTTCTCTATTCCTTCGCGTTCCCAGAGGAACACAAGGCTTCGATCTAGTGCCTTGAAGTTTCAGTAGAGGTGGCTGTCTTTTTTACGGGATTAGGTTGCTAGCCTCACGCCCAACCTTCTTTCTTTACCGGGTTTATAACCGGCGTAGACGTGATATCCGACTATCGACCAAAGGGCGTGTGTACTGCTCATCATTCCGCTCCGTCCTTCTTTATTGCTGTGAGACCTGGCCATTGAAAGTGGAAGATATGACAAGACTAGCTGTCTTTGATTATAGGTGCCTGCGTTTTATCTCCGATGTTAAGTGGTATGATAAGTTGGGCAATATTGAGGTTAGGCGTCGAGTGCTAGGTAAGGAGGGGAAATCAATAGACGAGACTGTAAAATTACATCGATTGAGATGGTTAGGATATGTGCTACGTATGCCTAGTCATCGCCTTCCTCGACTGACGGGCAATGTTAACTGATATAGGGCCAGGCTGGAAAAGAGCTAGCGGCGGTCAAACCAAAACATGGCACCAGTCAATGAAATCTACAACAGTTAGTCTAAGCCACGTAGGAAGATGTAGACTTCCTGGTTGGGTTCCTCGGGACGGTAAAAACCAATGTTTGGAAACAATTGGTGACATGGCTCAAAATCGTTCTCAGTGGCGCAGATGCATCCATTCCTTGTGACTTATGATTTCCAATGAAACTGTTTTGTTCTCCGTTATTACTATTCCTTTGTCTCACACCTCTGTTTACTGTCTATATTATGCATTTCTTCTACTTTCTTCTCTTGCTTTGTGTGCTACATGGAGTGTGGCGACTTGAACAGCCGCACATATGTGCAAAGTTCTATGTCGAAAACAGACAGACAGAAGCGAGGTTGAAGAATCAGGAATCGAACCCCGAATCGCTTGCTTTATCGACCAGTGTTCTACCACTCAACCATCGACGCCCATCTAAAATAAAATGTTAACTTAAAGAGTGACTGTTAATTTTTTCTGTTGTATAATTTTGATAACAATCCACCAGGCACAGAGTTAGTGCCTGATGCTTTAAAGAGAGAGAGAGAGAGCGAAAAAATGACAACCATTCAGACCAGCATCTAATCGGTGTTATATATTTTTATCTATTTATTTATCTCTTTATTCAGTCAACATGTGTGTGATTGACATTAGATAATATAAGCTGTTTATCGAATACTGAATACCCACATTCGAGTCCAACAGATTGACAATTATCATGCGATATAATAATAATAATATAATTTGTAAATTGCTTATTTGAAAATCATCAAACTGCGGGTTATAATAATATACACTGTGAATGTATGCCTCAATAGGTAGGCAGGTAGGTATTTGAAAGCTCTGAAATACTCCACCCCCACCCCCAGACACACACACTTGCATGAATGAATCAAATATATATGTATAAACCTGCCGCTTTAAAACATGCGTCTTAACAAAACGAATCTCGCTGGACACCTATTAGTGATACCAACATGCAACCAATATGCTTTAGTCTCAATTATATCTGGAGTCATATTCCTTATTCTCAATAGATTAAAAACAACCTGATGTTTTATTGTATTTCGTAATTATTTATTTATTAAATAATAATTTTAATTCTCTCTCTCCCTCCTTGTGTTTGTGCGTGTGTGTGTGTGAGTATAATGTGACCTTAAGAGTAATCAAAATATTACCTTCAACAGCAACACCAACAAAAATGTTTTAACACATTATCTCAATGGAAAACAATTAAATAACTCGATTGAGTGCAAAGAAGCGTGCATCACTGCATCTCTTTAAATGTACAAAAGCACACTTGATACTTAATTATTCGCAAATAACTCGTTATTATTGCTATTATTATTGTTGTTGCGGTTGCCGTTGTTGCCATGGTATTCGTTGACAAGATTCACTTTAAGGTCATGTTTCTGTTGAGTAGAGATAAACAACAATCAACTTATTTTTGTGTGTATTTTTGATTGTCTTGTTGTTTTATTATTATTATAATTTTGTGTGTAAATCGAATAAGCTATTTGTCAAACAATTATAGTCACACCATTGAGTAATAATAATAATAATAATACTAGTTTAAGGTAATGTATAGTACCTAACCTGTCTGAAATGAAATTCACTCACACAGTGCATATATTAGTCCCAAGTGGGTTTGTTTTTTTAAAATTTTAAACAATAAGGGGAAACATTTGTAAAAAAGATTATATTTGTAAAATCTGAGCGAGATTGAAATGAAGAAGTTTTGACCAGATTGTCGAACGAAACGTTGGAATTACTCATTTCAATCTCGCTGAGATTTTACAAATGTCTACTTCTCACTTGGCGCCCATATATTTTAGAACTATTCTGTCAACTCTTAACGACAGTTCATTTGAATTATTTTGCAATCGAATTAAATTAACAAAGAAACTGTGTAATTGGCACAATCATCGTGTCTTCACTCTCCGTTGTCTGCAACAGAATGCATATCCTAAATCCGTAGCTGTCGAGTCACCTGACAACTCCAGTAGGTTGAATAAAGCAGCTCAATCTTCAGAAAGAAGACAAAGCAATAAGTCCGACAGGGTGCTTCTACTAAACTCTAATCCTCAACACCATAATTTTGAAAATACGTCTAATCATAAAATTCTAGATACTAACAGTGTGAACAGACATGAAGGTGTGATGTTAGCTGATGCATAGGAAATCCTTATTAATAAATAAAAAATGGATATGTATCACTAATTAATAATACTTGGTCAAAATTCTCGACTATCCATATCTTCTTATGGAGACGTTAAGAAATGTTTTACAACTATTTACCCACACACACAAACATACTCTGTTTAAAGTGTTTAACAAAGGTAGACCAATATTTGTAAGTCCGAGATCAAATTTTGATCACAGCTCATACAATTTTGTTGATTATACTTCTTAATACCTGTTTTATGAATCATGATTAGACAAAGTTTTTCGAAAACAAGAGATGTTTCCTTTATATATAAACCTTTGTTATGTTAATTTCAATTAATTTCCCTGAAAAAGTTCGGACCAGATTGCCAAACGAAACGTTGGAATTACTCATTTCAATCTCGCTGAGATTTTACAAATGTCTACTTCTCACTCGGCGCCCAAATATTTTAGAACTATTCTGTCAAATCTTGACGATGGTTCATTTGAATAAGGGGAAACAGTAAAGATAACGATTTAATTCATAGTCACTGGTAGTCAGGTGAATATTAAGGAAATACTGATGACAACGATGATAATGATCTTTATTAAGAACAATATTCATTTATTTACTTATTATTCCCTTGGGTTTCAAGTGGAATATAGCACGTCAACAAAACATCTCCACTTTGTTCTATTTTCTGCTGTCCTCTTCAACTGGTTAGCTCCACAATTGCCCACGATTGCTCTCATATTCTCCTCCTCCTCGCCACACGATCTCCTCTATGTCACCATCGCACCGACGACCCACTTGTCACTTTCCATTTGCATTCCACGCGTGTCATGGCCTGCATTGAGCGCGATGCCACTCGGCGGCCTCCTCAACGTATGCCCGACCCTATCCATCTCCATTTTCTCTTACATATTTGTTGAGCAGTTGGTAAAGAGTAGTATGAGAAGACTTTAAATCTGTAAATCAATGCTAGAAAAGATTTTAGGAGGCGAAAAGAGAGAAACAAAGTGTGGTGGAGACTTTTTAGGCCAAATAAAGGGTGATGAAGTTTTCAAAAAGGTTGTCTTTTCAAATATACCTTCATTCGAAGTCATTATATATATATGATTGTTCCTTTGGATGCCGAGTGGAACATACGGCTTCAGTAGCACATCTCCACTCCTCATATTCTCTGTGGTCGTCTTCAGCTGAAATGACGACTGTCCATAAATTTTCACCTCCTCTTCACATAATCTCCTATATTTTACCATTGCAGTCACCCAAAACTCATCGTTTCTTATTCGGGTGCCACTTGAGAGATGGTCTGGGGTGAGATGTCACCTGATGGTCTCTTCAGTGTATGTTTGATCCATCTCCACTTTCTTTTACATATTTGTCGAGCATTAATATATATATATATACATAATGTAGGGGTTACTTTCTGGCTGTCTTCATCAGTTAAAAACTGTACCATTTAGCTGTTTTTCTCTTTCATTGTGGTGAGTAATTTTGAGTAAAATAGACTTTAACTTATTATTTAATATACTCATGTCACTGACATTTCGCGAAATTCGGCATACACTTATTCCCCTTGATGAAAATATGAATAAAGCAGGAGTAACAGTTTGTTTGTGCAGAATAAGATACTACCATCATTGATTTCATTGGCTTCTCATCGTCAACTGCGTATAGCCGAAAGAAGTGAATTAATTTCTTCTTTTATCATACTTTGTAATGCCACATAATGCCGTTTGATGACACGAGACTGCAAACTTAATAAACAGTGCTCGTAAGTTACACTTACATAGTTTATGCCCAGAAAGCTCAAGTCTGAACAGAAATAAGTACTTGAATAAACTGTCAAACGAGTTACGTAATAAAGACAAGAGGTGAGTTAGATGATGAGTGACTAATAAACTGAGTAACAATTTGGCGAGTTCAACTCAGATCACAGAAACAATGGACAAGCAAAACTGCACTGTATCGAAGTGGTGAAGAGAGGTCAAAGCTGAAAATTACGTAATCAAGTGAAAGAGAGACAAAAGACATTGAATTATCAGGAAAAGGAAAGGTGGATAACTTCTTCTTTCTGTGCGTCGGTGGCACAGTGGTTAGGACTCTCACCGACCATGCACACGGCCCGGGGCTTGATCCCCTGCCGACGCACACCTGATATCAATGGTCGGCCCGCAAAATTCGGGCTACCGATATCGCATGCTGAAAATTCCATACTTGTGCCGAAAATACTGAGGGGTTTCAAGCTATAATCAAAATAAAAATCAGGTTTCAGACGTTTGATAGCGATTTCTTCGGAATACTTGAGAAGAATTAAACTATTTCGTCTACTGATAACTTTAAAGAATTTCATGCTGTCTGGCAATGCCACTGTTGTAAACGTTTGTTCCCTTGAGACATGTAGGCTTTTTGGTACATGTTCAAAAAAACACCAGTGGTGTACCCTTCGATTGCATCTGTGGTCTGACAACAGAACGCTCACCAACCATCTAGGTCGTCTAATGTTCAAATCCTCACCGCCACACTCTTAAACCTCTCTCTTAGCTTATAGTAAGGGCAAAGTAAAGAGGGAAGGTTGGGCATGAGGCTAGCTATCACCACCCTATAAAAATAAAACACCACTGCAAATGAAACTTCCCATCAGCAGCTTGAAGCCCCCTATGTTCCACTTGGGACGTAAAGGAATAAAATATTATTAGTGTTTCATTTTCGGGAAATTATATGCAGGAATTTTATTTTACGCCTTAATTACTATTACTCTTTGTGTGTGGCAGGTAAACTCTTCCTTTATTTTGTGTATGTGTTTTCATACACTAAATAATGAATAAGATGTTAGTGATAAGGTATAGACAGAATTTGAGGAGAAACAAGTTCCAGTTAGTTTATTAAATTAGTTATTGTCTATACCTTACAGATATGCGTGTTTTTATTTACTTCAACCTGTCGACATATACATTACACCTAAGGATAATTAATATTTCATAGGGTAGTTGACATTTTACAGATTTACATCGTATGCATCATATGTAAATTCATTAGCTGGAATGTATGAATGAATGCATTTCACTCACGTCAATCACTCTATAAACTGCGGAGAACTGTTAACGCGTAGTTTCTAATGTCACCTAAAGTTTTAGCATGCATATATGTGTGTATATATATGTCGTAGACTGAAATCTCCTGAGATGTACTCAGAAAGATAAACAAACATGGGTCCAAGCATAAAATGAACAAATGCAAGAAGCAACATTAATGTAAGAAGTGGTGTTTTTTCCCCCTTGTTAACAGCTCATGTGAATCTCTCTGTTTTAACCGAAAAGAATACTCTTGATTGGACATTAGTTAGTAAATAGTGTTGTAATGAGTCTAGTCCTTCGTTTTAATGCAGAGTGAATTCTATTTTCAGTCAAGTTTGCAGTGTGGCCACCATGCCACTAGGTGACTTGCCATCACAGTGGACTTTGAATTGTTGATATTAGATGGTTGGAGGCAATCGGCCACAGGAAGTCTTACTTGACCTAGGTTTCGTGCCAGCTGGTACTTACCAGTCAGCAAGGCGTATCTGCAACCTTGAAGGAACTCATGTGCCTTTTGAGATTCGCACCCAGATCATCCAGTGCAGTGCTGCAGTCAGAGGCGTTACCACTGAGCTATTCAGGCTCGCAATTGACCTCCTGTAGGACTGTGTTGAGGACAGCTAACATGAAACCTACGTCCAAGACTTGCTAGCGATTGCCTTCAATCATCTAATTTCAACAACTCAAAGAATACAAGTATGAAACTTAGGTACTGTGGTAGAGTATGACTCCATTATAGATAAGATTTTATTTTGATAAATCACACAGTGTTATACAGTAATATTAAATGATAACGTTTCGAGCACAAACCATTGCTCATACTCAGATCAAGTCACTCACGCAATAACTGTGAGGTCTACTACATTGGTCAAACTAGTAGGTTGGGGGTAATCAGATTGTCGGAACATAACGGAACATAAGAATTTAGCTAAGGTAAGAATGGTTGATCCCGAGAAGATAAGCAATTTAGAAGAAAGCTCAGCAGTTGCACTGCATGCATTAACACACAATCACACAATAGGCTGGAAGAGGGTTAAAATTCTTAGAAGTAATCTATGTGGGTGGAGAGAGAGAAATTGACTAGTGAATCTTGGTTCATTGAGTCTACACCTAACAAATGCAACAGAAATGACTCAATGCTAATACCAGAGATATGGAAGATATTATTACCACCAGTTAGTCAAACCAGAGGAGGATAATAAGTAATCTCCAAATTCTATTTCAATTCAAGCATATCACAACATCCTAACAAGTTACTTATTTTGACTATAAAAACACTCATTTTATTTCCCATCTGACTGCAATTGCTGAATAACACTAATATTACTATTATTCCTGAATGTACATTATCCCATATAGATTTTTATTCAAATATCTAGTCAACTCCACTCATGTATATAAATGAAGTAAGAAAGTTGTGTGAGTGACTTGATATGATTATGAGCAATAGTTTGTACTCAAAACGTAGTCGCATCAGTTAATATTACTGTATAACACTGTGTGATTTATCAAAATAAAATCTTATCCATAATGGAACTCAAAGAATACTCTGTCTGAGCAGTCGTCATCCATCCCAACCTTATACAACCTTTAAAACTTAATGAAATTTTTTGACTAGGCGCTTATTTCTCTTCAATTATAAAACGGTTTATTTACTGCTACCAAGTTAAATATGTTCAACTGTCATTAATATGGACACAATACAATATAAATGACAGTTTTTATAAATAGTTTACACGGCTAAACGGAAACTCGTTAACACATCAGTGCATACAATTATTTGATAAGCAAAAATGTTAAGTCTAGTTGTTAGATTTACGTCCCGAACCAGCATAAATTACAGAGATCTTTGAAAACTAGGGGCACTGAACAGCTGTCTATCTTCGGAAGTGCGCACCCATGCCCCTCCCCCATGAATCGAACTCGGGACACTTAGATTAGGAGATCAGACTAGTTGACCATTCATTCACTTCGGGTGGGGTGGGGGTGGAATTAAATGACTTCTAAACTATAAATTTGTCAGCTCGTAATATTGCACAGCCTTCAACCAATGGCTTCAGTGAGCATTTTCATTTTCTTCACCATCACACTGGAAACCCCACTGGTTTGTGACGAAAAACTAAAAAATTAAGATTGATCCTTAATTTGATAGTGTGGAATATTCCCATATTATGAATTAAAAGTCAATCTGAACGAAGAATATTCTTTTCAATAATTCCTCCTCTTCAGGTTCTTAAAATTATAAAATATAATATTTGTTGTCGTTACAATAAAGGCCAGTTATGCGGCAGATACATTTTTAACGTAGGATAACAGATTAGTTATGGGATGTCAAAATAAATAGTCGTATTTGTGTGACAAACAACGTGCTAGGCTGAAATCGATTGCAAAATATTGTAAAATGGGAGACAATGGTGGTGATTAGTCATAATAGATTTGTAGAGTGTGGGGTAGGAAAATTGACAAGTCAGTTCAAGGTTATAAAAGGTGTCAGGTGAGTGGCTAGTACAAAGTGGTGTGTGTTAAACAGGAGATAGTAAGACTGCAATGAGAGGTTCATAATGAAATAAGGAATATGTGAAATGAAACAGGTGGAGGCATAGATTGAGAAAAGAGATAATATCACTAATAATAAGTCCGGATAGTATGAACGAAAAATTCGATAGTATTGAGAGAATGTTTGCATGAAGGGCATAAATTATGACGAATACTAATAATATTTGTAATAATAAGCAAAGACAACAACCAAGAGAGTTAAGGGGAAGGAGCACTCTTGGTGAGAAGAAGAATCATCAATCCAAGTTTGGCCACGGTAGGAACAGCGTCGGGACGTGTTCTTTTTGGATACAAAGTTGCGGTTTAATCGATCTCATTGCAACAGCTTCAGCTATGTGTATAAGACGTAAGCGAACTGTACGTGATAACGACTTCAGAATTCGGTATATAACCCTGAAAGCTGTGTTGACATCGATATTATTTCCAGTATCCACCAAGTGTGACAGAATCGAGCTTTTTATGCACTTAATTTCCCCCCTGCTGAACCAAGCTGGTAAATGTTCTCGAACCCGTAGACGAACCTGCCTAATCGTGCGCCCTATATAACTTGAACCACATGAACAGTTGAAATTGTATATGCATGAAGAAGAGCTAAGCTTAGGTAAGACATCTTTGAGTTGCTGGGTGAACATTAGACGGCTGCTGAAGAATAGCGACGGACGTGCAGAGTAGAAAGTTTTCTTGATCGCCCTGGTTAAACGTATCCGCATAACTGGCTATCATTATTGTAACGACAACAAATATTATATTTTATAATTGTAAGAACCTGAAGAGAAATTATTGAAAAGAATATTCTTCGCTTTCAGATTGCCTTTTGATCCTTAATTCCCTACAAATCCTATTGTAGAAGTGGATTTTTTTGATTTAGTTTTTCATATGAATGTAAAAAAATAATCACCCAGCCATGAAAACCAAATATCTCTCTGTTTCACTTCAGTCATCAGCAAAACAGTATCACCTATTCCCTACTACTTTCATGCTTGATGGCACTCCTAATCAAGGCGTATCTACAGCCGTTCAATTTATCTTACTGAATACCAAATTAAATGGCTTTATTGTGGCCTGTTATTGATAAAACTACTGCTGAGTCATTATAATTGCTAGTGAGTAATTATACACTTTATGCCACGTTTGTTTAACATTGCTGCCTTCTTCTGGTGAGCCTTGATGTTTTCCCCAGTAGTATCAACTTGAGAAATATCCTGACGTTTGTAATTTAATTGTTCATCACAAGGTTTTCTATTGTCACTAACACTGTTACATAATGAGAAATACATCGAAGTAATTTGGTGGAAACCACGATGCGCATTTCGTCCTATTTGGGAATCATCGGCTAGGCATACTTGCATTCCACACTGAGTGAGTGGTGGTGTCCCACAGTGACACCCGAAGTCACTGTCCATAGTTTCCCCTAGATTACCTGAGCCGAAAGAGCCATCTGTTGGCAGCAAAGGTCGAACATTTCGGTCCAGTCAGTCAATAGGAAAATCGAAAATTTGGATGAATACTATAAAAATTTATATGATATAAAAATAAATTGTCTAAGACATTAGTATGTAAATATATCCATGATCTTCAGAAGAATGAAACGGCTTAACATGGAAAATTACAATGTTTGCAGTGAAAGCATACAATTAAATAACTCACGAAAAATACCCATTTATTCATAAGTAAAAACAGTTTTTGTTCAGCGAAGAAATTTCTTTTCAACGACTTCATTTTCAAGCTGTACAGTCGTATTTATATTACAGAAAAGGTCATTAAGTGGCACTAAATAATTGCTCAGTCAATATACATATATGTGATAAGAATAACGATAATTAAAATGTTATAAGGGGTAGGGTTGAAGTGGATAACTATAAAGAATTGAATACACCAATGTTAAGTTGGTCAGTTCTTCTATACGGGTCAGAAACTTGGTCAACTCATCACTGAAAGGCATCCCCAACAGGCCACTGCAGACTGGCTCCATCCTGAATATCAGATGACTGACAGATCAAAAAGGATTATCAACAAAATAACCATCGGGACGAACCAGTCAAAAACCGGTTACTCAATAAATTTGATGAAGAAAATGGAGATGGATCAACACACTCCTAGAAGACTTTGAGTGACATCATACACCGAACAAGCCATCGCTCGAGTGGCACCCGAATGGGAAGCAACGAATTGAGAGTGAGTCTGAGGGTGACGTGGAGCAGATCGTGTCAGGAGGAAAGGGGAGCTTATACGCGATTTTGGGTCAAGCTAGAGAGGACTGCAGAGAACAGGACAAAATGATTTGCTGTTGAAGCCCGTATGTCCCACTCGGAACCAAAAGGAAAAGTAATAATAATAATATTATAATAGTGATACTCAATTCAGCGTCTTTTCGTCCTCCATTCACCTTTCACTCCAGCGGCGGCTTGCATTGAGAGAGATGTTACCCAGCGGTCTACTTAGCTTGTATCCAATACATTTTTATCTTCTTCACCATATTTAGTGATAGATTCCTGATTGGTTAGCTCCCAAAGTTTCTTGTAGCTAACCCTTTCTGGCGCGCCATCTGATATTCATTATGGAGCCAGTGAAGGTGGCAGCTGTTCATAAAAGTCTGCAGTCACCAGTTGAAAATGCTTTTGGTGACGCTTTAGTCAATTTTCTCACGCATAAAGAAGAACCCACCAACTTAGCAGTCCTAATCTTGTTCTTTGTTCTACTGAATACAGAAGACTTCCACATTGATTCCAGAATGATGATGGTGTCTATCTTGCCTTTTCAATTCTAGTTGGTGCTGACGCCGTCATCCGTTCTGTCGCCTGTTGTTGTCAATGGCGATGGTGATGATTGAATTCCTGTCTTCACTGACTGCTTCTTCCTTCTGCCAGTTTGTTGGTTTTCAGCCTGTAGCTCTTAAACTCTGTATGACATTAGACATTCCTTATCTTAAGCAAGTAATAGTAATAACAATAATAATAATAACAATAATAATAGATGCAAAACTGAGAAACCAGATGAATGTAAACATGTTTACCTGAATACAGGGCATACCATGCAGTTATATAAACATTTTTTAAATAAAAGGTATTTACATTAGTAAACAAGTACACTATATGCGGATAAACATACTACTTACTTAATATTAATCGATAAAGTCATAACAAAAAATGTGTAAAAGTTGCATTACACCAAAGTTATTTACATGTTTTTTTTGAGCTTTTTTTTGTTTGTTTTTTTAATCACATAACATTTTACATTTTTGAGTCTTCCGTATATAATATGTTGTAGGTATACACCTGTTTGTTTGTATGTGAGTGTGAGTAGGTAAGTGAGTAAGTGAGTAAGTGCCATGAATTACATCAATCTATACTTGGAGATGAAAGAACATACATTTCAGTGAACTTTTCTTCTCTCTAACTCTTTTCTTTTCTCCATTTCATTTCTGATGTTATGGTGATATATATTTCGTTTGTGTGGTTGTTGCTGTTGTTGCTGTGTGTGTGAGTGCGTGTAAAAATGCCACGTGGAAGAAGAAATAGTTAGAAAAGAAAAGAGAACTTGGTGAGTAGATTTACAAATAAATAAATAAATAAATAAAAAATGATCCAGCCAGGCAGTAAATAGGTAGTACTAACATACTCTTATACATTTTATTGGCGTTGTTTACATGGTGAAATAGTTTTCTACAGCAAAAAAATACTTCTAAGCAAGTAAGCAAGCAAGTAACATCAATAATAAATAACATTGTTATGATTACTTCTCAGTTTGTCTAACAAAAGGTTATACGTTCACTCGTCAGTTTATTTATTATAATATATTTATAGGCAGTAAGCACATGATAGACTAATTATGATTATTATTATTATCAATAAATTTCTAAAATTTTCTTATCGCAGAAATATTAATAAAACTTTTGATATATTCACATTGCATGTGTGGTGGTTGTGGTTGGTGTGGTTGTTGTTGCTGTTGCTGTTCTTATTGTTTCATGACTGGTATTACTGTTAAGCCTGCTGGCCTAACTTAGGTTTCGGGCTTTTTGTCACTCACCAGTCAGTCAATAAGGAGTATCTGCACTGGCTAGGGAATACCCATATCCTCCCCCCTCACCCGTTAACATTGAGGAGTTATTTGAACTCGAGACTGACCCCCTGTAAGGCCATATTTTATTTAATATAAAAAATTCCTTTACGTCCCCAGTGGAACATAGAGCTTCAAATGAGAGGCTTGAAGTTCCGGTAGCAGTGGTGTTTTTTATTATTTTTTTTACGGGATGGGGTTACTAGCCAGCCCTCATGCCCAATCATCCCTCTTTACCAGTCTTATTACAGACTTACTGAGGTAAAGGAGTGCGTCAGTGGCTGGGAATCGAACCCCGGACCACATGAGTCGTGGCTGGCGATTATTCTGCCACCGTACCACTGACGCAAACCTGTATTAGATACTTTGATTCGATACTAACTAGTGTCATATATCTAGTTCCTTCAAAATTGCAGACACATGTGCCTTGTTGACTAATGAGGACTAACAAGCACAAAACCTAGGTCAGACAAGGCTTCCTTTTGATTGCCCCCAGCCATCTGATAATAACAATAATACAGAGTGCATTGTGTTGGTGAGCCACATTACAAACCTGACTGATAGAATTCGGTGCTCACCAAAATCAAGGACTATACGCATGATACGAGTACTAAGTAGTGTCCAGTCAAAATACTGGAGTTTTTAATATTACTATTATTTATTTATTTACTTTTTTTATGATTATAGCTTGATTCCACACTGTATTTTTGGTACAAGTATGGAATTTTCAGCATGTGATATCGGTAGCCCAAATTTTGCAGGCCGACCAATTGATATCGGGTGTGCGTCGGCAGGGGATCGAACCCCGGACCATGTGCATGGTCGGCGAGAGTCCTAACCCCTGTGCCACAGACGCACTAGGGTACTTTTATTAGACAAATTGATTTCAAAACGCACTGAATTCTGGGTCAAAAGTTAGTTGTCTTCCAATTTTTTTTCAGATAGGAAACAACATACTGTTTTAAATGGAGAGCTCTCCACTTCTTTGCTGCTTACAGAAGCTAGTGTGCTTTCGGGTGTCGTACTGACTTTAATTACTATTTTTTCTTTCGTTTTGCACGACCTATAGTGTTCTCCCAAAGCTGATTTCATTAAGTATTGCTGATGATCTGAGAAATTTCTATCCCGCTAGCTTCTGCATTCGATTGTTCTGATATGAATCTTTTAAAGGATAATTATATTTCAATAGTTTACACGCAATCATAAGTTTTTTTTATTGGTAATATTTCGAACAAAATTACTGCCCGTGTTCACAGCACTGCTGGAATTGTTTTGTTCTTATTCGAGCAAGGTTAACCACAAGGGTTTCACTCGAATAGTCTTAAACTAAATCCATCTAAATGTCATACTGTTAATTTTAATTTTAATATCATTCTGTATTATCATGCAATGATTACATGCAACTTATTTACAGTAAACCATTACATCTCTTATAAAAAACTTCAATTTTCACTGATATAAAGAAATAGAACTTCAGCACTGTGGTGGAGTATAATAATTTCCTCATAGAGTAAGTTTATTCGCTGACAAGGTCTCACAGCACCATTTATTGCTTGTCATCGCAATCATCAGCATCATCATCATATCAAGGTACTCACACAACTTGCCGACTTCGCTCACATGTATGTATATATGAGTAACAAACTGATGATTAAGCATACAAATGATTAAATAAATAAAGGTCAGTACAGAGTTCAACAGACATGCATGAAATGGATGACATAGGAAGATATCAAGTACAACCAGAAGTGAGATGAGTGTTATCAATAAAATACAATACGGTGGGAAATAAGACGAGTGTTCTTAGTGAATAAGATGAGTGCTGTTAGTAAAATATAATACAAGATGCACAATAAGATTCTTTTGTCAGGAAAATAAATGTTAAAATGTGATAGCGTAAACTGTACTTTATCTTCCCATTATCTGTTTCACGCCTATCTGTTGAACTGCACACTGACTTTTCTTTAGTCATTCGTTTATATGTCTAATCAAGTTGTAACTCATGTATATAAAAAGAAGTTGTGTGAGTTACCTAGATACATTATTATTGTTTCCTTTAGTTCCTAGAGGAATATAGGGCGTTAGACGCACGTCTCCATTACGTTCTGTTCTCTGCCAACGTTTTCACCTCGCTCCATGTCTGCCCACATGATTTCATCTCCTCTTCTCTCCATGACCTCCTCCATGTCATCCTCGCACTAACGACCAACTAACTCGCCACTTCCCATTCGGGTTCCACTCAAGCGATAACCTGGCGTGTGATGGATGTCACTTGATGGTTTGTTTTCTCAGAGTATGACCAGTCCACCTCCATTTATTCCTGAATATTTCTTGTAAAATTGGTTCCTGCTTAGTTGGTTTGCTCATTACCAGAGATCCCTCCCTGTTGCTGATCTTTTCTGGCCGGCCATCTGCTCTTGATATGAATACAAGCGATACATTGTGGTCTCACTTAAACAGTCTTAAACTAAATCTCTGTTAACGTCATTCTGTGAACAAGATTTGCGTGAGCTGATTCAGTTCCATGATTTTTGTAGCATTCAGGGAACTGTGGTAGGGAGTAAATCAAATACCTTCAATCTTGGCATTGGTTTCCCTATAAATCTGTATTGGTCATGCCATGTTATCTTAAGTTGAGTTCTAAGAAAAATTTTTCTTTTAACTTATGATATGAAGAAGTTGGGACTTTCAATTGGCATTACTCAACCTCTTCTCTAATAATTTATTTATTCATGTATTCTGGGCATTCATCTTCATTCTTCCCCTCCACTTATTCCTCCCTAGGCGTCTCAGGGAAGACAATATCATATTCAGTAAAACATTGAAGGCTGCAAGCAACCAGGGTTAATCATGTGTGCCCTGGACTCAATTAGCTGAGTCTCTTGCAAGTAGTTAGCTAAAGTTGTCTCTTCTAGTGCCGAATATCGTCTTTATTATTATTCACAACTGTTTCCCTTCTATCTCCTTGAGTAAGATATCACAAGAATTTACACTGGTACAGCAGAATATACAGACTTAACCACACCGCATTTGGCGTGGGTTTCGTGTAAAGAGGCAAATGTCGGAAAAAAGCTCTTAAAAACTTTTTAAATCAGTAACTAAACTGCACAGTAAAAGAAGGATTATTGCCCACTATATTCCACTAGCTTTCAGTTCTTGTAGTTTTATAATTTTTACAATTTTATGTATTTATATATATTTATATAAATATAAACAACCTCCTTTACCTACCTACCTCGGGAGCATCGTTTCAACTACAGGCAGATGGAACTAATGAGGATATTATCAAAGAGAGGTTCGGGAAAGCAAGACAAGCTTTCATTACTCTCAAGTCTGTTTGCAGGTCAACAGTACTCAGCATGAAAAATAAGGCCCGGATTTTCAACTCCAATGTGAAGTCAGTCAGTGTTACTATACGGATCAGAGACTTGGCGCTTCATGAAGAGCATCTCAAGCAAACTACAGACCTTCATTCACAATTTTCTTCGCTCAATACTCAAGATCAGATGGCCGGCAGAAAAGATCAGCAAACAGAGATCTCTGTCAACGAGCGAACCAACCCACCAGTAACCGATTGTGCAGCAAATAAGCAGGAAGAAATGGAGATGGATTGACCATACTCTGAGAAAACAAACCATCAAGTGATATCACTAGATAAGCCATAGCTCGATTGGAACCCAACCGAAAGGGAAGCGGCGAGTTGGTCGTCAGTGGAAGGGTGACTTGGATGAGGTCATGTGAAGAGGAGATGAAAGCATTTGGGCAGACTTGGAGCGAGGTGAAGACTCTAGCAGAGAACCGAACGCAATGGAAACGCACGGCTGAAGCCCTATGTTCCTCTAGGAATTAAAGGAAACAATAATAATTGTTCATTTTATTCCACTAGCTTTCAGTTCTTGCAGTTTTATAATTTTTACAATTTTATGTATTTATACATATATATATTTATAAAAGGAATTGAATTGTTGCATATATGTGCACACGTTAAAAATTCCATTATGTACAGTTATTATTGTTTGGAATGAAGTAATCGTATAATTATTACTATTATTACTAAGTTAATAATATTCCTTCTAAAATTAACTATACTAACTTTAAAATTATTCTGTCTACTGTTTTTTAACTACAAAGAAGCTTAGATCAAATTAGATCCAGTACATTCTGGCTTTCAGTGGTGTCAATTCACAATCTAACTCAAAATGAAATTATACGTTTTGTGAGGATTTCGGATTAATTTTTCGTCATGAACCAAAAAAGAATCAGTTAGAGAGATCAATAAAAACTAGCTGGGGTAGTGAATAGCCGTTTCGTCCCATTTTGGGACTCTTCACAGTGCGAGTCCATGGCTCCATCCACCTTCAGGGATCTATTCAAGGACCTTTAAGTTACGTGATCAAGTTAGTTGACCATTCAGTCATTCAGACAGGAATTCATTGACCCCACCAATGATGCTTTCGATGAGCATTCACTTCACCTTGACATGGTGGACCCCTCTAGTCATGACTACCCACTGCAGCTTCAGGAAATTCATCCAGTAGGCATCAGTGGTTAGGACTCTCGCCGACCATGCACATGGTCCGGGGTTCGAACCCCTACCGACGCACGCCCGATATCTATGGTCGGCCTGCAAAATTTGGGCTACCGATATCCATGCTGAAAATGTCATACTTCTACTGAAAATACGATGTGGCATCAAGCTGTAATCAAAATATTAAAAAAATAATAAATAACCAGGAAGTATTGGACAGCTGTTTTTTGTATTCATCCCATCTTGCAAATGATAATGTCTCCAGATAGTGTATCTATAAACATTTTCTTTTCTTCCGATTTGACCACAACTTTTAGCGTGTTACTCCAAAATAGGCTATATCTGTGTTGTACTGGCATAGGCTGGAGGACATGAAATCAACTTTAAATGAGGTACAGCAATGGACTGTACCACATTTTTTAAAATCTTCTGAGACAGTTGAGCATGTAGACATTAAAGAGCATGAATAACTTAAATTCATATGACTGTGTATTACAGCCGGACGGCTTTCTCACTCTTTTTGAGCGGAACTACTCGGCTGTATACCCGGTATGACTCAGCTCAGAACTGATTCAGCGCTCTGAATTAGGTCAAATTGGCTAAACAGCAGATGAATCCCACTGACAAACAAGCGAAACCTCCGTCCAATGCTTAGGTCACCTCGATCTGGCTAACCAGAAAGCACTACTAGTTGATGTGAGTGAGTAGTATACAACTACTCATCTCAATCGATCAATCACTCAATCAGTAGTATATAGTTTTATGCATTTATGCTTGGTCTCTTGATCAGCATTCATGCTATCGAGCAGATCACATATTGTGGTGATTTAAAACAACCTCCTTTTTCAAAGGGAATTAACTATGGGGGAAACAGTCACCTCGAATTGTGTAAACTGAGAATTTGATTTATGAATAATAAATTAAAGCTTTAGTACATCTGAATTTATCTTAACAGATGAATTATTCTCAAGCCTATAGCCTCTTTTATTGTATCAGTGACTCTGAGGCTACCTCGGACTTGTTCATAATGGCTTTTTGACTCCAACTAAATTGGGCTAGTTTTGTCAAATCAGGAGGAATAAGATTCACAGGATAAGATGTGCACACTTTATTTCAAGGCTATTTCTTCAGCTGCAGACAGTCTAAAATATACATAAGACTAATGGAACAAGAACATACACTTTTCATTCTGCTGAGCAGAAGTTCCTCATGAAGATATTAGTTGAATGGAATAGCATTGACTGAAATATTATGGTATGCAACTGTTTATTTGACTGACATCTGATCAGATCGGGATGGTTATTATTATTGTTTCCTTTAACTCCTAGAGGAACATAGGGCTTCAGCCTCACACCTCCATTACGTTCGGTTCTCTGTCAACATTTTCGCCTCGCTCCACGTCTGTCCACCTGCTTTCATCTCCTCTTCACATCACCTCCCCCATGTCACCCCACCCTCTCATTGACGACCAACTCGCCGCCTCCCATTTGGGTTCCACTCAAGCGATGGCCTTGCCTGTGATGTCCCTTGATAGTCTCAGAGTATGGCCAGTCCACTTCCATTTCTTCCTGCATATTTCTTGCACAATTGGTTCCTGCTGGGTTGGTTCGCTCATTGCCAGAGATCCCTTACCATTGCTGATCTTTTCTGGCCGGCCATCTGATCTTGAACGAAGTATTGAGTGAAGACAGCTGTTGATGAAGGTCTGTAGTTTGTTCGAAGTGCTTGCTCTTCGTGACGTGCAGGATACACAGTTGACATTCCAACTGCATATACCATTATCAGTTAGCAAAATAGTCAAGCCTTACTTCAGTTTTTGCTGAATCTGTTGCTATCATCATTAAGTGACTCAAATCCAACCTATGCATACAAATAATAATAATAGCAGCTTTATTCCAAACAGTATTTGTGGTACAGGTATGGAATTTTCAGCGTGCATTACAATATTGCATCTAATTACCTCATAAATTTTATAAGATTTAAAAAATAAAAAGCAACAATATCGAAAAGAAAAAAGATAAATAAAAGAAATAAAAAAGAACAGCATTGCATTCACATATTTAAACAATGCACCACAGGATATGAAATATAAAATTAGTGTGTAATAGAATATGTGAGCAACAATATAATAGTAACAAAGAAAGGAGAACAAACGCTAAAGGGAACTATTTGTTAGAGTGCCGCAGTAAGTTGATCGTGTCATACCTAACGGATTTCTCATCACATAATAGCTGTGCCAGACAAGGTATTGTGAAGCTTTTGTACTTGATAGTCCTAGCGTATAGCCTCCTATAGCTGCTTCTAGTTCTATCAGATGAAATGCAAGGAGAGAGCTGCATATAGAGAGGATGCTCGGGGTCTGACAATGTAGTATTCGCTGGTTTCTTACATGACATTATATGTCTATCCACAAAGGTGTTAACCAGTTGGTTTAACGAAATCCCACTTGCCCTACTAACAGCTTTTAGTGCCCTATGCAGCGAAGCAAAGTCTTCCTTAAGTAGTCCAAGAAAGATCAATGGGGAGCAGTAAAGAGGGATGGTTAGAATACAAGAATTGACAAACTGAGAAAGCAAAGACTGCTTTATACCAGACTGCCTTAACTTCCTAACGTAGAACGTTAAGCGAAACAACTTTCTGGTAACTAGCAAGATATGAGAGGACCAGGAAAGATCGGAGGAAATACTAAGTCCAAGGTACTTGATATTAGATGTAATTTCAACCTCTATGCCATCAATGATAGTGGGACCATGTGAACTAGCTAGTTGTTGTGACTAGTCTCAGTATACCCTGGTAATAATCACCTCATATATTGCATATAATCGTGTGTTCTGTCTCGTACTATCTTTACTACTATTATTATCATTATTATTATCGCTTCCAAACGCTTTCTTGTATGAAATTACGCAATCCTCCTGTATGGCACTTGTTAATTAGTGTGTTTTGTTGTAAGCCATTTACCAATGTCCACATATTTATTGGTAATAACTGCAATCTACGTAATGATTACATTCCAATCACATTCCAGTTTGTTTGTTATCTCTTTAAACTACCATTTTTATAACCAAATTCTATGCAATGGGATAAAATGTCTATGTACTTATCCAGTGAATCTTGTGTATATTTTAAATTTTCTTTAGCTGAAGAGTAGCCTAAAAGTAAATTATGCATAATTTAGGTTTGAAGTTTTCTTCTTGTTTTGACGAAGACAATCAAGGGGACATGTTTTTATAAACTGTTTCTATCTACAGTTGTTTTACTGTACTAAACTTACTGTAAATTTAAATAACAAAATAAATCATCGGCAGTACGCACCCACCGCCAGAGTTCAAAGCCAGGACCTTCCGGTTACAAAGCAAGCTCGTATACAGTTTAGTCACTGGGACCCGATTCAGTGGCCAGTCCATGAATTCTAACTTCTACCAATTCGTGATTTAGCGCAACTGGCACCAACCAATGTCATCAGTGGGACATCCATCCTCACACTTGATTGCATGGACCTCACTGGTCACGACTTCTCACTAGAACTCCAGGAAACTCCGCCCTGTGTCAAGTCACTAGCGAACAAATCTAAACCTTACAAACCAACTATTGAAAATTAATCTGATGCTCACTAGCGAGTGACTGGTTACAGGAAGGGGTTTCCTGGACTTCTAGTGAGAAGTGGTGACCAGTGAGTTCCATCCACTCAAGTATGTGAGGATGGAAATCCCACTGATGATACTGGTTGGTGACAGTCGCGCTAAATCACAAATTGGTAGAAGTTAGAATTCATGGGTTGGGGCCATTGAATCGGGTCCCAGTGGTATACGACCTGGATTCGAACTCCGTTAAGTGGGTGCCTACTGCTGATGAATCCCGAGCACTCGGAAGAAACAGTACTGTCCAGTATTCCAGTGCTGGTTTTCAATGTGGTTCTCTAACTGATATCAATCCGTGATCAACTCGTAAAAAGAAACAAATCTGATCCTTACAAACCAACTATAGAAAACAAAATAAATGTTTTTTTTCAAAAAGAAAGCTAATTCTATCTCTCTGACTATATAACTATATCACCTGTTTGAACTTTGAAGAAATGCGATCATCATCATCATCATCAAATATCAGTGAATTACAGTTGAATAGTAGGGCTGAATTTTTGTTATTTTATTTTTTGTGTCAATAATTTTTAAACCGGCGCGTTCACTAGTGTAGTTTAAACAAACAAACATACATACGTAGAAAAAAAGGCATACTGTCTTCTAAACTGATGATTTCTTTAAAAAATCTCTCATTTTTACTTCTACTGTAAATGTTTTAGAAGGTAAATTATGTCTTTCCAGTTGTTATTAGTACTAGTAGTAATCATTAGATGTAAAGTTATGTAAATTTTTATTTCAAATGTAAACTGTAGATAGTGTTCAATTTTCAATTGGGCCATTCAATATAGATGTGTTTTTCTTAATGTTTTCTATTTGGATTTATGAATGCTCAGATACTTCTATTCCAACTGAAGCAATGTGTATTTGAAATTCCTCTGTGTTTGTGTGTGTGTGTGTGTGGTTGGGTGTTTATGTGATGTTATATTTATATTTTGACTAAAAAATTAGGTGAGAATATCAGTTACTTACTCTTACTCTTACTGTTACACTAACTCTGTAGTATTCATTAATGAGATATTTAAACACCTACAATTCTCATTACACTGTGAACTGTTATTTTCAAATGAACTTATAGTTAACCTTTAAAAGACGACTGTTCATTAGCTATCATGATCTGTAGAGTTGTAAACACCGCTTGCTTGAATAAAACTAGTGTAGTGAGTATTCTTTGTGAATTAAAATATATATTACATATGACTCTGAAATCAGTTTGGAGATTTTCTACACTGCGCAGAGCAGAATTGGGACTGTTAAGTAGTCAGTCAGTTCTTTTATATGGGTTAGGAACTTGACTCATGAATCCCTGAAAGTATTTCCAACAGGTGGCTGAGAGTGAGATGGTGGAAATCGTGTAGGGAAGAGAACAGAGACTAGGGACAATCGTGGGGGTAGCTAAGAGGACCTCAGAGAATAGGACGAATTCAGGATGTTCTATTGAAGAGCTATATTCAACTTCGAATTCAAGTAAATCTCATAAATTCGTTTACAGACTTTCAAACTTATTTAAAATTGAAATTGCAATCTGAAATGCATTTGAAGTATTTGGAACTTAGAAATTAGATGTTAAAAGCTAAATATTCATCAGTTTTTTTAATTTGCTCGATATGACTGGTGAAATTAGACATATTCTATGGGGTTCCACTACTATTAATAAGTCATATATATGCATGTGCCTCACCTTAAAGTAGCTCGGAGTTGAAAAGAGGCATTAGTTGATGAGTAACTTCTAATTTCAAGGCTTCGATTCCAGTTTGTGGCAATGATTGCATTAAATGCTTCCTACTCTTACACTAGTAGAATGTTTGCCAACCACGCAAGTAGTCCAGGGTTCATACGCCAGCCACTGACGCACTTCTGAAAAGTACCTCACTGATCCAATAGTAAGCTCGGAAAGAGAGACGGCTGGACGCAAAGCTAGCAACCCCACCCCCTTAAAAAGAAGAAAAGTACCATTACTACTGAAACTTCGTAACTGAAGGCTAGAAGCCCTAGGATCCACTCAGAACGTAAAGAAGTAAAATAAATAAATAAACTCTTAGAGAGCCTGAATCACAGATTCCCACAATCTGCAGTAATGATAATGATTGTTTACAGTTTTAAGGTCAATCTTCAACAGACTGAATTCCATAAACGTCAAAGACTTCTAAACATCCCTTTATATTTATTGCACTTGGTTTTCTCTAAGTTCATTCATTCTATAGTATCAAATCTCATGGATCTAGTTTATGACAATGCTTTGCTCTTATCATTTTTGTTGTTGTTTTTGTTTACCTTCCGTTTTTATTTTCCTGTTGACCGACTGAACCGAAATTTTCAGTCTCTGTTAGCAATGTTGGCTCCTGCTTATGTACAAAGGCTTTCGAGAGAAGCTAAACTTTAAGCACCACTAACTAACTACCAATGGAGTGAAAATGCACCGATGGCCATGAAACGCCCACTGAGCAAATTAGTGAAACCCGACAAATAATGTTGTTACCATCAATAAAATATCCTCATCGAAGTGTTATGTTATTAAATGGGATGTCTGGCAACTTTCAGCTCAGGTTTGTGGAAGATTAAGTTACGGTTTAAGCCAAGGACAAGTTAGGGTTAGGTTAATCTAATAAAAGTGACATTAGCGTGTTGGTTTGAGTTAGATTACAGTTAGTTTAGGGATATTTTCACGTTAGGGTTAGGTTCAGGAAAGATTAGGGCTAGAAGACCTAAATAATTACATGCATAGAATGTGGTTAAATTACTCTGTTGATATAAGAGTAGAACTTCTGCACTGTGGCAGAGTGTATTTCCACTTTGGGTAAAATTTGTTTTGATGAAGTCTCATAGTGTTATACAATAATATTTACTGATGACGTTTCGAGCACAATTTATTGCTCAGGAATTATTATTGTATTACACTATGAGACTATATCAAAATAAATTCTACCCACAATGGAATTATACTCTGTTGATACTATTTTTATCACATGTAAGAGGAGGGTATCCACTGCAACACTTTTATACAGTTTTAAATACTATTTCATAAATATATGTATGTCATACACAAAAATGCCTCCTTCGCCAGGTTGGTGCGTTCGAGATCATTCGCTGATTGGTAGTTAGTGGTGCTTAATGTTTAACTTTTCCCGCTTTCGACGATATCTAAGGATTAATTTAAAATAATTTTGATGCATGATGACTAGCAGTGAAATCCATCCAAGATGCACATTTCGTCGTCCTGTTTGTTGGACTCGTCATCTGGACATGCCTGTATTCACCAATGGGAACTCCATCACTCACTGCTTGCGGAATGTATGGACGCCCAGTTGATGAGTCCCAGATATGACGAAATGCACATCCTTTGATTGTTTGTTTTTTCTTATTTAATGAATATAATGGGATATTCTACTCATTGTCTAAATGAAAAGTTATAGTTATATTGAAAATAATACTCTAAAAGGGAAAATTAAATCATTGTTTAATATTATATTACATGCAGTAGATATGTGCTGTTGTCGTTACTGTTATGTTTCTTTCTTTTTCTTCTGGTCATGTGTATAACTTACATTATCTTACTTGGCATAATCTGTGTATGTATGTGTTTTTTCCTGCCTTCAACCTAAATCTTAACCCTCTTAAATGGAGAAATTTAACCTAGAAGAACACATTTTACAAAAAAAGAAAAGAAAGGGCCTTGCCGGAAATGTAATAATTCTCTTAAGATTAAACATCTAGGTAAAAACACTAGTAGTAGTAATAGCAATAGTAGTAGTTGGTTTATTCATGCATACCTTACTTACTTACTTCTTTCTAGCTTATATCATCCTACAGCTCACATCTTAAGAGTTGTAAACATGGTAACCCGACCAAAAAAATATTAGTTCTCCTTAAATCTTTATTTTCATATCTCCTCTTCATCTCCACCTCCTCCTCCTCGTTGTCGTCGTTGTGCTCCTCACCCATTTTGATATTTTTCATTCCCCCTGTTTGTTTGCCTGTTTGTTTGCTTGATTGTTTTTCATACAGGTGAACAAAACTCAGCTCTACTTTGGTCTCCTTGATAAATGCTATCAATACTATGTGAATAATAATAATAATAATAGTAGTAGTAGTAGTGATAATACTAATAATAATGCTATAGTTCACTAAGAGTAATTTTCATACACACCTCTAGGGGACATGTATCCACATGGCATAGTAGTAGAAGTAGTAGTTGTTGTAGGCATATATATAACATGTGTATATGTGTTTGTACACATGATTGGGAAAGAGAAATTGGAGAAGACGATGAAAGATAGAAACAGACAGATAGATAGATGGATAGATGGATAGGTAGGTAGGTAGGTAGGTGGGTAGATGGTTAGGTGAATGAATGTAGGTGGATGAATGGATGGATAGATGGGTTAGCCTCAGTGAGAGAAAGTAAGGAAATTAATCTTTCATTTTTATATACGAAATAGACAAATAAAAGACAGCTAAACAACGGAAAAAGGTGGACAAGTTTTAGTCATAAAACAATAAATACCACTACTACTTATAACAATATAGTAGTCAATAAAATAGGGAAACCCCTTTCCTCACACATAATATTTTCCCTCACTCACTCACTCTCTCTCTGTTTGTCTCTGTATGTCGTTGTTACCTATTGTCACACACATGTGTTGAAGGTTTATCACTTGTTTTTCACAACACAATTATATAGTCACACCAATCAGTCAGTGTGTTGTTTCCGCTTCATAAAAATTCGGTTAGATTGTTGTTGTTTTTTAAGAAGTTTTCCTCTTATCTATTGACGGGAAGTGGGTGTATACACTCTTATACAGAAGTGTATATGAAATATTATTATTATTATTAATAGCAGTATCGCTGTTGACTGCAGTGATTTTGTTAAGATCTTCACTTATTCTGCATCAAATAATAATAATAATATTGAGTTAAATTTAGTTCATTAAATGACTAGTAGTATATATAAGTAGTGAGTGAGTGCCTGTGCAACCACATGCATACATAAATACATTCATACATATATAGACAGACTCTTCCCTGAATGCTTACAGTATGTGCTAACGACACTTCCCTACAAGGGAAAGAAAAATGAGATAATACATATAGAGTTTTAAAAGTGTTATTTATTAAGTAACATGTTATATAGGCAGCTAAGACTACGAAGTGAAGATAGAAGTAAGGCTGTTGACTGTCACGGATGATACTTCAGATTCTAGAGGATTCGACCATATGGGAGGCTGTATGTGGGGAGTGAGAAGAGAAGAATACGTCTGACCGATAAGAAGACTTTAGAAGATTTGAATTTCACGGGCAACTCATATCTAATATCACATAAATTCGAAGATTTACTGATAAAGATCAGTAAGGTAGCAGAAGAGCTAGAAGGTGAAGATAAGGAATACAGAAGTGATAAAGATAACCAACCAACCATCTAACAACAACAACAACAAGCAGTAATCACTGCCAGCAGGAGAAATTTGAAAGAGTTCGCTTATCTGGCCAGGCAACAGCACCGACGACGATGTCAATGCCAACAACAGTCGGAAAAGCGACGGTAGACCTTCATCTTTCTGAAATCATTTTGGAAGTCTGATAAACTCAGCATAAACAATGAAATTCGGATTCTTGGCACCAATGTTAAGTGAGTCGATTCTTCTATATGGATGAGAAACTTGACTAAAGTGTGGTGGAAAGCATCTGGAACAGGTCATTTCAGAATCAACAGCTGACACCTTCACTGACTCCATACTGAAGATTAGAAGGCTGACCGATCAGAAAGAACCAAACAGGCGAGAGCTGATTGCTCAACAAATATGTGGAAGAAAATAGAGATGGATCAGACATACCCTGAGAAGGTCGTTGAGTGATATCGCGTTCTAGGTAGACTCTCTAGTGAGAACCGAATGGAAAAAGACCAGTAGGTTGTGGGTCTGACTGTAACATGAAAGAGATCGTCGGGAGGGGTGGTTAAAGAGGAGGAGGAGGAGAAGGAGATGAAAAACTATGAGGAATCATGGAGGCAGCTGAAAAAGAATTCAGAGAACAGGACAAAATGGAGATGTTCTATTGAAGCCGTATGTTTCGCTCACAACCAAAGGGAATAACGAAACATTACGTCCACGACGACGACGACGGCGACAACAGCAACAGGAATTATCTACCATAAAAGTTTTACCATTTCATTTCGTGTAGCACTATAAACCCTATTAAGATATCAGTGTGTTACTGACCCTACTCTGTTGTCAATTCATTCAACAAAATAAATAAATAAGTGAACATTCAAGAGTTGGTTGGTTACAGGATTTCAACATGAGCTGACATCGTTTAGAGAACCATTGGAAAACCTGCAGGGAGTACTGGAAAGCTGTTTCATTCTAGTGCTTGGGACTCTTCACCAATACGCACCCACCGTCAGGGTTCGAACCCAGGACCTTCTGGTTGCAAGGCGAGCTCGTAAACCATTCAGCCACTGGGACCCAATCCAATAGCCAGTACATGAATTCTAACTTCTGCTAGTGGCCGCGCTATGTCATGGATTGGCAGAAGTTAGAATCCATGGAATGGCCAATGGATTGGCTTAATGGTCTACTAGCTCGCCTTGTAACCAGAAGGTCTTGGGTTCGAGCCCTGTCGGTGGGTGCGTACTGATGAAGAGTCCCAAACTAGGACGAAACAGCTGTTTAGTACTCCCAGATTTCCCAATGGTTCTCTAACTGATGTCAGCTCATGATGAAATCCTGTAACCAAATAAGTGAACAATAATGTCCTCATAAAATGAAGGAAAAATAATCAGTCTTCACATTATTTTACATTTTATTCCTACTGCTTCCCGCTACCTCTTTCTGTCTCCCTCCCTCTCTCGCTCGCTCACTCTCACTAACTCGTGTTAATTGAACAACCAGTAGTAATGGTAGCACTACAATAATTATTCATACATTATTAATATTTAATATCAAAGTGTATGTGTTGAAGATGATAAAAACAAAACAAAAAAAGAAAAAAGGACAAAAAAATAGACTAATTTTCTTTCACTAATGTGAACATGCGCATACACTTAACCAACTAACCAGTCAACCAGTCAGCTAGCCAATCAGCCAATCAGTTAACCACCCACACACACCCACGCGCGCACATATACGCACATACCTACACACACACTTATGCATGTCAGAATACACTTTCTTGAATGCTCGCACGTACACACACATACACAAATATACAGATATATGGAGTGGAGATGATTTGTTGTAATGGTCTGGAGAAGGAGAAAAATGAGGATAGACCAGGAAGCAGTAGTGTAATAGAAGAAATTAGGGAATTGAATAAATTATTATTATTATTAGAAAAAGAAGAAGAATACATCTTTTTTTCCCTTCTTTTTTGTTCTTATGTAAACTGAAGAAGCAGAGGGCGAAGAAGAAGATAGAGAAGACGTATTATAATCATAATAATTAAATAAGGTGATTATTATCACAATTATCTTCATCAATAGCAGCATACTACAACATCTCCACCTCCAGCATCATCGTCATTATCATAAATACTCTGTAATTCATTATTGGTTCTGTGTAGAAACAGTAGGTAATTAGGTTGTTTAGTTATTGGTTATGTTATTATTATTAGTAGTAATAGTCAATTTAACTGTTTATATACGTATATACACATATATCAAAGAATTACACACTTGAGTAGAAATAAAGAGCGAGCAAGCGAGCTAGAGAGCGCGCTCGGGAGAGAGAGAGAGAGAGAAAGAGTGGGTACTAGAAGCGTACAATGAAGAATGTAAACAGCAGATATTCGATTTTTAATCATAAGAATGCATATCCTCTTCTACATAGGATAGATGTATCCTAGAGACGTTTTTAAGTAAAAAGATTTAAAATATTTAAATTTATGAATACTAATGGGTCATTTGGTAACGGAATGTTTATTGGGAACTTGAATATATATATATATATATATATATATAGGAATTATGTATGCAATTTACAAAGACCTTCTGTGCTGTGTGTGCTACTTCTACCTTTCCTTTGTATTGTGTTTCTTTGACTTCTTATTGTGTAACCCATGTTTTGCTGCACTGCATTGGTTCGTCATTTCCTCTCTTTGACGTCAAATCTCTCTCTCTCTCTACTATTTGATATTTTGTTGTGCCCATGTACGGCTCTCAGCATACTACTGATAAATCTTTTCAGTAGTACATGCCACAATATCTGATTATGCCTTAATAGTACCATGAAATGCGTATCAGCAGAAACCTTAATGCTTTAAACTAATTCATGTGAACTTATTATTACAGGATCTAGCCGTGGCGACTAGAGATATAGACGAAATTAAATATAACTATGTGTAATAGGGTCAAATGTCTACAAACTAACCCACTTGATGAGAATAAATCTGATGCTCACTAGTGAATGATTGACTGACTGACTGAATGACTACAGGAAGGAAGTTGATTGGAGACCTTTCTAGTAAAAAGTCGTGACCAGTGGGATCCATCTCCACCAGGTCAGGATTGAGGGCGAATACACACCTCTGATGACAATGGCTAGTGGTCTTATTAAAATCAGGAATTCATGGGTCATTCAGTCAGATCCCCATGGCAAGATGGCTTATGAGCTTGACTGGTAACGGGTAGATCCTGGGTTTGAATTTTGGTGGGTGGGAACTTCTGACGAGTCCCAAGTAATAGCTTGGACGAAACAGCTGAAATGATGAATGCAGGATTCAAGTGTTAATGAGGGTGCTGGTACACCCAGTTGATGGGTTCCAAACTAGATGGAATACTCATGCTGCACTCCAATACTAGTCACCAGCAACCAAAAATATCATTATTATTAATCTCTTGGGTTCTAAGTAGAACATAGAGACTCGCAAGAACATATCTCTTTTGTCCTGTTTCCTGTGGTTATCTTCAACTGACCCAACCATTGCCTATAAGCTCAGATTTCCTCCTCACACCATCTCCTCCAAGTCACCCTTGGACCTACGACCGACTCGTCCTTTACCATTCACTTTCCACTCGAGCAATGACCTAGCACGAGACATCACCCGACGGTCTCCTCAGCAAGTGTCCGGTCCATCTCCATTTCCTTCGGAATACTTGCTGAGGAATAGGTTCTTAGTTTGTTTGTTCCTAGAGTTCCTTGTTGCTGGCTGATCCTTCCCAGTCATGTGACCTATGCTATGGAGTGAACGCAGTTGTTGATGAATGTCTGCAGCTGGCTTTTGGAAATGCTTTTGGTGACACGTTGAGTCTCTGAACCATATGAAAGAATTGTCTTAACACTTGTGTTGAAGATCCGACTTTTATTCTTTATATTTAGTGGAGTAGGTTTCCAAATGATGAAAGTCCTCCTTGCCTTTCCAATACTGTCTGGTTTTGACATCTTCGTCCATACTGTCAACTTTGGTTGAAACATAGCTGACTAGATAAGTGAAAGAAGTAATCTGCTTCAAATTTATTCTGTTGATACAGATTGGTGCTTATGCTTATTGTTGATTGGTTATCTTCATTACCTCTGTTTACTCTATGCTCACTTGAAGTCCTATCCTCACCTACAGCTTCTTCTGCAAGTTTTTTTTTGTTTTTAACCTGTAATCGTTCGAGTTTCTCATCGGTCCGACGTATTCCTGTCTTCTCGCTCCCCATGTATAGTGTGGTACATGATCCAGTCCACCACAGTTAAGAATATCATCAGTGATCGTAGTCGTGGCCATATCATACTCCTGTCTTCACCTACCAAAAACAACTTCACGTTAATCCTTAGACATTTTCAACACGGCCGTACTAGGCACTAACATGTCACACAGATACCAAACATTTCAGATCAACATATTCAGCTAGAGGGGAAATACAAAATTCATCTGAAACACAAGTGCACAATTCCTTGAATATCTTTTTTCTAGGCTAAATAAATAAGTAGTCTATAAAGGCAACCCCAAAAAGAAAAGCAATAGTCAAGCATTGGTTTATTGGGATTTCACTGATTGGTTACGGGATTTCATCATCAGCTGACATCGGTTACAGAATCACTGGAAAACCACTACGGAGTACTGGACAGCTGTTTCGTCCTAGTTTGGGAATCTTCATCAGTACACATGCGACAACCGATTTTCGAAGCCAGGACCATCTGGTTATAAGGCACCATGTCTTGAATTGGCAGAAGTTGGAATTCATGAGCCGTTGGGCACGTACTGATGAAGAGTCCCAGGCACCAGGACGAAACAGCCTGGCTATGCAGTACTCCCAGCTGGTTTTCCAATGGTTCTCTAACCGATGTCAGCTCACGATTAAATCCTGTAACCAGAAGTGATAGTGTTCACAGGAGTATTTTGTGTATTATTCCACTTCCTTTAAAAGTCTTGATTAACAAGGTGGCGGGGGGGGGTGTGAAGACGATAATCGATCAACCTGAATAACAAATAAACAAGCTAACAAACCAACAAAAACGAAATTAATTATCTTGTCAAGTGAAATATATTGAAGAAAAGGAAAAGAAAATTAAAAGCAGTTTTTTCTTCTTCTTGTCAGAAATAAAAACAAAGGGAGTAGGAAATTTTCACTATCTAGTCAAAGTCAGTCAGTTAGTCAGGCAGGCAGGCAGCCAACATGTTTTTGTAATTAATATTTAAAGTTGAAATTTTTTAATTCGCATACTTTATTTTATTATCTTTTAATTTTGGGTTTTCTTTTCATTCTATTTATTGTGAAAAATTATGAAAACTCCCAAGTGACTGTGTGAGCGTGTATGTGTGTGAGTGTGCATTTGTGAGTATCCTTATGTTGTGGGGGTGAAGATAATGAAGGCAGAGGGGGGGAGAAATGAAGGATTTAGTGCATAATACTTGTGATTACTCTGATGAAGACTTAATTGATTCATTATCTTTCGAATAAAGGTAGAACAACAGCCGTTTGTGCAGAATAAGGTGGTGGTATCAACATTTATCTTGGCTGGCTTCTCATCAGTTCAGCTGAGTACAGTTTAGAGAAATGAATTAAAGTTTATGCACAGAACAATTGTGGCATACTTGGAAATGCTACATTTAAAAAAAAATTCATTACGTTCCCAGTGGAACGTAGGGCTTCAAGCTAAAGGCTTAAAGTTTCGGTAGCTGTGGTATTTATTTCTACGGGATGGGATTGCCAGCCAGCCTCATGACCAACCTTCTCTCTTTACCAGTTTTATTACTGCCTTGGTGAGGTAAAGGAGTGTGTCGGTGGTAGGGGTTCGAATCCGGAACCACCTGCGGAGTTGGCGAGTATTATACCGCTGTCCCACCGACGCACAAAAATATTACATGATAACAGTTAACGATAGGAGACTCCAGACTAAATAAACAATGCTCACAGAATTACACTTACATAGTTTATACCCAGAAACTTCAAGTTTGAATAAAAATAATTGCTCCCACACTGTGGAAAAGGAGTTATGTAATAAACATAAGAGATGATTATGTTGATGATTAACCAATAAATTGAGTAACAACGTGGTGAGTTCAACTCAAACCATAGGGACAAGAGACAAGCAAAGTTACACCCTATCAAAGTGGGGAGAGGTTAAATCGAAAGAATACGTAATGAAGTGAAACAGAG
Organism: Trichobilharzia szidati; assembly: GCA_944472155.2. Lineage (NCBI taxonomy): Eukaryota > Metazoa > Platyhelminthes > Trematoda > Strigeidida > Schistosomatidae > Trichobilharzia > Trichobilharzia szidati. Next base: position 186,010,230 of record OX235271.1, on the reverse strand, counting down.
ACAGAGTAAAGACATCGAGTTATCAGGAAAAGGAATTTTGGATCACTGCTTTTACTGAACATAATAAATCAGATTTGAGGCGTCTGATAGCCACTTCTTCGTAAAACTTGAGGAGAACTGGCCTCTTTGGTCTATTGATAATTCTAAAGGACTTCGTGATGTCTGTCAATGTGCCACAATTGCAAACTTTTGTTCCCTAAGGAAAACGAAGGTATACCCTTCTTTCTCTTCTCCTAATAGCAGGTACATGTAAGTTTGTATTCACAGTAAGAGTTAATATAAGAAGTCGTTTTCAGTCTCTCCTTACCCTGGTAACTGGATTTCTTTACTCTCTCATTCATTTGATTACGTAATTGTTGGCCTTAACCTCTTCCCCCTTTCTACATAGTGTAGCTCTGCTTGTATCTTGTTTCTGTGATTTGAGTTGAACTCACCACACTGTTAGTCAATTTATTAGTTACTCATCATCCTGTTCACCTCTTGTGTTTATTGTATAACTCTTTTTCCAGTGTATGGAAGCACTTATTTTATTCAAACTTGAAGTTTCTGGGTATAGACTATATAAGAATAAATTACAAGCACTGTTTATTAAGTTTGGAGTCTCCTGTCATTAACTGTCATTATGTAACATTTTCAAGTATGCTACAATTGTTCTGTAAATAGACCTAATTGATTTCTGTAGGCTGTACGGAAGGTGCGTTGATGGTTCAGCGGTACAGTGCTGTTCGACCATGCACGTGGTCCGAGGTTCGAGTCGTAGTTGGCGTATTCTTTTACCTTCCTTAGCTGGTTATAATCCCAAAATACAGAGGAGGTTGGGCTTGAGGCAATTTGGATTGCCTGCTGCTGAAATTTCAAAGCTCTAGCTTGAAGCCCCATGTTCCACTGGGAACGCAAAAGAATTTTTAAAAAATGCTGTACGCAGCTGAGCTGATGAGAAGCCACCCAGATAAATGATGGTATCACCACCTTATTCTACGCAAACCTCTGTTGTTCTTGCTTTATTCAACTTCATATACGGGAATAAGTGTATGAAGCTTCCCATAGAAATTAAATTTTAAGGAGTCTTTAACTGAAAAGATGACTGTATTGGACTATTGGACATTATCACTTCACAACCTTTTATTTTCTCAAAGTCATTTTATTCATTCTTTTTGATAAATACATTTAGTCCTGAAAATATGGGAAAATTTTTAATAATTTTGATTTTATATAGAAACTTCAAAGCTGATTAAAAATTGAAGTATATATAATAACATTATACTTAAAATGCTTGTTACCAGTACGATTTCAACTAAGTATCTAATTTTCATGAGTTAGTTTGTTGGGATTTGGTTCATGTGAAGTTTGATCGCGGATTGATACTAGTTAGAGAACCAGATTGAAAACCAGCAGGGAATACTGGACAGGTATTCCGTCCTAATGCTTGGGACTCTTCAGCACTTCGAACCCACTGGTAAGACCCGGGTTGCAACCCCAGTGGGTGGGTACTGTCAGTGAGTCGCAGACTGGGCGAAGACGGCTGTCCAGTGCTCCCTGGTGGTTTTCAGTGTGGTTCTCTAACTAATCAACTAATATCCTACAAAGTAGCCCACTTGGAACGTAATATGATGCTTGCCAGTGACTGGCTACTGTTCTATTAGGAAAGTGTGACCAGTGATGTACACCCGGTCGGGTGTGCGGACATGTACTCGCCTCTGATGACAGTGGGTTGCCATCGTGCTCAAATTATGAATTGGTAGAAATTCGAATTCATGGGCTGGCTATTGAGTCGAGTTTCAGTGGCTGAATGGTCTACAAGCTTGTCTTATAAGTACCTAGTGCTTTTTGCTTTAGTAATTATTAAGAAATATCTGCTTAACAATTAGTTTGAGTTGTTATTTAACGGTACCTTTGAATTTTCCTTATTCGACTAGAAAGCAACTAGAAAGTCGGTTTTTTAAGAAAAATTACTTGTCTGAAGGAGCTGATAAGATTGCCTGTGGTTTTCTCTGACCATCTGCATTTCTGTAAAGAAGCCTTTTTGGGAGCCTACATTTCCCTCAGCGGAAAGAGTCTCTTCATACAACAACTTGTTTTGTTTTTACGCCTACACTTCATCTACTACCTTCCAGTTTCATCAAGTGATTTTCTACCAAATCACTTAAGGTCCCTAATATATAATAAGTTCCATTTTTCACGCAGATTCCACATAGACGAGTTACAACTCTGTGCATAATTTAAATCATCAGTCAAAAACTTCATAGGTCGGTGAGACATCCCTGCTTTATTAGAACCTACCACTATGTTTGCACCTTTAAACCTCCAATAAAAAACAGACAACTGCCGGGGGGAGGGTTGTTGAATCCTTTTATCACTTCCACAGAATAAAAAAACAAACTGTATCGCTGAGACTGAGGAGACGGTTGTTTTGTGACATCCCTTAACAGACCCCTCGAGTGGAAGTTGAATGGAAAATGACAAGTTGTTCCCCTGTCTGACAGTGACATGAAAGAGATAGTGTGAGGAGGGGGGAGTTGTGGGGTCAGCTGAAAAGGACCACAGGAAACAATAATAATAATGATAGTACTAATATATAGTAATAATGCCACTTATAGTCATTGATTTATTCTGCTCATACATAGCTCTAACATATCTATTGCTCCATATTTCACACTTTGCATATTTATTATGCAACTTTCCTACAAATCTGTTTCCAGTCAATATAATTATCATTGAAAACAAAATATTTCTTTCTATAATGTCAGAGATTCCACATCATGTTACAAAATGGTGAAACTGTATGCCACTGTTGTAAAATGTAAGAGGTGTTTATTTTAAAACGAAAGCTGACACACAAGCACACAAACATAAACATTCCACAAGAAATTAGGTCTTTAATTACAAGTTATAAATCTTTCTACTTGCTTCCTTACTTACTCTGTTTTTTAATCACATGCAGTGTACGTGTACGCCATCTAATTAGCTCTGTAAATATCTTTTCTGGAAAATATGTGACCCATGAGATAAGTAACTTTTTCTTTTAATGTTTATTTGAAATAAAAATAAAGGCCTGTGAATATTTTTAGGAGCACCTTTTTATTACGCAACAGTATTGTGTATATATACATATATATACTCTTACTGTGTGTATGTGCGTGTATATTTTATTTACTAATATTTTTTTATGAAAAAAGGTACTCAACACTTTTCATGGTATTTAAGACATACTAGTGAATTAGAAATGCTTATAAAAGGGGTCACTGTTAAAAACCTACACATAGCTGGTAAAATGAGATCAGGGGTTCAGAGCTAGACACAATAGTTCTTATATTTTTACTATATTTATATTAGATGAATAATTCAAAAGATCTTACTAATCCTTATTATTGTTTGTATTTCTCTATTTTGACGTGGTACAAAACTTTAATTTAGATAATTTCATATTAATTTGTTTATTATATGTACATATATATAGTGAAACAGTATTATTATTTACCGGTGGATGACACAGTTTCCAATGCAATTTAAGTATTGTTCATAACCATTTCATCAGTTATAGTCACATTACTTTGAAACCTCAGTTTTATAGTTTTCTTCATTGTTTCCTATTTGTCGTCGTAGGGGTAGTAGAATTTTCCAGATGTCTGGCTAGACAAGTGTTGATTCATTCCGTTTACACGTATTCTCAGTTGTTATTATTATTGTTTCCTTTAATTCGTGCAGGAACATAGGGCGTCAGACGCACGTCTCCATTACGTTTGGTTCTCCGCCAACGTTTTCACGTTGGCCCACATGCTTCCATCTCCTACTCGCATCACCTCCTCCACATCACCCTCGCACTGATGACCAACTCACCACTTCCCATTCGGACTCCACTCGAGTGATGGCCTGGCGCATGATGTCACTTGATGGTTTGTTTTCTCAGAATATGGCCAATCCACCTCCATTTATTCCTGCATATTTCTTACACAGTCGGTTCCTGCTGGGTTGGTTTACTCATTACCAGAGATCCCTCCTTGTTGCTGATCTTTTCGAGCTGGCCATCTGATCTTGAGTATTGAGCGAAGACAGCTGTTGATGAAGGTGTGTAGTTTGTTTGAGGTGCTCTTCGTGATGAGGCGCGGCGCGGCGCGGCGCCAAGTCTCTGATCCGTATAGTAGCCCTGACTCTATATTGGATTTGAAAATCCGGATCTTATTTTTCATGCTGAGTACTGTTGATATGCACATAGACTTGAGAGAAATGAAAGGTTGCCTGGCTTTCCCGATCCTCGTCAGTTTCGTCGGCCGGAAGTTCAAACAATGCTTTCCAGGTAGGTAAGTGCAGGAGGTTGCTTCTTTCAGATTCCTCTCATTTATGCTGATTGCTGTCTGTGGTTGTTGCTGTTGGTCAGGAAACTTCATCACCTCTATTTTCTCTATGGTCATATGAAAGGAGTCCTATCTTTGATGCTTTATTCTCAGTTGATTTATTAAATAAAGCTTCCGTTATCCAATCTTTCCCTCCGCCTTGTTATATCAGATTTTAAAACTGTCATCTAATCCCATCCTACTACATCGTTGTGTGTAATTGAATGTATTCTGTGCTATGGCTGAATTATTCTTCAGATTTCTTATCTTATTCGAGTCAACCAATAAAAATTTTTCAAGCTAGTTTGACTACACCTGTTCTACTACTCTGACCTATGTATTTGACTTGATCATCATTGCAGCAGGGTATTAGATAAACTAAATTGTTTTGTTTAATTGTCTGCACAGGATTGATCCTTTAACCGACAAAGTTTGTTTCTAAGTGAGTCTGTGAATGGCTCGAATGTTAGTATTATTCCTGCATTGTTAAGAATTCTCCGCCGTAAGATTTCCGAGGTTACTTCTTTGTATGGAAGTACTACTGATGGGGATTTAAATTCCTTACAGTTGGTGTTGTCAGCATTGTGTACATGTTTGTCATACTGTTATTATTATTCCCTAGGGTTCCGAATGAGACAGCACATCTCCACTTTCTTCTATTCGCCACTGCTCTCTTCACTTGGGTCCACGACCGACTACGGTCTCTCATCTCTTTCCCCCTACTCCTCCTCCTCACGTGGTCTTCTCTATGTCACCCTCAGATCCAGCAACCCCTCCTCGCTTCCCATTAGGATTGCACTCGGGCGATGGCATGCATTGTGCACGATGTCATCCAACGGTCTCCTCAACATATGCTTGGCCAGATCCATTTCCATTTTCTCCTATATATTTGTTGAGCAATCGGCTCTCGCCTGTTGGTTTGTTTCCAGACAGCTTGAGTTTCTTCTTGCTTATTCTTTCTGGCCGGCCGTCTGGCTGGCTGACCGAGTGCAGTGCAGAAGATTTCCAAATTGGTTTCCGGTTGATGAAGGTGTACCTTGCCTTGCCTTTTCGATCCTGGGTGGGGTAGTTTTCACACTTTTATCTGTTCCCAATTCCTGTGGTTGATTCTGTGCTTCCTGTTCAGATAAGTGAAGGGAGGAAGTAACCTCTGTCAAATCACTCCTGTTGATGGTGATTAATACTGGTTGTTGTTGCTGTTGGTTGTTGATGGTGCGTATCTTCATCACCTCCACCTTCTCTATGTTCACGTGGAATCCTGTCTTCGCTGCCAGTCTGCCTCTTCAGCCAGTTTGTTGGTTTTCAGCTGAAAGTCATTTAGTTCTTGTAACACTAAACATAAATCACCCACACGCGAAATTCAGATCTTCTAGAGTCTTTTTATTGGTTAGTGCAACGTATTCCTATCTTCTCACTCCACACGCACAGTCTGATACATAATGCAGTCCACCATAATTAAGAATATTATCGTTGATGATAATAGGCAGGAAACCAGCCTTGTTTTACTCCTGAATTCACTTCGAATGCCCCCATGAATTTTCCGTTGTGATTCACCTGACATGTGGGACTGTCATACAGCCAGCTGTTGTATGAGGTTGATAAAGTTTTGGGGAACACCATAGTTTGTCATACATGTCGTCAATGTTATTTATTATTATTAGTAGTAGTATTAGAGTAGGATTGGTGATTAGAAGAAAGGTTAAAACTGCTTAACTTAAACATAACATATTTACAGTCGTTAGACGTGTTTACTGCATCTTATATTGTGTACATAAAGGTAGGTATTCATGGAAATAAAGACAATAAAATGGACATTATGTAATCGTATTTTTTTGAAAGGTTACAAAACAAGCAAAAAAGACAAGAAAGTATAAAGAAAATAAAGAATTACGAAGGCAAAATAGAGACAGAAACTAATTATAAATACATGTATGACACTACGATCTGTTTTCATTCGTATCAAACAGGAACCCTGAACAGGAAGTCAACAACTTCATGAGTTGATCTAATAACATTTCTATCTTCTCAACTCTAACCTTACTAACAAAATGCTTACACAGGGTATAGAACTCTCGGAGTAACATCAGTGCAAAATATTTCCTCCTTCTCCTCATTATGGATCTTCAAGTAAAGTAGCAGTCTGTAGTATATCATCTGACGCAATACTGTTGGATCTGAAGCACAGACTATTCCCTCATGATATTTTTCATTTGTCTCCTTGAAGTTAGCACCTACAGTTTGAAAGCCAAATAAAAATGTGCCTGAGTAGTACATTTTGCGACTCTAGAACATTACTGAATATAGTTAAGACAATAAGATTGGTTACAAGATTTCATTATAAGCTGACATCGGTTAGGGAACCATCGAAAGTCCAGCTGGGAGTACTAGAGAACTGTTTCGTCCTAATGCTTGGGACTGTTCATCAGTATGCGCCCACCACAGGGGCTGGAACCCAGGATCTTCTGGCTACAAGTAAAGCACATATACCTTTCAACCATTAGGAACCGATCCGATAGCCTATGCATTTCAACGTCCAACCGGGTTGGTGCCTACTGTGAAGAGTTCAGAAATAGGACGAAATAGCTGTCCAATAGCCCCTGGATTCCACTGGTTCTCTGACTGATACCAATCTATGATCAAACTTGAAATAAATTAAATCTTTAAAAGCTAACACTTAAAGATTATTCTGATGCTTACTAGTGTGTGGTTAGAGGACGAAATTGACTGGAGCTCTTTCTAGTGAGAAGTCGTAACTAGTGCGGTTCACCACTAGTTTAGGAGTAAGGAGAAGTACTTGACGATGATACTGGTTGGTGGTTGCGCTACAATCACTAATTGGTAGGAAATGGAATTCATAGGATGACCGTTGAATCAGGTTTCAATGGCTCAACGGTCTACTAGCTTGACTTGTATTCGGAAGGTCCTGGGTTCGAATCCTGGTGAGTGAGGTGCGTACTGTTGCAGAGTCAGAAACTAGGACAGACTAATATACCATCAGTATGAATTCAACTGGAGTTGAGATAGTTTAGTGGATAGTGACTAGCAGTGGATACCGATTCAGGATGCTCATTTCGCCCTGTTTGGGAATCATCATATGGATGGTGTTGCCAATGAGGATTGAACCTATTATCCACTGTTTAAAACACCACTAAACCACTTGGGCCACAATGGCCACCTCTTGTAAGAACCCCATCACTTACTGATTGAATGTAAGTAAATCCAGCTGACTAGTCACATAGACAGGACGAAATCCGCATCCTGGTGGATTCCACCGGTAGTCACCATCCACCGACATCATAGAAGCATCCTCACAAGGAGCCGACATGTCAACCAACAAAGACCGAGCATCTCGGTTCAATCACTCGATGGGGAAATCAAAATTGAAATTTTAAAAACACTCACTTTAACTATTTCTCAGACAGAACATGATACTTAGGTGTATCATATTTCTCTTTCAGCCTGAGTATATAACGCACATGCGAGATAAAGACACATTGACAATATGAAATTGATAATCAATTAAAACTTGTTTTTTCTGGGGTGAGGGGGGGTTGGAAAGCTGAATTAATTAGAATTTTACATCTTCGTTAATTTTGCTTGACTGGTTGACTGGTTAACTGATTGATTGATTGATTGATTAACTAGCTGGGGAATAGATGTGGTAGTGAGACATGGTAGGAGGATGGATTGGGCAAAGTCAAAAGAAAGAGACGATCAATTTCTTTTCCTTTTGTACCACCAATAAAATCAGTCTAATTCATGTAATTATTTATTCAATAAACAACTATAGAAGCAGAAACACAGAGACAACGACAGCAACAATAGAAAAAAATAAGACTGTTTCCCTCCTCCCTCCCTCCCCCCTTGGTTTCTCTCCTTCTTCTTTATTACTAATGAATTTTATGCATGTATAGTTAGTTTCGGGGGGAGGGGGCATGCTTTCAAAATTTCTTCTAATTTATCATGTGGATACATGACATTTGAGTACTTACATTGAGTACATACATACATACACACGCCTACTATACATTTTTACAAGATGATTAACTTGCTATGGTAACATGTCTCTCAAGGGGATTGTAGATACTATCTCTCATAAAGGTCATAAATATGTACACGTATTCATTTATATATGTGTGATAATAATAAGGACTGGATGAGTTGATCGGTTTACATGTACTCATTGATATTTACACACACATATATATATATATATATATATATATATAGATACACAAACGAATGAATGAAAATTCGAAAGAAAAATTAAGTTAGATAATCCCTTATCCACTCCACTCTTTGAACAACCGAAGCGTGTGTTCTATACATTCAACAACTAGTAATGCATGTATATCTATTTACATATTGACAACAGTAACCCCTTCCAGACCCCCCCCTCACCCCTGACACTCCACTTCTGGAAAAAATTCAAGTTTTTATTCATCATATCCAGAGAAAAAACAGTCTTTGAATTAAATTTCATTGTGTGTTCATTGTGGAGTTGCTGCTTTTTCTTTTTTTTACCCTTCTTCATTTATTATAATTTTATCTTATAAGAAGAAGGGTTAGAGTTGATTGAATTAAGTCTGGTTTAAAGAATTGACATTAAAACCCAAAGGATTATATATTTATATAAATTTATATGTATATGTATATATTATAACAATATTAACGTGGCTTTCAATTTTTCACTTCATTTTACGACTTCATGTACATATATATCTAATTTGTATCGTGTGTGTGTGATACATGTGTATGTGTGCACACGTATAGCATGTGTACATATTTGTATGTGTGCCTATACATGTCAATCCATACATACATGCGTACATGGACATGTATTCTGTGTGTCCATTAGTAGACGTATGTGTATCAATGTATGCATGTAACACATACTTAACCTAATTTATCCAATCACTGTCAAGTTACACTCCTAGACAGATTGACATATATATGTATACATCTATCTAATCTAATTGAAATACGAGTTAGTTTGATATAAATCTATTTCACAGTAATAGATAGACACTAGGGGCTAAGTGTGACGGATAGTGGAGGTGGGAAGTGGGTGGGAGGATTAAGATCAGGGGGATTGGATTGAGTTGTGGTTGATTGTTGTGGGGGGAAGAAAATAAGAAATAAGAAAAGCTCAGTGGAATAAATTTATCAATTTGAAAATTTGTTTGTAAGAAAACAGAATTAAAATTGATAAATAAATAAATAAATAAAATAAATGATGGAATAGAATAATTGTACTAGGAACTTTTTTCTCTCCTTCTTCGTATTTTTCTTTTTATCTGATAATAATGTAATATTTTAGAAATAAGGTTTTATTATTATTATTTTTCAAACCTGAGAATAGTATTTTTCAAATTGAAGAAGAATAAGAAGAAAGTTAAGTGTGATAGTGAGTGATATTATGATTTCTGGCTTGATCACAAGTTGATATCAGTTAGAGGACTACCATTGGAAAACCAACAGGGAGTACTCGACAGCTGTTTCTCCACCGGACGGGGTCGAACCCCTGACTGGGTCCCATCCAATGGCCAATCCATGATGAATTCTAACTTCTACCAATTCGTCATTTTAGTGCGACTGACCATCAGCTGTTGGCATCGTCGGGTATTTGTCCTTAATTCCCACCTCGTGGTGGAAACTCCAGTGATCTTCACGAATCATTTAGAACTCCAGTCAACTTCGTCCTGTAATCAGTCACTAGCGAGCATCAGACATTAGCTAGTGGTCGTGGTAAAATCATGAAATGGTTTACTAATTACAAAAAATAAAGACGATTACTTTAGGTTATCAGTTTGGATCTTAGTGTAAACACTGTCACTTATTGGGGATTATAGGTACATCTGGATGACGACTCCCAAATAGGACGAAATGCCCATCTCCTAGATTCCACTGTTAGTCATCATTCATCAAATGAGATAGGATATTTGCTAACAGGGCATTTCTCTGGGCATATCTGCTAAATATGTGGGAACAACATAGAACGTAGACTTTCCTTAGTGGTGGTAGTAGCGACAGAGTCAAACTAGCTACTTCAATCGGTCAAATAATTTGTAAATATGAAGAAAGGGACAGGAAAAGATTCAGCTTTATCGATCTGACTGGTAGAATATTCTTGGAGTTATTGTTACATTTTAACAAATGAAATAGAGGGGGGGAGTGATCTCTTTACAAGTCTCTTCCTTTATCACATCTTTTACAATGGTTAGATATTATCAGATTTCAATGTTGTCACAATCAACAAATTGGTGAATTATAAGCTTCAATTTATGCCTTGGCTAATGATACTCGTTATCCACCTTTACAATTGATTCACGGAGTTACCTCTAAGATATTAATCCTTATGATGTCAGACAGGTTATATGCAGTCTACCTCTTGGAGGTTTCAAATACTTACCATTGACTATCTATCAATGAAGATTTTCTTTTATGAAGGAAGTTCACTCATTTAGTTCTTCATGAACTTTTAAAGTTCCGACATTGCCAGTGTAACCAATTATTATCATTATTCCTTTGGATTCCTATTCTCTGTGGTCGTCTTCAGCTGGTCCCATGACTGCCCACACTTGAACATACGACTAAATGGTCATTTTCCACTCTCCTCCCACTTGGTCTCCGATCCATCTCCATTTCCTTTAGAATATTTATTGATCAATAGATTTTTTGATTGGTTAGTTCCCAAAATTTCTTGTTGCTAATTCCTCCCAACGGGGCGTCGGAGGTGCAGAAGTGAAGTGCTTACCAGCTACTCAGGTGGTTCAGGGTTCGATTCCTGACCACTGACTCACTCGCAAACCTCAATTAGCTGGTAATAAGCGAGGCAAAGAGGGAAGGTTGGGCGTGTAGCAAGTAATCCCACTCCGTAATAATAAAAAACCCACTGCTACTGAAACTTCAAGGCCAGTGAACGTTTCAGCTGTTGATAAAAGTCTGCAGTGGCAGAAATGTTTTTTTATGACTCTTCAAGTCTATCAACCATCTAAAAGAACTGAATTTAGTGTTGAGAATCCGAATTTATATACTGAGTTCAGAAAACTTCCAAACTGATTTTAGATTGATAAATGGCTGTCTTGCTTTTTTGATCCTGGCCGGCTTTGAAATCCCCATCAGCACTGTCACCTGTAGTTGAAATGATGCTACCTAGTCACATAAGTGAAGGGAGTGACCTCTTTACAAATTTCTCCCGTTCACAGTGATTGGTGCTTGTTGTTAGCGTTGGTTGTTGTTGGTGGGGGTCTTCATCCCCTCCGTCTTCTCTATGTTCCCTTGAAATCCTGTCTTCACCTCCTAACCCTTCTGCTAACTTGTTCGTTTTCCTCTGTAGTATGTCTTCTAGTTTCTGTGAAATTAGAATATAAATCACCGGTGAAGTCGAGATCTTCTAAAATCTTCTTTTAAGACGAATAGCTTAAATGATATTTTCTTGATTATTATTGTTGTTCCCTTGGGTTCCTAGTGGAACATAGGGCTTCAACTACACGTCTCCACTTGCTTCTCTCTTCTGCTGTACTTTTCACCTGCGTCCATGTTAGTGCATACACTTTCAACTCCTCTTCACACGATCTCCTCCATGTCACCCCTGTACGTCCCACTCGCCGCTTCCCTTTCGGGTTCCACTCGAGCTATGGCCTGACGCGCGACGTCACCCAGCGGCCTCCTCAGCTCAGCAAGTGTCCAATCCATCTCCACTCTCTCCTGCATATTTGTTGGCCAATTGGTTCTTGGTTTGTTTGTTCCCATAGTTTCTTGTTGGTGATTCTTTCCGGCCATCTAATCTTCAGTATAGAACAAAGACAGTTGTTGATAAAGGTCTGCAACAGGCTGTTGGAAATATTCTTTGTGACACACTGGCCAAGTTTCCGATCCGTATAGAAGAACTGACTGACTTGACGTTTGTATTGAAAATCCTAATTTTGTTGTTGATGCTGAGTTGAGTGACGAAGATTTCCAGATTGGTTTCAGGTTGATGAATGTGTTTCTCGCCTTCCCGATTCTCCATTTGACATCCTCGTCCGTTCCTCCTGTAGTTGAGACAATGCTCCCTAGATAAGTGAAGGGAGGAAGTAACCTCTTTCAAATCCTTCCCGTTGATGGTGATTAATTACAGTATTCTACCAGTAACAATAATGGTAGTAAAATTTCTATCACACTTTTATGATTGTCTACCACATCCCTTTTCATCCCTATAATCATTTTCATGAGTCTTTCCTTAAAATAAATAAAATAAAATAAAAATGATTTCCCTGTTTCCTACAAACCTACAATTTACACTTTTATTAGTAATTGTACGTATTTCATTGAATGTTTTTTTCTTTTCCAAATACTTTCGAAACTGGTAAAAAATATAATAAGCAGAAATTTGATGTGTTTCACCGTCATTTTGCATTTTATTTTTTTTCATTTATTTGTTCATTCCTTTCTAAAATACAGGCATACTATAATTAAATGATTTGAAATGCTCATATTACCATATTAGAGTAATAATAATAATTATGATCATAACTGACTGAAATCCTCCATCTTATCTTCCATTAAAGGAGAAACAAAAGCACCCAACTATCAAAAGTGTAGAAAGCATTTTTAATGGTGGTAAGCAGTACCAAGACGCGGAGTTGAATTTTAAGTCAATTTTCAAGTTATGAGATGCTTGGAGGTAGTAGTCAGGATGGCCTACTTGACCTAGGTTTCGTGTTTGTTGGCACTCATCAGGCGGTCGGCATGAAATGTCTGCAGTCTTGAGACTTTCCACTTTGAGACTCGAACCCGCGTTACCCAGTGAAGTGCTGCCGTCAGAGACGTTACAATTGAGCTATTTGATCTTGTGATTGACCTCTTGTAGGATTGTGTTGATGGTGATGATAATGATACTTGTTACTAACTAGTGTTCAATTAAAAGTGTCCAGGAGTTGAATCATGAGACAGAATAGTTCAGTGACAATGTCACTGACTGCAGCCCTGCACTGGTTGACATGGGTTTGAATCTCAGCAGGATGGACATGAGTTCCTTCAAGGTTGCAGAAACGCCTGCCTTACTGACTAATGAGTGCCAATAAGTACGCAACCTGGGTCTATACAAGATTTCTTTCCTACTGCTTCCAAACATCGAATAACAAATATTTTAGGTACCAGATTTTGTGTCGGTGACACAGCTGTAGAATACTCACCAACCATGGCTCATGTGGTCTGGGGTCAGATTCCCGGTCACCGATGAACTCCTTTACCTAGCTAAGCCAGTAATAAGACTGGCAAAGTGGGAAGGTTTGGCATGAAGCTAGCTAGCAACTCGATCCCGCAAAAATAAAACCACTGCTACTGAAATTTCAAGCCTCTAGCTTGAAGCCCTATGTTCCACTGGGAACGTATAGGAATAAAATAATAAATAAGGTACCAGACTGTTAATCTCGCGACGACTGATTTCCGAAGGAATCATTGTAAAAGGCCGATGAGTAGCTGTTTTCAAATTCTGTTAGACTGCATTAATCGAAGTGAAAATTTCTGATTGGATATAAAATTTCACTTTATGCATTGAATGACATAATCAATATGAATAGAATTTAATGTGAATATGCGTCGTGAGAATTCACTACTATATATTCATTGTTATCAATAATCATTTTCTTTGAAATATTGGCGTTGAATTCAATGTTACCAGCATACATATTACCGGATGCATATGTCTGGGGCTATAATCTAATAAAAATTTATTTCAAATATTGGTTTCGTAGAGATTCTGTTTGATTGGTTGGAGGAGGACTTCATGATAAGCTGACATCAATTAGGGGACAGTTGCTAAACCACCACGGAGCCCTGGACAACTGTTTCGTCAGCCTAGTTTGGGATCCCTCATCAGTACGCATCCACCTATGAGGTTCGAAACCACGACCTTCTCGTTACAAGCCAAGCGAGCTCGTAGACCATTAGGCCACTGGGACTTTACTGGATGACAAGCCCATGAATTCTAACTTCTGCCAATTCATGACATAGCGCGACCACTTCACAATGTCTTCTTCGATAAGAAACTGTCCTCACCTTCGACCTGCTGTACCCTACTGGTCGCGGTGAGGACAGGACATTGAGGAATCTAACAATGACCTTGACAGAATTTAGAATCCATGGGCCATTGGATTCCTTCCCGATGACTGAATAGTATACATATTCGCTTTGTAACGTTAAGATCCTGGATCCATTCCCTGGTGAAATCATGAGTGTGTACTACTGAAGAGTCCCAAAAAAAGAACGAAATAGATATCTAACACTCGCTGGTTCTCAGTGCTTCTCTAACTGAAGTCAGTTGGTGACCAAATGGGATTCACGTTAACCTTTTTATATACTAACAAGAAAAAACAAAGAAGAGGAATAAATTTCAGTCTTTCATTATATTTTGTTTATTAAGCAGAAGTGTTAAGTAAAATTAAAACACTTCTTTATCTTTAATAAGTATCTGGCGTTTAGTAATCTTATCCTAAGAGGACAGATTTTTCACATGAACAATTTTGATTGGACACTAGTTAGTAACTAATGCCATGCATGTAGTCCTTCGTTCAGTGTCCAATCAAAGTAACCATTACAGTTCCACAGAAGGTCACTACCGAGCTGAAAAGCCTCTGTGATAACGTCTGGGAATGGAGCACTGGGCAACTCAGCTTCAAACTTCAGAAGTGACATGAGTTCCCTCAGGACTGTAGATGAAACTTAGGTCGGGCAAGGCTTCTTGCCACTTGTCTCCAACCATCTAATATCAAAATAGACACCTTTTTCAGAAAGGTTTTAAGAAGGCAGAGAACTTTACTTAGCTCATATTTTTTAAAACAGAAAATAAAATTTAAAAATGTAGTGTTTAAAAATAGTGTCACTTCGTTTAACAATTGAAGACCACATAGAATCCGAATGTAAGTCGGCGGCTGAGCTGGGGTTAGGCATGAGGTCAACAACGCCACTCCATAAAAACAAAAAAGAGAACACTGCTACCAAACTTCAAAGCTCTAGCTTGAAGCCCAATGTTCCACTGGGAACGGATATAAATAAATAAATGTAATGTAGTATAAGGTCCAAGTGGCCAATGGGGTTTCATGTTTTAGCTCAGAAATTTCAGCATCAGGGGTGTTTATTTTTCACTTGGTGAAGATGCTGACCTCATATGTAACCTCTCCCCTGTCTACCGGGCTTTACTACCCACTAAGCGAGGTTTCATCAGAAGCGAATCAGTGACTGAGAATCGAACCGTCACTGAACTACTGACACACACAATCATTATCAATAAACTATACACTGACATCATGATAACTTTTGCTGATTTTTTTTCTTCTTTTACTTTTCTTATCGTTAACCATCCGTCTACCTGTGATTTACCTCCTTTGAGTAGTGTTAAAATCAATAACAACGGAAATACTTTCTTCTTTACACATAAATATTAGTTTATACTTGTACACACACATACAGGCAAACACATGTTATGTAATATACATTTAAAGAGAGTGACAGTAAGGTGTGTGGAGGGTGGTGGTGATGCAGTTGATAAATACTTCTCAGGCAGGAGTAACTTCTTCTGGTAACTACAATACAAGCGAAGAAAGTGTTGTTCATCAGAATGATAATTTCCTACTTTATTTATATTTGACTTTCAATGGTTTTTTGTTGTTTTCACTGGTAGTGGGTTGGGGCGGGGGGGGGATGTTGGAGATTGACATGTTTGTGAGCTTCTTCTGTCTCTCGCTCTCTTTCTCTCTATCTGCTTCTCCTTACTTGCGACCATTTACTTGCTATTGAGCACTGTTGTACTTAAAATGTGTTGTGTTTCTTTCTTTTCTTTCACGTTAGTCAAGTTATAAAATTTGAGTTGTAAGCAACAAATATGACAAAAATAAGTAGTATCTGTCTGAATAATAATAATAACAATAATGTAGAATGTATAGGTGAGAGGTACATTGATAAAAGGTGAGAAGAATAGAGATCATGAAAATGTCAACATTACAATAGTTATAAATAAATAAATAAATAAATCTTTTCTGTTTCGTTTTTCTAAGAAGATTTCACATGAAATTCACTTTTATAATAATAATAATAATATTAATAAAAATTTCCAGAGTAATAAAATTTTTACTTGTGTAAAATAGACGCTTAACACATGTGAATGTAAAGACTATTTATTTATGTAAGGAAGGATAACATATATGTACATAGAAGTGAAATTGATTTCTGTCTTAGATGAACTGAACTCAGGCATGTTTGATCAGCACGCGCTCACACACAGACAATGACACACGATACAATAACATACACAAATACAATTACAGAATATTTTGAATAGTTGGTTGGTTTGTAAGGATTAGATTTGTTTTATTTTTACGAGTTGATCACGGATTGATATCAGTTAGAGAATCACATTGAAAACCAGCACTGGAGTACTGGACAGCTGTTTCATTCTAGTGCTCGGAATTCATCGGCAATGCACACCCCACTCACCAGGGTTTGAACCCAGGACCTCCCGGTTACAAGGTAAGCTTACTCGTAGACCATTTACCAGGTAGGTTTAATTTAAGATTAGGTTAAATAATCAATATAAAATCACTAATTGGTAGGAGTTAGAATTCATGGACTGGTCACTGGATTAGGTCCCAGTGGCTGAATGGTCTACGAGTTAGCTTGCTTTGTTAGCGGTAGTTGTCCTGGTTTTAAACCCTGGTGATTGGGGTGCATGCTGCCGATGAATCTCGAGCACTAGGATGAAACAGCTGTCCAGTACTCCAGTGCTGGTTTTCAATGTGGTTCTCTAACTGAAATCAATCCACTGTCTGATCTGAAACAGATAGAATCCCTACAAACTAATTCTTGCGTATATATATATATGTCTAAAAGGTTATGAAATGGCATTTTACAACTCATTTTGTCATAACCAAAATAGACTGTATGTGATCTGAGTGCGGAGAACCGATGTCTGTATCCGAAACTTCCTTGAAACACATTCAGAATCACGAAACACTCTAAAGACAGTAAAAACAAAATGATTATTCTTCAAGAAATTTGTATTTTTTATTCAACAACTACATACAAAATAACTCACAATTACCTCAACAATGCTGTTAGGCAGCTAGCTATACACAGTTCAGTCTAAAATGTACAAAACAAGTACTTAGAATCAAGTAGAATATTCACAACAAGATGGGATCAACGGCTCTGTCCACTAGAATCACACACTAAACTATTCCCGATGATAGTTTAAAGTTGGAATGACCCTGTATCATTGAAACAAAATCACCGTCGAAAAAAACACATTATCCCTATCATCCATCACACAATTAGAGGTTAAACAGGAATAAAGACAAATACTAATGACCAAACCGACGGATAATATGCAGATGTCAGAAAAATGATATGCAGTCTAGGAGAATAGGCGGATAATATTTACAATGTTGACTGAAACGTCCCGATGACTTTGAATATTGTAATTATATAATTCAGGAGGAATTTTCTAAACAATTTTTCCGCTAAGCAGTCCACATTTGTTATTTCATCAATAATTAATCATCACTATCATATAAAGTGGACTATATTTCGCACTATACTTGCGTTGGTGGCATAGTGGTTAGGACTCTCGCCGACCATGCACATGATCCGGGGTTCGATCCCCTACCGACGCACACCCGATATCTATGGTCGGCCTGTAAAATTTGGGCTACCGATATCCATGCTGAAAATTCCATACCTGTACCAAAAATACGGTGTGGAATCAAGCTGTAATCAAAATAAAAATAAAATAAAAATAAATACTACAATATTCAAGGATGTGGTGATTTGGCTCAATTTCACATAAACATTTTATGCCCCATACGAATATATATATTTCGGGAACCTCTGAAGAGTCCTGTGTGTTTGATGATAATCTGTAAAGGGCAATCTAATTAACCAGTTGCTTCATGTGTGTGTGTGTGTGTGATACGTATTCATGACCCACTGGCTGGAACTCATAAACTATAGTGAATAAATTTGAAAACATCCTACATTCTACTTTATTATTATTCAAACAGATAATACTTAGTTTGGTCATAATTGTTGCATACAACTCAAATTTATAACTTGACTAACGTGAAAGAAAAGAAAAACACAACACGTTTTTAGTAGAACAGTACTCAATAGCAAGTAAATGGTTGCAAGAAAGGAGAGGCAGAGAGAGAGAGAGAGAGACAGAAGAAGCCCACTAACATGCCATTCCCTCCCTCCACCCCAGCTACCACCACTACTGAAAATAACAAAAAACTATTGAAAGTTAAATATTTATATATAAATGCAACATAAATAAAGTAGGAAATTATCATTTTAATGAACACTATCATCATTTTTACCATTGATATCTGGAGTTACTCCTGCCTGAGAAGTATTTATCAATTGCCCATACCAATCCCTGTCCACCACCCCACCCCACTATCACTATTACATGACATGTGCTGTTTACTATTTGATAAACAACTGTTTTTTCTTCTATATGTGAGTATCAACTAATATTTGTGTACAAAACAAAAAGAAAAAGAACACTGAAAGTATTTCAATTGGTATTGATTTTAACACTACTCATAAATGAATCACAATTTGATGGATTGTTAACAATTGAAAGGAAGAAACAGAAGAAAAAATATCAACAAAAGTGTTACGACAATGTCAGTATAGTTTGTGTGTCAGTGATCCAGTGGTAGACTAGTCGCCAACCACGCCGAAAGTGGTCTGGAGTTCATTTCGCAGTCATAGACTCAACAATCCTTAACCTCGCTTTAGTCGTCACTAATCCTGGGAAAATAGGAAAGCTTGGTTGTGAGGTTAGCAGTCTCATCATGTGAAAATAAACACCTCTGCTATTAAAGCTTGAAGGCCTGTGTGCCATTCGGCCTCTATGTGGTCATCAATTATTAAATCAAATCACACTATTTTTAAGCAGTGCGTTTTCGAATTCGACTTCTTAATATGAGCTAAGTAAGGTTTTCTGTGTTCTTAAAACCTCTCTGAAATAAATGTCCCCATTGATATTAGATGGTTGGAGACTGTCAGAAAGAAGCCTTGAATCTAGGTTTCATCTACAATCCATGTCTCCTTTGAAGTTGGAACTAACTGCCGCAATCAGAGACGTTATCACTGAAATTTCCGGGACTCGCGATTGACCTTCTGTAGGACTATAATTGATACTTTGATTGGACATCAAACAGTCATCAGCCTGGTCACAGTTTTTAGGTAGTAATTATCTCCTTCAAAGTTTCAGAAATACATTCCACTGATGAATGCCAATTGAAACACGAAGCTTAGAAGTAAAGCTTCCTTCTGATTATCTTCAACTGCTTAACATCATTTGGAAAGTTCCCTGTCCTGATAATCACTTCTTGATATATCGATATTTGATGAGTGAGTTTTACTCAGGATGCACATAGGAACAAAGTAGATAATACGAAATTACGTAAGAGTTCTAAATGAATACAAGAATTATAAGCAATTAAAGAACAGGCGAAGAGTCTCTATTATTCATATTATTACATAACTCCTTTTTAACAACTGTTTGTGACAACTCATCACCTTTGTTACTACCCTAATTTCACTAACACCTAATTTTCTTGACTGATTTTGTATTACGCAACTCCAATTACCTATCTTCACCTGTTTAGTTAAAATAACTATAACCAATTGTATTTTTGTTTGACAAACTTAATGTACACATACATACAAAATAACCCATAAATATATTTGCGATTGTACAGCTAAGAAAATGAATTCACCGAAAAGAGACTCTTCGCCTGTTCTTTAATTGCTTATAATTCTTGTATTCAGTTAGAACTCTTACGTAATTTCGTATTATCTACTTTGTTCCTATGTGCATCCTGAGTAAAACTCACTCATCAAACTATTCATATTATTAATGCATAACTTCTTTTAACAACTGTTTGTGACAACTCATCACCTTTGTTACACTACCCTAATATCGATATTTCCCAATAATTAGATGGTTTGAAGATGAATGAATATGTATGAAACTGTAAATTAAAAAAATATTGTTAACACAGTCTTGTAAAGGAACAAGAAACATCTTAGGAAGGCAGCTTGCTTCCAACTTGATAGGAAAACTGTTAACTACAAAACTTTGTCTGAGCAGTTATTAACTATTATTATGAGTTATACTCATATACATATACATATAAACTTTCCATCTTGGGAGTAAATTCCCCATCTCATGATATTTGTTGTCATTATTCATAATTTCCAAACTGTTTTTAAAAAAATCTTCAATAATACTACAATGATGATAATGATGGTGATGATGATTATTGATAATATTAATTCATGTAAAACACGAATTTCTCCCGTTCCTCTCTCTCTCTCTCTAAAAGTGTATTATCTATTTACGTGACACACTCCTCGTATTTCTCTCTCTTGACGCATACCTACACACAGAGATATAATATGTTGTACACACAGAAGGAGATAGAGAGAGAAGGGTGGTAGGAGTATAGGCAAAAAAAGATCGTCACAAACATCTTCAACAACCTCACCATAATCGTCATCGTCATCTCTACAATCATGACAAATGATATCATTAATTAAATTTATGTAGAAGATGCTGATGGCATTCTGTCTTGTCTTGACTTGAGTAATTATTATCTAGTTAGCTTATTCATTATTATTATTACTATTATTACTACTACTATAGTTGGCGTATTACTCTACTTTCCCCACTTCTGTGTTCAATGTTGTCAAGATATAATATCTTACTTCTTCTTATCACTAACATTACTATCTCAGTTTTCCTGTGTAATTTCAGAAGAAATTATCATTCCTTGTTTGCTGGTTTGTTGGTTTGTTCGCTGTTACTTTCAACTCGGTTGGTGTTGGATAGACTATTTACATAGAGACAGAATTGCCTGAGCAAGGGAATATTTTTGAAAATAATAATAATTATTATAATCGTGAAGTGTACAAATCTATCTATGTTCAAAGATCTTATTACATGAATAAAGAACGTAATACTAGTATATATAAAAAAAGACGAAAAAAGGCAAAAAACCGTTTGTAACCGTTTGCATGACTCCGCTTCTTCATTTTTCAACTCTCCCTCTCCCTCCACCTCCCTCCGCCTCTCAGTTTCTCTCTCTTTCTCTATTTGTCTCCTATGTCTCCTGAATACAAATACTATCAGTTTATCATGATTTCACTTGGGGGAAGCGTATGTTGGGATACATACTACTTATTGTATTAGTAAGTAATACTGGTTATTGGTTTCAAGTTTGATCGCGGAATAATATCAGTTTTTATAATAATAATAATAGTTTACTTTATTCCAAAAACAGTACTTATAATACAGAATGGAATTCTCGGTATTTGTCACAATATGGCATCTGATTTACTCAAAATATATATAAAATTAAAAATTAAAACAAAATTAATCGGAGGAATTTGTCCACATTTACGACATAATTATTAGATATAATAATAATAACAGTGAGTTTGTTTCAAACAGTATTGTCGATTCAGTTTGGAAATTTTAGCATGTTATAGATTATTGGGTCTAATGTTCTGTTGATATAGTATAGTGAGGTGAAATACAAAGTTAACAGTCATAATACAGCTTAAAATTATGTTCACACTTATGAAAAATAAAATAAACAAAGCGAAAAATTGAGAGGATTATAAATATAAGAAATACAATAACAATAAAGTATGATACTTTAAGGGTGAAGGAAATGGTCTATTTATTGGAGCTAAGAAGGTTAGATAGTTCATTTCTGACGCTATTTTCATCACATAAAGTACGTGCCAAATATGGTATCGTGGAATTTTTATACTTGGACGTACGTGCATGAATTTTTTTGAAAAGACTTCTTGTTTTACCTGAGGAGACACAAGGTTGGAGCTGCGGGTAGAGTGGGTGCTCAGAGTCTGACAAAATTCCTTTAGCGAATTTGTTGCATGACATCAAATGCCTATCAGTGACAATGTCAATGATATGGCCCAATGGGATACCACTCGTCCTACTGACAGTCTTCAGAGTTCTACGAAGTATGACATAGTCCTTTTTAAGCAATTCAGGAAAGAATAAGGGTGAACAGTAAAGAAGAATAGGTAAAATACACGCTGATAACCATCAAGGAGTACTGGATAGCTGTTTCGTTATACTTCTAGCGACTCATCGGTAGTACTCACCCACCTGCCGAGGTTCGAACACACAACTTTCCAGTTACAGGGCCAACGTGCTCATGCATTCCAGTTTCTATGAATCTGTGATTTTAGCGCCAGTGTTTGTCCTTACTGTCGTCCTAGTGGTGGACCCCATGGGTGATGACTTCCCAGTAGAACTCCTTGCTTTTCCAATGTGGTTCTCTAATTGATATCAATCCGTGGTCAAACTAGAAATACTGGTTACAATATAACTATTATTGTTAGTATCAAATCAAAAATTCAAATAGAGAACACGAGGGAACAGTGACATTTACGCGAACAGCTGTAGCACGCAATTTTCCAATAAATATATGAGGGTGGGGTGGGTCACTGGTTGGTTGGTTGGTTGGCGTGGGATTTAGGGCCACACATGTTCGTGAAGACAGGAAAAATCCCATGAAAGAGGTAAATGTGTAGAATGCATAACACTTGGTTAAAGTATTACAGGTGCGCGCGCATGCACGCACACACACATACAAACATACTAGTTCACGCGATTATTTCTTTCTTTTAATCTATTAAATATGAAATAAAAAATTTGACAAGGGAATTTATCAAAATTCAGTAAACAGTTAATTGACAATTCGGCTTTATTATTTTTTTTCTTTCATATAAATGGGGGAGTATTTACGGTATCATTTTATAAGGGTCACGAAATTTTTAAAAACCTTTTTGAGTGAATTGTTATCAAGGTATTGTCTTTTTTTCCCACCAGGTCACATAAATATATATATATATATCACCAGAAGTTTCTTTTTTATTCATAAACTAAGTTTACATTCTAGTTCCTTTGTGGTTCCTCTGAGTGGAACACAGGGCTTTAACCTGGAGCTTTGAAGTTTCAGTAGAACTGGTGTTTTATTTTTATACGGTGAGGGTGTTAGCCTCACAGCCAACCTTCCCTCTTTAGCGGGCTTACTACCACCGGCTAAGTGAGGTTCAAGAGTGTTTCAGCCAAGAACTGAAACCCGGACAACTTTGGTGGCTGGCGAGCATTTTACCACTGAAGCACTCAATGACACAAAGTTCAGTGGTAATCAATAAGTGAAAAGAATATATTTTCAGGAATCGTACGAAATACTAAATACTCCTATATAGCAGAGGTCATAAAGGGCACTGAAATAGAAACTAGGTCAAGCATAAAATACCTAGGGACAGCTGTTTCCTCTGACCTTTCTCGGTTATCCCATATATGGTCGATTTTTAAAAAAATATCCCAGTTAACCTTTTACATTAAGAAGTTAAGACAATCAGTAAGCACTCAACCTCTACTTTTACAGTTTTTTAACTCTCCCTTCTTACCTAATGTTCTTTATTGTCACCTCCCTTATTCTTTCTTGGGCTACTCATATAGGATTATGTCATATTTCGAAGGGTATTAAAGGTTGTCAGTAGGGCATATGGTGTGTCACTAAGTCAGCTGCTTACTGTTGTAGTCGACAAAAACCTGAACTCATGCGAGAAATGTCTGATGATACTCAGCACCCTTTCTATTCACAACTGTCCCCCTTCCCCCCATTGCATCTCATCAGGTAGGATTAAAAGTCATTCTAAAAGATTAAATGCTTGCTCAAGCGAATAAGTACAAAATCTCAACGATACTCTATTTCACCCGTGTTCTATGTGATAGAGAAAATGTTAGGTGTGAAACTTATAAGTTGCTATGTAATTAGCAGAATAAAGGGCTCTTTTGTCTTCTTCTATTTGTAATTTACGATGACAATATTTTAATTATCTTATAATTTCAGTTATTAACATTATTATTATTATTATATACTTTTTGTACATTTTTGAATTTTTTGTTACTGGTAATACCAGAAGGAATGTTGCTATTATCAATTTTGTTTACCGACACTATGTAATGTTTTTCATTATTGTTGCTGAGTAAATTAGGTGCAACATTGTACTAAATGCTGAGAATTCCATGCTGTAGCATAAGTGTTGTTTTGGAATAAAGCAAACTATTTTTATTAATATAATATTATATATATATATATATATATAGAAAGAAGTAGCCTTCTTTACCTACCTGGGAAGCATCGTTTCAACTACAGGCGGACGGAACTGACGAGGATATCAAAACGAGGATCGGGAAAGCACGGCAACCTTTCACTACTCTCAAGTCTGTGTGGAGATCAACAGCAGCGCTCAGCATGAAAAATAAGATCCGGATTTTCAACTCCAGTGTGAAGTCAGTGCTACTATACGGATCAGAGACTTGGGCTGCGTCAGGAAGGGCACTTTGAACAAACTACAGACCTTCATCAACAGCTGTCTTTGCTCAGTACTACTCAAGATCAGATGGCTGACCAGAAAAGATCAGCAATAATGAGGGATCTCTGGCAATGAGCGAACCAACCCAGCAGGAACCGATTGTGCAACAAATATGCAGGAAGAAATGGAGGTGGATTGGCCATACTCTGAGAAAACAAATCATCAGACTGGCATCACACGCCAGGCTCTCTGTCGAGTGGAACCCGAATGGGAAGCGGTGAGTTGGTCGTCAGTGCGAGGGTGACATGGAGGTCATGTGAAGAGGAGATGAAAGCATGTGGGCAGACGTGGAGCCAGGTGAAAACGTTGGCGGAGAACCGAACGTAATGGAGATGTGCGGCTGAAGCCCTAGTTCTCGAATTAAAGGAAACAATTATATATATATGATTCATCTTATTAACAAAAATATTTTAAGATATAATCTTATAAAGCACCTTATTATACTTTCATATGATATGGAAGATAGCCAGAAACTGTAAAAACGAATTTTTCCTACATGATAAATATTTTGAAAATCATGAAACAATGGACAGGTGTTTATTTATTTATTGGTTCTAGTCTTCAAAATTTTCACTAGTAGTTTGTACTCACTCACAATAGAATCAGTTACCTAATCCAAGACCACTGGATGACAAAGTAAGCATATTGGCATTCAGACAGTAACTTGAAACTCGACATCCCAAGAATTATAAATCCTCTGTTGAGGAGAATTTGATAAACAACGAAATACACTCAATTGTTTCAAGTTTGACTACAGATTGATGTCAGTTGGAGAACTAGTGAAAACCAACAGGGTGTACTCAGAAGCTGTTTCGTCCAGACCCCTAAAAACTAACCTACTTAAAAATAAATCTGTCAGTAATGACTGGCTACAGCACGAACTTGACTGGAGCTCTTTCTAGTGAAAAGTCGTGACTAGTGGAGTCCATTTGGTAGTGAATGAGGATAAATACTCGCCTCTGATGACATTGCCTGGTGGTCTTGCTAAAACCACGAATTTGTAGAAGTTATAATTCATGCACTGGCTATTGGATCGGGTCCTAGTGACTGAATGGTCTACGAGCTTGGCTTGTAACTGGACGGAAGGTCCCAGATGCTTACTGCTGGAAAGTCGCAAGGTTTGAAGAAACAGCTGTCCAGTACTCTTTGATGGTTTTCAATGTGGTTCTCTAACTGACATAAATCCGTGATTAAGCTTGAAACAAATCCATAACTAACTCATTTCTAGTGCGACCATCAACCAATGTCATCGTTGGGAAATCCATCCTCACTCCTGGCTGGATGGACCTCACTGGTCACGACTTCTCATTAGAACTCCAGGAAACTCCTTCCGGTAGCCAGTCACTCGCTAGCGAGCATCAGATTAATTTTCAATAGTTGTTCTGTAAGGATTCGATTTGTTCGCTAGTGACTTGCTACAGGGCGGAGTTTCCCTGGAGTTATAGTAAAAAGTCGTGACCAGTGAGGCCATCCAGTCAAGTGTGAGGACCGATGTCCTACCGATGACATTGGTTGGTGCCAGTCGCGCTAAATCACGAATTGGTAGAAGTTAGAATTCATGGACTGGTCATTGAATCGGGTCCCAGTGGCTGAATAGTATACGAGCTTGCCTTGTAACCGGAAAGTCCTTGATTCGAAACCCAGTGGGTGTGTACTGTCGATGAGTTCCAAAACTAGGATAACTCAGCTGTATTTTTATTAAATTTAATTGAATATTAAATCATATGAAAATATATTTTTCACCCTTCCTTCATATTTCCCTTTCCTTTTTTGCATTCTTCCTTTTATAAAAACCAGAGTCAAATACTTTTATCGGAAGCTCATCCAAATGTTAAACTATCCAAGGATATATTCTACAGTTTGATAGTTAAATCATCTGGCAGCGCTACACGACTTATTCGACTACTAATGAAAAGTTTTTTTACACAAGACGAATTAGCTGCTTCATCTTTATCTGGTGAAGGCATATATAAACAACGTTTGGAGCCAAGTGTTACAGAAGCGATAAAAAGTAAGTATACAACTTTTCTTTTTAAAAATTTCTTTACGTTCTCAGTGGAACGCTGGGCTTCAAGCTAGAGCTTTGAATTTTCCAGTAGCAGTGGGGTTGTTAGCCTCACGCATAACCTTCCCTCTTTACTGGCTTAGCGAGGTTTAGGAGTGTGTCAGTGGATGGGATTCGAATCCTGAACCATATGCGTGGTTGGCGAGCACCCTACCCTCTGTGCCACCGACTCAAGTATACATTCATAAGTCTTTATATATTTATTTGAAGGAGAAAGAGAATTTTATATGCCTTTTGATTGTTTGTTTAATCACTCGATGAAGTTGTGATACAAACCACTTTGATCAGCGTTATCCTCCTGGCTATGTCAGAGCTTTTCAGCCAGAGATAATTCTATCACTCAAGTTTGCAATATATAGCTCACCAACACAGTGCACTCTGAATTCTTATTACTAGATGGTTGGTGACAATAGGAAGGAAGCCTTGTCTGACTACTAGTTGGTATGCAATGAAATTATCTAATACAGCCTTACAGGAGATCAGTTGCGAGTCTAAATAACTCCTCAGTGGTAACGTCTCTGACTACAGCACTGAACTGGGTCATCAGTTTTCTTAGTAAGAGTGCCCTAAAGGAGGCTCGAACAAACTTTGCATGAACTATTCAGTAATATTCACTATAATAGGACCAGTAGACTTAGGACTTATGATTAACCATTCGTAATTCACTTTTGTGTAACAGATATAAAAAGCTTATGCCTCACATTGATAACTAGACAGTTGTAACATATCAAGACCCTCCTCACCAACCCCCTTGACAATTAATCTGATGCTTGTCAGTGAGTGACTGGCTACGGGACGAAATTGACTAGAGGTCTTTCTAGTAATAAGTCGTGACCAGTGGGGTACACCACCAGGTCGGGAGTGAGGACAAATACTCGTCTCAGATATGACATTCATTGCCTGGTGGTCAGGCTATAATTATGAATTGGCAGAAGTTTTAGAATTCATTGACTGACCATTGAGTCAGGTGCCAATGGCTGAATAGGCCAATCAGAAGGTCGTGAGTTGGAACCCCTTGGGTTCATACTGTCGACGAGTCCCAAGCAGTAGGACGAAACAGCTGGTTTTCAATGCCTGTCTAACTTACATCCATCCGTGATCGAACCTATAGCCAAACAAATCGCCAGAAACTTACTCCTGAAAATAAAATGCCTAAATTCATTTATAAGTTTTCTATCCAAAACATTTTAAAAGGCATCATTCCTGTTAAACAGGATCATATATATAGTCAGAGATCATGTACTGTATATTTATTTCAACACTCCTTATCTTGTCAACACAAAAAAACCAAAAAAAGAAACAAATAACTTAAAACAATTAGTTCCCTTGATGCATTTAGACAAAGCAATAAGAAGATGTAATTTGTTTGAATCGTGTACTGTGTATTTGCGCAACATATTTCGAACAGTCTGATCACACAGCCACGGACTTGTCATAGGAATATGTATATGAAAGTAACAAAGATTTAAGAGGTGAGAAAATAAACTTAGATCAAGTTAAAAGGACATATTGAAGATCAAAATAACAAAGAAGATCACTGAACCAAACAAGAGAGGTAATGGTACATCTACTCTGGCTAGTATCAAAATAAAGTTTACCAAGGAAGATTTAGTGTGATGACGAATTGTTGCTTTGAAGGCATAAAGGTGGTTTAAACTTCCTAATTGCTAGCTAGGGATTCCACAAACTTTTAGCAATGTCCCAAACACGTTTTATAGATAGATTTAAAAGAAGTGTGGTAACATCAATTTTATGTCCTGTCTCTATAATATGTTTGGCAATAGAGGAGCTAGGTCTCCTGGGGATTCTGTTTGCTTCTGAAACCATTTAGGAATATGCTCTGAAGCCAGCCCCTATATGCAGATATTGATGAGTCCTCCCTATGTATGTGTGGCCAAACGTACGGTCAAATTAGTAAATACAGTGGGATGTGACATTTTTCGGATGTTCAGAGGGCTTAGATAGATATATCGAATTCGTATTCTCAATTACTATGATATTTGCTGCATAAAAGTCTTTTTAACCACAGCAACGTTTAATCTTTGTCTGGTTGTCAAGCTGCTATTACCCCCCCCCCATATAAGGTAGCTTGATGTACATGTCTTTCTTAGCGGCGAGTTGGAGAGTGGGTGTCTTAGTGTTCTGCTGACTACTTTATATCTCCTAATGAACTTGTCTGGATAATTATTATCAACCAGAGTTTGTGTCAACTTTCTTTCTTCCTCATCAAGTCTTCTTATTGCTTTATCTAAATAAATAATTGAAAATGAAATGAAATATACAAATATGTCATTTACCTTTCATAAATTATGATTTGAAGACAAAAGTACACGCTAGAAAGCTTTCTTTACGATGAATAAAAAAAAACACACAACCCAACTATCTATCTACTATTCCTATCTATTATCCTTATTAAGTTCATTAATGCTATTAACAGCATGATTGTATATGTAAGGTGATAATTAAAAATATTTTCAAATGATTGTATAATTTCAAATTTTTAAGCTAGTCATTTATTTTTTATATTGTTAAAAGTGTTGTGTAATGTACTTGTTGTAAATGAGAAGAAAACAGAAAAGAAAAAAAAATAGAGATAGATTATTTGTCCTTAGCATATACAGCGATTTAATTAGACTTTCTTTTGCTCATGATATATTACTTACTACATACTATTTTCTATCTGTTATAACAAACAAACTGAGCGAAAAAGTAATATTCCTAATCAAATGTTGGTTTGCG
This sequence comes from Trichobilharzia szidati, assembly GCA_944472155.2. Lineage (NCBI taxonomy): Eukaryota > Metazoa > Platyhelminthes > Trematoda > Strigeidida > Schistosomatidae > Trichobilharzia > Trichobilharzia szidati. Next base: position 185,980,620 of record OX235271.1, on the reverse strand, counting down.
GGGATTTTATTGGTTACAGGATCTCATTATGAGCTGATATCGGTTAGAGAACCACTATTGGAAAACCAGCAGGGAGTACTGAATAGCTGTTTCGTCATAAGGCTGGGGATTCTTCAGCAATAGGCACCAACCTATCGGTGGAGTTCGAACCCAGGACCTTCCGATTACAAGGTGAGCAAGCTAATAGACCATTAAGCCATTGAGGTCCAATCCAGTTGCCAGCTCATGAATTCTAACTTCTGTCAATTTACGATATAGTGCGACTGGCACTAGCCAGTGGCATCAGAGGCGAGTATTTGTCCTCACACCCAACCTGATGGACCCTGTTGGTCACGACTTCTCACTGGAACCCAGGCAACCACCTACATGATTAGGGTGGTCGGATTATATCGTGAATTGGCAGAAGTGGGAATACATGGGCTGGCAATTGGATGAGGTCCCGGTGGCTTAATGGTCTACGGCCTCGTTGGTCTAGTAACCGGAAGGTCGTGGGTTCGAACTCCACCGGTGGGTGCGTACTGATGAAGAGTCCCAAACTAGGCTGACGAAACAGCTGTCCAGTACTCCCAGATGGTTTTCCAGTGGTTCTCTAACTGATGTCAGCTCATGATGAGATCCTGTAACTGAATATATTCCTCTTCATTTAGTTCCTTATCATCAGCTCTACACTTACATCAAAACTGTACCAGTCATGTAGTTATTTCAGTCCATAAGAATCATCAGTTTTAGGAATACAAAGGGGGATGGTGAAAATGAGAGGTTAAAAATCATCAAAACAATTAACTAAGTAGATGTTAGCAACAGGATAACTAAATTCTGAAGGATGGATGGGTGGAAGTAATTACGGAATTCTAGATTAGTTAATTAGTAGGGGATGGCAACCAGTCACTACATAATCAAGAAATTTGTGAAATAATGATGACTAGATAGAATTACATAAGAATACGAAGATTCAAACAAGTTAATAATTGAATAAGCTAGAATTATAATCATAATCAATTAGTAAAAAAGTCAAAAGATGCTTACAATGGGAGGGAAAAATCTTTTGTAAAACTTAATACATATTATTTAGTTGGTCAAGGCGAAGAAAGGGTCAACACAAATTTATTTTGAACACACAAATTTGACTTGATCAGATGCATTCCGATTGTCTGGGATGTATGCAAAAGTCGTACCCGTCGACCATGTTCAACAAATTACGATAAATAACCATAAAAGCATTTTTAGAGTCACTTGGATGTTCACTTTCGACGAGATGATCTAGTACTGAATTGAGCATAATTTTATGCGAACTTTTGATGAATCAAGGTTCAAGGTGTTCAGAAATTCAACTATGAACTTATCTAATCGTGTGTTCAGTGTAACTAGCTCCACACGGGCAGTTAAACTGGTAGATACATATGAAAGAAGCGAAGCAAGGCAGTTTGTCTTTATTTCTTGAAATGAGTATTGGTTGGCTAGTGAATACACAGTGTAACTTGGCTACGTTAAAAGTCCTTTTGAATGCCCTTCCCTATGAACATCTCCCGTGAATCACAAACTTAGGAACACTGATTTTTTGGGAACTGTAGGCACCTTCGGCTGTTCACTTGCTGAGTTCATGAGCTTGTTTAAAAAAATAGAATTCCGTAATTATTTCACTCCTCCCTCCTTCAAAACTTAGACATCTTGTCACCAACATCTGCTAGTTAATTGTTTTGATGACTTTTAACCTTGGAGGGGATCCCACCTATACCTACAGCTGATAGTTCTGATGAGCTAAATTCAATTACATTATTGGTACAATTTTGTTGCCAAAACCTTATATTAGTGTAGAACCAGCCGATGATGAGGAGCTAATTGAAGAAAAGGAATATATTTCTTCGCTCAATTTACTATTTTTTCTAAATCTGTTAATGGGAATTTTCTAAATACTTTAACTGAAATCTTAAAAAATATCCCTATACAATTCAAAGTTTGAATATTTTAATCTCTAACTCATTGGGGGAGAGGTTTTTTGGATGAGAAGAGTAAGTAGGAGAGTGATGCTCAGGTAGGCTTCGTGTGCTTTTTTGGATGGGGGTCCTGAATACCCAAATGAGAATTCTTGGCTAATAGGTTTAAGGTTCACTGTGTCACTGTGAAGAGGATGTTTATAGATGGTATTGGTTGTCAAGAGCACTACATTGAGAATTGACATAAACTAGAATTTCAACCCAGTCCTTATGTAGTCCTCACGGACTGACCTCGTGATCCGAAAGTCCAGGATTCTAGTTCTGATGTGGTTGTGGATGAACACCTCTGAAAAGTCCAAAACTTTGGCGAAGCAGTTATTCAGTGCTCAATAATCAGATAGAGTTCAATTCAATGTTGCTGAAGAAAGTGGAAATACAACCTACGGAACACAAAATCGAGAAGAGGAGCAGATGTGGGATCACACCATTATCTAGTGCAAGAAACCTTCAAGATCAAGTTGAAAGCCTTCAAAGGAACTGCAAATAGACCACAATTCAAGTCCAATACTCAGAAACCGAAGGACGAAACTTTAAAGGGAATCTTCACTGCAGGCATCATATCAAGGTGGGAGATATTACTTAGCATCACTGAGGAAACCTGTGTGGAATAACACTGAAACTATCTAAAGGTGATATTCAAGGAAACGTGTACAACTGTTCTAGGAAGAAAGAAGAGACACGGCATTGAATGGCTCTCAACGGATACCTGGAAGCTAATCAAGGAGAGGAGGGTGGTGAAAGAGAAGATGCCTCAACGCAAAGATGGACAAAAGGAGGAGAAGCTGAGTTCGGTGTGTACAACGCACTGAATAAAGAAGTGAAGAAGAGTGCTAGAAAAGAAAAAAGACAATTCTAAAACACACAGGAAACTGAAGCAGAACAGGCCACACTTAAGAGGAGCCTCTGAACGTTATACCAGATAACCTGGTATCTGTTCGAAACAGATCAGAACATATGAGAGCAATAAAAGATGGTCAAGGACAATAGACAAATAAAACAATGGGCTGATCACTTTAAAGGACTCTTGAATCGACCATCATCTACAGCTCGCCCAGAAATACCACCAGCAACAGCTACAGTACTGTCAGTGGACACCATAAAGCTACTGAAAGTTCAGGAGGCAGCAGAACCAGGCAGAATTCCTCTTGAAGCACTAAAAATAGATCCAGAAACCTGAGAGGATATCCTCAAACAGCTATTGCAGATGTTTTGAGAGGGGTGGGGGAAGGCAGAGCTTTGAATCACTCGGAAGAAGGGCTAACTTGTCAGACTAACAGACGGCGAGTTGGATATTTGAGGATGATATGGAGGAGATCATGTATGGAAGAGATGAGCGCCTATGGAGAATCGTGGTGCCAACTAACAGGATGAAATTGATATCCACATTTACGGAAATGCAAGTAATTGCTGATGAAAGAGAAAGGTATTTCATTGAAGTAAAAGATGAAGTGTTTATTCTCTATGAAAAGAAATAGATTTCTGACAGAATGAAAAAGAAAAACAAACAAAACAAAACGCAAAACAGGAAAGGTTAAGCTAAAAATATATGGGAGAATTAAGAAAGAGAATTAACAATTAGAAGACAAAGGAAATTGAGAGGGAGAGAGCGCGAGGGCGCGCTCGTGCGCTCGCTCGCGAGAGAGCATAAAAACAACACAAGCTGTTTGTAAAATTGATATTATTATTGAAATACTTCAATTCATTTCACCAGAGTTGATTTCATTGAGTACACATGCACGTGAATCTTTCCGAATACATTCAAACACACACACACCCTCCTCCATATTCACACACGTAAATATTCCCTAGGAGGATAGGTCGACATTGCTAGTTGATAAGTGTTCGGTAAAGAAAGAAAGAAAGAAAGAAAGATTGAAAGAGAGGAGAAGAAGAACAGGGGGAAGGAGAAATGAAATCGAATAAACTTAGCGGCACATGCACAGGTTCATGAGTAAAAAACATATGTCAACTTCTTGATGAAGCACATGTGCACATACATAAGTCCATACATAAATAAATAAACGCCATTTTAGAAATAAGCCACGATAAGCCACAATACTTGGTCGGTCGGTTTCAGCTTGACTAGGCAATATTCGTCAGATGGCATTTAGTTCTCATCTATATATATGTGTGTGCGTTTCTTTTCGTTGCTGTTGTTGTTCTCGAATGAAAAAAGAACTTTTTCGTGGATGGAAAAGTGGCAGTCTGGAGGAGGGTAGGTGGGTTGGTGGGTGAGTGGGTGGTGGTGGTGAGCAAGAGGAGGAGGCGGAAGAAGTGAAATAATAAGGAAAAGAGAAATTGAGGAAGAAAAGCTACACAGCTGCCAGTTTACACGTATAAGTCACACAAAAGGTTTCTTCCGTTGGAAAAAAAGACAAATAAATAATTATTATTATTAATAATAATAATGATAATAAATAGGTTGAATATTTTCAAAGAGCTTTTGTTGAAATGTTTTCATCTGGCAAAATCTGTCGTCATTATCGCTTTGAGACACAAGTGCGGCATACATGAACTGATTCATTCCAATGATTCTAGTATCATAGGTGACACTGAAGTTGAAATTAGATCGAATATTAAGTATCTTGGATTGTGTATTTCATGTGATCTTTCTTCCCCACCCTATATCATGTGAGTTCCTTGAATGATATTTCGTTTAATGGTCTACGTAAGGAAATTAAGACAATGTGTTATCACTCAGTAGTATGTCTCGACTTTTACAGTTTGTCAGTTCATGTATTCTTTATGGCTGCTGTTAATCTTTCCTGGGTTCCTTTAGAAAGACTCTGTTACACTGCGAAATGCACTAGAAGCTGTTGTCAGTAGGGAACTATGGAACAGTCATAGTGGAAAGGAGCATTCTACAACAATAAATGGAAGCCCTGAAAGCATAGATCAGCCGAACAATTACAAACGATAAGGTGATATATGACGACATTAAAGAACTTAATGACTCCCTGAGTTGTAGGCATATCTATGTAACTGTCTAGATACAAAAAGAGTTAAGTGTGAAACATTCTGAGCAAATATACATTAACCTCCAAAAGATTGTTAATTTCACTTTCAGACATGCAAGCGCAACTCACATGAACTGGTTTGTTCACAGGGGTTCACTATCATAGATGGCAACTACGTTGAAACTGAGTCGAATGTTAAGTGACTTGGATTGGGTATTTGTTCTGATTTTTCTTGGTCTTCCCACATCATGTTAGTGTCTAGAAAGATATTTCGTTTACTGGTCAACGTAATAAAAGTGAAGACAATCTGGTTTCACTCAGCGGTATGTCTCCAGTTTGTTAATTCATACATTCCACCTATTCTTCTTTATGCCCACCCTCCCTACACCTTAATCTTTCCTAGGCTACGTGAGATAGACTTTATCACACTGCGAAGGGCAGTAAAAGCTGTCAGTAGGGTGAATACGGTGTCGTTAAAACAACCCGTTAATACTGTTGCAGATAGACTCATACAAGATATTAGCGAATCTTCTCTATACACAACTCACTCCTTGCGACTATCTCATCAGGTAGGATTAGAAGAAGCAACTATAGAAGATTTTGTGCTCGGATGACTAAGTATAAGAAGTCAACGATACCTTATTTGGTAGGCACAGATTTTATATGATGAGAAAAGTGTAAGGCATGAAATTAGTAATTTACTGAGTTACTCTAACTAGACGACTGTTCTTATCCTTTATTTCACTAATATATTGTTGTTAATACTTACACTTTAGTTGTAATTTTATATTCATATTCTTATTGGAAAATATTACTATTATTCCCTTGGGTTCTGAGGGGAACATATGGCTTCAACAACACATCTCCACTTTCTTCTATTCTCTGACTTCCTCTTCAGCTGGCTAGCTCCACGACTGACCATAATCTCTCATTTCCTCCTCCTCGCCACACGATCTCCTCCATGTCACACTCGCACTCACAACCCAGTCATCAATTCCCATTCATCCTACACTCGAGCAATGGCTTGCATTGAGAGCGATATCATTCGATGGCCTCCTCAATGTGCGCCCAGCCTGATCCACCTCCATTTTCTCCTACATATTTGTTGAACGATGGGCTCTCGCCTGCTGGTTTGTTCCCAGCCAGCCAACCGGAGTTTATTGTTGCTAATTCTTTCTGGTCATCCGTCAGGCCATTTGATCTTCAGTACGCAGCCAGCGACAAAAAGTGGGCAATGAGGAAACAGGCATAAAATGGACCCACACAAAATACTTGGAGGATCTGGATTTCGCCGATGATATATGTCTGATTTCCCACAAACTGGAAGATATGCAAGCGAAAAGCAACAAGTTAGCAGAAGAAGCATCAAAGATAGGACTTCAGGTGAACATAGATAAAACAGAGGTGATGAAAATTCCTGGGCAACACCATCAACAGCAACAAAAACTGACAACAATCAGCATAAATGAGAGAAACCTGAAAGAAACAACCTCTTTTACCTACCCAGGAAGCATCGTTTCAACTACAGGCGGAACTGACGAGGATATCAAAGCAAGGATCGGAAAAGCAAGACAAGTTTTCACTACTCTCAAGTCTGTGTGTAGGTCAACAACACTCAGCATCAAAAATAAGATCCGGATTTTCAACTCCAATGTGAAGTCAGTCACTGCTACTATACGGATCAGAGACTTGGCGCGTCATAAAGAGCATCTCAAACAAACTACAGACCTTCATTAACAGTTGTCTTCTCACAATACTCAATATCACATGGCCGGCCAGAAAAGATCAGCAACAGAGATCTCTGGAAGCGAACCAACCAGGAACCGATTGTGAAACAAATAGGCAGGAAGAAATGGAGATGGATTGGCCATACTCTTCTGGGGGAACCATCAAGTGATATCACTAGACAAGCCATCGCTCGAGTGGAACCCGAAATGGAAGCGGCGAATTAGTTGGTCGTCAGTGCAAGGGTGACTTGGAGGAGGTCATGTGAGGAGGAGATGAAAACGTGTGGGCAGACATGGAGCCAAGTAAAAACGTTGGCAGAGAACCGAACGCAATGGAGACGCACGGCTGAAGCCCTATGTTCCTCTAGGAATTAAAGGAAACAATAATAATAATAATACGCAGCCAGCCAGCCAACAAAGATGACAGCTGTTGATAAAGGTCTTCAGTGGCCTGTCGGAAATGCTTTTAGTGATGCACACGTCAAGTTTCTGACCCATAAAGAAGTACTGACTGACTGACTTGACATTTGTGTTGAACAGAATCCTAATCTTGTTCATCATGCTGGATGAGCGCGGTGCAGTGCAGTGCAGAGGATTTCCAAACTGATTTCAAGTTGATGAAAGTGGAATCTTGCCTTGCCTTTCTGATTCTGACTGGCTGGCTGGCTTTCACATTTTTATCTGTTCCGCCAGCCTGTAGTTGAAACCATGCTTGCCGGCCAGATAAGTGAAGGGAGGAAGAACCCTTTGTGAAATCTCTTCTTTTAATTATGATTGGTGCTGGTTTTTGTTGCTGTTTTTTGGTGGTGGAGAGTACCTTCATCACCTCCATCTTCTCTGTGTTCACCTGCTGTTCTGTCTTCAATGTCGGTCTGCCTCTTCCATCAGTTTGTTGGTTTTCGCCTGCCTGCAAGTCTTCGGGTTTGTGTAACATTAGACATATATCATCCACTTGCGACGCCAAAATCTTCTAGAGTTTCCTTATCGGTGGTCCAGCGTATTCCTGTCACTGAACAATATTATCACAATGTGAATGTTTTAATTATTGCCCCTGTAATAAGAATATTAGATAAAATATTGTATTACATACTGAAAATTCCCCATTGTATGAAAAGTCCTATTTGGAATATAACCACTATTATTATTGTAATTATTGCTAGGTACCTTTTCCAAGTCTCAATAAATACGGCGACTTATTATGCAGGTATAATAGTAATAATTATTGAAAAACCAGGGAGTACTGGACAGCTGTTTCGTCCTACTGCTTGAGACTCGTCGGTAGTGCCACTCTACGAACCATGGTTCGAACCCAGGACCTTCTGGTTACAAGTCAAGGCTATAGAGCATTCAGCCACTGGGACGCGATTCAATTGCTGGCCCATGAATTCTAAATTCTACGAATTCGTGATTTTAGCACAACCTCTAGCCAATGTCATCAGAGGCGGATATTTGTCCTCACTCCCGGCCTGGTAGTGGACTTCACTGATCACGACTTCATATGAAAACTTTAGGAAACTTCTTCCTGTAGAATTCATGGCGCATTGAATTGGGTTTCACTGACTAGATAGTCTACACGCTTGAGTTGTAACTGGAAGGTCTTGGGTTCGAACGCTGATGATTGCGGTGGGTACTGTCGATGAGTCCCTTTCTTTCTATACACAAATCAAGGTGTATTTAATACATTAGGTCTTATATGATATAAGTAGCTGGACAGTCGGTGAGTTGAAGCCATAATGACTTTTATTTCCAGGCATGACCCTAGGGTACTTATAAGTAGTGTAAAGGTATGTGTGAAATTCAAGTGTTTTTTTTGGGGGGGGGGGAGGGGTTACTGACTACGTCAGACTACTTCACTAGTTTCTACATATATCAGTAGAATCTGTAAATCAGTTTTCAGGAGTTTCGCGAATTTTTCATCTGTAACAGTGGGTCCAGATGGAAGTTAAATATTTCCTGTTCCCACTAAAGCAAATGGGTATTCGTATTGCAGAAATGATGCTGTTTATGTACAGACTATCAGGCCAAAACGCTTATTCTCATGTTGAGTACTTAAATTTCTGTTTTCCTACTTTTCCTCAGTGACTTACAGTAACTTCTCAAACATTTTACTGAAAATAACAATATGAAGAACAAAAATAAATCTAAATGTTATGACAGTCTATGCACAAAAAGTGATGAAATTCATCACTGTGATAACTTACAAATGGTAAAGAAATAGTGTTTGAAGTTCGCAGAGAACTTAGGTTAAACCACAATTTAAACTGGCAGCCTTCTATAGTTACTGGCTTGACACTATCATCTGCAGTAACAGGGATAAGTTGGCTAGCCGAACGTTGGTTGTTGTAATCAAGCCACGAACTCCACTTTCCTATATACCACTGATTGATTGGGGCTTACTAGTCAAATTGATGGCCATTTCATTCGTTTAGGGGGTAAGCTCATCAACGGTATACCCGGTTTGACTTGTCTCACAGAGACGGATCAGCTCAAACCACACACACACATCATTTCGGGCTAGCTACTTGGGCAAACTGGCGACACCATAAATAATTTTATGTTAAATGATTTCAACAGTCAATTCTCCAGCGATCTTTCTGTGAATATTGTCAATGATGATAAGACGGAGGGAATATTAAACATGAGTCGTTATTACCATGTGTATCATATGACCAACAGCGGGTAATTGCGTCGCTGGCATAACGGTTAGGACGCTTGCGGACCATGCATATGGTCCGGGGTTCGATCCCCGGCCACCGACGCACTCCTTTACCTCACTAAGCCAGAAATAAAGCTGGTGAAGTGGATAGGTCGGGCATGAGACTGCCTAGCAACTCTATCCTGTAGAAATAAACACTGCTACAGGAATTTCAAGACTCTAGCTTGAAGCCCTGTGTTCCACTGGGAACGTGAAGGAATAAAAAAACCAGAGGGTAATTGCTACGTGTTTATTATTTATTATTATTGTTTCCTTTAATTCCTAGAGGAACATAGGGCTTCAGCCGTGCGTCTCCATTGCGTTCGGTTCTCTGCTAGAGTTTTTACTTGGCTCCATGTCTGCCCACACGTTTTCATCTCCTCCTCACATGACCTCCTCCAAGTCACCCTTGCACTGACGACCAACTAATTCGCCGCTTCCCTTTCGGGTTCCACTCGAGCGATGGCTTGTCTAGTGATGTCACTTGATGGTTTCCTCAGAAGAGTATGGCCAATCCATCTCCATTTCTTCCTGCCTATTTGTTTCACAATCGGTTCCTGGTTGGTTCGCTTCCAGAGATCTCTGTTGCTGATCTTTTCTGGCCGGCCATCTGATCTTGAGTATTGAGCGAAGACAACTGTTAATGAAGGTCTGTAGTTTGTTTGAGATGCTCTTTATGACGCGCCAAGTCTCTGATCCGTATAGTAGCAGTGACTGACTTCACATTGGAGTTGAAAATCCGGATCTTATTTTTGATGCTGAGTGTTGTTGACCTACACACAGACTTGAGAGTAGTGAAAACTTGTCTTGCTTTTCCGATCCTTGCTTTGATATCCTCGTCAGTTCCGCCTGTAGTTGAAACGATGCTTCCCAGGTAGGTAAAATTGCTACGTGTTTATCATAGTATTATGCGGGACGCTAACTGAAGTTGATTTCTACGCATCGGCTAACTATTTGCATGCCCAATAATTCAATTTACTTCAGTTTGATAAGTCATATATATACACCATAAAGCCAACTACACTAAATCTGCCTATTCATTCAAATAAGTGAAAACATGATTTTCTGTAATATGCATCAATGTCCCGGAAGTCCTCCTTTTCATATCTCTACTTTCCTTCTCTCTCTCTCTCTCTCTCTCTTGAGAACATCATACGTTTCTGATAAATTCGTGAAATTTGAATCATCTTCTTTCAATTTAAGTTGATAATAGAATGAAATTCATTTTCAAAATTATACTCGTGATCATTGGGGAGTTTGAGCTTAGTGATTTATAATTGTTTATGAAAATTCTTTGCATGCAAAAGAAATACAATGTTACTCACAAACACAAACTCATACACACACACGCACACGCACACGTACACGTACAGAGGTACATACGGTAATACTCTTGCAAGGATAGGTGGACATGCATGCTGTTGGTGAACACGCATAAAAGAAATTACATGAGATTTCCATCTCGGGTTTTACTTCTTCTCTTCTTCTCCTCCCTTATTCACATCTGTGATTTCTTTCATTTCCTGAGAAGAGGAAAAAACACAATTAAACATCTTCCTTTCCTTACCACAAAAACAAATAAATTTTAACTTTTACTTTGGATAATAATATCGTGTTTTTCATTACCACTTATCTATCTATCTATCTATCTATCTATCTATCTATCTATCTATCTATCTATCTATCTATCTATGGCGTTCAGTATTCTCTCTGTCGAATACTCTATTAGTTGTAGTATGTGTAAAAATTTGAGGGAAATTGTTATCTCACTCGATTTTTGAAGTTCGTCTTTTATTTGGCGCTAACTTGGAATCATGTTATTTATGCGGTAACTACAATCAATCTTGAGTACTGATTAGGTTATCACTAAGTGAAAAACTTCTGTTTATATATATTATTCAAAAGACTGATTAAGTAACAAATAATATTCCTTTCGATAAATTCGGCATCAATTTCTACGTTTATGTGAAAGTAATAATTAATTCTAACTTGTACCAATTCATGATTTAGCACAACCCCAACCATTGTCGTTGGTGGGACATCCATCCACACACGTGACATCTAATTGGACCTCACTGGTCACGACTTCTCACTAGAAGTCCAGGAAATTCCATCCTGTAGTAAGTCACTAGCGAGCATCAGAAGTTAGAATTCATGAGCCATTGAGTCGGATCCCAGTGGCTGAATGGTATACGAGCTTGCCTTGTAACCGGAAGGTCCTGGGTTCGAATCCCAGTGGGTGCGTACTGCCGATGATTCCCAAACTAGAATGAAACAGCAGCTGTCCAGTACTCCTTGGTTTTCAATGGTTCTCTAACTGATATCAATCCGTGACCAACTCGTAAAAACATAACAAACCCTTACAAACCAAACTATAGAAAATTATTATTATTATCATTATCAATAAAAATTCCGTGGTTATTTATCAATGGTAATCAAACCAATTAGTTTTCGAATGGCGGCGTAAACTCATTCTCTTGTTAAACTCATTCTCATATTTATTATACGTTTGACTCCATTCATGAAATTCAATCAGTCAGTCTTTAACGAATTGGTAAATCTCAATGAGTCATCAATAAGAAGTTATCAATGGAGTACTTAAAACTGAGGAAGAAGAAGAGGTTTCTTTTTAGACTTAACTTATAAATAAATCAAGTGGAAGAGATGATCACTTGAGACAGGAAAGCACAGCAAAGAAATGCGCTTCATTCTTATGAGTGAGAAAAAAAAGGAAGAAAACATTTCACTCTTATCACAGTTCACATCAATTGAGTCTAGTTGAAATTTATTATTATTACTATTATTCAACTTTTCACGTTCATAAAACTTTGTAAAACTGAAGATGGACAATCATATTTTGGCTTTCAGGGATATGAATTGATTGGTTACAGGATTTCATCATGAGCTGACATCGGTTAGAGGACCATAGGTAAACTTGGAAGAATTACCGGACAGATGCTTCGTTCCAGTTTGGGACTCAGTTATGAGGACTTTGGCTAGTGCCAGTCACGTTATATCGTGAATTGACAGAAGTTGGAATTCATGGGCTGGAAGATGAACACCTTCCCAGTGGCTAAGTGGTCTACGAGCCCTCTGGCCTTGTAACCTGAAAGTCCTATGTTCAGACCACACTGATGTGTGCGTACTGATGAAGAGTTTCGAGCACTAGGATGAAACAGCTGTCCAGTACTCCCAGCTGATTTTCAAGTGGTCCTTTAACCGATGTCAGCTCATGATGAAATCCTGAATATGGATATCATGATTAGTTCAAGTCGTTTTGTATCTTCTGTAAAATTTGTCGTTATATAAAAGATAAGATGTTCAGCAGCGAGTTACTTTTTCAGCAATATCATTCTCAAGTTGAACAATTTCCTCTAGCAGAATCAAATAAGGAAACTGAGTGATGTAATATAATTGACGGGAGTGAGTACAATGCAAATGAACCATAGTGGTAATAAGGAGTAGAAATTTAAAGGAGGTGAGGGTAGAAAATAATACAATTAAAAACACAAAAATTACCTATCAGGTGTTCAGAAAAATCAGGTCCATTGTAGATTTAGTGACTGAACGAACTTCTTCTGTATGCAGAGTTCGAAATTCAACATATGAATTGCCATTGCTTCTACGGTATGAAGAAGTTTGATTTGTATTCTTTTAGCAAGATTCCTGCGTACTGCTTAGACGACTTTGGAGTTGGTATGTGGATTAGCTTGGTGTTTAGACTCGAAGAGGTGTTCCAGGATAGAGCTGTGGCGGGGAGAATTTTTTCTCTTCCACAAAACTATAAGGGTAAGTGTTTGATGATACGTTTGGATAGCAAGCAAACGCTGACTATAGCCGGCATATTTAATATAGTCTCAAGAAGAAGTATGGAAGAGATGGAGGTGGTGAAGAGAACCAGCCAACCAACAACAACACGCACTAATCACCGTCAACAAAATAAACTTGAAAGAGGTCAGTGTTCGATGACGAAAAAAGCATAGAATGGTAGACAAACCTCACTATATCTCAACTTCATAGACTTCGGAAAGGCCTTTGACAGAGTTGACAGAGAAGTAATTTGGAAACTACTACAACAATACGGAGAGCAGTGCTTAAGTCTTTGTAAATCTCATTCAACAGCTACATGACACTCCTACGTGTCAGGTGATCCACAACAGAAAACTCAGCGAGTCATTCAAAGTGGATACAGGAGTAAAACAAGCTGGCTGTCTATTATCACCACGGATGATATTCTTAATTGTGGCGAACTGGATTATGCGTCAGAATGTGCACAAGGAGTGAGAAGACAGGAATACTCTGCACGAACCAATAAGAAGACTCTAGCAGATCTGGATTTTGCACATGGATGATTTACGTTTAACGTCACACAAACTCGAAAAATTGCAGGCGAAAACCAACAAATTGATTGAAGAGGCAAGTGGCTAAGACAGCACTCCAGGTAAAAATGGAGAAGACGCAGGTGATGAAGATAAACACATCAACCAACAGCAACAACAACCACCACCAATCACCATCAACGGGAGTGATTTCACAGAGGTTAATTCCTCGCTTCACTTATCTGTCCAGGAAGAACGGTTTCAATCACACCCAGTCAGAAAACATGAAGATGTGAAAGCCAGCCAGCCAGCCAGAATCGGAAAGACAAGGCAAGATACGCCTTCATCAACCTGAAACCAGTTTGCAAATCTTCTGCACTGCACTGCACTCAGCCATCCAGCCAGCATGAAGAACAAGATTCGGATTCTGTTCAACACAAATGTGAAGTTCAGTCATTCAGTCAGTGACTTCTTCTCTACGGGTCAGAAACTTGGCAAGCGTGTCACGAAAAGGATTTCCAACAGGTCGCTGCAGACTTTTATCAACAGCTGCCACCTTCGATGGCTGGCTCCATACTGAAGATCAAATGGTTGGCCGGCAGGCAGGCCAGAAAGAATTAGCAACAAGAAACTCTAGCTGCCTGCGAACAAACCGACAGGCGAGAGCCTATCGCTAAGCTAATATTTATGAGAAGATGGAGATGGACTGGGCCGAGCACACTTTGAGGAGGCAATGCAGGCCATCGCTCGAGTGGAACCCCAATGGGAAACGACCAGTGGGTCGTGGATGCGAGAACGACATGGAGGAGATCATGTCAGGAGGAGGAAGAGGAGGAGATGAGATATTATGGTCAGTTTTGTGGCTAGCCAGCTGAAGAGGACAGTAGAGAAAAGAATAAAGTGGGAATGTGTTGTTGAATCCGTATGTTCCCCTCGGAACCCAAGGCAATAATAATAATAAATAACATGCATGTTACATTTTATTAAGCTTTTCTAAATTGATTAATGCATAATTTATTCCATGTTAGATTCTTATCGTACAATAATTTTCTATTACTGTTTGTCCTTTTTTTTTCTCTCTCTCGATTAGTTTTCATACGCCAACGACATCCACAACTTAAAACTGGATCAATCAACCTGTGTATGACAGATGTCTGTGTACAAGCTAGACGCGTAGCTAATAATCAAAGAAGTCGACAACATCCTTTAAGAATTTCACCTTGTCGACAAGAAGAATCTATCAAATCACAAGGGAATAGTAATACTAATCATAATATTAATGATCAAAATGAATGTGACAACAGTGTACTAGGTGTTAAAAGTCGATTGCATAATTCCAATCGTTTTAATTCCACTACAAAACTATCAAAACATAATCATCATCCATATCCACATGACTGTCACAGCGATGATCTGCCAACAACACCGCCACCACCACCACCGCCAACAACCACAGCGACAACAGCACAGCCATCACCCATACCTTTAACAAATGAATATGATACAAATTATTCCATTGAAATACCAAAAACTGAAATCACTGATTTGCGTTTATCAGAATCCTCAGAAATTGATGATGAACCGATTCTACAAGTGGTCGATGAAGGCCAGGATGTTGTTTCCGATGAAATTGATACACCAGCGTCTTGTTCTGTTCATTCTTTTGTATCATCAGAACAAAAATAAGCGGAGAAGAAGATGATTTAATCCATACACTACACTCCTCACTCACTCACTCACTCAGTCACTCACACACACACACACACACAATTACAGGCTGTGAGAATTTCTTGTCAATAAATACACACGTCAGTGTTGTTCCACATCAAATATACATATATATATATGTATGTATGTGGATATCAAATTGAATGCATAGAATAAATATTTGTGAATAGTTTCCATTGGTAAAACAAAAGGGCATTATTTCTCTCTTTTCTAGACAATCAAGTAGTATACAAAAGCAAACAAAAAAATTCTAGCAGCAGCAGCAGAAAGCAGCAGCACCAGAAACACAGTTTATACTACTGAATTAAAAAAACAACTATGTGATTACATCGAATTTCTACTCTTTTTTTAAAAAAAAATTCTCTCTTCAAAATGACAATTGTGTGAAGCTTTTTTGTGATAAATAGTCATTAGGTTTCATTAGTTAGTTTAGTCTACAGGGTATTTTATTTTGTGTATATCTCTTGTTCCCGTCCCGTCCATCCCTTTCACCTTCCGCCATCCACCAATACAACAGTTCTGTTCACTGTCAATTTTTTATTGTTATTCATTATTTTACAAGATTTTTATCTTATCGATTACTGATTTTGGTTTCTTTTTCGTTTCGATATTACTTGGCGAGTCGAGTGTCTGTTGTTGTACTTTTTGTTTGGCGGTTTCATCTTCCCTGTTGAACAGATATATCAGGTTCCATGCTTAAGAGTGGTGGGAATTCTTCTCTTCTTCTTATCATCAATTTGAAGGCTATTCATGATACAGTTATGAAAGAAGAAAAGAAAACTTGTATCCACTATTAACTCCTTCCTCCTTTTTTGTTTTAAAGAGATATCCTTGGTAACTTTATATCAACAACAACAACAACAACAACAGGAAAGAGGAAAGTGCTTCCTGAAAAGTGATTTGTTCAAGTGTGCACACAAGATAACCACATATATGTACACACATTTCTCACTCAATTTTATGATTTCCGTGATAAATTTATTACCCAACCTTCCCCTGCCTCAGTCGCCCCACCACCCCCCCCCACTTCAACGAAAGTCTACTTCAAGTCTAACACTAATAATGACAATAATCACTGGTTATTTTAGAATAAGGGAAATAAATGCGGTGTTTTCTGATATTCAGATCAACAGGGGGTTGAAATATGGTGTATAAACTAGTCCATATATATATATATACTTATATTCTTACGTTTACCATTTTTATTTGTTATTCCTTATCTAAAAACTCCAACATACTGAAAAAAGTGAATACGAATTCAGCTGTTTAACTCCTCTCTGTTTCCCTGTCTCTCTCTTTCCACTGATCTTTTATTCTATATCTAATATATGTACTCGATGGGTTTTATCTGATGTATTTATCATTACGCCATGAATGTAGCTGACCCTTTCTTCCTTCTTTTCTTCTTCCTGCAGTGAATGCCTTCTGTGATGGTTTCTTGATAATACAAGCGTTCAGCTTTGTCTACTACCTTAGTCAGTCAATAAATTTTTATGAGTGAAACGATGATATTCATAATAATTACCACAATAATAATAATAATAATGATAATAATAACAGTAATGAAAGTTTCAGTATGCTTTTAATTCATGTTCAGTTTTCATTCTAATATTCCTTCTTTTGTTTTCTCCGATCCTAACAGATCCTTTTTCGATCATGCTGTCTTTTGGTGTATACTTTAGTATCGTGATATCTACATAAATGCATATGTATGTAACTCAAATCCTTCCTTCAGAAGAACATGAGTTCTTTCCTCTTTCGATTTATATATACTTCTAATCTTCTATAAAGACATTTTTTAATAGACAACGAAAGATCATTTCAGCATGTATTCAATGAACAGTGGTCTTTTCCTTCGTGTGTGTGTGTGTGCACGTGTAGAATAGTTTTAACCCCAACACCCCCTCCAACATACACCCAAGAATAAGTGGATACAACAAGTGATTTTAAACATCTTCACATTTATTGCACAAAAAATATTGACATGACAAGTACAAAATGTTTTTATTGAATATTATAAAACTATGTTTGTTTATTTACTTATTACATAATATCATTACTATTATTATTATTACTATCATTATTATTATTACTACTATAACTAACAACGATACTATATACATGAGAGAGAGACGTATTATTACGTAACCAGTGTTCCCCTGTTACCAAAGTATATTAAAAACCACCAAAACCAGCAAATGGACAATCAAACATTTTATTATTTTCCTGCCTTGTTTTCTCTGCTCCCCTTTTTTGTTTCATTTTGTTTTATTTTATCTTCACTTGTTAGTGAAGCATCAAAAGACAGGAAGACAATGAGGAACAGTGTTAGTTTTTAGTTGTGATATTTGTATAGTACTAATACTATTACTATATTATTATTAATACTACTATTATTAATACTATTTACATTTGAAATCATGGAAAAATGAAAAAAAAACTAACAAACAACAAACAAATATATACAACAAGAACAGAAATTTGTAATTTGCATTGACTTGTTTTTTTTTGTTTTTTATTGTTTTCTTCTGTTTATGCTTTACTTACCGATCGAAAGATAAGTAGGAAAAGTATGTTAGTGTCATTCGTTTGAGTTCCTAGTGGAATATAGGGCTTCAGTAGCAATTATCCAGTTTGTTCTGTGCTCTACGGTCGCCTTCAGCTGATCATATCATTACCCATAGGCTCTCATCTCAACTTTGAAAACCCTACTGGTCGTTTCCAATAAACCTCCTACTCGAGGAGTAGCCTGGCATGTGGTATCACTCAGTGGTTTCCTCAGCGTGTGTTCGATCCATCTCCATATCCTCCGGCATATTTGTTGAGTAATAAGTTCTTGATGGGTTCGTTCACAGAGTCACTTGTTACTAATTATTTTTGATCAGACATACGATGTTCAGTATGGAGCCAACAAAGGTGGCGACTGTTGATGAAAGTCTAAAGTGGTCTGTCAGAAATGCTTTTCGTAAGGTTTAAGCCAAGGTTCTGACACATAGAATAACTGACTGACTGAATGGCTTAACATTGGTGGTGAAAATACGAATTTCGTTCTTTAAGCTAAGTAAATATCATTTATTATTACTCCATTGGGTTACGAGTGGAAAATAGAGATTCAACAACATATCTTACTTTCTTCCATTTGATGCTGTCCTCTTCAGCTGGCTAGCTGCACGACTGAACATAATCTCTCATCGCCTCTTCTTCCTCCTCCTAACATGATCTCCTACATGTCACCTTCGAACCCACGACCCACTGGTCACTTCTCATTCAACTTACACTCGAGCGATGGCATACATTGAGCGCGATTTCACTTGACAGCCTCCTCAAGATATGCGTGGCCCAATCCATCTCCAATTTCTCCAACATATTTGTTGAGCAATTGTCTCTCGCCTGTCGGTTCGTTCTCAGCCAGCAAACCAGAGTTTCTTATTGCTAATTCTTTATGGCTGGGCGGCCTGACGCCTTACCATTTGATCAGCCATAAGAAGCCAGCCAGCGAAGGTGGCAGCTGTTGATAAAATTTTGCAGTAACCTGTTGGCAATGCTTTTCGTGTCACGCTGGTCAAGTTTCTGACCCGTATAGAAGAACTCACCGACTGACTGACTTCACATTTGTGTTGAGGAGAATTCGAATCTTGTTGTTTATACTAGCTAGATGGCTGAGTGCAGTCCAGTGCAGAAGATTTCCAAACTGACTTCAGGTTGATGAAGGCGTATCTTGCCTCGCCTTTCCGATTATGGTTGGCCGGATGGCTTGCACATCTTCATTTGTTCCGACTGCCTGTGGTTGAAACGATGCTTCTTGGCCAGATAGGTGAAGGGATGAAGTAATCTCTGTGAATCACTCCCGTTGATGGTGACTGGTACTGATTGTTGTTGTTATTACTGTTGGTGTTGGTTGGTGATGATGACCATCCTCATCACCTCCATCTTCTCTATGTTCACCTGGAGTCTTGTCTTCTCCACCTGCTTCTTCAGCCAGTTTGTTGGTTTTCGTCTACCTGCAAGTCTTCGAGTTCGTATGTGTGACACTGAACACAAATTATCCGCGTGCAAAATTCAGATCTAGAATCTTCTTATCGGTCGTCCAGCACATTTCTGTCTTCTCATTCCCTGTGCACATTCTAATGCATAATCCAGTCCACTCCAATTTACAATATCATCGTGGATGACGGTAGGCAGGTAGGCAGTTTGTTTAACTCCTGTATTCACTTCGATGACCTCGTTGATTTTTCCGTGGTGGATTACCTGACGCTTGACATTGTCTCCATCGGACATTCACAATGAATTTGATTAAGATGAGAAGATCTTATCGGGCCACTGATTTGCTCAAAT
Source organism: Trichobilharzia szidati (assembly GCA_944472155.2). NCBI lineage: Eukaryota > Metazoa > Platyhelminthes > Trematoda > Strigeidida > Schistosomatidae > Trichobilharzia > Trichobilharzia szidati. Next base: position 185,960,865 of record OX235271.1, on the reverse strand, counting down.
GAGATAAAAAGAACACATCGGTAAATGAATTTAGAAACCTTTTTGTCAGCTTGGCCATATGATATTTCTTGAACCATTACCTGAAATCAATCAAATCTTAAATCCCCTCAAACGAACACTCGAAAACCAATCTGATGTTCCCTAAATACTGAGTATGGGGTGAAATTGCCAAAGTTCTAGGTAGGAACTCGTGACCGGCGCAGTCCACCGAATTCCCTAGTAGGGCAAACACTCACCGGTGCTACTGACTAGTAGTCGTGCTACATGTCGCAAATTAATAGAAGTTAGAATCCATTGACTGGCCCACTGGTTTCCGTCTCAGTAGTTGAATGGTTAGCAAGCTTGCCTCATAACAAGAAGGTCCATCGTCCTATCCATAGTGGAGTATTGAGTGCGTGCTAGTGAAAAGTCGTAAACAGAGATGAAACAGCTGTCCAGCATTTCCTTTCTTTGAATAGTTATCTAAATGAAGTTGTTTAATCAACAAACTTGAAATCGATCAAATCTCTGCAGACCAACGCTTGAAAATCACATTCAGTCAATGGTGATAAGGATTTCGCTTTGTCAGAATGTAAACCATTTATCCTTAACTCTGTCTGCTTTCTAACATTCTGTTAGAACGATGTATTCAGCAATTTATGTGGATTTTATCTAGCACTTGGGATAAAGGCTTTACAGACGAGTGTTAATAATCAAAATGATATTGATACTGAGAGGAATTTTGATAGAAAATGTGTAATAGAATAAAGGGAAGTTCAACATTTCATCAGTGGTGTAGTGGCAGTTAACTAACTTAAGTTGCCATACTTTTTAAAAATTGGACGAAATAAGTAAAAATAAACTGATATTAAAATAAATCAAGATCGTTTAGACAGAGGAAAGAATATATAATCGTAAATGGGACTTATAATTCTAAAGATGATGAAGAGTAAATACATGTAGACCATTGTGTACGATTGCGTCCAGACATCGTCAAAGCATCTGCACAAGAAGCCGACATGTCAACCCGAAACCGAGCACTTCGGTCCAGTCAATCGACGGGAAAATCTAAAATTCAATTAAATAATTAATATGACCCGTTGCATAAGAGATGGCTGTCGTGGCTCAAGTGGTCTAAAGGATAACGATGCTTTGGCGTTTGAAACTATGGGCACTTGGTCCGAGCCTCGGTGGGGACATCATCACTCACTGTGGAATGCAAGTACATTCGGACGACGAGTCCCTAGTAGGACGAAATACGCATCCTGGACTGCACTGCTAGTCACCATCCACCAATTAACTTGTAATGATGCCCAGCATTACCAGGATTTTGATAAGCCTATTCCCATGGATCAAAGCAAAGTTTAGCAACTTTATAGACGTGTTTCACGTTTTGATTTGTGTAATATCTGATAGGTAGGATAGTTTATCAATGATAAAACCAGGAGTAATGCAAAGGCGCATCAGTTGTCTACATTTAAAATGTCCGTCTTTGTTACAGTAACTGTTACATCAGCTCCACCTACCAGCGTTCAGAATGTCTAACGAGATGTAAAAGTAGTATACTGAAACTATCCAAAATAAGGTTTAGCTTGGGCAATGAAAACTGCTCAGAAATCAGCATAATTTTATCAATCACTCAAGTGAAATGTTTAAACTGGGTTTTTTAAAAATAGTGTCTAATTTTAAGTACTCTGCTTTCTGAAAAGCATTTATTATTATTAGTATTTCCTTGAGTTCTGAGTGGAACACAGCAATTCAGTGGCACATCTTCATTTCAGTCTGTCCTCTGTAGTTCTCTATAGCTGACTCGACGATTACCCATAAGATTTCATCTGATCCTCACACCATCTCCTCCATATCAACCTCGGACCTATGCTAAACTCGTCGTTTCCCACTCACCTTCTATTCGAACTACAGCTTGGTGTGCGATGCCACTTAATGGTTTTCTCAGAATGTGTCCAATCCATCGCCACTTTATTCTACATATTTGTTGGGCAATAGCTTCTTGATCGGTTCATTCCCAGAGTTTCTTGTTTCTAATTCCTTCCAACCAGCTATCTGATCTTCACTGTGCAGCCGGAGAATGGTAGCAGCTGTTGATAAAATCCTTCAGTGACCTGTCAAAAATGATTTTTGTGAGGTGTGAGCCAAGTTTCTGACCCATATAGAATTACTGACTGATTGATTAAGCGTTGAAAATTCGAATTTTGTTGTTTATACTGAGTGTAGCAGATTTCCAAAGTGATCTTAGAGTGATGAATGACTATCTTGCCTTTCCGATCCCAGTTTCGTCATCCTCATTAGTGCCGCTTGTAGCTGAAACGATACTGCCTAGAAAAGTAAGAGAATTTTCCCCGTTGATAGTGTGATTGGTACTTGCCATTGTTGCTGGTTGGTTGGTTGGTTATCTTTATCACTTCTTACCTTCTCTTTGTTCACTCAAAGTCCTATCTTCACTGACAGCTTCTTCTGCCAGTTTGTTGGTTTTCGACTGAAAGTCTTCAAATTTATGTGACATTAGACATAAATCATCCTTGAAGTCCAGATCATCTGAAGTCTTCTTATCAGTGTAACATATTTCTGTATTCTCGCTCCCCACGTTCGGTTTTCCAAATGATCAAGTCTAGCACAGTTTGGAATATCATCAGTGGTTGTTAGCAGCCTTGTCTTACACCTGTCTTAACTCCAAAGGCTTCAGAAGTCATTGAAAACTATTACTTCAGCAGGTTTATTTTTGTTTGTTTTTTTGAAAGAAATTTGACCACAATTATCCCTTTTTTAGGCAACAATAACTTGAAAGTTCGCCTTTTTAATGTTACCTTACTACTTTTTCTCACTTGTACTTCGTTAACTTCCTGCACGCTAGCGGTCGCAAATGTCACGACTTAACATGCGCAGAAAATAATCACCTTTCAGTACGTTTCAAGCAAGCGGAGTTCTAAACTACTACACTAAGCTCAGTGAAAAGAACGTTGTCTCTTATTACATTAACACTCCTATATGATGTTAACTGGTGGATGGTGACTAGCAGTGGAATCCAGGATGCGCATTTCGTCCTTTTTGGGACTCCTCATCTGGATGTACCTGCATTCCGCAGTGAGTGATGATGATATTCCCACCGAGGCTCGAACCCAGTGCCCATAGTTTCAAACGCCAAAGCGTCGTTATCCACTAGACCACTTGGGCCACGAGAGCCACCTCTTGTGCAATGGGTCATATTAATTATTTAATTCAATTTTAGATTTCCCCGTCGATTGATTGAACCTAATTGCTCAGTCTCCTGTTTGATGATAGAGGAAGACTGTTCAGTGCTAACTAGCTTTAATGCCTGTTTGGATGGCATGATGTAGTGTGGAACTATTGATGGTTTTAACAACACCTTTATTCAACCACACTGGTAGGTGTTCCTAATCACGAGAAATTAGGTTATCTAGAGCAACGGCCGGTATAACTAGTTTCACAGGAGTCAGTGTTGAATCGTTAGATACAGTTAGAGGTGGCCAGCTCAGGTACTTCTCATCTCTCTCTTTCGGAATTACAACCGGTTGTATGGAAAACATAAGCTGCAGTTTGTCGGCATCGGACATTCTTTGAATCAATTTTCTCAACTTCTTTTTAATTCCTTTACGTTCACAGTGGAACATAGGGCTTCAGGCTAGAGGCTTGAAGTTTCGGTAGCAGTGGTGTTTATTTTTACAGTTTCAGGTTGCCAGCTGCAAGCCTAATCCCCTGTCTTACTGCTGGCTTAGCGAGGTGAAGGCGTGCGTTGGTGGCCGGGGATCGAACCACGGACCACATGAGACGTGGTTGGCGAGCATTCTACCACTGTGCTACCGACGAACTTGGATGTCTATCGCCTATGAATTGTAGTCGTTTATGTGTATATCAAGACTTACTTTTCACAGTAACAGAAGAATTGTTTTCTCCCCTATATTATAGTCATACAAATGCAGGAACTGATCCCGAATTCATCGAAAAGAATATTTTGTTATTGTTCATTAATCAGTCTTTTAAAAAGAACTTTGTTTATTATTCAATACCCCCATTAGAATACAGTGATCCTTGATTGTTAAGCGTTCTCAAAAATAAAAAAAAGGTAAATACACCGGCAAACTAAGCTAAGTTATTTACACTTTGTTTTGTTTACACTTTTCAATGTGGTTGTACTTGTCTTTAAACGCAGCTTTTAATGCACTGTTCATTTATTTATTTATTTGTTATTTTACTACCGGCAATTCGTGCATTCCATAAGTGAAATATTCTGTTATTATTTTGAGTGTCGTATACAGAAAATTGAGTAATCTAGTAAAATAATACTCATCGTGTTCGCTGTTCTGTTCTGTTCAATTATCTTCTTTAAAAGTATTTCCGCAAAAATCATTGTAACAGGAAATTGACAATGAAGCTATCTACCTTTGTTTACATTGACAGCATATATCTGTTAATTGGATTCTTGTGAAAGATTTTCAAGTGGCTGAATTCACTTTTACTATTTGTGAGGATGATATTTTTGTTATTATTATTATTACTGTTTACGAGTTGATCACGGATTGATATCAGTTAGAGAACCACATTGAAAACCAACACTGGAGTACTGGACAGCTGTTTCATCCTAGTGCTTGGGAATCATCGGCAGTACGCACCTCGGTCGCCAGGGTTCGAATCCAAAACCTTCCGGTTACAAATCAAGCTAACTTGTAGACCATTCAGCCACTGGGACCTAATTCAATGTCCCGCTCATGAATTCTAACTTCTACCAATTCGTGATTTAGCGTGATCACCAACCAGTATCATCGATGGGACATCCATCCTCACACACTTGACTGGATGGATCCCACTGGTCATGACTTCTCACTAGAACTCCAAGAAACTGCTTCATTTAGCCAGTTACTCGCTAGCGAGCATCAGATTGATTTTCTATAGTTGGTTTGTAAGGATTAGATTTGTTTTTACGAGTTGATCACGGATTGTAACCGGAAGGTCCTGGTTTCGAACCCTGACGAGTGGGTGCGTACTGCCGATGAATTCCAAGCACTAGGATCTGATTCGGTTCAACTTTGACGGCAGATTGATATCAGTTAGGGAACCGCCGAAAACCAACAAGGAGTACTGGAGAGAGCAATTTCGTCCTTGTGCGTGGAACTCATCAGCACACAACGCACACAACGGAGTCCGAACCCAGTCACAAATCAATCTTATAGACCATTCATCCAGTGGGACATGAAGTTTACTGGAGTTCTAAGAGAGAAGTCATAACCAGTGAAGTCCATCCAGTCAAGTATGTGAGGATGGAGTCTCGCCGATGACATTGGTTGGTGGTCACTCTAAGATCACTAATTGGTAGATGTTAGAATTCATGGACTGGCCACTGAGTCGGGTCCCAGAGGCTGAATAGTCGACGACCTTAACTTGTAACCCGCCGGAAGGTCCTGTGTTCAAACTCCAACCGGTCTGTGGGTGCATACTTCCGATAAATCCCGACCACTAGGAGGGTTTTCAATGTGGTTCTCTAAGCGATATAAATCTGTGACCAAAGTTGAAACAAATCAAATCCCTACAAAGTAACCTTTGTACACCACTCAGGTTTTGCTTCAAAACCATTGAAAAAAATGAAAAAAGCATCTCTCATTAGAATCAATATTTACAGGCTAATAAATGTGTCTGTTGATCATTGTGATGAATACTGCTTCTCTCTAGTTAACTTCCTTTGTACAATGCAAGAAACTGGTTGCTCTTACACACACACACATACGTACATACACACATACATACAATCATTGCAGGCAATTACGCTTACAAATCATGCAAATCTAGGTAATTAGACCAGAATATGTATATATATATGAAAATATTTTTCTGTTGTTGCTGTTGATATATATACAGCCTTAAAAGAAATTTCATTATGCATTCTTCTGTATGCCGTGATAGACAACAAGCAGCATGTGATTATTATACGGTAGGCCAGATGTAAAAATTTCTGTGTAAGAACCTGAAGACAAAAAAAAGAGAATATATACGTTTGAGAACTTGAAATATCTATTCACAAGAATAATCCTTGTGTGCTTGCCGTCTTCTAAATATATATATCTGTCTGTATTAGTGCTCTTGTGATTACCACTTACCACTACTACTAGAGATGAATGAATAAGTAAGTAGGGCATTGAGATAAATGTTTCTCAGCATTCCCATGGGGTCGATTTCTAAGACTTATATAGACATTAAAAATGACTTCATCCAGCATGCATGTATAATTTGTTCTTTCCTCCTCCTCCCCCTCCAACCCTCTTCTAATTTCTCCCATTTTTACTGATTACTGATTGTTGGTTAACTGGGGCGGGGTTGTATAAATTAGACAGGCACAGATTGAAGTGTTCTACTAACTAGTGGTGTTATTTTTATAAAAATTCAATAAGGTTGAATGTATTTCAAGACAATTGAAAATCAGAGTCAAGAGACAAAAAAAGGTAAGTAGCTGATTTCTTGATTTATAATCCATGGGATTGAATTTTTAGGTTGAAGGCTAAATGGAACGTTCAACGGAAAACTCAGTGAAGACTTTTCAGTGAATACAAGAGTAAGACAAGGCTGACTGCCTGCCTATTATCACCAACGATGATATTCTTAATTGCGGTGGACTGGATTTTGCATCAGACTGTACGTGAGGAGTGAGAAGACAGGAATATGCTGCACTGACCGATAAGAAGACTCTGAAGATCTGAATTTCGCACGTGGATGATTTATGTTTAATGTCACTCTCACACACACAAACTTGAAGACTTGCAGGCAGGCTAAAACCAACAAACTGGCTGAAGAGACAGACTTGCAGCAAAGACCGAACTCCAGGTGAACATAGAGAAGATGGAGGTGATGAAGATAAACCCGCAAAAGAAAGCAATAGCAACAACTATAACAACCGCCAATCACCATCAATGGCAGAGATTTGATAGAGGTTATTTCCTCCCTCCACTTATCTGGACGGGAAGCACGGTTTCAACCACATGCAGTCGGAACAGATAAAGATGTGAAAGCCAGCCAGCTAGAATCGGAAAGGCAAGGCAAGATACGCCTTCATCAACCTGAAGTCGGTTTGGAAGTCTTCTACACTGCACTGCACTGCACTCAGCCAGCCAGCCAGCATGAAGACGAAGATTCGGATTCTGTTCAACGCAAATGTGAAGTCAGTCAGTCACTACTTCTATATGGGTCAGATACTTGGCGTGTGCAAGACAAAAATCATTTTCAACACCCAGTTTCAGGCTTTTATCAACAGCTGTCACCTTCGCTGGCTGCCCTCATACTGAAGATCAAATGGTCAGCAGGCCGGCCGGCCTGCCAGAAAGAATTAGCAGCAAGATACTCTAGCTAGCTGGCTGGCTGGCTGGGAACAAACCAACAAGCGAGAGCCAATTGCTCAGCAAATACGTGGGAGAAAATGAAGACGGATAAGGTATACACTGAAGAGACCGTCGAATAACATCGCTCGCAATGCAGGCCATTACTCAAGTGTAAGGTGAATGGGAAGCAATGAGTTGGTCGTCGGTGTAAGGGTGACATGGAGGAGATAGCGTTAGGAGGAGGAGGAGGAGGAGATCAGAGATTATGGGTAATCGTGTGGTTAGCCAGATGAAGAAGAGAACAGAGAGTGGAAGAAAGTTGACATGTGTTATTGTAGCCCTATATTCCACTCGGAACCCAAGGGAATAATAATAGATAATAATGGTGATGAGTAGAATTAACATTAATTATTATGGTTCGTATGAAGTGTGGTCAAGATTTGACTGAACAGTTCCAAAATGATTAGGCGTCGAGTAAGAAGTAGACATATGTAACGGAATAATTTTCCGGAAAATCCCTCCCGAACAATATGATTACAATATTAATACTTCTGTGGAAGTTTAAGCTAAGTTTGTAATTATAATCCTTCTTTCTCCTAGACTGTATATCACTGTTCTGACATTTGCATATCATCTGTTGTCTGAACTCTTATTATTTATCTTTGTTCCTGCCTAATCCCTAATTTCAGTGGGTTTTTTTGTGGTTGTGTGATGACACTGATAATGCGTTGTTTTCCTGTGTGGTTCTGTTCGAGTCAATGAAGACGGTCCTGACGTTGGATTATCAACGGGAATTGTTTGATGCGTGATTCTTGCTGAAAGTGTTTTTGATCCCATCTTGCTGAGAATATTCTACTTGATTCTAAATAACCTGCCTAACAGCATCATTGAAGTAATTCCGAGTTTTTGATGTTACTACTGCTTAACAGAACTGAAAACTAATCATATTTTTGTTGTCTTTGAGGGGTTTTTGCGATTGTGCTTGCCGCAAGGAAGTTTCGGACAGCTATACAGTAGGACGCATATATCCGTTTCCTGAGTTCAGATCGCAACGAGTTGGTTTTTGGTTGTAACAAATGGATTGGACATACGCTGAGGAGATTGTTGGCTGACACCACACGCCAGGCCTAGATTGGAACCTGAATGGCAAAGAATGAGTTGGGCGTCTGACGGTGATATGTAGGAGATTGTGTGACGGGGGAATGAAATTCAAAGGTTGTGAGCTATCAGACCATTATGAATAAAGCCAAAATAACTGAACTACTTATAAGTAGATCGTTTGTCTTTTCATTCAGACTAGTCACAACTACTTTTTTGAACAACTGTTAGCCTAAAGTGATTGATAAGAAACTCTAATATGTTAAGTATTGAAAAATACTAGGTATAGGTATAACTTTGAACAAAGCAAGAACTACAGTTTTACCAGAATAAAATGGTACCATCTTTTATTTCGTTGCCTTCTCGTCAGCTGCTTACAGGGCAAAGACATTATTAAATATATCTACAAAAACAATTTTAACATACTTGCACAGAGTTCATTTTAAACAAAAATCAATCGATCAGTATACGCATACACTAATAATATATACATATATATATGCAATATTAAACACTATTCCGAACAATAATAATCATACACAATGAAAACTTTTCAGCATTTCGCATTCGGATGAAAGAGAGATAAAAATATCCAGTTACCAGGTGGCAAAGAAAGACTGATAACCGCTTCTTTCTGAACGCATAAATCAGGTTTCAGGCGCTTGATGGAAATGGCTTCAGCAAACTTGAGGAGAATTGAGCTCTTTCGCCTATTGATAATTTTGAACGACTTTTCGACGTCCACCTCATGACCCGTGTCGAGGAGATGCCTGGCAATGGCACTGTTTAAAGCATTTGTTCCCTTTAGACGTAAGCTTTTCGGTACATGTTCAGAAAATCGTAGATATGCCCTTCTTTCTGTTCTTCCAATGTAACTGCTCCCGCAGATACATGTAAATTTGTATATACAGTTGGAGTTAACATGAGAAGGATATCTATCGACTTTTGATTGCACGAAAGAGCAAGTTGTTCGATAGACGGGAACGAGCTTAGCTGCAGGATAGGCTATGGCTAGTGATGTACTCAGCCTTCTGTTGATCATTGCTGCAATGTTTTCACCTTTATAATCAAGCTGAAAGTAGATTGTTTTTTTTCCACTGTGATTTGTTTTACATTTGTGACTTCAGATCTTCCATACTTGTTGATGAACCTTTGAGGGTACCCATTGCTCTTCAATATCTTTTCAAGAAACTCAAATTCTTCCTCTAATTTCTCTATAGAGCATATTCTCCTCACTCTATAGTACAGAGTCTTGACTAGACTACGTTTAAAGCTATTTGTAAAAAAGCTATTAAAATGTAAGTATAGTCCTTTCCATGTAGGCTTTCGATAAATTGACTTTTGAAGACTACCGTCTTCTGTATAACTGTCAATCAAGATAACTGCTGCATTCCAGTGCTCTTTTGAATGAGACTTTGGAAAATGTAACTGTTTTTATTAGACAGGTCAAGCGATCTGTATGTTTAGCTTGGTTTTTAAGCTTTTTATGCAAAACTCTCAGTAATATCTGTGCGCTCAAGAACTCATTATATTTTATGGTAGATGGGATCAAGTTTCTGAATTCTAGTACTGTCGTTCTGTTTAAAAACTATTTTACTCCTCCGACTATTGGTATTTCATTTCTAAGAAAGGAATCATCCAAAACACACATTTCATTCATCGCAATGGAATATATTCAATCAGGCGTCGATTTGAATTAGTCGTTTAACAAGCTAGAGGCTCGAAGTTTCGGTAGCAGTGGTATTTATTTCTGTGGGATGGGATTGCTAGCCTCACGCCCAACCTCCTCTCTTTACCAGTCTCATTACTGGCTTAGCGAGGTAGCGAGGAGTGCGTCGGTGGCCGGGGATCGAACCACGGACCACATGAGGCGGGGTTGGCTGGCATTCTACCGCTGTGCCACCAACGCACTGAGTATAACTGAACAGATCTTTCATTCATCTCACCAATTCTCAGTGGGAGGTTCTCGCATAATGTGCAGAAAACAAACGTGTGTGTATAAATTTACCGTTCGAAGTATACACAGACAATGAATTATCAGCACAGAAACTCCGAAAAATAATAGCTAAAACAGATTTTACCGCAACACCACATTTAAAATTCACCAGTCGTTTAATGAAGGACAAGCTGCTGAGTCTGAGCACTTCAATGTGCACTTATAAATTTAACTTTTCTTATGAAGACAGTTACATAGGTAGGTAGAATGACTCGCAAAGCCCACAGTCACCTTCTAGAGCATAATACAACGTAGAGGAGTCGTAAAGTCAATCAGAAGTTCCATACCGGCACACTTAGTGGACACGGAGCACGAGATTGACAAAAATTCAGCTTTTGCAATTTTATACAAATGTGCCACCTCACCTACACTCCCCAGGTTGGTACGTCTTCGGTCGCTAAGCATAAATGAGGCAGTTGCCATGAAAATGTTCTCAGAAAGCATTTATTCAATCTGTCTTCCTCCTATGGCTTTCAACCCCAACTTAGAATAGTTATCCCGACGACATCGGATAAAATGTTTTTGACTGATATTTTATTATCTAATTGTGAAGCCTGATGCGAATTTACCTGAAATACGTATTTGCTTGCTTAAAACGTATTCTAAAATTTTATTTTCATTAAAACGCAAAACGGCAGTGTGGCATAACACAAAAATGTAATACTACTATCTTCATCTTAGTAGCATGGGAACAGTTAGTGCAATAACATTCACTTCATTTTACCTGATTCGAACCAACGGTGGACTGTTTGAAACTTGAGCTAAAAAGGTGCTTTATCATTCCATTGCATGTAATTTCTCTTGTTCATTTTGTTTTAATTCATTGAAATATGACCTCCGGTGGTGTCTGCTACTCTTGTGAATATCTAAAATGTCTACACCCTGGTGGTTCGCAAGTTTCTATTAAACTTGAGAAGCAGCAGAATCATGGCTGCTAACTTGTCTCAATATAAAGGATAACTGTTTCTGAGATTTTTAGTACAAACTGCCAGTTATTCAGCTCCTGAGCCTTTCCTAATTGGCTTTCAACTAAATGTTATGCATTCCTCGAAGGAGGGAGGCAAACAAGAAATATCATAAGAGATTGATTTTTGTTTCAGGTCAGACATCAGTGTGTCAGGGGATTTACTGTCAATTACTACTGTCTTTGAATATTATGGATTCAAAGGAATGACTATGAAATAATTTCCACTGAAAATTCTGTACATTATACGAACACTGTTATTTGAAAAAAATACCTGCTCGTGTGAAGCTAGGTATGTTGGCCGTACCCAGCGTTTGCTTGCTATCCAAACATATCATAGAACACTTATTCTCATGGCTTCATAAAGGAGAAGAAAAGTAAAGGTCCCCCTGAAGCTTCAGTCTGGAATACCTGATAGAATCAGGATACCAAGCAAACCGATAAAACAACTTCAAAGTTATCTAAAGAATACATGAGAATCTTGCTAGAAGAGTACGAATCAAACTTCTTCAAACCATAGAAGCAATGGCAATTCACATGTTAAATCCTGAACTACGCGTTCCTAAAGAAGTTTGGTCAATCATTTAATCTAGAAAGAACCTGACCTATCTTAACACCAAATACAAAATTTTGTTTAGTCCTTTTCTCGATTGTTTGTTTCTTAATAGTTTTATTTTCTTCCCCCACCCTTTGTTATCATGGTTATTAACTTGAATTTTCAAGTATTGTTTTGTAGAGATTTGATTAATTGATTACAGGATTTCAACATGCACTTACATCGGTTAGAGAACCACTGGAAAACCTGGGAGTACTGGACTCTTCAGCAGCACGCACCCAGGATACAAACTCAGGACCTTCTGGTTACAAGGCGAGCTCGTAGACCATTAAGCCACTGGGACACTATCCAATGACCATTCCATGAATTCCAACTTCTGTCAATTCACTACATAGCACGTTAGCTAGCCAATGTCTTTGACGAGTGTCTGTCCTCACACCCGACCTGCCGCAACCTACTGGTTACGAAGTCCCACTAGAACTGCAGGTAACCACCTACCTGAATAGGGCCAATCGCTAGTGAGCATCTCATTGATTTCCAAGTATTTGCTTGCAGGGATTTGATGTCATCTCATGATGAAATCCTGTAACTTGACTTTTGTTCAGTTTTAAATTTCAGTTGAGCTTTACGCAACCCCGTCAATTAGATTACGTCACTCAGCTTGCTTATTTAATCTTTTTTCAAGTGTTGGTTTGTAGGGATTTGATTAGTTACAGGATTTTCATCATGAGCTGACATCAGTTACAGAACCATTGGAAAATCTGGAAGTCCTTGACTGCTGTTTCTTCCTAGTTTGGGACTCTTCATCAGCACGCCCTCATCGGGGTTCGAATCCAGGACCTTCTGGTTACAAGGTGAGCTCGTATACCATTAAGCCACTGGGACCCAATCCAATGGCCAGTCCACGAATTCTAACTTCTGCCAATTCACGATATAGCGCAACCGCAGGCCAATGTCTTCGGCGAGTATTTGTCCTCACACCCGACCTGCTGCACCCTACTGGTCGAGACTTCCCAGTGGTTCCAATAGTTCTCTGACCAATGTCAACTCATGATGAAATCTTGTAACCGATCAACCAAATCCCTACAAACCAATACTTGAATATGAATGAGATGTTCACTGGCGACTGGCCCTATTCAGGTAGGTAGTTACCTGGGGTTCCGTTGGGAAGTCGCGACCATTAGGGTGCAGCAGGTCGGGTGTGAGGACAAATACTCGCCGAAGACATTGGCTAGCGGTTGCGCTATATCGTGAATTGGCAGAAGTTAGAATTCATGGACTGGACATTGGATAGTGTCCCAGTGGCTTAATGGTCTACGAGCTTGCCTTGTAACCGGAGGGTCCTGGGTTCGAACCCTGGCGGGTGCGTAACGCTGAAGAGTCCCAAACTAGGAGAAAACAGCTGTCCAGGACTTCCAGATTTTCCAGTGGTTCTCTAACTGATGTCAGCTCATGATGGAATTCTTCGAAGAGTATTTGTCCTCACAACCTAACTGTTGCACCCTAATGGTCATGACTTCCCACTAGAAACCTAGATAACTATCTACCTGAATAGGGCCGGTCGCTAGTGAGCATCTCAATGATTTCCAAGTATTAGTTCGCTGGGATTTGATGTCAGCTCATGATGGAATCCCGTAGGTTGACTTTTGTTCAGTTTTAAATTTTAGTTGAGCTCTACTCAACCCCGTCAATTAGATTACGTCCCTCAACTTGCTTATTTAGTCTTTTCTTATTTTCTAACCAATTAACGAAATTTTTTATCTAAAATTTACAATTTTAATGACACATCTTTGGAAATATTTCTTTTGTTGCGAAGACAATTCACCATATATATATGCAAGCGATTTTGCAGCTTGAGAAGGATATCACCGAAAAGAGTGACTCTTTGCTGAACGTTTTTTTTGATCAATTGAAATCGGTAAAGATTCGCATTTCATTGTGTAAGTCGTGTTGTTAGACTGTTAATATTATCATATAGAAAGAAACTGAACTTTTTGAAGTATCAACTTTTATTGTAAGAGTTTGACCACAGTATTTAGAAACAGTAGGTTCAAATCAAGATTCCTGGGCAACACCACCAACAGCAACAAAAACAACAGACAACAATCAGCATAAATAGGAGGAACCTGAAAGAAACAACCTCCTTCACCTACCTACCTACCTGGGAAGCATCGTTTCAACTACAGGCAGGCGGAACTGACGAGGATATCAAACCAAGGATCGGAAAAGCAAGACAAGCTTTCACTACTCTCAAGTCTGTGTGGAGGTCAACAGCATTCGGCGTCAAAAATAAGATCCGGATTTTCAACTCCAATATGAAGTCAGTCAGCGTTACTCAGTATGTGGATCAGAGACTTGCACTGCGCGTCATAAAGAGCATCTCAAACAAACTGCAGACTTTCATTAACAGTTGTCTTCGCTCAATACTCAAGATCAGATGGCCAGAAAAGATCAGCAACAGGGCGGGATCTCTGGGAGCGAACCAACCAGGAACCAATTGTGAAGCAAATAGGCAGGAAAAAATGGAGATGGATCGGCTGGCCATACTCTGAGGAAACCGTCAAGTGACATCACTAGACAAGCCATTGCTAGAGTGGAACCCGACCGAAAGGGAAGCAGCGGGTTGGTCGTCAGTGCAAGGGTGACTTGGAAGAGATTATGTGAACAGGAGATGAAAGCGTGTGGGCAAACTTGGAACCAGGTGAAGACTCTAGCAGAGAACCGAACGCAACGGGGACGCACGACTGAATCCCTATGTTCCTCTAGGAATTAAAGGAAACAATAATAATTAATAAAATCGATCCAGTCATTTTTAAGAGTGAAAACATTAGATAACTTGCATCTTATGCTTCAGCATACAGTGAATGTTCAGTATTCTGTTTGTTGTTATACTTTAACTTTAAATTGTTTCAACTCTCGAAAGTAATCAACTGTTGACTGGTGGACATTAGTTAGTGGTAACTGGTACCATGCATATAGTCCTTTACTTGGAACAGACTGAATTCTGTCAGTGAAGTTTGTAATCTGATGACCATACTATGGAAGGGGAATGAATTCCTTGAAGAATGCAGATATTCTTTGTTGACTAGGGAGTACTAAGGTCAGCACAAAGTTTCATTCCAATCACCTCCAACCATCAGGATTATTTATGTTGCAGTGCATTATATATGGAATTCACCAGTGATTTATGTCCATTGACTGTCCTCTAGCATGAGGTTTTTCTATTCAGTCGAGCTAAATTTCTATGCAAATCGCCTACAACAGCTGTTTTAATAACCGCTCAGTTATCTAAATTACTGTTAAGATCTTGAATATCTCCACTTCCTCTGACTTTCACAAAAACAGAGACTCTTAACTGTCTTAATAACTATATGCTTAACAAAGAAGTTAAGAAATATTTGAAATAACCATTTATAATAAGTTGATATGTTTTAAAGGAATTCTACTCTACCCTCTACGGAACGTTTGTACACTTTGCATTCTTTTTTATTCCTTTGCTTTCCCAGTGGAACATAGAGATTCAAGCTACATGCTTGAAGTTTCAGTAGCAGTGGTGTTTGTTTTTACGGCGTGGGGTCGCTAGTCTAATGCCCAACTTTCCCTCTTTACCAGTCTAAACACTGGCTTAGTGGGGTAAAGAAGTGCGTCAGCTGCCAGGGATCGAACCCCTGACCACATGAGGATTGGTTGGCGAGCATTCTGCCACTGTGCCACCCATGCCCATGCTCTCGTTATTCGTGCAGCATTCAGTATCAAAAATTTAAACCACTAGTTGTTCGATTTTCAATAAGAATAAATACATAAAATGGGGAAAGCATATGATTCCTTCATTTAATTTCAGAATACTGCGAAATCATTTGGTCTACCAAACAGCACAGTAGTCAAAGACATTATCACTGAACTATTCAGGCATTGACTAACACGGATTCGAACCTCAGAAAGGCCTGTAAATTGCTTCACGATACGCCTGATGCATCTTGATAACTGGTGAATGTCATCCAGCATGAAACTCAGGTCAAGTAAGGCTTCCTGTTGGTTGCCTCCAACTCTCTAGTAGGTAACTTTTAGAGAGTTTTTAGAGGGATTGGATTAAAACAGAACTCAAAAAGGTAACTAAGTAACTGTCCACACAAAAATTAGTACATATATATATATTATATCAACAGACGAATCATGACAAATTTAATTTCTCACTTTTTGTTCGGTTCTGTTCTATTCTGTTCAAAATCTATTAGTTTAATTATTCTTGTTTGCTTTTTATTTTAATAAAAAAAACACAACAACTTTAATCTATTAATGTTTTTCTAAAAAATTTTATTTGTGTGTTTTATTTATATCGCAGTATATGGAGAGAGTGAAAGAACCGCCCCCTCTCTAAACACCACCACCACCACCCCAGTGTTGGTAGAATACAATGAGCCCAGAGTAGAACAACAATAGCAAAAAAAAATTAATTAACTATACACAACCAGTATCAACGACAGATGTACTCAAAAAGACAAAAATAGTGTACATGTGGTTTACATCTGATGCTGCTGCCTGCTGCTGCTGCTGTTGATGATGATGATGATAGATGCTAAACACATTACAGAAGTATTAATTTCCTCTTTCATTGAGATAGTATAAATCATTCGCCATACAATCATAGTAGGCAAATACGGGGTATGTGTGTGTATGTATGCCACATAACATACACAAACTGAAACTGACATCTATCAGCGTACATGAACAGGAATAGTGTGTAGCACATTTCCGAGTTTCACAACACACACACAAGGTCCTACACAGAAAGAGAGAGAGAGACGGAAAAGGAACACTTAGGGGGGGGGGGGGTAGGATAAACTAAAGTGTTAAGTATGCGATTAGTATGTAAACATTAAACTGAATAGAAACGATTAGAGGCTGTGAGTAGGATTTTTATACTATGACGATAAAACAAAACAAATTTGAGGAGTAAGAGAGTTGAGCAGCAGTCACAGGAGAAAAAAAAGAGGGAAAACAAAATACGTTTTGAAAGGAAGTAGTAGAGAGACAGAGAGAGGGGGGGCAGGCAAAATATTTGTTGTTGTCAAATAATGCTGGATTCGTTAAACATTAAATTAATTAGAAAAAAAACACACAAAAAAACAAACAAAATGCAGAAAAGCAATACACAAATTGGGAAAATATCCATTGGGAAAGAGTAGAAAGGTTTATGGCATTGTCAAATGGTAAATATTTTATTTAAAGGAGGATTGAGAGGATACCTATACACATAGATAATTTATTATTATTCTATTGAGTGAACAGGCTGGATTCAGGAGAAACAAGTCATGCATTGACCAGATCGCCACATTACGGATCATCATTGAACAAAGCTTGGAATGGCAGTCACCTCTCTATCTCAACTTCATCGACTTTGAAAAGGCCTTCGACAGCGTCAATCGAGAAGTGATTTGGAAACTATTTCGCTACTATGGGGTGCCACCGACAATTATACATCTCATCCAACAGCTGTATGACAATGATGCATTCCAAGTAATGCACAACGGGAAACTTATGGAATCCTTCGAAATGAGGACAGGAGAAAGACAAGGCTGCCTACTATCGCCAATGATTTTCCTGATTGCAGTAGATTGGATAGCGCGACAAACAGCGGGCAATGAGGAAACAGGCCTAAAATGGACTCACACAAAAAACTTGAAGGATCTGAACTTCACCGATGATATATGTCTGAATTCCCACAAACTGAAAGACATGCAAGCGAAAGGCAACAAGTTGGTAGAAGAAGCATCACAGATAGCACTTCAGGTGAACATAGAGAAAACAGAGGTGATGAAGATTCTTGGCCAACACCACCTACAGCAACAACAACAACAGAAAACAATCAGCACAAATGGGAAGAACCTGAAAGAAACAACCTCTTTTACCTACCTAACTGGGAAGCATCGTTTCAACTACAGGCGAATGGAACTGACGAGGATATCAAAGCAAGAATCGAGAAAGCAAGGCAAGCTTTCACTACTCTCAAGCCTGTGTGGAGGTCAACAGTACTCAGCGTCAAAAATATGATCCAGATTTTCAACTCCAATGTGAAGTCAGTCACTGCTACTATACGGATCAGAGACTTGCACTGCGCGTCATAAAGAGCATCTCAAACAAACTACATACCTTCATTAACAGTTGTATTCGCTCAATACTCAAGACCAGATGGCCAGAAAAGATCAGCAACAGAGATCTCTGGGAGCGAACCAACCAGGAACCGATTGTGAAACAAATATGCAGGAATAAATGGAGATGGATTAGCCATACTCTGAGGAAACCATCAAGTGACATCACTAGACAGGCCAAAGCTCGAGTGGAACCCGAAAGGGAAGCGGTGAGTTGTTCGTCAGTGCAAGGGTGACTTGAAGGAGGTCATGTGTAGAGGAGATGAAAACGTGTGGGCAGACTTGGAGGCGGGTAAAAACGTTGGCAGAAAACCGAAGGCAATGGAGACGCACGGCTGAAGCCCTATGTTCCTCTAGGAATTAAAGGAAACAATAATAATAATTGAGTTCCGAGTGGGACATACGGGTTCAACAGAACATTTCCATTGCATCGTTTCCCGTATTCAGTCCTCTTCAACTGGCCGCATAACTGTCTATAAGCTTTCATCTCCTCTTCACACGATCTCTTCCATGCCACTCTGAGACACACGCCCAACTTATCGTATCTTATTCACCTTCCACTAGAGGAATCGCTTGGCATGAGATGTCACCCAACAGTCTCCTTAGCATGTGTTCAATCTTTTTCCAATTTCTTCGACAAACTTGTTGAGCATTAGATTGTTGATTGTTTCTTTCCCAGAGTTTTATGCGGAAAAAGAGAAGCAGGAAGTTTTTTATAGACAACTTCAAATAGTAATGGACAACATCCCGAGTGACAACATCAAAATCTTTATGTGTGATATGAATGCCAGCCAAACTGGGAGTAGATAATACAGGAACAGGGCTCATCATGTGTTGAGAGGCTCTGGGTGAAATGAATGAGAACGGAGAACTCTTCACAGACTTCTGTTCTTTTAATGATTTGGTGATCGGAGGCAGCGTGTACAAGCACAAGGATATGCAAGAAGCATCATGGATTTCGCCTGACGGAAACACCACAAATCAGATAGACTTCATAGCAATGTTGCTGAAGGAAGTGGAGACGTAATCAGTCTGCTGGATACAAAGTCGAGAAAGGGTGCAGATATGGGCTCAAACCACCTTAAAGGTGAAGCTGAAACCCTTCAGAATAGCTGGAGACAGACCACAACTCAAGTTCAACATTCAGAAACTGAAGGACAAAATCACGAAGGATACCTTCACTACAGATAAGATCAGGGCAAAGCTGGAGACACTACCTGTTAACACCGAGGAAACCTGTGTGGAATAACATTGGAACTCTCTGAAGGCGATATTCAAGGAAACGTGCACAATTGTTCTAGGAAGAAGGAAGAGGCAAGACATGGAATGTCTCTTAAAGGACAGCTACCTGGAAGCTAATAGAAGAGTGGAGAAGAGGATTGTGAAAGAGAAGATGATTCAGTGCAAAGATGAACAAAAGAAGAGGAAGTCGAGTTCAATATACACTACAGTGAATAAAGAAGTGAAGAAGAGTGCTAGAAAAGACAAACGACAATTCTACGATACACTGGCAACTAAAGCAGAAAAAAGCCGCAGGTAAAACAGACATCAGGACACAATATCAGATAATCAAGTCTCTATCGGGGAAGAGATCAACCCAGGTGATGAAACCAATAAAGATGCTGAAGGGAAGCTGATCACCAAGGAGGAGAAACAAATCAAACAATGAGCTGATCACTTCCAAGAACTCTTGAATCAACCATCATCTGCAACCCACCCAGAAATACCAGCACCACCAACAGCACGCGCAGAACTGCCTGCCAGTGGACATCAGTCCTCCAACGAAAGCTGAAATCCTAAATGCGATCAAGCTACTGAGGGCGGTGAAGGCAGCAGGCCGAGACGGAATTCCCCCACCTCGAAGTACTGAGAACGGAACCAGAGACTGAGGCAGATGTTCTCACGCCATTACTGCAAAACATTTAGAAGGAAGGAAAGGTGCCTACCGATTGGAAGAAACACTGGTTACCTTGTGAAGCTACGAAAAAAGGGCGATTTTATGCCTCTACAAGTAATGAAGTGGAATGATTCTCTAGTTTACGTCAAGTAAAATACCATGTCATGTCATCCCGAAGAGAATAAAATATGCACTGGGTGAAGAACTCCACAAGCTCGGAACAAGGTGGATTCAGGAAGAGCAAATCATGTGATGATAAAATTGCAACTCTATGAGTAATCATCACAGAATAAAGCACAGAATGGCAGTCAAACCTCTACCTCAACTTCATCGACTTCGTGAAAGCTTCCCACAACGTTAACCGGGAAGTAATTCGGAAACTACTTCAACACGACGGCGTACAGTGTCCAAGTCTTTATCAACCTCATTCAACAGCTGTCTATATGACAGTGACACGTATCAGGTGATCCACCATAGAAATTTCAGCGAGGCGTTCTTAGTGAATACAGGAGTAAGACAGGGCTGGCTGATTATTACCACCAACGACGATATTCTTAATCGTGATGGACTGGATTATGCGTCAGATTGTGACTTCAGAGTGAGAAGACAAGAATATGCTGTACTCAGCGATAAGAAGACTCTAAAAGATCTCGACTTTGTGGACTATTTATGTCTAATGACACATAAACTCGAAGACTTGCAGGTAGGCGAAAACCAACAAACCAACAGAAGAGGCAGGCAGCAAAGACACACTCCAGGTGAACATCGAGAAGATGGAGGTGATGAAGATAATGAACAAACAACGCGCGAGATGTCACTCGACGGCCTCCTCAAAATATGCCCACATCAATCCCCCTCCATTTTCTCCAAAATATTTGTTGAGCGATAGGTTCTGGATTAGTTTTTCCCAGAGTTTCTTGTTGCTAATTCTTTCTTCAGTATGGAGCCACCGAACGCAGCTGCCGATAAAATTCTGCAACTTGTTAGAAATCCCTTCTGTGAAATGCTTGTCAAGTTTCTGACCCATTTAGAAGTAATGACTGACTGACTTCACATTTGTGTTGAATAGAATCCGAATCTTGTTGTTTATGCTGTCTGACTAGCTTTGACATCTTCATCTGTTCCGCCTGCAGTGTGAACTCTGAAGCTGTTTACGACACATCAGATACTCGGAACAGATGTCTCACCTATTTTTTTGTATATTGATTTCATATTCATTATCCCACAATGGAAATGACTGCTTAGTTTAGACAGTTAAAGTCAAATTTGACTACCTGTTGTCCATATATGTATATATACAATTTCTTCGAAACAAGAATAAATGGTAGGAGAGAGAATTACGCATAATTTTAATCGACATACAATTAAGTAAGCTGCAGACAACAACAATATTTTTCTCTGTGTCTCTTCTGTCATGTTTGATTAATTAATCACATTGAAGACTATCAATTAAATTAATGATGCTACTAACATTAGGTTGGGTTAGGTTAGGCTAGGCTAGGTTAGATTAGATTAATTTTTAAACATTAATCATGGTTGAATAATGGAGCAAAAACTATCACAAAACATTGAACAATAAGATAGTCGTTATATCTTAAGAGATTGTAAAGTTTTGCTCCTTCCCCTTCTTCCTCTTCTTCTTTTTCTTGTTCTTCTTAACATTAGTGATATATTACTTGACGTTTACACTGTCTGTTTTGATAATTATGATAATAATAGTAATAGTAATAATAATAATAATAAAACGTTCATTTGAAACTCTAACACCATTGTGAGTGTTACATATATGTATACTGTTATATAATACTGTCAATGGTTTTCTCAATCCCCTTGGTTAACTAACCTCTAAGTGTAACAACCTCATAGATTTATGTGCTACTCAAATGAATAAATAAATAGGTTATAGACGTTTACTGGTTTATTCCATATTAGTTTGTTTATTAGATGTATCACACAGTGAAACGGTATTATTTACTGGATGACGTTTCGAACAAAATTTATTGTTCATAATCATATCAATTGTGATCACACGACTTTGAAACTTGAGTTTTATAGTTCTCTTTGTTCTCTCCTATTTGTCGTCGTTGGGGTAGTAGAATTTTCCAGATGTCCGGCTGGACAGGTGTTGAATCATTCCTATTACATGTATTTGCAGTTGATTCGATAAACAAAGCTTCTGTTATCAATCTCTCCCTCCACCCAGCTGTGACATTAGATTTTAAAACTGTCATCCTATCCCACCCATCCTGTTTTATGGTTGTGTGTAGCTGCATGTAGTGCTGAACTATTCTCTAGATTTCTTATCTTATTTGGATCAACCAATCTAGATTTTGCTAAGTTCTTATGTTCAGCTAGTCTGACTGCCCCTGTTCTACTACTTTGACCTATGTATTTGACCTGACAGTCATTGCAGCAGGGTATTAGATAAACTAAATTGTTTTAAAGGCTCTACAGGATCCTTTAACCGATAAAGCTTGTTTCTAATTGAGTTTGTGGTTGGTTTGAATGCCGTTTTTATTCCTGCCTTGTTAAGAATTCTGCGTAAGGCTTCCGAGGTTCCTTCCTTGTATGGAATTACTACTGATGATTTAGATTCTTTATTGTTGGTGTCGTCAATAATATTATTATTATTATCACTATTATCATTATCATTATTATTGTTATTATCACTATCGCTACTATCATTATTTATTTTATTTTTAAATTTCCTTACATATCTCCTGAATAATTTATCCGGGTAATTATTAAGTTTCAAGGCTTCTTTTATGTGTATCAGTTCCTGTTTTAGATTTTCCTTGGTACTACTTAATTTTTGTGCTCTGTCATTTAAACATTTCACCAATCCTATTTTAACAGACATAGGATAGGACGATCGGAAGTCTAACTATCTGTTTGAGTGTGTGGGTTTCCTGTAAACACTAGTGTTTAACTTCCCATCTCCTTTCCTTTTTACGTTGCAATCTAACATTGGGAGATCCCCTTCCTGATTTTCCAATTCATAAGTGAATTGAATTGCTTCAACCTTCGAGTTGATGTGTTCAAAAAACCTGGCTATATCTTGGGTTCTAAGTACAGTGAATATGTCATCTACATACCTCCACCGTACTTTTGGGGTGGGGGTGAACGTTTACTGGTTTACATACACTTGGATTTATGTGAAATAATGTGATACTTCATAAAAAAGGATATATGGGGAACTTCATGCATTTATTCCCCTTGATGAATTTGAATAAAGCAAGAACAACAGTGTGGTTTGTGCAGAATAATATGGTACCATCATTGTTTATTTCGTTGGCTTCTCATCAGCTCAGCTGCTTACAGCCTAAATAAATTATGAGGTTTACGTACAGAAAAGTTTTAACATACTTGCAAATTTTTACATGTTGTCAGTTGACAGAAAGTTCCACACTTAATGAACAGTACTCAGAAAATTGCGCTTATATAGATTTTACACAGGCAGTTGAAGTTTAAACAAAATAAATGTATTCATAAAATGGTAAAGGAGTTACGTTATAAAGACGAGAGATGCGTTAGATGCTGAATGACTAATAAATTAGGTAACAGTGTACTGAGTTCAACTCAAACCACAGAAACAAGAGACAAGCAAAATTACAGATTATAAAAAAGGGTGAAGTTGAAGACAAAGATTACGCAATCAGATGAGAGAATAAAGACATCCAGTTACCAAGGCAAGGAAAGACTAATAACTGCTTCTTTCTGAACACATAAATCTGGTTTCAAGCGTTTGATAGAAATTGCTTCGGCAAACTTGAGGAGAATGGAGCTCCTTTGTCTATTGATAATTTTGAAGGATTTTTCAATTTCCATCTCATGACCCGTGTCGAGGAGATGTCTGGTAATAGCGCTACTATAAGAGTTTGTTCCCTTGAGACGTAGGCTATTCGGCACATGTTCAGAAAATCGGAGTTGTACCCTTCTTTCTGTTCTCTCAGTGTAACTGCTCCCGCAGATACACGAAAGTTTGTATACACAGTTGGAGTTAACATGAGAAGGGTACCATATTATTCTGCACAAGCCACTTTTGTTCTTGCTTTATTCAGATACATGGGGAAACTGAATGCTAGCAGAGTTGAAAAAATAAAGTCCAACCAAACTAATTGTAGGTCCATTACATATGGTAATCAGGCTTATTCGCAAACGATTGATGGAATATAAAACATTTTCGTGAAGTAGTAAGTAGGTGTATAGAAGTTACTGCTACAGCCAAAACCGATTTTGTTGTAGTCTTCAGGCAGCCAGCCAATCTCTGCGTCCTACTGCATAACTCTCTGAAATTTCCTTGAGAGACGCACAGCCATGAAATTCTCCAAAACAGCAAAAATGAAAATTAGATATGATGGAGAAGATTTGTAGCTCATGTGGATGATTTCGATGTGGTTGTGTTCTCTGAGATGAATAGTTTATTTGCGTAGCTCTCATTGCCCCCTTCTAGGCAACATCTTCAGCGCATACTTCAGTTTCAATTGAAGTGAGCTTTCAGATTTCTCCATGAGTTTATGTGTCATATCTCCTGGTCACCTTGAACCCAGTGATTGGTTGTTTTCGTGTATTTTCAAACCCCCCTACGCTACTTGTATTCGTACAGATTATTTCATTGACCTGAAGTTTGACCCTCAATGTGTCTATTGATCGACGATTCAGTGGAATACCAGGCAGGCTTCTAAAAATTCTCTAGCATTCTTGGTGATTCCTCTGTCTAATATTTGAACGCTGGTTGTCTCAGTCGAATTGATCTCCGTGGTTGTCTGTATGCAGCGATATGAGCGAGGGAGTGGATGTCATGTCTTTCGACGGCTAGCTCATGTTCATCGATACGAAGACGAAGGGGACGTCCACTCTACCCAATGTAGTGTTCTTCGCAGCTGTTACAGTTTATTTTGTAGATGATGTTGGTTTTATCGTCTTTCGTTGTTGAGTTCTTTGGTTGACATAGAACTGAGTGAAATGATTTTGTTGGTTTGTGTGCGACGACCTGTGTCAAGGAACTTAGCCCTAAGTTCCTATCGTAATGAAGACTTAAGCGATTGAGCCGATAAATACTATGAGCTTTCTTCAACTTTAAATCCAAAACACCAGTATTCCTCGAACGAAATTATATTGTTTGGCAATTAAATTGAAGAAAACTACAAAGCCTGCAAACAAGTGTTAACTACAAATGAAGTTATAAAGTACTTTTATTCGTATTGAAATCCAGTCTTCCTTCAACTTGCAAGCGATCGTTCCATTCGCGCCTTCAATTTCCCGCCAATGGTTGCCAGTTCCAATAAAACAAACGTTCAATGTTCACTTCCATTGACAACCTGCATGCCTATTTTTTACTGAAACTAATAGCAGACACCCAAATTACTCGTCCCGAGAATGTAGCACACTTGAGGAATGCTAAGACAAACATTTACTATTAGAAGACACAAAGTTTCGTCTGTAGCTGCTACATTTTTCATCTGTATGGCAAATTACGGAGGGAGCATTAGGATACATCATATCATTGTCTTTCCATGAATTGCTAAGCTAATACGAAGAGAAATGAGTTTTTGATCTGCAGACTTTGCGAAATTCTTGTTTGGATTTGATAAAACTCATGGAAATTCATGATCAGACAAAATATGCTGTCAGAGGAGTTTTTTAATCCCTTTACGTTTCCAGTGGAACATGGGGCTTCAGGCTAGAGGCTTGAAGTTTCTGGAGCAGTGGTGTTTATTTTTACGGGATGTAGTTGCTAGCCTCATGCCCAACCTCCGCTCCTTACCATTCTTATTACTGCCTTAGTGAGGTACAGGAGTAGGTCGGTGGCCGGGGATCGGACCCCGAACCACATGAGGCGTGGTCGGCGAGCATTCTACCGCTGTGCCAGCGCCGCACTCTTAGGGGAGTTATCAAACTCTAAATAATGATTAGATCTTTAAGTAAATATATGCGCAAACACAAGCGTCACTAACATTAACTATATGGAATTTTCTAAATCACAGAAACATTATCAATAATTACACAACTTCATATTCTGAAATCAACACGTAGACGATCGTTAGTGGTTGATATATGAAGAAAAAAACTAACTCGGAAATTCTTTCAAAAACTTATCTAAGTGAATGTATTTTCAAAAGAGGCGCCAAACATTTTTGGTTCATTCATAGTAGAGACAAGTTGTTTCAATGTTAAACAAAAGATTTCTGGTGACTTCACCTTGTAGGTCTTATTATTATTATTATTATCATCATTCTGCATTAGACATCTGTGGGTTCATTTTGCAAATTAATATTTTTCATGTATAAATAATCGAATAAATTGGACTTTCTGTGGTCATTATCCACATTTTTAAGTTGTTTAAAATACCTTGTAGTTAGCTGATGCAATAAATGTACAACTAAATAAGTTAAATGTAGTGAAAACGACTAACTAAACATGGTTGTTATACATTGAATTTTTAACTTTGTAATTAAGGGACAACTTTGATTCTCAAGTGTTGGTTTTGTAAGGATTTTGTTCTACTGGATGGAGGATTTCATCATTAGCTGACATCAGTTAGAGAACCAGTGAAAAACAAGCTGGTAGTACTGGACAAATCTTTCGTCCTAGTTTGGGGTTCTTCATCAGTACGCACACACCACGACGGTTTGAACCCGGGACTTTCTGGTTACAATGCGAGCTCGTAGACCATTAAGCCATTGGGACCCGATCGAATGACCAGCCCATGAATTCTAACTTCTGCTAATTCACGACATAACGATGACGAAACAGCTGTTCAGTACTCCCAGGTTTTCCAGTGGTTCTCTAACTGATGTCACCTCATGATGAAATTCTCCATCCAACTTCGATTCTATTTAGTACATGAGTTGACCCGAATGTTGCGTTTCGAGAGTAACTTTAATTCATTCTATCTGTTGTTAAAGATGCAGCAGTGTAACAGTTGTCCTCACTTTTATTTTCTACCTTTATACTTTTGCAAAGACTATTATTGTTTCATTATTATCCCTAAGATTCTGAGTGGAACATAGGGATTCTACAGAATATTACCACTTTGTCTTGCACTCTGCAGTCCACTTCAGCTGCCCCTAAGACTGTCCGTAGTTCCACACCTTCTCCTTACACCATCTCCTGCATGTCACCCTCAAATACACTCTGAACTCGTCATTTCACATTCAGGTTCCGATCATGGGATAAACTGGCATTCGATATCACCTAACGGTCTCCTCAGTGTGTATCCCATCAATCTCCACTTTTTTTTCACAACATTTTTCGCTGAGTAGGTTCTTGATTCGTCCATTTCCAGAGTTTCTTGATGCTAATCCTTCCTGGTTGGCAATCTAACCTCCAGTATCATCTTTTGAAAAATGTTTGCAACCTGTTAGAAATGCATTTTGTCATGCATTCACCAAATTTATGACATATATAAAACCACTGACTCACTCAACATTAATGTTGAAGGTCAGAATCATATTATTTCCGCTAGGTGGAGGAGCTTTCTAAACTGTCTGCAGATTGATGAAGATGTGTCTGGCCTTTCTTACTCTAGGAGAAAATCCTGCAACTGGGTTGCATGATTGTTGGACCTCGTCAACAGGGTGCTCTTTCTGAGATTTGAACCTGTGTCACACAGTGTTGTAGAGTCAGAAAAGTAACCATTAGGATATTCAGTCTCATGATTGACTTCCCGCAGAATCGTAGTGGGTACACTGACTGATGTAACTATTGTCATTCGTCCAGTCCTTGGAGTAAGTACGCAGTGAATTTTGTCATTCAAGTATGAACTGGTGGAGAACTTATTTAAAAGTCCATTTTCTGTACTAAGAAATTATCATATTTTAATATAGGGTGATAAGCAAAAGTCAAACCTCAGATAGCTTAACATTTTCGGGGAATTAACACAAAAAAGGCGTAAACGTATGAAATCATCTATAGGCTAGATGGCTAGAAATGTTATCTTCAAATTACCCATTATAACTATTCATTCGTGTAAAACTGTTTTATTTTAAGGCGTTTCATATTGCATCAAGCTGAAAACTATTCATCCGCTGGTTGTGTTCTTTACGGTTCACCCATCAAATTACTCGTTGTTGATTGAAAAGTATGATGATTATCAGTTATTTTTATTGGACACCATTTTACCACACTTCCTCAATTCCTTTATCCTATAGGCCACATTTGTGCGTCGTTGGCACATCAGTAGAATGCTCACCAGCTACGTAGGTGGTTCGGGGTTCCATCCCCGGCCGCCAGCGCACTCCTTTACCTTGCTAAGCTAACGATAGGATGGTAAAGAGGGAAGGTCGGGCATGAGGCTGGCTAGCGACCCCGTGTCGTAAAAAAAACCCTACTGCTACAGAAACTTCAAGCCTTTAGCTTGAAGCCGTATGTTCCACTGAGAACGTGAAGGAATTAAAAACAATAATAGGCCACATTACTCTACTAAAACTATTTATACACTTATTCCTCTTTATGAATTCGAATAAAACGAGAACAACAGCGATTTATGCAGAATAAGGTAATACCATCATTTACCTTCGTTGGCTTCTCCTCATCAGCTGCGTACAGCCTAAACAGATTATTAAGCTTATGTACAGAACAACTTTAACATGCCAATTTCACATGATGTCAGCTGACAGACGGTCCCAAACTTAATAAACATTGCCCAGGAATTACACTTATATAATCCAGACCTACAAGGTTCAAGTTTAAACAAAAATAATAAAGGCTTGGAGAAATGGCAATAGAGTTACGTAATAGAGATTCAGATGATGACTGGCTAGTGGTTTGAGTAGCAGCTTGGTGAGTTCAAGTCAAATATTAGAAACACAAGATTTGCAAAGTCATACTATACTGAAGGGAAGGCAGATTAGGGCTAAAGTTTACGCAACCAAATGAAAGAGAGAGTAAAGACATCCAATTACCAGGGAAACGCAAGACCGATAACTGCTTCTTTCTAAACACGTAAATCAGGTTTCAAGCGTTTGATAGCGATTTCTTCGGAAAACTTATAGAGAATTGAACTATTGATATAAGAGTAGAACATGGGCACTGTGTTGGAGTATAATTCCATTATGGAGAGAATTTAATTGATAAAGTCCTGAAGTGTTATACAGTAATGTTTACCGAAAACGTTCCGAGAACAATTTATTGATCATAATCATATCTAGTTCCATTATTTCTCACCTCTTGATTTGATTGGTAGTATTACTTTCCAAATTTCTGGTATGAGTGATTAGTTATTCCTGTTGCGCGTGTTGGGTGTCGATTCTGTGAACAAAGATTCAGTAATCAACCTCTCTCCCCACCCACCTATAATACTTTTTAGAACTGTAACTCTATCCTACCCTACTGTGTGGTTGAGTGTTAATGAATGCAGTGCAGTTGCTGAGTTTTCTCTTAGATTACTTATCTTTGTGGGGTCAATCATTCTACACTTTGCTAAATTCTTATGTTCTGATAGTCTGACTATCCTCGATCTACTAGTTTGACCTATCTAGTTGACCTCACAGTCACTGCAAAGTATTTTGTCTAAACGGGCAATTCTCGAAACGTCATCAGTAAATATTCCTCCAAAACACTGATATTTTTATTAGTTAGATTTTCTCCAGAAGGGAGAACTTAACTATTTTGTGCATTGTTGATTTAAAGGAATTCGTGATGTCTACATCATTACCTATATTGATGTGATATCTGTGATGTCGTCCCCCTAAGATGTAAGCTTTTTGGCACATCCTCAGAAAATTGAAGGTAAACCCTTCTTTCAGTTTTCCTAGTGTAAGTGCTACCGTCGATACACAGTTGGAGTTATTATGGGAAGCGGATTTGCTGACCTTTGACTGATAAATGGGAACCAACTTAGCTGCAGGATGGGAGCACTAGCTAGTGAGATTTTCAGTCTTCTGTTAACTATTCCTGTAATAACAACACCTTTAAAATGGAGTTGAATGAAGACAGACTTCTTTTCCATTGTGATTTGTTTGGCATTTTAGCCTTTAAAACTTATTTACGTGTTAATGAATTATTGTGGATGACTGTTGTTTTTCAACATCTTTTCGAGAATCAGAAATTCTTTCGTTAAGCTTTTCTCTAGAGCATATTCTCCTAACTCTATAAAACAGAGTTTTGACTAGTGATATCCTGAAATGCATCTGAAATCCAGGCTACAACTAGTACTGACAGATATTCCTTGCTGATGAGTGCCGACTAGCACGAAACCCAAGGTCAAGCAAGGCTTCTTGTGGCCAATTGCTTCCAACCATAACCAATAACAACTAGTAATAATCAACACTGATTCAGTGAAATCAGCAAATATTCAACAAATGCCATCCAGATACAAAGTTCACTCTTGAAATTGAAAACGAATCTAAAATCCCTTTTCTTGATGTTGAACTTACAAGGAGAGCTGACGGAACTTCAAGAAGGTCCATCCATAGAAAACCCACATGGAACAACCAGCTGACAAGCTTCTACAGCTGGGTACTAATTAGTCGAAAAAGAAACCTAATTAGATCTCTTGCCACTCGTGTCCGACGCATCTAAACTTCCTGAAAGAGACCTTCATACAAAACGGTTACCCATCAAGATTCGTAGACAAAAACATCAAAATAAAAAATCCAAAAGCAAGAGACAGCATCCGTGCCAAAAAAGTTACTTTATATGAACCTCGATTACAAAGGAGACCTACTCAGTGACGTCCTTAGAAGGAGAATCTCCACCTCTTTAAGAACTTTCTTTGCGGCAACATTGAGATTAGTGTTCTCTAGTCGCCCACTGATCTGCAGAAGCCCAAAAGACAAGATCCCGCACCTGATCACTTCTATGTGTGTGTATATATCAGTTCACCTGTTGCTGTGGAGCCAGGTACATCGGTCGTTCAACGCGTATCCTGTCAAAAAGGGTCAAAGAACACTATCCAGCCTGGCTGCAGAAAGGAAGTAATGGCTGCATAAGGAGTGCAATAATCGAACACCTCATCAACACTGGTCATTTCATCTCAACAAAAGCCTCCTTGTTCAAAGTAATCTACAAAGGGAAGAACAACCTTCCAAAGACAGTACGATTCCACCCTAGCCATTAAGCTAGAGGAACCAGAACTGTGCATACAAAAGAAAATTATTCAACCACTTCTACTCCCATGGTAACAACTCTGTTGATTTGACTTAACTTTTGTTTGTATGCTTATTTTTCTACTTAAAACCCTTGTGTAATTCCGTATGTTATTTTGTTTCCATGTACACCCTGAGTACAACTCTTTCATCAAACTATTCATATTATTACGTAACTCTTCTTCAACAATCCTTTGTGACAACTCATCACTTTTGTTACTACTACCCTCTTATATCAACATTCAATTCATCTGAACTTACTAATTGTATTTTCGTTTGACAAATTTAATGTACACACATACAAAACAACCACATATATATTTGCGATTGTAACAGCTATGAAAATGAATTCGCCGCCGAAAAGAGACTCTTCGCTGAACTACTACTTGTCTTCTGTCTATTAATGTTCGAATGGGAATTTTTCATGAAATCACCAATATTGCCCGACAGACATAAATTCATTACAAAAATCTGATTAAAAACAATAAGCACCAAATTTTTCGTACTCAAACGATAACTAGACTAATCGTAAATATAATTCGACCACTCAAAGTGAACAGTTTTGAGTATTTTTTTAATTACATTTAGCCTTATCACAAGTACTGCATACACATGACCAAATACATACATAAATACAGGCATACCTACAGGCATTCACTGAACAACATTCAAGCATTTTCTCTGTTCTAGTCATTCCACTTCATTCATTTATCGATGAGTTAGTTAGTTTATCAAAAGGTAAAGTGTTGAAGTTCTCATTTCCCAACAATCTATTTAATTGAAATGGATGTCGGTAATGGGGAGAAACAGAAAATAACACACGTACCCACTCACTCACCCACACACACACACAGAAGAGAACAATTACATGTGAAGTTTATTAGCAAATTCGATGGATTGTTTTATCCTGAAGCGTTGAGGAGAAATTGGTTAGTTCAAGAGAACAATACTTGAATAACTTGTGAAGTGAAGTGAAGTAGGATGCTAATCAAAATAATGATAAATAATTATGAATTTGTCGGTTGAAACGATGCGGTTTAAGTGTGCTATTTTTACATAGTATGCTGATAAAAGGATTTTGAGCAATAGAATGTATTGTTTTCCCTCTATATACGTCAATCCACCTACCGCATATTTTATATTATGGTCTTCTTTCATAGTATGGAAAGTTTTGTTCGTTTTCTTTTGTCAATTTCAGTGACAATATTTATGGTGGAATATAATTTATGACTTTATTAGTCAGCGGTTCTGTGGTAGAGTACTAACAAACCACTAATTTGGTCCGAGATTCTATCCCTAGCTGGAAAACACTTTAGCCTCACTAAGGTAGCACTAAGTCCGGTAAAGAGGGAAGTTTAGGCATACAGCTACCAGTCCCAATCCGCAAAAAGAATAAACACCAATCAGTGATGCAGTGGATTAACAACTGGATGACAAGGTTTCGAGCATAAATTATGGCCACTCATAATCATATCAATTTTAGTCACACGGCTTCACAGTTTGTCTTATATAGATACTTTTCTCTCTATTCTGTCTCTCCAACTTCCCTTTGTTGTTTGTTGCCACTTTCCATATCTCAGGTATCATAGGCGTTGAGTTATTCCAAACGCGCGTGCGCGGTTTTGAATCGGTAAACAAAGCTTCAGTGATTAACCTCTCTCTGCCTCGCCACCTAACTATATTACCTTTTAATACTCTCACCCTATTTGTGATTGCTTGCATAGTGAGTTTAGTGCAATGCAATGGTTGAGCTCTGTTTTTTCTAGGTTATTTAACTTAGCAGAGTCAATTATTCTAGGTCTAGCTAAATTTTTATGTTCCAGTAATCTAGTTGACCCCGATCTACTAGTTTGATCTATTTAATTGACCCCACTGTACAGCAGTACATGGTATTTGTTAGATTATATTATTTTTCCTAATTGGACCTATTGAGTCCTTAAGCCGACAAAGTTTATCTCTGAGAGAGTTGGTTGGCTGGTTGATTTAAATGCTATCCTAATTCTAGCGTCATTTAGAATTCTACGTAAGGCCTCTGACGTCCTTTCTTTATACTAACTAGTTATCCTAATTAGTAGGTTAGAAGATTTAAATAATGAAATCAAACAAACAAACTACTCACCAGAATTTATTCAGAAAAAATCGACGAAATTAATGTCGGAGTCTGGCAAGGAGGAGATCGTGTGAGTAGGGAGTGAGAACTAATGGACAATCATGCAGCCAGCTGAAGAAGGCTGCAAGGTCGAAAGCGGAAGGAAGAGATGCTGCTGAATCCTCATATTCCTTTTAGAACCCTCATTTTGGTATGAATGGAATAGCGAAAGCAACATTTCGTATTTTGTTAGGCCAACTAACATAAAAATTTGATTTTATTCGCTATTTTGTTAATTTGTTTCTTTCTTTAACTGCACCTGAGAAGCTAGTTACATTGAGCATACAACCAGTCAGGTTCATCGTCAAATTTCGGAACACCTCCCATCTTGGTTTGGCAAACGTCCGAATAAAGCTATACGCAGCGATCTACTCAGTAGAAACGAATATCTGACTAAATTCGTGAACAAACACATGAACCCAGAAAGTAAAAAGTAGAAGGTGCTGACTTTTCCCAAAAAATCAGTCTTCCTAAGATTGTGATTCACGGGAGATGTTAATAGTGATACACCTCTTCCATGTGTATTTACCAGTTTAGCTGCCTGTGTGAAGCTAGTACGATCAGGCGAGTTTACCGTTGAATTTCTGAACACCTCCTATCTTGATTTGGCAAAGTTTCGAATAAAGCTATACGCAGTTCAATACTAGCTCATCTCGTCGATAGTGAACATCAAATTGACTCTAACAAAGCTTTTAAAGCTATTTATCGTATTTCATCCAAACTTTCGCATGGTCTACGAGTATGACTTTCACCTACATGCAGAAGAAACAGTAAGAATTCATCTGAACAAGCGAAATCTGTGTGTTCAAAAGAAATTTGTACAGCCCCTTTCTTTGTCATGGCTAACTATATAATGTGTTAAGTTGTAAGCATCTTTTGACTTTGTTATTATTTAGTTACGACTACAATTCTAGCTAATTCAATTAATAACTTGTTTTCATCAAGGTATTCTTACGTAGTTCTACTTAGCTATCATTATTCTACAGACTTTTTGGTTATGTAATAACTTGTTGTTGATACATACGAGTTAACTGTTCTTGAATTCCGTAGCTAAAACTGGAAATTCTTAACGATTTAAAAGTCACATGACCGGTATAATTTTGATGTGAAAGACTGTAGATTAGTGTACAGCCAGCCGATGATGAGGAACTAGTTGAAAAGAAAGGAATACATACTTTTAACGAGTTTGACCACTGATTGATATCAGTTAGAGAACCATTGAAAACCAGCAGTTGAGTACTGGACAGCTGTTTCATCCTATTTTGGGAATCATCGGCAGTACGCACCCACCTTCAGGGTTCGGACACAAGACCTCCCGGTTACACAAGTCAAGCTAACTCGTATACCATTCAGTCACTAGGACCCGATTCAATGGCCAGTCCATGAATTCTAACTTCTACTAATTCGTGATGTAATCGGTGGGATGGTGGAGGGACCTCACTGGTCATGACTTGTCACTAGAACTCCAGGGAACTCTGTCATGTAGCCAGTCACTCGCTAGCGAGCATCAGATTAATTTTCAAGAGTTGGTTTGTAAAGATTAAATTTGTTTTCACGAGTTTGACCACGGATTGATATCAGTTAGAGAACCATTGAAAACCGTTACTGCCAATGATTCCCAAGCACTAGGATGAAACAGCTGTCCAGTACTCCAGTGCTGGTTTTTCAATGTGATTCTCAAAGTCAAGCTCTTAAAAACAAATTTAATCCTTACAAATATATTTCTTCACTCAATTTGTTGTTGTGTTCTTCCCCCTTACTTTTTTTTCCTTTCGCCTAAAACATCTTTCTTACTCTCTATCATCAAGTGAAACAGTGAAATCATGATGGCTGACAATAAAAAAGATTAGTAAAATATGTAGTACATACACTCGAATATATATTCCATGATTTATGTTATGAAAGCAAACAAACAAAACAACAAAAAAAGAATTTGTCTTACAGGTTATCATTTCTAAATCTACTTATTATTATTATTATCACAATAAAGCATGCGCAAATCTTCACTAGAGCTACCTCTACTAGCTATTTGACTTTTAGTAAAATTGAAATCAGAAACACTAACTACATATATATATAAGCGCATATGTAACAAGGTCTAGAGCATATATATTATAGAGAGAGAAGAGTAGGTTATGGGGATACATGTCTTAATGGTGGGACTTTATATCCTCCATGCTAGCGTGAAAGGAAATGTATATATATATATATCTGTATATATGTAGATAGGTGCGCACATGTATACCCTTCTGTGCCTACACGAACTAGTGAGTGAAATGAAACTGGTATACAGGAGGAATCATAATGAAAGAAAAAAAACAAAAAACAGAACAACCGATGACAAGCGAATATAACTGGTAAACAAACAAAGAAAGAAACAAGTAGTCAAGTGAGGTGGTGATTTATGACATTTTTGAGTAGGAGAAGACGAAACAAAACGAAGCAGAAAAACCTTAGAGGGGTGAGTGAGTGAAACAGGCATACTGAGTAGATCTTATCAATTGACCGAAATGTTTTCCCCATATTCCTCTTCGTTTCGTTGCTGCTGTTATTATTACTATTAATATTATTATTATTATTATTAATATTCTTGATGTCATTGAGTCAGTTTACATGAAACACGAAATAGAGCAATTTGTTTTGAGAGCTACTCTACAAACAAAAAAGGCTGAAATAAAAGTCATAGGGACATATTTTTTGACTTCTTATACGTATATGTACATTTATATGTGTACAACTGTAGGAAATTTTGAACAGTACTCAAACTGATTCAGTTTTATCTCATCATGATAATAATATTAATAATATTAACAATTATATAAACAGTAACAATATAATAATAATAATAATCTTAGGAGTAATCATAAAATATGGAAAAAAAAGGGGAATACATTCGTGCATGACAATCTTCTATTCTTGAGTTATTTTTTGGCATGAAAAAAACAGCGTTGCATCGCATTGCCTTCATCGCGAAACAACTTCCATTGAATACATTCACACACACCCCTATCCCCGCCTAAAACAAATTCTACAAAACATCAGGATAAATTTTAAAAAAATTGAGTAAATTTTTAGAAAATACATTTTCCACCTAGTGAATAAAAGTCAAGCTGGCATACATTATGATTTTTTTATAGACGTTAAACTTTACTGGCACAAAATGATAGAGATAATCTCAAAGTGGTCTTAAAATTCATTTGTCTGTAAAATAAGTCGTGACCAGTAGGGTTCAGCACGTCGGGTATGAGGACAAATACTCGCCGAAGACATTGGTTAGCGGTTGCGCTATATCGTGAATTGGCAGAAGTTAGAATTCATGGAATGGACATTGGATCGGGTCCCAGTGGCTTAATGGTATACGAGCTCGCCTTGTAACTAGAAGGTCCTGGATTTGAACCCCGAAGGGTGCATACTACTGAAGAGTCTCAAACTATGACGAAACAGCTGTCCAGTACTCCCTGCAGGTTTTCCAATGGTTCTCTAACCAATGTCAGCTCATGATGAAAACCTGTAACTAATTTTCAAAGAGTTGATTTGTAGGGATTTGATGTGTTTCAAGTGTGA
The DNA here is from genome assembly GCA_944472155.2 of Trichobilharzia szidati. Taxonomy (NCBI): domain Eukaryota; kingdom Metazoa; phylum Platyhelminthes; class Trematoda; order Strigeidida; family Schistosomatidae; genus Trichobilharzia; species Trichobilharzia szidati. Next base: position 185,924,086 of record OX235271.1, on the reverse strand, counting down.
ACATGGATTGATAACACTTGGAGTAGTGGTGCTTGGGACTCATTGACAGTATGCGCCCACCAACCGGCATTCGAACCCAGTACCTTCTGGCTGCGTTATGAATGGCTCGTGGTCACTCTAAAATCACGAATTAGTAGAAGTTAGAACTTCGTGGACTGGCCATTGAGTTGGATCCAAGTGTCTGAATGGTCTATGAGCTAGCTTGACTTGTAAACGGAAGGTCTTGTATTCAAACCTGGGTTGGTGGGTGCGCACTGCCGATGATTCTCAACCACTAGGACGAGGAAATTGTTCAGTACTCCCTGTTGCGTTTCGATGGTTCTTTAACCGATATCAATCCATGGTTAATATTTTTATTTACATTTTTACGAGTTGATCACGGATTGATATCAGTTAGAGAATCATTGAAAACCAGGGAGTACTGGACAGCTGCTGTTTCATCCTAGTTTGGGAATCATCGGCAGTACGTACCAATTGGGATTCGAAGCCAGGACATTCCGGTTACAAGGCAAGCTAGCTCGTTGACCGTTACGCCACTGGGACCAGATCCAATGGCCAGCCCACGAGATCTGACTTCTGACAATTCATCGCATAGGTCAATCACTTCTCAATGTCCTCTTCGATGACTTACTGCCTCATCTTCAACCTGTTGCACCCTTCTGGTCACAACTTCTCACTAGAACCCCAGGTTAACTGCCTTGGCTGAATAGGGCCATTCGCTAGTCAGCATCATATTACATTTCAAGTATTGGTTTTTGGTGGGGATTTTGTTTGATTGATTGGAGAATTTCATCATGAGTTGATATCAGTTGGAGAACCATCCTTCAACCAATCAAACAAAATCCCACCAAAACCAATACTTGAGAATATTATTATTATTATTATTATTAATACTTATTTCGAAGTTTTGTAAAAATGAGCAATTAACTCCATGTAACAAACAAGATGAATAAATAATTGCCAGAACTTTTTATACCCCTTTATCACAAAACTTAATCAACATCCTTCTCCTCATCCTTGTCAAAGGTAATAGAATAGTATCAAACTCTTAAGGGCTCCCATTTATCATGCAAGCATGCATGCCTAAAATATACATTTTGCGCGCGCGTAACTATACACAAATTTTGAGAGAATTAAATGTTCAATAGCTATTATTGTAATATATGCATACACTTAATTTTCCTCCCTGCCATTATAGATACATTTTATTACTACTATTATGTGTTGTCTGTTGGGTTGTGTGTTGTGTATAGGCAGGTAGTAGTGAAAATGTTCAGTGTTCCTTCTAATATATATATGTATATATATATTAGATGATAAATATTATCAAAAAGTACCTTCAGTTTAGCAGCATGGCTGAATCGTTTCGTCTCAGTTGAATGCATCAACACATGCATACAGTTTATCTCCCCTTCTCTTATACCCATATGCACATAAACAATAATAGACAACAAGAGTGAATTAACTGCCAGCTATTGAGGCGAAAACACAAATGAACGCAATACACATATCTCTCTCTAATTGTGGTTTTGTTTTAATTTCAAATTCATTGTTAACATAATTCATTCACCCTGTACTGTTAACTCTTAAAAGGAGAGGGGCGAGCGGGGAACTATTGTACACTGAATGACTGACTGCTAACTGGTTGACTGCCTGACTACTTTCATTCGACATGCATTTCAATTTTTTCTTTTATCAACACAAACAAATTAGCGATGGAAAACACATTTCCCAGCATTTAGAATTTCTTGTTCCCCTCTTAGTGTCACATTCACTACTGGCAACAACAACAACAACAACAATAATCGTCATGCTTTATTAAGAATGTTTGTCAAACACAGGCACGCACACCCACACACAGCCCCAAGAAAAGCCATCTTATGACATTCTGTGTTCCCTTCTATACGATTTCTAGATATACAAGTATTGTCTGGATGGATGCGTACAATTGCTTAGCAATTTATTTGTAATATATAGTGCCATAAACCTTTGCATATATATAAACATATGTTATTTATCTTTATTCATGGATGGTCGACTTCAAAATATTGTGTGCGTGCGTGTATGTTTGCGCGCCCATGTTTCTCCCAATTTCTGTTTTGTTTTCCCCCAACTATTTTGAAAAATAAAAACTATCTAACCCCTACCAGAAAATCTGATGCTTTTATCTACTCATTTTTGTTTAGTGTTAGAAATCCATGCAACACATTTCACAGGAGAATTATTGTCAACGAACCTGAGTAGACGCTTTGTATTCTGACACATGCATAGTGGGGGTGGGGAGGCGGGAAACAACATGTTGGGCTACGGTTATAACCAGAATCAGAATTGTTCTGAATCATTTTGAAGCATTTTCAGGTTATGTTAGTTATGATTAAATCCTATGTGACAGGTTACTTTTATAATTTGGTAATTTTTGAAACATGTCATCAAAAATAGAATTATGTGAAAGATAAACGAAGATTATCAGATTATCAAAGCAGTAACAACAAGAGAAAATCTGATTGCATAAAGTTGTTGTGAAATTTTTACATATATACATATATATATATATTTCCATGGACTTTAGGAATGCTTGTCACAGACATTTTTATTTGTTAGATAATTCTGCTTCTCAAACATGTTACTTTTCAATAGATTCTACAAAACAAGTTTGTTATTCACTCTTGTGTTTAACGATATTCTTGGCCAAATTTCAAATGTGTTTCAAAAGTCTTCACAATATTCTTTCATTTTTGAGAGCAAATAAACATTATTGTTGTATTATTATTGCTTCCTTTAGTTCCTAGAAAAACATAGGGCTTCAGCCGCACGTCTCCAATGAGTTCGGTTCTCTGTAAAAGTTTTCATCTGGCTCCACGTCTGCCCACATCCTTTCATCTCTTCCTCATATGACCTCCTCCACGCCACACACGCACTGAAGACCAACTAAATTGCCGCTTCCCATTCAGGTTCTACTCGAGAGATGGCCTGCATTGCGTGTGATGTCACTTGATGGCTTGTTTTCTCAGAGTATGACCAATCCACCTCCATTTCTTCCTGCATGTTTGTTGCACAATTGGTTCCTGATGGATTGGTTCGCTCATTGTCAGAGATCCTTACCTATTGCTGACCTTTCCTGGTCATCTGATATTCCGTAGTATTGAGCGAAGACAGCTATTGACGAAGGTCTGTAGTTTGTTCGAAGTACATTTCGTGACGTGCCGAGTTTATTTGAATAACTCGGACTGAACCTAGAAAAAACAAACTAAAAATGGCTCAACTTTTAGGTTGAATTAAGATATCTATCAAAATTCACAACAACGCTTCAAGGACTTAAATATGAGAGAGAGAGGAATCTTATAATTTGTTATCAGTTTTGATTACTGCTGTCAGAAATCAATTTCTCTAGGAAACAATTGCTGGAGGATGAAATTTTTAGTGACCTTTATGAAATAAGCACTATAATGTCAATATCTTAGTGAAAACAGGTAAGAAAATTTGTTTTACGAGTTGATCACGGACTGATATCAGTTAGAGAACCATTGAAAACCAGGGAGTACTGGACAGCTGCTGTTTCATCCTAGTTTGGGAATCATCGGCAGTACGCACCCCCTGCCAGGGTTCGAACCCAGGACCTTCCTGTTACAAGGCAAGCTCGTATACCACTCAGCCACTGGGACCCGATTCAATGGCTCATGAACTCTAACTTCTACCAATTCGTGATTTTAGCGCGACCCCAACTATTGTCGTTGGTGGGACATCCATCCACACACGTGACTTCTAATTGGACCTCACTGGTCACGACTTCTCACTAGAACTCCAGGAAACTCCAACCTGTAGCAAGTCACTAGCGAGCATCAGAATAATTTTCTATAGTTTGGTTTGTAAGGATTAGTTATGTTTTACGAGTTGATCACGGACTGATATCAGTTAGAGAACCATTGAAAACCAGGGAGTACTGGACAGCCGCTGTTTCATCCTAGTTTAGGAATCATCGGCAGTACGCACCCACTGGGATTCGAACCCAGGATACGAGCTTGCCTTGTAACCGGAAGGTGCAAAAAGTTACTATTGAAACATACATGAAGGTGATTTGACATGTTCACGTTTGTATCAGGAATACCAACGTTGTTTATTCCCCCATTTAGAGACGTATCTTCCTGATACACTTAGTTTTGTAACAGATCAAATTTTCAAGATTGATCATGAATTGAACTCAGTAGAGAATAGCTGAAAACCAACAGAGAGTGCTGGACAGCTGTTCCATCCTTGTCGGGAACTTCTCATCAGTACGCACGCATGACCCCCGCAGGTGTCAAACCTAGGGCCTTCAGGTTACAAAGCGACCTCATTGATCACTCAGCTACCGGGTCGGACTCCAGTTGCCCATAATTTCTAAACTAGCGACCACTAGTCAATGTCTTCGGTGAGTATTTGTCTTCACAACCAACTTGGGGGACCCCATTGGTCACAACTTCCCTCTAGAACTTCAAGTAGCTTTATCTTATAACTGGTTACTGGTGGGCACTAGATCCTTCTCCTTGGTTTCCCCAGTCTTCAGTATTTCTCTAATGGAGGTTAATTCGTGATCGATTCTAAAATCCATCAAATCCCAGTAAATGAATCCTTAAAAACTGGAATTCTCTTTCCTATTACTAATATTATAATGCTCAGAGGACAAAGAAATATATTAGTACAACCGTGGTTTCCAATGCACTGTGGTATTTGCGCTGATTTTATCCATCTTTTCCGATTCGCTGCTCATCTCTCCTGTCACTTGTAGTATATATTCAGAGGACTCGATATTCTCACACGCTTCGTAGTTCAAGAAAAATGTGTCCACTTATTATTACAATTAACAGGAATCTGTTTTATCCGGCATTTTCATAAATTCGTCTATTTGATTTTAGGGGTGTAACAGAGACACTGTTTTAGAAAATCCCTCCTAAACGATCTAATTATAATATTTATACTAACTTGGAGGTTTCCGCTAACTTTGTAATTATTATCGCCTTTTCTTCTAGAGTGTATATCATTGTTCTGACGTTTGCATATCACATGTTGACTTGATCCTTATTATTCTTCTTTCTCCCCGTTTAATCTCTAATTTTAATGCTTCTCTTTATAGTTAAGTAATGACATCGATAATGTATTATTTTACAATTTGATTTTGTTTGATTGTATGAAGGCAATTAGGACCTTGGACTGCCTGCGGAAATTGTTGCTGAGTGATTCTCAGTGACAGGATTTTAATCTCGTCTTGTTGGGAATACCCTTCTTGATTCTCAGGTATTTCTTACTGTTGATTCTGGTTAAATATTTTTGTCGCACAGTACTTATTTTGTAACTGCCTAACGACATTGTTGAGGTAATTTTTATGTTTTGATGTACTATGATTATTGAATAATACTGCAGATTTTATCACAAGTAACTGTCTTTTGCTGTCATTGTGACATTTTCTAACTTTTTTGATTGCACACTAGTCAGTAACTAGTGTAATGCGTCTAGTCCTATCTTCTATGCAGACTGAATTCTATCAGTCAGCCTTACAATTTCATCACGATGCTAGGTGGCTCGCCATTACCTAGGTCCAAGGCTTCCTGCCGATTGCCTTCAACCATCTATTACCAACAATTCTCAGGGCACCATAATGGCGAGCCACCTAGCATCGTGGCTACATTGTAAGCTTGACTGATTGAATTCAGTCTGTATAGAAGATAGGACTAGACGCATTACACTAGTTACTGACTAGTGCGCAATCAAAAATATCCGATACAGTCCTACAGGAGGTCAATCGCGAGCCTGAATAGCTCAGTGGTAACGTCTCTGACTTCAGCACTGCACTGGGTGACAAGGGTTCGAATCTCAGAAGGGATATCAGTTCCTTCAAGGTTGCAAATACACCTTGTTGATGAGTGCCAACTAGCACGAAACCTAGGTCCAAATCTTCCTGCCGATTGCCTCCAACCATCTATTACATTTTCTAAATGCCAGTAACTCAAGAAAGTCTTGGTTAGCTATAGAGTAGAACTGAAAGATTAGTTTCCTGCATTCGCAGTCATAACTGATGCATGGGTTTTGATCGCTACAACGGGTTTTCAATGCAATCCGATGCATCTTAATTGCATAGTAGTTGAATAAACTGTAATTACTGCCTCCTTCAGGGTATTTTCACGCCTTCATATTCTTAATTAGAAGTTCCCCTAAATTTTAAAACAGAAAGCTAAAATGTTGAAGCAATAGAAAAACATGTACAACAGTCTGGGCATGTCATTTTTCTTTGCTAAAAAAATAAACAATCAGATAATGTTTCCTGTTTTGTTAGTCAACACGTTTCTCATTTTGTTTTGTTTTTAATAAATATGTCACTTTTAATACATATGGTTATCTTTTTTTATCTAAAAGTGTGACAGCATATAGTTAACTCTGTGATGACATGTTTTATAGACGTGACAAGATGACAGGAGAATAAGACATTCAGGAATACATCAACCACAAATTTTAGCACTACAGACTTTTATGATGAGATGCTTTGTGTTGGCAGAAGGACATGATGTTGTCAATCAACAAGTGAATTAGGCAGAGTAAGACGAAAATATACTTATGATCACATTTTCCTTTCCAAATGTAAAGCAGTTCACTATGTATATTAATTATCATTCATTAGGTGTCCAATCAAAAGTATCCAATACAGTCCTACAGTAGGGTTAATCGTGAGCTTGGATAGCTCAGTGGTAAGGTCTCTGACTGCAGCACTCACTGAGTGACACGGGTTCGAATGTCAGAAGGGATATGAGTCCTTTCAAGGTTGCAGATACGTATTGCTGACTGGTGAGTGTCAAGCAGCACGAAACCTAGGTCAAGCAAGGCTTCCTTTCGATTGCCTCCAACCATCTAATAACAACAATCCTCAGTGTACTGTGGTGGCGATACACCTAGCATGGTGGCCAAGTTGCAAGCTCGCCCGATAGAATTCAGTCTGCAGTAAACAAAGCGCTAGACGCATGACTTTAGTTAGTGTCCATTCAAAAGCATTAGGTTGTTTGTTTTCCTACACAAACGACTAAGTAAACTTAAATGATGCGCCACACCTTGTGTAAATTAATTTCAACAAAAAGGAAACCTGATAATACCTCCTGCGATTAGGGTTAAAAGAATCTACAGCTCGAAGTCAGTAGATGAAAAAATGACACTTTTGATGAACACACTAATTGAAAATGATTGTTCCCCACAAGTATATAGAAAATCAATACATACAGACCAAATACTTCACTGTAGTTGTAATAACTCAATTGTCCACAAAAAAGCTGCTTGCAAACATTGTTTAAAAGAGTTCAAACACACTGTAACACTACTCTGGTGTTGAAAAGAATGCATATCCTCACAATTTCATCAAAAAGTGTTTAAACTGGAGTCATAGCACCAACAAGAAGCCAACATCAAAGACTACAAGAAAATCCATCCTACTTTATTTATAAAATATACCTCCGAAATAACAGCTAGAATATTAAGACTGTTTAAAACAGATTTAGGACACAAGCCAGCTAACACAATCACTTCATCCAATATTGTGCAAACCAAAAGATCCAACAGAGAAAGAAGATAAAATTAATACCATTTACAAAATAAACCGGATGAACTGTAACGGACATTACATCGGCCAAAGTGGGCGTCCCCATCGAATCCGAATCCCAGAACTCAAATTAGCTGTAAAAAGACATGATATATATATATTCTTCTATATCAGTGCATGTGGATAATTAGGAACACCAATTTGTTTAGGATGATGCAGCAATTTTAAATAGAGGGAACACGAAAAATGCCAGGGAATTCCTACAAGCCTGGTACTCAAGCTGATAAGGAATGAATCACATGACAAGAAAGTTTGAATTCCAAGTCAATGAAAATATAATCACTAGAGACACGTAAATTAACAACCAGTCACGACAGTCGTCGCCAGAAGACAGAATCACATCATTCACGGAGAATTTGAATAAGTCCATTTCATACTGAAACCTGCGCTGAAGATGTCTAGAAGAACGATGAAAGCTTAACAATTAAATGAACCATCTCCGAGAACACAACTCCATCAAAATCATCCACCTGAGCTATAAATCTTCTCCATTATATCTAAAGTCAGGAATTCTTTTTTTTGTTCTATAGTCAGATAAATATTATGTTACACAGCTTTTATCTTAAATCACCATAAAAGTGTTTACAGAACCCCACAAATCCGAGGACATCCGTTTAACATCTCAGGACTTTTGTAAAACTTCAAGCACTATTAACTGCCTATTCTAACTATTACCAGCGAGTATCACTAAATATCACAAAAAATGAGAAACCGATTTCTCTAGTATCATTTTTCCGATACATTGTTGTTTAGATGTAATAATAACAGGTTATTGCGATTGAGGACATCGAACTATCGAAGAGTCATCTTGAGCTCAATATCACTATCATATCTAAGTTAGACCAATGTGAGATAGCTAACAGACTTTTAACAAACCTTGGTCAAGCTTGAAAATTAATCTGATGCTCTCTAGTGACTGGCTACAGTAGGAAGTTAACTGAAATTCTAATGAAAAATCGTGACTCATGAGATCCACCACCAAGTCGGGATTGAAGACAGGTTCCCACTGATGTTTGCGCTATAACCACAAATCGCTAGAAGTTAAAATTCACAGACTCGCCATTGAATCAGGTTCTATGAGCTTGACTTTTAATCCGAAGGTCCTGGATTCGAATCCCAATGGGTTCATACAGCCGATTAGTTCTGGGCACTAGGACGAAACAGCTGTCCAGTGCTCCTTGGTGGCCACCAATGGTTCTCTAACTAAAATCAGTCGGTGGTCACACTTGAAATAAAATTTTGCAAATACTTCATCGTATATATGTATTTCGGAAATGCTAAAAACTGAAATCACGGTCAAATAGCACTATTTTCTTTGAATGGGTGGCGCTTTCACTATTATTATTACTGCTACTATAGTTATTTCATCTCATTGCTTTTCTGGCAAATACTTTGCTAGTCTTTATACAAAAATAAAGATGAAACAGTGTGATGTGTGAATGAATTTGTAAATGATTGACTGGCTGCCTGACTGACTAACTGGCTGAATGAATAGATGAAATAAGAATGAGCAACGAATGAGTTACACACAGAAATTCTCGCCTATTATTTTACTTTATTTTATTTTAATTCAAATACACACATGAATGAGCATGTATATCAAGTAATGTGGCCGATAAAAAATAATGTTCAACATTCTCTTTCGAGGAAATAGGAAAGATCTCACTGCCTACAAAATAGACAAATGCTATTGTCTTAGCAGTCACACTTTATCCTCAAAAGTGACGATATAATAGAAATTAAGCGAAAATTTCTCTCGCATGTTGTGCCTTCAGTGCATGCATATACATATACATATATTTATGTATGTTAAAACATTGGAAACGAAATGAAGTTTATTCATGGTGAATGACTCTTTGTATGCCTTTTATATGGGTGAATAATAAAAATAAAATATGTGTAGCATGAATTGAATACTTAAATAGGCAGGTAATCAGTCAGTTGAGCATAAATTGTTCGAGCCTGATTCCTGTTTCCGTTGATGATGGAAAACAATACAACACAAGTGTTAGAAAAAGGGAACTCTTCTGTGGCTGTTGCTGTTTTCGTTGTTGTTGCTATTGGTTTTTTATCTTCCTTTTATATGATTAAGGAAGGGTTGTGTTAAAAATGATGAAAAGTAATAATAAAATATAGTAATACTCTCGCGGAAATTTCACTTCCAAGTGTGTCTGTCAATATAACAGGTTTGATGAACTTTCCAATGCGTAAAATAGTTAGAGTACCGCCTAAAACCCGCAGGGAGTTTGGGAATCATCGGCAGGACGCACCCCATTCATCACTGTTCGAATTCATGACCTTCCGGTTACAAGTCGAGCTAACTCATATACCATTCAGTCACTGGGACCCGATTCAGTGGCCAGTCCATGAATTGTAACTTCTACCGATTCGTGATTTAGCGCGACCAACAACCAGTGTGTCATCTGTGGGACATCCATCCTCACACACTTGACTGGATGAACCTCACTGGCCATGACTTATCACTAGAACTCCAAGAAACTCTGCCCTGTAGCCAATCACTCGCTAGTGAGCATCAGATTAATTTTCTGTGCGTACTGCCGATGATTCCCAAGCACCAGGATGAAACAGCTGTCCAGTACTCCAGTGCTAGTTTCCAATTGTTCTCTGGAAATAGCAAAATGCCGATGAGAACAATATTAGAGGTATTTAACTCACCATATAATAAAGTAGCCAGATGGCTGGGCTGGTAGACATACTTTAACCGCTACAGCATAGTGTAGCTTGAAGGACACTTTCGAAGTTGTGGAAAAAGTAAGCGATAAGAAAATCGGCCATGAAACAATCATCTCTATGGATGTCACTTTCTTGTTCACTATCGACTTCATCTGTGAATTTTTTTATAGAAAATGGCATAGACATCCCGGGAACTGCAACTCCGTTTAATGATAAATGTGCAGTTGCAGTTTGATAACAAATTTTATCGTGAATTGGAGTGCGTAGCAATGGGTTTCCCTCTAGGTCCTGTCTTAGCTGATATGTTTATGGCAAAATTAGAGAAACGTCCACTCAAAATCGTAATCAACGAACTCTCGTTCTACTCTAGATACATAGACGATCCTTTTATCTTGTATAAAAATAAAATCAATCCGAGGGTTCTTCTTCAAACATTCAGTATGGCTCACCCACAAAATGAGTTCACACATGAGACAGAGAAAGAAAACACCTTATCATTTCCTGATGTCCTGCTAACACGAAGGCATGATAAGAGCATTAAACGGGGTATTTTCCAAAAGAAGTCATGGGTCGGCCAACAAATCTATTTCAAGTCGTTTGTTCCGCTTGCATACAAACGAAATCTTATCAGTACCTTGTTGAATCGTGCTAGAAAAATCTGCGCAACCTAAGGAAAATATAAAACTTTTTATATGAGAATGGATATTCTGAAAAATTTGGTAAAGTCTCGATGATGAGAAGAGATAGTGAGAAATACCTGCAAACTGTGCAAAAGAAACGTATTTATATATGACTTTGCCATTCACTCACTGAACTATTGGCATCAAAACTCCAAAAAATAATACCTGAAACATTCTTCGCTCTGCAAAAATATGTTTAAAACTAACCACTCACCACATCATTGCAATGTAGGGGAAGGATAAGCCACCGAGTCCGACCACTTCTATCTGCATTTATAAGTTTAACTATTTATGTGAAGACAGTTACATAGGTAGGTAGAACGACTTGGCAATCAATGTACGACATGGTTAGGTAAAGGAATCATAAACTCAATCAGAAGTTCCATACTGGTACACCTAGTGGATACGGAGTAAAAGAGTGGAAAAAAATTCAGCTTTTACAATTCTATACAAGGTGCCACCTCAATTCCTTAGGTCGGTACGTCTTCGGTTTCTATGTGTAGCTAGGCAGTTGCCATTAAAATGTTTCTGCACAACCATTGTTTCCAGGAAAAGTTTGTTCAATCTCTCTCCTTCCCTCGGCCTTCAACCTCAACGCAAAATAGTTATTTCTCCTGGCGACATCGGATAATTGTTAATATTGATATAAATATAAAACCTGGGCACTGTGGTAGAGTATAACTTCATTATGGATAAGATTTTATTTTGATAAATCCCTCAGTGTTGTACAGTAATATTTATTGATGACAATGTTTCGAGCACAATTTATTGCTGCTCACAATCATATCAAGGCACTACTCACACAACTTTCTTGCTTCATTTATATACATGAGTAAAAATTGATGATCAAAGATTTTAATAAAATCAATAAAGGATAAAGTACATTCGGAAATAATAATATTAGCGTTATGAACAACATACAATAAGATGGGAAATAAGATGTTTTTATAGTCAAAATAAGTAACTTGTTAGGATGTTAGAATGTGAATTGAGTACATTTTAACACTATTTATTATCCTCTGATTTGACTGGTAGTAATATCTTCTGTATCTCTGGTATTTGCGTTGAGTCATTTCTGTTGCATGTGTTGGCTGTAGAAGTGATGAACTAGGATTCAGTAAACAATATTTCTCTCCACTTATTTACATTACTTTTTAGAATTTTGACTCTGTCCCACCCACCCTTTTGTGTGGTTGTGTGTTACTGCATGCAGTGGAATCGCTGAGCTTTTTTCTAAATCACTCATCTTCGCAGGGTCAGTCATTCTGCTAAATTCTTATATTCTGATAATCTCACTACTCCTGATCTACTAGTCTGACCTGTGTAGTTGACAAAACTCACTTTCATTACAAGGTATTTTTTTCCTTTACGTCCCCAGTGGAACATAGGGCTTCAAGCTAAGGGCTTGAAGTTTCTGTAGTAGTGGTGTTTATTTTTACGGAATGGAGTTGCTAGCCTCATGCCCAAACCTCCCTCCTTTACCATTCCTATTACAAGCTTAACGAGGTAAAAGAGTGCGTCGGTGGCGGGGGATCACACTCCAGACCACATGACTGGTCGGGGAGCACTCTACTGCCGTGCCACCGACGCACAGGTATGAATTATGAATAATATTATTTTGTTTAATTGGGTCCACCGAGTCCTTTAGCCTACACAGCTTGTCTGTGAGTGGGTTTAAAGGTTTGAATGCTACCCTAATTCCTGCTTTATTGAGAATTATACTTAAGGCATCAGATATCCCCTCCTTATATCGTATAACTATCACCACCACCACTAGTTCATTGAAGGCGCAGAAGTCGGCGAAGAGTTCTCTGTTTTCATTCATTTCTCCGAGAGCTTCTTTACCCATGATGAGTTCCCTTCCTGTGTTGTCTGGTCCAAGTTTTGCGTTCATGTCTCCCATTAGTATTTTAATGTCACCGGCTGGAGTATTGTCTATTGCTGCCTGTAGTTGTCTGTAGAATTCTTCTTTCTTTTCGAGGTCTGCGTTGTTTGTCGGTGCATAGCATTGTATAAGTGACACTTTCCTTCCTTTGGAGTTGAATCTGGCGGTTATCATCCTGGGCGAGATCGCCTCGTTGCCGTTGATGACATCATGATAGCCACGCCCTCGGTGTGCGAGTGGTTATCTTCTGGGTGACCGGAATAGATCACTGACTCACCCGTTGACAATTTGGTCAGTCCATTCCCGTTCCATCGGCTTTCACATATCCCCAGTACTTGAATTCTGTATCTTTTCATTTCGTTTGCAATCTGGGCAGCTTTGCCGATCTCGTACATGGTACGGACATTCCATGTCCCCACACAGACTTTTTCTTTTGGCCCAAGGAGATTCATCGTGCTGAAGTTTCTGTAGCAGATCTGTTTACAGAGTGGGGTTGATAGCCTCACGCCTGGGAAGGGGAATTGTTACATTAAATTAAAATTTAGACAGAAGCGACCTTGTGGGTTGCTCCCCTTGAAAACCAGGAAAACAGGGAATAAAACAAGCAGAACAACACCAGCACGGGAAAATAATTCACAACAAGAAAGGTTACAAGCGACAACAACAATAATAATATCACAGTCAATTACGGTTAACCAAAATGATACCAAAATCATAGACTCACTTACTTGAGCCAACTTGAACATGTAAATCCATCAATATATATACAATTATAGGTATTAGTTAGTGTTAAACAGAGGAGATGAAAACGTGTAGGCAGACATGGAGCCAGGTGAAGACTCTAGCAGAGAACCGAACACAATGGAGACGCACGGCTGAAGCCCTGTGTCCCTCTAGGAATTAAAGGATACAATACTAATAATATGTTATCATTATTATTATTATTAAAAATAATGGTGAAACAAGAACACAGAATATCATCTCAGTCCAGTGAATTACACTCAGCTATCAAATCTACGTGTGAAGAAGAATCCCGAAGGAAAATAACCTTTCTATACGTCTTTGTTGAGCAACAGATTTTTGATAGGTTTGTCCCAAGAGTTCCTTGTTGATAATTCTTTCTAGCTGAACCTCTGATCTTCAGGATGGAGCTAGCAAAGGTAGCTATTGACGAAAGTCCACAACCATCATTTCGAAATAAACTTCGTGACGGATGTGTCAAGTTTCTGACTTAACACTGGCGTTGAAAATTAGAATCTTGTTCCTTATGCTGAGTGAAGACGAATTCCAAACGGATTTCAGACTGATGAAGGTGTATACCTTATCATTCCGATTCTGGCTGTTGATATGTGACTACATTATTTCTGTTTGAATGCCACAGCATTTTGAGTTTTAAATATTTTCACGTGTCACATTGTCCTTTTTTACCACACAAGATTCCTACTTGAAAAATTGACTCTTATTCAACAAAACTGCTTAATATTGCTTTGGTAGTTAGAATTAGCCTCTGTACCCAATACATCTTCTATGTGTTCACTCTAGTGTATTCAATTAATTACATCAATTCTCGTTGAGTATTGAAGTGAAGTCTTACATGGAAAATAATTCTATGTTACTTTTTCCTCTGCCTTTCCCCCCGAAATCTTTTGATTGTCACGAAAGTCAAGAGAAAGCAGAAGAAGGAGAGAAGAAAAGATTTTCTTCTAGTCATTAATTTGGAAGACATGCAAAAACACAGACTGAAAAAAAAATTGTTTGTTATCTCATGAAAATTCAGGTCACTGACCTTTCTAAGCATCGTTATTTCGGGGAAAAAAAAGTGGAATAGAAATTAAGAAATCAGTAATGACTTTATTATTTATTTAGTCACTTATTAATGTGTGTCTGAAAGAAGAACACGAAACTAAATCAAATTAGGGAGAAGTGCAGTTTAAGTAGGCATTTGTTTGATGCATATTTAGTTGGTTGATTTTATCAAGTTGACAATGGCTGAGTAGATGTCCACAACATTGTTGCATTCTAGAATCTCTTCTATCTGTGATGGATGTGAAAGCGGGTTAATTTAGCATTGAAATTTATCTCAATAAGTAGGCATACATCACCTTTGCTTTTCGTTTTTTTTTGATTATTCACTTATCTACCTTTTTTCAAACTGTTTTTTCAATTTTCCTCGACCTATTAGTGATCCTTTAGAAAAAATCAGTTAATAATAACAAGTTGAACTGATAATTGGCTACATCAGGTAAGTAGCTCTTCTAGCAATTCATCACCGGATGATAATTGGTGGAGTTCACAATCTCTCTCTCCCGGTTTATGTCACATTAAAGGATGCTGATAAGTTCGATAGTGAACCAGCGAAATGGTCGTCTACAATTCGGATCACTATCAATCCTTATTGGTTGACATGAATATAACGGAGTAATTATTTCAGAAATGACTCCTAGACAACCTAATTACCGATTTTGATATTAACTTTGAGGTTTCAAATAACGTTGAAATTATTTTACACTTTTCTCCTGGGCTATGCATTATCGTGCTAACGTTTGCATATCATCTGTTGGCGTGATCCTTGCTATTTGTCTTTCTTCCTGTTTAGTCTCTAATTTTAATGCTTCTTTTTGTGGTTGTGTAATCACATCGATAATGTGTGGTTTCACGATTGCGATTTTATTTGAATGAATCAAGGTTATTCTGAGATTGGACTGTCACTCTCAAATGTTCCTTTCGTAGCTTTTTTCACCGTCTCTCCAATTATTAGATGCACGCTCAGCTACCTTTCTTCTCACTCAATAACACTTTTAACCTCATTATATTTCTAACCCTTTATTCTCTTATGCCGCTGCATAATACGTAAGCCTCAATTTTACTTCTGAAGATACTTCTGAGTAATTATATCAATCATATCACCCCGATTATTTAGTGATTGACTACCATACACTTTTGGTAAATATGAGTACTACTGTACAGCCTGCGAAGATGATTTTGTCGATAAAGAAAATTTTCTTTTCTGAATTTGTCTTTTAAATAATTCTGCTATATGTTACTTGTCTTACACTTAGACAGTTACCTTGTCTTTATGCGTTTTCATTACTTTTTACTGTGGGTTTGGGTAGTGTACGGACAACTAGAAACTCTGTATAAAACTATGCACTACTGTTTACTTCAGATTAGCAGTTGTTTACGAACATTCAACCATTAGTGCTTGCTAGCCAGGAAAATCGAGGCGATATACACGTCGGACAACCCTTTCACCCTTTTGGAGTGGTGTTTCCAGTTCTGAATCAACTCAGAGAGTTGGATCACTTGAAACAACCCAATTTCTGGCTGGCAAGCACTAGTGGTTAATATGATTGGTGGCACGCAACTACTCATCTCAATCAATCAGTAGTATATTGCTTTTTGCAAATATACAACTTTCTTGATTACCATTTATGGCATCTAACAGATAACACATAGCGGTGATCTGAGAATTTAACCTCTCGATCTGTGTATATTGCAAATTGATAACTAATCGATTTGAAATAACTCTGTAATTGTTAACCGGCTGAATTATTCGTACATTAGGCGTTTATTTTTTTACTTTTTTCAGTAACTGGTGTTATCGTTTAGCCATAAACGTAAATAGGTTTATTCCTCCATAGATGCTTTTACTCATAACTTAAGACACATTAGTGTTATTCTTTCCTTGAGCGAAACACTGTGCGTAAGAAGGCACATCTCACTTATAATCAGTTCACTACCAACATCTTCAACTGGCTCCACGACCTCTTACATTCTTTCATCCCCTCTTCACATGATCTTTTCTAATATCATCCTAGGAAATCCAGGTCACTGCTCCCCATTCGGGTTCCACTTGAAGGGCTGACAGCTGAATATATATCTGTCAGAAATAATCTCTGTCAGCACAGCGTTTAAGATTCATTGGAATTTGTCGGTTCAGTGAATGTTGTTAATGTATCCAGGAAGAAAGTGATTCCTCTGGATGTTATGTTTCTCTTCACTAACGTCCCTCTTACTGAAACTATTTGCTTTATATGCAAATTCATTGAGAGTAATAATCTGGACGTGGGTGATGCAACCCACTACTTGAAGAAACTACTATTTAGATGCACTTTTAGTGCCAAGTTCAAGCTCATTAATACGCTCTATAGACAAGGAGATGGAGTGACAATGGAGTCACCATTAGGTTCTTTACTTGCAGACTGCTTCTTGGCAAGTCTAGAGAATAGTATGTTACGACCCACTATCAATAGTTTTCATATGTACTAAAGATACGTGGATGATACTCTCATCATATGTGACGAGCATATCGACATCGAAATGATAACTAGGGAGTTCAACAACTGCCATCATGCTATCCAGTTCACGTCGGAATCAGAGATGGAATCGGAATTCCGTTTTTTGGACGTTCTGCTGAAAAGGAGATCTGATGATTCTCTTCAAAGATCGATCTACAGGAAACTAATATGGAATGATCAATACATGAACTTTCACAGTTGGGTCCCTTTGAGAAGAAATAGAAATCTGATCCACTCCTTATCCTCAAGAATAAGGAAGATATGCAACTGTGATACAATCGATGGTGAACTGGAGACACTCAGAATATACCTCATGGAAATTGGATATCCTTCAAGATTCATCGAGAAAAACATGAAGGTAAAACAAAAACCCCGAAAGAACCCAGACGGTGCCGAAGAAACTGCTATTTATAAACGTTGAATTTAAAGGTAATACCACAGCTGAGATTCTGAAAAACCGCTTATCCAGATAACTGAGAAAAGCCTTCTTTTCAGCTGAGTTATGGATCAGTTCCTACAGCTGACAGACGATCTGTGGATGTGTGAAGGACAAACTGCAGCTTTAGACAGTCCACTTCAATGTGTGTTGATGAATTCCCTTGCTACTGTAAAGCTAGCTATATTGGCCACACAAAATACACACTTCTCAAACGCATCTCTGAATGTTATCCAGCATGGTTACCAAAATGACAATGCAATACAGTTACAAGCTGAATTTTCGGGCGCTTGGTGAACTCACGCCACGCAGCTTCACTAGAGTCGTCTTTCAAGATTACCTGCAAGTTGAGGTCAAATAGTACATAGGGCGTCAGCTTTTAGCAATTGTGTATGGCGGAGGTGTTGGTAATTCGTCAATACAACCCCGAACTCTGTATACATAAAAAGTTTGTCCAGCCTCTTATTCTACCATGCTCTTAATCTCTTCATTAGTCGTTCTATGTAAGTTTAACTGGGAATTAATTGACAACAAGGCATTCAGATCATCAGCGTATTAAAATGAAACAAGTCTGGTAGGGATAAAGAAAAGGGAAGAGGAGAGACAACAGCACCCAAAAAGGGACTCCAGTTTTAGTAATTAAGGCAGAGGAAGACTTGCCCTTAGTATATACACCTTTATATACACACATGATTAGAAAACTCTAATCAAATATTTCATAGTCTGTCTGATAAGGTTATAAGCATAAGTACGAAGTCTGAATAATTAACAAATCATTTCACGATAATTATTAATGGAAATTTTCTATACTGTAAAAAACTCACAATCTTAAAAGTGAAAGCGCAATGAATAGACCATAATAATATATGTGTAAATCTTGGGCACTGTGGTAGTAAGTAATTCCATATTAGTTTGTTTATTAGAAGTATCACACAGTGAAACAGTATTATTTACTGGATGACACAGTTTCGAACAAAATTTATTGTTCATAATCATCTCATCAATTATAATCACACGACTTTGAAACTTGGGTTTTATAGTTTCCTTTGTCCTCTCCTATTTGTCGTCGTGGGGGTAGTAGAATTCTCCAGATATCTGGGATAGGTGTTGAGTCATCCCAATTACATGTGTTTGCAGTTGATTCTATAAACAAAGCTTCTGTTATCAATCTCTCCCTGCACTCTGTTGTTAAATTACATTTCAAAACTGTCATTCTATCCCATCCTATTTTGTGGTTGTGTGTAACTGCATGTAGTTGTTATAGCTGAACTATTCTTTAGATTTCTCGTCTGATTCGGGTCAACTAATCTAGATTTTGCTAGGATTTTATGTTCAGCTAGTCTGACTGCCCCTGTTCTACTAGTTTGACCTATTTATTTGATCTGACAATCATTGCAGGGTATTAGATAAACCGAATTGTTTTGTTTTAAAGGCTCTATAGGGTCCTTTAACCGACAAAGCTTATTTCTAATTGTGCTTGAGGGTGGTATGAATGCCGCTTTTATTCCTGCCTTGTTAAGAATTCTGCGTAAGGTTTCCGAGGTTCATTCCTTGTATGGAATTAATACTGATGATTTGGATTCCTTATTGTTGGTGTTGTCTTGCGCATATTTGACAAACATGTCGTCATTATTATTATTATTGTTATCACTATCACTACTATCATTTATTTTATTTTTTATTTTTACATTTCCCTACATACTTTCTGACTATTTTATCAGGGTAATTATTAAGTTTCAAGGCTTCTCTTATATGTATCACTTCCTGTCTTAGATTTTCCTTGGTACTACCTAGTTTTTTACCCTATTATTTAAACATTTCACTAACATTGGATGGGACGATTGGAAATCCAAATATTGGCTTGAATGTCTGGGTTTCCTGTAAACACAAGTGTTTAACTTCCCATTTTCTTTCCTTTCTGCACTGCAATCTAACATTGGAAGCTCCCCTTCCTGACTTTCCAATTCATTTTTGAATTGAACTGCCTCCACCTTTGAGTTGATGTGGTCGAAATATCTATTTATGTCCTGTGTTTTAAGTACAGTGAATCTGTCATCTTTATGCCTCCACCATACTTTTGAGGTGGGGGTGAACGTTTCAATCGCTATGCTTTAGTTCAAATCTAACATTGGAAGCTCCCCTATCCCAGGTATCTGGAGAATTCTACTACCCCCACGACGACAAATAGGAGAGGACAAAGGAAACTATAAAACCCAAGTTTCAAAGTCGTGTGATTATAATTGATGAGATGATTATGAACAATAAATTTTGTTCGAAACTGTGTCATCCAGTAAATAATACTGTTTCACTTTGTGATACATGTAATAAACTAACTAATATGCAATGAATAGGCATTTGTGAAAAATGATTCAGTAAACTTTTTACACACCAACAAACTATATTAGAATATTAGGAAAAGTGTTGTTGTTTCGTAGTACTAATGACTCACAAGCTACTCTCATACATTCACCTCTCTGTGTATTAGACTAGTTTTGTAGTTAGTTATCACTATTATTGTTTCATAAAATTGTCAAAGGGGACCTGATTACATCTCAAATGTAACTTACGCTTATCACTGCGGAACACTACTCAAAGTGAGAAACTGGGAGACATAAAAGAAGCCGAAAATCACAAATTAGTGGGTTATTATTGAAGTTTCACATGAAACTATGAATTTTTAATTTACATTCTAAAATGTATGAATAAACTAAGGGTTTAAACTGTTACTCCATACAATGACATCGAATTAGATTTAATTAGATTTCTTGTATTTGGAAAGTAGGGGAAAAATAACCCTTCTAGAAACACAGCTGTGCATCGGTGTCACAGTGCTAGGATGGTCGTCAAACACGCCGCATGTGGCCCTGGGTTCGATCCCTGACCAATGTACACCTGTGCCTCGCTAAGGCAGTAGAGAAATTTTAGGCATGAGGCTAGCAACCCCATCCCATAAAAATAAACACCACTGCTACCGAAACTTCAGGACTATAGCTTGAAGCTCTATGTTCCACTGAGAACGTGAAGGAATAAAAAAAGAAACAGCTAGGAAGCACTAAATCACTTTGGAAAACACCGTTATTTCTTACAGTATATGCACAACTGATTGTTATCACTTTCATATACGATAAAAATTGATGTGTTTCAGCGCCTATGATAATTTTACTTCGTCGGTTTTCATCAGCTGCGTACAACCTAAAATCCCTAATAAAATGTTCACCTGACAAATTACACAGTGAACTAGTGTTGTTTGAGAAATGCTTTAAATAAAATTTTTTACCCGCAAAGCTTCATCAACAAAAATGTGGCAAGAATTGATGCAGAGGAGCTAGCTTTCATCAAACTATACTTCAGATGCGATGATATTATAAGAGTCATAAGTGAAGGATTATGCTCACTCCTCTCCCAGACGTATCCTGCATATTAGGGGCAGTAAAAAATCAACAATTACTCCTGCATTTGTGTATACCTATTCACGTGTATCTGTGGAAGCAGTTACACTGGAAGAAAAGAAAGAAGGAACTACTTCAAATTCTTCAAACATATGTCAAGGAGTTTACAGGTAGAAAGGTAAACAATTTAGGCTCTTCAATCACTGACCATCTGGAAGACACATGACACCAATTAGACGCGCTGGCATCATCTAAAATAATTGACAGACAAAATAGCTCAAGTCTTCTTTGGTTTGCTGACACTATCGCAATAAAGCGGCTGAAACCTTATCTATGTGTCGAAAAGAAATCTATTGTTGAACTTCAACTGCCCTGGTAACTCATGCCTTAGTAACTCTTTTTTCTAATTTCATT
Organism: Trichobilharzia szidati; assembly: GCA_944472155.2. NCBI lineage: Eukaryota > Metazoa > Platyhelminthes > Trematoda > Strigeidida > Schistosomatidae > Trichobilharzia > Trichobilharzia szidati. The sequence goes on along the minus strand of OX235271.1, from coordinate 185,902,675 downwards.
AACTTATCTTTTTGTTCCTCCTTTTTTCCACTTGACGTCAATTATTCTTAATCTTATGAGTTCTACTCACCGTATTGCATCACCATCTTTTCATCTAACCTCTTGCGCACCAAATTTTGATCTTCTCTTATCTAACCACATACTGGTTACTAATTTTTGTTACCATCCTAACAAAAAATTTGTTGACCAACTTTTAGAGAAATTTTCGGACAAGATACATTTATATATATACAGTAATACTTCAGATAACATATCATCCTGATGTTATAATTCACTGTCACTACTAAAGATTATGGCTTGTACGCAGCTAATGAGAACAGACGAAATGAAGTAGATCCATGTTAATCCGCAGCAATATTTGCTCTCTCTCTCTCTGACCAAATCCTATGACAATAGCTGGATTTATCACTTTATATAACAACACATTTTAAAGTTCAAATATTGATTTGCAGCAATTTGATTGATTGGTTTCAGGATTTAATCATTAGCTAACATCAGTTAGAGAACCATTGGAAAACTTGCAAGGAGTACTGGACAGCTGTTTTGTCATAGGTTGGGGCCCTTCATCAGTACGCATCCACTGAGGTTCTAACCCAGGACCATTCAGCCACTGGCACTCGATACAGTGGAGAGCCCATGACTTCCAACTTCTGCCAATTCACGATATGGTGCATCTACTTGAGAATGTCAACCATGGAGAGTATTCGTCTTCACACCCTACTTGCTGTACCTCACTAGTCCTGACTTCCTACCAGAATCCAGGTAACTACCTACCTGAATAGGGCCATTCACTAGTGAACATGCCGTTGATATTCAAGTGTTGGTTTGAAGGGATTTGATTGATTTGGGGATTTCATCATGAACTGACATCGGTTAGACAGACACTGGGAAACTCCCAGTACTCCCAGGTTTTCCAACCACCAATGTCAGTTCATGATAAAATCCTGAAACATAATAAAGTAGTATTCAGTGTTATTGATTATTTCGAGGACAATCTTTTATTGTCACAGGAAAATGTATTCTATTGCAAAACAATTAGAACAGGTAAGAGATTATTCAACATTTGAAAGGGAAATATTTCACTACATACTACTAATAAAGATATGATTTATGGAGTTTTATTAAAGGTATCAGCTTTATTCGATGAAGATGAATTGTTTCTGAACGAATATGGCTCAAATGAATGCATCCCTATTCCACTTTAGAGTGCATTTATATTATCATTATTATAATTAATCCGTTGGGTTCCAGGTCGGACATAGGGATTCAGTAGCATATCTCTACTTTGTCCTGTTTTCTAAAGTCCTCTTCAGCTCTCATATCCTCCTTATACGACTTCCTCCATGTAACCCTCAAACTTACGTTCTTGATTGGTTCGTTTCTAGAGTTTTTTGTTGATAATTCTTTCTAGCCCTATACTAAATTAATGTAGTGATAACAAATTTGGTTAGTAAAAAGCTGAAGAGACTTCATCAAGAAAGAAAGCACATTAATTTTCGTGCAATGACCAAAACTCAAGTTATTCAATCTGAATACAGGAAACTAATCAATGCGTTCTTCTGAATAGTTTGGCAAGGTTTCCCGAGTGACGAATGGTCCAAAATTATGTTTCAGCAATATCAAGAGACATTTCAGCCTGGTAGAAATGTTGGTACCACCCAACAACAATAACTCATATCAAAAATACAAAAAGCTAGCTCACCAATGCAGTTTAGTAACTATGTTATCGAAAATATTCTCAAGTACAAAATGTGTACTGTACAACAAAATTAACTGGCCAAATACAATCTGTAGTTGGTTACAGGATTTCATCATGAGCTGTTATCGGTTAAAGAACCATTGGAAAACCTGCAGGAAGTAATGTTTTGCTGTAGTTTGGGATTCTTCAACACTACGTACCCACCGGGGTTCGGTCCCAGGACTTTCCGGTTACAGGGTCAGCGGGTTCGTAGACCATTGAGCCACTGGGGCCTTATCCAATGGCCAGACCATGAATTTCAACTTCTGCCAATTCACGACCACTAACCAATGTCCAGTACTCCCTGCAGGCTTTCTAATGCTAAGAATATTCCTGTCAAGGTGGGATCAACATCCTGTCTGCAAAACCCGAACAAAGTAAAATACATTCCTAACAGACAGTACAAGGCCAAGAGGTTACTTCACGGCGTATTCTTAACCTCATTCAAACAAAATCGCACCAAAGCATAGCATTAAAAATAGATGTCAAAAGATGACATAGAAATAATAGGATGATGAAATATACGTCAGGATATAAGGGCAGTAATTACAAAGCTGACTGAAATATTCAAATGCAAGTATCAACATTGCAAACAAATTGATCATAGAGGGAATTTCAGACCACTTAATCTGCTACATCTAGTGAGATGCTCTGGTCAAATACAGACTTGAAGTTATTGATTGCTTATATTGTGCGATTTGTGGGTATTGGAATCAGTTTCCTTTCATTCGTTAGATTTCATCGCCAACCAATTTCAGAGCACTAAAAACAGGGAACACTGGATAGCTGTTTTGTGACGACCTCTGAACGCAGGAAACTGATCTATTCGTCCTACTGTATAGTTTACAAGACTTCTTTGAAACAAGCATCATCATGAAGGGCTTCAAAGACAGAAAAAAGACGATTATTCGTCATTAGAATCTTTGTGTGGTTCTATTCAACAGTGACGACAACAAGAACTCAAAATTTCCTCATCATTTACCTCAGGTAGCTATACAGACTAGGTGACTTTCTAAGCACAAAACAAGTACTGTAGAACAAAACTGAGCCGTAAGAAGTACCCTAAAGCTAAGTAGAATATTCCCATAAAGATAGTACCAAAAACTCCGTCAACAAGAATCACACAACAAACAATTCTCACACGTTAGCCTAGGTCAGAGTCACCTCAACTCACTCAAACAAAATCTCAGTCATAAAACAACACCATATCAATGAGTCTCATTACCACAAAGAGAAGCATTAAAATTAGAAAATAAACAGGAACAAAAACAATTGATGATAAGGATCAAATCAACATAGGATATGCCAATGTCTAAGTAATTATTTACAGTCTAAGAGAAATGTGATAACAATTACAAAGTTACTTGAGACGTCCGAATAAGTACAAATATTGAGACTAGACCGTTGAAAAGGGATTTTCCAAATAATTTTCTCTGTTACACCCACAAAGGGTCGAACGCAGATCCTTCAGAATAGGCCAAGAAGGTTGTTGACCATTCAGAGAGTTGGGCTGGAATTCAGTGACCATTAAATATTCTCACTTTGTCAACTCCTGATCTGTGAATACCCTCAACCAATGCCTTCGATAAGTGCCCCCTTAATCTTGACATGATGATAGGTTCCACGGGGGTTAGGACTTCTAACTACAGCTTCAGGATGTCCAACTAGTAGCCATCAATGTGCTGGAGATTGATACTGAGAACTCTATAAAAATCCAAAATTAAAATACACAATGCTAGACATATGAGCATGTGTTATAAACTTTACAGGATTTTAACCATTGGTGAGATTTTACATGTATCTTTATGGGCAAGGTGCGCCAGTGGTTAACTCCTCATGTTGTCCGGAGTTCGATTCCTGACCAATGCACACCTAAACCTCGCTTATCTGTTAATAAGCCCTGCAAATAAGGGAGGTTAGAAGTGAGGCTAGGAACCCCACCCCGTTAAAAGATGACACCACTGCTTTACAAACTTCAAAGCTCAAGCATGAAGCCATATCTTCCACTGAGGAAATAAAGGAATACAATAAAATACAATAACAATAATGTGTGAGTACAGTTGTAAAGATTCTTTGAATATGTTGATTGAATTCCTTTCTAAGCATATACAAATCTCATGTACACGTTACCAGTGTTTTGTTTATTTGGTGTTGTTTTTTTTTTCAATTCAATTTGACACTAAGTCTAAATAAAATGATTTACATCGTTGGCATCGTCAACACTGTTGACATTATCATCATTATCATCATTAAATCGGATATGACAATAGAACATCTATGGATGAATATATTTCGATGATACTAACTGATCCACTCTGTGTATGCCTATCTAATCATCACACAAAGATTCGTATTATTTCTGTGCTCATGTGAGTCTGTGTGTGTGTGTGCTTAAACATTTATAGAACAACAGTAAAGCAGTTCACTCATGTCACGTCAAAACAGAATAAATGAGGAGAGAATAAAAAAGAGAACTTTAGAAGGCAATCACTTTAACAATTTCATTAACAGCACACACACTCTCTCCCCCCACCTCCATGTTCACAGGACTGATCAACACATCACAAGTAGATAAACATCACAGACGAACAACATTAGTTGATAAAAATATTTTACTCGTGAAATCTAATAATAAAAGTAATCATAACTATAATCAACTATTAGAGTATTTTCTTTAAAAAAAATGGGGATTAGGGTGGGGGACAATTTCACTACATGAATTAAAAATGTGTTGCTTTAACTTTATTTGCAGTTTGCAAGTGAATTCGACATAAAACTGATTCATCTCTATGTCTAGTAATGTCGCCTCTGTGTTAAAATCACACTTTCCTTTATTCTCTATCCACACTCACCCGCACCCCCACCCCGAAACAAACAACTATGTTTTGATATCTTTGTTTGTTTGTGTTGTTTGTTTGTCTGTCATTTTTGTGTTCACTTGTATTTACATACATATATACAGACCATGTACTCATGGTAGGCTTCTGTTTTGACATCCGTTTGCCATTCTACAATGGCACTGAATTTTCCTACTCTCTTCTACTACAACAACAACTATTATTATTATTATTAATATTCATCTACATACACGGAACAACACGTTACTTTTCAGTTTATCATACTGTGAACTGTGAATGTTTAAATGCCTCAGAATAAAGTTAAAATGTGTTAAGCGTCGTTTTCACATTTAAAAACTAATACAATCATTGAAATAGTTAGCCGTACTTTGCTCTCTTTCACACACACACACCCGCATACTCACATAGTGATGAATAAACGAAAAGAACGCATAAGGATAACCATTTCTAATCTATCTATTGCCTTGCAGTACACATATGGATGACATGCCAAGTGTCAATGTGACTGCAGATAATGTTATGAAAAAATAAAATACACAAACCTGTACTACTTTTTCACTTCTTCTATTAGTACTGTTGTACATTTGATTATAGACGGTTATTGTAATGCCTGTTTTTTATTTTTTATTTTTTTGGTATCTGAAATTTTGACAATGACAATTAACATGATCAAGAATAACTATTGAAGAGTGTAGAGTGAGAGACGGAGGTATGTATGTGAGCTCAGTTCAGAAAAATATATTTATACTGTATAGATATAATGAATACAGGGAATGTTTATCTAGATTTATGGCTGGAAAATGGTAATATCAGTAGAACAAGTAAATATTATTTAAAACTATTTTTATTATTTATCATTATTCCGCTGGATTCCAAATGGAACATAGGGACTCAACAGCACAACTCCACTAAGTCTTATTCTCTTGATTGGCTCATTCGTAGAATTTCTTGTTGGTAATTCCTTCTGGACGGCCATCTGATCTTTGGTTTAGAGTTAACGAAGGCAGGTGCTCATGGAAGTCTGAAGGCATCAGTTCAAAATGCTTTTCTTAACGCGTTCGCCAAGTTTCTTGTTCTTTACTCTGAATGAAGAAGATTTCCGAGAGGATTTCAGAGTGTTTAAGGTTCTTCTGTCCTATTTAATTCTGTTTTTGGTATTGTCATCCATGACACGTGCCTGTTGTTGAAACGATGCTGCGTGTCAGATACGTGAAGGAAGCAACTGCTTTCAAATTCCTCTTGCTGATAGTAATTGGTGATTGTTGTTGTTGTTGTTGTTGCCGGTGGTGGTGGTTGTTGGTTATCTTCATCACCTCCGTCTCCTCAATGTTCACCTGCAGTCCTGTCTTCTCTGGCCAATTCTTCTTCCAGTTTATTGGTTTTTCAAGTATTGGTTTATTGGTTTTTGCCTGTTAGTCAAAGAGTTTGTGTGACATCATACATAAATCAGCCACGTGCGAAATCCTGATCTTCTAGAGTCTTCTTATTGGTTCAGCATATTCCTGTCCTCTCATTCCGAAATACAGTCTGAAGCATAATCCAATCCACTACAATCAAGAATATCATCATTGATAAAAGGCAGGCAGCCTTGTCTTACTCTTGTATTCACTTTTAATGCCTCGCTGAGTTTTCCGTTGTGGAACACCTGACATACAGCTGTTGAATTAAGCTTAGGAAAATATGGAGCATTGCACTCAATCGTCAAAATCCGATAATATTTTCCCCAAGATATACTGTATAATCCATAGCTGTGCTAATGATAATAATAATAATGTTGCGGTAGAATAATTTGCTATCAATTACAGTGACCAGATATACGCTGTATATTCTAGACGAGGGTTTGATTGTTTATCGGTGTTTCATGGTAGTTTACCTTACCTGATTTAAATAATCAAGCAGCTCTCTGTGCTTTGATAATTCACTCCTAGAACACTCTCCAACTACACATGTGATCTGGAGTTCAATCTCCGGCTGACGCACTCCTAGCACCTTGCCTTGTTTACTGGTGCATAGTAAGTCTGGGAAAGAGGTAGGGTTGGGTGTGAGGCTAACTAACTAATCCCGTGAAAACAATAGTACGGTTACTAAAACTTCAAGCATGCATCCCAACGTCTCACAATGAACTCAAAGGTATAAAAGAAATGATGCTTTTTCCAGCATAGAGTACGTTTAATTTTTTATAAGATAAAGTGTGCTACCTAATCTATGTTTTTTCAAACATAAAAATTTAAAAACGCGACAGAATAGTAAAACAGCTTAGTTGAAGAATGAGATCAGTTGTAGAATTAAGATGAAATCTTGGTAATAAGTTGGTATATATATATAACAGTAAAAACACTCCTGTCAAGAGACACTATTTGTAGGTCAGAATACGATCTAATGTTATTTTAATAACAGTGATATTGTGTTTGCTGAGAAATGCTCAAAATGTAACTCTGCCTGACACGTTTATAAATGCTTTATGATCGTCCTGTAAGATAAAGATATGAAGGATAAGTTACAAACTGATGACAGTTGGTTCGTGCAGTTTAAACCTTATTTATACTTTCTTTCAAGTGAAAGTAAACAGGTGCTTTAAAAATCACCGATACTTCAGTAACTTTGTATTCAAGAAAGAAATATAACTTAACGAAGAGGTCATTAACACCCCCCCAAGAGATTTAAAGACTCTGTTAGTAGTATATGTAGTGGAATAGTTGTTTGGAAAATCTCTCTCTTCAGCAATATAATGGCGACATAGATACTTAGCTGGAGGTTTCAACCAACACTGTAATTATTTGCCTCTTTTATCCTAGATTGTGTATCAATGTTCTGAAATTTGCATGTCATATTTTGACTTGATCCTTATTATGGGTCAGAAACTTTGCATGAGTGTCATGGGTAGCATTTCTAACACGCCAGTGAAGGCTTTCGTTAACAGCTGCTTTCGCTGTCTCTATAATAAAGATCAAATGGCCGACCAGGAAGAATTAGCAACAGCCTACTGCCCAACAAATATTCTGAAGAAAATGGAGATGAATGGAGAGTATAATAAGTAGATAGTTGAGTGATATTGGGTTTAATGCTGGCCATTGCTTCATTGGAACTCGAATGGAAAATGCGAAGCTGAGGTGATCGTTTATGGTTCGTTCTACACTTCAGTAAATTTGATAATGTGGAAAATTCCCATATTATGAAGTCGTTATCACGTACAGTTCGCTTAAGTCTTCTACACATAGCTGAAGCTATTGCAATAAGATCGACTAAACCGGAACTTTGTATCCAAAAAGAACACGTCCAGACGCTGTTCCTACCGTGGCCAAACTTGGATTGATGATTCTTCTTCTCACCAAGAGTGCTCCTTCCCCTTAACCCTCTTGGTTTTTTTTTTCTTTGCTTATTATTACAAATATTATTATTACCATTGTTATTATTATTCGTCATAATTTATGCCCTTCATACAAACATTCTCTCAATACTATCAAATTTTTCGTTTATACTATCCGGACTTATTATTAGTGATATTACCTCTTTTCTCAATATATGCCTCCACCGGTTTCATTCCACATATTCGTTATCTCATTATGAACCTCCCATCGCAGTCTTACTATCTCCTGTTTAACACAGACCACTTTGTACTAGCCACTCACTCACCTGACACCATTTATAACCTTGAACTGACTTGTCAATTTTTCTACCCCACACTCTACAAATCTATTATGACTAATCACCACCATTGTCTCCCATATTACAATATTCTGTAATCGAGTTCCGCCTAGCACGCTTGTCACACAAATACGACTATTTATTTTGACACCACATAACTACTAATCTGTTATCCTACGTTAAAAATGCATCCGCCGCAATATTATTATTGTTTCCTTTAAATCCTAGAGGAACATAAGGCTTCAGCCGTGCGTCTCCATTGCCTTCGGTTCTCTGCTAGAGTCTTTGACTGGCTCCAACTCTGCCCATACGCTTTCATCTCCTCTTCACATGACCTCTTCCAAGTCACCCTTGCACTGACAACCAACTTGCCGCTTTCTTTTCAGGTCCCACTCGAGAGATGGCCAGTCGTGTGATGTCACTTGATGGTTTCCTAAGAGTATGGCAAATCCATCTCCATTTCTTCCTGCCTATTTGTTTCACAATTTGTTTCATCCGCCGCATAACTGGCCTTTATTGTAACGACAACAAATATTATATTTTATAATTTTAAGAACCTGAAGAGAAATTATTGAAAAGAATATTCTTCTTTCAGATTGACTTTTACTTCAGTAAATTACATCTCTGTCATATAGTGTGATAAAAATAACATAGAAATATGTTTTCCCCCCTGACTTTTATCACCAACATAATAAATAGTTTGAAAAGAATTAATAGCAAGACGTCTTCAGAAAAATGATCCCTAAACGCAAGTATAGAAATGCAAACGCAGTTATTTGCATTCTGTAGAGATGAAAGAATATCTTCGCAATGGGAAAATAATTTATGGACTCAACCGTACAGTGGTTTTATCAGCTGCCATCCAGTAACGGAATGATATGCATCCTTCGTTCTAATAGAAAGCTAATTCCCATTTGATCAGCTCAGTAATAACCACTTACTTCAATTCCCAGTCCGCCAGATTTAATTATGAAAGTGTGGTGTGTGCTACTGAGATGATTTATAAGTAGTATGTGGAAGCATACTGGTGTGAAGCAGCCAAAACTGAAATCGTCACCTAAAGTCAATGGCTAGCTGAAGAGATAGAAGTGCTTACTTCTCACATATGGATCTAGTTTATGTTGGCGACATGAATGAACCTCAGTAGACAACTTTTCACCTCATCGTTTTCCTCAGCCCAATCACCGACCACTCATAACAATTTACTGTCCACTGAACTAGCCGGACTTTAAAATGGCTCAGAATGTATAAATATGATGTATTTTCCCTAGATAAAAAAAGAATCCCTTATGTTCTGCCATTACAATGAAATAAACCTTGTTGACAAGTAACGCCAAGCATAAAATTGTCATCAACATCAATCTGCCGATTCTCTCCCACAAAATTTAACACCAGAAATCTTGTTTATTTCAACAACAACACAAAAATCAAATACAGCTCAATGTTATCCTAGGAAAAGTTAAATTTACCTGATAATCTGCCAGTATTCTCCAACATACATGATCACACATACAAGCACACAGAAATACACAGATACCGACAATCACCAAAAAGGAAGTGTGAAAGAACACGAACACTATCAAGTGTTTGTGTGTGAGTGTTTATGAAACTACATGAGATTTCCATCTCAATTTTTTACTCCTTCAGCATCTTTCAATTTCCGGTGGAAGAACAAGAAGTATACAGCATAAAATATAAAGAAAGTAAAGTCAGTGCGCGCCATGTTTCTGTTTCTGGTGTTGATATTGTTTTAATGCGTTATTTAATATCATGTTTCCATTAGTTATTGGTGATGCGTTATTTTTAAAAAAAATCTTAATTTCGCTATAATTTATTCATAAAACTACATGACATTCTAGGTAGTATAGAATGAAATGCATGAAATAAAATAAAAAATTAAGAAATTATGGCCTGCAGATAATTTTATATTTGATTTATACAGAAAAAAAGTTTTTTCATTGGACTTTTCCTTAATTATTTTGTGAAGTACTTTGAAGTTTGAACACGGAGTGATGTCAGTTAGAGAAACATTGGAAATAAGCAGGGCGTACTCAACATTTCTTTCCTCCAGACCGCTACAAACTAACCTACTTGTTTACTAGTAAATGACTGGCTGCGAGACGAAGTTGACTGGAGTTGTAGTGAGAAATCATGACCAGTGGGGTTCAACAGGTTGGATGTGAGAACAAGCACTTGCCGGTGACACTGGCTGGTGGTCGATCTGAAATCATGAATTGGTAGGAGTTAAATTTGATGGGTCATTGGATCGGTCCTAGTGGCTAAATGGCATACGAGCTTCAGCTGTAACTTGAAGTTCGTAGGTTCGTGCTGATGAAGAGTCACAAAAGACTAGGACGAAACAGCTGTCCAGTACTCCCTGATGGTTTTCAATGGTGTGAAACTCGAAATAGAATGCAAAAAGGATTAAATTTGGTAAGTGTGGAATTAAAGTAAATCACCGTGGATAAAATGAATAAATACCAATTTGTATATATTGAAAAATTCATGGAAAAACTGATTAACACATCTTCTAGTCTTGTATTACAACTCGTTATCAGGAATTCAGGTAATGCAGTTCTTACTGATTTCAAAGTAAATGTCAAGATTTTATAGGCAGATTTTTAGGTAGGTAGGTAGATGCAAACGTCTTGAGAGCAAAGATGTATGTTAATTGACAACTATGGGTAATTTTGAGTACTTAATCAGACAGTAATTTCTAAGTTATCCTAATTCTTTCTTGACACTGATTAACAAAAACGTGTATAATCCCTGATAAAAATTTGTTTACTGTTGTTGTTCCAATCAGGCATATAGTAATAAAGCCTACATGATACCGCGGGCTTTTTTCTAGAATTTCCGCCGGTCTGGAGCCCGGGTAACGAGGGGGGATTTGGCGTGAGGCTAGCAACCTCAAGCCACTAAACCCATCAAACCGCTAGAGAAACTTCAACTCATAGAAAATATATTAAAAATGCGAAAACTCCAAATAACATTCTTATTCTTCTCTGGAATAGGAGAGGCAAAATAACACAATGGGCTGGTGAAAGCCTCTGGGAAGCCAGTCAGCCAACCGATGAGTCTTTTCTCGATGAAAGCAAGAATAAGATTGATGACGTGGAATGTGCATACAATATGCGAGACTAGGAAGGCTGCCCAGGTAGAAGAAGAGAGGCGAAGATATGGCTTAGAAGTGCTTGATATCTGCGAGAGCAGTTGTTATCCTTTGGGAAACAACGGCTTGAAGGTGACATCGACCAATATACCCTGGTTTCATCAATTATCTCATAGACATGTTAAACCCAAAGTGATTTCTTAGATAACTGAATACTCAGTAGGCAAATGTAATGTAAGAAACCAGGCAGCCTGCTTGAGTTACTGGGCTACCTAAATCTTCTGTATATGTTAACTATGTTTCTTATTTTCTTAATAATCTAATTACCACAACGAGTCGCAGTTTATACTTAAGCACAATTTTAAATAAGTTTCTACCTATCGCTGAACCACCGATAAGAAGACTCTAGAAGGTCTGTATTTCGCGTGTGTATGATTTATGTTTAATGTCACACAAACTCGAAGACTTGCAGGCAGGCGAAAACCAACAAACTGCTTGAAGCAGGCAGCAAACACAGGACTGCAGGTGAACCTGGAGAAGACGAAGATGATGAAGATGAACAACCACCACCGACCAACAGCAATCACAGCAACAATCAGCATCAATCATCATCAACGAGAAAGATTTGATAGAGGTTACTTCCTCCCTTCACTTATCTGGCCGGGAAACACGTTTCAACCACAGACAGGCGTAATAAATGAAGATGTCAAAGCAGGCCAGAATCGGAAAGGCAAGGCAAGATACGCCTGCATCAACGTAAAACCAGTCTGCGAATCTTCTTCATTGCACTACAGTCAGCCAGCCAGCCACCCAGCATGAAGAACAAGATTCGGATTCTGTTCAACACAAATGTGAATTACAGTCAGTAAGTGAGTTCCACTATGCGCGTCAGAAACTTGGTTAGTGAGCCAAGAAAACGATTTCCAACAGCCAGTTATAGACTTGTATCAACAGTTGCCATATTCGCTGGCTTGCCCCATTCTGAAGATCAAATGGCCAGACATCATGCCGCCCAGCCATAGAAAATTAGCAATAACAAACTCTAGCTGGCTGACAACAAACCAACAGACGAGAGCCAATTGCTCAACAAATATGTAGGAGAAAATGGAGATGGGTTGATCGGAGATACGTTGAGGAGGCCGTCGAATGACATGGCGCTCAATGCAGGCCACTGCTTGAGTAAAATCCAACTGGGAAGTGACGAGGACAGCAGGAAATAGAACAAGGTGGAGATGAGTTGTTGAAGCCGTATGTTCCACTCGGAACCCAAGGGAACAATAATAATAATAATATGCATGTGGTGCTATCGCTTTTTCACGTATTCATGTATTTAATAATAAAAACAAGAGTAGCGGCTTTATTCTGAAAGTTGCATTTAGACACACAGTAGAGAATTTTCAGAGAGTTTCATAGCAAGGTATTTACTCCTTGTCAAGAATCTTTAAACAATTTAATAACCGATAATATGTCATGTGAAGCAGTATCATTCCATCCATAACATGTTTCAATACTACTCCACAGTGTTATTCCTCCATTTCTTTCGAAAATTTTCTAGCGATTATTGTTATTATTATTATTATTCAGTTAGAGAATCATTGAAAAACCAGGGAGTACTAGACAAACCAACTCTTGAAAATTGATCTGACACTCACGAGTGGCTGACTGGATACACTGTGAGGTTGACCGGGGTTCTGTTTGACAGGTAGCGACCAATGGATTCCACCACTGCGTCGGGAGTGAGTGCGTCGGCAGTACGCACTCACCTACCGGAGTTCGAACCCACGACCTTCCGGTTACACAAGTCAAACTTACTCGTAGACCATTCAGTCACTGGGACCCGATTCAGTGGCCAGTCCATGAATTTCAACTTCTACCACACTGTGATTTAGCGTGACTGGCACCAACCAATGCGTCATCGGTGGGAAATCTATCCTCACACACTTGACTGGATGAACCCCACTGGTGATGACTTCCCAACAGAACTCCAGGAAACTATAGAGAATTAATCTGATGCTCGCTAGCGAGTGACTTGCTACAGGACGGAGTTTCCTGGAGTTCTAGTGAGAAGTCGTTACCAGTGAGGTCCATCCAGATGTCACGTGTGAGGATGGATTTACCACCGATGACACATTGGTTGGTGGTTGCGCTAAAATCACGAATTGGTAGAAGTTAGAATTCATGGGCTGGCCATTGAATTGGGTCCCAATGGTTGGATAGTCTACCAGTTTGACTTGTAACCGGAAAATCCTGTGTTCGAACCCCAGGGGATTGAAACAGTACACTTTATAAGTCATTTTAAGGAGAAATTCACGAGTAAATTTAGTTAGTGTTTAAACATACATATATATTTTGTATAACTAAAGTTAATAACCCCAGTTATTTGTCTTTCTAATTTATTTTATTAACTACTACTACTACTACTACTAGTTAACTTTTACTCACCTTGGCTTATTTAAACTCTTTTTACTTCTTTTTACATTAACCATCATCTGAATCAGTCACTTGTAAAGATACATTTTATACACTCAACTGAGTAGAAGACGACAGAGAGAAGAGAAAGAAAAGAGAAAACACTTCATAGCGTATATTTAATTAGACTTTATACGAATAATTGTTTTCGGTTAAAGTGATTTGCTTTTTCCTCTCCCTCCCTCACTCTCTGTTTCTTTCTGTTTCTCTGTTCAAATTAAAGTATCGTATGCTTCTAAGTTAAAATTCATGTTTCTTCTCTACCATTCTCTTCTTCTTCTTCTAATGCTGCTTCTACTGATGCCATTATGTTACTGTTGGTAAAAACGTTAATATTATTTCCATTTTCTACGAATTCATTGAATTTCTGTGTTTTCTAAATCATGTCACAACACACATGCACACACACACACAAACCTACTCAAGGATACCCCTTTGCATAATTTCATGTGGTTTAGCTCATATAATAGTAATAACAATTACAATAACAATAATAATAATAGTAGTAACAATGATACGATTCACTCGAACAATCCAAATTATTGTCGACAAATTACTGAGTCGAATTTTTTCTCTGTTTTAGCTGCAAAATTGAACTAAATGTTAACCCTATTTTTGGGGGGAGAGAACATCTTTCTGTCGAAGAAGACATAAATAAATAGATAGATAGGGAAACCTAAGATTGGTCTCTATAGTATTGAACATTGGGATGCTCTGCTCAATACATGAAGAATACAAACACACGCACAAAGAAAAACCTTGTACGTGTGCCTTTGGGTTAAAACTATGCTCAATGGAACTAGAAAACACGTTTTGTTTTAGTATCAGTTATAGTATTGAAGAAAGAAAGAAAGAAAGAAAAAGAATTAGTCTCATGTACAGTTTCTTTTTTATTTCAGAAAGCTTAGCATGAATTAAAGACAGCAGAGAAAATTAAAAGACAATCAGAGAAATTCTATCTATCTATCTATCGATGCCATGGTGTTCCTGTCTTCCTACAACCACTAAGCATGAATAAATAAATAAGTAGGTAAGTGGGTACAAGGATAAATTTCCACCAATATCCCCATGGGATAGATATTTTTAAGACTCCCTCTCTCTGTTTCTGTGTCTCTGTAGACAAAAGACAACTTCATCATTTAAGCATGCATGTATAATTGTTTTTCATCCTCTTCTAATCTATCTCTCTCTTTCTTTTTCTCCTACTATGCCTACCAATAAATCGGGGGAGGGGGCGAAGGCCGTGGATAGAAATTCATAACAACATGGTTAGGCATAGAAGAATTGCAGTGTTGTGTATCATTTATCGCTTATTATAATATTATTATTATCATTATTCTTTTTATATGACTGACGATGTGACTGTATCTTCAAAGTAGAAACAGAGAGAAAAAATAGAGAAATCTTAAGGTTGAATGAATGGATAAATAAGTGTGTCGGTTGTTGTTGTTGTTCTCGGTGCTGGTGGTGGTGGTGGTGGTGTTCATTTCTAGTTTTCTAATCCATGGAATTATTTTTCCTTATTGAAACGTTAAAACAAAACCCCACATATGTATATATATATATATGTGGATTAAATTCTTTAAATTGTAATTACAAAACTGAATCCTTCTTCTTCTTTAAAATTGTTTATATTCTTCTTCAAGTCGACAAAACTGACAGAGACGAAGAGAGGGAGGGAGATGCGCATAATGTATGCATAATGACTTCATTTCTTCATAAAAATGGTAATCATAGTATACATATGTGTATGTACAGTTCCCTTTTTAAAAACTGTACTCTTTAATGGGATCGAATTTCTCGCTTCTAATTACTCTGTTGTTTGTTTTGTTTTTCCCTCTTCTTTGTGAAAAGGGAATGTAAGTCAGTAGTGAATTATTGTTCAGCGAAAGTGTCATCTATCTGGATGATTTATTTTGAATTTAGCTGTGAAAGACAAGGCCCGTTCGTTGTCTAGCCACCTACCTGAATGTGTATCTATCCGTTCATCTACCTTTCTGGAGAAAACGATACATTGGTTGCAGCCTGAACACGCTTAGGACACGGATATGAGAATATACTCCAGCACGGTTTTATAATAAGGGGAACGGTGTGTGAAGCTCAATTCATTCGGGAGCACTTGATTGATTTATGTCACTCATGCATTTATTCCCCTTCATGAATTTGAATAAAGCAAGAACAACAGTGTGGTTTGCGCAGAATAATATGGTACCATCACTGTTTATTTCGTTGGCTTCTCATTAGCTCAGCTGCTTACAGCCTAAATAAATTATCAGGTTTACATACAGAAAAGTTTTAACATACCTGCAAATTTTTACATGTTGTCAGTTGACAGAAAGTTCCACAATTAGTGAACAGTGCTCAGAAAATTGCGCTTATATAGTTTTTACACAGGCAGTTAAAGTTTAAACAAAATAAATGTATGTATACAAGGAGTAAAGGAGTTACGTAGTAAAGACGAAACATGAGTTAGATGCAGAGTGACCAATAAAATAGGTAACAATGTGCTGAGTTCAACTCAAATCATAGAAACAAGAGACAAGCAAAATTACAGATTATAAAAGGGGGTGATGCTAAAGACAAAGATTATGCAATCAGATGAGAGAATAAAGACATCCAGTAACCAGGGCAAGGAGAGACTAATAACTGCTTCTTTCGGAACACATAAATCTGGTTTCAAGTGTTTGATAGACATTGCTTCGGCAAACTTGAGAAGAATGGAGCTCCTTTGTCTATTGATAATTTTAAAGGATTTCTCGATTTCCATCTCATGACCCGTGTCGAGGAGATGTCTGGTAATAGTGCTACTAGAAGAGTTTGTTCTCTTGAGACGTAGGCTTTTCGGTACATGTTCAGAAAATCGGGGGTATGCCCTTCTTTCTGTTCTCCCAGTGTAACTGCTGCAGCAGATACACGTAAATTTTTGTACACAGTTGGAGGTAACATGAGAAGGGTACCAATCGACTTTTGACTGCACCAAAGAGCATGTTATTCAATGGACGGGAATCAACTTAGCTGCAGGATAGGCTCTGGCTAGTGACGTTCTTAGTCTTCTGTTGACCATTTCTGTAATGTTTTCACCTTTAAAATCTAGTTGAATGAAGACAGGCTTTTTTTCAACTGTGATTTGTTTGGTATTTGAGCCTTCACATCTCACGTATTTGTTAATGAATCTTTGAGGATAACCTTTGTTTTTTAGCACCTTTTCGAGAATCGTAAATTCTTCCTCTAGTTTCTATGCAGAGCATATTCTCCTCGCTCTATAGTACAGAGTCTTGACTAGTGCTCGTTCATCTATCGAATTCATGTTAACTTGTGGCGTTTCTTTCATTTTAAACTTCTAGGGAGAGCGGAGGCCTTGGCTATCCATAAATTCAAAGCAGATGTTTAAGTACAAAAGACGTACGGTCCCTATTTCTACCTTGGCCGTAAAGGGATAAATATTCACTTATTTATTTAGTTAGTTAGTCTATGTACCTTTCTCTCACTTGTCTCTCACCTATTTCTTAAAAAATAGATTAGCTGCCTTCGAGTATCCTCGAAAAAGCTGTGTCATGGGACTGGAATAAATGAAGAATAGTCTGATACATTAAGTTCAACTAAAAGAACAATAATACTACAGACTTTTGTGCATGTACTCGACGAATTATTTAATTAAATAAATACTAATCAAATTAATCTGATTAAGTCAATCAATAACGTTTAAATTAAAAATAATCACCACTCATTTGATTTATATTCATTTACTTTAATTTTGGAGATATATTTAGGTGCATACTTCACCATGTAGAAGCAATTAATTGGTTTGTTTGAACGATAATGAAAGGTGACAGTGAAGTATAAAAGTTGGGAAAATTAATCACTTTGGTCTTTACATCAGAAACTTGAAATAAAAAGCAGCAGTAGAATTCTCACCAAGTAACACAGGCAGTCAAGGTCCGATGTATGGCCGACGCACTCCTAAACCTCCCTTAGCCTGGTAAAGAGGGAAGACTGGATTCGAAGCTAGCGTAGAAAAGCACCACCTTGCAACTGAGACTTCAAAGCTCGTTCTTGAAGCTCTATGTTCCATTTCGAGAGCATAGGAATGAAAAAAACCCAGATGTAATGGCTACAAATGAAAATAAAGGGAAGTAACTCCATAAATAGAGGGAGACAGAGTTACAGTAATCGAGTATTCACACAGTTTGAAGTTACCCACTGAGTGAAGGTGCAGTAGCCTACATGTTGTTTGATACTTTCATCAGTATAATTTTCTAGAAAAATTCAGGTAACAATTATGGAATTACAGAATAGTTCGTCTGATATTAAAACTCCATTATGGGTAAATTTTGTTTTGATAAAGTTTCACAGTGTTATACAGTAATGTTTACTGATGACGTTTCGAGCACAGTTTATTGCTCATAATATTGATATTTGAACTGTAATATAAGATTCAGTAATGTCTTTTGACAAGTGCACGAATCATGTACAATATACACTATGTCTATATGTATTTATACTTCATAATTGTAACGGGATGATCGTTTGGAGAATCCCTCCAGGACGATCCGATTGCGACATTCATAGTTATTTGGATGTCCTGCTTTTCTTCTAGACAGTATACCACTGTCCTTAAGTCTGCATTTCATCTGATGACTTGGTTCTTACTAATTTCCCCTTTTTTGTGTTTAATCTCTCACTTTTATGCTTCTTTTTGTGGTTGTGTGACGATTTTGACAACGTGTTGTTTTACGACTGCGACTTTATCTGTGTGAATGAAGGTCGTTCTGACACTGGACTGTGCGTGAGGCTAGTTCGGTGCGTGATTCTTGCTAATAGGGTTTTGATCCCAAACCTTGTTTGGGAACATCCATCTTGACTCTCAGATAACTTTTATAGTTGAATTTTGGTTAAATAATTTTGTTTACAGGATTTCATCATGAGCTGACATCAGTTAGAGAACCATTGGAAAACCATCATGGAGTACTGGACAGTTGTTTCGTCAGCCTAGTTTGGGACTCTTTGTCGGTACGCACCCATCTGTTTGGTTCAAACCCATGAGCTTCTGGTTACAAGGCGAGCTAGCTCGTAGACCATTAAACCACTGAGGCCCGATCCGTTTGCCGGATCATGAGTTCCAACTTCTACCAATTCATGTTGAAATCTTGTAACCACTCAATGAAATCCCTTCAAACCAATACTTGAATATCAATGAGGTGCTCACTAGTGACTGGCCCTATTATGGTAGGTATTTTCCAGAGGTTCTGGTGTCAAGTCGTGACCAGTAGGGTGCAGCAGGTTGGGTGTGAGGACAAATACCCTTCATGGATGACATTTGCTAGTGGTTGCGCCGTGTCGTGAATCGGCAGAAGTAGGAATTCATGAGCCACTGGATTGGGTCCAAGTGACTTAGTGGTCTACAAGCTCGCTTGTCTTCTAACCACAAGGTCCTGGGTTCAAACCCCGCTGGCGGCGAGTGCATAATGCTGAACAGTCCCAAACTAACTCGACGAAACAGCTATCCAGTACTCCGTGGTGGTTTTCCAATGGTTCTCTAACCGATGTCAGCTCATGATGAAATCCTGTAACCAATCAATCAAATCCCTACAAACCCATACTTGAATATAATTTTTTTGTACAGTACTTGTTTGGTACTTAAGATTTAATTTGATATATAAAAGTGTCTGACAGCATTACATCGGGGTAATTTAGAGTTTTGACATACAATGAGAGTTGAAATGTATGTACTGCATAGTTTTTTTGGGAAATAACTGTCTTTTAGCGATTATCGGGACATTTCCTGACTGTAAATAACTCAGCGACCAGTAGTAAGTAACATGTGGGTTCTGGTCGCTACAAAATAATAACACAACAAACTTTTTATACTACCTGTGACACTTTCACATGAAGTTTTATTGCTTCTGTCATGTAACCTGCTGTGACAATGAAACAGGAAATTAAATGACAGAAATGAAAGACTGAAAACTAGTGACACTACTACTAAAATCCAAAGCATAAGTAATATATAAGCTGACTCATTAGTTTTCTTTGTTTATAAACACTTATTTTTCTAAAATAATCGCAGTTTCTGGATGTAGTTATAGTCAGTCATACAAACTAACCTTAGAATCTTATAAAATGTGTAAAACTGTTTGAACTGGGAAAAAATATATGCAGATTTCCTATCATTGTCGGGTAGTGAGTGTATGTTCTAGGCAGAAACACAGTCAACTGTCCCCGTCTTCGCCCCACCTACCCCCACAGTTGACGGATAAACACAGAGATACCATGTTTATAATACCTCCATAGAAGAAATAATGTTCCCAAGAAAGGAAAAATTGAAGAATCCAACTCCGAAGAAATGAATATCTATTTATAATCCTCAATGACAAATGACCTACATGAATTTGACGCAAAATTGTGATTAAGCGATTAACAAAATGTATCAAGGATGGAAGTGTTGATTTTAAGTATGTGAATTCGTATTATTATTATTATTAATCATTTTAAATGCTACTCACACATATACCCAGTGTAGTGTGAAAAACACTTTTTCCTTCTTTAATTTCATTAAAAATTATCGTCATTATGTTGAGAAGAAGGAAAATTCACATCTGTTCATCTGTTTTTCTTATCAGCGAATAGGGGGATAATTTCTTCGACCTGAATACTTGTAAAAAGCCCATCATTGAACTATTTAGCAGTACACATAGAAATGTTTTCCCCTCTTTCGATAATTTTTGTGGAAAATAAAAAAGTGTTTAGGAAATACATTTTCTTTGAAGAAAAAGAAACTGATTGTTTGAAACATAAATTTTCCTGAAGTTTGGCCTTTTTTATAATCACTTCTAAAAATGAAATTATCTTCGAAAAAAAATTTTGTATGACATGAATCCCAGCCCCCAGTCTTTATCAACCTTATCCTACAGTTGATTGTATGACAGGGCATGTCAGGTGATCCACAACGGAAAACTCAGCCAGACGTTCGAAGTGAATACAGGAGTAAGACAAGGCTGGCTGACTGCGTATTATCACCTATGGTATTTCTGATTTTTGTGCTCTGGATTATGTGTCAGACTGTGGGGAGCAAGGAGATGGGAATGCACTGGACCACTGATAAGAAGACTTTAGAAGATCTGAATTTCGCCTGTGGATGATTTATGTTTAATGTTGCACAAACTTGAAGATTTGCAGGCGAAAACCAACGGTGGTTAGGACTCTCGCCCACCATGCACATGGTCCGGGTTTCGATCTCCTGCTGACATAAACCTGATATTATTGGCCTGCATGCAAAATTTGGGCTACCTATATAATTTGCTGAAAGTTCCATACTTGTACTAAAAGATACATTATGGAATCAAGCTATAATCAAAATGAAAAAAATAAAAAAAACTACCTTAAGAAGCAGGCAGCAAACACAGGACTGCAGGTGAACATGGAGATGTAGGTGATGAAGATAAACAATGACTAGTAGCAACAACAACGACCAGCACCAATCCTTATCAAAGATAGAGGTTTGAAAGAGGTTACGTCCCCCCTTGACTTATCTAAGAAGCATAGTTTCAACTACAGGCCAGCAAGACGGATGACGATGTGAAGGCCAGCCAGCCAGCCAAAAAGGCAGGGCAAGATACGCCTTCATCAACCTGAAACCAGTTCGGAAATCTTCTGCACTGCACTTCTTTTCCAGTCATCAGGCATCTTTATTGCTTTCCACACCTGCAACAGTGGCATGAGCAAGCTCACTGAGGTCCCAGCATTGGTTTTCAGTGCTTCTGGGTGAATTCCACCTGGTTCTGCTGCTTTCCCAGCCTTCAGTAAATTTGTGGTATTCAAGACTTTCGCTTTTGTCGAGGATCGGTGTACACTAGTATTTCTATGTCTGCTGGTGGTGGTGTTGGCACCTGTGGATGAGTTAAAGGCGATAATCGATTCAAGGGTAATCGGCCCAGCTTTTCCTTTTTTCATCTCTTTGATAATTGACTTTTTTAATTATCTTACATCTTCGTTGACCTCTTGAGCTGGTAATCTGATACAATGTTTTGGAGTTTTTCTATCCTGAAGAATTTTCCCTGAGGACTGCAGTGAATGTGTCATTTGTAGTTTTGGCCTTTAGTTTCTCTGTGTTTAGTCTAAAGGCTTTCAGCATGATTTTGAAGGCTCTAAGAACTAGATAGTGGTCTTACGTACATCTGCTCCCCTTCTTGATTTTGTGTCCTGCAGCCTATGTTTCCACTTCCTTGACGTGAAGTCTTCCTGGCTGGCTACTGGAGTGTCCGTTAGGTGAATCCCATTTCATTGATATAAGAATAAAACTTGTGCACTATGTTAGAGTGTAATTCCATTATGGGCAAATTTTATTTTGATAAAGTCTCACAGTATTATTTGTTGCTCATATCATATCACCTTGATATGATTATGAGCGAAAAACTGTACTCAAGACGTCATCAGTAAACATTACTGTATAACATTGTGGGACTTTATCAAAATAAAATTTACCCGTAATGGAATCATATTTCACTTTTCTTAAATCCTTGTGCTTGTACACGCTGCCTTTAACCACCAAATCATTGAAGGCGCAGAATTCTGAGAAGTGTTCTTCGTTTTCATTGACTTCGCCCATAGCCTGCCAACCCATTATGAGTTTATTTTCCTGTATTGTCTGTTCCCAGTTTGGCATTTATGTAGCCTATGAGGATTTTGATGTCACCATTACTGTTTGTAGTTGTCTATAGTAATCTTCCTTTTCTTGTTGTGAATTATTTGTAGGTGTGTAGCACTGAATAATTATAATCTTCCTTCCTTCCTTTTGAGTTGAATCTTGCTGTCATGATACTGCAGGATGAAATTGGTTCCCACTGCATTAGAGTTTTGTCCACCATTGTAAAGAGGCTACTTCATTCACTTAGCTAGGGAGCATTGTCTCAACTAAAGGACGAACGGACGAGGATGTCAAATCGAGAATCAGGAAGGAGAGAAACACATTCATCAACCTGAAACCAATCTGGAAATCTTCGTCAATCAACTCAGCATCAACAACAAAATTCGGATTTTCAATACAAACGACGTCAAATCAGTTCTTCTATATGGATCAGAAACTTGGCCAGTGGATCACAAAGAATATTTCCAATAGGTTGCAGACATTTATCAACAGCTGTCTTCGTTCTATACTCAAGATCAGATGGCCGGAAAGAATCACAAACAAAAAACTATGGGAAGAAACAAAACAAGAACCAATCGCTCAACAAATATGCAGGAGAAAGTGGAGATGGATTGGACACTCGCTGAGCTGAGGAGACCGTTGGGTGACATCGCGTGTCAGGCCATAGCTCGAGTGGAACCCAAAAGGGAAGCGGCGAGTGGAACGTTCAAGGGTGACATGGAGCAGATCTTGCGAAGAGGAGTTGAAACAGTATGGACTAACATGGATGCAAGTGAAAAGTACAGCAGAAGACAGAAGCAAGTGGAGGCGTGCAGCTGAAGCCCTTTGTTCCACTAGGAACCCAAGAGAACAACAACAACAACAGTGTGCGGGTGGTTTTTGTCTGGATGACAGGAGTAGATTACTGACTCTTCTGTTGACAGTTTTGATAGTCCACATCCACTCCATCTGCTAACTTGGACGAAAAAATTGTCCAGTGTTTTTCTAACTGCCACCAATCCGTAGTCAAACTTGGAATATATTTTGAACAGCTGAAATACATCACAGTTCTTCACCTGTTAAACATACTGAAATTGCGTTGTCATGTGTGTGTGTGTGTTAAACCAGTTAGTGTTCTTTGCCACTCACTGGTAATTATCAACTTTTCGACTGAATAATCTCCAGTTCAGCACAGAACATATGATTGATGCATGTACACATTCTGTTTAGTAATTACAAATAAAAAAATCTAATCGAATTACAGCAAGTTTGGGACTTTTTAAGCGTGTATATAGGATGTATAACTCCTAATTGTCACTGTGTCCTCGAAAGTTTCTACGTAAATATTTGGTTTTGAGGGGTGGTGGTGGTGGTGATGGGGCTTTATAAGACTTTCCTGTTTTGGTATCAAATTACATGAATAAAGACATTTCAGCTTTGTTTAGGAGAACTCAAAAATTTTTAGGTTAATTCGTTCTTAACTGAGATTCACCTTTGACTTTTATTTTCTAAATAAATTGAAGAATCGGTTTAAAGTTGATTTTAGGAACAAAAAAGTGATTGCAATAGGTGGTAATAACTAATTTCACACGTCTGGTCCTTCGCTTAATGCAGAGAAAATTCTGTCAGCCAAGTTTGCCATGTGGCAACGATGCTTGCTGACTTGTCATTGCGGATCACTCTGAATTGTTGTTATTGGATGGTTGGAGGCAGTTGGTAGGAAGCCTTTGACCTAGGTTTCATGTTTGTTGATACTCACTGGTCAGCAAGGAGTATCTGCAAGCTTAAAGGGGCTATTATCCCTTCTGAGTTTCGATTCTGCTTCACCCAGCACTACGTTTGTCCTCCTAGATTACACGCGTGACATCAGTTGCTACCTAGTGTCCAATCAAGGCATCTATTACAATCTTGATAAAGGGGAGTCGTGAGCACGAATAGCTCATTGGTAACCTCTCTGACTGGGTGACACGAGCTCGAATCTCAGAAGAGGCATGAGTTCCTTCAAGACTGTAGATATGCTTTGATTGGACATTAGCAACTAGTGTCATATGTCTAGTCCCTTCTTCGGTGCAGACTGAATTCCATCAGTCAGGTTTGCAATGTGGCCACCATTCTAGGTAGCTCACTATCACGGTGTCCATTGATTTGTTGATAATAGATGGTTCGAGACAATCGGCACCACAGTCCTACAGGAAGTCAATCGCGACCCCGAATACCTCAGTGGTAACGTCTCTGACTGCGGCACTGGATGGCGCGGGTTCGAATCTCAGAAGGGAAATGACTTCCTTCACGGTTGCAGATAAGCTTTGCTGACG
Organism: Trichobilharzia szidati; assembly: GCA_944472155.2. Lineage (NCBI taxonomy): Eukaryota > Metazoa > Platyhelminthes > Trematoda > Strigeidida > Schistosomatidae > Trichobilharzia > Trichobilharzia szidati. The sequence goes on along the minus strand of OX235271.1, from coordinate 185,877,915 downwards.
AGTGCCAACTAGCACGAAACCTACGTCAAAGACTTCTTGCCGATTGCCTCCAACCATCTAATATAACCAAATCAATGTAGATATGCTTTCTTTACAGGCACGAAATCGAGCTCTAAGGCTTCCTGTCGATTACCCCCAGCCATCCAGCAACAGGTGATTAGTTTACTGTGATATGCAAGGATGAATGACTTCATGCCTCACTAACAATACTGTACCGGTTGACTGCCTACACACTGCAGTGTATACAGTAACAAATAGGCTAAGCATAAAATTGAGTACATAAATAATAGAAATAACAAAAATATGCTCTCACATTAACTCCCTAGTGTCAACGATTTCACATAAAACACATACTACAAGGGAAAGAAGGTTTCTGTGACATAATTATATTTCATGTTTGTGTTGTTTGTTTGTTTGTTTCTTTTAAGCATGTATATGTATGTATGTCGAAATGTTGAAACGCGTATTTTTTGAATTATAACCAATAAAAAATGTGATATTATTCCACGGAAATGAAAATCGTGTGTGTGTTTGCGTGTGACACTTGGATGATTTTTAAATTAACCAACTCATTGTAATCACATTAATTCACAATGTAAAAATCTAACTTATGCAGGCTAACGAAGAACAGTTTGAATTGAGAAAGCAAATTATGATACCTAAGAGTTTGACAAGAAAAACTTAAGGCTTCGACATCACATCTCCATTTCACACTGCTCTGCATATTCCTCTTCAACTGGCCCCATGATTCACCATAACCCCTCATCTTATCCTCACACGATCTTCTCCGTGTCACTCTTGGAACCACACCCACGTTTTCGTTCCCTATTCACCTTCTACCTAAAAGCCTACCTAGAGAGAGATGTCATCCGACTATTTCCTCGGCGGGTGTTCAATCCATCTCCATTTTCCTCGGGATATTTGTTAAACAGTGGGTTTTTTAAACTCGCTCGTTTCCAGAGTTTCTTGTTTCTAATTTATTCTGGCCGATCGACCATTATGGAGCCAGAAATGTTGGCAGTTATTGATAAAAGTCTACAGTAGTCTGTTGGAAATGCTTTTCATGACGCGTTCGCCAAGTTACTCATCCGTTTAGAAGAACTGACTGACTTAATATTGGTGTTGGCAATCCGAATTTTTTTCTTTGTGTTTGGTGCTATGTAGTCCATTAATTTTCAACACATAGTAACTGTACTTTGATTGGACACTAGTAACTAGTGTGATGTGTCTAGTCCTTTCTTTGATGCAGACTGAATTCTATCAGTCAGGTTTGCAATGTGGCCTCCATTCTAGGTAGCTCGCCATCACGGTGCACACTGGTTGCTCAGTGGTAACGTCTCTGACTGCAGCACTGGATGATGCGGGTTCGAATCTCAGAAGGGACATGAGTTCACTCAAGTTTGCAGATACGCCTCGCTGAATAGTGAGAGTCAGATAGTAGGAAATCTAGGTCAGTCAAGGCTTCCTGTGGCCGATAGCCTCCAACCATCTAGTAACATAGTAACTGTTCCCAAAGCTAGGAACACTGACTCTCATCTAACTTTAACTTTTCCCACTATTACTTCTAATGCTTTAATTTTTAAATAAAATCAAGTAAATTAAACAAGAATTTCTCTTTTGGTTGTGTTTTTGTCTTAAATATTCAGTCTACAGTGTTAGAAATCCTCTGACGTTTAGAGTAATGACTCTTTCACATAACAAATTAGAAGGATAGATTCCTATGCTGTAGTTAGCATTAACCGAATTAAGGTTCTTGAGTAGTTGTATCATGAAATGGTTTAATTTTTTTCAATGTCACTGGTTAATTCATTTATATTTTCTTAGAAGAAACAATGCCTACCCAAAATAATATTATTATTCTCTCGGATCCCGAGGGGGACATAGGGCTTCAACAGTACATCTCTATTTTATCATGTTGTCTGGAGTCCCCTTTAGCTGGTTTCACGATTGCCTATAGGCTGTCATCTCCTCCTAACATGTTCTCCCCTATATTAACCTCAGACACACGTCCAAGTCTGCGTTTCTCTTTTGGATTACACTGAAGGGCCTGGTGTCTGATGGCTATATATATACCCCCTGATACTTCTAACATGGATATTTACTTGTGCGTATCGAAGAATGATCAAAACAGCCGTAATCGAACCGAGACTGGAAGGTAAGGTGTATGTTGTAAAACTAGCTTGAATTTAAGAGTTTAGTGAAAGTCAAACTTGTTTAAAATGGTAATACAAACTCATTCACTGTCATACTTATAAAGAACTCATTAGTGAATAATAAACGGACTCAATGTCTTTCTTCTAAGGTAAGTATTTCATTTGATGCATTTGAAGTGTGTGTCGATGCCCGAAACAAGATCCTAAAGTAACACAGCTCTGTTCCAGTAGCGGTAGTGTTATTTTTTAAGAGAGATGGGATTGTCAACCTCAAGCTGAAGCTTCCCTCTTTACTGGACCTACTACCGACCAAGTTAGTTTTAAGAATGTGTTGGCTTCGAATCGATCTCAGAACACGTCAGTGGTTGAAGAGTATTCTACCAGTGAACCACTTCATTGATGCACAGTCAATAATAATAATTATTATTATTATTGAAAACTGTTGAATAAAACTCAATTTCTCTGTCATGCTTAGGATACGGGTACTTTTGCCTCAGTATTCACCATAAATTCTTATAAAACAGTTAAGCTGTCCTTTTATTTATTTTATTTCACTATATTTTCGTAATCAGCATGTACTAACAGACAGAAATACACGGACAGTTTCAGAATTACGTCAGAGTCTTCAAATTACTACAGAGCCTGTTCAAAAGTCATAAATGTTTCAAAAATGAAGTCAGTTCTTCTAGTCGGGTCAGGAACTTGGCCAACGTGTCACTAAAAGGATTTCCAACCAGCCACTGAAGACTTTTATCAACAGTTGCCATCTTCTCTGGCCGCCTCCATAGTGAAGATCAAATGGCCAACTATCTGGCCGGCCGGAAAGAATTAGTGATCAGAAACTGCGGCTGGCCACAAACCGACGGATGAGAGCCGACTGCTTAACAAATATGTACGAGAAAGTCCAGATGGATTGATAGGGCACACGTTGAGGAGGCCATCGAATGACATTGTGCTCCATGTAGGCCACTGCTGGAGTTGAATCCCATTGGGAAGCGACGGGTGGGTTGTTGGTGCGAGGTTGACATGGAGGAGATCGTGTTAGGAGGAGGAGATGAGGGATTATGGTCAATCGTCGACCAAGTTGAAGAGGGCAGTAGAGAACAGAAGAAAGTGAAAATGTGTTGTTGAATCTCTATGTTCCATTCGGAACTCAAGGGAATAATAATAATGTGCAAAAGTCGGATTTAAAAGGCATTAACCAGATGAAGTGTAACATTGTAAAAATTAATAAACAGAGTGAGAGTCTTAAGCAGTTAATGTAATAAAAAAATTTTACGGTTGTAGAAAAGCATAGAAACATTTTTAGTTTCATTTTTGGTCACAGATTAATGTAAGTTAGATTATCATTGAAAACCACTGAGGAGTACTGGACAGCTATTTCGTCATATTTTAGAACTCTTCATCAGCACGTATCCACCTCAGTTATGAATGGAACAAATGGCTTCCAAGTATTCCTGCTGGTATGCCTTCACTGAATTACAGAATCAGACACAAAAGGTTTTAGAGACAGAAAGTATGCGTGAGAGGATGGTGATGTTGGCTGCATGGATTTTGTGATGGAGTGTTCAGAATAGTTATTTTCAACGAGAAACTTTCTTTTTCTAGGACACTCAGCCTCTTTTTCATGGTGTTAAATTTGCAAATATTGTTGGTCCCGTGATTGACTGAATGGATCACATTCCGTTTTGTGTGTGTACAGGCTACTAATTTTACTCTCAGAACTTGATTTTGCAATCAACTTACACATTTTGATACTTTAATGGATGCGTTAATTAGGAGTGGTTTTTACAATACTGCTTCTCAAAATACAGTGGTTCAGAAGTGCAGCTTGAACTTACGCTGTTTGAACAAATTATTCTTTTAATTTAGGCATACATGTTTATTGCAGTATATAACTTTGAGGTGGATGAATATGAATTAAAAGCAGCGCACTTTTCAGGTAGATAACTTTAGGTATGTAGATGGTAAATACAGAATAAAGTAGATTTGAAACTACATTATAATTTCAGGTAAGACTAAATTGTAGCTTTGGTTGGAGGATTTCATCATGAGCTGACATCAGTTAGAAAACTACTGGAAAACCACGAGGGAGTACTGGACAGCTAGCTCCTCAGCCTAGTTTGGGACTCTTCGGCAGTACGCACCCACCTGTGGGGCTCGAACCCAGGAACTTCTGGTTATAAGACAAGTGAGCTCGTAGATCGGGTTCCAGTGGCTTAATGGTCTACGAGCTCGCCTTGTAACCAGAAGGTCCTGGGTTCAAACGCCGCTGGTAGGTGTGTACTGCTGAAGAGTCCAAAAGTAGGCTGAGGAGCTAGCTGTCCAGTACTCCCTCGTGGTTTTCCAATAGTTTTCTAACTGATGTCAGCTCATGATGAAATCCTCCAACTAATCAAACAAAATCCCTACGAAACCAATACTTGTAAATTCTAACGACCAAAGTAAAAGGTCAGGAGATTGATCTTGAACGACCAAGGAATTATTCGGACATAAAATTTTATATGGAATAAATGAAGTAGGAAATTAATCATTATACAGGATGACAATCTCTTATGTGTTCTGTGAATGTCTCTCATTCTGTCACTAGGGTTCTCAGAGTGGGTTCAAACCACTTTTGTATGTGCATTCATCGAGATGACTGCATGTTTTATCACTTCATGATCCACACCACTTGAATCAGGTTTTTAAAATGTATCAGTAACCTTTCTGTGGTACCCAGTAGATCAACAAAATCTGACGAATGATTTACACTGTTGTGAACATAGTCGGATGACAATGACTGTGTCTAACGCCTCTGTTTCTCCTTCTCGGTTGTTGTTTCGGCTTTGATAAGACGATGGATGATTGGTCCTTCTTAGAAGTCCACTAACAAAACAGTATTGGAATACTATACCAGGATGATATTTATATTGTATAGCTTATTTGATTGGTCACTCATGATCATTTTGATAGTCTCTCCCTTGAGTAGTACGTACACTTTAGTCTTGACAAGAAAGATTTCATATAAGTGAAGTAAAAAGTAGAGATTTCACACCAGAATTGTTTCATCAATGAATTGGGTCTGATGCTGGCTAGTGACTGGCTACAGGAAGAAGTTGACTGGTGCTCTTTCTAATGATAATTCGTGACCAGTGGAGTTCACCACGTGGGGAGCGAGGACAAATACTCATGGATGGCATTAGCTGGTGCCAGGCCCGTAAAAATCATGGGCTGGTCATTGAATCGGCTCCCAGTGTCTGAACTGGAAGGTTCTGGGTTCGAAACCTGATTGATTCGTACTGGCAAAGAGTCCTGAGCTCTAGGATGTTCAGTAATCCTTACTGGTTTTCAACAGTTCTCTGACTAATATACATTTTTCGATCAAACTTGAAATGAATCAAATCCCTACAGCAAAAAAAATTTGACTTCACCACTTATCAATACAAATAAGACTAAATACATTTATTTATTGAAATAGAAAAAAAGATGGCAAAATGGCTAAAGCAATAAACAAGATTAGCCATTTCTTCTTTTTTTCTTCTTTCAACAAAGAAAAAAAACGTGTATATATATTCAACATAAATTACATATGTACTCAACTTTAATGAACATTGTAATCAAGAATAATTATGATTTCATGTTGTTTATTCATTCATTTATTCCTTCTATATTCAGTCAATACTACTAAATACATTTGCATATTAAGTAGCATATTGTTTGGTTTGGTTTGGTGTTGTTTGTCTGCTGTTTTCTTCCCGTAACTGTTTTTTGCTGTTCATCTTTTTCTTCTTTTCCTTTTTTCTTTCGTTTGCCCACAGTTGTTTAAGATAGAGAATGGTAAATTTGCATGATGTTTTGTATGCTTGTGTGTGAGTGAGTGAGTGAGTGAGGGAGTGTACGCATGTGCTTGTTGTGAAGGATTCCTCTGTATACAACAACTGACTAATAAGCAGTTCTACTCTGTGTCTCTCTCTATAAGATATACTGGGTCATTCATTCATTTAATTTGTTAGTTTGATAGATAAATGGTGTAAATAAGGCTGATTAAATTATACCATACATACTACTTGAGTGCTATTCATTTGTCTATCCAATTGATGATTGTATTAATTATTCAATTTACCCGCGTGAAAAATGTCGGGGGTTGGGGTGGTGGAGGATTTGTAGAATAGGACACTTTAGGAATATTATTCAATTACTCGAGTGTATGTACTCTCCAAGTGGTGATGATGACGAAATCCTTTTTTTGCAGAGATTGTCTATCTTGTAGGTATGTGGATTTGCTGAGAACAACAGACAGTAATGAGGTTTTACTGTTTAAAGGAAATGAAGTGATGAAGGATGTTAGCTGTCTTTGTATAGGAAGTATGTTGTCGAATGAGTTATTATGTTATTATTATCATTATTATTATTCCTTTCAGTTCCGAGTGAAAAACAGAGATTCAACAAAACATCTCGGTGGGTGTAGTCGTGACCAGTGGGGCACAACAAACAATTTGTCTATAGACAGGGTAGGAGCACTTTAGACGCTGCAGCCGTCTTACGCAACAGTATCGGCTCATCATTAGATAAGGGTGCCAAATACGTCCGCTGCGCGTTTCTCGATTTCACTTCGGCTTTCGACTCTGTTCCTAGATGCCTCTTGCTAAATAACCTCTCCATGACAAAAGGTGAGTCCTGGGTCACTAACTGGCTGCATTCCTACTTCTCCAACAGAAAGCAGTACACCGTATACGAAGATAAATCATCCTCTGCTGCGCTCACTGAAGCTGGTGTCCCCCAAGGTGCTGTGCTCTCCCCACTTCTCTTTTCTTTCTTTCTACATGACTTACCATCTTCAAATGACATCAATTTCGTCAAATATGCTGATGACCTGACAGTGTCTTTACCTGTCAAATGTCAAAGTGACTGATCTAAACTTAATGCCTTTCTGTCAGAAATCAGCCAGTGGTCCAAGGAAAACGGTCTTACCTTAAACCCCTCCAAACGCCAAACAGTCAATTTTACCTTTAGGCATAAATCCGACCTAAACAAACTGGTTGGCTCTCACGAGGTATGCAACATTGATGGCACTGAAATAGAAACCAAGTCGGAAATTAAATACCTAGGCGTCATTCTATCTGCTGATCTTTCCTGGTCGTCTCATATCTTGACGATTTCTAAGAAAATATTCCGTCTTACCTTCTACATCAAGAAGTTAAAACATTCTAGAATAGCCCAACCCTTACTCCTACAATTCGTTAACTCTCGCATTCTGCCTATTATTCTCTATTGTTCACCCTTAGTTTTTCCAGGGCTACTGAAGAAAGACTATAACATATTACGCAGGATGTTAAATGTTGTCAGCAGAGTAAGCAACGTGCCACTTAACCAGCTTGTTAATATTTTGGTTGACAGGCACTTGGACTCATGTGAAAAATGGGCTAAATCCATTCTATCTAAGTCACACCACCCTATTCATTCGCAACTCTCACCTTGCATCTCATCAGGCAAAACCAGAAGCTTATATAGGAAACTATATGCTCGCACCAGCAAGTACAAAAACTCAACCATACCCTACTTAGCTCGTGTTCTGTGCGATAAAGAAAGCATTAGGCGTGACACCTATAATTCATTAAATAGTCAGTAGAACAACTGGTTCTCGTCTTTCCAACTCATATCATTTATCGGTACAACATTTTCTTTCTTTCTTTTCTTATTCTCTCTCTTTTTTTCCGTTATGTGCTGCTTTGTTTCTTTTTTCCGCTTACGCCAGTAAATATGACAGCACCTACTTTTCTAACACTTTCAAACACTGTTCAGCTTTGGCTTTGCTACCGACATGCCAATATGTTGTTGTCATAATGAACTGGGATTTTCCGTAATCTATGTAGAATTCTATTTATTGATAATGTACTAACTGGATGCAACACTGTAGTACAAATGCTGAGAATTCCATTCTGTATAACAAGTATTGTTTTGGAATAAAGCGAATTATTATTATTATTAAACAGGTCGGATGTTAGAACAAATACTCGCCGCAGATGACATTGCTAGTAGTCGTGCCATATTGTGGATTGGCAGAAGTTGGAATCCATGAACTGTTGGATCAGGTTCCAGTGGTTTAATGGTTAACGAGCTTTCCTTTTAACCAGATGGTCCTGGGTTCGAGACTTAGTGAGTGCGTATTGCCGAAGAGTCCCAAACTAGGATGAAATAGCTATCCACTACTCTGTGGTGGTTTTCCAATGGTCATCTAACCGAAGTCACTTCAAAATGAAATCCTGAAAACATCTCCACTTTGTTATGTTTTCTGCAGTCCTATTCAGCTGGCCTCACGACTGCTCATAGATTCTTATCTCTCCTAACAGCATTTCATGTAGGTCGTTCTAGGACACACGCCAAGCTCATCGTTTCCCATTCGTCTTTCACTAGACGGATGGACTGGCGTGTGACTTCACGCAGCGGTTTCCTCAAGGTGTGTCTAATCCGTCTCAATTTTCATTGAGTAAATTTGCTGAGCAACAGGTTCGGGATTTGTTCATTCTCGGAGTTTTCGGTTCGTAATTCTTTCCAGCCTGCTATTTTATCTTCAATGTGCAGCCGGCGAAAGCAGTTGTTGATAAAATTCTGCAACCAACATTTTGAGCCCCAGTGGGGGCGCATTGCCGAAGAGTCTGAAACAAGGACGAAACAGCTGTCTAGTACTCCCAGCTAGTTTTCTAGTGAATCTCTAACCAATGTCAGCTAATGATGAAATCCTTAAACCAGTTGAAAATGCTTTTTGTGAAGTATTGTTCATGTTTCTGATCCATATAGAAGAAGTGACTGACCCATTCTGCTTTTCACATCCTCATCCATGTCACCATCAGTAGTTGCAGCAACACTGTCTAGATCACCGGAAGAGGTGACCTTTTAAATTTCTCCCATTGATAGTGACTAGTGGTTGTTGTCGATGTTGTCCATCGTCGTCGTCATCGGTTATCTTCATCACGTCCGTCTTCTCTATGCTCAACTGAACTTCTGTCTTTGCTAGCTGATTCTTCTGTCAGGTTTTGGTTTTCGTCGAGTTTGTGTGACATAAGACATTTATCATTCACATAGTCAAGATCTTCTTCAGTCTTCTTCTCGGTGGCCCAGTGTATTCCTGTCTTCTCGCTCCTCATTCACAGTCTGTTGCATAATCCAGTCCATCACAATTAAGAATATCATCGGTGATGTTAGGAAACCTTGTCTAAATCCTGTCTTAACTCCAGAGGCTTCTCTGAGTTTTCCACAGTGGATCATCTGACACATGGCATTGTCATATAGCTGCTGGATGATGTTCATAAGGATTTGCAGCAGTATGCTCCATACTGTTGGAGTAGTCCTCAATTTACTTAGCGGTCAATGCTGACGAAAGCCATTTCATAGTGGATGAATTTGAAGTAACGATTTGAGTGCCACTCCATTCTACGTAGAATGAGTTAGATAAATTAAATCTGGTCAAATGTTTCACCATATTTTGATATTGTCAATAGTTCAGGTGATGAAATATTTATGCCGTGAATTTTAGTGTATAAAATTGTTATTATTATTATTATTGTTTCCTTTAGTTCCTAGAGGAACATAGGGCTTCAGCCATGCGTCTCCATTGCGTTCGGTTCTCTGCTAGAGTCTTCACCTGGCTCCAAGTCTGCCAACACGCTTTCATCTCCTCTTCACATGACCTCCTCCATGTCACCCTCGCACTGACGAACAACTCGCCGCTTCCCGTTCGGGTTCCACTCGAGCAATGGCTTGTCTAGTGATGTCACTTGATGGTTTGTTTCCCCAGAATATGGCCAATCCATCTCCATTTCTTCCTGCTCATCTTTTGCACAACTGGTTCATGGTTAGTTCGCTCCCAGAGATCTCGGTTGCTGATCTTTTCTGGCCATCTGATCTTGAGTATTGAGCGAAGACAACTGTTAATGAATATCATTAGTTTGTTTGAGGTGCTCTTCATGACGCGCAGTGCAAGTCTCCGATCCGTACAGTGAGCAGCACTGACTTCACTTTGGAGTTGAAAATTCGGATCTTATTTTTGATGCTGAGTGCTAAGATATTTCAACTGTTTATTCATCTCTTTGTGTTCCCAGTGAACATAGGGCTTCCAGCTTCACCTCTAGAGTTTAAATAACAGCGATGTTCTTTTTTACAATCAATGGGAGTTGCTATTCCCACCTTTCCTCTTTCGCGGGCTTCCTACCACCAGTTATGCGAGGTTTAGTGGTGTATTGGTGGGAAACTAAACCTGGGTCACGTGAATGGTTCACAAGTATTATAACACCAAACCACTGACACACCATGGAAAACAAGATGAAGAGTATATATTTTGTTAATCACTCGTTAGTGATCCTTCTTATATCTCGATACTTATATTTTATGCAGTAAATTTAACCATCTTGAAATAATGGCAAAGATTTGTAGTAAGACAGTGGTCGCCAGGAGATACAGCTACAGCATTCATTTAGAATTTAAATGAGTCCATTTTATGCTAAAACCTGTGCTGAAGATGTTGTCTAGAAGGACGACGAAAGCTTTGCAATTAAATCAACCACCTCAGAGGACACACTTTATTCAAAGTTAACCATCACAGATACTTTATGAAATGGACACTATAAAATTACTTAAAATAAACCTAGTGAAGTTGAGAAAGTGAAAACCTGACTGTTATTGATCGTTTCACTGTGTAAGCAGCTACAGTTGCTTCAGTAGGATTACTCAGATTTTATTCTACTGAAAAAAGCCATGGCTTATGCTGTGAAACATTCGGGAAATTTTTTTTCTCCTTTTGGTTTTCTGAACACTCTCTGGTTTTTCTGAGGAATTTTATGAAGGAAATTAGTCGAAATTTAAATAACAAAGGTCTATATATTCTATAGTTGGTTTGTAAGGATTAGTTTTGTTTTAACGAGTTGACTACGGATTGATATCAGTTGGAAAACCATTGAAAACCAGCACTGGAGTACTGGACAGCTGTTTCATCCTAATTCTGGAATCATCGGCAGCACGCATCCACTCGCCGGGATTCGAACCCAGGACCTTCTGGTTACAACGCAAGCTCGTATACCATTCAACCACTGGAAGCCAACTCAATGGCCTAGGAATTCTAACTTCTACCAATTCATGGTTTTAGCACGACTCAATCATCACTCCTGACTGGATGGACTTGAGTGGCCACGACTTCTCAATAGAACTCCAGGAACCTCCGTTGTGTAGCTGTCCAGAACATCCTAGTTTTCAATGGTTCTCTAACTGATATTAGTCCGTGATCAAACTCTAAAAGCAAATCTAATCCTTACAAAACAACTCTTGAATAATAATAATAATGTGTTAACTGTTTTGAACGCCAGTGATAACAAAAATAATGGTAATAAGATTTATTTAAAACAGTTAGTTCTTTCTCTTTATGAATTTAGACAAAGCATTAAGAAGAGGTAATTTGTCCGAATCGTGTAATGTGTATTTGCGCAACACATTTTGAACAATCTGATCACACACACGGACTTGTCATAAGAATATATATGAAGTTAATAAGGAGTTAAGAGGTGAGAAAATAAACTTAGATCAAGTTAAAAGGACACAGTGAAGATCAAAATAACAATGAAGATCACTAAAACAAATAACAGAGGTAATAGTACATCTACCCTGGCTGATATCAAAATAAAGTTTACCAAGGATGACTTCGTGTAATGGCAAATTGCTGCTTTGAACGCATAAAGGTGGTTTAAACTTCCTAATTGCCAGCTAGGGCTTCCAAAAACTTTAGGAAACGCCCCAAACCTGTTTTATAGATAGATTTAAAAGACGTGTAAACATCAGTTTTATGTCTTGTCTCTATAATATGTTTCACAATAGAGGAGCTATGTCTCCTGTTCTCACTAATAATGGGTTCGCTTCTGAAGCTATTTAGGAATATACTGTGAAGGCAGCAGATCTTGGCAGAGATCGATGAGTCCTCTATATGTAAGTGTGGCCACATGTGGCGATGAGAATTCTGATTCACTTTGACTCTGTGTTCGAAATATTCCAGGAAATTGCTAAAATCTATGGTCAAGATATTTATCGGCATCAGATACTTCACTGTGAAACTACTTTGCATGTTAAATGGTTTGGTCAAAATATACAAAAATAAACATTAACCCAGTGAATTTATTATATATGTATGCGTAAAACATGTATACTGGTCCCATATGATCCTATATTAATTAAATTAAATTTATCACTTCATAAGTCGCTTAGATTATTTTGTTTTTCATTTAGTTCATTGCATAAGATATCATTAAATAATCAGAACAAACTCGAGTTGGTGAATTCTCACTGTTCGCCTTTTTTCAAGCACACTTTAGCTGCAATGCAACTAGAAGAGTATCGAAATGCTTGAAAGCTCCACAAGATCTTTCAAAATATTATATGCATCAGTAGAACGAATAAATTGGAGTCTAATTTTTACAGAGCTTTTATGTTTGACATCATTTCGATTAATTTCTTATCAGAATATTTCATTTCCCAACGACATAATTTTCAATTCTACATATAACATAGAAATATTATTGCAAATATAAAATATATATTTAACGACCGAATCAAATATGCTGTGAGCTGGATGCGAGAAACCAATCTTGGCCCTCTACTGTATAGCGAACTTCCTCGAATTAAGCGCAGTCAGCGAATGTCCCAACGACAATAAAAAACCCATTCAGATCAAATTAACTCTCGGCTACAAACTAAGTACTGTATGACAAAGTTATCTAACCGAAATTCAAGTGTAGTAAGTACCTGAGAATCAAGAAAAACTACCTAACTTCTATAGTTGGGTACCTATCTCCAGGAAAAGGAACCTAATTCATTCGCTCTGCTTTAGGATAAGAAACATTTGTAGTTCTGATCGCGTTAACTCAGAACTTGACTTCCTAAAAACCACGCTCTCAGTAACACGAAAGATAAGCAGTCTAATTTGGCCACTGATTCAGTTCCAAAGAAAAACTTAGTCATGAATTTGGAATTCAAAGGTGATAAAGTTTCAGATATGCTCAAAAATCGTCTCTCTAAATCAATCAGTAAAACGATCCTTTCAGCGAAATTACGAATGACGTCTACCAGCCATAAGTTGTTCTCCTTCTATGTAAGGGATAAGCTTCCCCGTCTGGACGCCTCTATGTGCATCTATCAGTTCACCTGCTCTTGTGGAGCAAGGTACATTGGCCGTATCCAGAGGACGCTTTCAACACCGATACGAGAATATATTCCAGCGGCATGGTTTTACAAGGGAGAAAGGAAGTGTGTGCGAAGCTCTAATTTAGAACACCTGATCGACTCCTTTCACTCTGCTAACCCTGACCATGGCTTTAATATCATCTACCGAATTCATGCTTATTTCTCCCGTTTTCTTCGTTACAGACTTCTAAAGACAGCTGAGGCCTTGGCAATTCATGACTTAAAGGCAGACTTTTGTGTACAAAAGAATTATGTACCATCTCTACTTCTTCCTTGGCCGCAGAGGGATAGACATTTACTTATTTAGTTATTTTATGTATCCTTCCCTTATTACTACGATTATTCTTCTTCTTCTCACTCTGAATTGTTTCCGCTTGTCCCACTTGTCATTCTTAATCCAAAATTATTAATTTTTTATTTTTACAATATTGAATTCTATCTTATCAAATTTCACATCATATTATGTAACATTTTAAATTCGCCTAATAATCCTATAATTATACACCCCTTTCCAACATATATATACCTTATGTATTATTCTATTTATGACATTAATTGCTTTGCTACTTGACATTTAACTATGATTATAATCACAAATATTTTAATTACATTTCATACTACTATTATTATTTCGTACATTCACACCTTTGATCTATTTCCCTCACCGGATATATATATATATATATATGATAGTAAATTCGTTGAAAAGAGTTTCTTCGTGGAATATTGTGTTGTCAAGAAGAATATTTCCAAACAAGGTGGAATCAAAACTCTATCAGTAAGAATCTCACGCCAAATAATTCCTTCGGACATTCCAAGGTCTGAATGGAACTGACTCAATAAAACAAAATCGCGGTCGGGAAACAACACATTGTGAACATCAAAACACAACCACCATAAATAGAAGCATTAAAATTAGAGGTTGTACAGGAACAAAGACAAATATTAAGGGTTAAAAGTCAACAGATGACATACAAATGTCAGAACAATAATATCCAGTCCAGGAGAATAAAAGATTATCATTAAAAAGTCGGTTGTAATGTCTAAATAAGTAGCAGTGTGCTAAACAGCTCGTCGAGGAGGAATTTTCCAAATAATTATTCCATTACAACCTGAGTCGGGAGTATTCCGAATGCAAATGCACTACATCTACTGCATGAAACAAACTAACTTCGATTCATTATTGCAACACAACCTGCTTTTCTTCAGTTGCAAATACTTTTCCATCATTTCAGAATAGGATCTTGCAAGCAAGCACACTTACAAGCGTAACTTAACACCATTCAATGAATGGGATAAAGTTATGAAAACTTTCCAAAATGACCGACAGCGTAACTGGAAGGCCCTGGGTTCGAACCCCTGTGTGTGTCGGGTGCGTACTGCTGTAGAGTCCCAAACTAGGCTAACGAAGCAGCTGGCTGTCCAGTACTCCCTAATGGTTTTCTAATGTTTCTCTAACTGATGTCAGCTTATGATGAAATCCTGTAACCAATCAAATCAAATGTATGTAAGTCAACACTTAACTTTAAAAAGTCTCTCTAAGAAGCTATTTGTAGTCCCTGTCGTATGCAAAACAATCCTACTTGAGACTGAAACAGTAATCATTTGCAGCTGTTTCTCCTCATCTTTACTTCCAGCCACACATGCAAATATTCCAATATTCTTCAGCTTTCACAGAAGGTGATTTCACAAAACACTGAATTTGAATGCATTGAAGATCCTTCGTAAATTGATTAACAGCATAATTAACAGCAAGAACCATAAACACTAAACAATTCCTTCAGATGCTTCAAGACGTGAATGAGGCTGACTCACTCAAACAAAATTGCAGTCGTGAAACAACACATCATTAATATCATCACATATCCATAAAGAGAAGCATTCAAATTAGAGATTGGACAGGAATAAAGACATATAATAAAGATCAAGTCAACATCTAATGTCATAACAACGATATACAGTCTAGGAGAAAAGGGGATAATATTCGGAGATTTGGTTGAAATATCCAAATAAGTAATAATCTTGTAATTACGTGGTTTTTCCACACAGTTTATTCCTCTACAATATACACTGTGATTACAATCACAGAAATTACCACATTCATACTACTAATAATAATGATAATAATAATAGTAATATGTCGTAACGTACACAATTCTGACACTTTCTTTGCTACTTGTTACGCTAGACTACTTTTCTATGGAAAGCACCATTGGTTCTATCACAGTAGATTACAATTGCTTCACTTCAAAATACGTACGCCTTCAAATTTTCCTACCAGTCAGAAAACCCCCACTCCTCCCCGCAAATATGCAACACAAAACAGTCTGCTTCATATTTCACATGCAATCAAAAATATAGACACAGTTGACTTATTATATATAAATACATAAACATATCACCATTCTGGGAGGGCTAAATGCAACTAAATGATGCAAGCAAGGCAATGCATAAAAATCAAGTTGTACTTAAAATATGTTTTTTTAAAACAAAACTGTTATTATATTACTAACTAACATAGTTGTAAAGACTGGGGATAATAACAGCAATACCCACATTCCATTTCTACTTATTTTATTTATTCGACACGCATGTCAACTTGACAAAAACTGAATTTGAAAC
Organism: Trichobilharzia szidati; assembly: GCA_944472155.2. Lineage (NCBI taxonomy): Eukaryota > Metazoa > Platyhelminthes > Trematoda > Strigeidida > Schistosomatidae > Trichobilharzia > Trichobilharzia szidati. The sequence continues at coordinate 185,861,938 of OX235271.1, read as the reverse complement.
ACGTTTTATCACTACCAAAAGAGAAGGGGTATTTATATATTTTTATTCATGCTTAGTAAGTGTAGTTATAGCAATTCATACAATCATCGTCATGCTTTCTGTGTACAAAATGATTTCGGAAATGTCATAAGCAAAAAACAAAAAAAAGGAGAAACATTTTATGAAACTTTTACTGAACAAACAAAAAATTAAAATATCATGACATATTTTTCTGCAAATAAAAAAATATATTTAATATTTTGTTTGCATGGTTGCTTACAATTACAATTGTTTTTTGAGCATGCTTTTGACTCAACACACAGAATTGTCAACATTTTTCGTATCAAGGGTGGTCGAGTTAACAAAAACAGCAAAACAAAGAGACAGCCATTTTACTATTCATCTCTCTCCGCAGTATAAAAGTTGAATAACCCTTTAAAAATTATCCATGCAAAATAAAAATGCATATATATTTATATATCGTCAGGTTTTTAAAAAACCAGAAATCTGTTGGATAGGAGATTTAGAAAGAACAAATTCATTCCGTATATGCAAATGTATGTGTAAATATTCACTTACCTACATGATAAAACGTTTGAAAAAGACGTCATCCCCTAAAGCATGTGAAAGCCGAGGAACACGTATACTTGCAATGCAGTTTTTACGAGGGGAAAATGAAACTATCTTCATATGTATATATATATATATGTTGGTGAACTAATTTCGTCGTCAGGTACTTAATTTGTAAATGAGGGCTAATTTGATCTGAATGGTCGGCTAACGACATTGTTGAATTGATTGTGAGTTTTGTTACGTAATTATTGTTAAATATTAGTGTAGATTTTGTTGGAAATAATAGTCTTATTAGTGTCAGTGAGACTGCACATAACTCAAGGTTAACTGTATCATGGAGCTCAACGATTTTTTTCCGGCATCCAGACCACAGCATAGTTTGGAACTCTACAGCAGTACGCATCCACACACACAGGGGTTCGAACCCAAGGCCTTCCGGTTACCCTGTCGGTCATTTTTGAAGGTTTTCATAACTTTCTACCATTCAATGCATGGTGTTAAATTACATTTGTAAGTGTGCTTGCTAGCCAGATCCCATTCTGAAATGATGGAAGATATTTGCAGCTGAAGGGAAACAGGTTGTATTATCATAATTAATCGAAGTTAGTTTGTTTAATGTAGTAGATGTAGTGTAACTGCATTCGGAATACGGCCGATTCAGGTTGTAACGGAATGATTATTTGGAAAATCCCTCCTCAACGACCTGTTTACCACATTGCTACTGATTTAGATATTACAACTGACTTTTTACTTATGATTCTTTATTCTCGTGGACTGCATATCGGTGTTCTGACGTTTGCATGTCATGTGTTGGTTCTTAACCCTTTATATTTGTCTTTGTTTCTCTTCAATATCTAATTTTAATGCTTCACTTTGTTGTTGTGTAGTGATGCTGAGAACGTGTTTTTCCCCGACCGCGATTTTGTTTGAGTGATTCAGTTTCATTCAGACCTTGGAGTGTCTGACGGTGTGAGGTTCTTGCTGATAGAGTCTTGATCTCACCTTGTTTCGGAATATTCCACTTGATTCTAAAATACTTCATACAGTTGAACTCGGGTCAACTAATTTTGTTGTAAGGTACTTAATTTGTAATTGAGGGTTAATTTGATCTGAATGGTTGGCTAATGGCATCGCTGAGTTAATTCTTAGTTTTGTTGCGTAATTATTGTTGAATAGTGGTGTAGATTTTGTTGAGGATAATAGTTTTATTACTGTCAAAGGGCATGGAGCGTGGTACGGGACGGACGCATGGCTGACTACGGCCACACTGCAACGCTTGCAGGCCTATGGGGGCTTGCAAACCAAACACAAAGAAGAATTTGGTAAGTCTTCTATCCTTTTACATTATATCCTATTATTTTTATTCATGTTTAGGCCAGATTTCGGACTTAGCTAGCTTCATGCTTACTATGCTAGGGCACTTAGGGCCGAGACTTGCAATTTTCCTTAGGGAGGCCAGGACCTAGAGAAGCTATATACCAATGGATAGCCCTCGATGAGATCTATCCACTACCACCAGTCTCAAGGACACATAGCTTCTCCTCGGCCGACTAGAGATTTTCAAAGGCTAGGGAGGATACTCTGTCTCTTGGCCTGTAGGTCATGCTACAGGCGTAGCTCCTGACATTTTTAGCTCCGCAACATTAGGTTGTATGCTATGGCATAGGTCTGTAATAGGCAGCATCAACCTCAGGGACACCAGAGAGGCGGGAACGGCTACGCAGGGAAACCCCGGTATTTTCCTTAGGAAGAGCGTTGATTTATATACCATTGGATTCTGCTCGACGAGAGGAATCTATTTGTACTAGTCTCGTCTCTGTAGGGCTTACGGTTGCGGAGACATGGTAAGGTAAGTAAGACAAGGTAAGTAATATAAGTCCACCTTAGGGAGACAACCCTTAGGGAACATCGCTCTAGGAGAGGAGATAGTTCCCACCAGGAACTATCAAACACAATACTGGGCAGATGGAGCTCATAAGTCCAGAAAGACAGTCCATCTTCGGGAGACAACCCTGAGGAAAAATCGGTCTTGGATAGGAGATGGGTGCCGTCAAGACCTATCAAACCCAGTGTAATGCTATGATGAGAACAATATCAGTAAACGCCATGCCGGATCGGTCGGGGCCCGTTTTAACAACGACCGCGCTTTCTGCTGCCGTGTCACAGGGCAGAAGTGATAAGTTAGCTACTGAGACACACCGACTAATAAAACTCCCAAATGCTGACAAAGTCATAGGAACATGGAATGTTCGAACGCTTTATGCCTGTGGGAAAGTAAAAGAACTGACCCATGAACTCAGTAAATACCGATGGGACATCCTAGGCTTATCAGAAGTTAGGTGGACAGGCTCGGGAGTAACAACTACAGAAGAGGGTCATAAGATATGGTACAGTGGGGACGAAGAGAAACACCAACATGGTGTGGGTTTCATCGTAAACAAAAAACAAGTTAACTCTGTAATAAGCTGTAGACCCGTAAACAATAGAATCATTTCTCTACGAGTTAGGGCTCAACCACTTAACATAACAATAATACAAGTTTATGCGCCTACATCTGAATACCAGGACGAGGAAGTAGAATGCTTCTATGATGAACTAGAGGAGTGTATTAATGAGGCTCCGAAAAAAGACATTCTTATTGTCATGGGTGACTGGAATGCTAAGGTAGGTGAAGATGCATATGACCAATGGGCAGGCACAGCTTGACGTTTTGGATTAGGTGAAACCAATGAGAGGGGAATAAGACTGCTGGAATTTGCAAGCAGCCACAAGCTCACACTGGCCAACACTCTATTCCCTCATAAGACATCAAGGAAAACAACATGACACTCACCTGACAACAAAACACATAGCCAGATAGACTACATTCTGTTCCCAGCAAGATTCAAGTCAAGCATTAACAAGGCTAAAACCAGAACTTTTCCTGGAGCAGACATAGGCAGCGATCATGACATGGTTTTAATGACTATAAAATTAAAACTAAAACAGAACCGCAGACAAATAAGCCCTCGAATCAGATATGACCTAGAGAAACTTAGGGACCCAAACATAGCAGAAATGTTTAAGGCAAATGTGGGGGGCAAGTTCGCTGCACTTACCTTGATTCACGACAATATCGATTCACTCACTGAAACCATTAAAACAGTGCTGCATGAATCAGCAACAGAAGTTCTGGGTAACAAAAGAAAGAAAATCAAACCATGGGTCACAGACGATATTTTAAACCTGTGTGATACAAGAAGAGAACTAAAAAAGAAGAAAGGACTTAATTCCCAGTACAGGGAAGAGTATAGAACAGTAGACAAAGAAATACGCTCCAAAATGAAGAGAGCAAAAGAGGGCTGGATTACTGAACAATGTAATATCATCGATAATAGCTTAAGGGGAGGCAACAATAAAAAAGCATTCGAAACACTGAGTAAGCTGACCAACACGAAACTGAATAGAGCAACCGTAATTGAGGATGGTAAAGGCACCCTCTTAACAGAAGAAGCAGATATCCTTAGAAGGTGGACAGAATACTGTAAGGGACTCTACAATCATAAAATAAGCCCTAATTATAGCCTAATAAACAATTCATGCTGGGACAATAGGGAGATCGGTGATTCACCCATACTAGAGTCAGAAGTAGAGGAAGCAATAAAATCACTTAAGGGAGATAAATCACCAGGAATTGACAACATACCGGCAGAACTAATTAAACATGGTGGACCACAAACAGTTAAATGGCTGAAAGCAGCCTGCCGAAAAATCTGGCAAGAAAAAGAATGGCCTAAAGAATGGACTCAGTCACTAATCATTCCAATATTTAAGAAAGGGGACGCAAAGCAATGCGAGAACTACAGAACAATAAGTTTAATCAGCCACCCAAGTAAAGTCATGCTGAAAGTAATATTGAACAGACTCAAAAAGAAAGTAGAGGAAATACTCTCAGAAGAACAGGCCGGATTCAGGCCGGGCAGAAGCACTGCTGAACAAATTTTTAACATAAGGGTACTAAACGAAAAATGTCTACAACACCAAAAAATGCTAGTACACAACTTTATCGATTTTAAGAAGGCCTTTGACCGTGTGTGGCACGAAGGCTTATGGCAAGTCATGAATAACTACAATATAGATAAAAACATAATTGAGGTTATTAAGTCTTTATATAACAAATCTAGTAGTGCAGTATCTCTAAATAATCAAACTGGCGAGTTCTTCAGAACAACTATATGAGTACGCCAAGGGTGCATTCTCTCACCAGTCCTCTTTAATTTATTCCTCGAACATATTATGACACAAACCCTACATGACTTTACACCGACACTTAGCATAAACGGAAGACCAATTTCCAACCTCAGATTTGCTGATGATATAGCCCTCATTGGGGAAAACATTGATCAAGTTCAGGACCTCACCTCAAGACTTGATGTTGCAACCAAATCTGTGGGCATGGAAATCAGCACAGAAAAAAGCAAAATACTCATTAACGGAGGAAACAACTCAGATAGATGTATCAGACTTGATGGACATGTATTAGAAGAGGTTGAAACTTTCAAATACCTTGGGTCTACCCTAACAAAAGATGGAAGGTCCACTAAGGAAATAAAAATTCGACTAAACCTAGCCTCTGCCACCATGTCCAAGTTAGGGAAAATATGGAAGAGCAACATCAGCGTCTCAGCAAAAATGAAACTCTACTCGTCACTGGTCCTCTCTGTATTCCTATATGGATGTGAGAGCTGGACCCTGAATGCAGAGACAGAAAGAAGAATACAAGCCTTCGAAAACAAAAGCTATAGAAGGATCCTAGGAATAAGTTACCTTGAAAGGAAAACTAATGAATATGTCTTACACCAGGTCCATAGACTGGCAGGAAAACAGGAACCACTCCTTTCAATCGTAAAGAAACGGAAACTACAATGGTTCGGCCACACGGTAAGACATGACACATTGTCCAAAACGATTCTACAAGGCACAGTAGGAGGAGCACGAAAGAGAGGTCGACCGAATAAGAGCTGGCTTGACAACATAAAAGAGTGGACTGAAATGCCCTTGGATACGCTACAGAAAATAGCATTAAACCTAGAAGAATGGCGAAGACTGATAGCGCGAACTGTCATAGCACCCCCACGACGAAAGTCAAGGGACTGATGATGATGATGATGATGATGATGACATAACTCAAGGTGAACTATACCACAGAGCTCAACGATTTGTTTCCTGCATCGAGACCACAGCTTGTCGCATTTGGTCGTTACATATATACTTATTATTTGCAACAATATTTCCATAGTGTTTGTAGAATTGAAAATTATCTCGTTAGGAAATGAAATATTCTGATCGAAAAATTAATCAAAATGATTTCACACATGAATGCTGTGTAAAATTTAGGCTCCGGTTGATTCGTTCTACCTATGTATTTAATACTTTGAGAGACCTTGGGGAACTTTCAAGGATTTCGATACTCGTTAAACTGGCTCTTCTAGTTGTTCTATTGTCATAGCATACGTGAAAAACGGCGAACAGTGTGAATTCACCAACTCGAGTTTGTTCTGATTATTTTATGATATTTTATGCAATGAACTAAATGAAAAACAAAATATTCTAAGCACCTTAATAATGAAGAAATTAATATGGGATCATATAAGCAATGTGATGAACCATAGAATTATCAAGTTATAGGGAAACTAACAGAATTAAGTGTGAGACTAACTATTTGACAAGGTGTATTAAGACAAACTACAGACTTTCATCAACAGCTGTCTTCGCTCAATACCACTCCAGATCAGATGGCCGGCCAAAGAAGATCAGCAACAAGAGGGATTTCTGGGAGCGAACCAACGCAATAGGAATCAACTGTGCAACAAATGTTCGAGAAGAAATGCAGGTGGATTGGTCAAACTCTGAGAAAACAAACCATCAAGTGATATCACACGCCAGGTCATCGTTCGAGTGCAACCTAAATGGGAAGTGGCGAGTTAGTTGGTCGTCATTGCTAGGGTGACATGGAGGAGGTCATGTGAAGAGGGGATCAAAGTCTGTGGTCGGACGCGGAGCCAGATGAAAACGTTAGCAGAGTACCGAATACAATGGAGATGTGCGGCTGAAGTCCTATTTTCCTCTAGGAACTAAAGTAAACAATAATAAGAATAATTAATTAAGATAATGAGATGCAACTGTGATGTGAACTGTCTGCAAGCTAAAATTTTAGACAACAATTTACGTCACTGTTCACGTTACGAATCAGGGTCGTGAGAAAAACAATAACAAAGCTTAACCTTGAGAAATTCATCAGCCAATCACATCGGAGTTAACGTGCGAAAATATGATTCACGGATGAATGGCTTGATTTTCTGAGAAACGGCAGCAAAGAGATAACAGAATAACCTTCAGCAAGAAAACAACCAATCAGAAGACGTTGCTTCTCCACTAGCAATAACGCTAATAATAATGTACATAAAACTCTATAGATACCTATTGATTCTCTTGATAAACGATCTGTTGTTCGGCTCTTGTATTCTGTCCTTACACATCTACTGTTAGCATTGTGCTTGGAATTTGGTGAGTTGAATTCATGTGATATCAGGAGGTTCTGTTTTCTTATAAACTATCAACTGAGACATATTATGGCAATGTTTGACCGTGAAGAGAGTGCCGAGAAAGTGTAATGCACCGACTACGGGACTCTACTACAACTTATGAAGTCAGGGAAGAGCTTGCGGTGAGTCATCATCTAAAGTGATGAAAACCAGTGGTGACCATTTCCGTTTAATTTCATTATAGATATACTAATGGAATTGACTCCAACTGTCTTCAGCTTCTTAGTGACCTATTACCAGGGTATAATCTTGGTGACTTAGGATTTGTGGATTAAACAGTCTTCTTAAGTAAAGATGCCAACAAAATGCGGAATCTTCTGAACACCATGAAGAGCAGCAATCTTCTAATGTTTGCAATGCGATTTATTCCTGTCAAGTGTAAAGTGATGCTACAGGACTGGACCACATCGATTCACTTCCAGCTTAAAGATGGGAAGTGAGCTAAGTGGCAGAGCGTGTTGACCACTTCACTTATTCGGGAAGTTGTTTTAGCCTCGATGGGTTGATCGCTGACGAAATCTCAACACGGATACAAAAGGCTCTTGTGGTATTTGCCAAATTATGCTGTCTCTAGCCTAGACGTCGGATCCATCTACTGGTCAAAGGATGTGTGTACTGTGAAGAAGTTCGCTCTTTCCTCCTTTACTGCTGTGAGACATGGACACCGAAAGGGGAAGGCATGAAAAGGCTGGATAGCTCTGTCTGACCATAAATGTCTGCGTTCTTTCTCTCGTGTTAGGTGGTATAGTAATGTGAGTAATATTGAGGTTGGGCGTCGAGGGTCAGGGAAGAAAAGTAAGTCAATCGGTGAGGTTCTGAGAGTTAATCGACTGAGATGGCTATGACACGTGCCACCTCCTTTCTCGACAGGAAATATTAGCTGACAAAGGATTAGATTTGAAAAGAGGTGATGGTGGTGAAAAAAACACAGAATCTTTCCGTGAAATCTTTGACAGACAGTTTGAGTCAGGTAAGGAGATGTAGACTGCCTGGTTGAGGTCCTCAGCATTCTGAGAACCGGTGGCATGAGAAAATGTGTGATATGACTCGAAATCCTTCTCAATGGTGCAGATGCATTCACTCTTTTTGATCTCTCATATTGATTAGACCCTGATGTTATTCGATTTAACTATTTTTTTCCCTAATGCTGGAAACCAAAGGAAAAAACAAGGGAAACTCTGAACCAACCATTTCAAAAGACTCTTGAACTGACTATCACGTGAAACTGGACAAAAAATATGCCACCCACATTAAATAGACACAGAAATGATAATGAACACTAATCTTCAAAGAAAAAACAGAGGCTTGGAATGCCATAAAGTTACTGAAAACCAGGCTGAAAAAAGCAAAACTAGACAGGATTCCTCCTGTTCGCTTCAAGCAAAATATCAAGCTACGTCATTGCGGAGAGACTAAAAGTTGCTTTGGGTGCGAAATCTTGCCTGAAACAAGCTTGAGTCAGAAAATACAATTCGTGTGCAAACCAAATTGCAGCACTGCACAACATCATCGAGCAGAGTGCACAATGGTAGTCGAATCTCTACTTCGACATCATGGACTATAAAAAGGTCTTTGACAGCGTCAACCGTATAGTTATTTAACAACTACTGCAACACTACAGCGTCGGTGGTATAGCGGTTAGGACGCTTGCCGACCATACAAATGGTCCGGGGTCCAAACACCGGCCGACGCACTGCTTTACCTCGCTAAGCCAAAAACAATGCTGGTGAAGAGGAAAGGTTGGGCATGAGGCTAGCAACTCCATCCTGTAAAAGTGAACACTGCTAAAGAAATTTCAAGCCACTAGCTTGAAGCCCTATGTTCCGCTGAGGAACGTGAAGGAAAAAAACTGCAACATCACGGAGTGCAGTACTGCAAACGTTTTAGTGCCACACGCCAGTTAATTCACAACGGAAGGTTTGATGAAGCATTTGAAGTGAAATCAGTTGTGAGACTACTGACACGGATAATATTCTTGATTTTGGAAGACTAGATCATGTGGGGAGCGAGAGAAGATGTGAATACTTCGAACCGGCAAAATCGTCCTTCCTATAAGTTGTTGATTTCACAGATGATTTGCCTCATACCCAACAGGGTCGAAGATAAATAAGTGAAAATCAGCAAGCTTCCACAAGGGGAAGCAAAAACAGGACCTCGGGTAAACTAAGAGACGATGGAAGTTGAAATGGCATCCAACCAGTAACAATCCACAGTTACCGTCGATGGAACAAGTTCTAAGAAAGCCGCCTATTTCACATACCACCTCACCAACACCATTTCAGCTTCATTAAGCATGGATGAAAATGTCAGCATCAATCAGGATCGGATCAGGCTACACTGATTTCAAGTTAGTTCTGTATGGTACAGAGGCTTGGCGTATCACTCAAAGCATTTTCTTCAACAGGCTGCAGACTTTCATCTATTCCTGTCTTCACTGGCTGTATACTGAAGATTAGATCGTTAGGAAAGATAAAGCACAAAGAACATTGGCAACGAACCAACGGTGAACCTTTTTGTCTACAAATATGCCAAAAGACGATAGAGATAGATTAGACACACTCTGAAGAGACTGTGGAGTTACAACGTACGCCAGGCACGACTTCGAGTGGAATTCGAATAAGAAACGACGAGTTCGGTGACCGATGTTGACAAGGAAAAGATCAGGTGAAGAGGAAATGGGAACTTATGGGCAATCGTGGAGTCAGTTAAAGAGGACTACAGAGAACAGAGTGAAAGAGTGGTGTGCTGTTGAAGCCCCATGTTCCACTAGGAATTCAAGGAAACAATAATAATACTTCATTTTTAAATCGAAGACTTGCAGGCGAAAACCAAAAAAAACTGGCTGAGGGGACAGGCAGCGAAGATAGCACTCCAGATGAATGGAGAAAAGACGAAGGTGATGAAAATAACCAACTAACAGTTACAGGAACAACAACAACCAGCATCAGTCACCACCAACGGGAGAGATTTAACGGAGGTTACTTCCTCCCCTCCTTATCTGGCCAGCAAGCACGGTTTCAACCACAGGCAGTGGAAACAGATGAAGATGTGAAAGCCGGCCAGTCAGCCAGAATCGGAAGGGCAAGGCAAGATACGCATTCATCAACCTGAAACCAGTTTGGAAATCTTCTGCACTGTACTGCACTCAGCCAGCCAACCAGCATGAAGAACAAGACTCGGAATCTGTTCAACACAAGTGTGAAGTCAGTCAGTCAGTCAGCCAGTGAGTTCTTCTATACTGGTCAGTAACTTGCACAGCATGCCACGGAAAGTATTTCCAACAGGTCACTGCAGATTTTTGTCAACAGTTACCACCTGCACTAGCTGATTCCATACTGAAGATGAAATGGCCAGCTGGTCGGCTGGCCAGAAACAGTTACCAACAAGAAATTTTGGCTGGCTGACTGACTGGCAACAAACCAACAGGCGAGAGACGATTGCTCAACAAATAAGTAGGAGAGACTGGATATGGACTGATCAGGCATACGTTGAGGATGCAGCCCGTATGACATGACGCGCAGTGCAGGCCATCGGTCGAGTGGAAGGTGAATGGGAAGCGACGAGTGGGTCGTGGGTGCGTGGGTGACATGGAGGAGATCGTGTGGCGAGGAGGGGGAGGAAGAGATCAGAGATTACGGGCAGTCGTGTGGCTAGCTAGCTGAAGAGGACATCAGAGAATAGAACAAAATGATGGGGTATTATTGACGCCCTATGTTCTATTCGGGACCAAAGGGAATAATTATATTAATTTTTAAATGGTAAATGGAGATTCCAGTTATTATATCTAACACAGTGTTAGTAAGATGTACGTGATAAATATTGTGAAAAGTAAGAGAACAAAGTATCTTTAATGATTCCTAAATTATTCCAGTGCCATAAAATTTGGTGTTTTAGTGCATATAATGATACTGTATTATTTCAGAGTACAATATTGTCGTTTGATTGTCATTCAGTGGTTTATTACAGTTATGCAGTCACTATACTTTCTATTAGTGATTCATTTACACTAGTACATGGATTTAATTGGTGACAGGTTTGATCTCGTGTTGAAATCAGTTAGAGAATCCATGGAAAACTTAGAAGTACTGGAAGGCCGTTTCATCCTGGTACCTGGGGCTCTTCATCAGTAAGCACCTGGCGAGGCTGGAAGCAAGGACCTACCAGTTACAAAACATGCTCGTAGACCATTCAACCACTGGGACCCGATTCAATGTCCAGGCCATGAATTATGACTTCTACTGATTCGTGATATTCATATATGTCGCAGTCGCTAACTAACGTCATCGGTGAGTAATTGTTCCCTAACCTGACTTGGTGAACCCCGCTGGTTACTGCCTCTCACTACAACTCCAGGTAACTTCTCTCAGACAGCCAGTGGCTAGTGAATACCATACCAACTTAATAACTCTCCAGTTAAATCATGCTGTTCAGAGAACTCCTCAAAACGCCACGAAAGCTCAGAACATTCAGCCGAATTATTAATGGTTTCTTAGGACATAACTGTCCAGCTACATGGGACTAAATAGCAAACGTAGTTCCACCTTACAAAGAAAATCTTTGTAACCAACTTGCAGAGTAAGAAAGCTAAATACCTATAGGTATACATATTGTGAGTGTTTCTTTCTCGTAAGATGAATAAGCTGGAAAGATTCTCTAAACTCATTGTTATTACAACGACACGGTTTTTCTGAAATATACATAAATGCATGCATAAACATTTCCATTCTTCAACGATATCAGATGTAGAAATTTCTAAGTTTACCGCCATAACATAGAGAAATTTCTAAGAAGGGAAGAAATTTAATCATTTCTCCCTTGCATCTTTTATCGCATGTATACTAACTAGTTTTGAATATGTCACATTACAGGAAACACAACAAGACCTTCTACACACACACAAAGACAAACACACGTTCACATGGTTGCATAAAATAAATACCTATATGCTGTATTCACTAGGCTGTATGTAACACAACTATCTCCCTTGCTGTCTAATTTCACTTACACATGTCTTCCTGATAATAGGATGATATGGCCATATTAAGGAAAGGCTATTTTCGTTTAAAAGTTTAAAAGCTTTTCCTGCCTCTTTTTATTTCTTTCTTGTAAAATAATAATAAGGAGAAGCACATTTTTATGACCCTATATAATAATAATAATACAGAATGACCGGAAATAGGCACTTCTCTTGTAATCTCCTTCGTTCAGTAAAACTAAACCCTGTATTTCATTTTTCATAGTCTTCCATCTTTCTATACACACACAAAACACAGCATGATATATATTTTTATAGTCTCTCGTAAATTTCTTTTCCTCTCTCCTGCCATTCAACTTGTTACTACTACTTCTTTTTCTGAAAAAAAGAAACTTCCCACCCTATTATAACATACACTTCTTTATACTGTTCACCTGTGTTTTAACACTCCTTGTACATTGAATGAAACAAGTATTATTAACATGCTCTTGTTCAATTGTTTTATTATTATGATTATTCTGGTGCATAGTTGTGTATCTATTTCATTTTTCATTTCCTCAACTTTTTCTTGTTTTAACTCAGTGCTCAACAATGATAATAACAAGGTGAGTGAGTATATCTTTATATATATATTAAGAAAATACTAAAAAAAAAGGAGATATATATGTATGAATTACTATATAGTGAGTGAGTTATACTCAATCATGAGAGCGCGATAGACAACACAATATATATATTTAACACTATATAATATACTGAAAACGGAAATAATTCTAAAGGACAATAGGAAATTTGAGAACAGATTGACAGTGGAGAACAACACATGTATTACAATTTTTTAAAATTTCAATTCAAATATACTTCGGAAAAACATCACAAAAATAATAACAAAACAAAACAAAACAAAAAAAATGTTAAAATGCAAAAAGAAAAAAAATCCCGGAGAAAATCTTTCCCTGTTCTGTTTTCTTTCTTATATTGTGAATGCAGTTAGTTAGTTTTATGCATGTAAACTGTTTTTCTTTCATCAAATTCTCGTTATTCTTTTGAAATCTTGAAACAATGAAAAGTGAGAATATTTAGGTGATCTAAGTTAGGTGGATCAGTGCCTGGATACAAAATAAATCGACGCTCTAACAACTGTTATTACTATTCCCTTGAACCTCGCCTAGATTACTAGGTCACTAGTATTCTAGCCGGTCCCAAGCCCGGATAAAGAGGGAGGGTTGGGGCGTGGTGCTAGCAACCCCACCCCCAAAACTTAACCAAATTGCTACTAAAACTTCAACGCACAAATATATTCAAAATACTAAAATTACAAATTGTGACCTTATTTTTCGCTGGAATCGGGGAAGTGAAATGACGCGGGCTGGTGAAAGCCTTCGGGAAGCCAGTCAGCCGATGTGCCTTCTTTCGACGAAAGCAAAAATAAGGACAAGGACGTGGAATGTTCGTACAATGTACGAAGCTGGGAAGGCTGCTCAGGTAGCCGCAGAAATGAGGAGATATAAAATAGAAGTGTTGGGAATCTGCGAGAGCAGATGGAATGGATGCGGAAGGTGCCAACTACCAACTGGAGAGACAATAATCTACTCCGGTCACCCAGAAGATGATCACGAGCACACCGAGGGAGTAGCCATCATGATGTCACCAACAGCGGCTAAAGCTCTCATGCAGTGGGAACCAATCTCCTCCAGGGTAATGACAGCCAGGTTCAACTCAAAAGGAAAAAAGGTTACAATCATTCAGTGCTACGCGCCTACAAACGCCTCAGAACATGAGAAGAAGGAGGATTTCTACAGTCAACTACAAACAGTAATGGACAACGTCCCAAAGAGCGATATCAAAATCCTGATGGGCGACATGAATGCGAAACTGGGAGGAGACAATACAGGAAGAGAACTCACCATGGGTCGTGAGGCCCTCGGTGAAATGAACGAAAATGGTGAACTCTTCTCAGACTTCTGCGCCTTCAATGATTTGGTGATTGGTGGCAGTGTGTTCAAACACAGGAATATACACAAGGCAACATGGATTTCACCAGATGGACACACCAAAAACCAGATAGACTTCATTTCAATCTCAAGGAAGTGGAGACGGAGCCTACTGGACACAAGATCGCGGAGAGGAGCTGATGTGGGCTTAGACCACTATCTAGTACAAGGGACTTTCAAGGTGAAGCTGCAAGCCTCGAGGATAGCTGGGGATAGGCCACAATGCAAGTTCAACACTCACAAACTGAAGGACACAATCACACAGGACATTTTCACTGCAACTGTCAGAGCAAAGCAGGAAACACTACGTGGCACCACTGAGGAATCATCCGTGGAAGACCATTGGAACTCTCTGAAGGTAATTTTCAACGAAACGTGTTCAACGGTTTTAGGAAGAAAGAAGAAACAAGACAAGGAATGGCTCTCAACAGACACTTGGAAACTAATAGAGGAGAGGAGAAAGGTGAAAGAAAAAATGATTCAATGCAAAGATGGACAAGAGTTTGAGACGCTGAACTCAACTTACACAGCACTGGACAAAGAAGTGAAGAAGAGTGCCAGGAAGGACAAAAGACAATTCTACGACAACCTGGCTACTGAAGCTGAGAAGGCAGCAGGCAAAAGGGACCTGAGGACACTATATCAGATAACCAAGTCTCTATCCGAGAAGAGATCAACACAAGTGAAACCTATAAAAGACAGTCAAAAGAACCCAATTACCAAAGAAGAAAGACAGATTAAACAATGGGCGGACCACTTCAAAGGACTCTTGAATCGACCACCACCTACAACCCGTCCAGTAACACCAACAACAGCACGTACACAACTGCAAGTTGACACCAATCCTCCAACGAAAACTGAAGTCTTGAATGCAATCAAGCTTCTGAAAGCTGGAAAAGCAGCTGGACCAGATGGAATACCCCCGGAAGCACTGAAAGCGGACCCAGAAACGGCGGCAGATATGCTGACTCCATTATTGCAAAAGATCTGGAAAGAGGGAAAGGTGCCTACTGACTGGAAGAAAGGTTACCTGGTGAAACTACCAAAGAAGGACGACCTGGGACTCTGCGAGAACTGGCGAGGAATCATGCTGCTGTCGACGCCAAGTAAAATCCTGAGTTGCATCATCCTGGAGAGAATCAAGGACGCACTGGATACAGAACTCCGACCAGAACAAGCTGGATTCAGGAAAGACAAATCATGTTCTGACCAAATTGCAACTCTACGCATTATCATCGAACAAAGCATGGAATGGCAATCAAATCTCTACCTCAACTTCATAGACTTCGAGAAGGCCTTCGACAGCGTTGACTGCGAAGTAATTTGGAAACTACTCGAGTACTATGGCGTACCCCAAATATTCATCAACCTTATTCAACAACTGTACGACAACGGCACATGTCAAGTGATCCACAACGGAAAACTCAGCGAGGTGTTTCGAGTAAACACAGGAGTCAGACAAGGGTGCTTATTATCACCAATGATATTCCTAATTGTGGTGGACTGGATTATGCGTCAGACAGTGGGAAACGAGAAGACAGGGATATCCTGGACCGACGTGAAGAACCTAGAAGACCTGGATTTCGTGCGTGGATAATTTATGTTTGATGTCACACAAAATCGAAGACTTACAAGCGAAAACTGACAAACTGGTCGAAGAAGCAGCAAAGACAAGACTGACTCCAGGTGAACATAGACAAGACGGAGGTTATGAAAATAACCAACCAACAACAGCAGCAACATCCAGTGCCAATCACCATCAACGGGAGGGATTTGAAAGAGGTTACTTCTTTCACTTATCTGGGGAGCATTGTCTCAACTACAGGACGAATGGACGAGGATGTCAAATCGAGAATCGGGAAGGCAAAAAACACATTCATCAACCTGAAACCAATCTGGAAATACTCGTCACTCAACTCACCATCAACAACAAAATTCGGATTTTCAATACAAACGTCAAGTCAGTTTTGCTATACCGATCAGAAACTTGGTGGGTCACAAAGAATACTTCCAACAGCCTGTCGCAGACCTTTATCAACAACTAACTGTCTTCGTTCTATGCTGTAGATCAGATGGCCGGAAAGAACAAGAACCAACAAGAAACTATGGGAACAAACAAAACAAGAATCAATCGCCCAACAAATATGCAGGAGGAAGTGGAGATGGATTGGACACTCGCTGAGGAGGCCGTTGAGTGACATGGCGCGTCAAGCCCTCGAGTGGAACCCGAAAGGGAAGCGGCGAGTGGGACGTCCAAGGGTGACATGGAGGAGATCGTGTGAGGAGGAGATGAAACAGTATGGAGTAACATGGATGCAAGTGAAAAGTACAGCACAAGACAGAAGCAAGTGGAGGCGTGCAGTTGAAGCCCTATGTTCCACTAGGAACCCAAGGGAACAATAATAATAATAATTATTATTATTCCCTTGAGTTCCTAGTGGAACATAGGGCTTCAACAACACATCTCCACATTCTTCTATGTTCTGCTCTCCTCTTCAGGTGGCTAGCCACACGATTCCCCATAATCTCTTATCTCCTCCATGTTACCCTCGCACTCACAACCCACTCGTCGCTTCCCATTGGGATTCCACTAAAGTGATGGCCCGCACTGTGCGCGATGTCATTCGACGGCCCCTGCAACGTCTGTCTAGTCTATCTCCATTTTCTCCTGCATATTTGTTGAGCAATCGGCTGTTGCTTGTTGGTTTGTTGCCAACCAGCCAGCCAGCGGATGTGGTAATTGTTGATAAAATTCTTCAGTGACCTGTTGGAAATGCTTTTCGTGACGGGCATGGCCAGGTTTCTGACGATTATAACTCTTAAAATTTATAATGGATTTTGTCTTAGTGAAGGCTCAAAATAGTTTTTGAACTTGCTATAATGCTAAAGTAGTAAATACTGAAGTGATATTTCATTGCCTCATGAAGAGTGAAGCGCATAAAGCCCACGTACTGTGGTCTAAACGCGGGAAACTGATGTTTGCGTTCCACTGTATTTCTTTACTCCATTACGTTCCCAGTGAAACACAGTGCTTCAAGCTAGATGCTTGAAGTTTTGCTAGCAGTGGTAATTATTTTAACGAGATGGGGTTGCTAGCCTCGCGTCCAACCTTCCTTCTTTACCAGTCTTATTACTGGCCTAGCAAGGTAAAGTAGTGCGTCGGCGGCCAGGGATCGAATCACGAAGCACATGTGCGGTTGAGGATCATTCCACCTCTGCGCCACTGACGCACAGTTCCAAACAGGTGGTACCAAAACTCTGTCAATACTCCTCGTACACAGACCAAGGTTAAAATCCCCACGCCAAACCTTAACCTCATTCAAACAAAATCACAGTTGTAGAACAACACATTACGAACGCCATCATATAACCGTAAACAGAACCGTTTAAATTAGAGATGGCATAAGAACAAAGGCAAATAAGAAGGGTTATGTAAATGTATGACATGCAAACATGAGAACGATGATATACAATCTAGGAGGAAGAGAGGTAGTAATTACAAAGTTAGTTGAAACATCCAAGTAAGTATCAATATTGTAAGTGGATCTTTCAGAGAGGGATTTTGCAAAAATAATTCCGTCGCCATATTGTCAATCTACCGAACTACACAAGAAGATAAGTGGCGGTAAAGTGTCATTGATTGGTTAAACTCGGAAGCATTGCTTTACTAAATTATGAACAGTGCACTATATCTATTGTCTTTCTTAGCTGAAAATGAGTACGCGACCACCAGGGTTCGAACCCAGGACCAGGAAGCCGTGACCAGGAGGGTACAGCAGGTTGGCAGATGAGGTGGCAACTCATCGAAGATGACATTGCGAAATAGTCGCGCTATGTCGTGAATTGGCAGAAGTTAGAATTCACGGGCCATTGGATCGGGTCTGAGTGGCTCAATTGTCTACGAACTCACCTGGTAACAAGAAGGTCCTGGATTCGAACCCCGGTGGGTGCGTACTGATGAAGAAGTAGAAGCTTATCGAAGCCACTGGTGAGAGTAGCGCAATATCACGAGTTGATAGAATTTACCCGTCACTGAATTCATGCCCATGTGCATGAATCGTGAACGAGTATGGTCTCGTGAGTTCGATCCCTGGCAAGGTTGTGGGTCTGCACTGCTGAAGAGTCCCAAAATAGGCAAAAACACTGTCTCATGCTCCCTGATTTTCACTGACCTCTCTACCTGATATCAGTTCTTGATCAAAACTCAACAACTGAAATGAATAGCTGATAGCCTTATTTCTATACAGTTATATTCAATTCATAGCTTCAAAATCAGATGCTATGTAAACCAAAGTCTTGATTACTGCTCCAATGGCAAATGAAAACAGCATGATACTGATAAATAGAATAAAAGTTGCATAACTGACTAGTGAATACAATTCATCAGCAAAATATATTTGGATATGCATGTAAAACGTTCAATATTTGTTGGTTTATTACCAAACAAGTTGACTAATATTCAATTCACAGTGGTTAAGTCTCTGTTGCAATCAACTAATAGATAAAAGCGTAAATGAATAAAAGAAAACAGGATATGAGATTCAACTGACTGTAAAACTTGAATAGATGAAGAACTAAATTTCCATCAACAATTACACACTAACTCGATAATCTAAAATAAGCTGGTGATTCATTCATTCATCTAATGATTTCCGATTCAGACATTTTTATTTTATTTTGAAATTGAATAAAATATTATTCTAAATGAAGAAGTAGCTGCCGATAGGTAAGCTAATGTACAAATGAATGGGAATAACGCAAAAGCCATAGTTGGTGCAAAAGAATATGGGATCATCATTTATTTCGGTCGGCTTCTCATCAGCTGCGTACAGCCTAACGAAATTATCAAGTTTATGTACAGATCAACTTTAAAATACCTGCAAATGTTACATAATGTCAGTTCACAGACGATTTCAAACTTAATAAACACTACTCAGAAATTAGACTTATATTTTATTTTTACGAGTTGATCACGAATTGATATCGGTTAGAGAGCCATTGAAATCCACGGAGTAGTGGACAGCTGTCTCATCTTAGTTTGGGAATCATCGGCAGTACGCACCCACTGGGGTTCGAATCCAGGACCTTCTGGTTATAAGGCAAGCTCGTATACCATTCAGCCACTGGGACCTGATTCAAAGGCCGGCCCATGAATTCTAACTTCTTCCAAACTAGGATGAAAGAGCTGTCTAGTACTCCGTGTTGGTTTTCAATGGTTCTGTAACCGATATCAATCCGTGATCAAATCGTAAAAACAAATCTAATCCTTACAAACCAACTATTGAAATTAAACTTATATACCTGATACCTAGAAAGTTCAAGTTTGAACAAAATAACAAGGGCTTGGTGCAAATTCCATTATGGGTAAAATTTATTTTGATAAAGTCTCTTAGTTTTATACAGTACTATTTACTGATGAAGTTTCGAGCACAATTTATTGCCACTCATAATCATATCCTTGATATGGTCATGAGCTCTCCTACATATCAACGTCAGATGCCCAACTCGTCGTTTCTCATTCACCTTCCACTCGAGCTATGGCCTGCAGTGAACCGGATATCGCGTTATGGTCTCCTCAGAGTGTGGTCAATTCATCTCCAGTTTCTTTGTAATATTCGTTGAGTAATAGGTTGTTGACTGGTTCGTTAAACGAGTTCTTTAGTGATAAGCCCTTCTGGCCGGCAAGCTGATCTTTGGCATAGAGCTAGCGGAGGTAGCTGTTGATAGCATTCTGCAATGACTTGTTGCAAATACTTTTCGTGATGCGTTCACCATGTTTATGACTCATATCAAAGAACTGACTGACTTGACATTGGTGTTGAAAATCTAAATGTTGTTATTTATGTTACGTGTAGTGCAGAAGGTTCTGTGCATTGATTTCAGAGTGATGAATGTCTGTCTTCTCTTTCCAATCTTGACTGACTTTGACATCCTCATCCATACTATCTCCTGTAGTTGAAAAGATGCTGCTGAGATAAGTGAAGGAAGCGACCTCTTTCAAATTTATTCCGCTGACAGTAATTGGTGCTTGGTGCAATTGGTCGTTGGTCGTCTACATCACCTCCGTTTTCTCTATGTCCATCTGAACTCCTGTATTTGCTACCTAATTATTCTTCTCCTGTAAGTCATCGAATTTATGTGACGTTAGACATAAATCATTCACGAGGTCCAGAATTCCTGGAGTCTTCTTATCCATCTAACGTATTCCCGTCTTCTCTATCCAAACCGTATATTTGATACAGTGTCGAATTCGCATCATTTAGTATAATGTTGCATATAATCTTATTATTATACTGTGTAATAAGGGGAATTACAATTAGCATGACATTTATATTAGTAGTAATGTTCATAAAATTATAAATATAAAATTGAAATTAAAAATAACAGAAATGGTGAGAAAGATACATTAATGATAGGAAGAATAAGAAGAACCATTTATTTGCTGTTTCTCAGTAAGTTAGTTGTTTCATGACTAATACTTCTATCACCAGACAAAATGTCAAATATTGTACCATTGAGTTTTTCTACTGTCTTGTGAACATAAATCCATAACAACTGCTTCAAGTCCTTCCTGATAAATTGCTAGAGAAGAGTTGTGTATAAACATGATGCTTAGAGTCCAACGGGATGATTTCGCCAATTTTTTTGAATGAGTCTATGTGTCCATACACAACAATATTAGTGAGTTGGCTAAGTGACTCTCCACCTACTCTACTGGAAGCTTCTAGTGTCCCTAGCAATGTAACAAAGGCTTTCTTAGGTAGCTAAGAAAAGATCAAGGTGGGGTGAGCAATAAAAAAGAATAGATAGAATATGAGAATTAACAAAGTGTAAAAACAGTGACTGAATGATACTAGATTGTCTTAGACGAAATCTATTTCTCCAAATTGACAAGATGTAGGAAGATAAAGAAAAATTAGAGGAAATGCATAATCCAGTTTACTTTTGACTGGACACTAGTTAGGAACTAGTGTAATGTGTCTAGTCCTGTGTTGCTAACTATTGCTCAATCAAAAGTATCCAATATAGTCCTACAGGAAGTCGATCACGAAACAACACTCACTGGGTGAGGCAGGTTCGAATCTCAGAAAGAAAATGAGTTCATTCAAGGTTGTAGATGCACCTTACTGACGAGTGTTAACTAGCACGAAACCTAGGTCAAGCAAGGCTTCCCAAGGGGGACTGCCTCCAACCATCTAATATTAACACAATCCATTGTATTTAACATTCAACTTCATTTCAACATTAGTGCCATCTATAGCAGTAGAATCATAGGAATGAAGCAGTTCATATCAGTCACATTTGTGTTTAAAAGTGAAGTCAACAACCTCACACTTCAAGGGAATTAGCTTAAGACCATTTGACAAGAACTGCTGACTGATTTCTAATAAAAATTTATTGATACTGGAATAATTTGTTGATTTGGAAGTAACCACTAAGGAAACATGGTATTTAAATGTATTCACAAGTACAAATACAAATTCTTACAAACTAAATCCTAGAGAGTTATATATTGAGAAGCTGTTAACTCTAGAACTTGAGGAGAAGTGATTTTAAAACTTAGTAGTAATAATCATTGCGAAGGGAAGTGAAAATTTTCTTGTAATCATTCCCATAATACGAGATGTGTACAGGATATGTGATGGGCAACGAGGAAATAGGCATAAAGTGGACTCACACAAAAAACTTGGAGGATCTGGACTTCGTCTATGAAATATGTGTCTAAATTCCCACAAACTGGAAGATATGCAAGTGAAAAGCAACAAGTTGACAGAAGAAGCATCAAAGATAGGACTTCAGGTTACCATAGGGAAACAGAGGTGATGAAGACTCCTGGGCAACACCAACAGCATCAACAAAAACAGATAATCATCAGCATAAATGGGAGGAACCTGAAAGAAACAACCTCATTCACCTACCTGGGAAGCATCGTTTCAACTACAGGCGGACGGAATTGATGAGGATATCAAAGCAAGAATCGGGAAATCAAGACAAGCTTTCACTACTCTCAAGTCTGTGTAGAGGTCAACAGCACTCAGCATGAAAAATAAGATCCGGACTTTCAACTCCAATGTGAAGTCAGTGCTACTTTACGGATCAGAGACTTGGAGCCGCGCCGCATCACGAAGGGGACTTCGAACTAACTACACACCTTCATCAACAGCTGTCTTCGCTCAGTACTACTCAAGATCAGGTGGCCAGAAAAGATCAGCAGTAGTGGGGGATCTGAGGCAATGAGCGAACCAACCCGGCAGGAACCGACTGTGCGACAAATTTGCAGGAAGAATTGGAGGTGGATTGGTCATACCCTGAGAAGAGATATCACATGACAGGCTATCACTTGAGTGGAACCCAAACGGGAAGCGGCGAGTTGGTCGTCAGTGAGAGGGTGATATGGAGGAGGTGATTTGAAGAAGAGATGAAAGAATGTGGGCAGACGTGCAGCCAGGTAAAAACGTTGGCGGAGAACCAAACTCAATGGAGACATGTGAAAGAAGTCCTATGTTCCTCTAGGAATTAAAGGAAACAATAATAATAATACATGATATCTAAAGTAGCACAGTTGGTTTCTCACTCACTACAATTACAAAACATTTCTTTTTAAGTTATTTATGAATACTTTTTTGTGTATTGATAATTCTTCTCATCTTATTCAGCTTTGAAAAGTATTGACAAAACAAATGTTAAGGTTCAAAATGTCATCTCCCGTGAGATAACTTCTTTACAGAATGTTTTGACTTTCAAAAGCAAAGAAAAAGTAGGATAACATCATTCTCTTTTTGTAACAACTATCATTAGCGTTATCATCAAAGAATCACTTTTATTTTGAAGTTATACTGTCTATAAATAAATTAAAATTATTTGAAATGGGAAAGGAATAAACAAAAATTCTGCCATTATGACACTTATAACTTGTTGGTTATTTTGAAACACGATGCTATTTAACACGCTTCTGATGCTCTATTTTTTTAACAGTTCGATAAAATAAATAAATAATGTTGGTTTAAGTCTTTATCTGTTAATTTTCTAGAGCAAGAGAATACCAGTGGTAATGTAGATGCAAAGAGTGTTCCTTTTCAAAGTGTTTGATATTCTCTTCTTTAGGATGTTGGTAGCACATCGGTTAGGATTCTTGTCAACCGTGCACATGGTTTGGGGTTCAATCCCCTGCCGACGCACACCTGATATCAATGGTCAACCTGCAAAATATCGGCTACCATTATCACATACTGAGAATTCCATACTTGTAGCAAAAATACGGTGTAGAATAAAGCTGTGATCAAAAAATTTAAAAAATTTAAAAAATGTTGGCAAGAATGTCGGCGTTGAAATGCTCATTCATGTAAATCAGTACATAGGTGAATTTTTCTTTGTTGATTATAGGTTTTATGCGTGAGTTTATCTACAAAGCATGAATAGGAGCCACTTCCAGTCAGTGTCTTACTCAGTGTAGCAATCTCTTCATTTACCAACTGAGGGCTGCTGATTCTTCGAATAGCTGTTGCAAGAGATATAACCAGGTTTCGTTCGAGATTTATGGATATTATTATTATTCCCTTGGGTTCCAAGTAGAACATAGAGCTTCAACAACACATCTCCACTTCCTTCTATTTTCTGCTGTCCTCTTCAACTAGGTCCACGATTGACCATAACCTCTCATTTCCTCCTCCTCCTAGCAAAATCTCCTCCATGTCACCCTCGCACTGACGACCCACTTTTGGCTTCCTATTCACCTTCCACTCATGCGATGGCCTGCATTGAGGGCGATGTCATTCGGTGGCCTCCTCAACATATGAGCAATCCAATTCATTTCCATTTTCTCCTACATATTTGTTGAGCGACCGCATCTCGCCTGTTGGTTTGTTCGCTAGCCGGCCAGCCAGAGTTTCTTGTAGCTAATTCTTTCTGGCTGGTCGGCTTGCTGGTCATTTGATCTGCAGTATGGAACAAGCCAGCGAATATAGCAGCTGTTGATAAGAGTCTACAGTGGCCTATTGAAAATCCTTTTTGTGACACGCTGTAAAAGTTTCTGACCCGTATAGGAAATTCGAATCTCATTCCCTATGCTGCTTTCAGGTTGCTGAAGGCGTATCTTGCCTTGCCTTTCCGATTCTGGCTGGCTGACTTTACATCTTCATTCGTTCCACCGGCCTGTAGTTGAAACGATGCTTCCTAGATAATTGAACAAGTTAACCTCTGCTAAACCTATACCGTCGATGGTGATTGGTGCCGGTTGTTTACTTGACATGGACAAGAGCATTATTCCACGTCAGTTCTTGCACAGGCTTTAGTCGCCCTTCTTTGGCAGCTTGACGAGGAGATTTATCGATACTTAACTGTAAATATTGGTCAACTGGCTGTTTCACGTAGGTTTTCTATATACTGATCTGCTGAATGTCCTATCAGACTTCCTTGTTAGTCGAACGTCCAGAAAGGAAATTTTTATTCAGTTTATGCTTTTATGTTAAATTTGATGCCTGGGTGGCTGTGGAGTGATATATAAAGGGCCTTAATGCGTGTTTTCTATCTAAAACAGTCAAACAGCACTGTCTTACTTGGCTAGAAAAAAAGGTATACTTTGGATAAAAAAGGAGTGCTGTAAGTGAACACTGGTCAATCAGTGTACAAGACGAATTCATTTAAAGTTATCTACAAAGTCAGAAGAAGCCTCACGGAAAACGGTATGCTGCACTGTTGAGGCCTCAGTTTTTTCGCATGGAAAACCTTGATTTGTGAACATAGAGAAGACTGAGGTGATGAAGTTATCTAATCAACAACAACGAAAAGCGCCAATCACAATCAGTGAGAGAAATCTAAGGGAATTCACCTCTTTAACGTATCTAGACAGCATCATTTCAACGACACTAGGTACAGATGAGAATGTCAGTGGTAGAATCACGAAGGCCAGACGGGCCTTCATCACTCTGAAATCAGGGTAAGAATCTACTGCACTTAGCATAAAGAGCAAGATACGGATTCTGAACACTAATGTAAAGTTAGTTCTTTTGTATATTTAGGGACTTGGCGTAAACATTTCGAACAGCCTTCTGTGGACTCCCATCAACAGATACTTTCACTGGCTTCATAATGAAAGTCAGATGATTGGATGGAAAGAAAAAACGACAATGAACTCTAGAAACGAACCCACTGTTGACGTATCAGTTATGCAGAAGGAAAAGCAGATGAGTTAGACAAGCGCTGCTGTGCAGACCGCTGAGTAACATCATGAGACAGGCTATCACTTGAGTGGAACCCAAATGCGAAACAAAGAGGCGGGTATTGACGCAAGGATAAAATAAATGATATCATGGTAGGAGAAAATGAAGGTTTATGAACTACTGTAGAGCTAGCTTAAGAAGACTACAGAGAACAAAATGATAGGGGGTAATGTTCTTGAAGTTCTAGGTTCCACTAGGAAATCGAAGGAATAATAATCTATCAGATTTGGAGGTATGTAATAAGATGGGAGCGATATTCCAAAACCTCATTATTTGTGAAAGGAACAACATTTTAATTCTAATCTCCCTCAAATAATAATGTTTTTATGGATCAAAGATCTGGCAGCCTGTTCAGAACCTCACCTACCAAAATACTCCATTATTATATTATATTTCATATAATTTCTCTAGTTCATTTTCTTTTAATCTATTGTAAATATGACCTCTAATGATGTTTCCTACTCTTGTGAGTATTTAAAATGTCTACAACCTGCTGATTAACAAGTTTCTACTACACTTGAGTAAAAGCACGATCCTGGGTGGTATCGATTCTCAATACATGAGATAACCATTCCTGAGTTGCGTCTTAGGCTCTCAAAATGTACTTCTGAAAGTTATATAATTGACATTCAACCAAATATTGCATACTTCTCTAAGGAGACAAAGAAGAAATATCATTATGGATTTGGTCACGCTTCAGGTTCGACGGCTCTATGGTACACCATCTACTGTCATTTAATATCTTATTGGAAGATCGTGGACGAGGATAAAAAAATATCATGCAATATACCCCGCAGAAAATTCTTTATATAATTATTAACACTGTTCAGAATAGACTCATTATTATTGTTACATATTTGGACATAGTAGATCACTGTACCCACCAAAGACCTACAGGAAGTTAATCGTTCCTTTGTCAATTTAGTGGGTGAGGTGAGCGCACCTTCCTGAGCCAGAACCAGTCCTTTTGAAGGTGCTGATATGCATTGCTGATAATTGCGAGAATGTACAGAATGTAAGTAAAGTGCTTCCTATTGATTGTCTTCAACCATCTAGGAACAGTAGTACTTAATCAGAAATAAATCGTTTTCAAGAAGTCTAAGAATCAACCATGAGATGGACAGTATACACTGATTGAGACGGATAGTTATAGTGTGCTTCACAAAATACCTGTAAGACTCATTTTTATTTGAAGAATACAAATTAATGTTTATACCCACAATACTGGTGGTCTTTCTAAAACCTGGGCTACCAAAATACTCCATCTTTGTATTGCATTTAATTTCTTTCGTTCATTTTGTTCCCCAATGGTGTTTTCCACAATTGAGACTATTTAAAATATCGACAGCCTGCTGATTTGTAAGTTTCTACTGAACTTGAGAAATAGCAAATTAATAGACAGAAGACAAGTAGTTCAGCGAAGAGTCTCTTTTTGGCGGCGAATTCATTTTCATAGCTGTACAATCGCAAATATTGTATATGGTTGTTTTGTATGTGTGTATGTACATTAAATTTGTCAAACGAAATACAATTAGTAAGTTCAGATGAATTGGATGTTGATATAAGAGAGTAGTAGTAACAAAAATGATGAGTTGTCACAAACGATTGTTAAAGAATAGTTACGTAATAACATGAATAGTTTGATGAAAGATTTGTACTCAGGGTGTACATGGAAACAAATTAACATACGGAATTACACAAGGGTTTTAAGTAGAAAAATAAGCATACAAACAATAGTTAAGTCAAATCAACAGAGTTGTTACCATGGGAGTAGAAGTGGTTGAATAATTTTCTTTTGTATGCACAGTTCTGGTTCCTCTAGCTTAATGGCTAGGGCGGAATCGTACTGTCTTTGGAAGGTTGTTCTTCACTTTGTAGATTACTTTGAAGGAGGCGTTTGTTGAGATGGAATGACCAGTGTTTAC
The DNA here is from genome assembly GCA_944472155.2 of Trichobilharzia szidati. Taxonomy (NCBI): domain Eukaryota; kingdom Metazoa; phylum Platyhelminthes; class Trematoda; order Strigeidida; family Schistosomatidae; genus Trichobilharzia; species Trichobilharzia szidati. Next base: position 185,834,689 of record OX235271.1, on the reverse strand, counting down.
GAGGTGTTCTATTATTGCACACCTTATACGGCCACTACTTCCTTTCTGCAGCCACACTGGATAGTGTTCTTTCACCCTTTTTGACAGGATCCGCGTTGAACGACCGATGTACCTGGCTCCACAGCAACAGGTGAACTGATATATACACATAGAAGTGGATGGCAACGTATTCCAGCACATGAGATAAGTGCCTCTGAGAATCCTGGACACTACCTGAGAAACAAAACTAATTACCTGCAGTTTTCAATTATTCAGCTATTATTATGTCCCTGAATTAAAAAATGTACTCCTGCACCTTCCTTAATTGTCATTTAATCAAATATCCTGTATTTCTAGGAGGAGAGAGACAAAGAAGTAATATCATAACGCATTGGTTTTCGCTTCAAGTAAGACAGAAATGTGTCACGTGACTTACTGCAAATTCTTATTTCCCCGAGTTGATCACAGATTGATATCATTTAGGGAACCATTGAAAACCGCCACTGGAGTACTGCACAGCTGTTTCATTCTAGTTTGGAAGTCATCAGCAGTACGCACCCACCACCAGGGTTCGAACCCAGGACCTTCCGGTTACAAGGTAAGCTCGTATACCATTCAGCCACTGGCACTTTGTTAAATGGCCCATGAATTCAACCTTTTACCAACTAGAAGTTCGAATTCATGGACCACTGAATAGGGTCCCAGTGGCTAAATGGTATTCGATCTTACCTTGTAACTGGAAGGTTCTGGGTTCGAACCCTGGTGGTGGGTGTGTACTGTCGATGATTCATAAACTAGGATGAAACAGCTGTCCAGTAATCCTTGTTGGTTTTCAATGGTTCTCTAATTGATATCAATCCGTGGTCAAACTCGTGAAAAACAAATCTAATCCTTACAAACCAACTATTGAAAATTCTTATTTCATTTGGTTAGGACTCTCGCCGACCATGCACATGGTCCGAGGTTCGAGCCCCTGCCGGCGCACACCCGATATCTATGGTCGGCCTGAATTTGGGCTACCGATATCCATGCTGAAAATTCCACACTTGTACTGAAAATACGGTGTGGAATCAAGCTGTAAATAAAAATAAAAATAAAATAAAAAATAAATCTCGGAGAAAGGGAAACTATTATGGAATAATTTCGGCTGAAAATTCTGTACATTATTATATAAACACTGTTCAGAATAAAGCGATAATTAGAATAACTATGGTATTATTCAAGCTTCTAGTTTAATTAAAAATCTAACTTTCTCATACTTCATCAATTAGCAGAAAATTTAGGATTTCATTCCCATTAATATATATATTTTCAACATGACTGCGTTTCACTTTTATTATTATTATTATAACATGAATCCAGGTAGCAGAATATTTTCCTTGTTGTGTTGATGGCAAAAGTGATTACACCGCCTAACCATTTTTAAATTCGATATGTGTTCACATGCATTATTCACACAGTTGCTTCCTTCACAAGAGTAAATAAATAACAAATAAGGGAATAAGCATAAACAGGCAATTCCTACCTACCTATTCGCCTATTATTTATTTATCTGGTAAATATTTACACACTAACCTAATTAAACAAATTGAAATTCTCACAACACATGTTAGGACATTTTCGAGTTTCCTTGTACACATTCAGAGGAAATAAATACGTTTGCATATATATGGATATGTTGAAAAAGATGTGAAATGAAAGTTAACAGTTTGAAAAAGTTTAACCCCCTGAGCTAATTAATCTATAATGCTTTTTTGTTGCTTTAAATTATTCCCGTAGGAAATAATAATACTCTTTGAAGACGATTAAAAATGGAAAATTTAAATTTTGAATTACTTACTGAGGTATATTCACCACAGTTATGATTATCTAGCAGGTGAACATAGAGAAAACGGAGGTGATGAAGATAACCAACGAACAGCAAAAACAACAGCACCAACGACCAGCACTAATCACCATCAACGGGAGTGATTTAAAGGAGGTTACTTCCTCCCTTCACTTATCTAGGAAGCATCGTTTCAACTACAGGCCAGTGGGACGGATGAAGATGTCAAAGCAGCCAGCCTGAATCGCAAGTGCAAGATACGCCTTCATCGACCTGAAGCCAGTTAGGAAATCTTCTGCACTCAGCATAGGGAACGAGATTCTGGTTTTCAACACCAATGTCAAGTCAGTTAGTTCTTCTTTATGGGTCAGAAAGTTGGCTAGTATGTCACGGAAAGGATTTCCAACAGGTTACTGCAAACTTATATCAACAGCTGCCACCTTCGCTGACTCCTTACTGATGATCAAATGGCCAGTCACCTAGCCAGGAAGAATTAGTAGCATGAAACTTTACTTGGCTGGCTGGGAACAAACCAACAGGCGAAAGCCAGTTGCTCAACAAATATGTAAGAGAAAATAGAGATGGATCGGACCGGGAATACATTGAGAAGGTTGTCGAATGACAGGCCATCACTCGAGTGGAATCGCAATGGGAAGTGACGAGCGGGTCGTGGGTGCAAGGGTGACATGGAGGAGAACATGTGAGTTGGATCAAGAGATGAGAGATTATGGTCAATCGTGGACCCAAATGAAGAGGACGGCAGAGAATAGAAGAAAGTGGAGATATGTTGTTGAAGCCATGTGTTCCACTTGGAACCCAAGGGAATAATAATAATAAGATGTTGGTAAATTTATGATCTTTTTTGATTGCACAATAGTCAGTAACTAGTGTAATGTGTCTAGTCCTATCTTCGCTGCAGACTGAATTCTATCATTCAAGCAGATACGCCTTGCTGATGAGTGCCAACTAGCACGACACCTAGGTCGAAGGCTTCCTGCCGATTGTTCATCTAATACCAACAAATTTATGATCTATTAATTATCTGCTGACGGACAATTTGATACTCATTAGTGACCAAATATGAAGTGGATTTAGTGAAATCGGGCAGCCTGATTACAATTTAAGCTACAAAAAGCCCCCATCAATAAATTACATATGATTTCTCTTGTTCTTTTTGTTTTAATCTATTAAAACATAACCTATAATGGTGTTTTCTACTCTCGCAAGTATTTGAAATGTCTACAACCTGCTGATTCCCTCTTTTTTACTAAATTTGAGAAAGAGAATAATCCATAACGAATATTTTAGTCAATTGCCAACTGTATAAAAAGGATGAACGACAAGATCATTGACCAAATGACTTTTTTTATCAACTTTTGCTCTGAGTTTAACACCTGTACTTATACTCAACATAAACAAATTGAACGTCGCCTAGTTTACTAGTTCGTCATTTTTCTAGCTAATCCTATGCCCTCAAAAAGAGGGAAGGTTGATCATGAGGTTGGTGACTTTATCCCGGAAGATCAATCCAGCTGTTACATAAACTTCAAAGCACGACAAAAATATAAGGAGAAACTTATTCTTCTTTAGAATGGGAGAGACCTGAATGATGCGAGCTATTGGAAGCCTTTGGGAAGCGAAATCAAATATAAGCACTGGGACGTGAAAATTTGATGACTTACAAGCGAGAACCATTAAACTGGCAGAACAGACAGGACTTCAAACAAATGTAGAAAGGACAGAGGTGACGAAGATAACCAACCAGCAACAATTAAAAGCACCAGTCACTATCAGCGGATGAAATCTGAAAGAGGTTACTTCCTTCACTAATCTAAGCAAGATCATTTCAACTGCAGGCGACAGTATGGATTAGGATGTGATATCCAGTTAAGATCGTGAACGCAAGTCAGACCTTTATCACTCTGAAATCAGTTTGGAAATCGTCTGCACTCTGTAGCGTAAACAACAAGAATCGGAGTTCTAACACCTATGCTAAGCTAGCCAATTCTTCTGCATGGGTCAGAAACTCGGTAAACGCGTCACCGAAAGCATTTCCAACAGGCCACTGCAATTTTTTATCAACACCTGCCACTCTTGATGGCTCCATACTGAAGATCAGATGGCCAGCCTTCCAGAAAGAATTAGAAACCAGAAACTTCGCGAAGGAATCGAACTGGTAAATATCCCGAAGAAAATGGAGGTGGATTGATTACACGCTGAGGAGACTGTCTGGTGTAATCTCGCGCTAGGTCAGCCATCGAGTGGAATCAGAATGCGAAACGAAGAGTTAAGCGTTCGAGGATGACACAGAGCAGATAAGAGCTTATGGGTCATCTTGGAGTCAGATGAAGAGGATTGTAGGGGACTGAGTGAAGTAGCGATGTTCTGTTGAAACCCTAATTTTTCCATCCGTCTAGTTGACTGCCATTTTATCGAAAATCAACTTTTCAGTAAACAAGTATAAAGTAACTAAACGTACCTCTGATATTAATTTAAAGTACCTACCTACTTCTACATGGGATGTACAAAACTACTGGCATTTATTGGACAGAAATAAAGATTTTTTAACTCTTCGCCTGAGTTTTTTGTAAGACTTCCATACCAGTACCACTAACTTTTATCTACAAAAAACTGACGAAACTGAACAACCATTAAAAAACAATCAGTTTATAAATGAATTAGAGTTTATTGTGTTTCAATGAAGTGGTAGCTATTAAACTATTAAAACTTACTGAATCGTAAATACTAAAAAAAGAAGCAATTCAAATGTATATGAACACTTTCGTAGTATTAAAAGGCTGGAAATAACCGATGAAATAATGCAATACCATATTATATCATGCATAAGCTGTTTATCTTAAGACTGCTTGAAATTCTATCAATTTGTCTGACGAAAATGTCAGATGGTTACGCTTAAAAACAATTTCAGCATTCACTAGACGTGTTTTTCGAACTCATGATACTTTATGCATGATGAAAAGTGTAAGCAAAGCAGTGGTTGTCTCATTATGACTATTATCCTCTTGGGTTCTAAGTAGAATATGGGGCCTCATGTCTCTGTTTTCTGCAGTCCGCTTCAGCTGTTCACAAGATTAACCATGAACTCTTATCTCTTTCTTAAATGACTTCATACATGTCACCTTGGGACGCAGGACGAACGCGTCGTTTCCTATTCAAGTGCCACTAGAGGACCCACCTGGCATTCAATGTCACCCGGCGACCATTTCAACGTGTATCTCATCCATCTCCGTTTTCCTTGGAAAATTGTTGAGCAATCGGTTCTTGATTGGATCGTTCCCAGAGTTGGAAAATGCTTCTCGTGACCTCCAACTACAAACAAAAATAAGTTTATTTATATATTTTTATTGTGCTTTGCAGTTCCTTTAGCGACTGAGTTGATTTTCCGGGGTAGGTTTGCTAGCCCCATGCTCAGCCCTCCCTCTTTTCCAGGGTTTAGGACCTGTTAGAAAACTTACGAAATGGTAAACTATACGACGTTGGTTATGTCATACTCTGAAATAAATTCGGACTATCTCTGCCTGTCTGGTAAAGTCGAGGAATCCTGACTGTTTTCGTGGATGTAGTTTATCTTAAAGACTGTAAAATAATCCAGGAATACATAAGTAGCGGTATTCTGTATTCAGTGCTTCCTCTGAATAAACTATTCTGACTAGGTACTTCACAGTTACCGAAGATAAACAGCAGTAAAATATTTCAAGAAGAAACCTTGAATCATAATTCTGTATTCTGATAATCACTGATTATCTAAGTAACGGCTGACTAGTGACGGGTTTCAGGACGAAGTTGACGGGAGCTCTTTCCAGTGAGAATTCGTGATCGTTGGGGTCCATCAGTTCGTGAGTGACGACAAATACACACCGATGACATCCGCTGGTGGTCTTGGTGAAATCACAAATTGAAAGAAGTTGGAATTGATGAGCTAGTCAATGAGTCAGGTTTTAGCGGGTAAATGGTCTATGGGCCCACCCTTGTAACCAGAAGGCGGTGGGTTCGAACCCTGGTGAGTGGGTACTGCCTAAGAGTCTCAGTGGTTCTCCAACTGATATCAATCTATGCTCAGACCTGAATCGAGTCAAACCCCTTCCTACAAACCAAACTTCAAATTGAAGTATGCGCTGAAGATGTCACCCTAGTAGGGAAATGAAAGCTTCACAAATAAACCATCCAGCTCAGAAAAAACACAACCACATCAAGATTGTGTTATTATTTTCGACTTTCGCTTTAACCACTACTACAACTACAACTTTCCACTGAATTGAATAGTGGGCAGTAGATTATTTGTTTTCAGGCATACTCAATATTTACCATATGGTCAGTTCTACGAAGAATTATTATCAAGGATTATAATCTCTCTCTCTTAAGATCAATCATTTATCAGTGAGAGTTATTCATGTGTTTGATTTATTCTCTAAATGAAAAAGAGAAATTTTAAGAAAACTATTTTCTTTCCTCTAGATAAATAACAAAAAAGAAAACATAATCACTCCTTAATCTGTAGCGTCTTTTAGTATATTGCCTCATTATATCGTCTCGTTGTTTCTCTCTATCGCCCTCTCTCATTTACCCACTCACTCACTCACTCACTCACTCTCCCACTCTCTCTCTATGTGTTTCTCTAGAAAAGTCAGGTGTACAGAACAAGGTGGAAATTTATTTTTTTAAACAAATAATTTACTCAAAATATTTTTGACATATATTGAGCAATAAATCATTGCTTACTTGTTTCTCTCCCTATTTTTTTTCTATTTAACCTAATGTGAATTACCAACTGAATAATGTAGATGCTAAACATGGAAGCAGTAAGCTGTTTTTGGGGAAATAAGAACAATAGTGACAGGGATTTAAACTATCTAAAGTATGCGCTTACCCCTTTGGGAGAAAGCGTAGCATCAAGAATTATTCTAAGAGATTTTATTTAATTATTATTATTATCACGACTGATTGGAAGAAGAAATCATGCAAAGAAATCACTTATATGACTAAATTATTGCAGATGTGAGTGGCACTCATATCAGTAGGTATTTCTGGTCTATTTTTACACAGTGTACATCGATGGTTCAGCGGTAGAACAGTCGCCAACCATACAGGTGGTTCATGGTTCGATCCCCGGCAGCCAACGCACTCCTTAACCTCGCAAAGCCAGTAAGAAGACTGATAAAAGGGGATGGATTGGCATGAGGCTATCAACCCTCATCCCGGGAAAATAAAGACCACTGCTACAGAAATTTCAAAGCTCTAGCTTAAAGCCTTTTGTTCCAATGGGAACGTAAAGGAATAAAATAGAAAATAGTGTTTACACATGTCTATCAATGTTTGAATCAGGGCTGTCGAACCAGTATCTGTTCGTGATGATGTCTATCTTAAAATTTCATAGAAATGGGACTAATGGGACATGGTGGCCTGTTTAAAACTTGCGCTATCAAAAACCTCCATTATTATATTGCATATTATTCCTTGTGTTCACTTTGTTTTAATCGATTGAATTATGACGTCCAATGCTCATCTTATTATTTTTTATTTTTTAAAATTTTGATTATAGCTTGATTCCACACAGTACTTTTGTTACAAGTATGATATTTCCAGCATTTGATATCGGTAGCCCAAAATTTACAGGCCAACCATTGATATGAGATGTGCGTCGGCAGGAGATCGAACCCGGAACCATGTGCGTGGTCAGCGAGAGTCCTAACCGCTGTGCCACCGACGCACACGTTATTTTTATGTATTTGTTTCCTCTGAGCTGGATGGTTTATTTGTGAAGCTTTCATCGCCTTACTAGGCAATATCTTCAGCGCATGCTTCAGTTTGAACTGAAGTGAGCTTTCAGATTTCTCCACGAGTTTATTAGTCATCTCTCCTGGTCAACTTGAATCCCGTGACTGTTTGTTTTCGTGTGTTTTCACACTCTTTGGGTTATTTGTATTATTACTGATTGTTTCCTTCACCTGAAGTTCAACCCTTCGTATGTGGGATTTCCTTCTTATCGATTGGAAAATTTTGTCTATATCAATGTGTCAATCGGTTGACAATTCACTGGAATACCAGGTAGACTTCTGAAAATTCTGTGACATTCGTGGTGTTTCATCTATCTAATATCTGAGCGCTGGTTGTCCAAGTCGAATTGACCTCCGTAGTTGTCTGCATTCTGCAGCGATATGAGTGAGGGAGTGGATGTCATGTCATTTGACGGCTAGTTTATGATCATGGATACGAAGACGAAGGGGACATCCACTCTACCCAATGTTGTGCTCTTCGCAGTCGTTGCAACTTATTTTGTAGATGATGTTGGTTTCATCTTCTCTCGCTGTTGAGTCTTTTCGTTGACACAAAGCTGAGTGAAGTGATTTTGTCAGTTTGTGTGCGATATCAATTCTTAAAGATTTGAAGAGTGTTGCAGTGATTTCTGAGATGTCCTTTATATATGGTAGATCGATTTTCTGTGCTTTCCTTGGGAGCCTTTGATTTGGTAGGTTGACTTGTGGGTAGATGTCTTTTGATATCCATTCTTTCGGAAGACGTCCATGAGATATCCTTCTTCAATTTCCCTTAAGGTGGGAGTGCTGACTGGCCTTCTTGAATAGTGTTTGTATACAACTCCCTTTGTTTGTTATTGGATTGTTGCTGTTTTAATTGAGTATTTGGTCTGTGTGAATTGATTTCCTATAAACTTGAGTTTCTAATTCCCCTGTGGTTGTTTGCTTGACTAAGACGTCCAAAATTGGGATTTTGTTCCCGGATTCCTCTCCTCTTGTGAATTTGATGTCATTGAAAATGCTGTTTATTAAGTTGTGAGTTCTATTCAACTTGTTTCTTTTGATTATAACGAATGTGTCATCTACGTAACGTATCCAAATTTTGGGTTTGACTTTTGGTCGGATTATATTTTCGAGTCTTTCCATGACTGCCTTTGTTATCAAACCTGATATGGGTGATCCCATGGGAGTTCCTTGAACTTGTTCATATATTTGACCGTTGAATTGGAAGCACGTTTTCAGGCATAGGTTTATGTATTCCATCCACTTTGTGTGTTGCATTTTTGATTATTATTGCAGGTGTTCGTTGTTGCTGAGTAATTGCTCCATGCCGTCTTTTACTAGTTTCTGTTCAATTGAGGTAAATTAATACTGTGACATCGAAGATTATCAGTATTTCTTGGTCATTTATTTGAATTCCTTTGATTTTCATTGGAAACTGGATATCGGATTTGATGGAGTGATAGCAGGAATCCGTTAAATGCTTCAGTTTTCTGTATAGTTCTTTGGATAAATTTTATGTTGGAGTTCCTGGAAGTGATACAATTGGTCATAACGATATGTTCGGTTTGTGTGTCTTGGTCCCGCTTTAAAATCGGGGTAGGACTGGTCCATTGAATTTCATTCGCCACTGGTCTTTTTGTGATCTGACCTGCTTTGGTGACCTCGTTTAAGGTTCTTTAGATGCGGTTGTCTAATGTTTGTATGGGATTTGTTGAGAGTTGTTGATATACATCCCCATCTTTGATTAGTTCTTCAGCCTTCTCGGTGTATTCTTCTTTGTCCATGACTACTGTGGTTCTTCCTTTGTCAGCTGGTAGAATGACGATGTCCTTCCTATTTTTCAGCCTTTTGAAGGCCTTTAGTTCTTGGGATTTGAGTTGTGTGTCTGTGTTGTTTTTTCTGTTTGACCTTCGCTACGATCGCTTGGCTCAGAGAAAACAACTACATCAAAAAAGACTTTAGGTCGATGGTTTTACAAAATTAGATGCGACAGTCTTAGACATTCTAAAGGAATGTTGTTTCTTCCGTTAGCAGCTGATGTTATGATTTAAAAACAAGTATGCATAACATAACTACATAACATAAATTAAGAAAGACACTGAGTGAAACTTTTCTGCTTACATAATCAAAACCATGAGATGAAACTTCAATTAGAAAAAAAGTTACTTCTATTTATTGTGTCTGAAACGGTACCATGTTTTGAATACAGTTTATTTTGTTATTATGAAATCAAATGCTATACTAAACTTGAAAACACCATAGATAGTCAACAAGACAACATTTCATTAAACAATTCACTCCATTTCCTGTTGATTCACCTGAAGGAAAATAATGAGAACTGATTAATTCCGGCAACTGTTGAAAGTAAAAATAACCTTGGAACAAGACCTAAAATGGACAGTTTCTTAGAGTGTAAATTCTAATTATTTGTGTCTTTTTCTCCTAAAGCCAACCTGCTATATGCTACTTTCAAATAGCATAAAAAATAAAATAAAGAAAGTGTCGGCTGAATCGAATTAGTAGTAAAGGGAGGCTGCAAACACTCTAAAACGCTTGACAGCAAATTCCTGTTATTATCATTACTCCCTTGGGTTTGGAGTGGATTATGCAGTTTCAAAAGAACATCTGCATGTTGTCCTGTTCTCTGCCGTCCACTTCATCCAGCCCCACGATTCTCCATAAGTTTTAATCTCCTTCATCGGACACCATCGGACATATATACCCAGATAGTCATTTCTCATTCGGTTCCATTATTTCATCCACCGGTCTTCTCATAGTGTGAACAGTCCATCTTCAATTTTTTTCTGAATATTTGTCTACTAGTAGGTACTTGATTGGTTCGTTCCAAGAGTTTCTTGTTGTTAATTCTTTCTGGCTCACTATCTGACATTCAGCATGGGGTTAGCAAAGGTGGCAGCTGTTGATAAAAATGTTTGAAACCACTAGTTGGAAGTGCTTTTTGTCATGCGTTCGCTATGTTTAGGACCTACATAGAAGAGATGACTGACTTAACATTGGTGTTGAAAATTCGGGTTTTGTTGTTCATGCTGAGTGCAGAATGTTTCCAGTCTGGTTTCAAAGTTATCATCCCTGACTGGCTTTAAAATCCCCATTCGTGCGTGTAGTTGAAAATATGCTGCCCGGTCTGATAAGTGGAAGGAGTGACCTCTTTCAAATTTCTTCCGTTGATAGTGATTGGTGATTGTTGTTGTTGGTTGGTTGGTTATCTTCATCACCTCCGTCCTCTCTGTGTTTACTTGAAGTCCTGTTTTTGCTGTTTCTTCGTCCAACTTGTTTGTTTTCGCCGGAAAGTTTTCGAATTTATGCGAAATTAGACTTAAATCATTCGTGAAGTCCAGGTCTGGAATTAATAAATGCTTTTATGAAGCATTTATTTCCCAATACTTCTATCCTAAATCTCATTTCTTTAGCCATCTGAGAAGCCTTCCCAGCTTCAAACATTGTACGGACATTAAATGTCTCAACGCTTAGTTTTACTTTCATCGAAAGACTACACAGAGGTTAACTGGCTTCCCGAAGGCTTTCACCAACCTGCGTCACTCAATCTATCCTATTCCAGTGAAGAATAAGTTCATCTTATCATATTTTTTCGGCACTTTGAAGTTTCTGTACCGAGTGGATTGTTTTTACAGGGTAGGGTCACTAGTTTCACGCCTAATTTTCCCTCTCTTCCCGCGCTTATTATCGGCTAGTAAATTAGTGAACAAAATAAACCAGGTGGAGTTATCATGTAAGATAATACGTATATAATCAAGAACATCAGCACAACTGAACTCTTCTGAATGTCTGATCAATAAAAATAAATATCACTTTAGCGAATAACTGTGTCAAAAATCGATTGAAAATAAAGGATATAATTGACAAATTAAACTGTAGAAAGTGAATAACGACTCATATTTTGGTGTTACTAAGATAATGGAAAAGAGTAAACAATTTAGTAGATAGTAATTTGATTGATGGTGATCGGTGATGAGAACGAGGATGCGCATATCTTCCTAATTAGGACTCGTCATCCGGATGTACCTGCATTCCCCAGTGAGTGAGTGGTGGTGTTCCCACTGAACATCGAATTCAGTACCCATCGTTTGAAACGTCAAAGAGTTATCTACTAGACTACTTGTGCCACGAAAACCACGTCTTGTGCAGTCGAAGTTCGTTATTATTTACTATTAATTCAATTCTGATTTTTCCGTTGATTGGTTTGAGCCGAATGATAGCTGATTCCTGTTGAGCAAGATGTGGCTCTCGTGGTTCAAGTGGTCTAATGTTTAACACTTTAGCATTTGAAGTGATTCGACTCGGTGGGGAATGCAGATGAATCCAGTTGACGAGCCTCAAATGGTCAACGAAATTCCTATCCTAGACTCCACTGCTAGCTAATCCCACCCCCGCCCCCAACAATTTACTTCAAGTTAACCCTCGGACATCGTCGAAGCACCGGTAGTAGGAGCCGACATGTCCAAAATGGTGAATATTTCAGTGGAATCAATGAACACAAAAATCATAATTGAATAAAGACAAAAATTAAGTAGACAGAGTAGTCGAATATATAAAAAACGAAGCAGAGAGTTAGAACTTCTTGGCTAGTAATCAAGAGACCAATGGTTTGAATTCTTCCACAATTCATATTTCTATTTCATCTTCAGAGAACACCTTTTGAAATCATTAATAGTCTTCCTATAGTTTGGTTTATAAGGGTTAGTTTTGTTTCTACGAGTTGATCACGGATTGATATCAGTTAGAGAACCATTGAAAACCAGCACTGGAGTACTGGACATCTGTTTCATCCTAGTTTGGGAACCATCAGCAGTATGCGCCCACCTACCAGGGTTCGAACACAGGGCCTTCTGGTTACAAGACAAGTTCATATACCATTCAGCCACTGGGACTCGATTCATTGACCAGTCCATGAATTCTAACTTCTACCAATTCGTGATTTAGCGCGACTGGCACCAACCAATGTCATTGGTGGGACATCCATCCTCACACACTTGACTGGATGGACCTCACTGGTGACGACTTCTCACTATGTGGTGAGAGCTGTCTACTAGCCAAATTGGTAGACAGTTATTTACGTCAGTATTTACGTTCCCAAGATTTGTCATGAGAAAATGTGAACAAAGATTGATTCAAACCGACCACAGCAGACTTTGCGTAGGCGGATGCAGTTAACATATAGAGGATTTAACATTCAAGAAACAGTCACAAATAGATGAAAGATTAACTTTACGTGAGAAACAACCAATCGGAAGACTGTGTGTGTTTGCTTAAAAATCTATGGTAATGTACATGATGATATATATATATATAAATATGCGTTGATTTCCTTAATAAATGATCTGTTGCCTGACTCTTGCCTTCTGTTGTTACAACTAGAACTCAAGGAAACTCCATGCTGTAGCATGTCACTATCGAGCATCAGATTAATTTTCAAAAGTTGGTTTGTAAGGATTAGTTTTGTTTTTAAGAGTTGATCATGGATTGATATCAGTTAGAGAACCGGAAGGTTCTGGGTTCGAACCCCAGTGGGTGCGTATTGCCGATGATTCCCAAACTAGGTTGAAACAGCTGTCCAGTACTCCAGTGCTGGTTTTCAATGGTTCTCTAACTGATATCAATTCGTGATCAACTCGTAAAAACATTAATAGTCTGCTAATCAAATGGTTCCCTGGAGAACTTCAGTATCAGCATAAGAAAATTCATGGTTATTTCCTCATATATTAAAATGATTAATCATTAGTTTCAAAAAAGTCACCAGAAAAAAAAGAAAACACTCAAACAATTAATACGTTTAAGTGACTGATGATTAAAGATAAAACGCACATCTGGGCTACAACAGAATTCCAACTACCTGCCTCCAAACGCCCAAGTACATACTGCTGACGAGCCGCGGATTTCACTGCTAACCGTTATCAACCGAAAAAGATTACATAGTTAGTTGTAAACTGCAAGGGAAGAAGATAAACCCATAGAACTATACACTGCTCATTGATTGACACGAGTAGTTACGTAGTAGTCATATCAACCGGTGTTGCTTGTTAGTCAGATTGAGGTAATCTAAGCATCAGACTGCTGTGTCACTCGTTCAGGGTCGACCTCGTCAGAGGCGTACCCGGTTCGTCTCTGCTCAGATAGCTGAATCAATTTATGTCGGCTAGTTACTTGGTCGAACTGGTCATACCATAAATGAAATCCACAACTTGCTAATTGGTGGGGGTTTGAACTGGTTCGGCTCTCTGAGCCAAGTCATACCGGTTACACCACTGGTGAGCTCGGCCCCAAACGAGCGAAATGGCTGTCCGGTGTTTAGATCGCCTCTATGGTCTCGCTAGCCAGCAAGCACTACTAATTGATATGAGTGGTATGCAATTACTCGTCCTAACCAATCAGTAGTACATTGTGCACTGATATTCATGTTAGCAATCTGAAACAACTACTTGTTAAATGTACAACAAATGTTCAGTTCTTGTTTAATAATAAAATATACAGACAGGTTGATGGAGTAGCTATGGGATCCCCACTGGGACCTATTTTCGTGAATATATTTCTAGAAAAACTAGAAAATAGTCCGTTGAAAGAGGAAATAGTAAAAATGGAAATGTATTGTCGTTACATGGATGACACTTTTGTAGTGTACGATGAAGGGTTAAGAAGTGATTTGATTTTGAGAAACTTCAGTAATGCTCACCCAGCGGTCAATTTCACATACGAAGGAGAATACAATGACTCTCTACACTTCTTCGACGTCCTACTAACGAGAAGAGAGGATGGTTCCGTCAAAAGAACCATATTTTGAAAGCTAGAGACCAAAGCTCAGTATACACACTTCCTTAGCTTTGTGCCGATGAAATACAAACGTAATCTGATTAGATGCTCAGCATTTAGAACAAGGTCGATTTGTTCCGAAGACTGCGTAGAGAAAGAACTCCAGGTCATCCGAGACATTCTAAGAGAGAACGGATATCCAGAGAAGTTCATTAAAGCCAACATAGGTTACAACAGTCGTAAACGTGAACTGGCAATGGTGGAGAAAAAGCCTCTGTTTTTTGTCTCCAATTCAAAGGAGATTCTCCAGTTGCGGAGATTCTATCGCAACGTTTAACCAGAAAACTTTCTACTCTGCACGTCTGTGTCTATTTTTCAGTAGCCATCCAATGTTCACCCAACAACTCAAACATGTCTTACCTAACCTTAGCTCTTCTTCATGCATATACCATTTCAACTGTTCCTGTGGTTCAAGTTATATAGGGCGCACGATTAGGCAGGTTCGTCTACGGGTTTGAGAACATTTACCAGCTTGGTTCAGCAGGGGGGAAATTAAGTGCATAAAAAGCTCGATTCTGTCACACATGGTCGATACTGGACATAGCATCGATGTCAACACAGCTTTCAGGATTATATACCGAATTCCGAAGTCTTTATCACGTACAGTCCACTTACGTCTCCTACACATAGCTGAAGCTGTTGCAATAAGATCGACTAAACCGCAACTTTGTATCCAAACAGAACACGTTCAGACGCTGTTCCTACTGTGGACAAACTTGGATTGATGATTCTTCTTCTCACCAAGAGTGCTCCTTCCCCTTAACCCTCTTGGTTTTTTTCCTTTGTCCATTATTACAAATATTATTATAATTATTCGTCATAATTTATGCCCTTCATGCAAACATTCTCTCAATACTATCGAATTTTTTTTTTCGTTTATACCATCCGGACTTATTATTAGTGATATTATCTCTTTTCTCAATGTATGCCTCCACCTGTTTCATTTCACATATTCGTTATTTCATTATGAACCTCTCATTTCAATCTTACTATCTCATGTTTAACACAGACCACTTTGTACTAGCCACTCACTCACCTGACACCTTTCAGAACCTTGAACTGACTTGTCAATTTTCCTACCCCACACTCTACAAATCTATTTTGATTAACCACCACCATTGTCTCCCATTTCACCGAAATATTTTGTAATCGATTTCAGCCTAACACGATGTTTGTCACACAAATACGACTATTTATTTTGACACCCCATAACTGATCTATTATTCTACGTTAAAAATGTATCCACTGCCGCATAACTGGCCTTTATTGTAACGACAACAAATATTATATTTTGTAATTTTAAGAACCTGAAGAGGGATTTTTGAAAAGAATATTCTTCGTTCAGATTGACTTTTAGTAGTATATAGTTTTGTGCAAAACATGTTGGCTTTTTTGTTTACTATTTATGGGATCAAGCAGATCACTTATTGCGGTGATGTAACTAGCCTGGTTTCCAAGGGAAACGGTGAAATTTCACCGTTTGAACTGGGTAGAATCGAAATTGCTAACCAATTTGCATATTATGAATTTGATATATTAGATAAGCTCAGTTTTATTGAAGAAACAGTAAAGTTAAACGGCAGCTGACAAAATGATGATATGACTGTAATAGCAGAACACAAGTGTATTTGTTAATGGAATATGTTTATTTGTAACTCAGTGTTTAGATATAGGCAAAATACGTTCACCAGATATCAAAATCAAAATTTTCACACATCTTCCTTAATCTGCCTCTTTGTTCTCTTTTCATGTTCGCCATGCTGTTTGAAAAGAATCGCTCATTTCCTGTCCATCTCCTCTCTCTGTTCTACATTCTTGCAGACGATATATATATATGTCTGTAACTATATGCTACTTATAAGTCTTGCTAGTAGCACACAAAACATAACTAGTCAGTTAAGTCTTCTTCACTGTTAAAGAAAAGGATAATATCTGCGCGAATTTTTCTTGTTACCTCCATGTCAAACCTTCCCTCTTTGTAAGGGTTACAGCCAGTTAAGGGAGGTAAACGTGTGTTCCAACCGGGAATCGAACCTGAGACCATATGTATGGTTGGGGAGTATTCTGCCGCTGAACCACCGACGAATATGTGATGAATTACTTTCAGGTTCTCTGTTTTGTTCACTAAGTGACCGCCATCAATTAAATGGGGCTAAAATAGAGATTCAGATTGATTTTTCCTTGTCTTTCACTAGGCCGAACTGTGCCGTATTAAACCTAATATAACTGTGTCCGCAGAAGTAGTTGAATCGACAAATGCACATAGGCATGGTAAAACTAGCCATCTTGTCCTAAGTTTGAGTCAGAATAGTTCGCTGAGATTAAAATGAGCAAATTGCCATTAATTTACAGCTTAATAAATGATAGTACCGCCTTCATTCCCGGTTTTCTAGCTAATTTATTACTGTCCCTTCATGAAACTACCTGGGCATCACGTCTCCATCAAGGAATCATGAGTAACTTTAAGCTACTTTATTGATTGATCTTCTGAGCAGCTGTTTTTCGCCCTGCTGGTTCTTAATTAGTTTGACATTAGAGGAAAGACAACAGCTTCATTTCATCATATTCTGCCTTAGTAGAAATACGTTTTAGCAGTAGGAACTATTTAAGGCACGTTTTGTTAATAGTTTACGTTCTAGCCTCTTAATTCTTATCAGGTTTTTCAATGCATGACTCATCATTTCAACTTTATTTTAACACTGAACACTTTTGATGAAATAATCCCCGTTTTTTCCTTTGCTACAAGAGAACACTTTCTTTGCGTTTATCGATGAAACAAATTACATGTAACTAATTATATACTATCCTTAAATCATTGAGTGATTACCACACTTCTGAGTCTAATTCATGTAACGTTTAATTAAATCCCAGGTATCACAATGCTTAATTTTATTTGCATACATGGAACTAAAGTCAGTTACAATAAATTCATGTGCGATAATGAGAAAATGGGGAATAATTCGTCTGACATATGGTGTAGATATGATGGAGAAGATTTATAGCTAAGGTGGATGATTTTGATGTATCTGTGTATTTTGAACTGGATGGTTGACTTGCGAAGCTTTCATTGCCCTACTAGGCAACATCTTCAGCGTATAATTCAATTTTAAGTGACCCCATTTATACAGCAGGCCCAAAATACACAAATTGAACATCCCGTTACGACCAACTGTATCACTCCCAGGAACTCGGAAATACAATTTATCCAAAGAATTACACAGAAAATTGAAACACCTAACGGAATCTTGTGATCACTCCATCAATTCTGCTATCCAATTTCTAGAGAAAATCAAAGGCATTCAAATAAATGGACAATAAATAATGGTATCCATCGATGTCACAGCATTATGTACCTCAAATGAACAGAAACTAGAAAAAGACGACATGGAGCAATTATTCAGCAAAGACGAACACCTCCCACAACAATCAAAAATGCAACATACAAGCTGGACGGAATGTTTAAACCTATGCATCAAAACGTACTTTCAACTCAACGGTCAAATATATGAACAGGTTAAAGGAACAACCATGGGATCGCCCATATCAGGTTTGATTGCAGAAGCAGTGATGCGAAGACTCAAAACACAATCCCACCCGAAATTTGGGTGCGTTACGTAGATGACACATTCGTAGTAATCAAAATAAACGAGCTGGATATAACTCACAACTTAATAAACAGCGTTTTCAATGACATCAAGTTCAAAAGAGGAGAGGAATCCAAGAAGAAGATCCCATTTTTGGACGTCTTAGTCAAGCGAACAACCACAGAGGAATAAGAAACTCAAGTTAACAGAAAATCAATCCACACAGATCAAATACTCAATTACAACAGCAACAATACAATAACACACTAAAGGATTTGTATACAAACACTATTCAATAGGACCAGGACTCATCGCAGCACTCCCACCTTAAGGAAAATTGAAGAAAGATATCTCATGAACGTCTTCCAAAATAATGGGTATCCACGGAACTTCATCCAAAGATATCTGCTCTCGAGCCAACCTAACAAATCAAATGCTCCCAAGGAAGGCACAAAGAAAATCGCCCTACCATATATAAAGGATATCTCAGAAATCACTGCAACAATCTGCAAACATTTGAGAATTGATGTCGCACACAAACCAACAGAATCACTTCACTCGGCTGGCTCTATGTCAACCAGAAGACTCAACAGCCAAAGAAGATGAAACCAGCATCATCTACAAAATAAGTTGCAACGACTGCGAAGAACACAACATCTAGGTATAGTGGATGTCCCCTTCGTCTTTGTATCCATGATCATAAACTAGCCGTCAAAAGACATGATATCCACTCCCTCACTCATATCGCTGCAGAATGCAGACAATCATGGAGGTCTATTCGACTGGAACAACCACTTTTCAAATATTAGACAGAGGAAACATCAAGAATGCTACAAAATTTTCGGAAGTCTTCCCGGTATTCCAGTGAATCGTCAGTCAACAGATGCATCGACATAGACAAAAATTTACGTTACATTGAGTCGGCAGGAAAGGATAGTCTCACTGTAATCATGTTCTACTAGATTCAAACCAATCCACGCTCTGAAAATCTTATTTTATGAAATATTATTCTTATTCTCTTGGATTCCCAATGGAACATACCGCTTCAGAAAAACATCTCCCTGTAGTTCACTTTAGCTGGCATCGTAATTCCCTATAGTCTCCCATCTCCTCCTCACACGATCTCTTACATGTCACCATTGAACTCATTCTCGACTAGCCATTTCGCACTTAGGTTTCAATAAAGTGATGGCCTGGAGCGAGGTGTCACTCAGTGGTGTTCTGAGAGTTTATCCCAACCTTCTCCATTTTACTCGCAATATTTGTTGAGGAACAGGTTCTTGGATGGTTCACCCCCAGAGATTTTTGTTTATAATTCCTTCTGACAGGCCATCTGATCTTCGATATGGAGCAAAGGAATATGTTGATAGATGTCCGCAGCCACCAGTTGCAAATGACTTTCGGGATGCCTTCGCCAATTTTCTAACCCATATAGAAGAACTGACTAACTTGACACTGTTGTTCAAAATCCGAATTAGTTCCACATTGATCTCACAGTGATGAAGTTCTACCCTGCCTCTCCGATTCTGGTTGGTTTTGAAATCCTCATCTGTGCCACTTACTTGTCTTTAGAACGATGGTGTCTTGATAAGTGGAGGATTTGACATCTTGCAAATTTATTCCCTTGATCGTTGTTGGTGCTTGTTGTTATTGGTTGGTTGATTGGTTACTTTCGTCGCCTCCATCTTCTCTACACTCACCTGAAGTCGTTTCCTCACTGCCTATTTTTTCTGCCAGCTTGTTAGTTTTCACCTATAGGTCTTCGAATTTATGCAATATTAGATATGAATAGTCCACGAAATCCAGGTCTCCTAGAGTCTTCTTATTGGCCAAAGGTACTCCTGTCTTCCCATTCTTCACAGTTTGATGCAAAATCGAGTCAACCACAACCCCGACTACCATCACTGACAGTAGTCAGCCTTGTCTCACTCCTGTATTCCCTTCGGAACCTTCGCTAAGTTCTCCTTTGTGGATCGCTTGACACGCGTTCATTGTCGTACGACATAAATGTTACATCTTCTTAGTAAATACTTTCAAAGATCTTCATAATCTACTAAACATATTTCTCACTACCTTTATAAAGCACATTCCTCAATTACCTAAAGTCGAGTTAATAAAGTCAAGTATACATTTTGAATATTGAGAAAACATATGATTTCCATGGCAACATACTGTGAAACAAATGTAATGTAATAAAATATTCTATTTCCATTTGTTTTTCTACAACTCCTACCATGCGATACAATTTGAATATCATTATGATGAATAATCAACATCAACTTCATCATCATCATCATCGTCAACATCGTCAGAGTTGAGGCAATTGATGTGGTATCATAATTTGCCATCCAAGTATACCAAATATATATATATATATGAACATATGTGTATATAATTGTTCTGTTACAGCTGAACGCTCTACTTCGCTTACAAAAACTATCATATATACACATATATTTCTGCGTATATGTATATACCACTACACATGAACAACACACAGGGCAACCAATTTTTACAGACATCAAAATGAAAGAAAAAACAAACAAAATATAAATTAACAATTCAGGCGAAAAGATACAAAATTTTGAGGTTGTTTCACTCGGAAATAATTTGATAATAATAATAATAAATTTTTGCCAGCTAACAAACTCACTGAATTGTGGAAAACACATTTTCAGTTAAGTAGATATAAGGAAATTATGAGATGTATGTGCGCTGATTATTACTCTGATTTGACATGCATGAGTATTTCACACACACACACACAGAAGGTAAATAAAACCATTTTGAACACCCTTGCTGTTCTCTCCTAAAATGACATTGTCCCAGCTTTTGTCCAGGTTTAAACAAGAATGTTAATACATCTATCGGTGTATAATTTTGGAAGAAAGTTGATATATTAGTAATAATAATGCACTTGCGGGAGCAAGTACATTGGAAGGATGGAAAGAAGGGCTTCTATCCGGTGGTTTTCTGAACATATTCCAAGAAACTTGTGCGTGAAAGGAAGTAAATATTCTCATAATGAAATTACTAGACATATTGTTGATACCGGACATCTTGGAGGGATTTCTAAGTCCTTCAAAATATTAAATAGACAAAGGACAGCAAATTTACTACGATTTGCAGAAGCGATCACAATCAAACGATTTAACCCGGACTTATGCATACAGAGAGAAAGTGTGATTAACCTCTCACCACCTTGGTAACTGAATTGTGGTTTTCATTACAATAATTAGTCATCTAATTCAGTGGTCTCAACTCAACCTACAAGCTAACACTTTTCTGTAAATTAATTTTTTCTGTTTTCTGTCTTACCCCTCACCCCTCTTTTCAACTTTGAAAGCGTATAAATTGATGATGAAAACTTAAACTGAAAATTGTAATGCCTTCTTTTTTGGATGCTCCAATTTCATCTCTTCTCTACTACCATTCAAACATTAAAGTATGTTATTATCACATATATAACCATTGTAATTTCAGGTAGTGGTGTTCAGCTGATGAGAACCTGTGAAATAGAATGATATCATGTCATACTGCCTCTTTCGCCTTCCTTTCTTTATCGAAATAATAATAATAACTTTATTCTGAGCAGTGTGGAAATAATCGCATAATATTTTCTCTTTGTCCAGGACCTTCAAAAGACAGTAGGACGTGTGATACTGTGCTTTCAAATTTAATTCCATTGATCGTGATTGGTGCTTATTAATGTTGCTTTTTGTTCTTGGTTGGCTAACCTTATTGCCTCCGTCTTCTCTATGTTCATCTGGAGTTCTGTCTTTGATGCTTACTTAATCTTACAGCTTGTTGGTTTTCGCCTGTAAGTCATAGAATTCCCACGTCCCAATGCTAATCTTTGCTTTCATCGAAAGAAGAAACATTGGCTGACTGACTTTCTAAAGGATTTCATATAGCCCCTCATCATTCCGCCTATCAGATTCCAGAGAATAACAAGTTTGTTTTCTATAGTCTTTTCGATTAGTTTGATTATTAGCGATAGAGCCTAACACTTCCTCATTTCATGGGCTTAAGATAAGCTAGAAAACTAAAGAACTAGTAAACTTGACAAGGTCAAAGTAGTCTATATTGCTTATAAAATCTGGTGTTAAAATTAAAACAAAACTTGGTAAGAAAATCAGTCAGTCTACGATCCTGTGATTCGTCTCTTTTATACAGTTGGTGCCACACTGATGAATTTGTCATGATTTTTCTCAAAAACTCGAATCTGTCAAAAAAATGTTGTACGCTGGGGAGAACGCTGAAAATATCTAATTCCTTCTTGTTTTGTGGATTCTTCCTAGTGCCCGATTATGTACGACTTTTTTTCTGCATTGTTTTTAAGACCGTTAAGCTTTGCTACAAGCAGGTTATTGCTCAGATTGTCTGTGTTTTTCAACTTACGCATTTTATATGAAAGCAACATTCCTTGCACTTCACTTGTTTGGGGTCAATCACTATAATAATAGTAGCTTTATCCTGAACAGTGCTTATACAATATACAGAATTTCCAGTGGAGTTCATTGCACGATTGTTTCTGTTTGTAAGGGATCTTGAAATAAAATTATCAGAAGTCAGGATTCATGAACCATTGGATCGGGTCCCAGTAACTCAATGGTCTACGAGCTCGTCTTGTAACCAGAAGGTCCTCGGTTCGAACCCTGCCGGTGAGTGCGTACTGATGAAGAGTCTCAAACTAGGACGAAACAGCTGTCCAGTACTCCCTGATGTTTTTCCAGTGGTTCTCTAAACGATGTCAGCTCATGATGAAATTCTCCAATCAATCAAAATCCCTTCAAATCAACACTTGATTAAAATATTAATTGATGGTAGACCGCGTTAAACAGTGATATATCACCTGAAGTGTAATCCAATTCATTATGTTGTTTCTTCTTTATCTCTTTCGAGAAACGCATGACTTTTGATTGAAAGCCGATTATATAAAGTTCAGGAGTTCCTACTGACACCCAATAAAATAACTCAGGAACAGTTATATCATTTATTTATTTATTTTGATTACAGCTTGATTCCACACCGTATTTTCAGTACAAGTATCGAATTTTCAGCATGGATATCGGTAGCCTAAATTTTGCAGGCCCACCATAGATATCGGGTGTCCGTCAGCAGGGGATCGAACCCCGGACCATGTGCATGGTCGGTAAGAGTCCTAACCACTGTGCCACCGACGCACATTTCCACTCATGGTTATGCGTTTGTTCAAGTTTAGAAGAAACTTTTAAAATCCGTAGATCGTTAAGTATTTTTAATACTCGTGAGGGTAAATAATGCCGTTAGAGGTTATATTTTGTTAGATTAAAACAAAGTGAACAAAAGAAATTATGCGAAATTTATTGATGGAGATTTTTGGTAACCTCAGTTTTCAGCAGGTTGCTGAAGAACTTTTGGGTTTGCTTGAAAGCCTACGGTAAATTTTGGTACATATACAGTTTTTTACTCAGGTTCACAGTACTATAAAACAGCTAATTATTTATTTTAGTTCGAGTGACTGAAATCATTACGTCTTATTCATGTGAAGCATATTCGTTTTCGAACCTACAAACATTACTCAGCCTACAAGTAAGTTATTTAATCCACTGTTCTACAGGGGAAAAGCACTATTGTGTCATGTGCTACTGATAGTAAGCAGTAAATTGTGTGTGTATGACGCCTTCAGCAACGGAGCGGCAGATTAAATTGCCAAGAGAAGAAATGAGAGATTCACATAAAACAATAGGCAAAGTATGATAAGAAGACAAAAGAAGCAGAATAAGGAATAACTTTTTTAGTTCAGTGAAGATGCTCACTAGAAATTCAAAGGATTGATTAATAGACAAAGAGGATGCTTTCTATTTCTTCTATCGAGTATCGAATAAATTATCAAAGACCTGTAGACACCGAACACTCCAAACAGCTGGGTGACACCAATCGAGAAAAGTAAACATAAAAATGGATCATGTGACGAGGAGATGAAAGCTTATGACAAAATCGTGGTTCAGCTGAAGAAGATTGCAGAGAACAGTGTGAAACGGAGACGTGATGCTGAAGCCCTATGTTCCACTCAGAACCCAAAAGATTATTATTGTTTTTTCTTTTAGTTTCTAGAGAAACATAGGGCTTCAGCCACACCTCTCCATTGTGTCCCGTTCTCCTCCAAGGTCTTCACCTGGCTCCAAGTCTGCCCACACGCTTCCATCTCCTCTTCACATGACCTCTTCCATATCACCCTAGCACTGATGATCAACTCGCCGCTTACCATTCGGGATCCACTCGAGAGAGAAACTGGCATGTGATGTCACTAGATTGTTTCCTCAGAGTATGGCCAATCCACCTCCATTTCCTCCTCTATATTTCCTGCTGGGTTGGTTCATTCATTGCCAGAGATCCCTCACTATTGCTGATCTTTTCTGACCAGCCATCTGATCCTGAGTATTGAGCAAAGACAGATGTTGATGAAGGTCTGTAGTTTGTTCGAAGTGCCCTTCATGACGCAGCGTGGCGCCAAGTCTCTGATCCGTATAGTAAACAGTACTGACTTCACATTGGAGTTGAAAATCCGCACCTAATTTTTCATTCTGAGTGCTGTTGATTTCCACACAGACTTGAGAGTAATGAAAGCTTGCCTTGCTTTCCCGATCCTTGCTTTGATATCCTCATCAGTTCCGTCCGCCTGTAGTTGAAAAGATGCTTCTCAGGTAGGTAGGTAAAGGTGGTTGCTTCTTTCAGATTTCGCCCATTTATGCTGGCTGATTGTTGTCTGTTGTTGTTATAGTTGCTGTTGGCCAGGAATCTTCATCCCCTACCTCTGTTTTCTCTATATTCACCTGAAGTCCTATCTGAACCCAAGAGAACAATAATAATACATAGCAACGAAGTCTAAAAGTGGTAAAAACAGTTAATCCTTTTGAATAAATTATAAGTACTTAATTTCACTGACCTGTTTCTCATGATGCCTTTTATTAAAAGATGCATTAATAATTTACTAATGATCATACACACGTATATACATATATATTTTTTGATGAGTACAATATATAGAGGAATAAAAGAAATCTTCAGAAACGGAAATCCACTTTTTTTCAGAACTTTTAAAAATTGACAAAGTGTATAAGAATAAGCAAAAAAAGACAAATAAAGAGGAAGGAAATTACTATCTCATTGTCATAAAATATCCTTTCATCAACCATCCACCTCTTGCTTTCCCTAATCTAATTTAACTGACTTACAAGTGTATACACATACTAAAGGCAGGAGGCATACACAAATATCTAATCATACATTAATACTTAATACATTCATGTTATTCAGTGTACTGTACTGTTTCTCATTGCATTTTCATTTTCGCTCTCTGGCACATGTATTAGCCAGGCCAGTATTCTTTTTTTCTGTTTTTTTTTAAAAACATTTCTTTTACTTCATGTCATAAACTTTTGTTTGTTCTAGCCTTTTTAATGACTTTTTCTTCTTCCCCTTTTTTCATGGTATGAAAAAGTAATGAAGGAGATTTTTAATCATACTTAATAGATCTACCGGATGTGAATAGTTTCCATATACTGCTACAAAATAGTCATGTTTATTTTAGAAGGAAAAATATACTTCCTGATTCATTAAGAATGTATGTTGTAGCCTGTTCTATTTTATTTTATGTTTTTTCTTTTGTTTTTGTTTTGCCTTCTATTTCTAATACTACTACTATTACTACTACTACTACTACGGATGACAAGTCTTTTAATGCCTATTGCTAAGAAGGTTTGTTTCTCTCGTTGAAAGCATATTTTTGTCAGTGTTCTGTGAGCTCAATGCTCACTACAAAAAAAATATTGAATTTACAAATTTCTATCCTAACTTGATTGCTTTTGGTAAGGTGAATTTTGAGGAATGTAAATTCTATTTAACCTGTAGAAATGTATGAATTAGGATAGAGTATGATCAGTTATTAGAAAAGGGACGTACCACATTTATCGAATTCATGAAAATATACGTGGTTATTGATTCTTGTGAACATTTTAAGAATCATGTGAGAAGAGGAATCCCAAAACAGAATTGCCTTCCTGGATATCCTCCTTACAAAAGAAACAAGATGGTAGCATAAAGAGAGAAATTTGCATATAGGAAAAGTACATGGACAGGACAATATGCACATTTTCACAGCTTCGTTCCTATCAAGTACAAAAGAAATTTTGTAAAGACCCTCAGCCACAGACTTAGAGCTATATGCTCAGAAGAGATAGCTGAAGATGAAGTAAGCATTCTATATGATACCTTGATTGAGAATAGTTATCCCGACAAATTTATCAAGAAACACATGACAAAAAAAAGCGGAAAAGGACTATTCACTATTCGTAAACAAGAAGCCTCTTTATATACGATCGCAATTCAAGGGCAATAGACCTAGCGAAATAATTACGTAGAAATTAAGAAAATCAGTTCAAAGAACTTTTAATACTGGCAAACTACACGTTTTATTCTCTATACAATTGATGGTGATTCCCCAACTGAAAGATGAAGTACCTAGACTAGCCACTTCCAATTGTATCTACCAATTCAACTGCGCTTGTGATGGAGCAAGTTATATTGACCGTTGCTCTAGGAACTTGATTTTTCGTGCTCGAGAACATATCCCATTATGGCTAAGTAAAAGTGCGGTGAAAACCATCAACAGTTCGAAGTTAGACCACCTGGTACAAACCGGCCACAAAGCCATCATTGAAGAATCCTTCTTTATCATCTTTTGGGTACCAAATAAATTGTCAAAAACATCGAGGTACCGCATGCTCCAAACAGCAGAGGCTATAACAATTCGCGTGAAACAACCGATGCTTTGTATGCGAAAGAAACAAGTCCAGCCAGCCAGCCACTACTACTGCCCTGGCCAGCCTTCAGCAGAGACTATAAATTCATGGATTTGTATTATTATCTTTCCTAATTTTTCTGACATTCGGTTTGCTGTTATGTTGATGCTGTTTAACTGTAATCCATTCATATTATCATTGATTTGATGTTATTTAAACAACAATAATGTTGTTAATAACACTAATTCATTCACTATAATGTATAGATAATAGTAGAACCCTATGAAGAGCAGGTTATCGAAATGAGTATTCTTTGTTCAGTAACCATTCTTTTGAAAGTTTAAGAATCGGCTCTGTATTGTGCTCCACCGTATAGAAGGTATTAAAACAGTTCATACTGGGAAGACTAAATGCTGTCCTAGTTGGAAGACCTCTACAGGAACAGTCTGAATTTATAGAATTAATTTATGCAAGGATAAAGTTACAACACTGAACATGATTACTGAACAGAGCACAGAATGACAGTAAACTCTCTACCTCAAGTTTATCGACTTTGAAGAGGTCTTAGACAGCATCGGCAGTGAGGTAAGAGTGCAGTGCTGCTAACATTAGTGATGACGCCAAATGTCAGGTGATTCACAATGGAAAGCTCACCAAAACCTCTAAAATGAAGACAGGTGTAAGACGATCACCTACTACCACCTATAATACTCTTGAGAGTGGTGAACTGGATCATGAGATAGACTGTGAGGACTTAGAAGATGTGAATACGGTGAACCAATAAAATCACCTTCCCTGTAATTTCTAGATTTCGCAGATGACCTGTCTCTTGACTGACAGTATCGAAGATTCACAAGTGATGAGCAAGAATTTGGCAGAACAGAGAGAGAAGACAGGACTTCAGGTGAACAGAGAAAAGACAGAGGTGATGGAAGTTGTCTCTTCCACTTCCCAGCTTGCTAACACCATCTCAGCTGCATTTGGCACGAATGAGGATGTCACAATCGGCAGGATCAGACAAGAGTAGGGAAGATACGAGTTCACTACTCTGAAATCGGTTTGTAGATCTACAAAACTTAGCACAACGAACGAGATCTGTATTTTCAACAATAATTTCAAGTTAATACTTTTATATGATCTAGAGACTTAGTGTGTCACCTAGGGCATTTTCTCTGAAACCTTCAAACTTTCATCAGTGTCCGTCTTCTCTGGCTGGAGATCATGTGAAGCAGAATGGTAGTTAGTTGTCAGTGGTATAGGCAGTTGAAAGTGATCTCAGAGAAAGACAAGAGTGCAGTCAAGATGTGCCACTGAAGCTCTGTAGTCTACCAGAAATTAGAATTCACAACTTACTGCTTCTCAACTGAAATAAAAATTAGACATTGAGTAACACCAAAATTAAATTTTTACATCTTCATTTGGGAATAGGAAGAAGCAGAAGTAAACTTTCTGAAGAATATCAATTTATTTCCAAGGCTGTACCTATTTGAGCAGGGACTTACAAAGCCGATTCTTTTCAGCTTAAATGAACACTCATTAACACCTTGTGAACAATTCAGTTGAATGATTACCAAATGCAAGTTTTTCAAGCCTAATTCCTGCCTTTTTTTCTTGATACTTTGAAAGAAACAACTCAAAAACATGAGAAACAATGTTTGATAATAAAACAATGAATAGATAAAGATGTTATACTAGACGGAAAGACAAAAGGAGTAATAAAGAAATAGAATATTAGTGAAATTTCATCCCTAGTAGTGTAGGGCAGAATCTAGACATTGTGGTGGAATACCATTCCATAACAGATAAATTTATTTGATTTAGCTCAATAAATTTTTGAGCACAATTCATTTAAAGGAATAATTGTTTGGAAAATACCTCCAGAACAATCGAATCACATTATTTATGCCTATTTTAAGGTCTTAGCTGACTGTGTAATTGGTTACAGGATTTCATCATGAGCTGACATCGGTTAGAGAATAATTGGAAAAACTGGGATTACTGCACAGCTATTTCGTCCTAGTTTGGGACTCTTCAGCAGTACACATCCACCGGAGTTCGAACCCAGGATCTTCTGGTTACAAGGCGAGCCAGCTCGTAGATCATTAAACCATTGGGCCCCGGTGGGTGTGTACTACTGAAGAGTCCCAAACTAGGCTGACGAAACAGCTGTCCAGTACTCCCAGGTTCCCCAATGGTTCTCTAACCGATGTCAGCTCATGATGAAATCCTGTAACCAACTAGTCAAGTCCCTACCAAACCAGTGCTTGAATAACTATGTAATTATTGTTCACTTTTCTCCTAAACTGCTTCTATATCACTGTTCTGACATTCACATATCACACGTTGATTTGATCCTTATTATTTGTCTTTGTTCCTGTTTAATCTCTAATTTTAATGCCTCTCTTTGTGGTTGTGTAATGTAATGACACTGATAATGTGTTGTTTCACAACTGCGATTTTGCTTGAGTGAGTCATGGTAACTGTAACCTTGGAGTGAGTGAAGGAATTGTTTGGTGCGTGATTGTCGTGGACAGAGTTTCTTATCCAACCTTGTTGAGAATATTCTACTTGATTTTCAGTTACTTCTTATGGTTATGTACTCGAGAAAGAATTTGACTTGTATACCTACCTAAAGACATTGCTGAGGTAATTCTGATTTTTGATATATATTGGTTATTTGATAGTGCCTCAGACTTTATAGGAAATAACAGTTTTTCTCTGTGTTCTGGACATGTTTGTGCTGCGTGTTAACTCAAGGAAGTTCTGGTCCAGCATACAGTAGGACGCGAAGATTGGTTCCCTGAATTCAAATCATAAGAAGCGGCTTTTAGTTGTTATTATTAAAACCTTGGTTTCCGAGTGGAACGTAGGGCTTCAACAACACATCTCCACTTTCTTCTATTTCCTGCTCTCCTCTTTAGCTGGCTAGCCACACGATTGCCCATAATCTCTCATCTCTTCCTCTCACGATCTGCTACATGTCACCCTAACCCTGATGACCCACTCATCATTTCCTGTTGGAATCTCACTCAGGCGATGGCTTGCTTTACGTGCAATGTCATTCGACGGTTTCCTCAGTGGATGCCTGATCAATCCATCTCTACTTTGTTGAACAATTGGCTCTCGCCTGTTGGTTTGTTGACAGCCAGTCGGCTGGCTGACCACTTGATCTCCAGTACGGAACCAGTGGAGGTGGCAGCTGTTGAAAATTGTCTGTAACTGGCTGTTGGTAACGCCTTTCGTGACATGCTGGTCAATTTTCTAACCCGTATAGAAGGACAGACTTGACACTGGTGTCGAAAATCCAAATCTCGTTCTTCATGCTAGATAAGTACAGAAGATTTCCAAACCGGTTTAAGGTTGGAGAAGGCGTATCTTGCCTTTCCGATTCTTGCCAGCTTTGACACCTTCATCCGTTCCACTGGCCTGTAGTTGAAACGGTGCTTCCTGGATAAGTGAAGGGAAGAAGTAACCTCTGTCAAATCTCTCTCCCATTGAAGGTGATTGGTGCTAGTTGTTGTTGTTGTCCGTTGTTTAATCTTCATCACCTCCATCTTCTCTATGTTCACTTGGAATCCTGTCTTTGCTACTTCTTCAGGCAGTTTTGTTAGATTTCACCAGCAAGTCTTCGAGTTTGTGTGACACTAAACACTAAATCATCCCCATGCGAAATCCAGATCTTCTAGAGTCTTCTTATCGGTGGCTTTTAGTAGTTACAATTTATTCCTCATTTTTATATGATTGCTCTGTTTTAAATCAAATAAATTTATCCTCCATGAAATATTTTATGTAGGCTTTAATTTTCTCTGAAAAATGTTGCATATTTCCCCAGTACATTTCGAACAAACTGATCACCTGTTCACTTGTCAAACCAGTTTATATGAAAAATCGAAAAAAGTGAAAGGCCACTTAATATAAACAAAATGACAAGGGATTTAAGAATATAAGAAGGATTATAATAACTCTGCTCTGAGTATAATATAATGAAATAAGGATTACCAGGTTAGGTTAAAGATAGGCATAAATTGTTTTTGTAATCACAGACCGGGAGGGAAGGCTTAATTTTACTAATATCTATCCATTCAGCATATTTCAGGATACACTGAAATTCTTTCAGTATTTGCAGTGTTTAAACTGATGAATTTCTGAGATCATCACACTAATAATTTACAAAACGACCAATGCAATTCAAATGGCGACCTAGATTTTATTAAACGCATATAAATTGCACTGTACCGCTTAGAGTGAATGGCCTGTATAGTGTAAGCAAAGATGCAGGTGGCCTGCTTACAACTCGGACTACTGGAAACCTCCATCAATGTGCTGTATATCATTTCTTTTGTTCACCTTGTTTTAATCTATTAAAATATGATCTCTAGTGGTATTATTTGCTTTTGCGAGTATTTAAAATGTCTACAACCTGCTGATTCACAAATTTCTACTAAGCTTGAGACGAAGTATAATCATACGTGGCAACATATCCCAGTATAACTGTTCCTGAGTGGTATTTTTGGTTCCCAAAATGTACTCCTGAACCTTTCATAATTGGCTTTTATCCAAAAGTCGTGCATTTCTCTAAGAAGACGAAGAAATATCATAAGAGATTGATTTCCGCTTCAGGCGAGACAGCACTGCGTCACACGACCTACTGTCAATTAATATTCTATTTGAAGATCCTTTACGAAGAGAAAATTTCCTTACAATAAACTCAGCAGAAACTATGTACATTATATAAGCCCTGTTGAGAATAAATCCATCATTATTATTATCATTATTATACGTTTGAACAAAATCACTCACCGTATCCATCACAGTCCTACAAGAAGTTAGCCGCTCCTTTGTCAATTTAATGTGTGATGCGTGGCGCATCCTTTTAAAGTTGACAGGTGCCAGAAAGCTCAAAATCTAGGTCAAGTGCTTCCTATTGATTGTCTTCAACCATTTACAAACAGTAATACTTAATCAGAAATAAATCGTCTTGAAGAACTCTAACAATCAACTGTAAGATAGTCGATGTACGGTGATCTAAACGGATAGTTTTAGTATTCTCTACACAAAATGCCTGTAAGATTCACTTTTATTTAAAGAATACAGATAATTGTTAATACCAACAATACTGGCGGTCATTTTAAAACCAGGGCTACCAAAATACTCCATCACTATATTCCATATAATTTCTTTTATTTGGTTTGTCTTAATCTATTAGAATATGTCCCTCAGTGGTGTTTTCCATTATTGAGACTATTTAAAATATCTACAACCTGCTGATTAGGTAGTTTCTACTAAACATGAGAAAAAGCGAAATCATGGATGGCAACGTATTCTAACACATGGGATAACTGTCTCTGAGATTCTCGGCATATACGGATACTGTCTGAGAAATAAAACTAATTACCTACAGTCTTCAATTATTCACCTATCATTATGTCCCTGAGTTTAAAAAATGTACTCCTGAACCTCCCTTAATTGGCTTTCATCCAAAAGTCACGCATTTCTCAGAGGAGACAAAGAAGAAATATCATGAGGGATCGGTTTTCGCTTCATGTCAGATAGCAATGTGTCACACAATTCATTGTAAGCTAGTATTTTACTTAAAGATCCTGAACAAAGAGAGGCTATTATGCAAAATAATTTCTGCTGAAAATTCTGTACACTATATGAACACTGTTCATATGTTTAAAAGACGTTTAATTTTTAAAAAAATTTATATTTAAATACAAATACGATTTTCCTTTGCATGATTTTATCCTGAACTTTATAATTAGACAGAAAACATATAAAAAATGAGCAAAGATGAACTCTGCTTTCATATTTTGATTCCGTGCAATTTGAAGCAAGTTCATCAATAAGGTCATCTCAGATTTTATCACGATAAGCAGCTATATAAAGTGAAATTTAAAACTATTGCATGTCTTTCATACTGGCAGTTTCTGTTTACTTTGATGAATGTTAGTTAATAGATAAGCAGAATGATTTAAACATGTTGCCACTGACAATTCTTGAACAGGAATCTACTTACGAATGTATTTTTAATTGAAAAGGGACAAAGTGGTAGTTCCAACGGTTAAAATTTTATCATTCTCTTAGTTTCCAGGTGGGTTATAGGGCTTCAACAAAATATCTCCACGTTATTTGGTTTTATTCAGTCCTCTTTAGCTGACACCATGATTTTCCACAAGCTGTCATCTCTTTCTCATACGTGTCCCGCTTGAATGATGAGCACGATGTCACTGAAAGGTCTACTCAGCGTGTGTCTGATCCATCCCCATTTTCTTCGGCATATTTATTGGACGATAGGTTCTTGAGTGGTTCACTCCAAGAGTTTCATTTTGGCCATTTGATCTTTAATATGGAGCAAAGACAGAGCGATGAAGGTCTACGTTACCTTTCCGATTCTAGTTTTGACGTCTTCATCTGTTTTATTGCCTGTAATTTAAACGATATTGCCTAGATAAGTGAAACAAGCCATCTCTTTCAAATTCATTCGTGTTGATAGTGATCGGTGCTTGGTGCGACTGGTCGTTGGCTATCTTCATTATCTCCGTCTTGTCTATGTTCACTTGAAGTCCTGTCTTTGTTACCTGCTTCTTCTGACAATTTATTCAATTTATTCGCCTGTAGATCTTCGACTTTGTGTGACGTTACGTACAAATCGCCCGTGAAATCCAGATCTTATGGGTCTTCTTATTGATCCAAAATATTCCTGTTTTTTCGCTACCCACATACAGTGCGCCGAGTAATCCATTCCAACCGAATTAGTAATATCACCGGCAATAGTAGGTGGCTTTGCCTTACTGCTGTCTTCAATTCAAACTCTTCGCTGAGCTTTCTGCTGTGGATCATTTGATATGTAAGATTGTCATATAGCTAACTGTTGAATGAGGTTGATAAAGATTTTTGGCACTGTACCCTGTATTGTTGAAATAGTGTCCAAATTAATGAACCGTTGACAAACAAAAGAGAAAACTATACGCATAATGTCTTAACTTTCACCTTAACTACTACAGGTAACAATCACTGGGTTGCTCTTAAGGACCGTGATGCAATAAGAGAGTGAATATAGTTTTTATCCACCCAGAGTTCGGGGTGATAGTGACGAATCACTAGCACCTTCGCCATATTTATAATTTGTCTGATACTGTTTCATTTCAGAGTGTTTCAGTATCACTCGATTCAAGTTTGTATTCACCAGCTCACTGCATTGAATGAGCTAGTTTGTGCAAGAAGAAGGGAAATCTTTCACATGGTCTGAAATTTATGTAATGTCAAAAGCTGTTTGTTGAACTGGCATACAAGCTTGATAATGTGAAAAACTACATTTAAATTAAAACCGTATACGTATTAAAATAATGAGAATGAATTTTCGTTAATCATTCTTGATTTATCTGCCAGCTTTCACTTTGAACAAGTGAAAGAATACCTTATAGGACATAATATGACGCCTGAAACCATATATATCAGTTTAAACCAGCAGCTCTTAAATGATGATTACGAAATAAGAGGCCCTTGGATGACAGTGTAGGTTTACAGGAGAGTAAGGCCAAGATGCCTAAAGCTGTACAAGGACTGTTTCCATAGAGGTAAGTCTCTTTAAACAATCAGTATGAAATTTTCTATTAGCCTTCTTGAACATCCTTGTTAAAATAGTGAAACGTGTGAAACTTGAGGTTCACATTTAAATGAAAACAACCTATGTGAATAAAATTTTCCACCGTTTTTACTTTATCTGTAATAAAAGTGTGAGAACTTTATTCAGAAGATCTGAAGTTATTTGCAGGCTAAAACCCTCATGAAGAAAAACAATGACTACTCCAAGATATTTAAGCTCACTGAGACTTTTAAATGCTGTACAAGTTATTCTACTTATGACCAACAAATATGGAGGAAACCAATGTTAGTGGACAGAAATGTGGTATTCCAATTAAACAAGAATTTATGGAAAACAACTGTATGTATTTTCACAGTATCTGAGATAAAAATACTCTCCCCCGTTAAACAAATTTAGCCCAGTTTTTTACGAAAAACTGTTCAAAGAGAAGAATTCAGAAGTGATGTACAGGCTGAACTCCATAGAATCTGACTGTCGCCGAATGAAGGAATGTGTAAACAAACATCAAACCTTGGAGAATGAGATGGAATGTTTGCAACTTTTACATGTTAATAAGAGCCATCAGTAGGAGTGCTGAAAATTCACTTTACTTGGATACCCAAATTTCAGAGCAACAAGAATATATTGGAAGTAGGGTATTCAGATCAGATATCAATCAACGAATATATATATGAACTCCTTTTCACTCATTAATTTCGGGATAAGAATGTACAAACTGGCATAGAACCCTGAGTTAGTATTCCTTTGGGTTTCAAGCAGAATATAGGACTTTGGCAGTTTTGATCTGTTCGCTGCAGTCCTTTTGAGCTGGCTTTATGATCGGCCATTCAGCCAGTGGGACACGAATTTAGAATCCACGGGTCATTCAATAGGATTCCAGTGGCTGAATAGGCGATCGTGGAGCCAGGTCAAAAATACTTCAGTGAACAAATCAAAGTTAATCATCAAACAGTGTCGAAGCGTTCACACTAGCATCCGACATGTCAGCAGCAACCGAACATGTTGGTCCAATCAGTCAACAGGAAAATTAAAGTTAAATTAAGAACAAATAATGACTGACAACCGTTGCACACGATGTGACTCTCAAGGCCCAAATGGTCTTTTTTGGATAACTCTTTGGCGTTTTAAATGAGGGGTACTGGGTTTGAGTCTAAGTTGGAACACAATTACTCACTGAGGAATGCAGGTGTATCCAGATGATGACTCTTGAATAGGACGAAATGCACATCCTGTACTCCACTGATAGTCACTATTCAACAATTAGCCTCATAGTCACCCAGACTGTCATCATTTTGAGCTGAATTAACTCTAAGTTTCACAGTTCTCATGGTTCGTAACCCCCTTCATGGACTGGTGCAGTTTATGGAAGTTTTATTACGGAAGTTAAGGTACAGACAGTCATTCAGAAGGTATCCAAATAACAGTAAGCATTGATATTTCCGTATTATTCAGTATCCCAAATATTGTTAGTAACATTTTGAGCTACTTATGAGTAGTCAGATTGGTACTTGGAAATGAGGTTTTTTCATGAAAGATGAAAGCTATTCTTTGGTAATGGTCTTCAAATTTCTTTCTGATTGGTTTTACGACACTTGACGATATTTAGGTGTCAATCTGAAGCTTGTACAGAACTTTTCTGTTACATATCGCTGAGTAAGGAGTGAAAGTCTTCCGGGATAAAATAAGTTTCATACAAAAATTTTCCAGTAGCTGTGATTAACTGAACTGAAAGACTGAGACAAATAGGAAACTTGACGTTACCGAATGTCTATAAGTTGATATCCAGTTAACTAACTCCACCTTTCAAAACTTCAATGGAATTTGATGTTCTCCCTAAAACGACATCGTCTTTAAATTGCTTAAGATTTTAAGCTTCAGTACTGAAACTAACATGGTTTTTGTTCGATGCGTTATCGTAAACCCTCGTATGGTTCATGCAGCAGTCTGTTGCATTCCTCTCTGGTTTTAAATAGGGTTGACTAGGTCGGTTTTGTTTTGTAGGGTTCAACTGGGTATGATGAAGTTATTGGTGAAACAATTCACTTGTATGAAGTACTGATTTTCTGAAGTTAAGCTCCTTGGGACTTATCCAACATGTATTTCATCCGTACTTCCTTCAGTAATAACAGACGGCGTTGAAGAGCTTAAAAATATTATCCGGTAGAAGAATTGAATATATTTTGACACATTTTGAATAGCAGTAAGATTAATACAGGTATGAAGCTTATAAAATCTAACAGAATCTAAGGGATGAAATCAACAATAATTTTCTAATAACTATAAAGAAGATTACTTGGAGTGATCTGTTTTGAAATTTCAACAAACCCATCGAACAGTTCATTGTCAGACTTTTGTACGTTAGTATGTAGATTTGTCTGTTACAGGATTTTATCATGAGCTGACATTGGCTGAAGAACCACTGGAAAACCTGGAAGTACTCGTCAGCTGTTTCTTCCTAGTTTGGGACCCTTCAGCAGTACTCATCACCGGGATTCGAACCCAGGACCTTGTTGTTACAAGGTCAGTTCGTTGACCATCAAGCCATTGGGACGCGATCCAAAGGTTCTGTAAAAGAAACATTATTCATATTTGGAGGAAAGATTACTCTCCATAGACTGATTTCAAAATTATTTTCAAATCTGTCTATGCCACGAATAATAACAGTTTTATTCCGAAAAAATACGTTTATACACATTACATAATTTTCAGTGAGTTTCCTTGTTCGGGAACTTGAAATAATAATAACAACCAATAACGCATCAACTGAAGCGTTATCGTTCCATTCAAAGCTTGCTCCAGTACTACTTCACAATGTTCTTCCTTCTCTGTTTTCTTCAAAATAATTCCTAGTGTTGGGTAGAAACGTATTTGAAATTGTGAGTGAGTATGAATCATGTCTCTCTGTGGTAATTAGATCATTAAAACAATATGAAATGGAGGATTAAACACGATGCATTTGGATGGATAGTAGATTTAGAGGTAGCTGAGTGATTTAGGCAGGCCACCAAACATCATATCCACTATTTAACAGTTGTTCAATAAACAGCTGAGATTTCCTAGGTTCTGGTATCATGAATACTGACAATGAAAGAATGATCTATGCTAGTATGTTCATATTTGATGCATATTGAACAGGCAACCATAAAACACATGCTTACATTTCAACTGTTGATTTGAAAGAACTTAATTGATTCCAAGGTGGATTTTGTGATGAACTTACATCAGTTGGCAGATTATGAATAATCAGGAAGCATCGAGCAGCAGTCTTTGGCATTGAGCATTGAAAAGCCAATAAGGGATGAAACCCAGGACCCCAACGTTCTTTGACGGGTATGTTGACCAATCAGCCAACGACGGAGAATCCAAGGACTTATGAATTATAATCTCTGTTATCTTGAGACATATGGCATCACCACCATTCAGTGAGAAAGGTGAGTGTCTCCTCTCCTCACATCCTATTTAGCGGCCCCCACTGTTCTTGACTAATCATTAGAACCCCCAGGAGTTTTTACATGACCTTTGGTTAAAAACTTCCAAGGGAATGATTTTTTTTATAGATATCTTGAATCATGGTGTTTTGACATCTGTTAACTATTTATTAATTTATTTATTCTCTTGTTGAATAGCAGACATGAGTAGCAAACATTTAATGAACATCTGTCCCCAAAAAATTCATGTTTCAGAGACCCATTTGGTATATTCTGCTCATCATCATTTATCAATAAAGTGATTACAATGATTCATTATTTTAAAGAGGACTGGTTAGTCTGGTCTTCCATCCTACTACTCAACCGGCCCTAACTAGACTCAATTAATAAACCTATAAGAAATGTGGAAATATAACTTGAACTTGTACAACAAACAGTTAAAGCAGAAATTGTCTGAAGTTGTCTCATCAATTAAAGCATCATTATGAAAAGTAGTTAGGCACTTAAAGAAGTCGTTCTTAACAGAATAGAAGTATATTAGATAGTTGGAGGCAATCGGCCACAGGAAGCCTTGCTTGACCTAGGTTTCGTGCTAGTTGGCACTCACCAGTCAGTTAGCAAGGCGTATCTGCAACCTTGAAGGAACTCATTTCCCTTCTGAGATTGGAAACCGCGTCACCCAGTGAGTGCTGCAGTCAGAGACGTTACCACTGAAGTGAAAAATAAAGAACACACTTACGTAATCAAGAGGGTTGACAACTAATCAGGTGAGTGATGAGTAATCGTCTGGAAAATAGTTGTTCTGAGTCAAGAGAACAAAAGATTTAAAAGTGAGTTATAAAAACATCAAACGGATTACATAGAACCAGAGAAACAACTAACTGTAAGTCTGACATTTGAGGGAGATACAATTAGTGAGCTTCTCTGAAGCCACCTCACTTTGACAAGGTATTCGATTATCGAGCTCCTTATAGGGCCATTACTGTTCTTCCGCAACCATTCAGGATAGTGTTTTTGAACCACTGTAGACAGGATACACGTCCAACGACCAGTATTCATAGATTGTCATGAAATAGTCAGCAAGTGATGGACTCAAGGGGTCATTCCAACTCAATAAATACCTCCTTGAAAGTAATCTACAAAGTGAAGAACAACCAGCCAAGAGGCAATAGGCTTTAATCGCCTTTACATTCCTGAAGCTCTGGCCATTTAGATAGTTAAACCGGAGCTATACATACAAAAGGAGATTATTATTCTATCACTTATACTATGATGTTGATAACCTTAATGATTTCTATTGACTTGATTTTTGTTTGTCTAACTCCTGATGCCTCTAGGTATTTCTTTAGGATTCTCATGTAATTTCATATTTTCCTTCGTTTCTATGTCCATCCTGATTACAACTCATTCGCCTTATCACGTAACTATGATACACTTATTCAACTTTTTTTGTGCAGTGGCTAATTAATCTTAACAGCAACTATTACTGTGACAACTCATCACTTTTGTTGCTACCCTCTTTCATGAGAAAAATGAATATATAAAAATGCGACTGTACAGCTAAAGAAGAGAATAGATTCATCGAAAAGAGCCTCTTTGCTGAACTACGTAATCTATTTTCGTTAATTCCCATATAAATATGAACATTTAAGTCATTTTAGATTTTCCCGTCGATTAATTGGACCAAAATGCTCGGTCTCAGGTTGACATGTCGGCCCCTTGTGCAGATGCTTCAACGATGTCCCTTTAAGTAACTTCAGTTAAACTGGTTGGTGGTAACTAGCAGTGGAATGTAGGATGCGCATTTCGTCCTTCTTGGGACTCATCATCTGGATGTACATCAATCAACAGACAAATCTAAACTACCTCGTTGCACAAGAGGTGGCTGTCGTAGCCCACGTCGTATAGTGGATTAACGCATTCTGGATTCCACTGTTATCCATCATCAACCAATCGACTTAAGCTGAATAGTTACGAGAAAAAACAACAACAACAACCGAAAAGTTTAATAATACTTTAATTCGTCATCCCTGAAGACATTTATACACAACAACAACAACAACACATCTATGATATTTCATTGGTTTTAAACACACAGCGCATAAAAGAAGGGAAAAGAAAAGAAGAAGTGGATACTTTTTCTTTCCACATGTAACATATTCACATCAGTTCGGCAACATGTAGGTTGACATGTATAACAGAAAATTACAACAAATCATCAAGTTCCTGTTTGTCTTCTACTGGACGAAAGAGGAGCAGAAAAATCAAACTGTTTTTATAGAAAACATGATAACATACACGAACATGTGAATGTATATTTATACATACATATATGTATGTACATTGGAATGTTGCAGATAAATGGGATTGGAAAGACAGATGAAAGGAATTAGACAGTGAAAAACTACCTGTGGATAGGAGAGAATGTTATTGTCTCTCCTTAGTCCACATTGCTGAGGGGACATATTTTATCGAAGATATTTTTAGGCATACATGTTTGATAATAATAACAAATATTATTATTATTAGTATATCTAGTTATCAGGGCGATGATGAGGGAAAATAAAAGGGGTTAGGAAAATAAATGAAAAACCCGGCATAAATTAGAATTTTTTTTCTTCTTAATAATCAACAGCATGACTGTTTGAAGCAGAATAATGGTAATTAGATTAGATTAGACTGGGTGAATGAATTTCGAATGAATGTTTTCTCTAATCCCTTAATTTTTTTAATCCATTGAATTAATTTCCTATTATAAAATGGCTAAGCGGAACGTTAAAAACAAAACGTTGCGTATGATATTTAAGAAAGAATTATTTTTAGAATTATAATTACAAGGGAAAAAGGTTTTCTATCTATCTGTTTGGCAGTTATACAAAATACAGTCCAGTTGAGACATGATAACATGCCTTTAAAATATAGAGAGAGAGAGGGATAGAAAGCAGTGGTGTTCATTTCTTTTGATTAAGGAAATGAGACCAGTTTTTGTAGAAATAACATAAATCCACTTTATTTTGTAGGGTTTTTAGTCATTTATGGTCATCTATATACACAAGCTGAAAAAAAGTATGCAGTCACTGTGACATTGAATATCTCTCATATACTATAAATCGGTGATCATTTCATTTTTCGAAGAACAGAAAGGGTAATTGTAAGACGTGCACATATGGTCTGGGTTTGAAAGCCACTAGTAATCCCAAAAGTCATCACCACCGAAATCTCAAAGCTCAAGCTTGAAGCCCTACATTTTACTCAAAAAGTGAAGCGGCGACGAATAAAACAAGGACAAAAATGTTCTACCTAATCGAAATTTAAAATCCTGCCACATATGGAAGTGGTTATAAAGTCCAGGGGTCCGAACCCAGGATCTTCTAGTTACAAGACTAGTGAGTAAGTAGGCCATTAAGCCAGCCATGAATTCTAGCTTCTACCAATTCACGACATATAGTGACCACTAGCCAATGTCATCCATGGCGAGTATTTGTCTTCACATCTGACCTGCTGTACCCCACTGGTCATGAATTCCCACTTGAACCCAGGCAATTACCTACCTGAATAGGACCAGTGGTTAGTGAGCATTAAATTAATGTTCAAGTGTTGGTTTGTGTGGATCTGACTGTTTACAGGATTTCATCATGAGCTGACGTCGGTTAGAGATGCCGGTGATATTGGGTAGTGGTCGACGTAGATTTTTGACTGAAAACTTGTCACTAACTAGTGTAATATGTCTAATCCCATCTTCGGTGCGGACTGAATTCTATCAGTCAATTTTGCAATGTGGCCACCATGCTAAAGGGCCTGTCATCACAGTGCACTATGAACTGTTGGTATTAAGTGGTTGGAAGAAATCGTCAGGAAGCCTTACTTGACCTAGATTTCGTGCTGGTTGGCACTCACCAGTCAGCAAGGCGTATCTGCAACCCTGAGGGAACTCATATCCATTCTGAGGTTCGAAACCTCGTAAGTTCTGTGACTGCAGCACTGAGTCAAGCAAGTTCGAATCTCAGAAGGAGCGTGAGTTCCTTCCAGTTTGCAGGTACACCTCGCTTACGAGTGCCAACTAGCATGAAACCTAGGTCAAGTAAGGCGTCCTGATGATTTTCTCCAATTATCTAATACCACAGGTGGTTACGGTATGTTGTCAATTGGCAGAAGCTAGAATTCATGGGCTGGACACTGGATCGGGTCCCAGTGGCTTAATGGTCTACGAGCTAGCTCGTCTTGTAATTGGAAGTTCCTGGGATTGAACCCTGATGGTGGGTGCGTTCTGATGAAAATTCCAAACTAGGATGAAACAGCTGCCCAGTAATCCCGATTCCAGGTTTTCCAATGGTTCTCTAATCAAAGTTTCTATTACAGCTCCTTCAAAGCTACAGGTATCATCTGCTATGTGTAATAACCAGTCGTTGTAGATCACGTTTATGTCTAAAGCAGAATTCAGTAGTCTGGCATTTCGAAGGATTTAACGTGGGACCATTTAGTCCAGGCCACTTACTGTACCAAGTCTGCAACAGTCTGACTGGGACTTGACACGAAGAGAGACGGTCAGATCGTCAGACTGTCTGACGAAGCTAATTTCATTAGAAAGAGGACATTCATGTAAGAAGAAAGAAAAAAGAAAAAGAGGGAGAACAGCAGCATCTTGAGGAATACCAGCTTCAGTAAGCAAGGCAGAGGAAGATACACTCTTATACACAGTATGCTACATTCTTTTTCAGAAAGTGCAAGGTACATTTCTGGACCCTTTGTATAAAGAAGAGACAATGCTATGTTGTTATATAATGACACCATTTAAAGTACTTCTGCCCTGCCAGTAAGCAACTGTTTGGGATCATTAAAACTTTTTAATAAGGTACAAGATTGAGTAAAAGTAGTTTCTGTATTAATTTTAAAAAAGGAGAGGTAATTGCAATAGGACTAAATTTAACATTATTACCATAACTCGATTTGGGTACAGGGATGACTATAATGTCTTTCCATGCGGCAGGTACAACATTACTTGAGAAGAAGGAAATTACTGAATATGTTTGTAAGTGGGTAACACAAAAATATTCTCCAAATGACAACAGTGGATCACGAAATGTAGTAAAAGCAAAAGCACAAGTCACATACATGAAGAAAAAAACCAAAATAAAAACAACCCAGAGGAAATGAGAATGCTCACAGGGGAAAATAATTATTAGATCTAGAATTCGGTAATTTACAAAGGGGTCGATAGCATATATACCACTAGTTTGCATGTGATTCTCTCTGCAGACTTGTACAGGAAAGGCTTTTAAAAATTTCCGACTCCTTTTTATTTAATGTGCATGGTAGCAATTAATCATAACCCTTTTTTTACAATTAAGAATAACTATTAAAGGGATAATCATTGACACCCTTTTCTACCCTTCTGTAATACTCTAAACGCCATACCGCCTTCCTACAAAAAGCCGGATAAAACAGTGGAAAGTAGTTGTTTTTTTAACAAGTAGGTTCGATACAAAGCATTTTCTTTTTTTAGCAGAAAGCTATTCATAAAGTATTTCATGTTTCATATTCATTTTCGAAGCTATGTGCAAATTTCGATCCCTGAAAACAAACTGTTTATATGACTACAGGTAAAGATGGAATCTATTCTGCAGTTTGTAGCGTTTATATAGGCAATTATAATGTATCGTTTAGAAAACAGGAAACTCATTAAATTCAGTTAAGTTTTCATCAAAATCCTCTTTTTTTCAAATGTTCTTTTAAAACAGGAAATAAACAAAAAACTGGGAGCAAAACTATTAAAATAGTAGTTGTTACATGTATAGCGTGTGAGTATTCAAGTAAGAATTGAGTAAAGTGGTGGCGCTATGTCGTGAATTGGCAAAAGTTTGAATTCATGGGCCGGCCATTGGATTGAATCCCAGTGGCTTAATGGTCTACTAGGTAGCTAGCCTTGTAACTAGAAGTTCCTGGGTTCGAACCCTGTCGGTGGGTGCGTACTGATGAAGCAGAGTCTCAAACTAGGATGAAACAGCAGTCCAGTACTCCCTGCAAGTTCCCCAATGGTTCTCTAACCGATGTCAGTTCATGATGAAATCCTGTAACCCACTGCATAAATTTCGTTTTTTTTGCAGTTAGAATTCATCGAACATCGAATTCCGTCCTAGCGGCTGAATGGTCGTCGAGTTCGCCTTGTAACTTGAAGTGTTCAATCTATGGTGAGATCATGGTCGTGTACAGCTGCAGAGTCCTAAACTAGGAGACATCCCTCCCCCAATACTCTTTAATTTTGAGTGATTCTCTAGTTGCAGTCACTTTGCGATCAAACCAGAAAGTGTTTTCAGTAATTAAGGGATCTACATTTGGAAAGGATAAAACCAATCATTGTGACTAAAATGGCGAATTTGAGAAATTTGAGTAGAGTAACTTATACAGATTATTATTATTATTGTTTCCTTTAATTCCTAGAGGAACATAGGGCTTCAGCCAAACGTCTCCATTGCGTTCGGTTCTCCGCCAACGTTTTCACCTGGCCCTATGTCTGCCTACATGCTTTCATATCCTCTTCACATGAACTCTTCCATGTCACCCTCGCACTGACCACGTGATCGCCGCTTTCCATTCGGGTTCCACTCGAGAGAGAGCCTGGAGTGTGATGTCACTTGATGGTTTTCTCAGGGATATGATGTAAACTCTTATAAACTACAGCAAATATAAAAAGTAACTAAAGATCTGTGATGAACGAAAAT
The DNA here is from genome assembly GCA_944472155.2 of Trichobilharzia szidati. Taxonomy (NCBI): domain Eukaryota; kingdom Metazoa; phylum Platyhelminthes; class Trematoda; order Strigeidida; family Schistosomatidae; genus Trichobilharzia; species Trichobilharzia szidati. Next base: position 185,790,136 of record OX235271.1, on the reverse strand, counting down.
AACCACAAAAGTAAGTCGAAGTGTAACATCACGACAACAGGGACCGAAGGATAATTGGATATATATTCTCTGGATTGTGCCACATATTTGCGCAGAATAGTCATTTTCGAAAGAAAATTGTACATCGGCCTCGATAATATTATGGAAGTAGGATTTTATGAATTTGTCACCTTTGAAACAATTAGTGGCTTTGATAAATATTTCACTATTCGTCTTCTGAGCCTCTGATTTATTATGATACCGTTTCGTGTTAATCGCAAAATGTTTTCACTCATAGGTCAAAAATTCAGTTTTGAAAACTAGAAACAAATATTTGAACTCAACTGTCGGAAATTTTGACACAAAGCGGCATAAGTCAGAGAGACCACTGAAAACGAGCAAGGAACACTGGACAGCTATTTCGTCCTGTTTTAGGACTCTTCAGAAGCGTGACTCCACAGTCCTGTCAGGCAACGAACTCATGATGAAACTCTAACAATTGGAATTTATTCTGAAATCCCCACAAATTCTGTAATATGAACAACAATCGCCAACTCACTGATGTCTACTGGAAGGACTTCCTGAATATGCAGTGAAAAATCGTGACCACAGGGATCCACCATGTCAAGGTGAAGTGGATGCTCATTCAAGACATTGACCGAGAGTGACGCTACATCATAAACTGAGGAAGTTAGAATTCAGGGGTCACTGAATCTCGGCTCAAATAGCTGAATGGTCATCGACTTCGGTCTCGTAATCTGAAGTTTCCAGGTTCGATCTCTGGCGAGGTTTTGTAAGTGCGCTGATGAAGAGTCCATAAATTAGAAAAAAATCCCTGCAGTGCTCTCTGATCTTCTATGATCTCTCTAACTGATGTTGCTTCGTGACGAAAATTTAACAACTGAAATCAATCCAAACATTTTCATAAATCTGAATTGTGTAATCTAACAGATGTATAAGATTTCATCGATAACCACTAGCGGTAAGCTTTTTCCAAAGGCTGCATCGCTGACCTACGGCTAATTTGACCTATCATTGTCAGAAAAATAATGCAATTATGTAATCTAACTATATTCATCTACTGAGATCATATGCTTTTAAGATGTAGTCTTTCAACGCGAGATTTGAATCAGCCAAATAATGATAGGCAGCTAGAAAAGGTTGCAGTCGAATAGAATTTGTAAATTAAAGAATATCTGTGCTATGATATTTGAATTATTCCTTTCTATACAAAGCTACTCAATGTAAGCTTTTAAGGTTGATATTTCATAGGAAAGTATAGTATTATTCATGCCAATCTACACAACCTTATAAAGAAACTTGCTAGCTATAACATGCTTAATTGAATCATTTAAACTGTATTTTATTTTGCATTTAAATTACGCGCCATTGTACTTAGTACAATAATCTATCTAATTTTCCCGCTCACTGCTTTGTTTTCAGAATGATAAGATATACGTTTTCGTTCGTACACAACAGGTGATATAAAATCTTTTGCTGGATCATTATCGGTCATAATATTTATAACTTACTACCATTAGGTAGAAAAGGACACAGATGATGTTGGATTAACTTCGAGTTATTCTGTAATTGTTATTCAGTGGTTGAAAGCGACTGACGGGAAGTCCTGACCTGAATTTCAAGTCTACTGGCACGTTAAAAGACTAATTTCCCCTTGGAGTTTTAAACCTCGTCACCCAGCAATGCAAGTAGATTTTTGGGCTCACAGTTGGCCTCTTTGAGGCTGTAATGGATAACCTGATAGGCGATTAGGTTGTTAGCGATGTCATGTATCTAGTCCCTAATGTTGAGGCTGACTGAAGTCTAGCAGTCAAGTTTCCATTGTAGTCGCCTAGCTAGGTGATTCGTCATCCCAGTGTTCTTTGAACTAATATTGGATAGCTCTGGACCTAGATTTCATAAAAAGTTACACCTGTCGGTCAGGTGTCCCCACGCACTCAATGAAACCAACATCCCAGTGTAGATTTGAATCAGCACCTAAGATTAAACTAAGCCATTTAACCGTTATTATACATACACTTGTAGTTTTCAATTCATTTTCCCGTCATTATCCACTCTTTCTAGATTTTGAAGACTATCTACCTTATTTTAATTGCTGTGTATAATGTTTGAAACCATGAGGCTTAATACTTACCCTACTTCCACAAACGTCTTCAGTGGATTTTACACTCCCGTCGCTGTCAGGTTGCACAAGAGGTGGCTCTCGTGGCCCAAGTGGTCTAGTGGATAACGCTTTGACGTTCACAATTATGGGGACTTGGTTCGAGCCTCGGTGGGAACATCATCACTCAGTGACTGGGGAATGCAGGTACATCCTGCTGACGAGTCCCAAAAAGGTTGAAATGCGCATACTGGATCACACTACTAGTCACTACCACCACCAATTCACATACATAATATTTAGAATTTACTTCTAAATACTCCCTTAGTTTGGCTGATAGTTGTACAGTTTGAAATTAATTTGATTTTTTGATTTTGATCTCGAATTAAGCGGATTACGTATATGGGTGAAAAGTTCCGAGTTTCCTGGATCTCAGATATCAGTTTCATGCGTAAGTGGTGCAGAGATAGAATGCTTGCTAACTACCCGCCATGTGCTCCGAAGTTCGGTCCCCGGCCGACGAATTTCAACGCCTCGTTTAGCTGGTAGTAAGTCTGGTAAGGAAGGAAGGCCGTACAGTCCCACCGCGTATAAATATAAAACCACCACTACCAAAACTTCATAGCTGAAGCTTAAAGCCATATGTCCCGATCGGAATACAGAGGTATAACACTGAAGGGAGAAAGAAACAAATCTTCAGGAGTTAGTTTGTTGGGGATTCGATTTGTTTCAAGTGTGACCACAGACAGCTATCAGTTGGACAACCACTGAAAGCCAACAAGGAGTACCGGACAGCTGCTTCGTCCTAGTACTCGGGACTTGTCGGCAGTATGCAACCATCTGGATTCGACCCCAGGAACTTACGGCTACAATTCCAGCTTATAGACCATTCACCCACTTGGACCCGATCCAGTGGCCCATGAATTTAAAACTCCACCAATTCTTGATTTTAGTGCGAATACCAGACAGTGTCGTTGGAAGATCCTGCGTTTGAACCCCACGCAGTGGGTATATTATGCCAAAGAATCCCAAACTGTACCTAGCTGTCTCTTGCTAAATAAGCTCTCTATGGCAAAAACTTAGTCCTGGGTAACTAACTGGCTGCATTCCTACTTCTCTAACAGAAAGCAGTACACCGTATACAAAGGTTAATCCTCTTCTGCTGCGCTCACTGAAGCTGGTGTCCCCCAAGGTGCTGTACTCTCCCCACTTCTCTTCTCTTTCTTTCTTTCTACATGACTTACCATCTTCAAATGACATTAATTTTGTCAAATATGCTGACGACCTGACTGTATCTTTGCCTGTCAAATGTCAAAGTGACTGCTCTAAGCTAAATGGCTTTCTGTCAAGAAATTACCCAGTGGTCCAAGGAAAATGGTCTTACCTTAAACCCCTCCAAATGCCAAACAGTCAATTTCACCTTTAGGCATAAATCCGACCTAAACAAACTGGTTGGCTCTCACGAGGTATGCAACATTGATGGCACTGAAATAGAAACCAAGTCGGAAATTAAATACCTAGGCGTCATTCTATCTGCTGATCTTTCTTGGTCGTCTCATATCTTGGCGATTTCTAAGAAAATATTCCGTCTTACCTTCTACATCAAGAAGTTAAAACATTCTGATATAACCCAACCCTTACTCCTACAATTCGTTAGCTCTTGCATCCTGCCTATTATTCTCTATTGTTCCCCCTTAGTTTTTCCGGACGATTGAAGAAGGACTATATCTTATTACGTAGGGGTTTAAAGGTTGTCAGCCACTTAACCAGCTTGTTAATATTTTGGTCGACAGGCACTTGGACTCATGTGAAAAATGGGCCAAATCCATTTTATCTAACTCACATCACCCTCTTCATTCACAACTCTCCCTTTGTATCTCATCAGGTAAAACCAGAAGCCTATATAGGAAACTATATGCTCGCACCAGCAAGTACAAAAACTCAACCATACCCTACTTAGCTCGTGTTCTGTGCGATAAAGGAAGCATTAGGCGTGACACCTATAATTCATTAAATAGTCAGTAGAACAACTGGACCTCGTCTTTCCAACTCATAACATATATAGGTAGAAAACTCTCTTTCTCTCTTTTTCTTTTCTCTCTCTTCTTTTCCGTTTTGTGCTGCTTTGTTTCTTTCTTCCGCTTACGCCAGTAGATATGACAGCACCTACTTTTCTAAAACCTTCAAACACTGTTCAATTTTTGCTTTGCTACCGACATCCCAATATGTTGTTGTCATAATCAACTGAGATTTCCTTAATCTATGTAGAATTTTATTTATTGATAATGTACTAACTGGATGCAATACTGTAATAAAAATGCTGAGAATTCCATTCTGTATCACAAGTACTGTTTTGGAATAAAGCAAATTATTATTATTATTATGAAACAGCTGTCCAATACTCATTTTTGGCTTTCAATGATTCTCCAACTGATATCACCCCATGGTCAAACTTAACAAATAATAAACATTAATTTCACGTTGTGTTGCTAACTGAATATTCTGACTAAATTACCTCTTAATTTCAGAAATTCATATCATAGTTTTTCGAAGAACATGAAATCTAGCATATTCAATACAACTAGCCTAATAAGAACATCAATCACAGCAATAGGATAGCTAACAGTTGACAGATGGTTGACGACAGGCTTACTACCTCTTCTGCTATCTATACCATCTGTATAAAATCAAACAATATCTCAGTATCAGGCTTCATCTAGCTTTTTAAGTAGTACGAACATTTTAAACAGGCAAGCACACCAAATGTCATCGGTGTATATGCTTCAATCATCTATCTGTCTGTTTCAGTGTTACAAAAAGGCTCTGATTATAACAGTGATTAGGGGAAAAGTGGATTGTGAAATGGTAAGCCCACTGCTACACCTGTTATATCTGTATAATCCTGTACTCCTCTCCGTTCATGTCACGCTTATGAAAAGAGTCGTATTTTTTTTATTGCACTCCACTTAATTTTGTTAACATTTTCATTCAACAAACACAAATCTCAGTTGACACTTATCAGTACCAGTTCATTTGTGATTGTCAGCCTTCATCCGGCATTATTAGTTAACTTATTTTAAAATCTCTATATATGACTGGTTTGACCAGAAAAAGTGAGACTACACTTACGCATGTCTAAATACTCAATTATATTTTGACAGACTAATCCTAAACATGACAGCTTGTTAAAGTTAAAAATTCTCCCTATTCGTCATTTCTAAATAAGCGTATACTCAGATAACAAATGTTTGATTACTGGACAGTTGATCAGGAATTTTATATTATTATTAATATTGTTCCCTTGGGTTTCTAGTGGAACATAGGACTTCAACTGCACGTCTCCACTTGATTCTGTCTTCTGCTGTACTTTTCACCTGCATCCATGTTAGTCCATACTGTTTCAACTCCTCTTCACACGATCTCCTCCATGTCACCCTTGCACTGACGCCCCACTCGCCGCTTCTCTTTCTGGTTCCACTCGAGCTATGGCCTGACGCGCGATGTCACCCAGCGGCCTCCTCAGCGAGTGTCCAAACCATCTCCACTTTCTTCTGCATATTTGTTGGCCGATTGGTTCTTGTTTTGTTTGTTCCCATAGTTTCTTGTTGGTGATTCTTTCCGGCCATCTGATCTTGAGTATAGAGCCAGCGAAGACAGTTGTTGATAAAGGTCTGCAACAGGCTGTTGGAAGTATTCTTTGTGACACACTGGCCAAGTTTCTGATCCGTATAGAAGAACTGACTAACTTGACGTCGTTTGTATTGAAAATCCGAATTTTGTTGTTGATGCTGAGTTGAGTGGCGAAGATTTCCAGATTGGTTTCAGGTTGATAAATGTGTTTCTCGCCTTCTCGATTCTCGATTTGACACTCTCGTCCGTTCCTCCTGTAGTTGAGACAATGCTCCCCAGATAAGTAAGTGAATGAAGTAACCTCTTTCAAATCCCCTCCGTTAATGGTGATTGGCGCTGGATGTTGCTACCGTTGTTGTTGTAGTTGTTGTTGGTTGGTCATTTTCATAACCTCCGTCTTGTCTATGTTCACCTGGAGTCCTGTCTTTGCTGCTTCTTCGACCAGTTTGTCGGTTTTTGCTTGTAAGTCTTCGATTTTATAGTAAACAATATAAGAAAATATGTTAAAGCTTCCTCATGTGTAAAGCGATGAAAGATATTTGACGCCTTATTATTATTATTCCCTTGGGTTCACAGTGCAACACAAGGCTTCAACAAAACATCTCGTGAACTGGCTCCAAGATTGCCAATCAAGTTTCACCTCTATCTCATACGATCTCCTGCATGTCACCCTTCGATCCACGCTCAGCTCATCATACCTCATATGGGATCCACTTGAGCGACGGCCTTCATTACGCAAGATGCCACTCTACGATCTCCTCAGTATGTGTCCAATCCACCTCCATTTTCTTGAATATATTGGTTTTAGCAGTAGGTTCTTGATTGGCTTGATTGCACCACGAGAGTTCCTTGTTACTAATTCTTTATAACTGGCTATCTGATCTTCAACATGGATTAAGTGAAGGCAGATGTCGATAAAAGTCTGCAGCCAATTATTGGAAAAGGTTTTCATATCGCGTTTGCTAAGTTTCTGATCTCACATTGGTGTTGAAAGCTCAAATTTTGCTGTTTATGCTGAATGGAGACGACTTGCAAACTGATTTCAGAGGTGTGGTGATGAGGTTCTGTCTCAACTTTTCGATTCTGGCTGGTTTTGTCATCCTCATCCATGCTATCGGGTGTACTTTAAATGATGCTGCCTAGCTGGATAAGTGAAGGAAGAAACCTCTTTCAAATTTCTTCAGTCGATAGTCACTTGTGCTTGTTGTTGTTGCTGTTAGTTGGTAATCTTCACCCTCTCCGTCTTCTTCTGCCAACCTCGCCTAGTTTACTAGTTGACTAATTTCGTAGCCGATCCTGAGCCTGGTAAAAGAAGGAAGGTTGGGCATGGTTTGCTAGCGTCCCTAAGGCCAAAAAACATCAATGCAATCGCTACAGAAAATCCAAGATACAATAAAGACATTTAGATAATATAATCTAATTCTGCTTTAAAAGTTTTACATATTTTTCATTTTTATTTTTTTCTGTATTTCAAATAACAGATTACAAAACATTACAACTGCTTCAACTAACAATTTTGAAAAATAAACACATATCCAACATGTTTTGCTGATAAATTTCATGAGATCATGTTGTGTTTCATGGCTTCTCTTTAGAGTAACGTACAGCTTTTGTTATTATCTTATTGAAAAGTCAAATTACAGGTAGATGTACTCACTCCTTACAGTCTTTCAGATTAATTAAATGCACATTATTGTTTCTCTCTCGTACATTCTCATCTATTGTAGTTTCATTGCATTTCATTTTCCTACCTAATGTAATTCTACAAAAAGTGGTAATTTGAAATGGTGCACTTTTGAGTAGGGTTCCACAGTGATTATTCAAATTCAGAAAAATCTAATAAGTGTTTAGTTTACTAGATGGTTAGGATCAATTAGGAGGAAGCCCTGCACCTAGGTTTCATGCTAGTCGGCACTCGTCAGCGAGGCATATATGCAATCTTAAAGGAACTCATGTCCCGCTGTAGATTAAAACCCGTATCACTTAACGAGTGCTGAAGTCACAGACGTTACCACTGAGAAGTAATTCAGGCTAGCGATTGACCTCATGTCGGAGTGTAACAGACACTTTAATGAAACACTGCCGATTGCCTCCAACCTTCTAATAACAACAATTCTTGATGAATCGTGATAGTGAGCTACTTAGTATGGTGACCATCTTGCAAACTTGACTGATAGAATTCAGTCTGCAGCAAATAAAGGACTAGATGCATGATACTAGTTATCTACTACCTTGGGCTGAATCAAAGTAGTAAGGTCTTAATAATTCATTATGTTTTGCTTTAACTCTGAAATTTTTTTGTATCAGCTGTTTTTAGAGTCCGAATTTGGTGACTTCACACTTTTTACCTTTTTGCAATCATGTAACACACGTGTATATTTGTAGCCTGATTTAACTGATCAGCTTCATACTTGCAGACTAATATTTCTGTGTAGTCAGTGGGACAGTTCCTCCAACAGATTAACAAACATATGTCTGCATGAATTATACTTTTGTGGAAGTGAATAAATTCCTTTTTAGGCGTCGATTTGTAATTATAATAAAGGTTTTTGTATTTCCCAATGAATGAAAAACAAAACGATATTGCTGGTTTTACTGACGTTTCTCTATTTAATGCTAATAGCCATATCAAAGTGTTATTAAACCGGAATTTACAAAATCTCAGCATATATATAATAAAGAGTTAAGGGGTGAGAAAATAGACTACTTAGGTCAAGTTAAAAGGACATATTGAAAGTCAAAATAACAATGAAGATCACTAAACAAAGGTAACAGCATATCTGTTATGGTATCAAAACGAAGTTTATTAACTTGATCATCGTTCGTCAGTCTGGGGGCATTTTTAGTTGTCAAGTTGGTCAATTGGTAAAGATAACAAAATCAAAATCAAGTGTAGATTGTTGGATCTGATCAGTGTTTAAAATTATAAAAGCAGTGTGTGTACATAGTGAACTTGCTTATCACATTCGTGTTGATTTTGTCACTTCATGGGGGAGGGGAGGGAGGTGTTGTAACCAGATCAGATTTTGTTTTAGTCCATCATTCCTCTTCAGGCAATTTGGATTCCACTTGATGTGAAGTGCTTCTCGTAGTAGACGTTCTTTGTGATTTCTGAAGTTTTTCTGATGATGATTTTAATATTTTCAAAATCAATTTTGTGGCCTGATTCTATACAGTGTAGATCTATGGCTGATGATTTTTTCTAGTTCAACCGGATTTCTCGGTGGTCGAAACAGATGCTCTACGGTGTTCATTTCTTCTGATTTTGATTTCTCGAGATGTTTGTCCGATGTATATCGCATCACATTCTAAGCATTTTATTTTATAGACACAATTAGATAGAGAATCTTTAGGGATCTGGTCTTTCATATGGACAAGGTTGTTTCGTAGTGTGTCTGATGTTTTAAAGAAAACTCTAATGTCGAGCTGATTGAGTATTCTTCTGATATCATCTGACGTCTCTGCTCTATATGGAATGACGACTGTTGATGTCCATTTTTTCGGAATGCGTTTTCGGCCATACTTAATGTCTGTGTTGATTTTGTTGATGAAGTCCCTTGGGTAGTTGTTTTGCTTGAGAGTCTCAGTAATGTTTGATATTTCTTCTTCTTTTTTTCTCATCTGTTATCAGAGAGTGTGCTAGTCTAAGAAGACATGAAACAACTGAAATCTTTGCGCTGATGGGGTGTGATGATTTGAAGTCTAAATATTTATTGGAGTGGGTTTTCTTCCTGAATATGGATATACTAAAATGTCCGTTTTCCCTCCTCTTAACTACTAGAAATGGTAGTTCACCGACGTCTGATTCTGCTTCCGAGGTAAACTGGATTCTGGGAGATACACAGTTTATTTTCTCCAGGAATGAATTGTGTAGATCTCGTTTTAGTACTACAAAAGTATCATCTACATATCTTAACCATATTTTAGGAGTGAGTATGCTTGAAAAGATGTTATTTTCGAATCTATTCATGGAAAGGTCGGTGACTATTGGGGAGACTGGTGAACCCATAGCAACACCATTTTTCTGTCTATATAAACTCCCTTTAAATGTAAAGTAATTCCTTTCTAGTCAGAATTTCAATTTTTAACTGAATTTTAGTGAAAGAAATGACCACATGAAGTAAAATATTACCTCAAACATCAACCAGAAGTGTTTGCTAGCCAGGCCAAAGTGACCTAAACACTGGATAGAGGCTTTCAGCGTTTGGGGCCAAACTTTCTGAGCTGCGTTGAGTCGTTCGGTGTTTTTAGATCACCTTAGTCTGCCTAGCAAATACTACCGGTTAATTCGTGAACTCCCTCCCCCAATTAGAAGACTAATAGGGAGAAAACCAGTAATTCAGTGAAGAGTCTCTTTTCGGCGGCGAATCCATTTTCACAGCTGTACAACCGCAAATATATGTGGTTATTTTGTATGCGTTTGTGTGTACATTAAATTTGTCAAGCGAAAATACAATTAGTAGGTTTTTGGTTGAGTTAAATAGTACAAAAATTATTCAAAGGGATTGGATGTTGACGTAAGAGGGTAGTATTAAAAGTGATAAGTTGTCATAAACGATAGTTAAAGAAGAGTTACGTCATGACATGAATGTTTTGATGAAACAGTTAGGCTCAGGGTGGACGTGGAAACAAAATACGAAATGACCTAAGAGTATTAAGGAATAAAACAGTATCCCTTTCTTTTAAAAATAAAAAGATTCTGTCAGATATTATTTACTTTAAAGTGCTAATTTAGACATCAAATACTGGCAAAGGATTATAACAACAGTCGCTTTAATCAGAACAAAGTTCAAATAATGTACAGAACTTCCAGTGGAAATGATTACATAATACATACTCCTCCTTCCTCCTTCTCCACCATTTACAAATAAAAAATTAACTGAAAGTAAATATCCTCACACATTGCTCTCTGACCTGAAACCAAAAACAACCCCTCTTGATGTTTCTTCTCTGTCTCCCTTCTTCGAGAAATCCACAGCATTCAGTTGAAAGACAATTAAAAAAGTTGAGGGTGTACATTGTTTGTCCCAAGAACATAATACTAATAAGAGCTGAATAATTGAAGACTGTAGGTAATTAGTTTTATTACTCAGGCAGTGGCATTTTGTACACCTCAAGTTTAGCAAAAACTTCTAAATCGGCAGGTTGTAGACATTTCAAATACTCGCAAGAGTAGAAAACACCACTTCAACAGATTAAAACAAAGTGAACCAAAGGAATTATATGCAGTATCATGATGGAGTATTTTGGTAGCGCAGGTTTTAAACGCGCCGCCAAAAGATTTTAAAATAAAAAGAAGAATTTACCAACAAAGCAGCAGCAGTAGTAGTAGTAGCAGTAGTATATAATACCGATTTAATTAAACAAAACAGCTTCATGAGCATAATCTTTACATTTTTCAATTAAAATGTTTCACTACCCGAAAAATAACTTAAGAAATAAATTAAAATCTTTAAAAAGAAACACGGTAAATAAAGAATCAATTAATCTCTTTTTTTTCAATCCCCAAGAGAGAGTTAAAAATTTCGTTTACCACTAGAGAAAGTGGAAGAAAGACGAAAATGGGTATGTATATATAATGTTGCCGTATATTTACAAATACACATACACACACACAAAAGCACATTTTGACAGTTTAATTAATTAATAAATCGCAACATTTTCTCTGTACAAAATTTTCAAGCGGTAATAAAGTTTTTCTTTTTCTCTAAACAATCATGCAGCTAGTTATTCGGCTATAACAACAATAACAACAACAAAAGAGTAAAATGAGTTGACTTCCTGAAAAATACCATTGACTTTTGAACACTAGATATGATGGAGAAGATTTGTAGCTCAGGTGGATGATTTCGATGTGGTTGTGTTCTCTGAGCTGGATAGTTAATTTGTGAAGCTTTCATCACCCTACTAGGTGACATCTTCAGCGCATACTTCAATTTGTTGAAGTGAGCTTTTAGATTTCTCCACGAGTTTATTAATCATCTCTCCCGGTGACCTTGGACGTGATTGGTTGCTTTTGTGTGTTTTCACACCTTCTAGGCTACTTGTATTGGAACTGATTGTTTCGTTGACTTGAACTTTGACCCTTTGTGTGTGAGGTTTCTTTCTAATCGGTTGATGAGTTTTGTCTATCTCGATGTGTCTATTGATTGATGATTCACTGGAATGCCAAGCTTCTAGAAATTCTCTAGCATTTTTGTTGTTTCCTCTGTCTAATATTTGATGTCCGTGGTTGTCTGTATACAGTGAAATGAGGAAGGGAGTGGATATCATGTCTTTTGACGGCTGGTTTATGATCATGGATACGAAGACGAAGGGGACGTCCACTTTGGCCAATGTAGTGTTTTCCGCAGTTGTTACAATTTATTTTGTAGATGATGTTGGTTTTATCTTCTTTCGTTGTTGAGTCTTTTGGTTGACATAGAGTCAGCTGAGTGAAGTGATTTTGTTGGTTTGTGTACGACGTCAATTCCTAAAGGTTTGACGAGTCTTGCAGTGATTTCTGATATATCCTCTATATATGGCAGGGCGATTTTCTTTGTGCATTCCTTGAGGGCTTTTGGTTTGATAGGTTGGCTTGGGGGTTTATGTCTTTTGATGAAATTCCGTGGATATCCATTCTTTTGGAAGACTTCCAAAGTTCAAGTCAAAGAAACAATCAGTTCCAATACAAGTAGCCTAGAAGGTGTGAAAACACACAAAAGCAACCAATCACGTCCAAGGTCACCGGGAGAGATGATTAATAAACTCGTGGAGAAATCTAAAAGCTCACTTCAACAAATTGAAGTATGCGCTGAAGATGTCACCTAGTAGGGTGATGAAAGCTTCGCAAATTAAGTATCCAGCTCAGAGAACACAAACACACCAAAAACTTTTGAACACTCTCAGCACAGTGGTAACATAAAGTGGTTCAATGGTCTAAGTCAGTAATTTTAACTTTTTGAATTTTGCGGAAAATTCAAAATGTTGCTAGGCAGCTATGCGTTGCTGTTTCTTGTTTTGTAAACGTCTGCAAGAATATATGTATATTTATGTATAAAGTTTTCCACTTAATCATTCCTATTCAATGAAAGTGCCACATGAGCTGGTTCTTATTTCACTTTCATACATTCATATGAATAGTAGTCATTGGCGGGAATAGATTAGGGAACCGACAGCGATATCAAATACCAGTTCCTGAGAATTTGATGAAATACCTTTGAATTAAGATGTATTTCTACTTTTCTACTTTCATGTGTACATCTATCAGAATGTTATTTTTTTGAATTTTGCAGGAAACGATAAACACCGTTAGGGATGAGCTGAAATGATAAATTGTTGAAGTCATGCGCTTCAAAAGGAGATTTGTTTAAGAAAGGATCTTTAATGTACTCATGATATCCTTCCTATGTATACCTACCGCTATACTCATGCTTCGGCTTTACTTTCTTTGAAGGTGATTCTGTATGATTTATGAACTGAACTTGCTTTCTTCCAGTAGTTTCGACTTCATTGTTTGAAAACCGAATATTACCGCTTCTGTATTCTTTAGGCATTTTTTTTGAAAAGTTAGTAGATTGGGCTTAATAAATTTCTTTTAATGGTCAAAACAATTCGATGTAGGAAATGGGAATTGAAAATTATTACATATATTTCTGTATTCCTCAATTGCAAATCAGTTGGTTTTCTAAAAAACAGGTTAACAGATTACCTCCAGTTTTTGACTGTGATAGAGTTATAATTCATTATGTATCGCGAACATGATTGCCATGGATTCAGTATATGACTTCTTCAAGTGCAACTATATATAATAATATGATTACATTTTTCCTTATGGAGAACGGACTAGCTTCTGGACAAAAGTAACATTCAGTATTCAAAATGCATGTCGAAATCCAAATCCTGGAAAAAAGAGGTCAGGCTGAGTGCAAAAAGCAACCTCATCGCTACTGAAATCTCAGGACACAGCTGTAACAAAATTATTCCCCGCTGAAGTCAGAGAGAACGAATAAAATCAATGGGTGAACGCCTTCGACATAGCTGGCATATTTTCTTTCAGTGAAATGAATGGTATATGTTGGAACATGGAAAGAATGCATTATGTCTGAGGATGGCACGACTAATTGGATTGCAGAAGAAATAAGATGATATAGTATAGAGGTGCTAAGAATCTTTAGGAGCAAATGAAATGGAATTGGACACTCCAAAAACTTTTATCTGGGTGGTCAACAAAATACTTCAGTTGCCCACATGACAACCAGTGGCACTACAAAATCGGAGACGGCGTTTGTGAAACACAGGATACCAAAATACTACGTTATTATATACGATGTAATTTCTCCTGTTCACTTTGTTTTACCCTATGACCACTAATGGTGTTTTCTACTCTCGCGAGTATTTGAAATGTTTACAACCTGCTGATTCACAAGTTTTTAATAAATTTGAAAAGAAGCGAAACTGTAAGTGGTTATGTATTCCAATACATGAGACTTTGGATACAAATTGCTACTGCCTGAGTAATAAAACTAATTACCTACAGTCTTCAATAATTCAGCTATTATTAATATTATGTTCTTGGGACAAACAATGTACACCCCCAACTTTTTTAATTGTCTTCCAACTGAATGTTGTAGATTTCTTGAAGAAGGGAGGCAGAGAAGAAATATCGAGAGGGGTTGTTTTTGACTTCAGATCAGAGTGCAGTGTGTGAGGCCATTTACTTTCAGTTAATTTTTTACTTGAAGATGGTTGAGAAGGAGGAAGGAGGAGTATTCTGTAATCATTTCCACTGGAAATTCTGTACGTTACATAAGCACTTTTATAACATTCACTGGCCAATGAATCCTTCATATTTTTTCCAAGTGTGTTGGTTCCTAATATCTAGCTTTAGTTTCACCTTTTTTCTGTTACATACCGTTTGACTACTGGGAGCAACCTAATATTTGATTCATCTTTCAATATTCTTTGTGAAATAATGTCTACCCTGCTAACATATGCTCTCTGATAGTCATTCTGCCCTGAAAGAACCTTTTCATCAAGTAGCATGATGTCATAGCTTTGTACAGTCACTTTTATTTCTCTGGACTCAATATATTTTATTTGATATATAAATGACACAACGTTTGTACTCCCTTACACTGTTTCACTTCATTTTATCACGTTATAAACAATCATTCTGTATCCTACCCAAATCTTCTCATTCCCCAATTCCAAGTGTAACAGTTTTTAACGAAAATGACCTCATAAGCACTTATATATGTCCTTGAACTTGCTTCATACGGCTTTATTATGATTATTATTCACATTTCTTACCAGTCAATCTATCGTTCTTTAATTCAGCTGTTGGTTTGCAGGGATTTTATTGGTTACAGGGTTTCATTACCAGCCGACATCGATTGGAGATCCATTAGAAAACCAGGGAGTACTGGGCAGTCGTTTCGTCCTATTTCTTAAGACTCTGCAACAAGTACGCACTCACCACAGAGAGGGTGAACCCAGGACCTTCCATTTAAAAGGGTAGCTTGTAGACCATTCAGCCATCGAGACGTGATCCGATGGCTAACCCTTGAATTCCAGCTTCTGCCATTTTGTGATATATATAGCACAACCACCGACCAATTTCATAGGTGAGTAGCTAATCTCTTATCTGGCTTGGTGGACCCAGCCGGTTACAACTTCTCACCACTACTCCAGGTAACTTCCTGTATACAACCAGTCACTAATGAGCACCAGATAAATTATCAAGTGTTGGTTTGCAGGGATTTGATTGGTTAAAAGTTTGGTCAATTAACTCCACTTTTAACAAGGAAGCTGGTGGATGCTCACTACTAAAGAGTCCGAAATCAGAACGGAACTGCTGTGCAGGACTCGCTATTGGTCTAGCATTGATTCTCTAACTGATTTCAGCTCGTGATCAAACCTGTGAGTAACCTCAAATCCCTGCAAACCAAAACTTGACAGTAAAGCACTTACTAATTAAATCCTCACTAAAGGGAACAACTCACTCAAAGAGTATAATGTTTACCGACTGCCAACTACCCATACATATACACATACTCATGCATTTAATTAATATGTGTAATTCCAAGTGAACATGATATAGTTGAACCCCTTCTTGGCACTAATTTTACCATTTACTACGTTACTTTACTTTTCTAGTTAAATTTTATAGAACTAAGGTGATCGATAACAAAGCCTTGAGATTCCACACCTCTAATTCTAATTCTGTTTCTACATCAGATTCAAATTCTTCTTTTACAAGGGGGAGTGAGAAGACAGCAATACGTTGAACCACCGATAAGAAGACTCTAGAAGAACTGAATTTCGCAAGTGGATGATTTATGCCTAATTTCACACAAACTCGAAAACTTGCAGGCAAAAACCAACAAACTGGCTGAAGAAGTACGCAGCGATCACAGGACTCCAGGTGAAAATAGAGAAGACGGAGGTGATGAAGAGAATCAACCAACCCATCAGCAGCAACAACAACAACCATCACCAATCACCATCAACGGGAGAGATTTGAGAGAGCTGACTTCCTCCCTTCACTTGTCTAACCAGGAAGCACGGTTTCAACCACAGGTCAGCGGAACGGATGAAGATGTGAAAGCCAGACAGCCAGAATTGGAAAGTCAAGGCAAGATACGCCCTCATCAGCCCGAAACCAGTTTGAAAATCTTCTGCACTACACTCAGCCTGCCAGTCTGCGTAAACAACAAGATTCGGACTCTGTTTTCAACACTGATGTGAAGTCAGTCATTTCTTCTATACGGGTCAGAAATTTGCACTGCGTGTCATGATAAGGACTTCCAACAGGTCACTACAGACTTTTATCAGCAGCTGCCATATTCGCTGGATGGCTCCAAACTGAAGACCAAATGGTCAATCGACCGGCCGGTTGGCCAAAAGGAATTATGGAAGAGAACTAACCAATATCCGATTTCTCAACAAATATGCAGAAGAAAATGGAAATGGATCCAGCATACGTTGGAGAGGTCGTCGAATGCAATCGAGCACAATGGGGGCTATGGCTGGAGTGGAATCACAATGTGAAGCTACGAGTGAGACGTCAGTGAGAGGGTGACATAGTGGAGACCCTGTGAGTTGAAAGAGGAGATGAGAGATTATGGGCAATCGTGGACGCAGCCAGTTGAAGAGGACAGCATCAAATAAAACAGAGTAGAGATGTGTTGTTGAAGTCCTATATTTCACTCGGCTTCGTAAAATTAGGGAAAACAATGTCTGTTTCTGTCAATTTTGTTTTCTGTTACTAAAGTAATACAAGAGTACCCAGCACTTACTGAATACATAGATATTTTACTGCTGAAAGCTCCATCTGCTTTCCCCTATAGTGCTCAACAATTTCATGTCAACTATCTTGTGGTCATGTTTAACACCTGATAGAGAGATTTTGACCCATACATAGGATTCAACAGACATAATAGTTATCACTTCTCAAATATATCACCTACGAATCAAATATTTCCATCCCTATAATTATGACTATTCAGTATAGTTGTAGCGGAAGAAGAGAATTGACAGAGGATCTTTATTAAGGAGAATCATCATGATTGTACATCCTCAGCCACAATAAAGTTCAGCTAGGTCAGAGGACAACATATTGTTCTGATTGGTTGACACTTGACCTAGGATTGGACAATTCCAATGAGGTTATTTCCTGACCACAACGTGCACTCGGTAGCCATTGATTTAAACAATCTGCATCACGGCTACAGATTCCATCACTTTACTATAACAAGCTGTAATTACGTCCAGTTCATGTCATGTAGATATCTTATGAGTTATAATTTACTCAAACGATGTGCTTCATTTTATTCAATTTTATTCAACAACAAAAAAAATAATAAGGGTTGTACAGATCTAATTATAAATAGAAAAAGGTGCTTTGGCTCCTACTATCTACAAGCCTGTTCAGCATCTTGTCAAGATGCTACCCGTTGGGCCCTACAGAAATTCGTGAGGCATCTTACAGGTCAGCTTTTTCTACGGCTTCTAATTTTCTAGATCTTTGAATTCACTCCTCACTTAACTATCACTTACCTACTTCACACTAATCTTTTTAATTGCACACTATTATACTCTATCTGATCTTAACTACCTAGGCCTTTATTGAAGCTGAAACTTGCTCTTTATTCATATTTGTTGCTTGCCCAAAGTCTGGTTGCTTTGATTGAAAACACAACAACACCAATGTTTTAATCAAGCTATATTTTCATCGGAAACGTGATAGTTTCCATTCTTAGACTAATATGGTTAGCATTAAACATTGCAAATGTAAACTATCATTTCAGGTACTATATAGCTTCTTCTCCTTGTATTTATCTTGTAAATATACTTCCAATAATGTATTATTCACAATCGCATTTTATACCATCTGCGCAGAATTTTCTCCTCTTCCTGAAATAGCGTTCAATCACGTGGCGGCATAGCACTCACCCAGATATACGCTGTTCACTGGTTGACCATAACGATCAGCGGGAAACGGAACGAAGTTTCGGTTGTCGTTCAACTTTGATGGTGACCTTAGTAAGCGGTTTACAATTTAACATTTATAAGAACCTGTTCTGATTGATTGTACAATAATTGAACAATTCAAACTTTTGAAAAAGTATTTATTTATGATACTTCAAGATTGTAATTTATAACACTACTGATTGTGCCTGTAAAAATGGCAGGCATTTCTTGTAAACTTACCCGTTTATACGAAATATAAATTATTATTATTATTATTATTATAAACTCTTAAAGACTTTTATTACACTCCTTTAACATCCCTGTGCCTCATTTCATTGAAAAGAAAATCTCCGTATAATTACTAATAATAATATCAAATTGAATTTTGCTGTTTGTAAATTTTATTGACAATTAAACACACTAATAACCCTCTTCGCACAACTTGATTCTCTCTTTTAGGTATCCAAAAAAATAATAATAATAAGTTGGATAAAGAAGCCAGTGTTTTTCCCTCCACTTATATTTCCGACCCACTTCAGACTTTCCTCGAGGGTATAATTTCGGTCAATCTCTTTCTCTCTCTCGCTGGCTCTCTCTCATAAGCCTTCATCTTCTTCTTAATTCCACCTACGTCTCATTATTACCTAATTACCCATCACATGAATAAATATTCCATCTATCCATCTCTATATATCTATCTATCACAATGAATAATGGAATTAGAAACTTCAAGTGGTTGGGATGAAAATAATCTCATCATTTCACATATATATATGTATATATATATTAAATAGCTGCATTCAAATGAATATATATACATATAAATATGCATGAATAACAATTATGTATTCCAGACAGTGAATATATATACGCTTTTCCCTTCCCCTTGTGTAAGCATGTGGATCTAGTTGGAATGAATAATTAATCCATTAAGAAGCGATTAAGTTTTTTTCCCAGAAATACCACAAACAAAAAAAGAAACGACAACAGACAAATTCTTCTAGTCATTCATGTTGCAGTTAGAGAATTTTATTATCATTCTTCTTTCTTCTTCTTGTACCTCTTGAAGGGAAAACATGGAAAAAAAGAGGAGAAGAATGAATGAATGAAGGCTTACTCACACTCATTCTCCCTGATATAACCAAAGTTATCCTCAAGAGAATAAGCTTGAGACACACAAGTATACTAGAAGTTAAACAATTATATATATATATCTACTTGTAAGTGTTATTGCTTACCCGCAGCATCATATTTTACACTCTTTTTTTTCTGATGAGAAACCTCATACTGGATTAGCAATTAACTTGGTCTGTTCATGCGTATGTGAACAGACAGTTCATTAGCAGTAGGCTGCCTACTATCGCCAATGATTTTCCTGATTGCAGTAGATTGGATAATGCGACAGACAGCGTCGGGCAATGACGAAACAGGCATAAAATGGACTCACACAAAATACTTGGAGGATCTGGACTACGCCGATTATATATGTCTGATTTCCCACAAACTGGAAGATATGCAAGCGAAAAGCAACAAATTGGAAGAAGAAGCACCCAGAGAAGATAGGATTTCAGGTGAACATAGAGAAAACAGAGGTTCCTGGCCAACAGCAACAACAACAGACAACAATCAGCATAAATGGGAGGAACCTGAAAGAAACTACCTCCTTTACACACCTACCTAGGAAGCATCGTTTCAACTACAGGTGGACGGAACTGACGAGGATATCCAAGCAAGAATCGGAAAAGCAAGACAAGCTTTCATTACTCTCAAGTCTGTGTGGAGGTCAACAGCACTCAGCGTGAAAACGAAGATAAGATCCGGATTTTCAACTCCAATGTGAAGTCAGTGTTACTTACCATACGGATAAGAGACTTGGCGCGTCATAAAGAGCATCTCAAACAAACTACAGACCTTCATTAACAGTTGTCTTCGCTCAATGCTACTCAAGATCAGATGGCCGGCCAGAAAAGATCAGCAACAGAGTGGGATCTCTAGTAATGAGCGAACCAACCAGGAGCCGACTGTGAAACAAATAGGCAGGAAGAAATGGAGATGGATTGGCCATACTCTGAGGAAACAAACCATCAAGTGACATCACTAGACAAGCCATTGCTCGAGTGGAACCCGAAAGGGAAGCGGCAAGTTGGTCGTCGGTGCGAGGTTGACTTGGAGGAGGTCATGTGAAGAGGAGATGAAAGCGTGTGGGCATACATGGAGCCAGGTGAAGACTCTAGCAGAGGACCGAACGCAATGGAGACGCACGGCTGAAGCCCTATGTTCCTTTAGAAATTAAAGGAAGCAATAATAATAATACTGAGTATGCGGTTCGTGGTGAATCTGACAATAGACGCAGTAGCATGTGACATAATGTAACATGTAACTAAAGTGATACAAGGTAATCGATAAACACATTACAGTTAATAAAAATAAAAACTTATTAGAATATACAAAGTGTGTCAATGATTCAGAGGTAGAGTGCTGACCAACTATGCACGTAGCCTGGGGTCCGAGTCTCAGCATACGCACATCTTTACCTCACTTAGCCAGTTACCCTTCCGACAAAGAGGGAAGATTGGGTGTGGGGTTAAGAACCACACCCCGTGAAAACACCAATGCTACCGAAACCTTAAAAAAGGTCTAGCCTGAAGCCCTACGTTCCCCTGGGAACAAAAGGGAATAAAAAAGAGTACACACTCATTTAACGGTAACACTTGGAACAGATTTCAGCAATATAGTCCGTAAAATTATCTGATGTAAACGTTGATGGTGAATCTCCACAGAAGATCCATTGATCTGGCCGCTGACACTAGGATGGCTGTCCGCTGAATGTCTTCAAAAAGAGCAACTGAGTGAGTAGCCATGAGGAATAATTAATTCATTATTTCATTTCTCTTTAAAACTGTTTTCATATACAATTTTTTATTCAGCAGAAAACCGTCCAGATGGATAGATAAGTCTTAAAACAGTTATGTTCATGCGAATTTTTTTTATTCATTTACGTTCCCAGTGGAACATAGAGATTCCAGCAAGAGCTTTTTTGGTGTTTATTTTTACGGGATGTGGTTGCTAGCCTCATGCCCCACCTTCCCTTTTTACCACTCTTATCACCTGCCTAATGAGGTGAATGAATGCGTCGGTGGCCGGGGATGGAACCCCAGACTATATATGCATGGTCGGCTAACGTTCTACCGTTAAGCCACGAACGCGTTTATGTGAATAGCGGAAATTAATTAGATTTCCAATGGCATCCACAGCATTACAACAAAGTATTACCACACGTCCTAACAAATAATTATTATTACTCCCTAGGGTTCCGAGTGGAATTCAAAGCTCCAACGGAACATCTTCATTCCACCCTATTCTGTGAAATACCCTCTAGCTTGTCCCACGGTTGCCCGCAAGCTCCCATTTCCTCCCTATCATCCTCTTTCATATCTCTTCCGTTGGTTGTGGTTGGTGGTTATTGTTTTTAGTTGGGCTATTTTCAACACCTTAATCTTCTCCATGTTCACTTGAAGTCCTGTCTTTGCTGCTTCTCCTACCATCTTGTTGGTTTCCGCCTGTAAGTCTTAGAATGTATGTGACATTAGATATCAATCATCCGGGAAATCCAGATCTCCTAGAGTCTTCTTATCGGTCCAGTGTCCAGCGTTCTTCCACAGCGGTTTTCTCATTGATGCTGCATAATGTCTCCAAATTCGCTGTGATGGCTACAGCGAAGGTGTCTTTTGTAGTTTCGTCCTTCAGTTTCTGAGTGTTTAACTTGATTTGTGGCCTGTCTCCTGTTGCTATGAAGGCTTTCGACTTAACCTTGGGGGTTCCCTGAACTAGATAGTGGTCTGTGCCCACATCTGCTCCCTTCCTCGACTTTGTGTTCAACAGGCTGAGTCTCCACTTCCTTCAGCAGCATTGGGATGAAGTCTATATGGTTTCTGGTGTGTCCATCAGGTGACATCCATGTTTTCTTATGTATATCCTTGTGTTTGTATACGTTGCCTCTAATCACCAAATCATTGGAAGCGCAGAAGTCTGTGAAGAGTTTTCAGCTCTCAATCATTTCTCCAGGTGAGAGCCTCTCGACCCATGATGAGTTCTCTTCCTGTATTGTCTGCTCCCAGCTCTGCTGGCATTCATATCTCCCATCAGAATTTCGATATCGCCATTTGGGATGCTATCCATTAATGTCCGCGTTGTTTGTAGCACTGTGCGTAGCATTCCATGATAATTGTAGCCTTCCTTCCTTTTGAGTTGAATCTTGCTGTCCTGATTCTGGATGAAATTAGTTCCCATTGCATTAAGGCTTTGACTGCCACTGGTGACATCATGGTAGCCACTCACTACCTCAGTGTGTTCGTGGTTGTCATCTGGGCGACCAGACCGGAGTAGATTACTGACTCACCAGTTGACAATTTGGATAGTCCACATCCATTGCATCTGATGTCGCAGATTCCCAGCACTTCTATACTATATCTTCCCATTTCTTTGGCTACTTGGGCAACTTTCCCAGTTTTGTACGTCGTACGAACATTCCACATATCTCCGGTCTTGTTTATTTCTTCAGTGTGATGAGTAGAATATTGTAGCGATTGTTGTTTTATGGCAAAATGAATGTACAAAAAATTACACAGCTAATTGGAAAAGAGGAGTCTTTGAAATGAAATATATTATTCATAACATAAGCATTCCTTATTTTCTACCACGCAAAATTTGCTTAACAGAATTGTTTGAGTACAAGGACCAACTCCCTTTGAACTTAAAAACCTAAGTATAGAATTAACTGTAAGACTTTTGGATATATGCTTTGAAAGGGAAATTTGGCGGTTATCTTCAGAGACTGACCTACAGGAAATCAACATAGAATGGTCAATGCTAAATGTCACCTTATCCTGATCACTGAGAAAAGCTTTCTTTTCAGCTGAGCTATCGATCAATTTCTGCAGTTGACAAATGATCATTGGGTGTGTGAAGGACAAACTGCCACTTTGGACCACTTCTGTGTGTGTTTATAAATTAACATGCTTCTGTGGAGTCAGTTACATTGGCTGTACAAAGCTCACAGTTCCTAAACGCATCTCTAAGCATTATCCAGCATGATTATCAAGATGACAATGAAAAATAAATACTAGTTCAGTTCTTGCTAGGATCCCGCATAAAATAGTATATCATCATTTCTCACGCATATTGTGCGATCAGTCATTTCTCACAGCTGTGAGCCGACTTTATTGGTGTAAAGAAAATGTATAAATATCATGTGTCGTTTTCCTAATAAATGTACAGTACAGTATCTTACAGTCACATGCCAGCCTTTGTCTTTTGATATCTGCGTGGCTCAGTGAAGCGGAATGTACAGCGGACATATAGGCATAATAGGGTGCCAGTTGAGTTCATCACCGTTATAACAATTAGTAGGCTCAGACATAAAAAAATGGCGACGGGGTTTTATTCTGTTCAGCGCAGCTATAACAGATTCTCGACTGTGTCAGTTTCATTCCACTTAGAATGTTTATTTCTTTGGATGATCTTTGGATGGTTCTCAGTTCTTGAACACATTGTGAACTCAGACCGTGTAGCTTTACCAGAGTCATCTTTTAAAATTATTTACAAGTCGAGACACAATGGTACAAAGGGATATCGGTTTCAGAAATTGTTCTGTTGAAGCCCTATGTTTCACTCGGAACAAATAAATAGTAACATAGACACGACTGTACAGCCTGCCTGTGAAGATAATTTCGTCGATAAAGGCAACTTCCTCAAACAGGTCATCTTTTATTTAAAACTTAATGCTTACATAGAGTTTCTTTGTAAAATTATTTTCCTAAAGCCGTGATACGGGCTATTAAATATCTGAATTCCCTCAGTTACACCAGTACGGGGTTTAATTTTAATCGATAACACTAAGCATCTACGTAGCATTATACACTATGAGAAAATCCAGTCAGGTTGTATTCTCCGGAAGTGTCATATGTGTAATCTGATTTTTTTGCATTTTACTTGTCTTTTATGTATATGTATATGTATGTATATATTATTTCGTCTTATAGTTAGTTTATCATCTTATAGCGTAAACACACATATCATCAACAGTATAGTAAAATAACACTAGTATGGTATTAGTATGCCTTTGAGATAGAAAAAAATCTTGTTTACATGCACGAAATTAGACAGGATTGATTATTCCTGCTCATTTCCTAACTAACTAAGTGACTAACTGGTGCTTTTTCATCTGTCTCTACACATGCATAAATTACTAATCTCTAACATAGGACTTTTAATGCATGTTTTGTTGTCAATCTTCCTTGAGCATTTCCTCTCCTATTTCTTCGTCTTCTTATTCTTCTTCTTCTGTTTTCAGTATACCTGTCCGTTTGTCTTTCCAACTTTGTATGTTTCGAAAATCCACTGAGGAACACATTTACACATGAAATTTTGAAGAGGATGATTGTGACGATGATTACATTCGTTCCTAATCTCCCTAACTTCATGTATTTATTCATCATAGCTAAATGAAAAATAGCATAAAAGTGCGTATACCATCAGAAATCACTATAAAATTGAACAAGCATGTGTATAAATGCAAGTGGTTTTACTCAGAATTAACAGGATGCATGTACAGAACATCTAGATAAGGGTGAGAAGTCAGTGTAATAATATATGTATAAGACTACATATACACATCATATAGGTGTACTACATAAGACACGACAGTAATACATCAGAAGTATGAAGGATACAATGTGACTATCGTATGACAGGAAGAAGGAGTTTAAGTGAATGAAAATGACCAACATCTCCTGCCATTTGTTCTGTATAAACATTCATTAAAATGACTACTTCTAAAAAAAAAACAGGAAAGTAAATCGGTAGAACATCATAACATTATGGTCAGAAGAAATCAGGAAGTAAAAAATATGTTAAAGGGATACTTTTTTGAACAAAAAGAATATATTTAATGAAAAATGTTTGTATCAGTGTATCATTGAAGACTCGTAGGAATAAAATGCTCTCACATAGACACAATGGATAAAGGCTAGTGAATAGTAAGTAGTTAAACTGGTACATGTGAGAAATTGTACAGTTAGGAAGTAATTTATATTTATCAGCCTATGCCCTGCAGTTTTTGATGGAAACATATGGATTTTCGGGCAGGACTTTGAGGCTTTTTCGCATTTGAGTGGCGTTCAAGATCTGTCAGCGATGTGGCTGCTACTTGGGACGCTACTGAGAGGTCAAGAGAAAGCAGCATATGAAAGTGTGAGGCGAAATACCTACGAATGTGCAGCGGGGTCAGGCAAACAGTTTCCAAAGTGGGAAGGACCACATATAGTCACGTTGAGATGGGTTTACGCAGACACAATGGCAATGGTAAACACAGAGAAACAGGTGAACATCCGCAAGCACCGAGATTCCAGACAGCTAGACAAAAGAGCAAAGCCCCAAGAACCAACTTCAGTCTCAAGTCTTTGACGGGTAGACGAGTGTGGTGAGAGCTGGCTGCTAGCCAAAGTTGGTAGACAGTAATTGACGGTAATGTTTATGTCCCCAATATTGGTGGTGAGAAAATAAGAAGAAAGGCTTTGCGTAGGCGGATACACTTAGCATATGGATGATCTGACACAGCCACACAGAGATTCAAGGTTAACTTTCTGTGAGAAACAACCAATCAAAAGACTGTATTTTCTCCTAACAATAATCTATAATAATGTACATTAAAATCTATACATATGTGTTGATTTTCTTTAACAAACGATCTGTTGTCTGGCCCTTGTCTTCTGTTGTTACAATAGTTTTAAATGTCAAAAGTTATAACAGCAAGCTTATTTCCTTTTCTTAGATGCTTACATATCAAGATAGTTGAGTACTCCTCACTACTTCTATCGATTTGCAGAATAATGGTGATACTTCAGAGTGAGATAAAGCTGCCAACACCAAAAATCACTCGTGAATAGCTACTTTTATTCTCATCAGCGGTATAATTTTGAGAAAGATTTCTTGACTAAACTAGATCTACACTGAAGTGATTTCTGAGCCTTTCTGAAGTACTCTGAACTGGAAAGACATTATTATCTACTAATAATTTCTGAATTTACGTTGCATTTCTAGCCCACTTTGATTGGACACTGGTTAGTCAATTGTGTGATGTGTCTAGTCCTTTGTTTGGTGCAGACTGAATCCCATCAGTCAGGTTTGCAATGTGGCCACCATTCTAGGTAGCTCGCCATCACGGTGTACATTGATTTGATGATATTAGATGGTTGGAGGCAATCGGAAGGAAGTCTTGTTTGACCAAGGTTTCGTGCTAGTTGGTACTCACCAGTGAGCAAGGCATATCTGCTAACCTGACTAATAGAATTCATTCTGCTCCGAACAAAGAACTAGACACATCACACTAGTTGCTGACTAGTGTCCAATCAAAAATATCCAATACGGTTCTATAGGAGGTCAATCGCGAGCCTGAATAGATCAGTGGTAACTTCTCTGACTGCAGATCTCACTGAGTGACAAGGGTTTGAATCTCAGAAGGGACATGAGTTCCTTCAAGATTGCGGATACGCCTTGCTGACTGGTGAGTGCCAACTAGCACGAAACCGAGGTCAAGAAAGGATTCCTGCCTATTGCCTCCAAATATCTAGTGCCGGAAACCACGGAAGGGAATGAAGATTAATTACTTTATATCACATTTATGACATTAATGGAATGGTTCTAAGATATGAATGTAACGGAATAAGTGTTTGAAAAATACATGGTGAACCATATAATTCGAATACTGAAACTTATTTGGATGTCTCAACCAACTCTGTAATTATTATTCCCTTTTCTCATAGACTGTATATCATTGTCCGTCGTCGGTATGGTGTTTAGGACGCTCGCCGACAATGCACGTGGGGTCCGGGGTTCGATCCCTGGCCGACGCACATCTGATATTAATGGTCGACATGCTAAATCTGGGCTACCTATATCACATGCTGTGTGGAGTCAAGCAACAATAAAATAAAATATAAAATAAATATGCGCATCATATGTTAACTTGATGTTAATTATTTGACTTTGTTCTTGTTATATCTCTAATTCGAATGCTTCTCTTTGTGATCGTATGATACATTGACTTGGTGCTGTAAAACGATGTGACTTTGTTTGAGTGAATCAAAGTCATTCTGGACTTGTACTATGCGCGCGATTTTTTAGTGTGAGATTCTTGCTGGTGGAGTTTTCAACTCCACCTTGTTGTGAATACTCTACTTGATTCTCATATACTTCTTACGGTCGAATATTGGTTAACTAGCTTTGTTCTATAGTACTTGTTTTGTAAATACAAAGTTACCTTATCTTTATAGCTTTCTAACGGTATTGTTGAGGTAATTTTGAGTTTTTGATGTTATCATTGTTCAATAGAACCGCATAGATTTATCGGTGAATAATGGTCTTTCCTGTCTTTGGAGAGTTTCGTGAGTGTGCATCTCTCAAGGAAGTTTTGGACAGCCATACAATAGGACGCAGAGATCTGTTTCTTGAGTTCATACCACAATGGGTGGGTTTCGGTCGTTACAATGAGTTCCCTTCAGTTTGTGATATATCAGCTTGATGTAGATTTATTTCACAGAGTAGTAGTGATTTCTTTGAACCTATAACTTATCAAAAAATTCCTCTCTACTGATTAGAAGTAAACATGGAATATGATGTTTATTTTAATGAAAATAAATATATGCTAAGTAGTCTGATTCCTGTCGTTACTGATACAAGAGTGAAGTGGAAAAGAAAAGGGATTAGGAGTTCCCCCTATATACTGTGCATGGTACAACCCAGGATCAGTGAGCAGCAGTTCCTGAAATGATGCTATAAAATTAGTACTATAAAGTATTGGTTTACAGGGATTTATTTTCAGTTACCACACTATCTACTTATGAGTAGCTAAAGTAATTTGAATTAATTAAAACTTTAGTATGGATTTGAGATTTCATTTGTATATTATTATTATTATTATTATTATTATTATTATTCCTTTGGGTTCCGAGTGGGAAATAGGTCTTCAACAACACATCTCCACTCTGTTCTATTTGGTGAAGTCCTTTTCAGCTGGGTTCAGCATTCCCTACAATCTTCATTTCTGTAACGGCATATAATTGAACCACCATCAACGGGGAGATTTAACAGAGGTTACCTCTTTCACTTATCTAGGAAGCATCGTTTCAACTACAGGCCAGTGGAACGGATGAAGATGTAAAAGCAGCCAGCCAGAATCAGAAAGGCAAGGCAAGATACTCACTCCTTCATCAAAGTGAAACCAGTTTGGGAATCTTCTGCGCTGCACTCAGGCAGCCAGCATAAAGAAGAAAATTCGTATTTTCAACACAAATGTGAAGTAGTCAGTCAGTCAGCTTGCACTGTGTCACAAAAAGCATTCCTAACAGGACACTAGAGACTTTTATCAGCAGCTGCCTGTTTCTCTGGCTCCATACTGAAGATCGAATGGCCAGCCGGCCGGTCAGAAAGAATTAGCAACAAGAAGCTCTGGAAACTAAACAATCAAGAACCTATTGTTCAACAAATATACCGAAGAAAATAGAGATGGATCGGACACACTCTGAGACAACTTTCTAATGACATTGTGTGCTAGACAGTCGCTCGAGTGCAAAGTGAATAGGAAACGACGAGTTAGGCATGTATCCGAGGTTGCTGCTGCTGCTGCTGGATTCAACATAGAACTTGTCACCAAAGTGCAGCAGTTCCAGCTGCCACATTCCAAATACCACACAAAGGTAGACAGGAAAAGTGAAGAGAATCAATAGAATTTAGATAAGTATAAGAGTGAAACAGAATGAGTAAGGGTAGAAAGGAATATGAAGGTTAAAGAGACTGAATACATCTGCGTAAGCCATTGACAACGATTTTCAGCCATGTCACCTATTGTCTGTCACCAGCCATTGATTCTTAGAGTCCCGAGGGCGGGCCCCAACCCGGAAGTCTGCATCTCCCTACCTGACTCAGTTTAACTGTCAGGGATTTCATGGATTGATGAGGCCATGTTTTTGTTTGACCACCACTTACTCTTTTCCAACCTGCACCTATGTCAGCTAATAATGCCCGTCGGGGGAGGCGATGATTAGGCATGCGCAGCACATGACCTAGCCATCTCAATCTATGTAACTTTATAGCCTCTTCGAGTGATTTTCCCTCTTTGCCCAACACTCTACGCCTAACGTCAACATTATTTACCTTATTATGCCACCTAACGTGAGAAAGAGATCGTAAACATCTGTAGTCAAAAACAGACAATCTCTTCATGTCTTCCGCTCTCAATGGCCACGTCTCACCGCCATAGAGAAGGACGGAGCGAACTGCTGAGCAGTATACACGTCCCTTGGTTGACAGCCAAATGTCACGCCTACGCCAGAGATGGTGTAAGTTAGCGAAAGCAGCCCGAGCTTTCTGTATCCGTGCTGTGATTTCGTCACCAATCAGTCCGTTGGTGCTGATACAACTTCCCAAATAGGTGAAGTGGTCAACATGTTCTATCACTTCACTCCCTATCACTAAGCTTGGAGTTGACGTAGTCCAGTCCTGTAGCAGCATCTTACATTTCACAGGGGCGAATCGCATGCCAAACATACAAAGATTGCTGCTCAAGGTGTCCAGAAGACTCTGCATTTTGTCAGCATCCTCCCCTAACAGGACTATGTCGTCTGCGTATTCTAAGTCTATGAGACTATTCCCTGGTAACAAGTCGATTCCTAAGTCGTTAAGTTCAGTTAAGGATACTTCCATTAGCATATCTATGATGAAGTTAAACAGAAAAGGGGAAAGTGGACATCCTTGACGGACACCACTGGTTGTTATCAATTCAGATGACAATTCCCCATAAGCCCTTACATGGCTACGTGAGTTTGAGTAGAGTGCCTTGATTAGTGCAATGTACTTTCTTGGCACTCCCTTCACAGTCAAACATTACCATAGTACGTCTCGATCCACGGAATCGAAGGCCGCCCTCAAGTCAAGGAATATGGCAATTGTTGGAAGCCTAAAAGTGTGTCTATGTTCTAGGATCTGTCGGAGAGTGAAGATATGATCTATGCACACTCTACCTGGCTTAAAGCCCGCTTGATTTTCCCTCGTTTGTTCCTCCCGAGTTCGGCTTAGTCTGTTCATGATTACTGAGCCTAGGATTTTAGAGACTATGTTCGTTAGGCTGATTCCTCTATGATTATCACATGAGGACTTGTCTCCCTTCTTGAATATTGGTATGATAAGTGACTTACCCCAGTCTGATGGAACCGTCTCTGATTCCCAGACGTTACCTAGTACCTTAGTTAAACTATATACTAGTATGTCACCCCCATATTTAAACACCTCCGGAATAATTCCGTCGGGTCCTGCCGCTTTGCCTCGTTTCAAATTACAGATAGCTTTGGTGACCTCACTTACAGACGGCGGGCCAGTGTCTATATCCCATTCGGGTGTGTATCCGAGGTTGACGTGGAGGAAATCTTGTAAGGAGATGAGAAACTATGGTCCGTTTCTTGGGGTCAGCTAAATAGAACTGCAGAAAACAGGAAAAAGTGGAGATGTCCTGCTGAAACTCTATGGTCCGCTCAGAAGCCAAGGAAACAATCATAATAAATAGACCCTCATCGTCCATTTCATTCTAGAAAAAAACAATTTTTGATATCTGGCACCGCCCGCATTTTTTGACAAAAGGATGATAATTGACTGAGATGACGAGAAATTTTTAGAACTGGGTCTTTTATTTGAGCTCATCTGTGGAAGTATATTATTGTAGTGACGAAAGCATACTCTAGCATTCATTGGCATTTTCAGCAGTTCAGAGTTTCCACTTAGCTTGTCCATCTTACTTGAATTAGAGTGTAGAGACGACATTTTGACTGGATACTAGCATCATGCATCTACTCTTTTATTCGGTGCAGACTGAGTTCTATCAGTCAAGTTTCCAATGTGCCCACGATACTGCATGGCTCGACATCATGGTGCACAGGAGTTAAATCGTAAGCCTGAATAGGTCAATGGTAACGTCTTCGACTGAATCGCTGGCTGACACAAGTTTAAGTCTCACGATAGGCCTGAGTTCCTTCAGAGATTGTACATATGCCTTGCTGACTGGTGAGTGCCAGCAAGTACGAAAGCTTGATCGATGTCTTCCTACCTCCAACCATCTAATAACAACGATTTGAAGAGATGACATATCAATAATACATAATGCAACTGACAACTGCAGATTCTTAAGCTCACAATGACTATCAAATATAACCGATGAAATTGAGTCAATCTTCAAATTTATGCAACTTGAAAATAATTACTACTTAGTAGTCAATCAATATACAGTCACACTTTTTTAGTGACTTTCAATAGACACCTCTGAATCTTGCATATTGTAAGATGGTTTGTCTATTTAGTTCAGACCACTTTGAAACCCTTCGAATCGGAGGGTTAGTGTAGATATGACAATTACGAATACCAACAACTTCAATAGTTTCTAAGACAGCAAATAACACTAACCGAGCTGTCTGCAAGACAAAATTGAAGGCAACAAATTTACGTCAATATTCACGTACCGAATCAGGGTCATGAGAAAAAAACAGTAACAAATTACCAGCCAATCACAGCGGAGTTAACGTGTTTCAAATATGATTCACAGATATATGGCTTCATTTCCTGAAAAACGGCCACAAAGCAATAACACAATAACCTTCAGCAAGAAAACAACCAATGAGAAGACGTCGGTTCTCCGCTAACAATAATGTACATAAAAATCTATAAATATCTGTTGATTTCCTCAATAAACAATATGTTGCCTGGTCCTTGTCTTCTGTCATTACAATATAATATTGACAGGGATTCTAAAATTAGGTTTATAGGCGGGTAGCTAAATCCAATTTTACTATAGTTCCAGAAATGGTAGCGTGTTATTCACCTTTTTAGAGTTTCACTTTTCATGTCAAGAAAATTAGCTAAACCAACTATGGTAATAAATTACTCACACACATAATACCTCTAGCTAGTTATTCAAAACAGTTAGCCTTGATTGTGTCTGGTGATCGTATTGTTGGCATTTTCGTTAAGCTTTCTTCAATACCTTAGGTTATTTTTTCATTTACCCTCTAGTTTCTCCATCTTCATGAGTCTGTTTTTTAACGTATTATAAAATTAATTTAGCGAAAGAAACATTTCCGGATGTGTTCAATTTCGGACCAGTCAGTCTGAGTGTTACAGACAGAAACAAATTAGTCAGAGGATTTCATCATGATCTGACATCACTTAGAGAACCAGTGGAAAACCCGCAGGGAGTAATGGACAGTTGTTTCGTCAGCGTTGTTTGGGACTCTGCTTCATCAGTACGCACCCGCCGCCAGGGTTCGAACTCAGGACCTTCTAGTTACAAGGCGAACTCGTAGACCACTGAGCCACTGGGACCCGATCCAATGGCTAGCCCATGAATTCTAACTTCTGCCATTTCACGCCGAAGACATTGACTAGTGGTTGAGCTATATCCTGTAACCAATCGACGAAATCCCTACAAAACAATACTTGGGCAAACATATTTATTCATAAATAACAGAAAATAAGGCTTTACATGGCGAAGAAAAGTTCCATTTCAATGGGGCTTGATAAACAAGGTAATGAACAATAAAAAAATGGACTACACTTGTTTATTTGTTTCAGTATATTAGTCTGTTAGTGACAGAAAACCTTTCATATCTTTCCTAGTTGTTTTTGATATGTCATTGAAATTTTACTAATAACTAGGGGAGTTATTCAAAGTATTGTGATAGGTTTTAGAGTTTCATTGAAGTCTAATAAATATCCTCTATTCAAAACGTCATCCATTGAACAACACTGTTTATATCATAACATTGCTTCCAGTCTAGACAAAGGGGCTAAATTTGTTCGTTGTGTTTTCCTAGACTACACATCTGCTTTTGACTCGGTCCCTAGGGACATCTTATTAAATAAACTTGCTAAAAGTCAAACAGAATGTTGGGCTGTTAACTGGTTACATTCCTATTTCTCAGAAAGAAAGCAGTACACCATGTATAAAGGGAAGTCTTCCACTTCATTGCCTACTGAAGCTGGTGTCCCTCAAAGCGCTGTCCTTTCTCCTTTTCTTTTTTCTTTCTTCTTACATGACTTGCCTCAGTCTGATGAAATAAACTTTGTGAAGTACGCTGATGATTTAACTGTTTCAATGGCTGTTAATTCCCAGCGAGATTGTACTAAAATAAATAGCTTTCTGTCGGGAGTCAGTAAATGGTCTGAGTCTAACGGTCTTAAACTGAATCCTTCTAAATGTCAAACTGTTAATTTCAGCTTAAGATGTAAACGACAGTTAAAAGACGCCGTCGATTCTCATGACAGTTGTAAGATTGATGACAATGATATAGGAATCAAATCAGAAATTAAGTGTCTTGGACTTATTCTCTCTTCTGATCTCTCCTGGTCTTCTCATGTCTCAGCGATCTCCATTAAAATATTCCGCCTGACATTTTACATTTAGAAGTTAAGGCACTCGGGTATAACTCAACCCCACCTCTTACAGTTCATAAACTCTTGCATCCTACCCTTATTCTTTCCTGGTTTGCTTAAAAAGGACTATGTCACAATTCGTAGAATGCTGGAGACTGTCAGTAGGATGAGTGGTGTCCCAGTGGACTACATAGTTAACGTCGTTGTCGATAGGCACTTGACTTCATGTGGTAAATTTGCTGAAGGGATTTTGTCTGACTTGGAGCATCCATTTTACCCTCAGCTTCCACCTTGCATCTCCTCAGGTAGAACAAGAAGTAACTTCAGAAAACTGTATGCTCGCACGTCTAAGTATAAAAATTCTATGATACCATACTTGGCACGTATTTTATGTGATGAAAGTAGTGTCAGACAAGAATTAACTAACCTTTTTTCATCTAGTAAATAAACAATCTCCTCCATCCATCTTTATATACCTTCAAGTTTTACTTCTATGATTTCTATTATATTTATGGTCCTGTTGATTCTTTGTTTTCACTTTCATAACTGCAAACACCAACTTATCTCTATGACTTCTGTAATCTTTCTTTTTTCCCTCACCATATCATGTAAAGAGAACATTATATTCAATATTTTTAATCATGCAAGGATTTGTATACCGCATCGACAATACTGTGTGAAACAAGCCCACGGTAAATTCCACTTGTATTATTAACATTACCTAAGCTGCTATCATTATTATTATTTCCATTTTATATACTGCATTTTTTTTAATATTACACCTATTGTAAATGTAGAAAAATTTTCTGTGAATAAATTTATTTATAAATTGAGAAAATTAGGTGCAATATTGTGATTAATGCTGAAAATTCCATTCTGTATTATTATTATTATTGTTCCCTTGGGTTCCTAGTGGAACATAGTGCTTCAACTACACGTCTCCAATTGTTTCTGTCTTCTGCTGTACATTTTCACCTGCGTCCATGTTAATCCACACTGTTTCAACTCCTCTTCACACGATCTCCTCCATGTCACCCTTGGACGTCCCACTCGCCGCTTCCCTTTCGGGTTCCACTCGAGCTATGGCCTGACGCGCGATGTCACCCAACGGCCTCCTCAGCGAGTGTCTAATCCATCTCAACTTTCTCCTGCATATTTGGGACTGCTGAAGAGTCCCAAACTGCCATTCTGTATCACAAGTACTGTTTTTGGAATAGAGTAAATTATTATTATTATTATTATTACCATGTCGTGTATGTAATGTTTAATTAAATATCACTGCAGTGCCTCGCCGAGGTTTTAATTTGTTCGAATTATTTTAGCTACTCATAAGTAGATAGTAGAATAACCAAAAAGATATTCAAGGTTAATTTGTTTTGATTAAACTTAAAGTTACATTCTGTGTATACTTCTGATCAGTGAAAAGGGGTGCTTTAACAAGTGGTAGGTTCAAGGAGATCACTCCTGATCTGTGAAATACATCTAATTGAAGCTGCTATGTCTCAAACTGAATAAAACTCATATCTTAAACTCATTCTATTACTGACAAAAAGAACAGCAGTATTTCAATTCTCATTCATTCATTACATAGTGAATGAATTAGTTTTCACTCCATTTCGTGTTTTCATGCATATATAATAAATTTGGGCTAGAACTATAACGGAAATGCAGAAAATATTAGATGATCATGTCTTTTTAGTTCACAGGATTTCACTTACATACAGAAATCACCTTGGAATGGATTTAGTTTGGTGAAGAATTCTTCCTCAAAGTTTACCTCCGATGAGTACTGAATAGAAATACCTGACTACTTCATTCAAAAATGCCTCATTATCATAATTATCAAAGTCTATATTCTGTGCTTGCTTTTCATCAGAATATTTCAGGAATGATATAATAACTATTATTTTCACCAATTTAACCAGGCTGTCGCAGACTTCTTTTTTGCAGTCCCAGCAATATGTCCGTTTGAAACGGTATCTGACTATCCTTATTTCTAACTTGTTTCTGTCAGGGGTTTCAGCCCTACCGCCACCCGGTCTCATCATCAAGCATTTTTCCTCGCTGTTGACTTTGTGGACCCCACTGATCACGACTTTTCACTAGAAAGAGCTCCAATCAACTTCGTCCTGTAGCCAGTCACTAGCAAGCATCATATTGATTTTTTAGAATTAGTTTGTGGCTATTTGGTTTGTTCTAAATCTGATCACGGATTGGTATCAGTTACAGAATGATTCAAAGCCAACAGATAGTACTGGATAGCTGTTTCTTCCTAGTGCTTTGGACTCATGGGTAGTAGACACCCACTGTGGAGTTCGAACCCAGGGCCCCTGGTTACATGGCGAGCTTGTAGACTATTCAATCAGTAGAACCCGACTCAATGGCTCACGAATTCTAACTTAAATTGAATCAAACCCCCAAAAACTATCTCTTGAAGGTTAATATGATACTCACTAGTGACTGGCTACAGGAAGAAGTTGACTGGAGC
Source organism: Trichobilharzia szidati (assembly GCA_944472155.2). Lineage (NCBI taxonomy): Eukaryota > Metazoa > Platyhelminthes > Trematoda > Strigeidida > Schistosomatidae > Trichobilharzia > Trichobilharzia szidati. The sequence continues at coordinate 185,753,993 of OX235271.1, read as the reverse complement.
TATTTCTAGTGAAATGTCGTTATCAGTGGGGTCCATCCGGTTGGGAATGAAGACAAATAATCACCGATGACAATGACTGGTGGTCACGCTAAAATCACAAAGTTTTAGAAGTTAGAATTCATGAATTGGCCACTGAGTCAGGTCCCAGTGGCTGAATAGTCTACGAGCTGAACTTGTAACCAGAAAGTCCTGCGTTCTGACCCCACCAGCGGGTAGGTACTGCCGATGAGTCCCAAACCTGGCTGATGAAACAGCTATCGAGTACTCCTTCGTGGTCTTCAGTGGTTTTCTAACTGATATCAATCCGTGGTTAAACTTAACATAAATCAAATCCATACAAGCTAACACTTGAAAAATATGCAGTAGAAGCAAAAGAACAATGAACTGACTAATTAAAATGGATAACATAGAGCTGGAAAAGTGAGACAACCTTATAAACTTTCCATTTACTCATAATTAACAATGTTTCTCTGTCTATACTAACATTTCAGCCTAGTATTGTAAGGTTCTTTTTCAAGAACTGAATCTAAAGTGGAATATTAATTGAACTGCGAGATAATATCCTTTGAAAAAGATTCCTCCTGAAAATATTTGTTCAGCTATTTTGTACTAGACAATTTAATATATCATCGTTTCGAGGTATTAAATTGTCTTCTGTAGTAGTAGGTCAGTCAGTAGTGAGCAGAAAAAGTATAGTCTTTAGTATAAACAACGACTGCTTGTTTGAGTCCCTAGACTACTTGAATTTCCATTCGAGACAATGCACCTTATTTTCTTTAGTTCTTGTTGTTAAAATCCTTCAGTTATATCTGTGGGTCCCCAAATGTACTCGTGCACATTTTTAATTGGTTTTCAGTCTAACGTGGATCATTTCTGTGGGATCAAAGAAAAATCCCGTTGTGGATTATTTTATTCTTCACATCTGACATCACTGCATCACATGATGTACTGGAGATGGCTGTTTTACTGAGAACTCCTGGATGAAGAGTAAATATTATGCAATAGACTACGCTAAAAATTGTGCATAATAAAGCTATTGTTATTCTTATTATAATGCGAAATACAAGTTTGGTTTTGCTTCCAACTTAGCATTTCTCTCTTCTCCGTGGTTAATTGCAGGTGAATGTTAAAGTGCAGAATCTCCAATCAATATTAAGTCAGATTTTATACTCGAGGGAATCTATAATTCCCTGTTTAGTACTCCCTGTTGGTTTTCATTGTGGTTCTCTAATTCATATCAACCTGTGATCAAACTTGAAATAAACCCATTCCCTACAAATTAACTCTTTAAAATTAGTGGAATCGATGAATATGAATATAAAAAGACTATCTTTCTTTGATCACAGGTGTCTGCATCGTGTCTCCCATGTTATGTTGTATAATAGGGTGAGTAATATTGAGGCTAGATGTAGAGTATTAGGTTAAGGGAGAGAAAGTCAATCGACGAGGTTGTGAAGGCAAATCACTTGAGCTGCCTGGTATATGTGTTACACATCTGTGGATATGTTGGAGAGGATTTGTAGCTCAGGTGGATGATTTTGATGTGGTTGTGTTCCCTGAGCTGGATAGTTTATTTGCTAAGCTTTCATTGCCACCTACTAGGCAACATCTTCAGTGCATACTTCAATTTGAAGATAGCTTTTTGATTTCTCCATGAGTTTATTAGTTATCTCGCCAGGCGGGTGACCTTGGACGTGATTTTGTTTTCGTGTGTTTTCACACATCTCTAGCCATTGCCTTCCTCGACGGTCAGTGTTAGCTGACATAGGATCAGGTTAAAAAAGAGCCAGTGGTGGTCAAACCAAAACACGGAATCATGAAGTTTCTGACTTTTGGTTTGAGTGAGCCACGTAGGGAAGTGTAGGCTTCCTGGTTTGGGTCGTGGGAATTGTAAAAACCAATGAAGGCTGGAGACAATTCGTTCTTAATGGCTCAGATGCATTTACTGTTTGTGATCTTCCATATCCCATAAAACCCTATTGTTTCTCCTTCACATTTCTACTTATTATCGTTCTTCCTTTGTGTGGTACGTGGAGTGTGGCAACTCGAACTGGTGCACTTCTGTGCAAAGTTCAATGTTGAAAGAGGTTAGTTAGTCAGTTAGAAGACTCTATCGAATAGCAATAGGATCATGAAATCAGAAAAAGCAGGAAGACTTGGTAAAGTAGAAAGGCACATAGATGTGCTCGAATAAAAGATTTAAACAAACTCATATAAAAGCATATATGCTTAACGTTACAGAGTTGATGACTACATTGAAAATATGCTTGTGGTGAGAGCTGTCTGCAAGACAAAATTGTAGACAACAGTTTACGTCCCGAATCGGAGTCATGCGAAAAAAACAAGAACAAAGCCTAGCCTTGAGGAACTCAACAACCAATCACAGCAGACTTAACGTGTGCAAATACGAGTCGCAGATATATGTATAACTTCACAAGCAGTAGAGAATGACCTTCAGCATGAAAACAACCAATCAGAAGACGTTGCTTCTCTGCTAACAATAACGAATAATAATGTATGTGAAATTCTATAAATATCTGTTGCCTGGCCCTTGTCGTTTGTCGTTACAATATGATTTAAACTGCTGCCCCATAGATATTTCTCCTACAACAAAGTGTATGGTGTAAGGAGAGAAACTCGGAAGTATGATAAATATAACTCCATGATAAACATGTTTGACAGTAGTAAAGACCATAACATTAGATTTCTTTTTTAAAAAAAAAGCAAATATTTATACATTTATTATTCTTTATACTTTACAATTAATTAATCAGTTTCTTAATTATTTACTTAAATACTCCTCCAGTTTTTCAATGTCCGCTTTAATTGATTCATCCTCCGGTTGTAGTTTATAAGCAGCTTTGTATTCGACTAAACCTGTCAGTGAAGAAAACATGCAGAAAAAGACATGAAAACAGAAAAGTTTGTAAAAAAACAGTTATATCATATTATTTACTGATATTTCATAGATTATTATTATTATTGCTCCATTTAGTTCCTAGTGGTACATAGGGCTTCAGCTACACGTCTTTATTGCGTTCGGTCCTCTACCAACGTTTTCACCTGGCTCCACATCTGCCCACATGCTTTCATCTTCTCTTCGCATCGCCTCCTCCATGTCACCCTCGCACTGACGACCAACTCGCCGCTTCCCATTCGGGTTCTACTTGGGAGATAGCCTGGCGTGTGATGTCCCTTGGTGGTTTTCTCAGAGTATGGCCAATCCACCTCCATTTCTTCCTGCTTATTTGTTGCACAATTGCTTCCTACTGGGTTGGTTCGCTCCCAGAGAACCCTGTTGCTGATATTTTATGGCTGGCCATCTGATCTTGAGTAGTGTTGAGCAAAGACAGCTATTGATGGAAGTCTGTAGTTTGTTCGAAGTGCCTTTCGTGACGCGGCATGGCTCCAGGTCTCTGATCCGTATATTTAGTAGCACTGATTTCACATTGGAGTTGAAAATCCGGATCTTATTTTTCTGCAGAGTGCTGTTGATCTCCACAAAGACTCGAAAGCTTGCCTTGCTCTCCCAGTCCTTGCCTCGATATCCTCATTAGTTCCGTCCGCCTGTAGTTGAAACGAGGCTTCCCAGGTCCGTAGGTAGAAAAGGTTGCTTCTTTCGAATTTCTCCCACTTATGCTGGCTGATTGTTGTCTGTTTTTGTTGCTGTGGCTGTGGCTGTTGGCCAGGAATCTTCATCATCTCTGTTTTCTCTATGTTCACCTGAAGGAAGACATATCTTCTCTGGATGCTTCTTCTTCCAACTTGTTGCATTTCACTTGCATATCTTCCAGTTTGTGGGAATTTAGATAAATATATCATCAGCGAAATCCAGATCCTCCAAGTTTTTTGTGTGGGTTCATTTTACGTCTTTTCCCTCACTGCCCGCTGTCTGTTGCATTATCCAGTCTACCGCAATCAGGAAAATCATTGGAGATACAACACTGTATATGAAAATAAGTAGCATTTCCAAGTGTAGAAGACATCTGTTTTAGAATACTGTATTACAGCGAAATATATTAAATTAAATGTCAGCATGGAAGATAAACTTTTCGAACTTTCATTTTCAATCTGCTACAGGTAAACGAGAGTAGCAAATAATAATAATAACTCAAATGACATTTTAGCCTACAGTGAAAAACGATATGTGATCATTTGAAATGTATTTTGAAATAATGGCCAAAACTATCTGATTAAGAAAGATATTGCTTGTAGAGATGACTTGAAGACACACCTTTATACACTCATTGAAAAACCCGACAGTACTTATGAGATGTTGGTTGACAGTGATAGCGTAGTGAAGAGCTCACTGGAAGACGACTGGAACAGGCTTCAACCAAAGAAAATTGATAACCCAAATGACAACAAACCAGATGATTGGGGCCAGCCTAAAATAATACCCGATATGGATGTCAATTTACTAGAAGACTGGGATGATGACATGGATGTTGAATGGCAACGTCCCGAGAAAAATAATCCCGATTGTAGAGGCGAGTGGAGCCCAAGACGTATCGTTAACCCAGAATACAAGGGCGAGTGGAAACCTGCGCAAATAGATAATCCAGACTAAAGGCTGGATCCGAAACAGGCATAAAATGGACCCACACAAAAAACTTGGAGAATCTGAACTTCGCCAATGATACATGTCTGATTTCACACAAATTGGAAGATATGCAAATGAAAAGCAACAAGTTGGCAGAAGAAGCATCAAAGATAGGACTTCAGGTGAACATAGAGAAAACAGAGGTGATGAAGATCCCTCGGCAACACCACCAACAGCAACAACAACAACAGACAACGATCAGCATAAATGGAAGGAACCTGAAGAAACAACCTCCTTCACCTACCTACCTGGGAAGCATCGTTTCAACTACAGGCGGAACTGACGAGGATATCAAAGCAAGAATCGGAAAAGCAAGACAAGCTTTCACTACTCTCAAGTCTGTGTGGAGACAAAACAACAGGACTCATCATGAAAAATAAGATCCGAATTTTCAACTCCAATGTGAATTCAGTCAGTGCTATTATACGGATCAGAGACTTGCACTGCGCGTCATAAAGAGCATCTCAAACAAACCACAGACCTCATCAACATCTGTCTTTGCTCAATACTCAAGATCAGATGGCCAGCCAGAAAAGATCAACAACAGAGATCTCTGGGAGTGAATCAACCAGGAACCAATTGTGCAACAAATATGCAGGGAGAAATGGAGATGGATTGGCTATACTCTGAGGAAACCATCAAGTGACATTACTAGACAAGCCCTTCAGTGGAACCCGAAAGGGAATTGGCGAGTTGGTCGTCAGTGCAAGGGTGACTTGGAGGAGGTGATGTGAAGAGGAGATGAAAGCATGTGGTCAGACTTGGAGCCCATGTTCCTATGCTCCTCTAGGAATTAAAGGAAACAATAATAATAATAAAGGCTGGATCCTGAGTTATGCGTTCCAAATGACGTCGGCTGCGTTGGTTTTGATCTGTGACAAGCTTACTCAGAGTCCATCTTTGCTAATATATTGATTACTGATAGGGAAGAGCTTGCTAAGCTGGTGGAAACGGTATGATGCCGAAGTAGCCAAAGAACAGGCATCTGAGAAGGACTTAGAAGCTGAAAAGACATAGTTTCCACGGAAGATACCAAGGAAGAAGCTAACAATGCCGATAAGACAGAGGGTGAGACGTCTAAGCACCACAACAAATTGATAGATATCACAGTTGAAGATAGAATGAAAATCTGGGTTGCAGTAAGGTACAGACTATCGACTTTCATGTCACTAATACAGAAACCTACTGAATGAGCTGCGAAACATTATATTTGTTATTATTATTCCCTTGGGTTCCGAGTGGAACATAGGCCTTCATTAGCACATATCCGTTCCATTCCGTTAACTTTAGTCTTCATCAGCTGCTGTACGATTGCCCACAAGCTCTCATCTTCTCTTCACATGATCTACTCCACGTCACCCTCAGACTCACTCCCAAGTCACTATTTCCTATTCATCTTTCACTTGAGAGATGGCCTGCATTCCACGCGACGCCATTTGAAGGTTTTCATTTTCTTCGGAAAACTGCTTCTGATCTTTGGTATGGTGTCAGCGAAGACAGCTATTGATAAATGTCTGAATCCGTCAGCTGGAAATGCTTTTCGTGACGCATTCATCAAGTTTCTGATCCATATGGAAGAACTGACTAACTTAAGATTGATGTTGAAAATCCGAAATTTGTTTTTTATGTTGAGTGCAGAAAATTTCTAAACTGATATCAGGTTGATGAACGTCTGCCTTTCCTTCCCTATCCTGGCCGACCCCGACAACTTCATCTGTGACTCCTGTAATTGCCTAGATAAGTGGAGGAGGTGACCTCTTGTGCTTGTTGTTTCTAGTTGGTTATCTCCATCACCTCTGTCTTCTCCATTTTCACTTGAAGTCCTGTCTTCGCCGCCTGCCTCTCCAGCCAGTTTGTCAGTTTTCGCCTGTAAGTCTTCGAATTTACATGACGTTAAACATAAAAACATCGACAAAGTTCAGACCTTCTAGATTCTTCCTATCGGTCCAATGTATTCCTGTCTTCTCGCTGTCATGCGCAATCTGTTGCATAATCCAGTCCACCACAACTACGAATATCATCGGTTATAGTAGGCAGCCTTGTCTTACTCCTATATTCACTTCAGCGGCTTTGCTGAGTTCCTCCTGATTACATATACATTTCAGGAATTGACTAGAGGATTTTTAACATATGCTCAGATCAGAACATACTTGATTTTCCCATGAATTTCTGTTCTAAAGGAGGTTGAACCAAAGGAATTCATAGAATAAATGCTCTGTTTCTGTCGGATTGAATAAACTTATGTCCACTTCACTCGTACATCACAAATTACATGGATAAAAATGACCAGTTTAAGAGTAGAATGAATATACAGTAGACTATAAATAGTACAGAAAAAAAAATCAATATATATACACACTTAGTTTATCGACTAACCTTCTTTATACATTTGTAAGTTACAAAATGCAGCCCCACGTCTAATGTGTGCACGTACACGTGATTTTAAATTCTGCATTACCGGTGGTACACACAAATCTAATGCCATTGAACTATCCTCCAGCGCTTTGAAATAATTACGTAACTGAAGATGACATGCAGCTCGATTTGAATAAGCCCTTTGTATTGTATTGTTTTAAAGTTATACATTAAGGAAATATAAATGCACAAAGGATATTTAAAAGCTTATCAAATCAACAATCGATCATATGTATTAGAGGAATTTTCATTCCTATGAGTGACACAAGCAGTGCAGAACAACCTGCAACAAGGAAACAACTAATCAAAAGACATTGCTTCTCAGCCGACAATAATGTACCTAAAAATATATAAATATCTGTAGATTTTCTTAATAACGATCTGTTGCTTGGCCCTTGTCTTCTGTCGTTGCACTTTCACCCTCAAGTACTTCTGGAGTTATACCAAAAGCCCTGCTTTCCTGTTTTAGCCTTCATAACTTTCACATTTACCCCTATTTTAGACTGATGTTGAGTGAAGTATGGTTGAGATGAAGCTGCAGACTATGTGAAAGGTTGTTCAAAATGTCCTACTTAACGTTCCATCTAGTCCCAAGTAAACTTTTCGAATTTGATCGAATTTATATACCTTTAAGTAAGATCACTAGTTGAAATCATTTAGAGAACCATTGAAAATTAGTGTGTGCTGAACAGCTGTCTCATCCCTGTTTGAGACTCTGGAGCAGTATGCGCCCCTTGTGGGGGAAAATCTGTTTGGAAAATATCTCCTGAAAAATCTAATCACAACATTTGTACCTGTTTGGATGTTTCAACTAACTTTGTCATTATTATCCCCTTTTCTCCTAGACTGTATATCAATGTTCTGATATTTGCATGTCATTTGTTGACTTGATCCTCATTATTTGTCTTTCTTCAATGTTTAATCTCTAACTTCAGTTCTTCTGTTTGTGGTTATGTGATGATATTGATAATGTGTTGTTTTCCAATGAGAGAAGAGACTCTTTTCAACGAATTTATTATCAAGCTGTACAATCATATATATATATATATATATATATATATATATATATGGTTTTAGCAGACGTAATGACGGATCTCTCAAAAGATCTATCCCCCGGAAACGTCAATGGAACGAACAACTAACTAATTTTTATAGTTGGGTGCCTATCTCCAGAAAAAGGAACCTAATTCATTCGCTCTGCTTCCGTTGACTCAGAACCTGACTTCTTAAAAGCTACGCTCACAGAAAACGGTTACCCTGACCGATTTATTGACAGCAACATGAAAGATAAGCAGTCTAAAGTGGTCACCGAATCAGTTCCCAAACAAACCTTATTCATAAACTTGGAATTCAAAGGTGATCAAGATTCGGATATTCTCAAAAACTATCTCTCTGAAGCAGTCAGTAAGACGTTCTTTGCAGCAAAATAACAAATGACGTTCTTCAGCCACAAGTTGTTGTCCATCTATGTAACGGATAAGCTTCCCCGTCTAGCCACCTCCATGTGCATCTATCAGTTCACCTGCTCTTGTGGAGCAAGGTAGATTGGCCGTAGCCAGAGGACGCTTTCCACACGGATATGAGAACATATTCCAGCTTGGTTTTACAAGGGAGAAAGGAAGTATGTGCGAAGCTCTATTTTGGAACACCTGATCGACTTCTGTCACTCTGTCAACCCCGACCATTATTTTAAGATCATATATAGAATCCATGCTAACTTCCCGCGTTTTCTTCTTTATAAACTGCTAAAGGCAGGTGAGGCCTTGGCAATTCATGACTTTAAGCCAGACCTTTGTGCACAAAAGAAGTATGTACAATCCCTACTTCTGCCTTGGCCGTAGAGGGACAGACATTTATTTATTTTGTTTATTTAGTTATTCTATGTACTTTTCCCTTATTACCACTATTATTATTATTCTCACTCTGAATCTTTTTCCACTTGACCCACTTGTCATTTTTAACACAAAATTATTAAATTTTATATTTTTATTTTTATGATATAGAATTCTATCTTATCAAATTTCACACCATGTTATGTGACATTTTATATTCGTCTACTTATCTTATAATTATGTACCCCTTTCCAAAATTCTATACACCTTATGTATTATTCTATATACGACATTAATTATTTTGCCACTTGACATTGAACTATGATTATAATCACGAATATTTTAATTGCATTTCATACTACTATTATTATTATTTCATGTATTCACACCTTTGATCTAATTCCTTCACCGGATATAGTTGCTTAAAATATATATATATATACGATTGTACAGCTTGATAATAAATTCGTTGAAAAAAGAGTATCTTCGCTGAATAATGTCTTCTTAGCGCTACAATTGGGTATTATTAAATTATTTCAATGATGTGATTCTGTTTTCTAAATGAAGGTCATTCTGGCATTGAACTGTTTTCGGGAATTGTCTGGTGTGTGACTCTTGCTGACAGTTTTGATCCCACCTTGTTGGGAATGTTATACCTGACTCTCAGGTACTTCTTACAGTTGAATTTTGTTTAACTAATTTTGTTTTACAGTACTTGTTTTGTACTTAGAACCTTCTTCTGACTGTATAGCTTCCTAACGGCACTGATGAGTTAATTTTCAGTTTTTGATGTTATTATTGTTGAATAGAGCCACACATAGACTCCGACACTGAATAATCGCCTTTTTGCTGTATTTGGAGCGTTTTGTGACTGTGTGTGTGTGTCTCAAGGAAGTTTTGTGACTGTGTGTGTGTGTCTCAAGGAAGTTTTGTCAGTCATACAGTAGGACTCAGAAATCGATTCCCTGCGTTTGGACTTAAAGGAGTGGGTTTTGGTCATAACACCTATTATCCCACTGGGAGTCAAATCCATGATCTTCAAGTTACTGGGAGAGCGAGTGGATGATGGTAGCTTAATACTGTAAGTTGTTACAACTTCAAAATCATAAGCTGTCGGATTCTGGTTCATTTACCGAGCAGTAATGGTAATGTAACTTTTTAATTCTGAACTCTATCTGTTGCTGGATTGTGTTTAACTTTAACTGGAGTTCGAAACAAAATAATCAATCAGCCTTCCTTATTCTGGAGATGATTCCTCCATATAATGTAGTTTAGTTCAAAATTTAGCTTTGAATCAATTGTACACAATTAATGATTGAATATTTATGCTGGAATATACGTGATTACATCTGATTACTTATTTTTCTGCATGACAAACAGTAAAGATATTTTTTCAAGTTTGATCACGGATTGATATCGGTTAGAGAACCGTTAAAAACCAGAGAGTTCTGGACAGCTGTCTCGCCCTAGCGCTTGGGACTTATTGGTATTACGTACCCATTGGGGTTCGAACCCAAGAACTGCCTGTTTCAAGGCTAGTTCGTAGACCATTCAGCTACTGAGACCCGATTCAGCGGTTCATGAATTCTAACTTCTAACAATTCGTGAGCTTAGCGCGATGACCACATCCAACACTGTCATTGGTCAGTATTTGTCCTCACACCCGACTGGATAGACCCCACTGGTCACAAATTCTCACTCGGACTCTAGTCAACTTCGTCCTGTAGCCAGTCACTCACTAGCGAGCATCATATTAAATTTCAGATGGGTTAGTTCGTAGAAATTGGCATCACTTACATTTTACCTTAGTAAAAATCAATAAATAGGTAAATACACAGTGATAAAGGATACGAATGTAATTTTGGATTTTGTGATATAGCTTCTGTGTAGGCAACGACTGCAGCTTCATAATCTCCAGCTTGATATAATGAACTGCAAAGTGTAAAAAATGTAAGACTTTTTTTAAGTTAAAATACATATGGGTGAAAATAATGCTAAGATAAATGTGGGTGTGTCAGTGTTCCAACCACGTCTCACGTGGTCCGGGGTCATATCCTTGGTCGACGTGGCACTCCTTAACCTCACTAAGCCGGTAACAAGGCTGGTAAATGGGGAAGTTTGTATGTGAGGTGGATAGAACCCTGTCCCGTAAAAATAAAACCAGGAAATTTAGAAACACAAGTATATAAAGAATCAAGGCGCACAAACCACATACTCAACTAAAATAGTAATAACCCGATTACCAACAATAGAAATTGTGTGCAGACATTGTTTAGATGAGTTCAAACACACTGTAACACTACTCCAGTGTTTAAGAGAATAAAGGAAAAATACCTACTAACCGTCTTCAAAAAGAATGCATATCCTCACAATTTTATCAAAAAGTGTTTAAACTCGAGTCATAAAAACAACAGGAAGCCAACATCAAAGACCACAAGAAAATTCATCCTACCATATGTCAAAAAAAATATCTCTGAAATAACAGCTAGAATATTAAGACCGTTTGAAATAGATATAGCACACAAACCAGCCAACACAATCCCTTCATTCAATATTGTGCAAACCAAAATATCCAACAGAGAAAGAAGATAAAATTAATACCATTTACAAAATAAACTGTATAAACTGCAATAAACATTACAACGTTAGTCACAGTGGGCGTCCCCTTCGAATTCGAATTCAAGAACACAAAATGGCTGTACAGTAAAACATGATATATATTCTTTCATATGGATGCGTGTGAATAATTATGGACACCAATTTGATGATTAGGAGAATGAAGAAATCTTAAATAGACACCGAAAATGCCAGAGAATTCCTAGAAGCCTAGTACTCAAGAGAATCAGTCAGCAATTAACAAACACATTATTATAGACCAAATTTATCAGCTAATAAAAAGTAAACCACATGACAAGAAAGTTCGAATTCCAAGTTCAATAAAAATGAACCACAGAGACGTGAATTAACGATCATTCATGACAATATAATTCAATTTTAGATTTTCCCGTCTATTGATTGAACCGAAGTTCTCGGTCTCAGGTTGATATGTCGGCTTCTTGCGCACATGCTTCAACATTATCTGGGCATGCAATTAGAAGTTGATTGGTGGATGATGACTAGCAGTGGAATCCAGGATGTGCATTTTGCCCTATTTGGGACTCGTCACCTGGATATACCTGCATTCGGCAGTGAGTGACGATGTTAAATAATTAATTAAATAATTAGTATGACCCGTTGCACAAAAGGTGGCTCTCATGGCCCAAGAGATCTAGTGGATAACGCTTTGGCGTCTGAAAAATGGGTTCTGGGTTCGAGCCTCGGCGGGGACATCATCATTCACTGCGGAACGCAGGTGCATCCGAATGACGATTCCAAAATGGGATGGAGTGTGCATCCTTGATTTCACTGCCAGTCACCACCCACCAATCAACTTCTAGTCACAACAATAGTTTTCATGAGATACGATCATATCATCAGTCATGGAGAACTCAGAAGAAGTCGTCTAGAAGGACAACGAAAGCTTCGCAATTGAATCAACCAGCTGAGAGAACACAATTAATTCAAATAAAACCACTGTTGGAGAAACTTCAAAGCTCTAGCTTGAAACCTTATGTTCCACTGGCAACATGAAGGAATAAAACATATAATATTATAAATAAATAAGTTGAGTGAAGACCGCCAGTTCACTTAAATAGGAAGTACTTATTCATGATATAAGGAAATTGAAATGCCTTGGCTGGCCAGTGGTTAGAGTCTGACAACTATCTAAGTTATTCTACAATGAACGATATTCTCAAGTAGTCTCTCTTTCTCACAAGATTTCAAATGTAGTATGATTAGTCTAACAGCCGAGTGCCTTACTTCAAAACTATATGAAGCTGACTCGAATTTTCAGTACAGTGCTATGAAAGCGAACTTTTCGACCGAAAATAGAAAACGAGGAACTATAAAAATCCTCTTATTTCTTTCGTAAGACCACTACGATCGTGAACCACCTGGCATATAGTGGACACATTGTAAACCTGACAGATAGAATTTATTTCTCCCCAAATAAAGTAATACAGGCACTACATTAGTCACCATATAGTGGCCATTCAAAGTATCCATTACAGTCCTACTGGTGATCAGTCGTGACCCCAAATGGCTCTGTCGTAAAGTCTCCCACTGCAGCACTGTGTTACGCAGGTTTGAATCTCAGAAGTTCCTTCCAGGTTACAGATACACCTTACTGACTGGTGAGTGGCGACAAGCACGAAACCTATGTCAAGCAAGGCTTCCTTCCCTTTCGATTGCCTTCAATCATCTAAATAATAAGTGAGAAGTAAATTTCGCTCATTGTTTCATAAAAAACCACTAACCAATTAAATATTCTGAGTCTTTAGTAAACTTAGGTCTCATATTTGTTCGCACTTAGCATTAGGATATATATGTCGTCTCTTTTATAAGAAATATCTCACACTGAATGGAACTTCAAGCCTCAAAACTGCATCACTCAATGAATAGGTCCAAAAAGTAATCGTTAAGATGACTGAATACTAAAGCATGTTTCATGTAATTATTTGTTTTTAGGAGTTTGACGACGGACTGATATCAATTAGAAAGCCATTGAAAATCAACATGGAGTACTGGACAGCTGCTGTTTCATCCTAGGGCTTGGGAATCATCGGCAGTACGCACCCACTGGATTTCGAACCCAGGACCTTCTGGTTACAAGGCAAGCTCGTATACCATTCACCCACTGCGAACCGATCCAGTAGCCCATGAATTCTACCTTCTACCAATTCATGATTTAGCGCAACTGGCACCAACCAATGTCATCGGTTGGGAATCCATCCCGGAATTCTAGTGAGAAGTCGTGACCAGTGAGGTCCAACCAGTCATGTGTGAGGATGGATGTCCCACCAATGACATTGGTTGGTGCCAGTAGCGCTAAATCACGGATTGTTAGATGTAAGAATTCATGGGCCACTGAACCGGGTCCCAGTGGCTGAATGGTATACGAGTTAGCTTGACTTGTAACCAGAGGGTCTTGGGTTCGAACCTGGGTGGTGGGTGCGTACTGACGATGATTCCTAAGCTCTGGGATGAAACAGCTGTCCAGTACTCCAATGCTGGTTTTCAATGGTTCTCTAACTGATATCAGTCTGTGGTCAAACTCTTAAAAACAAGTTTAATCCTTACAAACCAACTCTTGATAATTATTTACTTCTTCCTTTCATTGTCTGCTGTTCTGAACTAAGCCTGCAACGTACACTTTGTTATAATTATAATGGTACTTGTTAAGACGTTTTATTCAGAACCACATTTTCATAGATGTCATCACCTCTCTTTCGTCTTTGTTGGCTATCTTCATTTTCATTTTGGTGAGTAAGAATATACAACACACTAGAACTTCAAGAGCTCAACAGAAATCTTAATATTCTCTAGCAATTTGTATCCAAGCAGCAATCGCTGTTAACAGAAAAAGTAAGAAAGGGGTCAATTCCTTCACTTGTCTAGGAAGCATCGTTCCAAATACAGGCGACAGCACAGATGAAGATGTCCACAAACCAGTATCGGAAGTGCAAGACAGAAATTCTTCACTCTAAAATCAGTTTGGAAATATTCTGCACTCAGCATTAGTAATAAAATCTGATTCGGATATTCAACGCCGATATTAAGTCACCCAGTCGCTTCTCCCATATGGATCAGAAACTCGGTGGAAGCGTCACAACCGATGGTTGCAGCCTTTCATTTACAGCTGTCGCGTTTTCCGGCTTCATACTGAAGACCAAATGGTTAGAAAGAATTAGCGTCAAAAAAACTTTAGGAAAGAACAAATATGCAAAAGAAACTAGAGATTCATCGGACACACATTGAGGAGACCGGTGGCTACCATCGCTCAAGTGGAAGGTGAATAGAAAACAACGAGTTAGGCGTGAGTCCAAGGATGGCGCAGAGGAGATTGTGTTAGGAGGAGATGAAAGCTCATGGAGTATCATGTAGCCAGCTGCAAGGCACTACAGGGAACAGGGCAAAATGTGGGTGTTCTGTTGAAGCCCTAGGCTCCACTCGGAACCCAAGGGAACAATACTAATAATTTGTATGCAACCAATGGTCAGTTCATGAAGAATCAAAAGACTGTTTAATTAAAAGTATGTAAGTACTCAATAAACGCTAGATTACAAGAAGGAATCCAGGTGGTAGGCATTTCATCTGTTATTCGTAAAACACACAATACTTATTAGTAAATTCAAAGATTCAAAGAAATTAAGACTTACTCTCCTTTTTTACGCAACCAAATAGGATCCAGTTCATTTTTGGACAGATCATCGGGTACAACTCGATCTAATAGTTTTCTTCTATATTCAGCTTGTTTATTTAACCACTAAATTAGAAAAGAGGTGAAGAAGTGTGTTATTCCAAATACTGTCTAAGTAATAAGTAATATATAGCAATACCAAAACGTTTCCCATCAACACTGCAATTTATTGGAGTAAAATTTCGATAGAATCTGTTTCAAACTATAGTTCTCTTTCTGTAAATACATAAACCTTTAATCCATATTAATTTGTTCATTAGATGTACGAAACAGTGAAACAGCGTTATTTACTGGATAACACAGTTTCAAATACAATTTATTCATCACACTTATATCACCAGCTGAAAATACACAACTTCGAAACTCAAGTTCTATAGTTTCCCTTATTTCTTCATATTCGTCATAGAAGTACTAGAACTTTCCAGATATCCAGATGAACAGATGTTGAATCATTCCTATTGCACGCATTGTTAGTTGATTCGATGAATAAAGCTTTAATTATCAAGCTCACCCTCCACCATGTTATATTCGATTTTAGATCTGTCACCTTATCTCATCCTATTGTGTGGTTGTGTGCAGTGACATGTAGTGCTATAGCTGAACTATCCTCCATATTTCTTATCTTATTCGGGTCACCTAATCTAGATTTCGCTGGGTTTTTGTGCCCCGCTAGTCTCACTGACCATAGTCTACTACTCTGACCTATTTATTTGACCTGACAATCATTGCAGCAGGTTGTTAGATAAACTAAATTGTTTTGTTTTAACGGCTCCACAGGATCCTTTAGCTGACAAAGCTTGTTTCTAACTGAGTTTTCGGGTTTGAATTCACTTTTATTATTGCCTTGTTAAGAATTCTCCGGCGTAAGGTTTCCGAGGGTCTTTCTTTGTATAGAATTACTACTGATGACTTAGATTCTTTATTGTTGGTGTTGTCATTGTCTTGAGCATATTTGACATGCGTGTCGTCATTATTATTATTCATTTGAATTTACATTTTCGTACATATCCATATCAGATTAATAACTTCTTTTAAATGCCTTACTTCCTGTCTTAGATTTTCCTTGGCACTACTTAGTTTTTGTGCCGTATTACTCAAACATTTCCCATTTCACCAATCCTATTTTCGGTGACATGAGGTGAGATGAACGGAAATCCAGAAATTGGTTCGAATGTGTAGGTTTCCAGTAAAGACTTTTGTGTTTAATTTATCATTCTCTTTCCTTTTTTAAGCTACAATCTAAAATTCGAATCTGCTCTTCCTGACTTTCCGGTTTATAAGTGTCTACTTAATTTGATTTGTTACAAAAATCTATTGACCTCCTGTGTTATGGTGAATGTGTCATCTACATACCTCCACTGCACTTTGGGTGTGGGGCCGAACATTTCAATCACTAAGTTTCCCCACTTATCCATAAATATATGTGCCACTATCGTGGATACTGACGACTCAATATAGACTATCCCAGTTTGTCTACATATTTTACCGTGGAATTTAAACACTGTAAATAAAACAATTTGGTTTAGCTAATACCCTGCTGCAATGATTGTCAGGTCAAATACATAGGTCAAAGTAGTAGAACATGGTCAGTCAGACTAGTGGAGCACAAGAACCCAACAAAATCTAGATTAGTTGACCCTAATAAGATAAGAAATCTGGAGAATAGCTTAGTTATAACACTACATGCAACTTCACACAACCACACAATAGGATGAGATAAGGTGACAGTTCTAAAATCTAATACAACATGGCGGAGGGTGAGCTTGATAACTAAAGCTTTATTCATCGAATCAACTAACAATGCGTGCAATAGGAATGATTCAACATCTGTTCAGCTGGATATCTGGAAAGTTCTACTACTTCTATGACGAATATGAATAAATAAGGGAAACTATAGAACTTGAGTTTCGCAGTTGTGTATTTTCCGCTGATGATATAAGTGTGATGAATAAATTTTGTTCGAATTTGTGTTATCCAGTGAATAATGCTGTTTCAGTGTGTGATACATCTAATAAACAGACTAATATAACATTACACACTACCGTATTGCTCAAGTTTTACACATATCACGGAATATACACAATTGATCATATGGAATAAAAAGACAGTTGCAGCGAAGAAAATTTTCTTTTTCGACGAAGTCATCATCTAGGCTGTACATTCGTGTATTTATATCAAATGGATGGAAAGTTCCAGAATAATTTCTGGTTAGGGGTTAAATTAATAAAAATTACAATTAGGAATTAGAATGCCGTAATAAACAGGGAGACGGGTATAACTCAAACAAAGTAGCATAATAACTAAGAAGATTGACATTGTGCAATTGGGGGTTAGAAATGTAGAAATAACAAAATATACAGGATGTTTGGATAAAAAACTAATTTGATGAATAATTGTTTATGCAATCAGGGATTAAATATGTAGAAATAGTAATAAAATGACAAAATAAACAGGAAGTGTGGATATGAAAATATGGTAGTGTAGACAGGGCTTAAGAAAAACTTAAAATAACATGAATAAACAGGAAGTTTAGATAAGAAAGGCGATGGGATGGTCATTACTAAAAAAAATTTTTACCTGTTTATGATGGCCATGGCAGGGACAGGGGTTGGACGTATTTCTTTTGTATACAAAGAGTGGGTTTGAGTTTTTGGATAGCTAAAGCCTCAGCTATGCCCAAATGTCTTGATTTCACTCCCTTTGATAGGTTTGATTGAATCTTGTATATTATTTTGAAGGACTTTTCGAAAGGCGCTGAATGTCCTGAGTTGACCAGATGTTCATCACACTAGTTATTATTCACCAACACAATTATTCATCACACTAGTTTTTTATCCAAACATCCTGTATATTTTGTTATTTCTACATTTCTAACCCCCAATTGCACAATGTCAATCTTCTTAGTTATTATACTACTTTGTTTGAGTTATACCCGTCTCCCTGTTTATTACGGCATTCTAATTCCTAATTGTAATTTTTATTAATTTAACCCCTAACCAGAAATTATTCTGGAACTTTCCATCCATTTGATATAAATACACGAATGTACAGCCTAGATGATGACTTCGTCGAAAAAGAAAATTTTCTTCGCTGCAACTGTCTTTTTACACATATAGAAAAATAATCGTTGTTACCACATAATTACACAGCTTCAGTATGTAATAACCAGTTCTGATGGTATAGGATCTATGCATCTTCAAGGTGTTTGACTATCGTCGTCACTGTTGCAGCTTTGGTCGCTTTTGTTGAACTGACGCATTAATACTTGAAAGCAGGACTTGTGGTTCTATGCAAGTGCTGATGAAATCACAAACTTCAATCACGTGGCCTAACTGGAATATGTATCACACTGCATACACTTAGAACCCAAACTGATGATTCGGTATACCTTTTTGTTGAATGTAAAAAGATGACACATTTTCGTATATCTTTTGTTTTAATTGACATTTTTGTTTTAATGATAACCTTTTCACTCGATTTGAAATATACTCACGTCTTTGTTATCGCTTTGTGTTCTCGCTCTCCACAACTGTAAATTTGCCATACTGATTCTTGGTTGCATAGTTTGGAATTTACAGGAATCTCTCATCTCCATCCACAGAGTATTCAATAACCCTTTCTCAACATCCAAAGTGGAGAAAACACCATCGAAGCATACACAGTGAACTATATCACTGGATTATATCGTTTTAATTGTGAAAATGGACTAGATCCTATTTGCAAGTGACTATACTTTCCTATAACTCATTTACCCTGATAACTACAATATACTGTTTAAATATCCTTATTAATTTGGACTTTTATTTTTGATATTTTGTATGATTCCTGAGTATAGTGTCTAGTCCCACACATGCATACTCAAAAGGCTGCCTGTGTTAGAATTTAAATTTTCCGTTTATCACGTATTAATAAACAGTACATCGTACTGATGGTGGCACAGCGGTAGAATACTCGCCAACCACGCTGGATAATACAAGCTTAATATAAGCTTTCAAGGGTTTAAGGATTTGATTTTTTCCGAATTTGACCACGTATTGATACCAGTTAGAGAACAATTGGAAAACCTTCAGGGGATTATTCAACTGCTGTTTCATCCTAGTGCTTGGGAATCATCGTCAGTACGCACCCACCGCTGGAATTCCAATCCAGGACCTACCGGTTACAAGGCCAACTCGTATACCATTCAGCCACTGGGACCCGATTCAATGGCCAGCCCATGAATTCTAACTTCTACCAATTCATGGACCATAGATTCGGGTCCCCAGTGGGTGTGTACTGTCGATGATTCCCAAACTAGGATGAAACAGCAGTCGAATAATCCCCTGGTGGTTTTCCAATTGTTCTCTAACTGATATCAATCCGTGGTTAAATCAGAAAGTATAAGCAACATCATTCCAAAAATAATGTAGGTAGACGAATTATTCGTGCGTCAGTGGCACAGCGGTGGAATGCTCGCCAACCACACATGTGGTCCGGGGTTCGACCCCCAGCCGCCGACGCACTCCTTTACCTCGCTAAGCCAGTAATAAGGCTGCTAAAGAGGGAAGGTTAGGCATGAGGCTAGCAACCCCATCTTGTAAATATAAACACCACTACTACCAAAACATCAAGCCTCTAGCTTGAAGCCCTATGTTCCACTGGGGACGTGAAGGAATAAAAAACGAAAACACGATACTGATAAAATGACGAATGGATATAAATGTTTCACCCTAATTAAACATTCTGTATAACTAAGTTGAAATGTAAATTTAAACCTACCTCCTCTTCAGCTTGTTTATTCGATTCTCTTTCAGGTGTAGGAAATACTCTCGGAGTAAACTGTACTTCAATTGTCGATGAAGTCCTTACAGGTAAATCAATTGATTTTTCAGTAAAAATAGATTTATTTGGAATGCTGTTAGCTGCTTTCACTAAATATACATTTTTGTTTAGTGCAAGAAAAAATCGAATGACTAACTTTTCTCCTCTTTGGGAATATTTTTGGTCATGTGTTCTTTAACAAATCGTCGGGCTTCTTTAATTTTATTTTGAAGCTGTATAGAGTAAACAAATAATAGTAATAGCCGGTTTGTTGATATAATAATTGCATAAATATAATTGGTGGATGGTGACTAGCAGTGGAATCCAGGATGCGCATTTCGTCCGATTTGGGACTCGTCATCTGGATGTACCTGCATTCCCCAGATGACGAGTCCCAAATAGGACGAAACGCGCATCCTGGTGGATTCCACTGCTAGTCACCACCCACCAATTAAATTCTAATTAAATGCCCAGACGTCGTCGAAGCATCTGCACAAGAAGCCAACAGACATGTCAACCTGAGACCGAGCACTTTGGTCCAATCAATCGACGGGAAAATCCAAAATATTTAATTAAATTGCATAAATAATTAAAATAAATCTATTCTAACTTCTGCCAATTCATGACATAGCGCGAACACTTCGCAATGTCCTACTTCGATGAATAACTGTCCTCACCTTCAACCTACTGTACCCTACTGGTCATGACTTCCCACTAGAACCCTAGGTAACTGCCTGAAAATAGGGCTAATCGCTAGTGAACATCATACTAATTTTCAAGTACTGGTTTGGAAGGGATTTTGTTTGATTGGATGGAGGATTTCATCATGAGCTGACATCAGCTATATGCCTACTGATGCTCACTAGCGACTGGTTCTATCCAGGCAGTTACCCTGGGGTTCTAGTGGGAAGCCGTGACCAGGAGGATACAGTAGTTTGAGTTGAGAAGACATTACGAGGTGATCATGCTATGTCATGCATTGCCAGAAGTTAGAATTCATGGGCTGACCATTGGATCGGGTTCAGCTGAAAGGTCTACGAGCTCACCAGCCTTGTAACCAGAAGGTCCTTAGTTCGAACCCTGCCGGTGGGTGCGTACTGATGAAGGGGAGTCCCAAACATGGCTGACGAAACAGCTGTCCAGCACTCCCAGCTGGTTTTCCACTGGTTCTGTAACCGATGTCAGCTCATGATGAAATCCTCCAACCAATCAAACAAAAATCCCTACAAAACCAATACTTGAAAATCTATTCCACACATATACTTGATTTATTTTTGATTGGCCCTTAGTTTGAAATCTCAGAGAGGAGAGGAGTTCATTCAAGGTTAGATATACGACTTGCTGACTGGTGAGTGGGAACAAGCAAGGAACTTAGGTCGAAGGCTTTCTTCCGACCACCACTAACTATCTGATACTAAATTTATTATGAATAAGTGATGGTTGAGTAAGAGGTAGTGACGTTCATAAACAGTGAATTATAGATTCCTTCTAGGGTATAAAATCTATCGGAATATTGACTGGAGGTTTTGCACATTAAAGCTGACCAGTATTAAACGACTGAGAAGAGCGAAATAATAAGATGGGAGGAAAACCAAACCTGAATTTCGTATTATTACTATTTATAATAAAAACTACACATTTTCTGCTCAATACTCGTTGATCTACTACCATTACTACAGGAGAAAATTTTCAGACAGAGAAACTATGATAAACTGAACTACTTAGTACAAAGCAGCCAAGCAAATATATTCAAAGAGAAATTCAATTTCAAAAGAGACTAACTCCCGGTTCGATTAATATTCCGCCTTATATCCAGTTCTCTAAAGAAGAAACCTACAACATTGGAAAGGATCTCAAATGCTTACTGGGCTGAAATGTCAGTATAGATGTAAAAAACCTCTTAATTATGAGTAAAGAGAAATTTTATAGGGTCGTCTATTTTCCTTGTTCTGTGTTATCCATTTTATTAAAAACTAATGCACAAAGCTAACTAGTCAATAGACTTCTGTTTTACTTTTACCGTTAATTTTCAAGATTTAATTTTGTAGGGATTCAATTTGTTTCAAGATTGACTGTGGATTGATATCATTTAGAGGACCACTGAAAACCAGCATTAAGTACTGGACAGCTGTCTCGCCCTAGCACTTGGGACTCATCAGTAGTACGCATCCTTTGGGGTTCGAACCCAGGAACTACTTGTTTTAAGGCTGATTCGTAGACCATTCAGCCCCTGAGATCCAACTAAATGGCTCATGAATTCTAACTTCTACCAATTCGTGATTAATACAGCCTGACCGCCAGCCAATGTCATCGACAAGTATTTGTCCTCACTCCCAATCTGGTGGTTCCCAATGTTCACAACTCCTCAATGTAACTCCAGTCAACTTCTTCATGCACCATACCATCAACCAGCTCACACAATCGACGACAGCAATGCATTTGACAACTTAAGAAGTGAACACTATAATAAAGGTTTTTGTATTTCCCAACAAATGAAAAACAAAGCGATATTGTTTTTACTGACGTTTCGCTATTTAATGCTAATAGCTTTATCAAAGCAGTATTATTAAACCAGAATTTACAAAATCTCAGCATACATGTAACAAACAGTTAAGAGGTGAGAAAATAGACTTAGGTCAAGTTAAAGGGACATATTGAAAGTCAAAATAACAATGACGGTCTCTAGACCAAAATAAAGCTTACTAACTTGATTATCGTTCGTCTGTCTGGGGTCATTTTTCGTTGTCAAGTTGGTCATTTGGTAAAGATAACAAAGTCAAGTGTAGATAGTTGCATTTGATCTGTGTTTAAAATTATAAAGGCGGTGTGTGTTTACGTAGTGAACTTGCATTTCACATTCGTGTTGATTTTGTCACTTCATGGGGGAGGGAAATGTTGTAACCAGGTTAGATTCTGTTTTGGTCCATCATTCCTATTCAGGCAATTTGGATTCCACTTGATATGAAGTGCTTCTGATATTAGACGTTCTTTATGATTTCTGAAGTTTTTCTGGATTATTTCAATATTGTCAAAACCAATATATGCTGAGATTTTGTAAATTCTGGTTTAATATTACTGCTTTGATAAAGCCATTAGCAGCAGCATTAAATAGCGAAAAGTCAGTAGGAACAGTAATATCGTTTTGGTTTTCATTCATTGGGAAATATAAAAACCTTTATTATAATGAATATCATATACCCAAATCCCAAATTTTTTCAAACTGTTAAAAGTGAACTTGGTTTGGACATATATAACTTAAGACGTGAACATTAAAACTGATATCAGTATTTAAATTTATCATCACTCAAAGACTTGAAAAGTTCAAGTAGTACTGTGGTGAGAGTTGTCTGCTAGCCGAAATCAGTAGACAGCAATTTATGTCAATGTTTACGTCCCAAATATTGGTCATGAGAAAAAAAAAAAAACAAAGACTAAGTCAAAAACCAATCACAGCAGACTTTGCGTGGGCAGATACGATTCACAGATATATGGCCTGACCTTCAAAGAAATGGCCACGAAGAGATGAAAAAATAACTTTCAGCGAGAAGACAACCAATCAGAAGACGGTGTTTCTCTGCTAATAATAACGAATAATAATAATGTACATAAAAATATATAAATATCTCTTGATTTCCTCAATGAGCGATCTGTTGCCTGGCCCTTGTCTTCTGTTGTTACAGTACCACTAATTCTACTCTATGATGAAAACCATAGTTTAGCAGTGAATCAAATAAGATTTCTTTCCTTTCAGCTACTAGTTCTTTTTTTTGTTTTACTTACCTCAATTTTCTCTTCTTCAGACTCTTTATGAGCATTCATAAAATCTTCAAGTGCTTGTTTACCCGCTTCCTCTTTTTCTATCTTAATTTTCTGACGCGTTAAATCCTCCAACTAATTAAAAGTATATGAGATTGAAAAAGTTCAATTAAGAGTTAATTACCTTCATAATTTGTTCCAGAGCATATTTTTCACCCTTCTTATTCATTTCTTTATTCGCCTTAATACGATTTCTTTCACGCTCTTGATATTCCACAACAGCATCCTGTTTGATTTGTGTTAAACGCTTTTTATCTTCTGTAGAAATAAATTTGTTTTGGTATTAAATGTGAAAATTTCTTCATTTATAAAGGGGAAAACAATAGATGAGTAAATATTTTTTGTGAGAAATCTGTATACATACAATTAATTACTCA
The DNA here is from genome assembly GCA_944472155.2 of Trichobilharzia szidati. NCBI lineage: Eukaryota > Metazoa > Platyhelminthes > Trematoda > Strigeidida > Schistosomatidae > Trichobilharzia > Trichobilharzia szidati. Next base: position 185,729,849 of record OX235271.1, on the reverse strand, counting down.
TATCATCTGATATCAGTTGATTCCATAGTTCTGCGTTAGTTTTCCTCAGATTAAATTGAGCTGTACCATCAACTAACTTTAAAGTACTTTCTTCTACATTGATTGGTTTGTACAGTACACATTCAAAGATGTAGGGTTTAATGACGATCTGAAAAAGTTTAAAAACATTAGAAATTGAAATTGACTTATAGTATAGATTACAAAAAATAATTTGAATAAACTTTTATAAACTATTGTGAAGATGTCTAACCAATAGGGAGAATTAGTTTACAGTTTATGCCGAAAAAACCTTGAGGATCTGGATTTCACCGATGATGCATGTGTGATTTCCTACAAACTGGAAGATATACAAGTGGAAAGCAACAAGTTGGAAGAAGAAGCATCTAGAAAAGATAGGACTTCCTTCAGGTGACCATAGGGAAAACAGAGGTGATGAAAATTCCTGGCTAAAAGCAACAGCCACAGCTACAACAACAGACAACAATCAGCCAGCACAAATGGGATAAATCTGAAAGAAGCAACCTCCTTCACCTACCTACTTACCTGGGAACCCTCGCTTCAACTACAGGCAGACGGAACTAATGAGGATATCGAAGCGAGGATCAGGAAAGCAAGGCAAGCTTTCATTTCTCTCAAGTCAGTGTGGAGGTAAACAGCACTCCGCATGAAAAATTAGGTGCGGATTTTCAACTTCAATGTTAGGCTGCACCGCGTCACGAAGGGCACTTCGAACAGACCGGAGACCTTCATCAACAGTTGTCTTCGCTTAATACTCAAGATCAGATGGCCGGCCAGAAAAGATCAGCAACAGGGACGGATCTCTGGGAGCGAACCAACCCAGTAGGAACCAACTGTGCAAGAAATATGCTGGAACAAATGGAGTTAGGTGGATTGGCCATACTCTGAGAAAACAAATCATCAAGTGACATCCAAAACACACCAGGCCATCGTTCGATTGGAACCCGAATGGGAAGTGGCGAGTTAGTTGGTCGTCAGTGCGAGGGTGACATGGAGGAGGAGGTGATGCGAAGAGGAGATGAAAGCATGTGGGCAGACGTGGAGCGAGGTGAAAACGTTGGCGGAGAAGTGAACTCAATGGAGACGTGTGGCTGAAGCCCTGTGTTCCTCTGGGAACTAAAGGAGACAAAAATAATTATTATTCCATAATAAGCTTTTTTTAATGTGAATTCACAAATATGATCTTAGTTTACTACAGAGTGGTTTGGCTAAACTAATTAATTTTCTCTAGTAAATAATTATAAACGTGACAATAAGTCGTTAGCATTTATTGTAGACTACTATTCAATCTTTATTTGTTTTTAATTCAGTTTTGATTTTCCCGTTGGTTGTTTGGACTGATATGTTCGGCTTCTTTCGAAATGTCAACTCCTACTGTAGAAGCTTCGATGATGTTTGAAGAATAACTTGGAGTAGTTTTGCGGATGGTGATTAGCAGTGGAATCTAGGAGATGTGCATTTCGTCCTATTTAGTACTCGTCACTGGATGTACCTTCATTTCTCAGTGAGTAATGGCGTCACCAAAAAGACTCGAACCCAGTACCCATCGTTTCAAACGCCAAAGAGTTATGCAGTAGACCAGTTGGGCCACGGCAGGTGCTGGCATCGAACCTCAGTTAGATCACCACTTCTCAATTGGGAAATGCAGGTACATCTAGATGACGATTTCCAAAGAGGATGAAATGCAAGTCCTCAAAATTCCACTTCTAGTCACCATCCACCAGATTACTATTCAGTCTCTTTTCGATTCCATACTGTGACTATTTGAACTAGATCAAGAGGATTGAAAATAAATAGAACATTTCTAAAATATTCCTTTATTACCACTTGCTAAACGGCCTTTAAGAAAAGCAGTGCTTATAAGTTTAATAGACAATTAGCTTGCTATAAGGCTACAATCACGTCTACGCTAAAAACAGCTATGGAATGAATAAAAACATGGTAATGATGAAATGAGCTTTATAATAAAATGATGGTTACTTAAACAGGAACGATATGAATTAAAGGAAATGCATAAAAGTTATCACCGTTCTAGAAGCTTCCTTGATACAAAATGAACACATTTAACCCACTTAAAAGAATACTCAATATTATCGCTTAGGTAAACAGGTCAACACTGAATTTCCTAGTCAGAATATCTAAGTAACGAATAATCTAAATTACTTACAAATTCTAGGGGAAAAAATAACTTTCCAATAGCTGCTTCTACATTGGTTAGGAACCTGGCAAACGCGTCACGGAAAGCATTTCTAACAGCTCATTAAAGACCTTTATCAGAAGCTACCATCGCTCCATCTTGAAAACTGAACAACCGGAAAGAATTAGCAGCGACATACTCTAAGAAAGAAACTATTGCCCAACAAATATTAAGGAGAAGATGGAGATGGATCGAACACTTGTGCAGGAGACCATTGGGTAACATCGCGTGCAATCCGGGTCATCTCTGGAGGGAAACTCGAATGGGAGATGACGAGCCAGGCATCCGAGGGTGACATGAAAGTGATAAGAGCCTATGGCAAGTCGTGAGGCCAGCTGAAGAGGACTGTAGGGAACAGGAAAAAATGGAGATGTGCTGTTAAAGCCCTATGCTCCACTCATGACCCAAGGGAACTTGCTGCTAATTACTGACTATTACAAAATCCAGTCAATAAACGTAAAATGCAAATTTTTGAAAATTACTTATTGTCTAAAGCCAGTTGGTATTCCGTCACATTTGTGAAACAAAAGCGTACACTTTAACATCATGTCTCGTGCAAGCTTCGTAAATTTCATTTGTGAGGATTGAACAAACATATATTAGCTAAAGAGAATCTCACTAGAAGAAAATAAGTTCTACTTAGGCAAAATATCATACCGAAGCATAAAATCTTCAACGGTGCTTTTTAGCTTAGATTACCTGACTGAATTCAACTAAATGATAAAAAGTAGCTACTAGAAACCACTGTATAATTAGAAAGCAATCTCAGTTAAGTCTGTATGTTCAAACTTTGTTTTTAACACAACTAAAATATTTTATTGGATGGAGGATTTCATCATGAGTTGATGTCAGTAAGAGAACCACTGGAAAACCTGGGAGTACTGCACAGCTGTTTCGTCCTAGTTTGGGACTCTTCATCGGTACGCACCCACCGGGGTTCGAACCCAGGACCTTCTGGTTACAAGGCGTATTGCTGAAGAGTCCCAAACCAGGACGAAACAGCTGTCCAGTACTCCGAGGTTTTCCAGCGGTTCTCTAACTGATGTCAGCTCATGATGAAATCCTCCATCCAATCAAACAAAATTCCTACTAAACCAACACTTAAAATATTTTACTTATTTGAATTGCTAAGTGGTGAAACCCCTTTTTTCAGATTGTATTAACAATGAACATCATCTCTAACACTAGCTACGTGCAAGAAATGAGTACAAACGTCACTAAAAATACTTAGCGAGATAAGACAACTTGGCTTAAATACTTCACTTCTGCTTTTTAAGTGACTATCTTTAACAAAAAAACAGAAATTAAGTCTGGATTTGACCTTCTCTTCAATAACCATGAAGGGAAATTTTGTAAGACACGCTGAGTAGGTTGCCTAGCTGTACGCTGCTTATGATTCGACACTATAACAAACACCACATAATGATCTAAATGTCGCTAAATAAATATCAGTGTACCATAGTGTGTTTTATTGAGCGAATAGTTAAAACGGGATCGAGAAGTGTGAGACAGTCAGTTTTCTCCTTTTTTTACTACAGCTTGATTCCACACCGTATTTTTTGGTACAGGTATGGAATTTTCAGCATGTGATATCGAAGGGAAACTGGATCTCTGCAGAGATATATATCGCGAGTATTAACATAGGCAACAAGAGCCTTCTATCCTTATAATCTGCATCTGATAGCCCAAATTTTCCAGGCCGACCATAGATATCAGGTGTGCATTAGCAGGGGATTCAACCCCGGACCATGTGCATGATCGGCGAGAGTCATGACCGCTGTGCCACCGATGCACCATTAGATTATCGTAAAAATTTGAGTGATATGCTGTCCATCAAAATTAGTCGGTAATATTGGACTGTTACCTAAGGCTTCTATTTTAAAAAATATCTGTATAATGTGAGAAGCATTCAAAGCAAAACTTTGTGTTGGCATAAAGAAGCTAGTGATTTCATTACAATAAATTAAAAAGGTAAAATAATGCATGAGGTATATGTTTACATTTTATTCCTTATTGACTGCAGAGCTAAGGTACAAATGAAATAGAGATAATCAAGTACTGACAGTAACCATGTACTGTAAAATTATTTGGCTTTTAAATATTTCCTTGGAAATATATGATTTCATCAGTTGGAGCATTCTCAACACCAACCCCCTAGCACACCTAGCCAAGACACACAGTGTTGGATATTGTCAGGGATATACAAACTAATACGGTGCCATGTGGACCTTACTTCTACTGATTAGTAATCTAGACCGTCTAAAATCCAACATACATCATTGGCAGCTGCATAAAGATATATCTCAAAAATAGGAAGGAAAGGGAGCAGTTTTTACTATTAAAACGAATGTATAGAGAGTTAGTTCCAATGTGGTGGGTCATGGCTCCTGTACAGACTCTATCCTGATAACCCTGTTGTTCAAATGTCTTTTCTATCTAAATTTCTGAAGGCACAACCAGAAGGCCGTATATGCATATGATACATTTCTAATTAGTCCTATTCAAAAACACATTCAGATTATACATTTTAGATGACGGAGTTTATCAAAATTCTAATTGTATAGTCAGCGAAATTCTTCAAAGAAATTCAAATAAATCGATAAAAAATGTTGAACATCTCTAAATATTTTCAAGATGGAGTCTGCTCAATTAGTGTATTGTGCTGAACAAATGGTGTTCAGTGATGCTCCTCCTAGTTTTGATTAATCGTTACTTGCCATTAACAGCAGAAGGTATAAAGGAGCATAAGACAGTATAGACTTTAATACTTCCCTTTTTTAGCATGTACAAAATAGATTTCAGTAACTTCTAACCAGACAATTAGATAGATCTTCAAGTGTTGGTTTCAGGATTTCATCATGAACTGACATCGGTTAGAGAACTATTGGGAAACCTGGAAGTACTGGACAGTAGTTATGCCCTGGTTTGAGACTCTTCATCAGTACGCACCCACGGGGATCCGAAAACATGACCTTCCGCTTACAAGGCGAGCTCGTAGACCATTCAGCCACTGGAACCCTGTCCGACTCAAGCTTACAAGAATTCTTAATTAATTCTAGCTTGTGCATCAATAATGTCTTTTTATTATTATTATTGTGTCCTTTAATTCCTACAGGAACATAGGGCTTCAGCCGTGCGTCTCCATTGCGTTCTGTTCTCTGCTAGAGTCTTCACCTGGCTCCAAGTTTGCCCACACGTTTTCATCTCCTCTTCACATGACCTCCTCCAAGTCACCCTTGCACTGACGACCAACTCACCGCTTCCTTTTCGGGTTCCACTCGAGCAATGGCTTGTCTAGTGATGTCACTTGATGGTTTCCTAAGAGTATGTTCAATCCATCTCCATTTCCTCCTGCCTATTTGTTCCTGGTTGGTTCGTTTCCAAAGATCCCTGTTGCTGATCTTTTCTGGCTCGCCATCTGATCTTGAGTATTGAGCGAAGACAATGAAGGTTTGTAGTTTGTTTGAGATGCTTTTTATGACGCACCAAGTCTCTGATCCGTATAGTAGCACTGACTTCACATTGGAGTTGAAAATCCGGATCTTATTTTTGATGCTGAGTGTTGTTGACCTCCACACAGACTTCAGAGTAGTGAAAGCTTGTCTTGCTTTTCCGATCCTTGCTTTGATATCCTCGTCAGTTCCATTCGCCTGTAGTTGAAACGACGCTTACCAGGTAGGTAAAGGAGGTTGTTTCTTTCAGGTTCCTCCCATTTATGCTGATTGTTGTCTGTTGTTGTTGTTGCTGTTGGTGGTGTTGCCCAGGAATTTTCATCACCTCTGTTTTATCTATGTTCACCTGAAGTCCTATCTTTGATGCTTCTTCTGCTAACTTTTTGCTTTTCGCTTGCATATCTTCCAGTTTGTGGAAAATCAGACATATATCATCGGCGAAGTCCAGATCCTCCAAGTTTTTTGTGTGTGTCCATTTTATGCCTGTTTCCTCATTGCCCGCTGTTTGTCGCATTATCCAGTCTACTGCAATCAAGAAAATCATTGGCGATAGTAGGCAGCCTTGTCTTACTCCTGTCCTCACTTCGAAGGATTCCGTAAGTTTCCCGTTGTGGATTACTTGGCATGCAGCATTGTCGTATAGCTGTTGGATGAGATGTATAATTGTCGGTGGCACCTCGTAGTAGCGAAGTAGTTTCCAGGTCACCTCTCGATCGACGCTGTCAAAGGCCTTTTCAAAGTCGATGAAGTTGAGTCTGTCTGTCTGTCTGTTTTCGACATAGAACTTTGCACATATGTGCGGCAGTTCAAGTCGCCACAATCCATGTAGCACGCAAAGCAAGAGAAGGAAGTAGAAGAAATGCAAAATATAGACAGTAAACAGTGGTGTGAGACAAAGGAATAGTAATAACGGAGAACAAAAGTTTAATTGGAAATCATAAGTCACAAGGAGTGGATGCATCTGCGCCACTGAGAACGATTTTGAGCCATGTCGCCAATTGTTTCCAACCATTGGTTGAGATAGAGAGGTGACTGCCATTCCAGGCTTTGTTCAGTGATGATCCGTAATGTGGCGATCTGGTCAATGCATGACTTGTTCCTCCTCAATCCAGCCTGTTCCGGTCGAAGTTTTTCATCCAGGGCATGTTTGATTCTCTCCAGGATGATGTGGCTTAGTATTTTGCTTGGGATGAACAGGAGCATAATTCCGCGCCAGTTCTTGCATTGACTTAAGTCTCCTTTCTTTGGTAGTTTGAATAAGTATCCTTTCTTCCAATCCTCGGGTACTTTGTCTTCTTTCCACACCTTCTCCAGTAGTGGCGTCATCAATTCCGCTGTTGTCTCTGGGTCCGTTTTCAATGCTTCTGCTGGGATTCCATCTGGTCCTGCTGCTTTTCCAGCTTTTAGCATCTTGATTGCCTTCAGGACTTCTGATTTCGTCGGGGGGTTGGTGTTCACTGGTAGCTCTGTCTCCGTTGTTGGTATTGCTGGGCGCGTTGTAGGTGGTGGTCGACTTTCCATTGTCATCCTTCACCGGCTTGATTTGTGTCAAACGTTTGCCCGATAGGTACCTAGTAGTTTGGTAGAGTGTTGCGAGGTCTCCTTTGCCTGCAGCTTGTTCTGCCTCACTTGCCATGTCTTTTTACGGTAAATGAATATTTTATGAACCCAAGCTTACAACAATTCTAAACTTATTCTAACCTATGCGTCGATAATGCCTTTTTATGGTAAATGAAGATTTTATCTACCCACTATGTTCTGAAATAACGCTGGTCGTGCTTAAAAAGAGAGCTGAGAGCTGAATAAAGTCTTGTCGTCCTGAAGTAATGCTAGTCAGTACTTAATATGTCCTGTAAGGGCTGGAACAACGCTGATAAGCAAACCCAGTATGTTCTGATCTATTCCTAAAAATGCCGAGAAAAAGAACACGGTGCTGAATTAGTTCTAGTCACGCTGAAAACCAGCACTGAGTTCTAGTCTGTGCCATTAAACAAACCACTCGAGAACAGATTCAGAATTTAATCACTACAGGATGCTAGAATTATTTCAGAATTACTGAGATTTAATTCAGCATTATTGTAAGCTTGGGAATATATATTGGACGCTTAATGAGACCATTATTCGTCCATGAATTCCAACTTCTGCTAATTCAAGATGTAGTATCTCAAATCCCCCACAAACCCTAAATTAAGCCTACACATTTCCTAAAAATTTTATTTGGCTGCAGCCTTTTCTGTGAAAACACGAAATTCCGTTAGATGCACAAAAAATTCCATAAGTTGCTCTAAATGCCTTAAAATAGATCTAAATTCTCTAAATTACCTCGAATTTTCGCCAAATATTCCAAAAACATCCCTAAGATCATATATTGAGGTAAGTCAAATCTTTGATAGTTAAAGTGGTGTGAAAGGTAACTCACCTTTATATATTGGCTCGTGACAAATGTATCCGCATTCGATACATTGGTAGTGCGGAGTGGCACAATCAACTCTAAATCACAAAGAGTTTCATACCATCGAAAATCTGTTATGGGAATCAACATTTTTGAAAACTGCACGTGAACGTTACCATGGTGATTAAAATTCCTGAACAGTTAAATCAATGAGTGGGATTTTATAATTTCCTATTCATTCCAATTTTGAGATCTAGGAACATATCTGGTATTCTTTATGATGCATGGTATCTATGAGTAAAACAGACACCACGCTCAAAGTTTCGCTGATATAACCTGCAACAACCGATTGGATCTTTGACATTTCGAATTTCCACACCGTATTTTATGGTGCATGTATGGAATTTTCAGCATGTTATATCGGTAGGCCAAATTTTACAGGTCGAACATGGATATCAGGTGTGCGTCGGCAGGAGATCGAACCCCAGACCATGTGCATGATTGGCGAGAGTCATAACCGCTGTGCCACAGACGCACGTAAAACGAGGCGAGTAGCACCATAATTATGAATAAAATTTACTGAATGACATGTCGTGATATAAAATAAGTTTTAGGTTAGGTTTTGGAAAGATCGAGTTAAGGTTTAGGTTAAGGACAGTTAAGAGTTTGGTAAACCTAATAGGGGAAATATTGGAGTTGGTTCGAGTTACGGTCAGTTTAGGGATAGTTTTGCGATAGGGTTGGGCTGAGGAAAGATTTAGGCCAAAGTAAGAGTTAGAAGAGCTAGATGAATGCACGTACAACGTGTGAGTTAATTACACTGTTGACGTCCCAGTGTAAAATTAAGAAGTATTTTTGTCACGTCGATGAAAGTAATCCTGTGCAACAGTCCCGTACCTTTTTATTCACTGTTTTCATAAATACACGTGTTTTATACGTAAAAATCTCCTTTTTTGTGTGATCGGTGCGTTATAGGTCATTTATCTGTGGCTACATTTCGGATCTTGAAGTTAAATTTCGCCATTGCAGCATAGACTCGCAGCATATAACCAATCTATGTCCTCTGCTATTAATGAGCTTTTCTACATAAGGTTATTGGTCAGCTAGTTGAAGCCAGCTGTCTATTTTTTGACCTCAAGCGATATGTGTAACGATAACTCTACATTTATCGCAGATACTTCCAGAAAACACCAACTATGCAGTACGATTTTTGTGGTAGAAATAAACTTTGTTCATTTCAAACTGATTTCTACTGTGCTGTGAAATAGTAAGTCTCATAAACAGCAGTCCTATGTAGTCATTTCTGTTGGCGATTGAATAACCTCTGTGGAAATCAAAGTTAAACTCTAAATATATATTTCTTATTTATGTAGGACACACCAGTTGTACAGGCATGCATAAGTATTATTTACATTATATAAATTTGATTTATAGTAAAATTACATGGTCTCTGTCATTTCTGACATTAGTTTGTGAATACAATCTGCTAACTAGTCATTCAATGGAGCACATTAAGAAATATAGAAATACTGTCTTTGTACAGAATTAGCTTGGCTTCATTGTCGTGAAAGTTCCTGAGTATGCATCCTAAGAGCATCCTCGACTTTCGCATCTGTGATGCAACTTGCTCAGAAAATGTTAGGTTACTCGAGTACCTCAGACCTAGGTCAACGGCACTTTGCAGTCTGGTTAGGTTAGCCGATTAAAGCGTTAATTTCATGTCAATTGAGGGTGCGCCGAAGCAGATCCAGCCACATTTGTTCAGGTTAAATTGTAGATTCCATAAAGACGACCAAGCAGTCACTTTATCTAATTCTTTCTGCACAACATTCTCAAATGCCTATCATACAGTGCTGAACTTGGTCTTAAAGTCAGTCACAGAATAAATTAGTTTCATATCTGACCACAACAAATGAAAATGCAAATATTTAGTCACCATGGGGACTCTTTTCTCTCTCCTATGCTTATGAAATCCTCATGGACCAGTATCCTGGATTATATCCGCATTTCACTTTCACAAACATGTCAGCGAAGTTGAAAGTATATGCCTGCAGCACTGTTATCAACAGGTTCGACCGAATGCTCAAATGTCTTAACCTTTAAATTCAAAACTGGCTAACAGAGTGGCCTATCCTTCTGTTTCTCTACAAATTGAGGAGTTACCTAGGCCGACTAGCGTTCTGTGCAAATCCAGGATATGTTCACATTTCTACTAGTTTTAATCCGAACGAAAACTACTAGGTCCTACTTAAGCCAATGACTAAATTTATGAAATTCGACAGCAATCACTTTTGTAATGATTCTTCAGCTGCAGCCCAACTTAGACATCTTCTTACCAAACGGTTTTGAATCTGATGACTTAGTCTGTTAGGCCAAATACAGATATAATTTCTTGTTAATCATGCGACAGACGCAATAGTTAAAGTAGCCACCAGTTCATAATATGTCATTGCAGAAGACCTTACTGACTTCACACAATCTACAATAAGTGTGTCTATCCTAGGTGTAGACCATTTCACGGCTCCAAACCAATTTAATTCATGCCCCATTCATTCAGTGGGCTCACTGCAAATCCAAACTAATATAATCAACAGCTGCCCGTCACCATGAAGTTGAAACCTTCGTATTAATGAAAGTCTCTCTTAAAACACGATGTAGTCCTTCCGTTGACCTGATATTGAACACTCCACTAGTGACATTTCTCCACGTCTGACCCATATTTAATCCATATTAGCAGGCCTGTCAAACCCAGAAGGATTTGGAAGCCTGGATTATGGGGGATTTCATTTTGATGTAGGCAAACAACCAACAGAAAATCACGGAAGGGAGCTACTCACAATCAGAATTTATAGAGACGATACTCATTTGATTCATGGGGAATTTTCGCAAGCCCCTTCATTTTCAAATTACCTCTGGAGAAGAGTGTAAGCTTCACCCAAATAAGAGATCAAGGGAGCACTGGAGGCTATATAGCCGCATAGGAATTCTGCTATGTTGTGGCGTCTCTCAGTGTGAATACAAATGCTGGCAATAATGAACGCCTAATAATATCCCAGCCAGTTATTCCCTGACCAGGAACTAGCAAATTCCAGAAGGGTGACACAATAGGCTTGGAAACTTGTATTACCAGAACGAAAAGAGAGAAAGTGATCAAGACTACTGCCAGTTTTTTTAATATTGAATGTTTGTCCGTATTCAAATGTGGCATATTCAAACTGGTTCCATAATTTTTGGAGGTTATAATCCCTGCTGTGGTCTAGTTACTTGCTGTTCAGACTGGAACAACACTATCAGTAGTATTCTTGTGAACTATACTGACGTTTACCTATAGACACTGGGACTGCAACATTTAAGCCTGTAACCGCCTGAACCCCCGTAAGCCATTCGGACATCACATAACCTAGGGTAAACTTTTCAAAAGTAGGTTAACAAACTTCAAAACGGCTCATCCAAAAATAGAAATGACATGAATGATGACATGACATTAATTTACTCCCATTCAGGTTCTACTCAGTTTCATTGAGTGATGGGACATACCCTACCTGATGGAAGTCTGATGTTGTACCCATTCATAAATACGGGTGCATAGCTAGCAACATAGCTAACGTTTAGTATTAACAACTACCGCCCTATCAACATCACGACTATGGTTTCACGTGTTATGGAAAGGGTTGTACAGACTCAAGTTATTTGGCATTTGCTTTCTAATGACCTACTATCCCCATCCCAATAGGGTTTCTTGAGCAGAAGGTCGTGCATTAATTACCACTTAGATTGTTTTGACACGCCACACAATGCATAGACAATGGGCATCCAGTGGCAACATTATTTATTGACTTTAGTGAAGCCCGGGATAAAGTCCCATATATCAAACTCCTAAAAACTCCAATCCTACGGAATAACTGGAAAGCTTCTCAAATGTATAAATTCTTTTCTCACAGAATGTGACCAAGTGGTCAAAATCAACCACCAGCTGTCTCCACTTAAGCCGATAATTAGTGGTGTAATACAAGGGAGCGTTCTTGGCCCTATTCTATTCCTCCTATTCATAAATGGCATGGCATGTGATCAAGTATGGCAAGCCATACCTCTTCGCAGATGATCTCAAAATAATATATGATTAGGGGTACGATAGCACGAGTGTCGAGAGTAAAATCCAGCACGATGTGAACAGTCTAGACGATTGGAGCGAAAAATGGCAACTGACTTACAACCCAAACAAGTATGGTATAGCCCACTTTGGACTCTGGAAACCGGGAATGTGTCTATATATGTACGGTAAGCTTCTCTCAAAACTGAAAACAGTCACAGATCTTAACATACTCAGATTTAACCTTTTCCGATCATGCAAATAAGGTAGTATCTGACTGTAAACGACGTACTGGCTTTGTTCTGAGTAACCTTTACACACAAGAAGCAAGGTTAACTAGATATAAGACGTGTATTTTGCACCGCACTTGAATAATGTGCTCTCCTTTTAAGCAATCTAAGGTCTACAGAGCGAAAAAAGCCGAAAGTGTTCAGAGATTCCTCACGAAACGCAAAATAGGTTTAGACTAGCAAGTGGAACATGTTGACAGGTGTATACAACTGAAATTAGAGCCCCTATGGTTAAGGAGGGTGAAGTGTAACTTGTTTCTTCTCTTCAAAGTCATTAAGAAACACTGTTACAGTAACTCACCCATGACGTGGGCAAATATCAAATCATATCAGCTGCAAGACCATGACTACCTTCTCAAGGTGTCGACCCAAAGAGAGATCATTAGGGCAAACTTTTTCCTCGTTAAATATTGCACTCTTTGGAACCAACTAGCATCTGAAATCAGATCTTGTGGAAAGTCTCTTGGGTTTAAACGGAGTCTATAAAGATACATTGACATATCTACTCTAGCTCGTCTAGAAGACCAAAACTGTTGATAGAATGGTCAACCGGAGACACTTCATCTCCAGAGTAGTCATTTACATCTACTGCTTTTGTGGCGAATGTTCAATCACTTTACTAACTTTCTCCTCCCTATAATCTTCAATAACTGCGGTTAGCTCATTTCTAAAACAATTATATCAGCGAACATACCTTAAAATAATTTACATATATAATTAATATTAGACTGTTATTTTTGTGTTGAAATGACTACCCTCGGTCAGGAGTTACCCATTTTCATATGCTTCTCTAAAATTTAAAATTTAAAAACGTTTCTTAGTATTTATTCCCACAATACAAGTCGATAAGTCATTTTGAAATTTCTGACGCATACCATATAAAAAGAGGTCATGAAAATTTACCATGGCAAGTTCTGTTGACCAGCTGTTCCCCTTAGGACCATTCTATATAGCTTTATCACTAATTGTTTGACTACTCATTTCACTCCGCTTAATAGGCTACAACTTAGTCTGCTGTAGTAGTGATTACTTCTATACTTTATAAATTTTTAAGGGAAACTTAATTTCTTAGTTGTTTGTAATAACCTATTTATGCACATTTATTCATAGAAACAGATGATAATGCTAAGAATGTCTTCAGGTATCCATATGTGTGGTGACCTAATGGGTAGCATTTTTCATGAAAGTTATTGATGTGCAGCATACTGTATGACCGGGACATACTCAAAGTCTTATAATGCTACAACTACACTTATTGCGAAATTCTTAGAGCTTAACATCAAAAAAGCAGGGAGGATGGCGCATTCTGATCAGCAGATATGCGGACCGCTGCAGTCTGTAGGACAGCAACATGCCTCTTTTGACAGATCGAGAATTAAACATGAGTGTATATCTTTATCGAAAAAAACAAAACCCTGATGATTCTTTAGATCAAAATTTTTAAAACGCCTTTGCTCATAACATCTACAAGTCTGCTCAGCACCTTGTCAAGATGCTAACCCATAAGCACATCTTGCAGGTCAGCATATCCTACAGGTTCTGGTTTTTCAGTTCTTTGAAGTCAGCTTTGACTAAAATATAACTTATATACTTCGTAACAATTTTTGTTCTATTATGTCTCAACCACCTAGACATTTAATAAAGCTAAAACTTGCTCTTTCAATTCGTATTATTCGCTCCCTTAGAGTCTGATCGTGCTGATAAGAAAAATATATTAACAGCCACAATGTTTGAGGAAAGCTATATATTTACATCGGAAGCGTCACAGTTTCCATAGACCAATATGGCTAGCATTATACACTGCAAATATATACCACCATCACAAGGACTCTGTAGCTCCTTCTCGTATGTATCTTCTTAATGTACTTTCAATGATGTATTAACCATAACTGCATTATATACCAGTTACTCAGGACATCCTTCCCTTCTTAAAATAGCTTTTAATAACGTGAGAGTATGTATGTTGTTCATTGGTTGACCATAACTATCTGCAGGAAGCGAAATGAATGTTTGTTCTTTCTGACATTAGAGTCAGTCGGAACAGCCTGCCGAATAGTCTGTCTGTGTAACACATAAAGAGATATAGAAATATTGTCTTCGCATTAACAAAAAACCCAGACATCAGATGAATGTAATACAAATATCTGGGAAAAATAAAGCTTGAAGTCAATTCTCCTATATAACTTTGTTGTGAACAGCATCCTTGACTTAAAGTTTATTGATGTATTATATTGAGATCAGTGATATATTCATTCTATTTTTTCAGCGGTCTAATCGTAGTTTTATAATAGGAAGGAAATTTGATCGTGGATACGAAAACTCGATAAGGTCATGTTGGATTACTTTACTGCATCAAATGGGGCTGAGGTCGATTCCAGAACTATCCATTGGCGCCATTTGTATCAGCATGGCAGACTGTACATGTAAGTTGAGTAATACATTGAAAACTGTTTGAAAACCAGTTGCTTCTTCATTTCAGATCAAAAATACTCCTTGTATAGAATGTTGGCTAGCGTTTTCAAATGGTAGCATCGGATCGTTCATGAAACTTGAGTTCGAATTTATTTAAGTGGTCATTTCAGTTTAAATGTAGGGTTGTTCGACCTCGACCAGGAGTTATATAGAAGTGTAGGCTCAGCCACAGAATCCCAGGAGGAGAAAGTATGTGAACATGGAAAGAACATTAATATTTTATGTATATATAAATGTTTATAAATGTATATCATTGTATAGTAAACATTACCTATAATCTAGTTGTTCTTTCATGTATTTTTGCGAAGTCTTACAGTTTATTTTGTGTCATAATATTTATTAATGAGTCTAGGTGTTATAGTGTTCTAATAGCTGATGCGTTTTAGAAATAAGAGGTGTGGTCTGATTGGTATAGTCATTGGGGTGAAACAGTTTATATAGCAAGCGTTTGAATGTTATAACACAGTGACAGGTCCTTATTTCTAGGGGTAAACTGTTCCAGATCTTAGAGTACATGACTATGGAGAAGTTTGCACGGAGTGCTGTCTTACAGTTTTTCCTAGATATTGTGCATGTTTGGTTACGAAGGTTGTAAGAGCCTTCCGGTGAAAACTGTATCTCCTTGCTGTCTGAGAATGATATTTTATGCAAGACTTTAAAGAAGAATGTTAGGTTAATGCTCAGTCGTCTCATCCAGAGTGGGTCGATACCTATGATTATACACCTTGGTGTGTAGTCCTTTTCGCAGTCAAATCCTAGAACTTTAATCGTGAAGTATCGTTGGACGCTTTCTATTTTAATCCTGTCACTTACACGAGTGCTGCTGGGAATAAATGGACAGTATTCTAGAAGTGGTCTGACACAAGTTTTATATAATAATGGTTTCACTTCGTAGTTGTGGAAATTCCTGAGTATGCATCCTAAGAGCATCCTCGATTTACGCGTCTGCGTTGCCACTTGCTCAGAAAATGTCAGGTCACTAGAGTACCTGAGTCCTAGGTCAACAACACTTTAGAGTTTAGGCAAGTCAATAGATTCAAGTACCAGTTTGATATTTATTGAAGCTGCACCGAAGCAGATTCAGCCACATTTTTAAGGTTGAATTTTAGGTTCCATGTGGAGGACCATGCAGTTACTCGATCTAGTTCTTCCTGAACAGCTTTCTGAAAGTATCCTAAATCATCACAGTGGAATGTGTAAGCTACTTTAAGATCATCTGCAAAGATGAATGGTTTACCAAGTGAGAAACAGCTGCATATGTCGGTGACATATAGAGTGAATAGGAGGGGGCCTAAGATGCTACCTTGAACTGCTCCAGAAGTGACTGCACTAGGCTTAGAGTTTACAGACCCCAGTCTAACTACTTGGGACTTATTGTTAAGGAATGATTCAATCCATCCTAATAATGGGTTACGTATTCCTAGGGAGTTCAGCCTATTTATTAGAAGCAAATGGTCAACGCGGTCAAAGGCTTTGGAGATGTCGAAGTAGATGACTAGTACTAGTTGTTGTTTGTCTCGGCTGCTAGTTATATAGTTAAAGAAGTCAAGGTGACATGTCATGCATGATCTGGATTTTAGGAATACATGTTGGTTGGGACTTAGAATATTGCAGCTGAGCACATGTTTGAGAATATCATCTTTAACTATTCTTTCAATGATTCTAGATACTATGGGTGTAATATTGATTGGCCTATAGTTGTTGACTCCAGTTTCGATCCGCATTTGTGTTTGGGTGTTATAAATGTGGTTTTCCATTTATCTGGATAAGTTTGGCCTTCTAGGGACATTGTAAAGATCTTAAGTAATAAAAGGGAAGCGTCAGAACCACCATGTTTATAAAAATACGATGGTATACCGTCAATACCAGCACTACTAGAGGTTTTAAAAGAATTAGTGGCTTGATTAATATTAGAATAAGTGAAATGAACTGTAGTGATTTGTTTCAGCGTTGAAGAAGAAGGGAGTTCCATTGTAGATTGTAAACCGAGAAGTGAACTTGTGGGCTTAAGGTAGTTAGCTGCAAACGTCTCGTTAAATAGTGAAACCGAAGCCACTCTTATCTCTTCAGAACATGATCAATGACTTAGCGCGCATCGTGAGGGAGGATTGATTTTATAGGTCTGCCAGCTTGACAAACATGAATGACTCAAAACCATCGCTGACGTCAGTGACAAAAATTTACAGTCAAGATATATAAGGGTTAACGTCTAACAATAATTTTCCGACCGTAACAGTAATGGTTTTTTCACATAAATCAAGCGTTTACATAACTGACATACCATTTGTACAAGCCTGATCATATTTGGCAAGTGCAATTTTAGACTGAACACTGTTTTATGACACAAAAATTGAAAAAACCGACAAAAGCTCTAGAAACTTTATTAAGAGTGTCTAATGTCTACTTTTAATGGAATAAGTTATAAGATATTGGTTTAAGTCTAAATTTTAATCTTTAATACACTTATAGTCAGTCAACTTCGCGCGGGAATTACAAAATGTTGCGTTAATGGAAGGTAAGAAGAAAGATGACACACGGTGAGACCCACAGAATGCAGAACTTACAATCATTATCAGTTAATCAGTTATAAATGGTTTGAAAATTTATAGAACTCAACAGTAGACGTTGATATAAGTATAAAACTTGGGCACTGTGGTAGAGTGTAACTCCATTATGGATAAAATTTTATTTTGATAAATCACACAGTATAATATCAATTACACTACAGGCTGCAGCTTTTGGGTAGTGCAGCATTCGAACCAAAAGCAGAGCAAAATGGAGGGCAGTCGACTAAAGCGCGAATTCAAATAGGTAATCATATAGAGGTGGAAAACGAACAGAAAACTGCCTAAGAATGAAGAAATGAGCATAAAATACAATATTAGTACCTGGTAGCACGTAACGAGACGCAATTGTTCTCACAAAAAGAACGGTAGCCTCCATTCCATGGTGCAGGCTTGTCCAGGAAGACAGAAGAAATTCGAAGAACAAAACACATACGTCCATCATATACATGCACGAGAGAAGCATTTTACTGCATATAACAAAATGTTGACGTGCTACCTGACAGGCTGCTAGGACTTACGGTAATACGCCTGGTGCCTACTTTATCCAGCCCTTTCTTTTGATATTTTGGCATTATGGTGGTTCGCCTCGATATCCGTAAGCTGTCGTCCATCATCCGCAGCCGCGAAAATACACAACTTCCTCCATTTCCCCTTGTCAAATCAATCTACTCTCAGCAAGCCCTGGTGTCTAGAAGTTCCTACATGTAATGTTCGATACTGCAATAACTAAGTCGCCAACGTGTTCATTATTTTTGTATTACATACGCCCTTCACAAGTTCATGAGACTTCCATCGGGCAAAAGTTGCTAATTAACCAGCTCATCTAAGATATTATGGAAGCTTCAAACAATACGTCCCCGAACTCCCTCCCAATGACTCGCAGCTAGTTGAATAACATGCCGATCCATGCTGTTTTTTCATTCCTGTTATCATTTAACCAGTTTTCGTTTTGCTTCTACTGGAAGGATTTCACTAAACATTCTTTTGGATAACCTCTTCTGTAGAATAACCTCAACACTGTCATTGTAAAAGAGTCCATGCATAGGCTGTACAATAATGGTTTGCAAAAACCTGAATTTAAACAAATCATATACACAGCAGTCCAAAATGAGCAGCAAAACTGCCTGATCCTCATGAAAATGAGGTAAGTACAATATTAACATTTGTCAGTACATTACTAGATATAACAGTTCTTTCCTATAATTATTTGTAATATAAAAGGCCGCACTCTTGAAAGTCATTTCACCTGAGGCAGTGCAGTGAGGATCTGCTTTATAAAATTCTTCCATCAAATCATAAAATCCATGCATTTCACAGCTGCAGAGCCCTACAGAAATTAGTTGTTTTACCAAATGGAAATAATGGATACCTGGTAGTTATCGCGATTTTAAATTAAAACACAGAAATATCCATATATATATCAACAAGTATACTGATTACCACTGCCAACACAGCCAGTGTTCAACACTCTAAATAAACGAACTCGAAAATCTCTCAAACTAGCCGGTCACATGTATGATTTTATTCAAAAGTTGTGATCAGTTTCAATACATTCGTGTGGCCACGTTACATCAAACCTACACGACACGTCTTATACAACCAATTACTTTAAGTTGACAACCTGAGCAACAAATCTGTACAGATATAATCAAACCCCTTAACAAATTTCGGACTATTTGAACAAGGTCATTATGCCCAAGGTTCATAAATATATAGTCTTGCAGTTCTTGGAAAGACCGTATTACTCAGGATTCACTACCTCTCATGATTCTAGTAACGACTATGCTTTGGCTTAATTTAAAACCATTCCAAAATCAGCGAAAAAATGGTTTTCCGCGTTGGAATGCATACAAAATTTTGCCGCCAGTATCAGATCAGATTAGTCGAATTACCAAGACCTCTGGCTCAAACAGTTGCAGAAAGATTTCAAAATTACCTGCTCAGTGATGACTGAAGAAGCCACTAACCACGCTTTATTTTATTCAGTGGCGGAACAAATTAGCAATTCTGTGCTGAAATGATTAACTTTCGCAGAAACAGGAAGAACCCTCATCTTACTGACATGTTATTCATGGTATTGGGGACCTACGCCATGGGAGTCTTAAGCAACCCATAGCCAGAGAAACTTGGAAGACTGCAACTTAAGTAAACTGTGTGGGACCACATGGCATCTGTCCTAGGATGACGTCAACATTTAATACTTTCTACCAGTTCTTCAACCTGAACTGTGAATAAACTGCAATGGATATCCCTTTGAAAATTATGTTTAAAGGCAACAGGAGAGTGTTTCTCAGCCTGGAGGAGCCAAAATACAGCTGGAATATTCAACACTGGAACGTTCAGGCAAATATGCAGTGTATCCCTTGTAAGTGATTGCAATGTAGTTTTCCTAAAGGGGAGAAACTCACAAGTCAGTACCTTTTTCCAGCACTGCTGCCATTATTTCCATATTGGTGGCTTCTTCAGAATTAGGTGCACTGTTACAACGCAGACATGTTCTTTGAAGCACACAAAGTATTATCTCACATACTTAGGCGGATCCCTAACACATTGTACAACATTCTTTTAGGCTCAGGATACAAACAATTTTTGCCCAATTAGTCTTCTTCAGAAAACTTCCAGAAAATTTGTCATCTTCTTAGGATACAACTATACAGTTTCATATGTATTGCATTCCGGACATAACTGCGCATTGAAGAGGGCCAGTATCCTGGGCCATTTTAAAATTCGAGGTCTCTCAATCGAAAAGAACTCTGAGTCTTACAGCGTAATAGAAGTAAGTTACAAAGGATATTCATGAATCGAATTGATGATGCCTGTAAACTGGCGTCCCTCATGAACAAAAATGAGAATTTATTATTATTATTAACCGTTTCAAATAAGCACGTTTCACAGGATGAAGTTCGCAACACATCTGGCTCAAAATGCAACGGCACAGCATAAGAAAGATTCCTCGTACATGACTTTCGGGAATAAGACGTTCAATGGGGTCCCGAACCCGACTGTTGACGACACAATCGAAGAGGATCAAGTAAGAGCAGAATCAATATCAGACTACTTCTCCCAAGTCTTTACACAGAAGTCAGCACTCCCTATAGAATCAGCCTTGTCTGCATCAGAGGAACACAGGATAGACTCCGTTGACGTCGATCAAGGCATCGTGCTAAACTGCCTAAAGAAACTAGATGCAGGTAAATCAGTGGGTCCTGGTAATCTTAAACCAAGGCAAGGGGCCATTAGCTCACATAGCCGTTGACTGTGATCTTCAAGGTATCTCCCCTAAATGGAGTGTCACCACGTGACTGGAAAGACGCAGGAGCAACCCCCATTTACTAAGAAGGATCAAAACAAAGCTCTTCAAACTACAGGCCCATTAGTCTCACCAGCACTTTAATCAAGACACTGGAAAGAATCATCAAGGAATGTGTCACTAGACATCTGAACAACGATAACTTGGTACCCAGAGCACAGCATGGCTTCTAAGGAAACCTCTCATGCCTGCAAAACCTTCTCACTGCAACAGGAGGCTGGGGCGAATCAGGGGAAAACAGAAGACCGCTGACATCTTCATAGACTTCAGCAAAGCCTTCGATAAAATTTCCTCACAAATACCACTTATGAAGTTGGAAAGTCTTGATTTCAAGGGCAAATTACTAAACTGTATCAGGAAATTCCTCACAGATGGGAGGCAGAGGGTTACGATCAACTTGAATCTCTCCTCCTGGACGTTAGCGCATAAGGGAATGACACAAGGCCCGGTACTCAAACCTCTCCTATTTATTTTGTATATCGGTCAGTTAGCTCTACTTCCCGATTCATTATATGCAGATGACTCAAAAATCTGGAGAGAGCTGAAAGGCGACAGTGATACACTTACGTTGCAAGAAAACTTCAACAAAATGTCAGAGTTATCCAAAGAACAGATGCTCCCGATCAATGTGGCGGAATGTGCAACCATGCGCATCGGACAAGCAAACATCATCTCATAGGAACTAGAGGGAATACCACTCCCATCAGTTCAAACTTATTTGGATTTAGGTTTCATAGTAAGTCATGATTTAAAAACTACAGCACACTGTTGTACGGTGGCTGCATGCAGTTTCATATCCTTGCGAGCAATACGCAGAGTCTATACTAGAATCACCAGAGATGTGTTCACCTCCTTATATACATCTCTGGTGAGGTCAAGACTGGAAGACAGTATCCAGGAGGCCACTCCGTGTCTTAGAGGGGACTCATATCCTAGAAAGGGTTCAAAGGAAGGCTACACATAGGATTCTTGGCATGACTAATTTATCATATGATGGAAGACCAGACAGTTTAAATTTCTTCTCCCCATCATACAGTAGGCAGAGAGGGGATTTAATTACAATGTTTAAAATTTTAAATAATGACTACGGACCTCATGTATTTCTGTTTTCATTCCCACCAGGACAAAAAATCTTAGAAGACATAGCAAGAGAGTTCAAAAGCCAAGGAGAAACTATGCTGCTGTGGAGTAGTGTTCTCACACCGACTTATAAACTCCTGAAACCGACTCACAGAAGATGTAGCGTCAGCAACCTCAGTTGACTCATTCAAGAAGGGTTTGGACAAGTACAGAAATTTACTAGAAAAGGATTAACATAGGCTTCAAGCCTTCTATCCTCAATCAGCAAATCTGAAATATTGAAATTAAGTTGGCACTTTTTCATCCTTGTCGTTACTTTTGTCAGATGGACAACGGTGGCGTTGCACTTGAGGAAGGTGAACTTGATGAGGATTTGAGTGATGAAGAAGCTTGTAAACTAAAGCAAGAAAAGTAAATTTGGTTCTGTTACGATTTTTTAAATTATTCAGCGAAGTAAAGAAAGAAGATATCCCAGATGGCAATGGTGAAGTGAAGAAACATAAAAGTAAGAAAGAAAAGAAGGCGAAGAAAGAAAAGAAACACAAAAAGAAGCATAAAAAACATAAGCACAAGGATGAAGAGGAAAGGTTGGATTCCTTTTTACACGTCCCACTCTCACTTTAGTTCTGTCAAAAACAAAGCGGTTTCTGAATCTCCAGCTAAAGAAGTTAAACCTGAAGTTACTAAAAACGCTAAGAATGAAACGGAAAATAATGCTCCACGACCTCAGAAAAGAGTCCCAATTTCCTTAGAGGAACTCATCTCAAGGAAAAAGGCGGAGGAGGCTGAACAAATCAAGCCTAAATTTATTTCTAAAGAGGAACGCATTCAGGAAGCTCTTCGAAGAAGACAAGCAGAAGTTCAAGCTCAGCGTGAAAAACAAATGCAGGCACTCAAAAAGCAAACAGAATATCTTGAAAGCGCGAAAGGTTAGTTCATATCCTGGTATTTATCTTCCTAGATTTGGAAAGAAAGAAACGTGCCGAAGAGTTTGAAGAGCGAATGAGACAGTATAGAAACTCAAGGAACTCTGGGAAGCGAGCAGCAGAAGAGAAAGCTCCTGGAGAAAAGCAAAGCCCTAACACTCAAGAGGAACAAGCTATAAAAGAGCGCTATTTGGGTCAGAAGCGATTGACTAAGCGTCGTCCTAGGCGACTAAATGAAAGGAAATTCGTATTCGATTGGGATGCAGCTGATGATACTAGTCAAGATTACAACCCGCTGTACAAAGAAAAGCACCAGATTCAATTTTTTGGTCGTGGTCATATTGGTGGTATTGATATCAAGGTAATAAGGTATATGTAATCTTTACAAATTTCAGCAACAAAAAAAGGAAATCGGACGTTTTTATTCAAAACTACTGGAAGATCGTCGTTCTGATACTCAAAGAGTTCAAGAACAGTGAGTTGTAATGTTATTTATTGACTTTTTAGGAAACGACTGACTGGTGTTGCAAAACGTGAAGCTAAACAAAAGTGGGATGACAGACACTGGACTGAAAAGGCTGTAGACCAAATGACAGAGCGTGATTGGCGAATTTTCCGAGAAGACTTCAGCATATCTACAAAGGGTGGTAACATTCCTAATCCTCTTAGATCATGGGCGGAGATGAATGTGGCTGACGAACTTAAGGAAGTTATCAAAAAGGTTTGTGAATAGTGTAATTTTATAAGCTTTATTAGGTCGGTTATCCTGAGCCAACACCAATCCAACGTCAAGCAATACCTATTGGTTTACAAAACCGAGATATTATTGGTGTTGCAGAAACTGGTTCGGGTAAAACAGCAGCATTTCTTATACCTCTACTGAATTGGATTCAGCGACTTCCAAAATTAGAAAGACTAGAGGTAGCAACAATTTTTTACTTTATTACCTTCTTAAATACAGGATACAGAACAAGGACCATATGCTATTATCATGGCTCCTACAAGAGAACTTGCTCAGCAAATTGAAGAAGAAACAGTCAAGTTTGGCCGTCCTTTAGGAATCAAAACTGTTTCTCTAATCGGTGGTCTTTCACGTGAAGATCAAGCTTTAAAGCTTCGAATGGGGGCTGAAATAGTTATTGGTACACCAGGTCGTTTAAATGATGTTCTGGAAAATCGGTACATGGTACTGAATCAGTGTACATACATTGTGTTGGATGAAGTAAGTTCAATCACTATAAATAATTAGGGAGTTTTTGTTTACTGTCCTTATTATTTTGAAAATACTTTTGCCTAGACAGGTTCGCTATTCAGATATTATGGAAACCCAATTTAATCTTTTTATATTAACGGTATTCTCCAGATACAACAAGAAATTAATCTATGAAGTTCATAGAATGGCTTTATTCTTATTATTTGGGCTATTCAGAGAAAGCTTTCATTCATTTATGCTTGTTATCAGTGGAATGACATTACAAAACGATGTCCCCTAACACGATCGCACACTGCTAGTCCTCGTCCACTGATTTTTTACTATTTTGTTCAGTCTGTTTGACGTACTTATATTCGATTTTGGTTGTTTTGTACTCTTACACTGGTTGATTTAGGGCGTTGTTAGCAGGCGTATTGTTAAGGAGTGAAATATTAGACCCCATGGAATTAATCAGGTCTGTAGGTTTTTTTCCCCTAAAGTACTTGCGAGAAGCTTGAAGGCAATGGATACCCCTAATTACCTAAGGGTATAGCCACTGTGTTCAGCAGACAATTGTCTAATGTCATTCACATACATTTTCGGAAGTAAGTATCCGGTTCACATATTTCTTTAGAATCATGTTGTATAAACTCACTGGAAGTAAAAATTTCGTAAGTCAAGGAGATAGGTGTGTGATATTTTCGCTTAATAGCTTTATCTAGCGTCTCCTAATAAGTGATACCAAGGCTAGCACAAGGTGTTGCTTACCTTCAGGTAACACATTGTATAGCAGCATATCTACACCCTTAGAACTCATTGCTCTAGATCAGTCTGCCGGAATAAAGATTTTATATCCGAGAATTTCGTTTACATGTTATACAGTTAAATATTTATATCAGTTATTTGTTAAATGAGTTCAAGTCAAAAGAGAGTTAACTAAATAAACAACAATTGTCTATGTTGAAATACGAGTGATTTTGGACCAAATTCCTATATGTTTGGTGTAACACGAATACAGGGCAACCAGCCTTGATAGCTCGAACATGTGTTACGAATGCTATCATAGCTCAGTTCTTTCTAACATGACTTTAATGTACCAGACCATCGGCTACGCTTGAAATGTGAGGGCAGATGATATTACCTGGTTGTCCTGGATAGAGTAAGAGAAGCGGGATTCAGGATGGGGATCCACTAGCTGAAAGTCGAAGGCTTGACTAACTGTCTGACTTTCAACATAGAACTTTGCACAGAAGTGTATTAGTTCAAGTTTTCACACTCCATGTAGCACACAACATAGACAAAAGGAAAAAAAGGGATTAAAAGGGACTATAATAACCAATGAGAAAGATCGGTGAAATGAAAAAAAATATGATGGTTTAGTGGATATGAGAGATCACAAAAAGTGGATGCATCTGCGCCATTGAGAACGATTTTGAGTCATATCACCAACAGTCTCAAGCCATTGGTTCTTGGAATCCCGAGAGCCCCAACCAGCCAAGCAGTGTAAACTTTCCTACGTAGCTGGCTCAAACCAACTATTAAAGACTTGATGGATTAATTCCAGATTTTGATTGGGCCACCTCTAACTCTTTTCCAACCTAATCCTATGTTACCTAACATTGTCCATCGAGGAGAGAGAAGGTTAAGTATGCGCAACACGTGTCCTAGCCATCTGAATCGATGTGGCTTCACAGCCTCATCAATAGGTTTATGTCAATGATACTACGAATGATATGTCAGTAGCTTCCATACTGTTAACTGTTTGGATAAAGTAGTGATTATGTTGAGTTAGCATGTGTGTAATGGCTCTCTGAGTGGTCATACTACTGAGTAGCTGGAAACATCATCAGATAAGTTTCGAAACTGAAATTATTGGCAAAAATATTGAAATTTCCTTATGAAAGCAATACAATGTTGGCCGTTGCTCTAGGAACTTGATTTTTCGTGCTCGAGAGCATATCCCACTATGGTTAATTAAAGGTGTAGTTAAAACTATTAACAGCTCGATTTTAGACCATCTGGTGCAAACCGGTCACAAAGCCAGCGTAGAAAAATCCTTCTCTATAATATACCGGGTGCCTAACAAACTACCAAAATCGTCGAAGCACCGCATACTCCAAACACCAGAGGCTATTGCAATGCGCCTCAAACAACCAGTGCTCTGTGTCCAAAAGAAACAAGTCCAGGCCCTACTACTGCCCTGACCCTCAGTAGAGACTATAAACTCATGAATTTGTACTATTACCTTTCCTGATTCTCCTGACATTCAGTTTATTTTATGTTGATGCTGTTCAGCTGTAATTTATCAATATTATTGATTTGATGTTATTTAAACAGCAACATTAATGTCGTTCATAAGACTAATTCATTCATTCATTCACTATAATGTATATATAATTGTAGAACCTGATGATGAATTTATCGAAAAGAGTACTCTTTGTTCCGTGTCTATTATTTTGAAAATTCTTAATGTTGCTTAATACTTGTTCTAAACTGACTTATTTCTCCTTTCTCGCCGACCACGCAGGTGGTTCGGGGTTCGATCCCTTGTTGACGGGCTCCTTAACCTCGCTAAGCCAGTAATAAGACTGGTAAAGAGGGAAGGTTGGGCATGAGGCTGGCAACCCCACCTCGAAAAAAATAGATACCACTGCTGCCGAAACTTCAAGCCTCTATCTTAAGGCCCTATGTTCCACGGGAAACGTAAAGGAATAAAAAAATATTGTGCTAAGTTTGTATAATGTAAACCTTTCAAAATTAAATGTTCCATATAGCTTTTATGCAAACTAAACGACTGTAAATGATGAATAAACTGTAACCGACAGTTAAAAATGAATTGTATTCAGCTTATTAACTGTGTATAAATAAGTGTAGGTACAAATTGAGGGCAGTTTTTCTGTCCAGACGTATATATATATATATATATACGGTTTTTAAGCAATTGTATCTGGTGAGGGAATTGAATCATAGGTGTGAATACATAAAATAATAATAGTAGTATGATTTGCAATTAAAATGTTTGTGATTATAATCATAGTTAATTATCAAGTGTCAAGTGGCAAAATAAATAATGTCATATGGAATAGTTCATAAGATGTATAGATGTTGGAAAGGGATATAAAATTATAGAATCAGTAGGCAAACATGAAACGTTACATAATATGGTGTGAAACTTGATAAGGTAGAATTCAACATTGAAAAAAACGTTTCGATTTAGAATGACAAGTTTTTTATTATTTCTTTCACGTTCCCAGTGGAACATAGGACTTCAAGCTAGAGGCTTGAAGTTTCGGTAGCAGTGGTGTTAATTTTGCAGGATGGGGTTGCTAGCCTCATGCCCAACCTTCCTTCTTTACCAGCCTTATTACTGGCTTAGCGAGGTGAAGGAGTGCGTCGGTGGCTGGTAATCGAACCCTGGACCACATGTGGTGTGGTTGGCGGGCATTCTACCGTTGTACCACCGACGCATAGAATGACAAGTGGAACAAGTGAAATAATGTCGGAAACAGTTCAAAGTGAGAGTAGTAATAATTGTAGTAACAATAATAATAGTGATCGTAGTATTGAGGGAAAGGTATGCAGATTAACTAAATAAACAAGATGAAAGAAAATATAAATAAATGTTTATCCCTTTACAGCCTAGATAGAAACAGGGACTGTACATACTTCTCTTTGTTTTTACACAAACGTGTGGCTTGAATTCACATGAATGATCAAGGCCTCCACAGTCTTCAGAAGTTTGGAACGAAAAAAAATACAGCAAGTTAGCATGAACCCGATAGGTGATCTTAAAATCATGGTCAGGGTTGGCAGAGTGACAGGAGTCGATCAAGTGTTCTAAAATAGGGCTTCGCACACCTTTCCTTTCTCCCTTGTAAAACCATGCTGGAGTATGTTCGCGTATCCGTGTACAAAGCGCCCAGTGTACCTTGCTTCACAAGAGCAGGTGAAGTGATAGATGCACATGGTAGACACACTGTATATATAAATATACATATATATATATATATATATATAAATTACTAGATTCTCCGTGCTAAAAAAGGTTGCTTAAGACCTAAAAAGCTCAACCTAGTCTTGTACTTATTTCCCTTACAAAGAACTACATCACACCAAAGTAACTAAGATTGAACAGTGGAATACTTGCTAAAATTAATAAGTGATTGTAGTGTTTGAGATTTTCTTTTCCTTGTCATTATTGTTCCCTTGCATCAATATATATTGTGCATAAGTGAAAAGCTAAATAATTTCCTAATCAGACTAATATACTCTGTTTTTAAAAATTCTTTTACGTTGCTCGATGAAACTAGAATTTTTTAGTTTTACATTTTTCGATAAATATTTTATAGTTTCTTTGATGAACACAGGTGTGCATGGGATGGCCATGGAAATAAATTGAAGTAGTAGTCTTTTATAACTGAAATGAAATAAAGTGAAGGGAGTGAAAAAGCGAAACACAAAAACTAAAGCATCAAACCAAACTAGATCCATAGTAAATGTAGAGGTCGGGCTAGTTTCTTTTCAACACATAGCTCCAGCTTTCCGATGCATACAGCGACAGCTTCTGTACAGTACAAAAGAATTAGGAAACACACACTACCTTTGGTAGATTTTTGTCTACTTTGGAAATGATTCTGAATGATGAGTCAGTCGAGATGCTGTGACAGGTGTTGATGAGGTTAACCAAAAAGCTATTTTACATGTTACGCAGCTATTTTCTAATTCTGTGTGATTTTTTTTCTAAGCCCCCTTGTAATCGACATTCACACCGAACTTTCATATCAAGTTGAAGTTTACAATAGATAATTTCTTGCCTTCCGATCAACATGAACATTGTATTTGTTACTAATTTCCTACTTGATGAATACTTTCCTCTCTTTTGATGATAGGCCGATAAAATGATTGACATGGGTTTTGAACCTGAAGTCAACAATATTCTCACCTACTTACCAGTTACAAATGAAAAGCCGGACAATGACGATGCTGAGGATGATTCAAAGTTGCTGAGTAATTTTGCAACAAAACACAAATATCGTCAAACTGTTATGTTCACTGCTACTATGCCGCCTGCAGTTGAACGTCTTGCTCGTACGTATTTACGCCGACCTGCTATGGTATACATTGGAAGTGCTGGTAAACCAACAGAACGCGTAGAACAAATTGTTTACATGGTTTCTGAACAAGAAAAGAGGTAAAGTAAAAAAGAAATTTATGCATTAATACTTCTCAAATATCTATAATTATGATTCTTTTTGGCCAGTAATTAAGCACCAAAACTCTATCATAGTTTATTTATTGAACATGTGTTACATAGTGAAGTAGTATTATTTCGAACACAATTTGTTGTTCATAATCATATTGATTGAAACTGCACAATCTCGAACCTTAGTTTTAGAGTTGTCATCATTTAGACTATCATCCGGCTATCGATCAAAGGATCTCTGTGTGTGTGTGTGTACTGCTCAGAAGTTCGTTCCGTCCTCCTTTATGACTGGAAGACATGGCCATTGGAAATAGGAAACGTGAAAAGGCCAGCTGTCTTTGATTATAGGTGCCTGCGTTCTATCTTCCATGTTAAGCGGTATGATAGGGTGAGTAATATTGAGGTTAGGTATCGAGTGTTGGGTAAGGAGAAAAAGTCAGTCGCTGAGGTTGTGAAAGTGAATCTATTGAGATGGCTAGTAGAGGAGAATGATGCTCAGGAAGGCTTCGTGTGCTTTTGGAGATGTGTGGGCGGTTGTTACTTCCCGGCTGCCCACACCGTGGAAGTTGCTTGATTCTTCGGGTACCTGAAACAGAGGGAGGGTTAGTGTTGCGTGACCGCAGAGCCCAGGGGACAGCTGCTTGAGGCCGGTCACACACGGCCTGTATGAACTGGTTTCTTGGTTTGGTTCCCTATTAGCAAGCTTACCGCTGGTTACGGACCACCGTAGTGTAAGTCGGGATGTACAATTTTTGGGGTCGACCTTTTCTAACCCTCTCTCTCTCCAGAGTGGGGAGACAGCATAGCTGGCATGCCGATCATCTGAGGGAAACACCTCACTGCTGTTACAACCCTATTCCGCAGCAGCATGAATTCGCCCACAGACCCCCAGCATAGTGTAAGAAAGATTCTTACACTATGCCAGTAACTGCTTTTAGTCTAATCCGCTGTCCTAACAACCTTCCTGGGATAGTAGGAGCTGCAGGAACATTGGTTCCAACCAGTGTAGCTTGTTGGGTCATCGCGATGTGCAAACCTGACCACCACGTCAAGGTAGCAGCTATCGGTCGGGAGATGGCTAGTAAATGTGTTACGTGTGCCTAACCATCTCTTTCCTCGACGGTCAGTGTTAGATGAGGTTGAGAAAGAGCTAGTGGTGGTCAAATCAAAACATGGAATCACTTCATCAAATCTTTGACAGTTAGTGTGAGCTATGTAGGGAGGTATAGACCGCCTGGTTGGGGTCCTTGGGATTCTGAGAACCAATGGCTGTGGACTGTTGGCGACATGGCTCAAGTCATTATCAATGGCACCGATGCATTCACTCTTTGTGCTTTGTCTTGTCCTATAAATTCCTATTGTTCTTCCTAACACCTCTGTTTATTATCTCTCTTTTGAACTTCTCTTTAATTTAATCTCATGCTTTGTGTGCTACATGGAGTGTGGCAACTCGAACTGCTTCACTTCTCTGCTAAGTTCTACGTTGAGACCAGTCAGTCAGAATATACCTTAGGGTAAATTGGTGCTTGCCGGTAGAAACTAGCGTCCAATTGATGGATTAATTGATTTCTGTTGGCACAAGTGAATTCCTTTTATCTTTGTGTTCAACGCTCGCCAACCAGGCATATGGTCCGAGGTTCGATCCCCAGCCGACGCACTCCTAAACTTTGCTAAGCCGGCAGTAAGACCGGTAAGGAAGGAAGGTTGAGCGTGAAGCTAGCAATCCCACCTCGTAAAAATAAAAATACTGCTACTGAAACTTCGAAGCCCTAGCTTGAAGCCCTATGTTCCGATTGGAAAGTAAACGAATTAAATAAATAAAATTCTAACTAAGACATATAAGCGGACAATATTGTTTTCAGTTAGACCTTCTTCAGTCTTTACTCCAATGTACATTAGCTTTATAAATAGAAAGTTAACCAATGACGGTGAGTTTGTGGATAAAAAATAATAAGTATTAAATGTTTTGAGCCTCAGTAATAATAATGATGATGATTGTAATGATAGCAAAAATAATGACATCAAGATCAATGATAACAAAAGTACAAGAAGTTTATGTCTGTCTGTCTGTTTTCGACAGATGTGCGGCAGTTCAAGTCGCCACACTCCCTCCTTGTAGCACACAAAGCAAGAGAAGAAAGTAGGAGAAATGCATAATAGAGACAGTAAACGGAGGTCTGAGACAAAGGTATAGTAATAACGAAGAACAAAAAACAGTTTAATTGGAAATCATAAGTCACAAGGAGTAGATGCATCTGCGCCATTGACAACGATTTTGAGCCATGTCACCAATTGTTTCCAACCATTGGATTTTACCGTCCCGACCAGGAAGTCTACACCTTCCTATGTGGCTTAATCTAACTTGTAGATTTCATTGACTGGTGCCATGTTTTCGTTTGACCGCCGCTAGCTCTTTTCCAGCCTGACCCCATATTATCAGCTAACATTGCCTATCGGTCGAGGAAGGCGATGACTAGGCATACGTAACACATGTCGTAACCATCTCAGTGGATGTAAGAAGTTTATGTAGATAACAATTAGAATAACGAAGGTAATATGCTTATATAAACAAATCAATAAATGACTGATTGACTGACTGGTTTCAGCGTGGAAATTCGCATAGAAGTGCAACAAATAAAGTAAAACCAAAAGAGAAAAAAAGAGATTCGGAAAAAAGGAAAATATTCAAAAATGTATACAAGAAAAAGTAGTAACATGTATAAAAATGATGGTTTAGTGGATACAGGGGGTCACAAAAAGTGAATACATCTACCCTTTTGAGAGCGATTTTGATCCATACCTATAATATTCTCAAGCCACTGGCTCTTAGAATCCTAAAGACCCCAACTAGGTGGTCTACACCTTCCTATATGGTTCACACTAACTGTCAAAGACTTGATGAAGTGATTCTATGTTTTGATTTGACCAGCACTAGCTGTTTTCCAACCTGGTCCCATGTCAGCTAACATTGATTGTCGAGGAAGGAGATGGCTAGGCACGTAACTCATTTCCTAGCCATCTCAATAGATTCACTTTTACAACTCATCGATTGACTTTCTCTCCTTACCCAACACTTGATGCTTAACCTCAATATTACTCACCCTACGTGATTACCTAATATGGCAGATAGAACGGAGACACCAATGATCATAGACAACTAGCCTTTTCACATCGTCTGCTTTCAATGGCCATGTCTTCCACTAGCTCTTTTTCAACCTGATCCTATGTCAAATCCAATAAATCCCAAAAATTACGTAATACTAAAGTTGAAGTAGATAGATCCTTGTAGTTTAAGTAAATATCATAAAAGTACGAAGTATATGGGGAATAAGAAAGAGTGGGAAGTTTTAATTAGAATTTATCTAGACCAGAGGATGGGTATAGGTAGAACAAACCTGTTGAGTATACAAAGACTAGAATTTTTCTCCCTAAATCTCATAGCTTCGGCTATGTGTAAAAGGGCAGGGGGTTCGAATTCCCTTTGGAAAGGTTCGACGGAATGCTATTGATAACCTTGAAGGCACTACTTCTGTCCACTTGGTGACCACTATCAATCAAATTAGACAAAATGGAATTTCTTTTGGATTTTATTGGGCCTTTTACGAACCGTTGAAGGAGAGGATGCTCAGTAATGCGTTTCTCCAACTGTCTAGTTCTTCGGCTTATAGAACTTTCCCAACAGAAGTAGCTAAACGTATAAGTGCACACAGAAGTGACACAGCTAGACAGACAGCTTATCTTTCTCTTGAACAATCATAATTGCTCGGCTATAAAAGGGAATCACAGACTAAGACAGAAGGTAGTATTTTTCGGCCTTAAATTAGCCAAATGATGATATATCAGCAAACTCTAAAGATACAAATTTGTATTCTATGGTTTGGTTTGTAAGGGTTATTTTTGTTTTTACGAGTTGATCACGGACTGATATCAGCTAGAGAACCATTGAAAACCAGGGAGTACTGGACAGATTTTTCGTCAACCTAGTTTGGGAATCATCGGTAGTACGCAACCACCACTAGGGTTCGAACCCAGGACCTTCCGATCACAAGGCAAGCTCGTATACCATTCAGCCACTGGGAGCCGACTCAATGGCCAACCCATGAATTCTAACTTCTACCAATTCGTGATTTAGCGCGACCCAAAACCATAGAATATTAATCTAATGCTCGCTAGTGACTTGCTTCAAGATGAAGTTTCCTGGAGTTCTAGTGAGAAGTCGTGACCAGATTTCACGTGTGAGGATGGATGTCCCACCTACGACAGTGGTTGGGGTCGCGCTAAGTCACGAATTGGTAGAAGTTAGAATTCATGAGTCATTGAATCGGGTCCCAGTGGCTGAATGGTATACGAGCTTGCCTTGTAACCGGAAGGTCCTGGGTTCGAAACCAAGTTGGTGCGTGCTGCCGATGATTCCCAAACTAGGATGAAACAGCTGTCCAGCACTCCCTGTGGCTGGTTTCCGATGGTTCTTTAACTGATATCAGTCCGTGATCAACTCGTAAATACAAATTTGTGTTTTAAGGAAAGTTCAGTTGGGAAAGTCTAAGATAAGTCACCATTTTCGGACAAAGGTAACGAATTTTTTTTTTAATGAATAACAGAAACTTTTGTGACTAATTGATGACTTATAGATTTATACTGAAGTTGGAACATATAAGTGTAGGATTTAGTTTAGTCCTTAATGAAGTTGTTCGTTCGTGAGTATTGAAAATTTTTTTGTGGTTAAATTGTCTTTTTGCTGTTAGCAGAGTTTTTCTTCACTTTGTGAAATCAGTTTATTTTTTTGACTTTAAAATTTATATTCACTTATGTTGTTTGTTTGTTTTCTTTTGTAGGAGAAAACTTTTAGAAATACTTTCTTCGGGACTTGATCCACCTGTGATTATTTTCGTCAATCAGAAGAAAGGTGCTGATGTACTCGCTAAAGGATTGGAAAAGCTTGGATACAGTGCTGTTGTATTACACGGTGGTAAAGGACAAGAACAACGAGAATATGCCTTAGCAAGTTTAAAATCTGGTCAGAAAGAAATTTTAGTAGCTACTGATGTCGCAGGTCGTGGTATAGACATTAAAGATGTATCCATGGTTATTAATTATGATATGTCAAAAACTATTGATGGTATGTCTACTGATTTGTTTAATGTGTTAACCTTACTATTATTATTATTGTTCTGTTGGGTTCCGAGCGGAACATAGGGCTTCAACAGCACGTCTCCACTTTGTTCTATTTTCTGCACCCCTCTTTAGCTGGGCCCACGCTTGCCGATAGTCTCTCATCTCCTCCTCGCCACACGATCTCCCCCATGTCACCCTTGGATACACGACCGACCCGTTGTTCTCATTCGGGTTCCACTTGAGCGATGTCATTCGACGGTGTCATCAGTTTGTGCCCAATCCATCTGCATTTTCTTCGGAATATCTGTTGAGCGATGGGTTCTTGGTTGTATCGTTCCAATAGTTTCTTGTTGCTAATTATTTCTGGCCAGCCATTTGATCTTTAATATAGAGCGAAGGTGGCAGCTGTTGATAAAAGTCTTCAGTAGTAGCCTGTTGAAAATGTTTTTAGTGACGCTCAAGCCAAGTTCGTGATCCATGTAGAAGAACCGACTGACTTAATATTTGTATTGGAAATCTGAATCTTGTTCTTTATGCTGGCTGAGTGAGTGCAGAAGATTCCCAAACTGTTTTCAGGGTGGTGAGTGTCTGTCTTGCTTTTCCAATTCTGGCTTTGACATCTTCATCCATGCTGTCGCCTGTGCTTGGAACGATGCTTCCTAGATAAGTGAAGAAAGTGACCTCCTTCAAATTTCTCCCTTTTGATGGGGATTGGTACTGGTTGTTGTTGTTGTTGTTAGTTATCTTCATCCCCTCTGCGTTCACCTGGAGAGCCCTGTCTTCTCTACTTCTTCAGCCAGATTGTTGGTTTTCGCCTTCAAGTCTTCGAGTTTGTGTGACATTAAACATAAATCATCCACGCACGAAATCCAGATCTTCTAGAGTCTTATCGGTCCATGGTATTCCCGTCTTCCGTCTCACTAGTGTTTAAATATATATACAGGAATAAAAGCTGGTAAAGAGGAAAGGTTGGGCATGACGCTAGCAACCCCATTCTTTGAAAATAAACACTGATACAGAAACTTCAAGCCTCTAGCTTGAAGCCATATGTTCCACTGGGAACGTGAACGAATTATATATATATATATATATATATATATATATATATATATAATTTGCCGAGTTATTTCACAGACTGACTTTCTGGTTTGTGTTCATAAAAGAATCTAAAAGTTTTTCACCTCCCCTTCTTGAATATATTTACGAAACACATTTCTCCTAGTAGTTTTAGTCTGTCATTTTCATTACAGTAAATTTCTTTTCAGTCAGTTATACGATTTCTAGCCACAACAGCAATAATAATGCCCTTTATTCTGATATAAGTATAAAACTTGGGCACTATGGTACAGCATAACTCCATTATGGATAAGATTTTATTTTGATAAATCACACGGTGTTATACAGTAATATTATCTGATGACGTTTCGTGCACAGTGTTTATATATTGTGCAAAATTCTCAATGGAGTTTATTGCACATATGTAAAACTTGGGCATTGTGGTAGTATGTAATTCCATATTAATTTATTTATTAGATATATCACACAGTGAAACAGTATTATTTACTGGATGACAAGGTTTCGAACACAATTTATTGTTCATAATCATCTCATCAATTATAATCACACAACTTCCAAACTTGAGTTTTATAGTTTTCTTTGTTCTCTCCTATTTGTCGTCGTTCGGGGTAGTAGAATTTTCCAGATGTCTGGATGGACAGGTGTTGAATCATATTCCTATTACATGTGTTTGTAGTTGACTCGATAAATATAGCTTCCGTTATCAATCTCTCCCTCAATCCTATTATATTAGATTTTAAAATTGTCATCTTATCCCATCTTACATTGTATCGTTGTGTGTGATTGAGTGTAGTCCTATCTTATTCTTATCATTTTCGGGTCAACTAGTCTATATTTTGCTAGGTTTTTATGCTCGACTAGTCTAACTGCCCATGTCTTACTACTTTGACCTATGTATTTGATCTGAAAATCATTGCAACAGGATATTAGATAAACTAAATTGTTTTGTTCTAAAGGCTCTACAGGATCCTTTAAACGATAAAGCTTATTTCTAATTGAGCTTATTTCTAATTCCATTTTTATTCCTGCCTTGTTAAGGTTCCCGAGGTTCCTTCTTTGTATGGAATTACTACTGATGATTTAGATTCCTTATTGTTGGTGTTGCCAGTATGCTTCGCATGTTTGACATGCATGTAGGGAAATGTAAAAATAAAATAAAAAGTAATAGTCGTGATAGTGATAATAATAATAATATTAATGAAGACATGGATGTCAAACATGTGCAGTGTCAAGGAACTTAGCCCTAAGTCCCTATTGTAACGAAGACGCTTTGAACTGATAATGACTATGTACTTGTCCCAACTTCAAATCCAAAACACCAGTGGCTGTAAGAAGAAAGTTATATTGTTTAGCAATTAAAGTGAAGACAATTACACGTCTACAAACAAATGTTTAGTACAAATGAAGTTATAAAGTACTTTTATTCGTGTTCTTCTGCCGTCTTCAAACTTGCACGCGATCGAACCATTCGCGCCTTCGAGTCGCCCACCAATGGCTGCCAGTTCTAATAAACAAACGTTCAATGTTCACGTCCATTGACACGCAGCATAATGGCAACACCAACAATAAGGAATCTAAATCACCAGTAGTAATTCCATACAAAGAAGGAACCTCGGAAAACTTACGGAGAATTCTTAACAAGGAGTTTATTGCATGATATTTCCTCTTCGTCCACAATCTTCAGATAAAATATTGATTGTGACCGTATATCCTGTGACACAGTGCTGTCTAACCTGAAGCGCAAACCAATCCATTGTGATACCTCTCCTTTGTCTACTTGAAAAATAGCAATTGTAAGAAGTTTAGGAATACATTTTGAGACCCGATGATATAACTCAGCACCATAAAGATAAAACTGTGTTGCACTGTGGTAGAGTATAATTCCATTTTGGATAAAATTTTATTCTGATAAAGTCACACAGAGTTGTTATACAGTAATATCTACTGATGACCACGTTTCGAGCACAAATTACTGCCGCTCATAATCATATCAAGGTACTGCTCACATAACTTTCTTGCTTCGTTTATATACATGAGTAAAAATTGATGATGATTAGACATTTGAATAAAATCAATATAAGACTTGTTTGAAACAGAAAGGAAGATAAAAATACACTCGGAGATAATATTAACTCAGGGACAGTTATATCTCATTGTGTATTGGGATGCGTTGTCCCCCCCCCCCCCCACGATCATACGTCTTCTCAAGTTTCTAGTAAAATCTGATAAATCAGCAGGTTGTAAACACTTTAAATACTCTCAAGAGTAAATAATGCCATTAGGAGTAATATTTTAATAGATTAAAACAAAGTGAAGAGTAGAAATTGTAGGCAATATAATTAATGATGGAGGTTTCTGGTAGCCCGAAAGATTTCAGCGGGTCGGGTAAACAGACTAGTATCTGTGTATATAAATAGTTAGGCTGGACCGGAATTTGTGGGTGGATTTCAATACCACATTTTACTCTATCTTTTTGAAATTTTGTGGTTTTAAAACTATTCCAGAAACTTCACACCTTAGAGCCTCACGTGTTCCACATGTAGAGCTGTAGCTCATTGATCTAAGCTAGACCTTTGACTTCCAACCGAGGGGTCCGGGTGTGAACCCCACTTCAGACGTCAAGGTTTGGGTAGCCCTGGGTATTAGTATTAGTAGTGTCAATAGCCTTCATCCAGTTGGTGTGTGGCTCATTTTCGTCAGCTGTATGAAATTTCAAGGGATTGTTGAGTACATTCCACATGATGGAATGCAAAGGAATGAGGAAAATCTGCAAACATATTTCTTTTCACGAATTAGTTTGTAGGGATCTGATTTTTTCAAGTCTTGCCTCCGAAACTTGCCTGTGGATGCGTACTTCAGATGAGTCCCAAAGTGGGACGAAACAGCTGTCCAGTGCTCTCTATTGGTTTTCAATGGTTCTCTAACTGGTATCAGTCCATAATGGTCAAACCCGATACAAATCAAATCCCTACAAATTAACTCATGAAAATTAATCTGATACTCGCTAGTGACTGGCTTCAGGACGAAGTTGACCGGAGTTCTATTGAGAATTGTTGACCACTGGGGTCCATCCGGTTGGGTGTAAGGACAAATACTCGCTGCTGACAGTGTTGGTTGTGGTGATCGCGCTAAAATCACGAATTGTTAGAAGTTGGAATTCATGAGGCATTGAGTCTACGCGCTTGACTTGTAACCGGAAAGTCCTGAGTTCGAACCCTAGTGGGTTTGCATACTTCCGATGAGTCCCAAAGTGGGACGAAACAGCTTTCCAGTTCTCTAACTGACATTAATTTGTCATGAAGCCTAAAACATATTTCTCGTGAACGAATAGAATGAAGTCTCCAGAAAAAAAAGTGTTACTGCTGAACTTCTTATCTCTATTGATAAAGGATGTGAAACGTTTGATCGAAACTGAATACTGTTATAAATACCGCTTTTAAATATACTGCTTCCAAGATCAATATTTCAATGTAATAATCTCAACATGTGTTTAATTGTTCTCCTATTATTTTTTTATAATAGAATATGTGCATCGTATTGGTCGTACTGGAAGAGCTGGTAAATCTGGTGTCGCTATCACTCTATTAACAAAAGAAGATGCTCCAGTATTTTATGATTTGAAACAGTTGTTAGTCCAGTCTCCTGTGTCCACTTGTCCGCATGATCTTGCCAATCATCCAGATGCTCAAACGAAACCAGGTATATTAGCTGCTAAGAAACGACGTGCTGAAGAGACAGTTTATATTACATAAAAAGAAGTGTGTGTGTAATTATAAATTGTATCAATAAATGTTTGCACTTCTATTTGTAAATATACTATAAAAAAATAATAACTTAACTACTAACTAATTCATCCTATTTGTACATAAAATAACTTGTTAATAAAACACTGAATTTTTGTTGTTAGCTGGTCGGTGGTTGGGTGGGTGGGTTGGTGTTGTCGTCGGATTTATACGTTCATTTGACTTTTTTGCAGACATTTTGGCAACTTCTAAACACTCCAGTCGTTCGAGTTTTCTTGAAATTTACGCGTAAAACTTGACTTGGCTCTTAAAAGTAGAAGACACAGGAGGACTACAGATTTTCGATCAGGGGCACCTTCGTTTAATTACGCACACACAGATGAAATTATATGGTAGATAGTTTTTAAAAGAAAAATTAGACGTAAGGTGTTAAGTAAGGAAGGTAAATCAATTCACGATGCCGATCTTAATCGATTGAGATGGTTGGGATACGTGTTACGTATGGTTGTGTCACCGCCTCTTTGTTGGGGATAGTCGTTGAAGTAGTATATGGTTGAGAAGAGTTCTGTACATTTTTAGATTTATTATTATTTATTGTTTCCTTTAGTTCCTAGAGGAACATAGGGCTTCAGCTGCACGTCTCCATTGCGTTCGGTTCTCTGCTAGAGTCTTCACCTGGCTCCACGTCTGCCCACATGCTTT
The DNA here is from genome assembly GCA_944472155.2 of Trichobilharzia szidati. Lineage (NCBI taxonomy): Eukaryota > Metazoa > Platyhelminthes > Trematoda > Strigeidida > Schistosomatidae > Trichobilharzia > Trichobilharzia szidati. Next base: position 185,690,023 of record OX235271.1, on the reverse strand, counting down.
CATCTCCTCTTCACATGACCTCCTCCATGTCACCCTCGCACTGATGACCAACTCGCCGCTTCCCGTTCGGGTTCCACTCGAGTGATGGTCTGGCGCGTGATGTCACTTAGTGGTTTGTTTTCTGAGTGTGAGCAATCCACCTCCATTTCTTCCTGCTTATTTTTTGCACAATCGGTTCCTGGTTTGTTCGCTCATTGCCATAGATCCCTTCTTGTTGCTGATCTTTTCTGGCCATCTGATCTCGAGTAGTATTGAGCGAAGATAGCTGTTGATGAAGGTCTGTAGTTTGTTCGAAGTGCCCTTCGTGACGCGGCGCGGTACCAAATCTCTAATCCGTATAGTAAGTAGCAGTGACTTCACATTGGAGTTGAAAATCCGGATCTTATTTTTGATGCTGAGTGCTGTTTATTTCCACACAAACTTGAGAGTAAAGAAAACTTGCCTTGCTTTCCCGATCCTCGCTGATTTGATATCCTCATTAGTTCCGTCCGCCTATTGTTGAAACGTATCTTCCCAGGTAGGTAGGTAGGTAAAGCAGGTTGCTTCTCTCAGATTTCTGCCATTTATGCTAGTCGATTGTTGTCTGTGGCTGTTGCTGTTGACCAGGAATCTTCACTACCTCCGTTTTCTCTATGTTCGCCTGAAGGAAGTCCTATCTTCACCGGATGCTTCTTCTACCAACTAGTTGCTTTTCACTTGCATATCTTCCAGATTGTGGAATTCACACATATATCATCGGCGAAGTCCAAATCCTCCAAGTGTTTTGTGTGGGTCCATTCTATGCCTGTTTCGTCGCTACCCGCTAACTTTCTGTCGCATTATCCAGTCTACGGTTCTTAATCAGGAAAATCATTGGAGATAGTAGGCAGCCAGCAAGTTTATGATGATATTAGATGGTCGGAGGCAATCGGCAGGAAGCCTTGCTTGACCTAGGTTTCGTGCTAGTTGGCACTCACCAGTCAGCAAGGCGTGTCTGCAACCTTGAAGGAACTCATATCCCTTCTGAGATTCGAGCCCGCGTCACCCAGTGCTGCAGTCAGAGACGTTACCACTGAGCTATTCGGGCTCACGACTGACCTCATGTAGTAATGTGGCCACATTACAACCTGACTGATAGAATTCAGTCTGCACCAAAGAGAGGACTAGACGCATCACACTAGTTACTAGTGTCAAATCAAAAATAGCCAGCAAGTTTGTCTTACTCCCGTCTTTATTTCGAAGTATTCCGTAAGTTTCCCGCTGTGGATTAGTTGGCATGCAGCATTGTCGTACAACAGCTTACCTGTATGCCAAATATAACTAATGCATGTCTCCATCAAGAGACCATGGAACTTTCTTTACCCAATCAGTTTAGTTCAATGTTTTGCCCATAACATCCACTTGATGATAGTAGTAAAGAAGACTCGACAAATTTTTCATGTTTGTGTTAGTGGTTTCGTAGAATAAAAAGTGCATTTCTAGTGTTCACCACTCACTGGTTTTCAAATTCAATTATTATTAGTGTTATTCTTATGGCAATATCTCTTGAACTTCCCCTTGAAATTATAGAACAGACTATTGTTTTAGCGTATTAAAAATAATCTTGTCGAGTTCTTATTTCAATGTCATTATTTTGTTTTCAAATTTCTCATGGACATACCACTACAGTATACTTTGCGCGTCCGGAATATTAATTCCATATTAGATAAATTTATCACTATAAGAAGTTTTGTGTTTCTCAATGAATGAAAAACAAATCGATATTGTTGTTGTTTTTACTGACGTTTCTCTATTTAGTGCTGCTAATAGCTTTATCCAAGTAGCTAGATTAAACCAGAATTTACAAAATCTCAGCTTCTATGCAGTAACTTTATCATCCTTCTTCAGCATGAGTTAGTTTTTACATTGTCAAGTGGGTTAATCAGTAAAGATAACGAAACCATGTGTAGATTGTTAGATTTGATAAGTGTATGAAATTATAAAAGCAGTGTTTGTTTACATAGTGAAATTGCTTATCGCATTCGTGCTGATTTTGTCATTTCATGGGGGAGGGAGGTGTTGCGAACAGGTCAAATTCTGTTTTAGTCCACCATTCCTATTTAGAAAATTTGGATTCCACTTGATATAAAGTGCTTCTGATATTAGAAGTTCTTTGTGATTTCTGGATGATGATTTCACTATTGTCAAAATCAATTTTGTGGCCTGATTCTATAGCGTGTAGACCTATGTCTGATGATTTTTCAAGTTTTTCTTGTTCAACCGGATTTCTCGGTGGTCGAACGGATGCTCTACAGTGTTCATTTCTTCTGATTTTGATTTCTCTATCGCGATGTTTTTCCGATGTATATCGCATCACATTGCAAGCATTTTATTTTTTAGACACATTGGGATTGAGAATACTTAAGGATTTGGCTTTTCACATGGACAAGGTTGCTTTTTAGTTTGTCTGATGTTTTGAAGAAGACTCTGATATTGTGTTTATCGAGTGCCCTTCTTACATCGTCTGACGTCTCTGCTCTAAATGGAATGACAAATGTTGAGGCCCATGCCTTCGAAATATGTTTTCAACCGTATGTCGGTGTTGATTTTATTAACTGAGTTCTTTGGGTAGTTATTTTTCTTGAGAATTTCAGTAATATTTGATATTTCTTCCTCATCCTTCTCTTCCGTTATCAAAGAGTGTGCCTGTCTATGAAGACTTGAAACAACTGATACCTTTGCACTGATGGGGGTGTGATGATCCAAAGTCTCAATATTTGTTGAAGTGCGTTTTCTTCCTGAATATAGGTGTAATTAAATGTCCATTTTCTTTCCTCTTAATTAGGCAGTCTAGAAAAGGTAACTGATCGAATTCTGATTCTGTTTCCGAAGTAAACTTAATGCTACGAGATCGATTGTTCAGTTTCTCCAAGAATCAACTGCGTAGATCTCGTTTTAGCACAACAAAACTATCATCAACATATCTCAGCCATATTTTATAGTGATGAATGTCATATTGCCTAATACCCAAATTTTTTTCAAACTGTTAAATGTGAACTTGGTTTGGACATCTATATAATCTATCAGGGCATTCTTTACCTTTGTAACGCGTAAGAAATTTCTCTTCTTATTCCGATCGATTTCTACCTCTGTATATGCGCAACACACTTAACCGGTTGTATGTTTCATAGTTTCTCTATTCATCATCCACTCACTCATTACCGGAGTGCAATATGTCGTAAATACAGGAATTTCTAGTGATGAAGATAAATTCCTTTTTTGCAAGTTCAAACATGTTTAGATACGATTACAGGTTATTGATAATTCATATGTGAGAGGTTAGTTACACAGATTACGTTTATTGGTTAACCTATCAAAATATAATTTGAAGTAATCATAGCAATTAATCAATCGTATTATTAAGATATCTTCAGCGTCTTTATAAACATTCTAATCTACAAGAAATTCAGATTTCGATAGTACTACATTCACCTAGAATTTAAAATATGTCAATCGATAATTCCAGATGTGAAAATTAGATTGAGAAGAACAAGAAGTTCAGCAAAGATGGCGATCTTTTCGGCGATTTCATTCTCAATTGCTGTACAATCGCATTTATATAGATTAGTTTACATGGATACCATTCTTATTCGTTTAATTCCACATAGTAACGAAGGTGATAATAATTTTCAACCTGATATGAAAGTTTGAAGGTACGAATATAGATTACAAGGGGCTTAGAGAGAAGATTGCATAGGATTAGATAACAGTTACAACGTATGCATATATCAGTTCACCTGCTCTTGCGGAGCTAGGTACATAGGTCGTTCTATGCGGGTCTTATCAAAACGTGTTAGAGAACATCATCCAGTATGGCTGCAAAGAGGAGGCACTGGTTCAATCAGAAGCGCAATAACTGAACACCTCGTCAATACCTGTCACAAAATCTCAACCAACTCATCATTTAGAGTCATTTACAAAGTAAACAAAAATCTACTAAAGACAGTGTGCTTCCGACTTCTTTGTACTGAGGAAGCTCTCGCCATATGCATCGAAAAGCCGGAGCTATGTGTTCAAAAGAAACTAGTCCAGCCTTTACAACTACCGTGGACCTAGTTCGGTATGTTCCCTTATCCTTCAGTTTTTTTTTCTGTAATTCGTTCTGAGCCTCTTGTAATTCATATCAAGTCGAAAATAATTATCACCTTTTATTCGCCTTTAAAACTATTTCTCCAGTTATCAAATATTAATTTTGCATACGTTGTAACTGTTATCTAATCCTATGCAATCTTATCTCTAAACTCCTTGTAATCTATATTCATGCCTTCAAACTTTCATATCAAGTTGAAAATCATTCTCTCCTTCGTTACTATGTGGAATTAAACAAATAAGAATTGTATCCATGTAAACTTATCTATATAAATGCGATTGTACAGCTCTTGAGAATGAAATCGCCGAAAAGGCAGATATCTTTACTGAACTTCTTGTTCTTCTCAATCTAATGTTCCAATGGGTATTTTCCACGATTTGAAAAAATTCCAGATGTGTTATCCAACTACTACTGGCTTCAAATCTTTAAATATTCCCATTATTAATGGTAGATAAAGACTTATCAACCAATATTATTGTTGTTTTCAATTAGATCTTCTTCAGGCGTTGCTCCAGTTTACGTAGATTTATATATAAAACAATTTAACCAGTGGCGGTGATTGTGTAGATCAAATAGTAATAATAATAATGTGGTAAATGTTTTGAACGTCATTAATAACGATGATTATAATGATAATAAGAAATAATAGAGAAGATTTGTAGCTCAGGTGGATGATTTGCAATTAATAGTGTTCTCTGAGCTGGTTGGTTTAGTTGCGGAACTGTCGTCGTCCCTCTTCTGGACAAAATCTTCAGCGCAATTTTTAGCATAAAGTGAACTGATTTAAATTTCTTCATGAATGATAGAATTGCGTCTCCTATTGACCAACCATCTTTACATGTGTATTGATCATTTTCTATTGACTTGGATTTTAAACTTTCTGGTCACCTGATTTACTTTTTATTAGTTGGTGTATTTGGTCTATATTAACATGTTTGTTAATTGCATATTCGTTTGAGTACCAGGCTTCTAGAAGTTCCCTGACTGCACTTTTCGTGTTTCCTCTGTCTAAGATTTTGACATTATCCCAGTTATCAAACTAATGTCCATAATTGTCTACATGCATTGATATGAAAAAATATATATCATGTCTTTTCACGGCTGATTTGTGTTCCTGCATTCTCATTCGAAGGGGGCGCCCAATTTGTTCATACAATTTATTTTGTAAATGGTATTAATTTTGTGACCCTTTTCTATTGGTTCTTTCGGTTTGCACAATATCGAATTAAGTGATTTGACTGGCTTGTGTGCTATATCTTTATCAAACGGTTTCAAAATTCTAGCTGTCATTTCAGAGATATTTTTTAGGTATGGTAGGATGAATTTTCTTGTGTTCTTTGATGATGGTTCCTTGTTGGTGTTGTGATTCGATTTAAACACTTTTTGATGAAATTGTGAGTAGGATATCCCTTCTTTTTGAAGGCCGTTGAAGATGTTGTCCAGAAAGACGACGAAAGCTCCGCAACTAAACCAACCAGCTCAGAGAACACTATTAATTGCAAATGATAATAAGGTTTATGCAGGTGGCGATAAGAATAACGAAGGTAGTAATATGTGGATATGTAGACAATTCAATAAATGAACTAGGTCAAACTTTGAAAGTTACGTAATACTAAAAGTGAAGTGGGCAGATATTCAGAGTTCAAATAAATATCATAAAAGTACGAAGGAAAGGGAAAATAAGAAAGGTTGGGAGGGTTTTGAATAGAATTCACCTAGACAAGCAAGGGAGAGACAAAGGTAGAACAAACTTCTTTTGTATGCAAAGACTAGGATTGTTCTCTCGAATTAATTCCTATAGCTTCAGCTTTGTGTGAATGGCGGGTTCTAATTCCGTTCAAAAGGCTCGATGGAATGCAATAGATAACTTTGAGGGCACTACTTCTCTCCACTTGGTGACCGCTATCAATCTAATGAGTCAAAATAGAACTTCTTACAGATTTTATTTGGCCTTTTCTGAACTATAAAGGAAGATGCTTATTAATACGTTTGTTGAGCTGTCTAGTTGTGCGCCCGATATAGTCAGCTTTCTCCGCAGGAGCAATTAAATTTGTAGATACGCATAGAAGTGGCACAGCTAGGTAGCTTGTCTTTCACTTGAGCAATCATAATTGGTCAGCTGAGAATGACAAACAAAGGGTGACGGCAGTATAAGTCTGTTTCATCGTTCTCGATAATCTTAGATGCAAGACTTCACTAGTCACATCCCCACTAAATTGCAATTTTAGGAACACTTCTTTCTTTTTAACTGTTGTCAGTTAGTCTTTATTACACCTGGTGTTCATTTGTCTCCTTACAAATCTACTAGGATAATGCATTTGAACCAACGTATTTTGGGGGCATCCTAACTTATCTGTACAGATCCGTCTTGCTCTATTCGTGAGGCATCTGACCAAATTGATTTTGTATCGGATTAGTACAAAATTGAAGAAATTTGTATATTGACCTACAGATGTAGATTCTGTATAGACATTTCTCTTGAATGAACCATCCCCTCTTCTGCTCAATTGGACATCAAGGAAGTGTAGTCTACCATCATGTTCTTCTTCACAAGTGAAGATGAGCGATGGATGTGCATCATTAAATTTTATTAACGTTTCATTCTCGTCAGCTTTCTAATCAAGAATAATGAAGGTATCATCAATAAAACGAAAATAAGAATCAGTTTTATCTATTACTTGTTTCAATGAACCATTTTCAAGCTTAGCGAGAAATAAATTTAACAAAATTGTCTACATATACACAAATTACTACCTTCATTATTCTTATCGTTACCTGCTCAAACCTTATTATAATTATATCGTTATTATTGTAGTCATCGTTATTTATGACGTTTAAAACATTTACCACATTATTATTATTTGATCCACAAACTCACCGTCATTGGTTAAATTGCTTTATATATAAATCTATGTAAATTAGAGTGAAGGTTGAAGAAGATTTAATTGAAAACAACAATACTGTTCGCTTATGTGTCTTGTACTACTGGTTTGATCAGGTCTGAAAATTTAGACGATAAGATCAGTAATATTGGTTACCATGCATAACTCAAGCCTACAGGATTTATTTGTCGAGAGAGAGATTTGCATAGTGTTGAAGTTCACGATTTCGACAATGAGCGACGATCATTCATTCTTATTACTACTGTTTTTGTTGTTTTTGCATTATTATGTGGTGAGAGCTGGCTACGAACAAGCCAAAATTGTAAACAACAATTCACGTCAGTGTTACATCCAGAATTAGGGTCATCAGAATAAAAAAAGCAATAACAAAGCTTAACCTTGAAGAACTCACCAACCAATCAAAGCGGACTTAACGTGTGCAAATAGGATTCGCAGATATATGGCTTAACTTTCGGAGAAACGGTCACAAGCATTACAGAATAACCTTCAGCAAGAAAACAACCAATCAGAAGACGCTGCTTCTCCGCCGACAATAATGCGCATAAAAATTTATAAATACCTCTTGATTTTCTCATTTAACAATTTGTTGCCTGGCTCTTGTCTTCTGTCGTTACAATTATACTTATGCTTATTCCGAACAGTTTAGGTTAATAGGCAGGTTTATTTTTGCTCTAATAAAAGGGTGAGAGAGAGACGGAATGACTTGGGCTGATGAAAGCCTTCAGGAAGCCAGTCAGCCGATGTATCTTCTTTCGATAAAAGAAAAAGTAAGCATGGGGATGCAGAATGTCCACACGATGTACAAAGTTGGGAAGGCTTCTCAAGTTGCGAAAGAAACGAGAAGAAAAGATACAGATGTGAGAAATATTCGTGATCCAAAGTATAGGAATAGAAAGAATAGACAAAACCGTTTAATGTGATACTTGTTTTGTAATTATATTTCGTTTTTGAAAGAGGTTACTTCATTCACTTATCCAGGGAGCATTGTCTCAACCACAGGAGGAACGGAGGAAGATGTAAAATCGAGAATCGGGAAGGTAAGAAACGCATTCATCAACCTGAAACCAATCTGGAAATCTTCGTCACTCAGCATCAACAACAAAGTTCGGATTTTCAATGCAAACGTCAAGTCAGTTCTTCTATGCCGATCAGAAACCTGGAGGGTCACAAAGAATATTTCCAGCAGATTGCAGACCAATAGCTCAACAAATATGCAGGAGAAAGTGGAGGTGAATTGGACACTCGCTGAGGAGGCCGCTGGGTGACATCGCGCGTCAGGCCATAGCTCGAGTGGAACCCGAAAGGGAAGCGGCGAGTGGGACGTCCGAGGGTGACATGGAGGAGATCGTGTGAAGAAGAGTTGAAACAGTATGGACTAACATGGATGCAGGTGAAAAGTACAGCAGAAGACAGAAGCAAGTGGAGGCGTGCAGCTGATGCCCTATGTTCCACTAGGAACCCAAGGGAACAATAATAATAATATTAATTATATTTAGTAATGACCTAATTCCAGGAAATCAGAGAACAACATAGAGAGGACAGAAGTTAGGAATTCGTATTTGACAGAATTATTTGTATCCTATGAATCCAATAAATATTAACAAAAAACGATGAATATTAAAAAAAACAGTGATAGAAATTTTTAATCATCACATCTGCCAGATGTCATATGCTTTGTTGTATGTTTATAATTAACTCTCGGTTTACTTGCAAGTCTCTCGGACTTTATTGATTTCTAAGAAAATATTCCGTCTGACCTTCTACAGTAAGCATCTAACACAGTCAGGTAGGTATCACTCAACATCTGCTTTTACAATTTATTAACTCCTGAGTCTTACCTATTTTTCTTCATTACTCCCACTTAGTCTTTTCTAGGCTACTCAAAAAGGACCATGTGTCATACTGTAAAGTGTACTAAAGGTTTGCAGTGGGACAAGTAGTATATTACTAAGTCAGCTCGCTACTGCTGTAGTCGAAAGACACCTGAACTCATACGAGAAGTGGTCTAAATCAATATTGTGTAACACTCATCACCCTCTCTATTCACAACTCTCCCGTCCCCATTGCATCTCATCATGGGGGACTAGAAGTTATTATAAGGGATTATATACTCTCACAATTAAGTTTAAAACTCAATAATGTCCTATTTAACTCGCCCTTGTTCCATGTAATAAAGACAGCGAAGACAGGACTGCAGAAGAACAATGAGAGGATGAAGGTGTTGAAGATAACCAACGAACCGCAACAACAACCAACACAAATCACCATCAACCGGAGAGATTTCACAGAAGTTACCTCCCTCACTTATCTGGTCAAGAAGCATCGTTTCAACTACAGGCCAGTGGAATGCATGGACATGTCAAAGCAGCCAGCCAGAACCGGAAAGGCAAGATACGCCTTCATCAACCTGAAACCAGCTTGGAAATCTTCTGCGCTGCCCTCAGCCAGCCAGCATAAACAACAAGATTCAGATTTTCAACACCAAAGCTAAGTCGGTCAGCTCTTCTTTAAGGGTCAGAAACTTGACCAGAGTGTCACGAAAAGGATTTCCAACAAGTTATAGACTTTAATCAATAGCTGCCTTTGCTGGCTCCATATTGAAGATCAAATGGCCAGAAAGAATTAGTAACTAGAAAATTTCGCTAGGAACAAACCAACAGGTGAGAGCCGATCGCTCATCAAAAATGGAGAAAATGGAGATGGACTGATCGGGAATACATTGAGGAAACCGTCGAATGACATCGTTAGAGAGGCCTGTCCTCGAGTCGGATCCCAGTAGGAAGCAACGAGTGGGTCGTCCGTGCGAGGGTGACATGGAGGAGATCTTTTGGGGAGGAGGAGATGAGAGATTGTGGACAACCGTGGTCCAAGCTGAAGAGGACGGCAGAAAATAGAAGAAAGTGGAGATGTGTTGTTGAAGCCCTATGTTCCACTCGGAATCCAAGGGAATAATATAATAATAATTTTTAATCTATGGTGATACTATTTCAACTAACTGATAATTTTAGCCATTAACATTATTTTCATTATTCTACATTGTTTGTACATTTTTGAATATATTGACTATCACTGCTAATACTAAAAAGCTGCTATTATCAATCCTACTTACCTCTACCCTGTAATATTGTTTTTTGTCTTGTTTATGTTGTTGCCGAGTAAAATGGATGCAATATTGTACTAAACGCTAAGAACTCCACACTATATCATAAGTGCTGTTTTTGAATAAAGAAAATTATTATTACTATTATTATTCTGACTGATTCTGTGCTATTATTTTGATCAGTATCATTTGAATTCATTTTTGAATTATCTACAAAATTAGGATAAGTAACGGAATCATTAAAATTATAATTGGAACTATCTACTTCATTTAATTTTCACCTGATCTTGCTTTGGACGATGTGTGCTCAAGTTGTACTGCTGATCTAAAGGCACGGGACTGGACTGTTTCATTCGTTCGCTTTTGCTTTGCTTTCTAGATGAATTATTAGATAATCTACCTAGTGCATGAGAAAAAATGTTCTGAATTTGTAAGATTTTTCAACTGTAATTGACTTCCACGTCCTGCGCATAATTCATTACTTTTATAAACTTCAGCACTAATAGCATTACAAGAAACAAATAAATTGCCTCGTATTTCAGTCACTGAAGCTTTAGAGTCTGTCGCTTTAAAAGTAATAGGTCTATCAGGTGCAGTTTCTGAAGTTTTCTGTCTTGCTTGTCTTTTAGTTTGCCGTTTGAACTGTTCTTCCAAAAGTAATTCTCTTCAGCTGCTTGTAAACATGCAAAATCTTCTGGAAGGCGTCGAGTTAGCTAGTTTAACTTGACCTGAAGACTTTCAGACTCTTTTTGAACTTGACTACTATCTGATCGATGTGTTGATTCAGCAGCAAGCAACTATTAGACCTGATTGTGTAAATGAACTTCTGAACTACTTAAAGACTGGATTTTTTATTTCAAATGCTTAACCTCAACCACTAGCTTTACAACCAGTTAATGACGATGGATTTGAACCTGATGCATTAGGTATGTCATCTACACGCTTTGAACACCGTAAAACTGATTGTCTGAGGAAAGACTCTTCAAATAGCTTAGTGCGAGGTGATATTCAAACTTTAATTCCAATAGAGATGGTCCATATTCACTAATGTGGAAAGGAATGCACACGAGACTATCACTTTTCGATTTCAGAGCATTGTCAACAGTACCAATAAGAGTTAGCTTATGACCAGTAGTCCTTGTAACTGAACAAGTAGTATGATTTACTTGGACGTGCTTAAAAAGTGATAGTGAATTAACCTTGGAGATTAAAGACTCAATGCTTCCAGTATCAATTATAAAAGAGTGAGACTTTTCTGAACTTGTAGTGAGGATTTTCATTAAGTGTGAATAAGTATTGTGAAACGTTGAAAGAGACAATGACTGCATTTAACCAGATAAGTCAGAATAATCGTGTGAATTCTGAGTAGTAAATGTGTTCCAGCTTCATCAAATGAACTTTATTTGCCCAAGTTAATCTTTTGACGCATATACAAGATTAAAGGAATTAATCACAGTTTGTTATTAGTTATCGACCTGGATGGCCTCCCACCCCGAAAAAAAATAATGGTCTGTCTGAAACTCTTCATATTACAGACAAGATCTATGACGCTTTGTATGTTTCATCATGTTCTATAGAGTCTTTCCTAAGTTGTTCAAAGTGTCTTGTGAATGCAGTTAATACTAGTGTAATTCCAAGGTAAAATCTTTGCTGTTCTGTTTAAAAAAGTCTATAACGCTCTCGTTTGACATTGGGAAAATTAATATATACCTCTACATTGACCGTTTTTATAATCATTTAATGATTTTTCAAAGTCCTGTCAAGAGAACATCTCCATTTTGTTCTGTTCTCCGCAGTCCACTTAACCTAGTCCCACGATTGTACGTAGGATATTATCTTATCCTCACACGATCTAATCCATGTCACCCTCGGAGAAACAACCAAGTCGTTGTCTCATATTCGGGTTCCACTCCAGGGCTTGCATTACATGAGATGTCATTCGACGGTCTTCTCAGTGTGTGTCCAATCGATATGCATTTCCTTAAGTATATTTTTTGACCGGTAGGTTCTTGGTTAGTTCGTTCCCAAAGTTTTCTGTTGCTTATCCGTTAGGGCCACCTTATCGTCAGTGTGGAGCTAACAAAGAAGGCAATTGTTGATGAAAGTCTGAATTCATAAATTATTATTTATGTTTTTACCGTTAATTTCGTCGCCATTTTTACTGATATTATTATTTTCGAAAGAATGGATACTGAACAAAGAATACTCTTTTCGATAACTCCATCATCAGGCTCTACAGTTATATGCATCTATAATAGTGAATGAATGAATTAGTGTTATGAACAACATTAATGTATTTTGACTGGACACTAGTAACTAGTGTGACGTGTCTAGTCCTTTCTTTGGTGCAGACTGAATTCTATCAGTCAGGTTTTCGCAATTTAACCACCATTCTAGGTAGCTCGCCATCACAGTGCACATTGATTCGATGATATTAGATAGTTGAAGACAATCGGCAGGAAGCCTTGGACCTAGGTTTCATACTAGTTGGCGCTCACCAGTCAGCAAGGCGTATCTGCAACCTTGAAGGGACTCATATCAATTATGACATTCGAACCCATGTCACCCAGTGAGAACTGCAGTCAGAGACGTTACCATTGAGCTATTCCGGGTCGCGATTAATGTTTAAATTAACATTAATGTTTAAATAACATCGAATCAATAATAATGATAGATTACAGCTCAATTGCACCAACATAAAATAAGCTGAATGTCAGCGAAATTAGGTAAGATAATATTACAAATTCATGAATTTATAGTCTTTACTGAAGGCCAGGGCAGAAGCAGGGGCTAGACTTGTTTCTTTTGAACACAGAGCACTGGTTGTTTAAGGTGAATTGCAACAGCCTCTGCTGTTTGGAGCATGCGGTGCTTATTATTATTATTGCTTATTATTTCTATTTTACATGCATACAGAAATTTGTGCTTGTTAGATATGGTTGAATTTTAAAGAAATATTGTCTACTTACAAGTCTTGTGATATCCAAATTATACAATGGTGACATTCACTATTTCTTTTTTTCCACTTTTTTGTGAAACTACCAGTTAACATGATTGCATCATCTATATGATAATAATAATGTGGACCAGCATAATTGATTAACTAGCCTGCATTTTTGTTCGAACAAGTCTATATATATATATAACGCTAATGTCAAGGCATTGTTGCTGTATGTATGGCCAGGTTAAATAATATTGATTCAGGAGTGAAAACGCACTGATGACCTGAAAAGTGTTTGTTCGTTGTGTTAGAGTTAGGATTAGGGTTAGGACGAAGGTTAAGGTATTTTATTTTTATTTTCTGTATTCTTCCAGTAAATTATACACTATTTCTATGTAAAATACATTGGTTATTCTGACTGGTTGCCTCAGGGTGAGCCGAGCATTCTCATTCCTTGGGGATCGGTATTCATTGACTTTACCCTGTGTGCTTCATACACACTCAATGTGAGTCTCATGAGAAGTATTTCCAATAGCTTGATGCAGAAAGACTTTCATAGACAGCTTTTTTCACATGATCGATATATATACATATATATATATATAATAATTATTATTGTTTCCTTTAGTTCTTAGAGGAACATAGGGTTTCGGCCAAACGTCTCCATTGCGTTCGGTTCTCTTCCAGCGTTTTCACATGGCTCCATATCTGCCCACATGCTTTCATGTCCTCTTCGCATGACCTCCTCCATGTCACCATCGCACTGACGAACAACTCGCCGCCCCCTCTTCGGGTTCCAGTCGAGTGATGGCCTGGCGTGTGATGTCACTTGATGGTTTTCTCAGAGTATGGCCAGTCCACCTCCATTTCTGTTGGGTTGGTTCGCTCCAAGAGATCCCTCACTGTTGCTGATCTCTTCTGGCCGGCCATCTGATCTTGAGCACTGAGAGAAGGCAGTTGTTGATGAAAGCCTGTAGTTTGTTTGAGGTGCTCTTCATGACGTGCCAAGTCTCTGACCCGTATAGTGGCACTGACTTCTCATTGCAGTGGAAAATCCGGATCTTATTTTTCATGCTGAGTGCTGTCCATCTCCACACAGACTTGAGAGTAATGAAAGCTTACCTTGCTTTCCCGATCCTCGCTTTCATGATATCCTCATTAGTTCCATCAGCCTGTAGTTGAAACGATGCTTCCCAGGTAGGTAGGTAGGTATTTGAAGGAGGTTACTTCTTTAAGATTTCCCCCATTTATGCTGGCTGATTGTTGTCTGCTGTTGTTGCTGTGGCTGTTGATGTTGGCCAGGAATCTTCATCAGCTCTGTTTTCTCTATGTTCACCTGAAGGAAGTCCCATCTTCTCTGGATGCTTCTTCTGCCAGCTTATATATATACACATATATGGTTTTCCGGAAAGGATAGGCGACAAGAACCTATTGCCAAACAGATATGCAGAAGGAAATGAAGATGGACTGGACATAAACTGAAAATGTCTTCAAGTGACATCATACACCAGGTCTTCCAACAGAATCGGAATGGTTGGCAAAGGGTTAAGCGTCCGACAGAGAAGTGAATAAGATTATGTGGGCGGTTGTGGAGCCATTTGGAATTCAGATATCAAATAAATGGGTACAGCGGAGATATGTCCCTGAAGCTATGTGTTGTCACTGGAAGGGAAAGAACGAATAATTATTATTACATGACGCGGATTTGGTGAAGGATAAGCTACCACTGTTTGCCTCATCAGTGTGCATCTACCAGTTCAGCAGCTCTTGTGGAGCTCGGTATGTCGGCCGTGCCCAACATTCACCATCCAAACGTGTCATCGAAAACTTATTCCCATGGTTTTATGAAGGAGAATAAAGATACCCCGCCACATTTCTATCCTGGAACTCCTGATCGAATCTGCATACCATTGTCAATACACAAAACAACTTCAAAGTCATCTGTAGAATGCGTGGGAATCTTGCTAAAATCATGTGAGTCAAACGTCTTGAAACCGCAGAAGCGATGACAATTCACATGTTAAATCTCGAACTTTGTATACCGAAGAAGTATGTTCCGTCACTAAATACCCTATGGACATGGTTTTCTTTACGCCGGCCAAGTAATTATCGTGTTTTCTCTCTTTTTAATCATATTATTTTCTTCCCTTACCCACTATTAGATTTCTACCCCCTATTACCACGGCTGTTAACTTGGCTCCCGTTCAACTTAAGTTGAATTCCACTCAATCCCGTCAATTATTTGGTATCATTCAGTTCTCCTATATATTTCAGTTTCTACTGGGTTAACGCTTTTATATCACGTAATTTGTTACCTAGAATGGTAAATTTTAGTGACACACATCTTAGGAAATATCCCTTTTGTTACTAAGAGACATATGCGACTGTACAGCTTGAGAATGTTTTTGCTAAACGTCTTTTCTTTGATATTGTGGTGAGAGCTGTCTACTAGCCAAATTGGTAGACAGTAATTTACGTCAATGTTTACGTTCCCAAGATTTGTCGTGAGAAAATGTGAACAAAGATTGATTCAAAACCGACCACAGCAGACTTTGCGTAGGTGGACGCAGTGAACATATGGAGGATTTGACATTCAAGAAACAGTCACAAATGGATGAAGGATTAACTTTGCGTGAGAAACAACCAATCGGAAGATTGTGTTTGTTTGTTTAAATAACCATAGTGATGTACATGAAATATATAAATATGCGTTGATTTCCTTAATAAATGATCTGTTGCCTGGCCCTTGTCTTCTGTTGTTACAATATTACTGGCTTACCGAATTCGAGAGATTCGAAACAAACTGCGTAAAACGCTCATAAGCTTGCTCCCAAAAGGATGAAACGGCAATTGTAGTCGTTTCCCATGCGAGAAATCATAAATCTTGCAGAATGTTTACGGAAAGTAATACATTTATGTTATTTTACCCAAGGTTTTATATATATATATAAGCCGAGTCAAAGTGTGTACATCATTGATGAGCTATGTTTCCGTCTGTTTAGTGAGTACTACCGGTGGATGTCAGTGTTATTCAACTATTTTTGGCCACCAACCAGTATTGTGCAGGAAATTGAAGATATTGGCATTTTTCTGTCAAATTTCCCACATAAAGATTGGACGGAAATTTTAAAAGTACCCATCATACTACTATATGCTAGTTAGTAGTATGATAGAATTTCGCAGTATAAGACTTATAGGTGACTGAAGACTAGTGAGTCGTGGTTATTTTTGTAACGGTATTCAACAGTAATTATGACCAGGTACTCTAGAAGTATGCATAATTTTCAGTTTGGGGGTTGTGCTAATTCTATTATATAATCACCTATCGGATGGAGTCACATGACTTGATAATTAGACTTCCAGAAAATAGTTTATTTATAAACTTCTTGGCATCTGTTAAGAACATAAAGAATAGCGACCACGGAGTGTGAATGCACCAATCACCTCGAATGCATATCATTCGTCGGATTATAGAACTAGATCAGCAGCGTATTTCACATCAAAAAGACATTTATTTACGAAGAAAATCAACATAATAATAGTGAAACACATTAAAGACTATTTTATCGTGACTTCACTGAAAAATACTTCCCAATTACAATGAAGAGCATCAGTTTTCATCTTTAATAGCTATCAAAACCGTTTTATTTATATGGAAAAACGAAGCATTCTCCTCCCATCTATTTATTTACGAGAAAAAAGTCTTAGTCATAAATCTTAACCTTAACCCTAGTTTTAACCACAACCACAACCACAACCCCAACTCTAATACTAACCCTGATCCTAACGTGCTATCAGCTCATTGTCCTAATAGAAGTTGAGAAAACGAGATAAAGATGAAGTCTGCACATGAATTTGTGCACGGCATTCAAACTGGCGCTGTAATACCGGTATGCGTTCAATGTGATTGGTGCGTTCGCACCCCATGGTCTCTATTCTTTAATTTGGTCCGGCATACAATCAACAAATCCAATGATTATTTAATCATTTTAGTGATCTCTTAGAAATCATTTAACAGTTATATAAACTACTTAAAAGAAATAGATTACAGAGAAAAATATCGTTTTTTAAAGTAATAAAGTTCTACTTACATTTACCAAGGACATAAATAATGCAGGGTTCAAAAGGAGCATAAAAGATTTTGTTGCAAAATGGACAACTTACTCTTAAACCCCTAATTAGCCTGCTTGCTGATAGTTAGCCCGAAGAATAAGCTGAGTAGTATTGAGGTTGAGCGTCGAGTGTTAGGTAACGAGGGAAAATCAATCGATGAGGTTGTGAAACCACATGGATTAAAATGGCTAGACATGCTTAACACGTATCCTAGTCTGATAGGCTGCAGGATTTCATCATGAGCTGACATCAGTTAGAGAACCATTGGAAAACCTGGGATTACTGGACAGCTGTTTCGTCAGCCTAGTTTGGGACACTTCAACCTGGTAGGTTCGTGTTGATGAAGAGTGCCAAACTAGGACGGAACAGCTGTCCAGTACTCCCAGGTTTTTCCAGTGGTTCTCCAACTGATGTCAGCTCATGATCAAATCCTCCATGCAATCAAACAAGATCCCTACAAAACCGATAGTTGAAGACATGTCCTAGTCATCGCCTACCTGAATAACCAGAATTATCTAACACAGGATCAGTTTGGAAAATAGCCAGTGGTGGACAAACCAAAACAGGTAATCAGCCCATGAAATCTACGACAGTTAGTTTGAGTCACCTATTTAGGGAACTGTAGACCACCTGTTTGGAGTCCTCAGGATTCTAAGAGCCAATGGCTTGAGAATATTGGAGGTACGGATCAAAATTGTCCTCAATGGGATAGATCTATTCACTTTCTGTGATCCGCTGTATCCACTAAATCGTCATGTTTCTCCATGCTACTATCCTTTCACTCTCACATTTCTGCGTATCATCGTTCTTCTAAATGCCTTCTTTTGTCCTCCTTCGTGTGCTACATGGAGTGTAACGACTTGAACTGCTGCACTTCTGTACAAGGTTCCATGCTGAAGCCAGTCGGTTGCTCTGGAGAAGACGTAAGATTCGGAGTGAAGCTAGTAATCCAAGATGTGAATGGTTGGAAAACAGTTGATTGTCCACAGACTATCACTAGAGGATGCCATTAAGCTGGTACAGGGTGTTACTTTTCCCAAAGAGTTGGAAGCATTAAGTTCTGAATGGCTACATCAATGCCTACTGATGCTGCAAGCAAGATCGAAGTAGCTAGATATAAAGAGAAACCTAAAGCCTCGTGATCTGGTTCTATTTATCAATACTACTAACACACTTAGAGGTCTATGGCCAAAAGCTATAGTTAGGCAGGTGCACAATAAATAAGATAGCCAAGTTAGAATAATGGGTTTGAAAACCACGACTCAAAGAAGAAACTCTATAGTACTCAGAAATAAGCTCTGTCAAGAATCACTATAAAGGTTTTTGTATTTGCCAATGAATGTAAAACAAAACGACATTGTTTTTAGTGACATTTGGCTACCTTATGCTGCTAATAGTTTTATGAAAGCAGGATTATTAAACCAGAATTTATAAAATCTCAGCTTATATATGACAACTTAATCACAGTTCTTCAGCATGGGGTAATTTTCACATTGTCAAGTTGGTCAGTTGGCAAAGATAGCAAACCTTGTGTAGATTGTTAGATTTGATAAGCATATGAAATTATAAAAGCAGCATGTGTTTACATAATGAAATTACTTATCACATTCGTGTTGATTTTGTCACTTCCTGAGGAGAGTGGAGTGTTGTAACCAGGTCGAATTCTGTCTCACTCAATCATTCGTATTCAGACAATTTGAATGACGTCAGAGTTTTCTTTACAGCACCACAAGGTAACCTCGTCCTTGCAAAAGACCAAGTTCCAAATAAACAACATTCACAATCTACCTGTGTCTACGAAATGAAATGCTTGGAACGCGATGAGACATACATTGGACAAACCTCACAAAGAATCAATATCAAAAGAAATTAACATTGTGGAGCATTTATTTGACCACCAAGAAATCTAGCTCAACTAGAAAAGCTTGAAAAATTATCAGCCATAGGTCATCTACGCGCTACGCTATAGAATCAGGCCACAAAATTGACTCTAATATTATTGAAATCGCTCAGAAAAATTTCAGAAATCACGGAGAACGTCTAATATCAGAGGCACTTCATATTAAAAGGAATCCAAATTGTTCGAATAAGAATGATTGAGTGAGACAGAATTCGACCTGGTTACAACACCCCACCCTCCTCATGAAGTGACAATTTCATCATATAAACACATTCTGTTTTTATAACTCCATACGCTCATCAGATGAAACAATCTACACATGGTTTGTTATCTTTACCAACTGAACAACTTGACAATGTAAAAATTACCTCATGTTGAAGAAGGATGATTAAGTTACTGCATAGAAGCTGAGATTTTGTAAACTGTGGTTTAATCTAGCTACTTTAATAAATCTATTAGCAGCACTAAATAGAGAAATGTCAGTAAAAACAACAACAGTATCGTTTTGTTTTTCGTTCATTGTGAAACACAAAAACTTTTATAATAATGAAATAACATACACTCAATGCCCAAATATTTTCAAACTATTAAAAGTGAACTTGGTTTGGAGATATATAATCTAACAAGAATCATTATAAACGCAAGAATAGCTGTTAGCTATGGAATAATAGATTGCTATCTGTTCCTGGTTCGAAACTCTTCAGTAGTGAGGACTAATGACCTCATGTCACATAGAATATAAATTTAAAATTAGTTTAGAAACCCTCATCTAATCCTTATTGATTTCTTGTGATATTTTAGGTGATGAATATTCTTACTACCTCGTCAAGCTGTTAATGAGGGGAGACTTAGACCTGTGCAAGAACTGGCGTGGAATCATGCTTCTGTCCACGCCAAGTAAAATACTAAGTCACATCATCCTGGAGAAAATAAAGGATGCATTGGATACAGAACTCCGCCCCATTGACCAATACAAGCTGCATTCAGGTAAGGCAAATTATGTGCTGATCAAATTGCAACTCTATGCATCATCATCATCGGACAAAACATAGAATGGTAGTTAAACCTCTACCTCAACTTTATCGACTTCGAAAAGGCTTTCGGCATAAAGTGTTGCTCAAGAAGTAATCTGGAAATTACTCCAGTACTATGGCTTACAGTACCCAAGTCTTTATTAACCTCATTCAACAGCTGGATATATGACAATGCCAGGTCTCAGGTGACCCACAATGGAAAACTTAGCGAGGCGTTCGAATACTATACAGGAGTAAGACAAGCTGGCTGTCTATTATCACCGATGATATTCCTAATTGTGGTGGACTGCATTATGCGTCAGACTGTGCACAGGGAGTGAGAAGACACTAATACGTTGGACCACCGATAAGAAGACTCTAGAAGATCTGGATTTCGCACGTGGATGATATATGTCTAATGTCACACAAACTTGAAGACTTGCAGGCGAAAACCAACAAACTTGCTGAAGAATTAGAGAAGACAGGACTCCAGGTGAACATAGAGTTGATGAAGATAACTAACCAACTAACCATAACAACCAGCACCAATCACCATCAACGGAAGGGATTTAACAGAGTTTACCGCCTTCACTTCTCCAGCCAAGAAGCATCGTTTCCACTACAGGCCAGTGGAATGGATAGAGCTGTCAAAGTAGGCCAGAATTGGGAAGGCAAGATACGCCTTCATCAACTTGAAACCAGTTTGGAAATCTTCTGTACTCATTCAGCCAGCAGAAAGAACAAGATTCGGATTTCCAACACAAATTGTAAGTCACTCAGTCAGTCAATTCTTCTAAACGGGTAAGAAACTTGCACTATGTGTCACGAAAAGGAGTTCTAACAGGCCACTGAAGACTTTCATTAACAGCTGTCCCATTTGCTGTCTCCATACTGAAGATCAAATGGCCTGCCAGAAAGAATTCGTAACCGGAAATTATGGCTGCCCGGGAACAAACCAACAGGTGAGAGCCGATCGCTCAACAAATATCTAGGAGAAAAAGGAGATGGATAGGGCATCCGTTGAGGAAACCATCGAGTGACATAGCGCGATAGGACTGCCCTCGAGTGGAATCCAAATGAGATGCGGCGAGTGGGTCGTCAGTGAGAGGGTGACATGGAGGAGATCTTTTGGGGTGGAGGAGATGAGTAAGTTTGGGCAACTGTGGAGCTAGCCAGCTGAAGAGGACAGCAGAAAACAGGAGAAAGTGGAGATGTGTTGCTGAAGCCCTATACTCCACTCGGAGTCTGAGGGAACAATACTAATATATAATAATAATACTATAATCATGATTTATATTTAAACCTCCATCTTATTTTCAAGAATGGATAGATAACACAAGACCTTAAAGTACAATTGTTTTTTCTGAAAATAGTCTGAGGATTCTTACACATTCCATTATGGGTAAATTTTATTTTGATAAAGTCTCACAGTGTTATACAGTAATATTTACTGATGACGTTTCGAGCACAATTTATTGCTCATAATCATATCATATAACCTTGATATGATTATGAGCAATAAATTGTGCTCGAAACGTCATCAGTAAATATTACTGTATAACACTGTGAGACTTTATCAAAATAAAATTTACCCACAATGGAATTACACTCTACCACAGTGCCCAAGTTTTGTTCTTATATCAGTGATTCTTAAACATCCAATTCAATCTCTTTTTGACCACCTAAATATACATATATACTTTCTCCATTTTCATCCATGTTCAATATTTAATTAATAAATATGTCACTAGTTCAAAAACTGCAGGCATCATAATTATAACAAAAATTGAAAAGTTCTAATCAATACGTCTAATCAAATTAACTATTATGATTATAGTATCAACCAATCACAGAGTTATGCAGTCATTTGTGTTTACATAAACTGCTATGGCTGTTCGACATTATATCTGTGATTAATTATGTCTATATTAATACTCTTCATAGCTGATTCGTTTAACCGAATTCATGCTGTATGTTAGCACATGTCATGCATAAACACATTTTTTTTTCAGTGATTCCGTTCAAATCAGTCTGCATTCATTATTCTAATGAATAATGTTCAACACTATACGTGGCTTATTTCTACTAATTGCATTATCAACATGCATTATAATTATCAAAAGTATTGAACACCAATCACCTGTAATCATAGTTAATACATGGCCATTTCCAAATGCAACTGATGCTGGATGGAGTGTACTCAGTCCATCCAATTCTACAGTATTTGGTACATCAATCGATGCTGTTGTTGCTGCATGTACAAATGCTGAAGATGATCCAAATATTGAAAGTGTAGGATATGGATGTTCACCTGATGAAAATGGACATACCTTATTAGATGCCATGGTAATGGATGGTAAAACAATGCAGGTAAGCTGTTAGTAAGCCTTATTGAGTAGTTAATCTAAGTGAATTGACACATTTTTGATGCGATTTTTATTTTGTTATTGCTGTTGTTGGAATTAAATGGTTCTCATGTGAATCGATGCATATGTATACTCTACTGGTAGCCTCATCTCGAGACGACCACTTGAAACCACTTGATATCTTGATTGAACTCACTGATGCAGTTGTCTGAAGGTATTCGTGTCGTTGGTAAATGTTTATCAAATCACTTTGTTGACATTATTATTGTTTCCTTTAATTCCTAGAGGAACATAGGGCTTCAGCCGTGCGTCTCCATTGCGTTCGGTTCTCTGCTAGAGTCTTCACCTGGCTCCATGCCTGCCCACACATTTTCATCTCCTCTTCACATGACCTCCTTCAAGTCACTCTCACACTGACGAACAACTCGCCACTTCCCTTTCGGGTTCCACTCGAGCAATGGCTTGTCTAGTGATGTCACCTGATGATTTGTTTCCTCAGAGTATGGCCAGCCAATCCATCTCCATTTCTTCCTGCTTATTTGTTTCACAATCGGTTCCTGCTGTGTTGGTTCGCTCCCAGAGATCCCTCTCTGTTGCTGATCTTTTCTGGCCGGTCATCTGATCTTGAGTAGTATTGAGCGAAGACAACTGTTAATGAAGATCTGTAGTTTGTTTGAGATGCTCTTTATGGCGCGCCAAGTCTCTGATCCGTATAGCAGCACTGACTGATATATGATAGTAGGGTTCCCGTGGAAAATTTACGACGCACACATGCACATCATTGTCTTGTTGTGCATAAATGTTGGAAAAAATCAATACATACTCTAAAAGCTTGATCAACTACTGGGTTGCATATCTTAGAGACATTAAATTAAATGATATAAATAGTAACGACCGAAACCGACCGGTTATCATCTAAAAAGGTGTAGGGGAACGATCTTTGCATCTTACTGCATAGCTGTCCAAAACTTCCCTGAGACACGTAAATTCACGAAACGCTCCAGAAACAAGATGGTTTCTTGTGATTCTATTCAGCAATAATAACATCAAAAACTCAAAAGTACCTCAGAAGTTCTGTTAGGCAGTTATACAGCCATAAATTTTTAATTACAAAGCAAGTAGAATATTCCCAACGAGGTGGGGACAAAACCTCTGTCAGCAAGAATCCCACACCAATAAATCCGGAAAACAGTCCAAGGTCAGAGTGACCTCGACTCACTCGAACAAAATCGCAGTCGTATAACAACACATTATCAATATCACCACACAACCACAAGAAGAACCATCGAAATTAGAAATTAAACAGTGCCAAGGACAAATAATAAGCGTCAAGTCAACATGTGATATGCAAATGTCAGAACAATGACGGACAGTCTAGAAGGAAAACGGATAGTGATTACAAAGTTCGTTGAAACATCCAAATAAGAATGCATATTGTAATCAGATTGTTCAAGAGGGATTTTCAAAAAGAATTTTTCGTTTTCAGCAATTTATTCAAAATACTGTATAAGTAAGGCAACATTACAAGTTTTGGCTCTGCTGAGCTGTCTGGGCTATAGGGTTTGAGAATTTAGAGAACAGAGTAGAAGTCAAAATATCTCATTATCTTAAGAAATAACAATTTGTAGATAGAAGAGATTTTGTTCAGTATATTATGTCAAGTAGACTAAACCACACAAAAAATACCAATCATTTTAAAACACAAAAGGATGCATTGCTTCAAGTAATGTTTCCATTTTTTGTTCTTGACCTCTTCGAACATATGTACTGTAGTTGAGTGTAAACTTCTTTGGTGAATGTAGCCCAAGTAGCCTAGTGGAAACACTTTGGCGTTCGGAACGATGGGTTTTGGAATTCAAGTTTCAATGGGGACAACATCATTCATTGGAGATAGCAGGTACACCCAGTTGATGAGTCCCAAATAGGATAAAATGCACGCCGTGGATTCCATTGCTATTCATCATCCACAAAACGGCACCATCTCACTCCTCAGATATGGTCGCAGCAGCTATACTAGGAGCCGGCATGTCAACAGAAGCTGAACATTGCAGTCCAATAAGCCAACTGGGAAATCTGCATTGAGAAACTTGGCTACAAGGTTTTTTCAATTCCTGTTCATACTTATGCTACATATGCATTTTTTAACAGATAAATCTTCTGAGACGAAAAAATATTAAAAAAGGATTGTACCGATTCCGAATGATGAACCTTCTTCCTACAAATCTTGACTATTATTTGATATTCAGAATTACTCAAGAAAAATGACACTTGTACATGTGTTACCGTAGTGACACGAAATCCAAAGTGAGTAAAACACAATGGCTCATTCACTTCAAGTTAACACAGTCATACTGATATGTCTGTAAATACTAATAATAATACAGTGATTTAGATTCAATACAGAGATGTAATGGGTAACTGGATTGAATTATATTGAATACCCGGTGGGCTATGGGCAAAAAGCAAAAAACAGGATCGGCCTGACCTGGTGAGAATAATTCACAAATTAACACACTGGGCCACTTCAGCATACATATACCGATTCACCTGCTCTTGTGAAGCTGAGTACATTGACCGTACCATGCATCCTCTAGTAAAACGCGCTCGGAAACACTGTCCAGACTACCTGGAGAGTAGAGGGAGATTGCAGGTGTGTGTATATTCTTTGGAAGCAAAACATCTCGTAAACTCAAAATATTCAGCTCCATCCATTCGAAATGTCCTTCAGAGTCATCTAAAACATCTGATGAAATCTCTTCAAGGGAGTGAAATCAAAACATCTAGGCACTAGTGATCTGAAAATTCAAGCCCACTCTATTTATCCAAAAGAAATTTGTCCAACCATTAACTCTACCACTACCATCATATACAATCATTTCTTTCTTATCCAAATCTCCTGTTTATTTCTGTCACTTTTGCTTTTTTTTTAAATCCCTAATAGCACTCCTACATTTTCTTTCCACGCTACCTTTCTATTTTGTTATTACTACGTTTTAATCCGTAAATGTAATCTTGTTAATTTGCCCCCTGATCGGGTGGAAAAAGTTCGGATAGAGTGTAACTTTGTTTCTCTCTTGTTTCTATGACTGAGTTGAACTCAGCACATTATTGCTCAATTTACTAGCTGCTCACCATCTTATTCACGTCTTGTGTTTATCACGTAACTCTACTACCATTGTATCCAAGGCCTTATTTTTTGTTAAAACTTGAAGTTTCTGGGTATAGATTATAAAAGTGTAACTTACAAGCACTGTTTATTATGTTTGGAGTCTCCCGTCATTAAGTGACATTATGTAACATTTACAAGTTGTCCTGTACATAGACTCATTCATTTCTTTTACTCTGTTGATAATGAGAGGTCGATGAAAGGAATGAGAGTAGTATTTTATTCTGCACAAGCCGTTGTTCTTCCTTATCTTCGCAAGTAATAAAATGAACTTCACGACCATTAAATAAATATAACAGTTTAAACAAAAATGTATCCTAAGGAACTTCAGTAATGTTTACCTCTTTTCGGTATGAAGACAAACAGAACTGAATCCATCAATGGCTGCTAAGTTGTTTGTATAAACGTATATCAAAATGAAAGTGGCCACGTAAAGTGTGTTACTCTCAGGATTGTAAGTAGTATACAGATACAAATATTAAATGTTTGTCATCTGAAAGGACATCGAATAGCAGAGATATGGGTAGAATCAGTGGTGAATATATGTATAAAACATGGGCACTGTGGTAGAATATAGCTCCATTATGGATAATATTTTATTTCGATAAATCACACAGTGTTATACAGTGATATTAACTGATGCGACCACGTTCCGAGCACAAACTATTGCCACTCATAATCATATCAAGTCACTCACTAACACAAATTTTTTACTTCATTTATATACATGAGTGAAATTGATTAGATATTTGAATAAAAATCAATAGGAGATAATGTACATTCAGAAATAATAATATGAGTGTTATTGATCAAATACAATTAGATGGGAAATAAGACGAGTGTTTTTATAGTCATATTAAGTAACTTCTTAGAATGTTGTGATGTGTTTGAATTGAGATAGAATTTTGAGATTATTTATTATCCTCCTCTGATTTGACTGACTGGTGGTAATAATATCTTCCATATCTCTGGTATTTGCATTGAGTCATTTCTGTTGCATGTGTTGGGTTGAGTAGACTGGATGAACCAGGATTCAGTAGTCAATGTCTCTCTATCGTCACCTACCCATTTTACTTTTTAGAATTTTGACTCTGTCCCACCCGCCCTATTGTGTGGCTATGTTAATGCATGCAGTGCGATTGCTTAGTTTTTTCTAAATTACTTATATTCGTGGGTTCAATCATTCTAACTTTCCATAAATTCTTATTTTCTGACAATCTCACTACTCCTGATCTACTGGTCTGTTTGACTTATGTAGTTGACATCACAGTCATTGCAAGGTATTTTGTAAATTATATTATTCTGTCTAATTGGATCAACCTTCATGGTCCTTTAACCTACAGAGCTTGTCCCTGAGTGAGTTTGTAGGTTTAAATGCCACCCTAATTCCTGCTTTATTAAGAATCCTACGTAGGGTCCCAGATATCCCCTCCTTATATGGTATAACTTTAGATGACTTATTCTCTCTCTTATTTATGTTATCATTACTAGTTTCACAATTATTTTTATCCATAATGGAATCAGTGGTGAAGCGAAGAAATGAATGGTGCTTGTGGAAAAATAAGGAAAACGTGGAAGGAAGACAAAGAAGTACAATACAGAAGGCATGTGCAAATTGTGATTCTAACATTTTGGTAGACGTATCTGGCATATATCGATACACCGAGTTGGCTGTGAATAAGTTTGTCACCAGGCCAGAACCTCGAGTGGAACCTCAATGGGAAACAACGCGTTCATCTTATGCTCGAGGGTGACATGGAGCAGATTGTGTAAGGAGAAGATGAGAGCCTATGCGGAATCGCTGGGCTAGCTGAAGGGGACTGCAGAGAACAGGGTCAACAGTGAAGCCGTATGTTTCACTCGGAACCCAAAGGAACAATAATAATATACTCTTGTGTTATATCGCTACAGCACTTTATAGATGGTTGGCGAATGGACAGTTATATATTTCTGAATTTATTCCATCAATGGCCTATCAAGTAAAGACATCAACTGCTAAAGCTACGGTTATACCCATCATCAATGTTCTACAATGCTCCATCGATCACCTCAACCGCTTAATTAGTCAGAAAACACATACACACACTGATATGTGTATGAAAGCGTATTTATACAGAAGAGTTGGGAGTAAATAGTAACAAGACTGAGAATGTATAAGCTGGCTAATTCTGACCAGGGGTACTGGAATTCTAAGAAAGCATAAAATCGATTGCTTGTCTGTAAATCCAGTTAGTAATCAACGTTAAAACACAGTAAACGCCGACCAAAAAAATTTCAAGGTAGTTGTCAGACAGCGAAGAAGAACAGTTACTCGCCGCTGACACTGGCTGTTGGTTGCGCTATATATAGGTCACTATAGATCAGACCTCAGTGAGTGAAGACTACTGAAGAATCCCGAATTGGAGTAAAATAGTTATCCAGTACCCCCTTGGTTTCCCAATTGTTCTCTAACTGAAATCAGCTCGGGGGCAAACCAAAAAGGAAGGTAAGCGTTTAACTTGGTTTAAGCACTGTCCGTCTCACATTCTACTACCATGGTGAAGTATGTCTAAAACGTGTCTCATCTGAAATCTATCCCTTATATTCAAGGCTGGAGCAGTAGCATCAATGCCTGAGATTCGACAAGCATCTCAAGTAGCACGCGAGGTTTTATTCAGTACAAAGCATACACTGTTAGTAGGACAATCAGCAGCAGAGTTTGCAAAGTCAAGAGGATATCAGCCAGCTTCCTTGGATACTCCTAAATCCCATGCTTTGTGGTTAGAATGGAAAAAACACAATTGTCAACCAAATTTCCGTAAACCGGAGGCTTGGATTCCAGATTCTACAAAATCATGTGGACCATATCATCCCAAACAATTGAGTAAGTTGACGTATGTAAAAATTATATTTGTAAGGTCTTAGCGAGATTGGTATAAGTAATTCTAACATTTCATTCTGCGAAATGTTCCGAACTTCTGGGAAATCAGTCAAAATTAAAATAATAAAAAATATATATATCTTGTCTTCAGATTCCATGTCCAATTATTTGAGTAGTGAACAGACATCAAAACAAAATGACCAAAATTGCATAAACTGCGATTAACAGAGTCAAACACCTAGTTACTGAGGGAGAACAGACTAACAGGGACTGAAAATTGATTCAATCTACTCTTGATTCAAATAGGTAACCGAAAGCAGCATTTATCAAAAGGTATTTAGAAAACACAACGGAGTGAGTGAAGAATTATACATTCCTTCTCAGTTAGTTTCTCAACATCGGCTGACTCTACACTTATATATAGTTTTTCCCATCAAAATTTTATATAATCGAGTGGTTATTTCAGTCAATCAGTTTTAGGCATACGGGGTTGTGGTGATATGCGATGAAAGTTAAAAGGACAAATTGAAGGTCAAAATAGCAATGACGATCATCCGTAGAACCTATTATGCAGCCCAGCTTGTAATTGTCGAAAAACCTAAAAATATGTTCCACTGCAAAACTCAAAAGTGAACAAGTGATTATATCACATCCCACACAATTTACCAATTTTCGTGTGTGTGTGGTCACACATACATAGAGAGGAGTAATCGCGCTTTGCATGTGAGGGTGGGAGAGCATATCCCAAAATGGCTAGAAAAACAAATGAATTGTGAAAAACCAATAGATGCAGGTGTCATACTACCAACAACTTCGTCTATAGCTAAACACCTAATCGAGATGAATCATAAAATTGATGTTAACTCAGCCTTTAAGGTTATCTATAAAAAATGGTCAAGGGCGCTTATTAAAATACGCTGAGACTGAAGTTATTCACAAACTTAAGCTTCCCCCCCTCTGTGTATTCAAAAACACTTTATTATTACTCTTAACCTACCTTGGTAATCCTTATTTGATTGGATTACCAAACGTTGTCTTAATCATTCTTAAATTCTATTTTTGTCACTTTGTTTAATTTAATTTGGGCATTGGGTATATTATATTCAAGATAATAAAGGTTTTTGTATTTCCCAATGAATGAAAAACAAAACGATATTACTGTTTTTACTGATGTTTCGCTATTTAGTGCTAATAGCTTTATCAAAGTATTATTAAACCGGAATTTACGAAATCTCAGCATATATATAACAAAGAGTTAAGAAGTGAGAAAATAGACTACTTAGGTCAAGTTAAAGGGACATATTGAAAGTCATAATAACAATGAAGATATTCATGTATTGGTTTGTAGGGATTTGGTTGATTGGTTACAGGATTTAATAATGAGCTGACATTGGTTAGAGAACCATTGGAAAACCTGGGAGTACTGGACAGAAGTACTGTCCCAAACTAGGACGAAACAGCGGTTCAGTACTCCCAGGTTTTCCGATGGCTTTCTAACCAATGTCAGCTCATGATGAAATCCTGTAAACAATGAAAATCACTAAACCAAATAACTTGACCTAAGTCTATTTTCTCACCTCTGAACCCTTTGTTATATGTATGCTGAGATTTTGTAAATTCTGGTTTAATAATACTTTGATAAAGCTACTAGCATTACATAGCGAAACGTCAGTAAAAACAATATCGTTTTGTTTTTCATTCATTTGTTTATTGTTTAATTTAACTCTTTCATATCTATCGCAAATACATCACATTTTTCAGATCATCTCCGTATTCTAATAACGCTATCTAAATTTATAAAAGGGACTAATTGTTTTAAGTAGATCACTTAACCAAATAAGAGAGGTAATAGTACATCTGCCATGGCTGGTATCAAAACAAAGTTTACCAAGGAAGGTTTAGTGTGATGACGAATTGTTTTTGAACGCATAAAGGTGGTTTAAACTTTCTAAATGCTGGGGCTTCCACAAACCTTAGGATACGCCCCAAACACACTTTCTAAATAGGCTTAAAAGACGAGTAAACATCAATTTTATGTTCTGTCTGTATAATATGTTTCGCAATAGAGAAGCTAGGTCGTCAGTTTTCCCTATTTAATGGGTGTTGGGATTCTATTTGCTTCTGGAGCTATTCAGGAATATGCTATGAAGACCTCCCTGTGTATATATGTCCACACGAAGATTCAGATTGGTAAATACAGTGGGGTGTGACATCATTCGCCTAGTGTTCTTTCATTTTAAAGTCTTATAATCCATGTTTGCACTATTACTTTTTTATCCTAAATTCCTGCCCATTTTGTTATTACTACATTTTTATTCCCTATTTGTAAACTTGTTAATTTGACCCTCGATGGGGAACAGTTGTTGAACTTTCTCACCAATTTACAGAAAAACTATCTAGTTGGCCACTTCTTCGAAAAGAAAATTTTCTTCTCTGCAACTATCTTTTTAATATTTCCTATGATCTCATATCTGCATTCCGTGAAATGTATTATTCGTCTGAGTAATCATCTGAACGACTAATAATCGATGAAGGAAGACGAGTTTCATTATAAATTACCTATATTTTATCTTCACTATTATATACACATTGATCCCTGAACTATTTCAATAGGAACAATGAACACATTTAACAAATAACACGTATCCGTGTCGTGATAACCCTATTGAAATTAAGAACAAGCGTATCTCAGTTTGGATCTAAATTTATGTAGCATGAACATGGCGGAAAATCCCAGATTTGCAGTATAAAATGATATCATTCTATTTCACAGGTTCTCATCAGCTGCAAACCACCTGAAATTACAATGGTTATGAATAATAACATTTCATACTTGATTGTTTGATTTGTACGATTTACTGAAGCAACTGAAATCAAACTTCTCAGACCAAACTTATGCACACAGAAAGAGAGTGTAGTCAATCTCACTCCCTTGGTAACCGTATTATTTTCATTACACTGATTAGTCATACACACTAGTGAGCTCAGCTCACTAAGCAGGTTTTCAATTTGATGAACATTAACCTTTTTGAGTTGTCATGTTGACGTACACGCTGCCACAGTTTATTAGATTTTTCTGTTTTCTGTCTTCTCTCACTCCCCTTCTTTTTCGTAGTTTGATAGCATATAAATTGGTGGTAATTTAAACTAAAAATTGTAATACTTATATTCCGGATGCGTTCATCTTATGATATTTTCTCTATTACCTTTCAAACATTGAATTATGAAATGTTATTATTCATAACCATTGTAATTTCAGGTAGTTTGCAGTTAGCTGATGAGAACCTGTGAAATAGAATGATATTATTTTACACTGCAAATCTGGTTTTTCTTTCTCTATCGAAACAATAGCTTAATTCTGAACAGTGTTTTAATATAATTTACAGAATTTTCAGCAGAAGTCACTGTGTAATAGTTTCGCTTTGTCCGGGATCTTTAAGTATAACCATAATTGACAGTGGATTGGAAACCATCTCCATATGATATTTCTTCTTTGTCTACTTCTCCTTTCATTGAAAACCGATCAAAAAAGGGTTCAGGAGTTCATTTTGAGACCCAAGGACATAATAATAACTGAATATACACATTTGATTATAGGGAATAACAAAAAGACGGATGCAGCGAATAAAATTTTCTTTTCGACGAAGTCATCAACTAGGCTGTACATTCGTGTATTTATAGTAAATGGATGAGAAAGTTCCAGAACTATTTCCGGTCAAAAGGTCAAATTAATAAAATTCCAATGAGGAATTTAAATGCCATAATAAACATGGGGACGGATAAAACTCAAACAAAGTAGCATCATAATTACTGAGAAGATTGACATATTGTGCAATTAGGGATTAAATATGTAGAAATAATAAAATGACAAAATAGGCAGGAAGTTCGGAAATAAAAATATGGTAGTGTAAATAGGGATTAAGAAAAACTTGAAAATAACATGAATAAACAGGAAGTTTGGATAAGAAAGTCAATGGGATGGTCATTACTAAAAGGATTACCTGTTTATGATGGCCATGGCAAGAACAAGGGTTGGACGTATTTCTTTTGGATACATAGCTTGAGTTTGAGCTTTTGGATGGCTAGTGCCTCGGCTATGCCCAAATGTCTTGATTTTACTCCCGTTGATAGGTTTGATCGAATCCTGTATATTATTTTGAAGGATTTTTCGAGTGGCGCTGAATGTCCTGAGTTGATCAGATGTTCTGTCACTGAACTATATACACGTTTTCGTTCTCCTTTCACTATCCAGGTTGGATAGTGTTCATGAGCGCATTTTACAAGTTGGCGCATGGTACGGCCAATGTACTGAGTTCAGCACGAGCAAGTAAACTGGTGTATGCACGTTGAAGTAGCCCAATGCGACAGCTTGTCTTTCGCGTTCTGGCTGAACAGTTTTTTGCAGGAAAATCTCAGTCGTAGGCTTGCAGCCAAGTATGTTTGCCTCAGAGATTCGCATAGGCGTTTACGAAGCATTTCTGCTGCAGTGTCACCTTTGAATTCTAAATTAAGCAGAAGCATCTTCTTCGGGACAGACTGGATTTGTTCAGAAGTTTTCTTTGATTTTAAATTCTTGTCTATGAAGCCAGGTGGAAAACCGTTTTCCATCAAGCTTCCTCGGAGATTACGCAGTTCTTTGTCAATCAATTCCTCACTGTATATCTTCCAAATCCTCGAGGAAAGAGTGTGTTAAGGTCCCTCTTTCTGCTTAGGAGTACGAAGCTTTGAAAATTGATGAATGGTCCATGTCATGTAGGCTTTCTGTATATGGACCTTTCCAGAGAGTTGAAGATTGCTTTATTTCTCAGACAGTGACGGTTTGTACTGAAAATCTCAGGAACAGTTATCTCATGTATCGGAATATGTTTCTACCCGCGAGTTTGCTTTTTCTCAAGTTTAATAGAAACTTGCCAATCAATAGATTGTAGATATTTTAAATACATTATTACAGTACTATTGCTTTGCATATTATTGTCATTAAAAGATCATTTTCTTTTTTCTAACATGACTTCTTTTGAACATTATTCTCTTGATCACAGAAGATATCAATGCATTCAACCTAAATGATCATAAAACCAATAAATTAGACATCAATAATCATGATACAATCGGTGTTATTGCACTTGATGCTTATGGATCAATGGCTGTCGGTACATCGACAAGTGGATCAAAGTTTAAAATTCCTGGACGTGTTGGAGACTCACCTATTCCTGGAGCTGGTGGTTATGTTGTTAATAATGTATGAATAATATTCATTGCTTGTATTTGGTATGATTGAATTCTAGGTTATATGCCTTGAATCGATTACATATTGTATTTATTAAAATGTATTTAAGATCCTTAATTATCAAAGCTGCATGGTTAGTTAACTTAATTCAAAGTCTTAGATTTTTAAGCTTTGATGAAAGGCAACCAACCTGACTTTAATAAAATTGGTAGAAGTTGGAATTCATGCACTGACTCGCCATTCAGTTGGGTCCCAGTAACTGAATGCTATGCGAACTCAACTTGTAATCAGAGGGTCCTGAGTTCGAACCCTTTCGGTGGGTGCCTGTTGCTGAAGAGCACTACACTAAGATGACGTAACAACTGTTCAGTATTCCCAGGTTTCCCAATGGTTCTCTAACCAATGTCAGCCTATGATGAAATCCTGTAACAAATCAGTCAAATCCCTAAAAACCAATACCTGAATGTATAAGCTATTTGATACACAGGCTCCGAGTAGTTTAACTGATCTACTGATTAGTGAACCTGTTGATTTAATTGATGTGACTTGTTCATTGGACACAGGTTATTGCTACAAACAGCTTCATAATAATTAACAGAAGCGTGAATGAAAAGACGAATAGCGAAACATGACATTTCGCTATAATCTTCGTTAACTGTGAGCATCAATTCTTGTGAGTTATATTTCTATATTTAATAATTATCAATATTTCTTCCCTTTAGTCTACATCGATTTTCGTTACTTGCCTGAACTCCTAATTACTTTTTATGTCTTTCTTAATAGGTTAAGATTATTGTTATTAGATGGTTGGAAGCAATTGGCGGGAAGCCTTGGATTTAGGTTTCGTGCTAGGTAACACTTATCATCAGGGCGTATCTGCAACCTCAGAGGAACTCATGTCCCTTCTGAGATTTGAACCGGCGTCACCCAGTGCTACAGTCAGAGAAGTTAAGATTATCTCTTATAGTCGTCTGTCATTTGTTTTGACCAATTTAAGTTACAGTTGAGTTCATAGTAGAATTTGTATTAGCTAATACATAGTTTTATGAGTAAATACAGTGACTTACAGTTCATTATTTATTCACTAATCATATAAGAAATGGTTTAAATCCATCCTATCTGACCCTCAACACCGTCTCTATTCACAACTCTCCCCATGCATCTCATTGCATAGGATTAGAAGTCATTATAGAAGATTATACGCTCCCACAACTAAGTACAAAAACTCAACAGCACCCTATTTGACTCGCATTCTATATAATAGAGATAGTGTTAAGCGTGAAATTTACAAAGTACTATAGAATTAACCAAATAAATGACACTTTTACCCCCTCCTAGTTGTAATTTATAGTGACTCTATTTTGATTATCTTATAATTATAGTTATTAACATCATTACTATTCCTAACATTGTAGGCTTTTTTCTAAATTGTTGACTTTGTTGTCACTGCTAATACCAAAATGTTGCCATTATCAATTTTGGTTACCTCCATACCCTGTAATGTGTTTCGTTGTTGAGACAATAAGTTGTAATATTGTAACAAATACTGAGAATTAATTCCACACTGTATCATAAGTACTGTTTTGGAGTAAATCAAATTTTTATTTTAACTGTTATTATATAAATAAATTAAACTTGTGGGATACATTTGAAGGCATTGTTAGACTTTAGGCATCAATGACACTGAAACACTCAGTCAGTAAGTTAGTGAAAACAGATAGATAACGCTATGATCATGAATAAAATATGCTCAATTAATGGATATCTGATACCTTTTAGGTTACGTCTGGGAAAGATTAAGTTGAGGTTTAGACTGGGGATGGGTTAAGGTTAAGTTAACCTCTTTATGGAGACATTAGGATTAGTTCGAGGTAGTAGATCAGAGTACGTGCTAGAAGACCAAACATTCATCTTCCAACGCTATAGTTCTTCCCAAGGTCATTGGTGC
Organism: Trichobilharzia szidati; assembly: GCA_944472155.2. Taxonomy (NCBI): domain Eukaryota; kingdom Metazoa; phylum Platyhelminthes; class Trematoda; order Strigeidida; family Schistosomatidae; genus Trichobilharzia; species Trichobilharzia szidati. The sequence continues at coordinate 185,654,378 of OX235271.1, read as the reverse complement.
GTTTGCACTCCATTGTTGTCGAATGTTTAACTTCATGCATATCTCATTTGTTTGCAAACCTATTTTTAAGACTGAAATTAGATATTATTTTTTATCATAAAAATACACTACATGAATTTTCAAGAGTTAGTTTGTAGTGATTGGAATAAATTTCAAGTTTGGCCATGGATTGATATCAGTTAGAGAACCACTGGAAACCAATAGAAAGTACTCTACATAGATTCCTTCCTAGTTTAGGGCTTTTCAGTGGTACACACTCAGCAGGGTCCGAACCCAGTTATCAAACTTTAAACAGATCTAATCCCTACAGACTAACTCTTGAGAAATAATTCCATTATGGGTAAAATTTGTTTTGATAAAGTCTCACAGTGTTGTACAGTAATATTTACTGATGACGTTTCGAGCACAATTTATTGCTCATAATCATATCAAGGTACTCACACAATAAACTGTGCTCGAAACGTCATCAGTAAATATTACTGTGTAACACTGTGAGACTTTATCAAAACAAATTTTACCCATAATAGAGTTATACTCTACCACAGTGCACAACTCTTATTCTTATATCTTGAGAAATAATCCAGTGCCTGCCGGTGACTGGCTACATGAAAGCATTGACTAGAGTTCTAGTGAGGAGTTCTGACCACTGGTGCCCACGAAGTCAGGCGTAAGGACAATACTCATCGATGACACTGACTGCTTGTCGCGCTAAAATCACAAATTGGTAGCCGTCGGAATTCATGGGCTGGCCACTGAATAGGGTCCCAGCCGATGGATGGTCTACGGGCTTGACTTGTTATCGTAATGTCGTGTGTTCGAAGCCAAGTAAGTACTTACTGACGAAGAGTCTAAAGGTGCGACGAAACGGCTGCCCAGTAGTCCCAGGTTTTCAATGGTTCTTTAACAGACATCAATCTGTGGTCAAGTTTGTAATAATATATTGGGGTTAACCAAACGTTTGCCTAAAAAACCTTTTGTTACTTAATGAAGTAAACATTTGTTAGGAGGTTGATTTCAGTCGGTTGGCAGCCCTGGACCAGGACTTCATACCTACTTCCAGTCGGCAGCAGGTGATATCTTCAGTCTGGAGGGAAATTATACCTCATTTGCACATCTGAAGCATAGTCAGAGGGTTTACTATCGATTCCCACACAACTGCAATTGCTACGTACATACGTGTATAATTTAGTAATCTATTAAGCCTATGAACCCGTGTATTGGAATTTACAGCAGTAACTGTTGTCCATCTTTCTCACAGGGATAAAATGTCTATCAGGTTAAAATGTGATCCTCATAAAATAATTCACATAAATATTCAAGGCTAATACTAGATGGTTGGAGGAATTCATCGTGAGTACACATCAATTAGAGAACCACTGGAAAACCTGGGAGTACTGGTTAGCTGTTTCTTCAGCTTAGTTTGGGACTCTTCATCAGTACTCAACCACCACAGGAGTTCGAACCCAGGACTTGCTGGTTACAGGGCGAGCCAGCTCGTAGACCATGAAGCCACTGGGACCCAGAACAATGTCCGACCCATGAATTCTTACTTCCACCAATTCACGACAGTGCAACCAATTAGCATGATGCACGAATAACCATGGTAGCAATAAAGCTCAATAATTAGGAAAATTGGGGATTATACAAACTAAGTGAATGATTTGTGTGATTGTGTTCATATGCCTATATCTTAAAGAATAAACTGTTGTTGAATAGTCACTTGGTGAATAACACTGTATTACTGTAAGTTTTATCGAATGAATTTATCACATACTCAGTTTCACCCTAGCTTGGTGCTTGAGTTCTAATTTCAACTTAAAAACCTGAATTTTATAAAATAAACTGATTAATGAACAATATAAATTCACCACCATGTCCTGCATTTATATGACAGTGATAGCTACAGAAATGTTGTTACTAATAGCATTAGCATTTTGAATTACATTAAATCAGTAGTATCCACAGATTACATTATAAAAAGTATCAGTAACAGAGAGAGAGAGTTAATATGCATTAATATAACACTAAACTCAATGAATATCAGATAAATTAAGGGAAGTAACTTAGGGTTTATGAATTCATAAGTTCAACGGCAGGCCAGGGTAGCAACAGTGGCTGGTTTTATCTGTTTCTTTTTGAACACAGAGTTCAGGTTGATTTAAGGGAATTACAGTGGCATCTTCTGTTTGCAGTGTTCGGTATCTAGTGCCCTCTGGTAATTTATTCGTTAACCTACAGATGATAGAGAAAGATTCTTCAATGCTAGCTAGCTAGCTAGCTTTGAGGCCTCTTTAGACGAGGTGACTTAATTTCTAACTGTTGATGGTTTTAACAAAACCTTTATTTAACCACACTCGTAGGTGTTCCGGAGCACGAGAAATTAGGCTCCTAGAGGAATTACCACTATAAATAGCCCTACAATAGAGGCTGAACCGATAGGGAGAATTAGAGGTGGTTAGCCTAGGTACTTGTCATCTTTCAGTTCTGGAATCACAGCCAATTGTATGGAAAATATGAGCTGCCGCTTACCAGAATTAAACGTTCTTTCAGTCGATTTTCTCAACGTGTTAGTAACTTTACTTAGTATATCAGATTTAAAATTCAGTTGTATGTGTAGGGAGAGGCATCTTGTTAACAAATACAGAAAAATTGTTTTCTACTTTATTGGCTATGTGTGTTTAGTGATGAATTAACTACTCAGGGTAGCTGTTTTCAGTTAACGTGTCGTATAAAACCATGAGTCCGTTTTCAATCGAAACTTATAAACAGATAGCTCTTACCTTATAGCTGAGGGTCATTACTAAATGTTTTCTATACTGGAGGGGAACAAAGCTGTGAAAATGTGTACACTGACCAGTCCAACTACTTTTCTTATGCAAATACCTTACTAAGCTCCCATCTGGTCTTCTTTTCATTAGGGTGCATAAAAACGCAATTTTACTTTGGGATTCTTCTTCACATATGAAATTGATAACTGAATGTAGTTGTTTGATTTTAGATGTTATGGCACAGCTGTCCAAATCATTTTGAAATAGGACGAACGTATCATCCATATACCGGGCAAGAAAATGAAAATTTTCTTATAAGGTTGTTCAAAAGAGCATGTTCTAGTTTACTCAGAAAAGAAATCTAATAACATGGGACTCAGTGCAGAGCACACTGACACTCCATCCACCTGTTTATAGAGTTCACCATCAAATTTAAAATTCACATTCATGGTACACTCTTAGTAACGATTCTTTTAGGATTTCTACTCGGATTCCAATATTTATCGACTTAAATTTTCAACAGTTTGGTTTGTAAGGATTAGATTTTTTAATGCAAGTTTAACCACTGATTGAATTCAGTTACAGAATCACTGAAAACTAGAGAGTATTGGACAGCTGCTTCGTTAGACTAGTTTGGGACTCCTCATCAGTACGCACCCACCACAGGGGTTCGAACCCGTGACCTTCTGGCTACAAGGCGAGCTCGTAGATCATTAAGCCACTGGGACTCGAACCCATGAATTCCAACAGCTGCTAATTCCTGACTTTAGCGTGGCCACCAGGTAATGTCATTGGTGAGTAGTTGTCCTCACATCTGACGTGGTGGGCACCACTAGTCAGAACTCCTCACTAAAACTCTAGTCGATGCCTTCATGTAGCCAGTCACCGGATGGCACCAGACTAATTCTCATGAGCTACTCTGTAAGAACTTGATCTGTTTCAAGTTTGATTACTGCGTTCGGATGCTGCTGAGTATGTAACACTGAAGATTCCTTAACTATGAAGGAACTTGAAATTTATTCCAGTCACTACAAACTAACTCTTGAAAATTCATATATTTTATTTTTATGATAAAAAAATAATATCGAATTTCGGTTTTGAAAATGGATATACAAATAAATGTCCGATGAGTGAAGTTAAACATTCGACAACAATGGAGTGAGAACGCACCAATGACCTTGGGAAGAACTATAGCGTTGAAAGGTGATTTGTCCGTCTTTTAACCCTTCCCCTAACCTACTATCTCCAACCAACCTTAATATCCCCCTAAAAAGGTTAACTTAACCTTAACCCATCCCCAGTCTAAACCTCAACTTAATCTTTCCCAGACGTAACCTAAAAGGTATCAGATATCCATTAATTGAGCATATTTTATTCATGATCATAGCGTTATCTATCTGTTTTCACTAACTTACTGACTGAGTGTTTCAGTGTCATTGATGCCTAAAGTCTAACAATGCCTTCAAATGTATCCCACAAGTTTAATTTATTTATATAATAACAGTTAAAATAAAAATTTGATTTACTCCAAAACAGTACTTATGATACAGTGTGGAATTAATTCTCAGTATTTGTTACAATATTACAACTTATTGTCTCAACAACGAAACACATTACAGGGTATGGAGGTAACCAAAATTGATAATGGCAACATTTTGGTATTAGCAGTGACAACAAAGTCAACAATTTAGAAAAAAGCCTACAATGTTAGGAATAGTAATGATGTTAATAACTATAATTATAAGATAATCAAAATAGAGTCACTATAAATTACAACTAGGAGGGGGTAAAAGTGTCATTTATTTGGTTAATTCTATAGTACTTTGTAAATTTCACGCTTAACACTATCTCTATTATATAGAATGCGAGTCAAATAGGGTGCTGTTGAGTTTTTGTACTTAGTTGTGGGAGCGTATAATCTTCTATAATGACTTCTAATCCTATGCAATGAGATGCATGGGGAGAGTTGTGAATAGAGACGGTGTTGAGAGTCAGACAAAATGGATTAAGAACATTTCTTATATGAGTAGTAAATAAATAAACAAATGATGTTCAAGTATTGGTTCGTAGGGATTTGCTGAAGAGTCCCAAACTAGGACGAAATAGCGGTCCAGTACTGCCACGTTGTTTTCTAATGGTTCTCTAACTGATGTCAGCTCATGATGAAAACCTGTAACCTCATACATTCACTTTGTCAGTAAATACAGATTAACAAAGTGCAGTCTATTATATGGTTTGAGGCAATCGGCAGGAAGCCTTGCTTGACCTGGTTTCGTGCTAGTTGGCAATCACCAGTCAGCAAGGCGTATCTTCAACCTTGAAGGGACTTATGTCCCTTCTGAGATTCAGACTCGTGTCATCCAGTTAGAGCTGCAGTCAGAGACATTACCGCTTAGCTATTGACCTCCTGTGGGACTGTAGTGGATACTTTGATTGGACACTAGTAACTAGTGTGATTTGTCTAGTCCTTTCCTTGGTGCAGACTGAGTTCTATCAGTCAGGCTTGCGATGTGGCCACCATTTTAGGTAGCTCACCATCATTGGTGAACAATGATTTGAGGATATTAGATGGTTGGAGGCAACCGGCAGGAAGCCTTGGACACACATTATTTAATAGTGTCCAATCAAACCGCAGCGTATTGAAAAACTTTGCTTTTGTAATGATAATGATAACGGTAATAGCTTTATTCTGAACAATGTCTACATAATGTATAGAACTTTCAGCGGAGTTTATTGCATGATAGTTTGTCTTCGTTCAGTAATTTCAAACAAAAGATTAACTGACAATAGATCATGTGACACAGTTCTGTCTGACCTGAAGCGCAAACCAATCCATTATGATATCTCTTCTTTGTCTCACTTCTTAAACACATGCATACTATTTGCTTGAATGACAATTATAAAAAGTTAAGGAGTACATTTTGTACACCAAGGATACCACCACTCAGGAACGGTCAGCTCATGTACTGGGAAAAGCTGCCATCGAGGATTATGCTTTTCCTCATGCTTAGTAGTAACTTCCGAAGCAACAGGCAGTAAATGTTCGAAATACTCGCCTAAGTAAATAATACTATTAGAGGTCATATTTTACTAGATTCAAACAAACTGAGTAAGAAAAACTATATGCAGTATATTGATAGAGGTTTTCGATAGCTCAAAGTTTTCAGCAGGCCGCCAAAGGAAAATGGCTTTTACAATTGGTACTAGTCTTTTGGCAGGCAGCTCAATGATGAAATGGTCTTCATCCTTTGAAAACTTTTTGTGTATGTCTTGGTCACCCTTACAAGTTTGACCACGATGTAACATCAGTTAGATAACCACTGGAAACCAGGGAGTACTGGACAGCTTGATACTCTTCGTCAGCAGGCACCCACTGGGTTTCGAAACCAAGACCTTCCGATTACAAGTCAACCTTGTGTATCGTTAACCGACTGAGATCGGATTCAAAGCCCCACACATGCTCACTTCCACCATGGAACTCACTTGATGACGTCAGAAGTTGTACTTTCATTTTAAACAGCTTATTTGTCAGCTGATATTCACGATTTTTGTTTTATTCACCTTACTGTGAGCAGTTTTACTTATATACACCGACTACATTTAAATTACGCAACTTAACTTTTGATATGATTAATTTTTAACTTATGCAGATTGGTGGTGCTGTAGCCACTGGTGACGGTGATCTCATGATGCGTTTTCTTTTAAGTTTCCAAGTTGTTGATTATCTACGACAGGGGATTGGTCCAACTGAAGCTTGTAAAAGAGCTTTAAGAAGTGTCAGATCAGTAAGTATATTATTGTTACCATCTTCTTACATTTACATAACTTTACTTATCCTTTACACTGTTAGAGAGTATGAAAATAGCAACTGTCATGCGAGTGCTGCAAATCTTTATCAACCTCATTCAACAGTTATATGACAGTCATACATGTCAAGTGATCTACAATCGAAAACTCAATGAAGCATTTGAAGTGGAGACAGGAATAAGAGAAGAGTGCCTATTGTCATCAATGATATTCCAAATTGTAGTAGACTGGATTATGCAACAGACTGTGCGTGGGGAGTGAGAAGACAGAAATACGTGGATCCGATAAGAAGACTCTTGAGTGCATCGTATTAGCTGAATAACGGGACCTACAATTATTACAGCGCCACTATGAACATTGTGCACGAACTGAGGTGTAAATTTCATCTTGATCTTGTATTTGGATAGTGGGTTGATAGCTTTTTAGGGTGAGGATCACGACTAGCATCAGGTTTAAGATTAGGGTTGGAATTAAGCTTGTTTTATTTTTATTATCTGTATTTTTCGAGTAAATAAACGTCATTTTTCTGTAAAAACCAATGGCTATTCTGATTGGTTGCCTCAAGGTCAGTCGTGAGTTCACTTTACCTGAATGAGATTTTGAAATTCATTTGATTGAGATGGCTAGATTTCTTGCACATATCAAACCACAGCTGGAAAAGATTAAGGGGTGGTCAGGCGGAAACAAGGCATCAATCCATGAAACTGTTGACTGCTTATTTAGGGTGTATTCTTTCTATTTGGATGAAATCTTCGAGCGACTGTGTAAATTTACATCGAATCGCTCTCTTTCACGTACAAATTATTCCACCATGGTTCATTAGTATTTATTTTGTTTCCTACCTTTGTGTATGGTGTTTTAAAGTCCGACAACTTGAATTGCTACATGATATTAGATGGTTGGAGGCGATCGGCCATAGGAAGCCTTGGACCTAGGTTTCGTGCTAGTTGGCACTCTTCAGCAAGGCGTATCTGCAACCTTGAAGGAACTCATGTCCCTTCTGAGATTCGAACCCGCGTCACCCAGTGCTGCAGTCAGAGACGTTACCACTGAGCTATTCGGGCCCGCGATTGACCTCCTGTAGGACTGTAGTGCAGCACTGGGTGACGCGGGTTCGAATCTCAGAAGGGACATGAGTTCCTTCAAGGTTGCAGATACGACTTGCTGAAGAGTGCCAACTAGCACGAAACCTAGGTCCAAGGCTTCCTATGGCCGATCGCCTCCAACCATCTAAAATCATCACAAACAATGTACACCGTGATGGCGAGCTACCTAGAATGGTGGCCACATTACAACCTGACTGATAGAATTCAGTCTGAACCAAAGAGAGGACTAGACGCATCACACTAGTTACTAGTGTCAAATCAAAATGAATTGCTACATTTCCATACAATGTATCACCTTGATAAGTCAATTCGTTACCCCTCTAAAGGAGATACTGGACAGTTCACTTTGAAATCACAGAAATGATTGACCCTACTACTTTCAGAGCTGTGTGTATGTGTGCATGTAGGTCATTCACTTGAATACCAACCAGGCTTTCATATAATGAGCTATAGTCTGAAATCCCAATACGTTTACTCTCCGACCTCAGTAACGCTGCAACATCCAGATCTCCGCCACAACAAATTTAAGTTACTACCTAATGCACAAACATGTCAAATCTTTGAGTTATATGACAATTACATTCTGAAATGGAACCAGTTAGGCATATTATAAAGTCATTTGATATAATGACTGATTGACTTTAGAAACTGCTATTGGATCACTATATTAGCAAACTGACATTCCCTTAAATGTTCAATAGTTAAACTGTTATATTTGTAGTTAATATAACTTAAAGACTCCAGCAAATATATTTCTTCAGTAACTTACAAACAAATAACCAAAAATATACACAAAACTGAATTGCAATTATTTTTTTTGAAAATATTGATCAGAATGAAAATTGGTATGGAGCTCTTGTGGCACTGACTAGCAATGGGGAACATGGATCTGCATGTGTTGGTTTCGATGATTTCAAGTACAGTGTTCGTGGATCATGGCTCGGGAATCAAACTCAAATAATTAGTGTGCCGTGTAGCAAAGCAGATAAAATTTGAACAGCTGTATTAATTTGTATACATTATAAACTGCTATTCAAGTTACCTAGTAATTTGTTGCGATATATACATATATGTCATGTTATGTATTTTAACATGAAGAAATTTCTACGATTTAATGAAATAAGTAAATAAAACAAGTGTTAATTTACAAAATAATCCTGTAGAATTCATATGTAAAAATATTTATTAAGCTTAAATTTCTATTGACAATAGTCTTTTCTTGTATTAACAACACAATATTCAGCGAAGAGACTCTTTTCAACGAATTTATTATCAAGCTGTACAGTCGTATACATATTGTTTTTAAGAAATTATATCCGGTGAGGGAATTTGATCAAAGGTGTCAATACATGAAATAATAATAGTAGTATGAAATGCAGGTAAAATATTTGTAATTATAATCATAGTTTAATGTCAAGTAGCAAAATAATTAATATCATATATAGAATAATACATAAACGGGTGTATAGAATTTGGAAAGGGGTGCATAATTATAGGATTAGTAGGCGAATATAAAATGTTACATGACATGGTGGGAAATTTGATAAGATCGAATTCAATATTGTAAAAAAAATAATAATTTTGGATTTAGAATGACAAGGTGGAAACAATTCAGAGTGAGAACAGTAATAATAATAATAATCGTAGTAATAAGGGAAAGGTACATAGAATAACTAAATAAACAAAGTAAATAAATGTCTATCCATCTATGGCCAAGACAGAAGTAGGGATTGTACATACTTCTTTTGTACACAAAGGTCTGTCTTAAATTCATGAATTGTCAAGGCCTCCGCTGTCTTTAGAAGTCTGTAACGAAGAAAACGCGGCAGGTTAGCATGAATTCGGTAGATGATCTTAAAGTCATGGTCAGGGTTGGCAGAGTGACAGGAGTCGATCAGGTGTTCTAGAATAGAGCTTCGCACACACTTCCTTTTTCCCTTGTAAAACCATGCTGGAATATATTCTCGTATCCGTGTGGAAAGCGTCCTCTGACTACGGCCAATGTACCTTGCTCCACAAGAGCAGGTGAACTGATAGATGCACATGGAGGTGGAGAGACGGGGGAGCTGATCCTTTACAAAGACAGAGAACAACTTGCGGCTGGTGAGCGTCATTTGTAATTTTGCTGCAAAGAACGTCTTACTGACTGCTTTAGAGAGATGGTTTTTGAGCGTATCCGAATCTTGATCACTTTTGAAGTCGAAGTTCATGAATAAGGTTTTCTTAGGAACTGATTCGGTGACCAGTATTATTACTATTCCTTTGAATTTTGAGTGGAACATAGGGATTCAACAGCACATATCCACTTTGTCCTGTTCCTTGAAGTCCTCTTTATTTGGCTCCTACAACTCACACATGGCAACCTCGGACACACGCCCAACTTTTCGTTCCCCATCCAGGTTCTACTCGAGTCATGGTTTCGTGTGGAATGTCGCTCAGCGGTCTCCTCAGTGTGTGTCCAACTCCATTTTCTTCAGAATATTTGTTGAGCAATAGGTTCTTGTTTGGTTTGTTTCCAGAGTTCCTTGCTTCCACTTCTTTCTGGCCCCCTAATCTGCAGTATACAGTCAGGGAAGGCAAATGTTGATGGAAGTTTGCAGCCACCAGATGGAAATGCTTGTCGCGACGCGTTGGCCATTTGAGAGAACAGATCGACTTGACATTCGTGATGAAAATCTGAATCGAACGTCTTTTGTTTTAACTGAGTAGAGAAGATTCCCACACTGATTTCAGAGTATATGAACGTCTGCCTTCTCGATTCTGGCTGGTTTTAACACCCCCATCCATGCTGTCATCCATAGTTGAAACGATGCTTCTTAGATAAGTGAAAGAAGTTACCTCATTCAAATTGCTTCCGTTGATAGTGATTGGTGTTAGTTGTGTTGTTTGGTTGGTCATGTTCGTCTTCCCTATGTTCCGCTGAAGTCCTGTCTTTGTTGTCTGCTTCTTCTGCCAGTTTGTTGGTTATTTGCCTATAGACCTTCGAGTTTGTGTGACATTAGACATAAATCGTCTGTGAAGTTCAGATCTTCTAACAATACAAAATGTGGTATGCATTGTCATTAGTACAGAAATAAATTGTGTGTATGTGTATGTATGTGCGCATATGTCACAAATCATGTGTACTCTAGATTTCTAAAGAATATTACTCTTATAAATTGATGTACACAGTTAGTTGAGAAAAGGTGTCTTGAAATGATCTGAGTCTTCTACTAATGAATTTTGCGTTAGGTCCTACGTCTGGTTGATCTAAGATTTTCAGACTCTACCGAATCATCCAGTGTGTTTGCATTCAATTGAAGAATACGGAATTCTGAGCCATATGACAGATAATATCTCCATTTGAATACAAGCAGATGCGATAGTGTCAATCTTAAATTCCCAACCAGCCAACCAACATAATTGAGTGGAAAATTCCCAAGACATTCGATCCAGAAAAGTATGTTCTTAATATTGATATCAGTGAGAGTGGTGAGACAAATGTGCTGGTGTTTCAGGATGGAGGCAAAGCTTTGTGAATTTAGTTCCACTCATGAATTCAAAAAGAGTAGGGATCAACCAAGTTTATGAAGATGCCCTGAATTCCTTGTAGTTTGCTGCTTTTTCAGCTGCACACACATATAATCTAAAAGTGTTAACTGTGTATCTTTGCTGAATCTTAATGATAGAAAACGTTGAAACGACGATAGCAGTGAATAAAATTTCATTTTCGATGAAGTCAACAACTAGATAGATGTACATTCGTGTATTTATAGTAAATGGGTGAGAAAGTTCCACAAGTGTTTCCCGTAGAGGGGCAAATCAACAAGTTTACAAATACGGATTAAAACGTAGTAATAATAAAATAGAGAGGAAGTTTGGATTTGAAAGGTGTAATAGGATAATCATTATTGAGAGAATAGATTCTTTATGATGGTCATGGTAGAGAAAAACGTTGGACGTATATCTTATGAACATATATCGTGAGCTTAAACTTTTGGATCGCTAATGCCTAGATGTCTTGATCTCACTCCGTCTGAGGGATTTGATAGGCTTTTGTCAATGACTTTACAAATGGGTGACACTGGATGTCCTGAGATGCTCTGTTACCGAGCTATACACCCACCTACATTCCCCATTTGGTAGCCAGTCTGGATATTGCTCCCGAGCGCATTTTACAAACGGACCCATGGTACGACCAATGTAATCAGCTCGACAAGAACAAGTGAAGTGGTATAGGCATGTTGAAGTGGCCTGTTGAGACAGCTTGTCTTTCATCTGCTGGTTGAATAGTTTCTCGCAACAAAAGTCACTCGTAGGCCAGTGGCAAAATATGTTTTACTGAGAGATTTCAAAAACCGTTTACGGAGGATTTCTACTTTAGTATCACTTTTATATTCGAGATTAAGCAGCATCTTTCTGGGTGGGAGGAAGGCATCCTGGAACGGTTCAGAAGCTTTCTTTGGTTTGATGTTCTTGTCTATGCATCTGGATGGGAAACCATTTTCCATCATGAAACCTCGAAGAGTTCGTCAGTATATTCTCGATGAAAGAGAATATATAAGGTTACACTCTTCCTGCTAAGAGAGACACAACTTTGAAAATCGATAAATTGTCCATCCCATTTTGGCTTTTTGTATATGGATCTCCTAAGGGAGTTATCAGCACTTCTTCGCAGCGGTACACCGAGGAAATGGGACATTTCATTGATTCAACTTTTACATTGAAGTCAATGTTAGGGTGAGCATTGTTGAACGTTTGGAGTAGATTTCCGAGGTCTAAATTCTCATCACAAATAATGAAAGTATCATCAGTGTATCTCTTGTCGAGATGGACCTCGCTGATAGTTGATGATGATAAGTTGTTTACCAGACTAACCATAAAACTGTCGACGAAGAGGTAATCTTTTAAATAAACGCGTAGTTAATGTCGAATTCTGCTGAACTGAACCCCAAGTATGAGAAGTCATACATCATTCTGACTGTGTGGATTTCTCATAAGTGGATAGTTTTCCTGATCAAATGTACAGTTGACTGATCAAAGTGCACAAAAAATGGCAACCACGTATGCCTTCTACACATTTACAGGTTACAACGTCTTGTGTTTATTTCATGTACAGTTTTAAGGCAAATCAAAACGACAGCTTAAAAGATGAAGGATGTTAATGGGTAAGAAAGAACTATATGCAAGTACAACTGCGTATATTCTTCAATTTCCAATATACTTGTTTTGCTTAAACCTGACAATTTTTTCGTAAATCAAATCAAAACAACAAATTGATTGTCCGAAATACAAGGTATATATTTCGGAATCAGAACGCTAAAGTGTAATATCTATCTACTTGGTTGACTAGAATGCATGCTCGAACAACCAAACGTAACACAACAAATTGCCAATTGGCGTGAATTTTCGACCAGTTGACTTAAAAATAGTGAAGGTCACCACCTACTGTTGAATAATGAACGCTGTAAGCTAATAACTGGGGGGGCAGAGGTGGGGGGAGGGAATTATTTACTACTACAATAGTTTGTTTATTACTTAATAATAACGGAGAATAAACGATATTAGGTTTTGAATAATTAAGTGGCCGCAATAACTCCATTAGAGATAAGATTTTATTTTGATAAGTCACACAGTAATATGAACTGATGATGTTTCGAGCACAAACTATTACTGCTTATAATCATATCAAGTCACTCACACAACTTTTTCCTTCATTGAGATGCATGTGTGGAATTGACTAGATATTGGAATAAAAATCAATATAAGATAATGTACATTCAGAAATAATAATACGAGTGTTATTGATCAATTACAATCAGATGGGAAATAAGACGAGTGTTTTTATATTCATAATAAGTAACTTGTTATATTGTTGTGATATGCTTGAATTGAAATAAAATATTAGGATTATTTATTATCCTCCTCTGATTTGGCTGACTGGTGGTAATAATATCTTCCATATTTCTGGTATTTGCATTGAGTCATTTCTGTTGCATGTGTTGGGTGTAGACTCAATGAACCAGGCAGGATTCAGTAATCAATCTCTCTACCTATATAGATTACTTCTTAGAATCTTAACCCTCTCCCCCCATGCTATTGTGTGGTTGTGTGTTAATGCGTGCAGTGCAATTGCTGGGCTTTTTTCTAAATTACTTATCTTCTCTGGGTCAACCATTCTTACCTTAGCTAAATTCTTTTGTTCCGACAATCTGATTACATCCGATCTACTAGTTTGACCCATATAGTTGACCTCACAGTCATTGCAAGGTATTTTGTAAATTATACCATTTTTATTGAGTCCACCGGGTCCTTTAGCCCACAGAGCTTGTCCTACCTGAGTGAGTTTGTAGGTTTAAATGCCACTCTAATTCCTGCTTTATTGAAATCCTACGTAGGGTCTCAGATGTCCCCTCCTTATATGGTATGACAGTAGATGACTTTCATTAGACGGTTAGAGTCATTCGGCAGAAAGCCTTGCACCTAGGTTTTGTGCTTGTTGACATTCAACAGTCAGCAAGGCACATCTACAATCTTGAAGGAACGACTCATGTCGCTTCTGAGGTTCGAACCCAGGTCACCTAGGACTGCCGTCAGAGAGGTTACCACTGAGCTATTCGGGCTCGCGGCTGACCATCTGGAGAACTGTGATGTGGATACTGCTAAGTAGTAACTAATGCTGTCATGCGTGTAGTCCTTTGTGTGGTGCAGATTGAATTCTATGAGTCATTTTTCCCCTTAATTTTCTATTGAGCTTAGATTGCATTGTAAATGTCAGAAAAGAACTTAAAATCAATATACACCCTATAGCATAGAGTTTCCTTTAAAAAACACAACGAAACAAGCGTGACAGTGAATTTGAATACTATATCTATTATTGTGGAGTCAAAATACAGTGAGAGATCATTCTATATTATCTAATTTAATGAAGCATAGATCGATTTTCTTATTTTATTTTGAAGTATTGATAGAAACACGACACATACCAGTAGTTGGGAACCACTTACATTACGCAACCGAAAGCTTCAGCTAAACTAATGATGACAACGGCCTAATATATGACAGTCAGGTCGAACTAGTTGCTCTATAAATGTATTAGGCAGTATAGAAACTTTATTAAAATTTGAGTTTAGAAGGTTAATTGACTTCATAACTTGAACCTACACTAAACAACTACTCTCACAAGCTAACGGAATAACTCCTTGGGAAATCCCACCAGAACGATCCAATTTATACTTATTTCGATGTTTCAACTAAATTTGTAGTCATTAACTCTTTTTCTCCTACATTGCACATCACTGTTCTGACGTTGACATATAGTATGTGACTTAATCCTTATTTGGATAGCGTTATTAGAAGACGGAGATTATCTGAAAAACTATGTGATGTATTTGCGCTATACATTTCGAACAATCTGATCCCTCACACATTTACTTGTCAAGTCGATATATATATGAAAAAGTTAAATTAAACAAAGTGACTAAAAAAAAGGATTTAAGAATGATTAACACAACGTTTGGTAATCCAATCAAATAAGGATTACCAAGGTAGGTTAAGAGTAATAATAAACTGTTTTTGAATACACTGGGGGGAGGTTTAAGTTTATGAATAGCTATAGCCTCGGCGTATTTCAATAAGCGCCCTTGACCATTTTTATAGATGACCATAAAGGCTGAGTTAACATCAAGCTTATGGTTCATCTCGACTAGGCGTTTAGCTATAGACGAAGTTGGTAGTCTGATACCTGCATCTATTGGTTTTTCTAACCATTTTGGGATATGCTCTCCCACCCTCACAAGCAAAGCGCGATTACTCCTCCCTATTTATGTGTGACCACACACACACACACGAAAATCGGTAAATAGTGTGGGATGTGACATAATCACTTGTGCACTTTTGAGGTTTGCAGTGGAGCATATTTTTAGCTTTTTTCGACAATTACAAGCAGGGCTGCATAATAGGTTCTACGGATGATTGAATTCAACTCATGTCTCAAAATCCTACTGTTTACTATTTGATGAAAACACTTTTTTTAGGGGCGGTATGGATTGTAGACTAATTTAGGGACTAATTGACTTATACACCTGTTTAAAAGTTTTAAAGGATATCCGTTTTCAACAAGAGTATCCCCTGTGTATTCGAAAACAGTTTATTATTACTCTTTACCTACCTTGGCAATCCTTATTTGATTGGATTACCAAACGTTGTGTCACTTTGTTTAATTTAACTTTTTCATATATATATCGACTTGACTGATTGTTTTAAATTTTTAATCCTTATTATTGGTCTTTTTCCCTGTTCAATCTCTAATTTGAATGCTTCTCTTTTCGTAGTTGTCTGGTGATATTGATAATGTATTGTTTTACGACCGCGATTTTACTTGAATGAGTCGAGGTCGTTCTAACATTGGACTGTATGCGAGAATCGTTTTTTGTGTGATTCTTGAGGACGGAACTTTGGTTTCACGTTGTTAGGAATATTCTACTTGATTCTAAGGTACTTTTTACGACCGAATTTGGGTTAACCAATTTTATTCTACAGGACTTGTTTTGTACTTAGAAAGTTAGCTTGTCTGTATGACAGCCCTGTTGAGGTAATTTTGAGTTTTTGTTGAGTTACTGTTGATCAGAACCACATAGGTCTATCGAGGAATAATCATCCTTTTGCTGTCTTTGGGGGCTTTCTGTGACTGTGAGTCCCTCAAGACAGTTTCTGTCAGTTATACAGTAGTACGTGTCCAGACCATATTAAGTAGGTTATGGTTGTTACAGACATCCCCTGAGAATTCTTTGTAGGCAATTATATCACTTCTCTCTTACTCTTGTATCTTACCTATTCTACTTTACTGCTCCTCGTTAGTAGTTCCTGGGCTACTTAAAAACGACTATACCATCCTGAGAAGGATGTTGAAGCTAGTTATTAGGACCAGTGGTGTAAAACTCAGTCAGCTCGTCACTACATTAGTTAAAAGGCATCTGAATACATGCGAAAAATGGTCTAAAACCATACTCTCCGACCCCCAACACCCCCTCTATTCCCAACTCTCGCCTTGTATCTCATCAAGTAGAACCAGAAATCAGTATAAAATAATCTATGCTCGTACAACCAAGTACAGGAACTCAACGATACCATATTTGGCCCGTGTTCTAAGCGACAGAGACAGTGTTAAGCGCGAAACCTATAACTTGCTTTGTTGTTAATAATCATAATTTTGTCTCTTTTATTTCTCTCTTATTTGGTATTCTTTAGTGAACTCCTTCTTAAACATACTTAGCTACCTAAATTATTAATATTGGCCTCCTTTTTTTACTTTACTCTATTCCTTCTTTTGTGTATCTACTGGTTCCGACTATATTAGCACTATGAGTATTACAAAATTTTCCTGTCATTAAACATCATGTAATTATTAGTTTTGTGGGTGTTTTATTTTTTATTTTTTTCGGCAATATTAACTGACAATCTTGGTTGTGAACGCCATTGTCACCATCTTAAAATTTTGTATTATGCAGGATTATTCACACTATCACTACAAACACTGCATTAGACCTGACAATAAAAAAGCAACCCTGAAATGTTATTTTATGATTGTTTAGTGTTGTTTCAACCTAAATTAACTGATCATCTTGGTGATAAACATTCTTAAATATCATTTCATAACTTTTTGTGTGACTATAGCTTTACAGTTACCACGCATAAACATATCATAACTTCCACTACCCAATACTGAGATATTATTTATTATGTTGTTTATTCTCCTTTCTACTTCTTGGTATTTTTTCGCATTGTTTTTGTTATTTTTGTGTTGTTTTTTGTTTTTGTTTTTATATTTATTTTTTGAAATACTCCTTTTAAATGCAAATATTGTAGATATGCGCTGAAAATTTCACACTGTACCACTAGTACTGTTTCTGGAATAAAGCAAATTATTATTATTAATGGATAATATAAGCGTGTGATTCCTGTCATTTAAATACTCACATAACTGCACTCCACATTCCACTGATCAACTTCTTGACAATCTATACACTTCTTCTTTACACTTCCAGTAAGGCTGCTGTACAAATCAGAAAATCTCGAAATCAACAACAACAAAACAAAATTTATTGATAAACGAACATTCTTTTTGAAATGATTTCACATTGTTAATATTGAAGAAGTAATACTTGCATCTAAAATAAAATAAAAGAGAAATATCTATAAAATTATAGCGAATGAATTACCTGAATATCTTGAGTATGAAATGATTTGATAGGGAAAATAGAACCTGATTTACTATCACTGTCGTTGTCACTCGATATCAGATTCCATGACATTGTAGGATTCTAAACAACAGTATGCGTTAGACAAAGTGTAAGATTAGTACATAAAAAGTATGTATAGGCGACAATAGAAAGACTATTTAATTCATAAATGAAAGCATTTAGAATGAAACTTCATTGAGAATTCGAAACCGAGAATCTTAATTAAATTGAATTACTTAATTCTTCTATAGACGACTTTGCACAGTCAAGGGTGGGTAGCCTTCGGTGTTCCTCTGGAAATGATCTCATGTAGCCACGCGTTCATAGCCCCTGTCAGATAAATCCTATCCATTGCCTTCACGTGGCAAGAGTCATCCTGACAAAAGTGAAAGGGTGAACGCGAACATTGTAGAGGTGTCAGCTTCAAAGAATCTCAACCCATGGATTCTGAAGCTGGCGCTGCTCCCAGAAGACTAATCGCTGCAACTCAAAATACTATGTGCAGAGTAAACGACTCAAGAATATCAGAATACTGACTGTCAATTTGAAAGTTGTTTATTTCTCCACTGACAATGACCAGGACAACAAGATTATTACGGCACAAAGTCTATGAATAAACATCAGCAAAATTTACACTAATACTTCTGTCAAATTGCGTACGACTAGGCCATGGCGTCTATTGTTGCTACCCACGAAAAATAGAGATCCGTTCGAATAAACAAACTATATGTTGCTCATTCAGTGTTCACCAACATTGGCAAATATCTGGCAATTTCAACCGGATCGGTGGACATGTTGGTTACCACCTAGGGGAGCTGAAAAACTCTAATTCCAAACATATGGTATACTTGCACTCAAGAATCCAGACGGATCGAATGGTGTATGAACTTGGTTTGGTCATCGGTAAGCACTGTCTTGTGGATCGGATTTTAAGCCAAAGGTTCGAGGATGGCACCTTAAGACAAGGACCTGATTTGGTGTGGGCGTCTGGGCAGTGTACTGCTCAGTAATCTACTCCGTCCTCCTTTATGGCTATGAGACCTGGTAATTGAAAGTGGACGATATGAAAAGGCTAACTGTCTTCAATCATAGACGTCTGCGTTGTATCTCCCATGTTAAGTGGTATAATAGGGTGAGTAATATTGAAGTTAGGCGTCAAATGTGAGGTAAGGAGTGAAAATCAATCGATGAGGTTGTAAAGCTACATTGACTGAGATGGTTAGGATATGTGTTACGTATGCATGTCCAGCCGTCGCCTTCCTCGACAACGGGCAATGTTAGGTGATATAGGGTCACGCCTAAAAAGAGCTAGCGGAGGTCAAACCAAAACAAGGCACCCATCAATGAAGTCCACAACAGTTAGTTTAAGCCAGTCACGTAGGAAGGTGTAAACTGACTTCGTGGTTGGGGTCCTCAGGACGGTAAACACCAATGAAGGCCGGAGACAATTGGTAATATGGCTCAAAATCGTTCTCAATGGCTGGCACAGATGCATCCATTCCTTGTGGTTTATAATTTCCAAAGAATCTACATTGTTCTTCGATTTTACTATTCATTTTGTCTCATATCCCTGTCTACTGTCTCTGTTTTGCATTTCTTTTTACTTTCTTCTGTTGCTTTGTGTGCTACATGGAGTGTGGCGATTCAAACTGCTGCACATCGGTGCAAAGTTCTACGTTGAAACCAGTCAGTCAGCACTATCCCAGCCCTCGCACAAACAATGAAACTTTGTGTAGCACATCTCTTCGTGTCAATAACGTACCAAATTTGTCTTTTATTAATAATAATAATACTTAAGAGAAAGTTCATATGTGGTGGAATTTAAAACTTAAGCGATGTAAAAGCCCCATCATTTAGTCACTGAATTTTTACACCTATACAGAATTAACTGCCTGGAAAATATGTTACCCATGTCTAAACACTATTTATGTCAAAGATGTCTATATATTAGCAAATTCAGTTGATGCGAAGTCATGGAAACAGAGGCTATTTGTCTCAGAAGTTTAAGAATATCATATGATGTCAAAATGAGGTCAAAATGACAAATAAATGCTATGTGATATGAGTGAGAAGGTAATGGCGCAAGTGCTTCCACAAACTGTACTCACTTGAATCGCAACACCATACATCTTTTATGTGATACTTATTTTTCTCATATTTTGAAACACTTTACTACTTTATATCACACAGTGAAACAGTATTATTTACTGGATGACGAGGTTTTGAAGAAAATTTATTGCTCATAATCATATCATCAATTATAATCACACAACTTCGAAACTTTCGATTTATGGTTTTCTTTATTCTTTCCTATTCGTCGTCTGGGTAGTAGAATTTTTCAGATGTCTGGAACAGGTGTTGGATTGTTCCTATTACACGTATCTGCAGTTTATTTGGTAAACAAAGCTGCTGTTATCAATCTCTCCCTCCACCAAGCTGTTATATTAGATTTTAAAACTGTCATCCTATCCCATCCATCCTATTGTATGGTTGTGTGTAACTGTATGTAGTGGGTGCTATAGTTGAACTATTCTCCAGATTTCTTATTTTATTTGGATCAACCAATCTAGATTTTGCTAAGTTTTTACGTTCAGCTAGTCTGACTGCCCCTGTTCTACTAGTTTGACCTATGTATTTGACCTGACAGTTATCGCAGGCAGAGTACTAGATAAACTAAATTGTTTTGTTTCAAAGGCTCCACAGGATTGATCCTTTAACCGGCAAAGCTTGTTTCTCATTGAGTTTAAGGGTGGTTTGAATGCCAGCCAGGATAAGAAATCTAGAGAATAGTTCAGCTATAGCACTCACTACATGCAATCACACACAACTATACAACAGGATGGGATAAGGTGACAGTTTTAAAATCTAATATAACAACAGGGTGGAGGGAGAGGTTAATAGCAAAACCTTCATTTATCGAATCAACTGCAAACACGTGCAATAGAAATGATTCAACACCTGTCCGGACGGACATCTGGAAAATTCTACTACCCTAACGACGACGAATAGGAGAGAATAAATAAAACTGTATATCGAAAGTTTCGAAGTTGTGTGATTATAATTGATATGATGATGAACAATAAATTGTGTTCGTAACCTCGTCATCGAGTTAATTATACTGTTTCACTGTGTGTGATTTATCTAATAAACAAATTAATATGGGATTACATACTACCACAGTGCCCAAGTTAAACACATATTAACTTTATAACCTTGAATTGCTTTGCTTAATAATCATAATAATAATATACCCTAACCTCAGTATTGCTTACCCTATTACACCACTTCACACGGGAGACAGAACGCAGGCACCTATGATCAAAGACAGCTAGCCTTTTCATGTCCTCTACTCTCAATGGCCAGGTCTCACAGCCATAAAGGAGGAGGACGGGGCGGACTGCTGAGCAGTACACACTTGAAAGCAACTGAGAAGTCAAGTCTTTTCACTTGGTATTACAAGATATTTTGTATTAACGCAAACTTTAATATTATCTTCGAAAGTGATAAAATGAATTTTAAGGGCATAAAATAAAATATAATAATTGATTAAAAATGCCCATTAAAATTTTCAAAAGAATAGACACGGAACAAAGAGAACTCTTTTCGATAAAGTTAGAGCTATATGCTCCGAAGAAGTAATTGAAGATGAATTAAACATTGTATATGATACTTTATTTGAAAATGGTTATCCTGACAAGTTTATCAAGAAACATATGACCCACTATCTGTAAACAAGAAGCCCCTTTATATACGACTACAATTCAAGGGCGATAAACCAAGTGAGTTAATTACAAAGAAATTAAGAAAAGCAGTTCAAAGGACTTTTAATGCTGGCGAACTACACATATTATTCTTTACAAGACCGATGGTGCTACCTCGACTGAAAGATGAAATACCTAGACTAGCCACTTCAAATTGTATTTATCAATTCAACTGCGCTTGTGGAGCGAGTTATGTTGGCCGTTGCTCTAGGAACTTGATTTTTCGTGCTCGAGAACATATCCCACTATGGCTAAGTAAAGGTGTAGTTAAAACTATTAACAGCTCGATATTAGACCATCTGGTGCAAACCGGTCACAAAGCCAGCGTAGACGAATCCTTCCTCATAATATACCGGGTGCCTAACAAATTACCAAAATCGTCGAAGCACCGCTAGCTCCAAACAGCAGAGGCTATTGCAATCCGCCTCAAACAACCAGTGCTCTCTGTTCAAAAGAAGCAAGTCCAGCCCCTACTACTGCCCTGGCCCTCAGTAGAAATTATAAACTCATGAATTTGTACTACTATCTTTCATAATTCTTCTGACATTCAGCTTATTTTATGTTGATGCTGTTCAGCTTTAATCTATCAATATTATTAATTTGATGTTATTTAAACATTAATGTCGTTCATAAGACTAATTCATTCATTCATTATAATGTTTATATAACTGTAGAACCTGATGATGAATTTATCGAAAAGAGTTCTCTTTGTTCCGTGTCTATTCTTTTTAAAATATAATAGTTTAAACAAATATATATCCTAGAGAACTTCAATAATGCTAACCTCATTTCGATATGAAGATGAAGAGAATCGAACCCATGGTTCCCAAGTTGTTTCTATAAATATAAATCAAAATGAAAGTAGCTACATTTATCATCAATTTTTAAAATCACGTACAGACAAGAGTGAATAAAAAAGTGTTTAGCGATAGAAGCATTATTGTTTGCTCTGTCATCGAAACTAAACTTCATAAATTCAGTACTGTAGATCATCAATCTTTAGACTGTACGGTTTGTTTAGATTTTGGATTAATCTCAGCTGTTAGACTGCCGTCACGAACCAGCATTAGTTAGAGAGATCATTGAAAACCACGGAGCAATGGACATCTGTTTCGTCGTATTCTGGGACTTTTCATCAGTACAAACCCACAAACCCTCAAGGGATCGAACCCATGATCTTCAGGTTACGAGACCAAATCCGACCATTCCTATAATCTGGATGTCCATCACCAGCTCACAGATGACTACTGCATAAATTTCCTGAAGCTACAGTGTGGGAATTTCGTGATCAATGAGGTCCATCATGTCACGATAAAGTGGGTGCTCATTGAAGACATTGGTCAGGGCAGTGCTACATCATGAGTTGATGAAATTAGGATTCAGGTATCACTGAATTCCGTTCTAAATTGCTGAATAGTCAACGAGCTTGGTCACGTAACCTGAAGGTCCCAGGTTTGATCTCTGGCAGGGTCCTGGTTTCGCACTGATAAAGAGTTCTAGGATAGAACGAAGCATATGTCTAGTGCTCTCTGGTTTTCAGTGACCACTCTCATTGATGTTGGTTGGTTCATGACGAAAATCTAACAAGTGTAATAAATCATCAATAGGTGAAGGATTTAAATGCGAAGGTTGAACTTAAAAACTGTGGAAAAGTACTTCTTTCAAAAATGAATGTCGCTACAGGACTAGACCACTAGATCAGAATGACTACCTTATATTGGCAGACATATTCGTTGTACGGATGGTTTGACTAACTCTATGCAAAGAACATCCTGGATAAATTTAACGAGGTTCATCCTGCAATAAATTTTACTATTGAGAAAGAAAAAGACTCTAGTATCTCATTTCTAGAAGTCCTTATGACCAGAAAAGAGAACGGCACAATAAGAAGAAGTGTTTATAGAAAACCTACATCAACTGGTCAGTATACTCATTTTCTCAGCTTCATGCCCTTGAAATACAAACGCAATCTGATAAAGTGCTTGGTTCACAGAGCAAGAGCAATCTGCTCGGATGAATGTCTTGATGAGGAACTTAATAATATTAAACGGTTGCTGAGTGAAAATGGTTATCCAGAAAAGTTTATTGATAAGAATATGAATCTAAAATCAAGGCAGCCCAAGGTGCCAACAGTTCCTAAAAAGGCCTTATTCTTACAAATGCAGTTCCTTGGGGACAACATCAGCGAGATACTAACACAGCGCCTTAGAAATGTGGTAAAAAGAGCATTCCCTGCTGCCGAATTACACTGTGTCTTCAAAACCACTCCTCTTTTGCGTTCGGGAGTAAAAGACAAACTGCCTAATTTCGCCTCTTCCATGTGTATCTACCAATTTAACTGCTCCTGTGGAGCCAGTTACATAGGCCGTACAATTAGGCGTGTTTCTCGTCGAATTTTCGAACATCACCCTGCATAGTGGTTAAGCAAAGGACAAACAAAATCTATTCGCAGCGCTATTCTATCTCATCTTGTGGATGACAGAACACAAGATTGATGTTAACCAGCAGCTTTCAGAGTCATTTACCGCATACCAACAAATCTCAATTTTACCTTAAGAGTTCGACTACTAAATATTACTGAGGCTGGCTGTTGGGATCCATATTAAGAAGCCTAATTTGTGTATCCAAAAGAAGTTAGTTCAGACATTATCCTTACCTTGGCCATCTAGGTTTGAATGATCTTCAAATTTTGTGGAATTTTCCTAATTTTAGTTGATATTCTATTTGCTATTATATCTTTATTATTATTATTTAAGCATCTTTAATGAACTGTAATTCCATTGTGATCTTACTTTACAAATCGATATTATTTAAAAAACACTAATATTGTTACTGACTACTAATCTAGAATATTCTATATATATATATATATATATATATATATATATAAGTGGTCAGGTGAGGGATCTTGTCCTTTGGACTTGTGCAGATCAGCGGGCGACTGAAGACCGCTACTCTCAATGTTGCTGCAAAGAAAGTTCTCAAAGAAGTGGAAATCCTCCTTCTAAGGACATCACGGTGAGTAGGTCACCTTTGAAGTCGAGGTTCATATAAAGTATCTTTTTTGGCACGGATAGCGTCTCTTGCTTTTGGATTTTTTGTTTGATGTTTTTGTCTACGAATCTTGATGGATAACCGTTTGCTTTGTATGAAGATTTCTTTCAGGAAGTGTAGTTCTTCTTCCAGGGTATCAGAGCTGCAGATGCGTCGGACGCGAGTGGCAAGAGATCTAATTAGGTTTCTTTTTCGACTGACTGGTACCCAGCTGTAGAAGCTTGTCAGTTGGCCGTTCCATGTGGGTTTCCTATGGATGGACCTTCTTAAAGTTCCGTTAGCTGTCCTTGTAATTTCAACATCAAGAAAAGGAATTTTAGATTCTTTTTTAATTTCAAGAGTGAACTTTGTAGCTGAATGGCATTTGGTGAATATTTGTAGTAACTGATTGAGATTGTGACCGTCATCACAGATAAAGATGTCGTCCAAATATCTAGCATACAATTGGAAATTATCAATAGTTGATTTGAGCAGTCCAGTGAAGATCCCATTGCGATCCCATGTTGTTGTCTGTAAATAACATCGTTGAATGTGAACTGTACATTGAGTGTACATTTCAGTAGTAGTTCTTTTAAACAAGTCGTCGGTATCCCAATGTTCAGCTGGTTTTCGTCTATATATTGACAAATTATCGCGCTCCTTAATGAATTACTATTACCTTTCTGCAATCATGAAGAATAGGGTTCTGGAATCCTTTTACATAGGATACGCGTCGGATAACCAATATACCTGGCTCCACAGCAACAGGTGAACTGATATATGCACACAGATTATTATAAACGCTAAGTACCAATGGATTCGTCAGTGAATCAAGGTTAGAATGCTCGACAATGATGCATGTGGTCCGGGTTCGAACCCCTGCCAAAGAACGTCTAAGCCCCGTCTATTTTGCTAGCTGATAGAAAGCCTGGAAAATTGACAAGGTCAGGTGTGAATTTAGCAACCTTCCCGCCCCCCCCCCCGTCCGTGGCGAAAAAAAACAACATCTCAGTTACTGAAACTTGAAACCATATGTTCCACTCGGGAAGCAAGAAATAAAGAAATAAAAATAACCATTTAACTACATTTAAACAAACAAATTCCAAATGTTCAAAATTTATATCAACATACCAAACTCTAATGGTGGTAATGTAGAGTCAAGCATTTTCAGACGAATTAGCGCAGTGGCGAAATATTCTTGAAGGACAGAAAAGCAAATATCTCGTCTATGAAAACACAAAAAATAGAAGTTGAAAGATAATCAATTTCAAAGTGGGCTGATAAAATTTGAGGTAAATAAACTGGTTTTACTCATTACAACAAAAAAAGAAGGAAATCAGACTAAACACATTTTAATATCACCAATCCAGATGATAAATTTTAACTTGTAAAATATATTTAAGCGACTCACTAGGCTGCACTCTTTACTTTCCTTATAAATAGACGTTACTTAGACAAAGAAGTGCTTGAAAGGCGGTTAAGTGTTAACAACAACACGTATAACTCCTCTATCTAAATAGATTTTACTTCAACAGATAGTCAGTACAGAGATTTAACAGTAGTGTAAGACCATCACACTAAAAATGGAATTAACTGGGTATTAACTTATTTTGATAAAAATGTGTAGTAGTAGTAGTAGTGTGGTGAGAGCTGTCTACTAGCCAAATTGGTAGACAGTAATTTACGTCAATGTTTACGTTCTCAAGATTGGTCGTGAGAAAATATGAACAAAGACTGATTCAAAACCGACCACAGCAGACTTTGCGTAGGCGGATACAGTTAACATATAGATGATGTGACATTCAAGAAACAGTCACAAAGAGATGAGAGATTAACTTTAAGTGAGAAACAACCAATCGGAAGACTGTGTTTGTTTGCTTAACTAATCTATAATAATGTACATGAAAATATATAAATATGCTTTGATTTCCTTAATAAACGATCTGTTGCCTGGCCCTTGTCTTTGTTGTTACAGTAGTAGTAGTAGTAGTATAACAACAGAAGACAAGGGCCAGGCAACAGATCCTTTATTAAGGAAAATCAACACATATTTATAGATTTTAATGTACATTATTGCAGATTATTGTTAGTAGAAAATACAGTCTTTTGATTGGTTGTTTCTCACAGAAAGTTAACCTTGCATCTCTTTGTGGCTGTGTCAGATCATCCATATGCTAACTGTATCCGCCTACGCAAAGCCTTTGTTCTCATTTTCTCACCACCAATATTGGGGAGATAAACATTGACGTCAATTACTGTCTACCAACTTTGGCTAGCAGCCAGCTCTCACCACAGTAGTATTGCCGTTCCCTTGGGTTCCGAGTGGAACATACAGCTTCAGCAATACATCTCCATTTCATCGTCTTCTCTATAGTCCTATCTATCTGGCTCCACGATGCCTCATGAGCTGTTATCTCCTCCTAACACGTTATTGTCTATGTCATTCTCAGGCGCTCAACCCACCGTTTCCTATTCGGATTCCACTCGAGGGTTTACCTGATGCGCCATGTAACTCAACGTGTGTCCGATCCATCTTAGGTCTCTTCAGCATGTAGAAAATAAAAGACAAATTCAGCGAAGAAAATTTTCTTTATCGACGAAATCATCTTCAGAGGCTGTACAGTCGTATTTATACTTACCAAAAAATATATAGTGGTCTATTATTGAGTAATAGGGAGTGACATAATTGATATAATTACTCAGAAGTGGCTTTAGAAGTGACAGTTAAAAGTTGTAAATTACGTGGTACTCAACGGCACAAAGATAGAAATTTGATAAGGTTAAAATTGCTATTGAGTAAGAATAAAGTGGTAGTTGAGTGTCAATTTAACAAGTGTGAAGACGGTGTGGAAATGTACAAAAGGAGCATATGAGAGTGATAATAGTGAATTAATTATTGAAGCAAAGCAAACTAAAAGTAAAGTTAAAAAGGAAAAAAATCAAAATTTTTTAAGGGACGACTAGTGAAGAGGCTAAGACCAAGGTAGAATAAGAAACTGGACAAACGTTTTCTGTATGCAGAGTTGGGGGTTGTATTGACGAATTGCCAGCGCCTCCGCCATACATTATTATCACTCTCATATGCTCCTTTTTTTCACACCCTCTTCACACTTGTTAAATTGACACTCAACTACCACCTTTTTTATCACTCAATAGCAATTTTAACCTTATCAAATTTCTACCTTTGTGCCGTTGAGTACCACTTAATTTACAACTTTTAACTGCCACTTCTAAAGCCACTTCTGAGTAATTATATCAATTATGTCACTCCCTATTACTCAATAATAGACCACTATATATTTTTTGGTAAGTATAAATACGATTGTACGGCCTCTGAAGATGATTTCGTCGATAAAGAAAATTTTCTTCGCTGAATTTGTCTTTTATTTTCTCTTCACCATATTTGTCAGGCAATAGGTTCTTGGTTAGTTTGTTCCCAAACTTCACTGTTCCGACAGAAATACACCGGACTGATAAGAAGACCCTAAAAGATATTGACTTTGCGGATGATTTATGCCTCATGTCACATAAATCCGAAGACTTACAGATGAAAGCCAAAAAGTTGTCAGAAGAGGCTGGTATCAAAGACAGGACTTTATATGGACAAAGAGTTGATAGAGGTGATGAAGATAACCAGCTAACCAGCTAACCAACAACAACAAGCACCAATCACTATCAACTGGGTCACATCTTCCATTTATCTAGGAAGCATCGTTTCTACTACAGACGGCACAAACGAAGATTGGAAAGGCATGACAGACCTTCATCAACCTGAAGTCCATCTGGAAATCTGCTGTAATCACCATAAAGAATGGAACTCAGATTTTCAGCATCAATGTTAAGTCACTCTGTCCTTCTCCATGGGTTAAAAACCTGGCGAGTCAACGAAAGCATTTTCAACCAGTGGCTAAAGACTTTCATCAACAGCTGCCACCTTTGCTGGCTCCATACTGAAAACCGGACGGCCAGAAAGAATTAGCAGCAAAAAACTCTTGCAATGGACCAACACCAAGAACCTATTCTTCAACAAATATCTCGAAGATACTTGAGATGTAGCAGACACAGGCTGAGGGGGCCGTTGAGTGACATAGTGCACCAGGTAGATTCTCAAGTGGAGCCCGCATAGGAAACGACGAGTGAGGCGTCTGGGGATGATACGGAGGAGATCGTGTGAGGAGATAATGAGAGCTTGTGGATAATCCTGGAGCCAGTTAAAGGGGACTACAGTGAACAGGATGAAATGGAGATGCGCTTTTGAAGTCCTATGTTCCACTCGGAACCGAAGAGAATAATAACAATATATACACAGACAGAATTATTACTCAAATAACGGATCGGTACAACCACTTATGAAAAATGTTTAGTATTCGTCAAGCATTGATATTTAATACCGGATATCTTGGTGAAATCAATACTGACGATGATACAAAATATAACTTGACTCTAAGAACGCTAAATAATTTGGATTCTCATCCCAAGTTACAAATTTGCTTTATTACTTCACATGTATTTTTATTCTTTGTTAAAAAAAAATAAGACAATTCGGTGGTGAAGAAAATAAAAGACAATTCAGCGGTGAAAATTTTCTTCATCGACGAAATCACCTTCAGAGTCGGCTGTACAGTCGTATTTATATGTAACGAAAATGTAGAGTAGTCCATTAGTCCAATGGATGTGTGAAGAATAAACTGCCGCTTTGGACGGGCCACTTCAGCGTGTGTTTATAGATTCACCTGCTCCTGTGGGGTTAGTTATATTGGCAGCACAAAGCGTACACTTTCCAAACGCATCTCTGAACATTATCCAACATGGTTAGCAAAAGGACAATGCAACACAGCTAATGGCTCAGCTCTCAATCACTTAGTGAATTCAAGCCACGCAGCTCCCCACCAGAGCAGTCTTTCAAGATTATCTACAAGGTGACACCAAATGGTATAAAGGGAGTCAGGTTTCGGCTTTTGTGTATAGCGGAGGCGTTGATAATTTGTCAATACAACCTCGAACTCCATATACAGAAAAAGTTTGCCCAGTCTCTTATTCTGCCATAGTCTTAACCTCTTCATTAGTTGTTCCTTGTAAATTTTTTATTTCAAATGATTACTTTGCTTTTGCTTTATTAATATATATGTAAAACTTGGGCACTGTGGTAGTAAGTAATTCCACATTAGTTTGTTTATTAGATGTATCACACAGTGAAACAGTATTATCATTTACTGGATGACACAGTTTCGAACAAAATTTATTGCGATTCATAATGATATCATCAATTATAATCACACGACTTCGAAACTTGCTTTCTTTCTTCTCTCCTGTTTGTCGTAGGAGTGGTAAAATCTTCCAGATGTCCACCTGGACAGGTGTTGAATCATTTCTATTGCACGTGTTTGCAGTTGATTCGATAAATAAAGCTTTCGTTATCAATCTCTCCCTCCACCTAGCTGTTATATTAGATTTCAAAACTGTCATCCTATCCCATCCTATTGTATGGTTCTCTGTAATTGCATAAAGTGCTGTAGCTGAACTATTCTCCAGATTTCTTATCTTATTCAGGTCAACTAACCTAGATTTTGCTGCTAGGTTTCTATGTTCGGCTAGTCTGACTGCCCCTGTTCTACTACTTTTCCCTTTGTATTTGACCTGACGATGACTGCAGAAAGGGTATCAGATACACTAAATTGTTTTGTTATAAAGGCTCCACAGGACCCTTTAATTCACAAAGTTTGTTTCTAACTGAGTTTGTTGGTTTGAATGCTACTTTTATTCCTGCCCTGTTAAGAATTCCGCGTAAGGTTTCCGAGGTTCCTTCTTTATATGGAAGTACTGCTGATGATTTAAATTCCCTATTTTTGGTGTTGTCATTATCCTGTGCATGTTTGACATGCATGTCGTCATTAATAATAATAATAATACTATTATTATTGTTATTATTATTTTCACTATCACTACTATGATTATTTATTTTATTTTTATTTTTATATTCCCCTACATACTTCCTGACTAATTTATCAGAGTAATTATTAAGTTTCAAAGCTCCGCTTATATGCCTCACTTCCTGTCTTAGATTTTCCTTGGTACTACTAAGTTTTTATGCTTTGTCACTTAAACATTTCACCAATCCTATTTTTACTGACATAGGATGGGATGATCGGAAGTCAAAATATCTGTTTGAATGTATGGGTTTCTTGTAAACACTAGTGTTTAACTTCCCATCTTCTTTCCTTTTTACACTGCAATCTAACATTGGCAGTTCCCCTTCCTGACTTTCCAATTCATAAGTGAATTGAATTCCCTCCACCTTTGAGTTAATGTGTTCAAAATATCTATCTATATCCTGTGTTCTAAGTACAGTGAATGTGTCATCTACATACCTCCACCATACTTTTGGGGTGGGGCTGAACGTTTCAATCGCTATCTTTTCCCACCTGTCCTTAATATATCTGCCACAACCGGGGATATTGGTAACCCCATGGCAACTCCCTCAGTTTGTATATTTTCCCTTGGAATTTATATACTGTGAAGGTCAGGCACAGCTGCACCCCCAGCATTATGTTCTCAAGTGGCACTTTCGTCCTAAGTTCCAGTTCTTGGTCAGAAATCAGTTCGTTTCTGACTGCCTCTATAGCCACTGTGTGATACATCGAATAAACAAACTAATATGGAATTGCTTTTGCTTTAATAATGTGCGTCGGTGGCATAGCAGTTAGGACGCTCGCCGACCATGCACATGGTCCGGGGTCCGATCCCCGGCCGGCGCACTCCTTTACCTCGCTAAGCCAGAACTAAAAGCTGGTGAAGAGGAAAGGTTAGGCATGAGGCTAGCAACCCCATCCTGTAAAAATAAACACTGCTAAAGAAACTTCAAGCCTCTAGCTTGGAGCCCTATGTTCCACTGGGAACGTGAAGGAATAAAAAAAATAAAAATTACCACTGTCACATTTTCACTTTCTCATCCTCTTCACACTTTTTAAATGGACACTCAACTACCTTTCTTCTTACGCAATAATGATTTTAGTCTTATCAAATTTTTAACGCTTTCTTCCTTTGTGCCGTTAAGTACTATGCAATGTAAAACTTTTATTTTTACATTTGAAGCCACTTCTAAGTAGTTTTATCAATTATGTCACCCCTATTACTCAATAATAGACCACTACACATTTTTGGTAAATATAAATACAACTATACAGCCTGTGAACATGATTTCATCGATAAAGAAAATTTTCATCGCCGAATCATCTTTTATTCTCTTCATGACTCAATGGGTGTTTTCAGTGATTTGAAACAATTCCGTAGATTAGAAACTCTATCGTTTTAAGTGAAACAATTAGTCCCTTTGATAAATTTGAATAAGGCATTAAGAAGACAAATTTCGCGAGATGATATCATTTCGTAGTTTCTTTAGTTGTAAAGCGGTTGTAAAGAAACTACGAAATGATATCATCTCGCGAAATTTGTCTTCTTAATGCCTTATTCAAATCTATCGTTTTACTTAATTAATAAGCAAAGTAACACCCCCAAAATTGAAATAAAACTTACTGAATAAACTCTTCAGTTAATTTGTCGAAACGTATAACAAGTGCTTCAATAGGTTTCGATTCAGCTGATGAATCGACTGGAATTGACTTAATTACAATACGAAACTCAGAGATTTCCGAGAGTTGAGGTCGTAGAGATTCAACACAATTGAAAATATACTCCTTCACCTCAGGATTATTGAAAATCTGTAATAGCATGCGCAGAAGGAAGAGATGGAACTAATATGATAAACAACTAAGTGTACAGCGGCAGTTATTAAGGGATCCTAAGTATCAAACATAACACGATTTGTAAAACCAATTAGATCTTACACGAAAAGGATTTGAGGCCGCGAATTTCTGTTTAGTGTGGGAATATTAAGACTCATCTCAATGGACTATATTATTATATTATTATTGCTTCCTTTAGTTCCTAGAGGAACATAAGGCTTCAGCCGCACGTCTCCATTGCATTCGGTTCTCTGCCAACGTTTTCACCTAGCTTCACGTCTGCCGAAATGCTTTCATCTCCTCTTTGCAGCACCTCCTCCATGTCACCCTCGCACCGACGACCAACTCACCACTTCCCATTTGGGTTCCGCTGAAGCAATGGCCTGTTACGTGATGTCGCCTGATGGCTTTCTCAGAGTATGGTCAATCCACCTACATTTCTTCCTGCTTATTGGTTGCACAATCGGTTCCTGCTGTGCTGGTTCGCTCCCAGAGATCCCTGTTGCTGATCTTTTCGGGCTTGCCATCTGACCTTGAGTATCAAGGGAAGACAGCTGTTGATGAAGGTCTGCAATTTGTTTGAAGTGCCCTTGGTGACACGGCGCCAAGTCTCTGATCAATCCTTATATTAGCATTGACTTCACATTGGAGTTGAAAATCCGAATCTTATTTTTCATGCTGAGTGCTCTTGATCTCCACACTGACTTGAGAGTAATGAAAGCTTGTCTTGCTTTGATATCCTCGTCAGTTCCGTCTGTAGTTGAAACGATGCTTCCCACGTAGGTAAGTAGGTAGTTAAAAGAGGTTGCTTCTTTCAGATTTCTACCATTTATTCTGGCTGATTATTGTCTGTTATTGCTGCTGTTGGTGATGTTGCCCAGGAATCTTCATTATCTCTGTTTACTCTATGTTCACCTGAAGTCCTATCTTTGATGCTTCTTCTGCTAACTTGTTGCTTTTCGTTTGCATGTCTTCCAGTTTGTGGGAAATCAGACATATATCATCGGCGAAGTGCAGATCCTCCACGTTTTTCGTTAAGGTCCATTTTATGCCTGTTTCCTCACTGCCAGCTGTTTGTCGCATTCTCCAATCTACTGCAATCAGGAAAATCATTGGCGATAGTAGGCAGCCAGCTTGTCTTACTCCTGTCCTCACTTCGAAGGATTCCGTAAGTTTCCCGTTGTGGATTACTTGGCATGCAGCATTGTCGTACAGCTGTTGGATGAGATGTATAATTGTCGGTGGCACCCAGTAGTGGCGAAGTACTTACCAAATCACCTCTCGATCGACGCTGTCGAAGGCCTTTTCAAAGTCGATGAAGTTGAGATAGAAAGGTGACTGCCATTCCAGGCTTTGTTCAATGATGATCCGTAATGCGGCAATTTGATCAATACATGACTTGTTTCTCCTGAATGCAGCCTGTTCTGGTCAAAGTTTTCATCCAGGGTGGGGTTTTTGATTCTCTCCAGGATGATGCGGCTTAGTGTTTTGCTTGGGATGGACAGGAGCATAATTCCGCGCCAGTTCTTGCATTGACCAATGGACTATATGCTGAGGTTAAAGACACACAATTAACATACTTCACCGTGGCTTAATTTCAAATTGAAGGCTAAATTATATGTCAAGAAAAGCACTTTTAGATCTTATTGACTTCGTCTTGAGGCATACACCTGATTTACACGAAATTGTTCGTTCACATGATGCCTGCAGCATACAGGACACTAAAATAGAAACTAAGTCAAGCATTAAATACCTGGGAATAGTTCTATCCTCTGACCCTTCTTCGTCATCGCATATCTTGTTGATTTCTAAGAGAATGTTCCGTCTAGGCTTCTACATTTAGAAGTTAAGAAAATCAGTAAATACTCAACCTCTACTTTTAAAATTTGTTAACTCTTGCATCTTATATATTGTTCTTCATTGTTTCCCCTCCCCTCCCCCGTTCAGTCTTTCCTGAGCTACTCAAAAAGGACTATGTCATATTGAGCATATTAAAGTTTTCCAGTAGGGCAAGTGGTGTGACACTAAATTAAGTCGTAGTGGAAAGACATCTGAACTCGTGCAAGAAATGAGCTAAATCCGTACTGACTAACTCACAGCACCCTCTTTATTCACAACTTTCCCCTTGAATTTCATCAGATAGGAGTAGAAGTCATTATGAAAGATTATGTGCTCATACAACCAAGTACAGAGCTCAACGATACCCCATTTGGCTCACATTCTATGCGATGGAGAAATTGTTAAGTGTAAAACTTATAACTTTACTTTGTAATTCGCAAAATAATTGGCTCTTTTGCAATTTATGGCGACACTATTTCAGTTATCTTAGAATTGTAGTTAGCAATATTACTGGTAATGCCAAAAACAGTCGATATTATCAACTTTGGTTACCTAGCATGGATACAGACGGCCAGTTTCGCATATGCCAGTTTACACCGTCTCTGGCGTAGAGGTGATATCCAGCTGGCTATCGATCAAAGGACGCATGTACTGCTCAGCAGTCCTCTCCGTCCTCCTTTATGGCCAGCTGTGAGACCTGGCCATTGAGAGTGGAAGACATGAAAAGGCTAGCTGTCTTTGATCATAGGTGTCTGCGTTCTATCTCCTGTGTTAAGTGGTATAATAACGTGAGCAATATTGAGGTTAGGCGTCGAGTGATAGGTAAGGAGTGAAAATCAATCCATGAGGTTGTACAGCTACATTGATTGAGATGGTTGGGACATGTGTTACGCATGCATTGCTAGCTATCGCCTTCCTCGATAACGGGCAATGTTAGCTGACATAGGATCTATCAGGCTGGAGAAGAGCTAGTCGTAATCAAACCAAAACATGGCATCAGTTCATGAAATCTTTAACAGTTATTTTGAGCCAGCTACATAGGCAGGTGTAGACTTCCAGAATGGTTGGGGTCCTCGGGATGGTAAACACCAATGAACGCTGGAGATAATCGGTGGTATGACTCAAAATCGTTCTCAATGGATGGCGCAGATGCATCCACTCCTTGTGATTTATAATTTCCAATAAAACTATATTATTCATTATTACTATTCCTTCTATCTCATATCCCTTTTTACTGTCTCTATTTTGCACTTCTTTTTACCTTCTTCTCTCGCTTTGTGTGCTACATGGAGTGTGGCGACTCAAATTGCTGCACAACGGTGCAAAGTCCCATGTTGAAAGCAGTCAGTCAGTCATTTTGGTTACCTTATAGTATATAATTTTTTATATAGTTGAGTAAATCAGATGCAATATTGTACTAAATGCTGGGAATCCTACACTGCATCATAAGTACTGTTTTGGAGTAAAGCAAATTATTACTATTTATCCAGATGTGTCGGAAAACACCTAGGAAGACAGTTAAAATATTGTCTCCTACGAAATTCAAAAGAAACCCCCCTGTCAAATGAAAGTGATGATAAATACAAGTCAGACATTAATTTTTGAATTTTATTATCTGTAGCAGAGCAACCTAAACATCTGTTTACTCAGAAAAGTTAGTCAGTTTTAGAGGGTTTGAATAACTAGACAATTTTAACTGAATATTCTTAAGTGCTCTGTTATTAGCAGTGGTTGAAAAAGAACAGACAGATCTCAGAAGACTTAGCTACTGTTATGGGGTAAGTGAAACCTAAAAACGACAAGCAGCAATTCCTAACCACTAACAAACGCATAACAGCATATCTAATCAGTTAGTCTGATTCAAAGTCCATCACCAGCAACATTATCCACGTGATTTGTGCCTAAGACTTAGTTAGTGCTCTGAGTGAATAATTTAAAAAAATTTTATTGATACCAATTGGTGGATGGTGACTAGCAGTGGAATCCAGGGTGCACATTTCGTCCTATTTGGGACGTCGCCCAAGTGGTCTAGTGGATAACGCTTTGGCGTTTGAAACTATGGGCACTGGGTTCGAGCCTTGTTGGGAACATCATCCCTCACCGCGGAATGCAGGTACATCCAGCAGGTGAGTCCCAAATAGGACGTAATGTGCATCCTGGATTCCACTGCTAGTCACTGTCCACCAATAAACTTTTAATTACGTGCCCAGACATCGTCGAAGCATCTGCACAAGAAGCCCACATGCCAATCTGAGACCGAGCATTTCGGTCGAATTAATTGACGGGAAAATCTAATATTGAATTAAGTAATCTTATCGATAGCCAACTTTTCATCCATAAAAGCTGGCATTAGGAAAGCTTGAAACATCACGTTTAACCACGTTTCCACGAATTTATCTATTTTTCAGAAATTGGCTTAAGAAATGAAAACTAAACTAATGTCGTTTGTAGCAGATATAGGGTTAAATTCTGTCTGTCTAGGTTCAACATAGAACTTGGCACTGAAGTGGAGCAGTTCGAGTTGCCACGTTCCAAATAGCACACAAAGGTAGACAAGAAAATGAGTGAAGAGAATCAATAGAGTTTTGACAAGTATAAGAGTGAAACAGAATGAGTAATGGTAGAAAGGAATATGAAAGATTACAGAGACTGAATACATCTGCGTAAGCCATTGACAACGATTTTCAGCCATGTCACCTATTGTCTCCAGCCATTGATTGTTAGAGTCCCAAGGGCCCCAACCCGGAAGTCTGCATCTCCCTCCCTACCTGACTCAGTTTAACTGTCAGGGATTTCATAGATTGATTGATGAGGCCATGTTTTTGTTTGGCCACTACTTACTCTTTTCGAACCTGCACCTATATCAGCTAGTAATGCCCGTCCGTTGGGGGAGGCGATGGTTAGGCATGCGCAGCGCGTGACGTAGCCATCTCAATCTATGTAACTTTATAGCCTCGTCGATTGATTTTCCCTCTTTGCCCAACACTCTACGCCTAACGTCGACATTACTTACCATATTATACCACCTAACGTGAGAAAGAGATCGTAGACATCTATGATCAAAAACAGTCAACCTTTTCATGTCTTCAACTCGTATTGGCCATGTTTCAGAGCCATAGAGAAGGACGGTGCGAACTGACGAGCAGGGTTAAATTACATCCACAGTCACAAAAATTTAAGTTAAGAGAGCTAAGCCACTGCATCCTAGGCTATTAAAGAACTGACAAAATTTGAATAAACTCTCTGAAAAGCTGAAAACAGGAAGTGCTACAGTAAAATATCCAGTAAAGTGAGCTACAGTGATAGAAATTAGCACTTCTAAAGTTATCGACTGGTTAACAATATATAGAAACGCTAAATAAACATAACAATGGTCAGTCAAAAATTCCAGATCTTCTAAGGTGTTCCTTCTAAATATGCCAGTTCTACTTGAGCACAAGTGAAAATGACATGACCACACAGATTCCCTAAAGATGTAGCTAGAACTCGAACCTTTCCTGATGAAAGTTATTTATTGTAGGCAGAATGCCATCTGAGTTGAAAGGATATTATTATTATATTATTGTTCCCTTGGGTTCCTAGTGGAACATAGGGCTTCAACTGCACGTCTCCACTTGTTTCTGTCTTCTGCTGTACTTTTCACTTGCATCTATATTAGTTCATACTGTTTCAGCTCCTCTTCACACGGGATATAGTGAAAGGATATGGTGAAAATTAAAACCTAATTCAACATGCCTATCTTTCTGCTAACCATTACAATTTAGATGTGCTAAAGCGGAGCTTTAGAAATAGTTGGTCGCTGGTATAAGTCGTATTTACCGGAAGGATCGACATTATCGTGGTTAGTCAGTGGTCTTTAGCTGGGAACCATTAGAAAGACAGATCAAAACAGTAATACTTTATTGCAAATTTTGTAAAACCCATTTATAATTTGAATTGAAATGTACCCATATACTTTTTGGAACGCTACTGATGCTCAAAGCAACGAAGATATGCAAGCTGCGCTACGCACTTAGCTCTATAAAGCCATCAACTATAACCTTGCAGAGATGGACCTTCCATGACACTGGTAGCCATAAACTGTCAGCCACGCAAACACTTCCAATAGCCTTTGAATTTTTTTAGATAACTATCAACCTTTCTTCCCTTCATTACTTTCTAGGTTTCTTATTGATTTCTCCCATTAAAATCGAGTCACCTTAAACTTATATTAGCTGTGTAATTTATGAAAAAAAATGATTTTAATCTCCGAAATGGCACCGCTTGTCTGCTGGGAACAGCATGTGTATGCTGGGGATGTTCAGTGTTAATATTCTATACCAAAGCAGAAAAACTTTGTTAGCCAGAGGTGTAGGTTGTGTGTATAAGACGTGGATACAGGACTTGATCTTGATTCGTCACGTGATCTCATTTGTCCAACTTATTGAGTCTGTAATTCCACCCCATGAAAGACTGGGAAATATAAGTGGTCGTTTTCACTAAATTTCTAAGACACAAACTCGTTACACAATATGGAGACCAAAAGACGCGGCACACAATAAGGGGAAAAGAGAAGCAAAATAATTTAAGAATTACAGTATGAAAACAAGTAAGATTACTCAACACAATTAGGAAACCGTCCATAACTTCGTATTACTTTCAATAACAGAAGGAAATTCTGGCATTTTCTCAATTGATTTCAATTCTGAGCCATACCTGATAACATTTGGAGTGACTGAGTGATATGGTCTCCTTTTTAAAATGAATCCCACGCAAAGAGTCGAGATAAGCCACAATAGATGTTAATCCAACATAATTAACCTTCATCCTACGGCGCTATCTAACCACTTTTGCTGAGTTATGCATGAGAGTGAAATAACATTCGTGGCACATGTCTGAGTCACCCAATTTAATTTCTCAAGATGACATCACTTATTGAAAGCCGATCGCCATCACGTCCAAACACACCCTTCAAAACTCGGAATTGCCTACACGGGTGACGTATGCCAACCTGGCTTTCACTATACGGTTAGAAATTTCATTCTATACAATGCCGCCAACAATCATACAATTACTTACAAACATTAACCTCTTGACTACTTCTACAGGTTTTTCAATGTGGGTGATTGTGGGTACAAGCTCTTGCTCATCTTACAACGCTACTATGAACTTTGACGGAGAAAGGTACAACCAACATAGACACGAATCACTAGCTGATTGTGATATGGGTAGCCTGTATGTTATCGCACAGGAAGACGACATCCTTTGCATACTCAAGGTCGAAAAGTTGTTTTTTTCAGACAGTAGATCTACCACGATGCACATCTACCAGAGATATCAGATACCAGATCAAGCTACAGAGAAATAGCGAGAATGGGGAGTCTTGTTCAACGCGTTGCTAGTTAGGTACTGTTTTCAAGTGGTTGTACGTTTCCACTCTACTTGATCTCCGCATGTTTGGCATGCGATTCGCCCCTATAAAATGTAAGATGATGATGCTGCAGGATTGGACTTCATCGACCCCTAGATTAGAAATAGGAAGTGAAGTGGTAGAACACGTTGACCGCTTCACTTACTTGGGAAGTACCATCAGCCCCAATGGGTTGATCTCCGACGAAATTTCAGCACGAATACAGAGGGCTAGGTTCGCATTCGCCAGTTTTCGCCGTCTCTGGCGTAGACGCGATATCCGACTATCGACCAAAGGGCGTGTGTACTGCTCAACAGTCCGCTCCGTCCTCCTTTATGGCTGTGAGACCTGGCCATTGAGAGCAGAAGACATGAAAAGATTAGCTGTCTTCGATCATAGGTGTCTGCGTTCTATCTCCCGCGTGAAGTGGTATAATAAGGTGAGCATTATTGAGGTTAGGCGTCGAGTGCTAGGTAAGGCGGGGAAATCAATCGACGAGACTGTGAAATTACTTCGACTGAGATGGTTAGGACATGTGCTACGTATGCCTAGTCATCGCCTTCCTCGACGGGCAATGTTAGCTGATATAGGGTCAGGCTGGAAAAGAGCTAATGGCGGTCAAACCAAAACATGGCACCAATCAATGAAATCCACAACAGTTAATCTAAGCCACGTAGGAAGATGTAGACTTCCTGGTTGGGGCCCTCGGGATGGTAAAAACCAATGGTTGGAAACAATTGGTGACATGGCTCAAAATCGTTCTCAGTGGCGCAGATGCATCCACTCCTTGTGACTTATGATTTCCAATTAAACTTTTGTTCTCCGTTATTACTATTCCTTTGTCTCACACCACTGTTTACTGTCTATATTATGCATTTCTTCTACTTCCTTCTCTTGCTTTGCGTGCTACATAGATTGTGGCGACTTGAACTGCCGCACATATGTGCAAAGTTCTATGTCGAAAACCGACCGACCGACCGACTCTACTTGATATAATTTTGTACAGGACTTTTAGGATGCTAATAAATCTCTGGCGTAGCTTACGGCGGTCTTATAGGCATTATTCCTAAAATTAAGTTCTAGATAAGAAAGACCACCTCTCGGATGTATTTATGACTGCATATGCACTGTCCCACTAAACCTTATGGTAAATGAGGCAAACCATGAGGTGCAATGATACTTTCTTGTAATTATATATACCTAGTGACTAAAAGTCAGGTAATATGATAGACCAGTAGCATACAAATTGGTATAGTTCCTCATAGATTTTACTTCTATTCCTCTACCATAGTATAAATGGGAGACATTATGAAGCCAGATTCTCTAGCCTAACCACCATCCAAATAACGGTGTGACCTAAAGGAACAACCTGTAGGGTTTGACCGTCTTACTGCAATAATTTACTCGAGATCCATAGAATTTAGGAGTTATTTCTTGATAAGTCTTAATTCACTTATTATTTTACCTCCTTTAAAACCCCATTCTGGTTGTTTTATTGTTATTTCCCACTCTTTTTGGTGTGGTTGTGTTCTCTGAGCTGGATAGTTTATTTGCGAAGCTTTCATCACCTTACTAGGTGACATCTTCAGCGCATATTTCAATTTCAGGTCAAAGAAACAATCAGTTCCAATACAAGTAACCTAGAAGGTGTGAAAACATACAAAAACAACCAATCACGTCCAAGGTCACAGGGAGA
This sequence comes from Trichobilharzia szidati, assembly GCA_944472155.2. Lineage (NCBI taxonomy): Eukaryota > Metazoa > Platyhelminthes > Trematoda > Strigeidida > Schistosomatidae > Trichobilharzia > Trichobilharzia szidati. Next base: position 185,613,017 of record OX235271.1, on the reverse strand, counting down.
GATCATTAATAAACTCGTGGACAAATCTAAAATCTCACTTCAAATTAAAATATACGCTAAAGATGTCACCTAGTAGGGTGATGAAAGCTTCGCAAATTAACTATCCAGCTCAGAGAACACAACCATACCAAAATCATCCACCTGAGCTACAAATCTTCTCTATCATTTCCCACTCTTTTCGCTTTCTTGTTGCCATGTTAACACAAACACTATGGCAGTTTGATGAACTCATCGATTTGTGAAGAAGGAGATGACCTTAGTGTTTAACAATTTATTCTTCTTGAGAATTTTCTTATTACCCTGTACTTCTGAAATTCAAATACGTGATATCTGCTACAGATTTCTTATGTCCATCCAATGCTATTCTTTCGCCACTCAGTGCTACTTACTTGACTTGTGATTAATCAGTTTCAAACAGCCTTATTTCCTATAGATTTTACGAGCTGTTATCAACAGTAACGAATATTAAACGTCAAAGGAGACACTGGTCTTCTCCAATAACTGGTTGGAAATTATTACTGTTGTTTCAAAAAAGAATGAATATGTGCTGCCACTTACACATCAGAAGGGAGAAAAAAACAATGTACAATGACGTTTTTTCTCTAAAGAGTATGACCGACTGTGTCATGCATCCGTCTCCTGAGGACTTGTTCACAAATAGTAGGCACATTCTCAGATTGAATAAAGAATAACTTTAGGCACGTGAAAAATACGCGGCTGGAGGTCACATCTCTCAACTTGTAAGGAGCATATAAGACTCAACACACTACTTATGACTTTTTTCCAGAGACCATGACGCATACACAATCCCTTTTTCATCTTCAAAAGTTTCAGCATCTGATTGCTTTTATTCATGTATCTTTTGCCTTCACAATTTTCGTACATGAGTATTTATCTCTCCTGGTTCTTTTCTTGTGATGTCAGGAATATTTCCATCATTTTTTAGAACTGTTGACTGTTTTCTTAACAGATTAGAGATGATACCAAATATGTGGAGATATGGTTGATTGGCGTGAGAGTATGGTCTTCAACCAACGGGTCACGGGTTCGAGTTCTACTCTAAGTACATCATCCTGAGCAACAAAGTAAGTGTAGCCCTCAGTTTGATACATAAAATATCTACTCCGGGCAACTGAGTACAAACAAAGTTAGTTGATGAGAGTTTTCGACAGCTTTCAGCACGTAGTTTGTCTTTTGAAATCCACATTCCTCATGTTCATTCAAATGAGAACTCAAAATCGAATCCATTTGTGACCAACAACCAAATAATTACCAGGTTGTAGATAGTGAAATAAAATTAATCGCAGTATCATGGAGAAATTCAAGTGAACTGCAGGAATTATGCAGAAGTATATATTTTATGATGAATGGAAAGGTAGACACATGAAGCAAACTAAACCGTGACAATAAAAAGACTCCAAAGTTGCTCCAAATTTTTCAACACGAACATTGTGCATGACAAAACTGTGGAAATGTCTAGACATAAGCTGAATCAAGATGAACTTTGATTTTGTTGCTTGCAAGTGTAGCCCAGCTAAACTGCATGAGATTTATCTTTCACAAAACATTTTGGCTATTCTAGTATTTTAAAGAACGTCGAGGAACTACAGAGTCTCCTTGACCACGGTACTATCCGCTACTTTAGGGATAGCACTACCTATATTACACTTTATGCTATAAATAACTATAAATAATCAAATCAACCCAAAGCTTATTAAAAATATAAAAGTTTAGCAATGCTTGTTGAAACTGATTCAAACAACCTACCATAGGTGAGGTAGGTTTCCAAACGTTTTTAGGCAGCATTTAAATGTTACTCACACTCGATAGAAATATCATGTGAGCGATGTAGAAATCTGGAAAAGAGCTAGTGGTGATCAAACCAAAACTTGGCGTCAGCCAATGAAATCAATAACAATTAGTTTGAGCCACGTCGGGAGGTGCAAACTACCGGGTCGAGATCCTCAGGATCCTAGAAACCAATGGCTGGAGACAATCGGTTATTCGGCTCAAAATCGTTCTCAATGGCTGGCGCAGATGCATTCACACCTTGTGATTTCGCATATCCAATAAAACTATTGTTCTTCCATACTGTTATTCTCCCCCCCTCACTATTGTTTTATCTCTCCTTTGGACCTCTACTCTCTTCTCTTGCTTTGTGCTACATGGAGCGTGGCAACTCCAACTGCTGAACTTCTGTGAAAAGTTCTATGTTGAAACGAGTCAGTCAGTTAGATGTAGAAGTTAAGCTTAGACCTCTATATAAGGTAGACGCATCAATTGAGAAAATTATTTATTTTCATAAGATGACGTAACTGAATTACGTATTACACATTCCTACCCAGCTACTACCTCCACTGTGACGCGAATGATTATACTGGAAGAAAGCGATAGCTGACCAGATAAAATGTGGTGTCAAATAATGAATTGGCTGGCTTTTATTCTGAATTGTATAAGGGAAAGTAGGCTGCTAGACTGAAGTCAATGTGCAAAAAGGACATATAGTTAAAGGCACCAGGTGATGTGACGGAATGTCGAACTCAGTAGAGCGTATGCATTCATACTTTATCCTACGTAAGATAATGCTGAAAGACGGTGTGTGTCCGTTTAACACTCAGAATTTCCCACGAGGAACAGTCAAGTACTATGAGGCATCTCGGCATCATTCTACGTGAAAATCACTAGGCAGTTCTCACCACTGCCATTCAGGAGTTAACAAGCAGTGCAGTACTTTTCTATTTCTGTTTAGAACATAGGAGCTCTAACTTTAGACCGCTTTACAGTAATTTGTGGTTTATTCATACTACTGCGCCTAAAGGCAAACCAACGAGTTGTTTATTTCACGTTTTAGAAAAGACATTATTACTCTGAAAGAAGTGCAGAGAATGGCCAATAAGAAGGCAGTTGAACCAACCTTACCATGATCGCTTTATACGTCATAAAGTTCATTTTGAAATTACCAGAAGATTAGGGGGATTGATAATTGCATATCATATTGTCCATAATCTCACATCCTAACAGAATACTTAGTATTCAATCGAAAGTCTAGCTTGAAGAATAACTCTGATGGCAGAGTATGAAGAAGCAAGTACGAGGATCCGAGAGATGCCTGAAAAAGTCAGAATTTGTAATTTATGGGACTCCACCTCAGGATGATGCGATGGCTTCTTGAACAGATACTTCCAAGAGGCTAGACATGTAGTATAGGTGAGAAGCTTTACTTCCCATAGTAGACCACTGGTACCACTACTACACGGCAAACAGTATGATTACTTCAAATAGCGTCCTGTCCTTTCAGACCCCAGGATCAGGCAGAGAACATTCTTCTGTCACGGGCGCAGAACTAACAGAACATCTAGCCCACTACCCCCATCAAAAGTTTGGAATTTATGCTAGTTGTGAAATGACTTCTCTTATTCAATATTTTGCCCCTAAAAACGGATTTTAGAGATACTACTTTCATCTCTTTTTCGCTATCTTCATTAGTTTACCCTTCATAATCAAATCTGGCTTGTAAAAAATTGGAATACTACACAATAATACCATAATGAGTAGCTGGACCGGAATTAGACATTACTTCTATTCACAGAATAATGGGGGTACCGGTAACCAATTTGGTAACACTGCTGAAAATCATAGAAACAGTACCCATAAGATTATAGGTTTCCAGGCCGTAGGTGTTACGAACTTCCTGGAATAATTTGAGCGCTGAGTCAGATTGATTTATTAGAAATTATTTAAATTAATCCCGGCGTGTTAAGAAAATCAAAACAAGATTTTTCTGAACGTTTCGCTGTGTAAGCCACGGCTTCTTCAGCAGATTTATTCGGATTTATCCGAATGAAAGTACCCATAAGACACTAAAACCAACTAAATGGCGTCAGACAATGAAATTCTGTACTCCCACGAAATGTGTCTCCCCACCCCCGCCCTTTAAAGCATTCAAGCCCACATAACAGTCACTAAATAGCAGCAAAACATTGCAATCCATATACGCCAACATCAATATGACTTATTTCACAAAACGCATGCTACACACCATACGTTCCAAATATTATGAGACGCTATAGCGCATGAAACACCCGATAGATAGCGCCATACCGATCATGACAATGAACTTACAATGTAACAAGAGGATTCAGCACAATAACTGTATAACACTGTGTGATTTATCAAAATAAAATTGTATCCATAATGGAGTTATACTCTACCACAGTGCCCAAGTTCTATACTTATATCAAGTGAAACACGAATGTATTTATAAGGCAAAATCCAACTGAGTGAAAACGTAATTAAATATATTATGAAGCAAGTGATAGTGCTACTTCCTTAGTTTGATTGGCTTAGATGTTACTCTTCCCAACTCTCGATGTCCCTTCTTCACATGAATAAAACGTACAAGAAATAAATAAAATAAATGTATTACAACTAATGATTGAAATTTTGCGTTAGTGAAAACTGTTGGAAGACGGAACTTATATGAAAAAAAGCATGAATTTTACCTAAAACTCGTCAAACATATGACAGCTTTCTCGTAATATGAACACACCAGTGGTTCTAATACAATCAACAACGTGAAAACATGCAACCTGTTTACCTTGAGATGGAGGCCGAAAATGACAAAGTCAGTTGAAGAAGCTCGTGGGTATACATTTCTTTCATATAAGTATAAGTGGATCACAGATTCAATAAAGTCACTGATTAAGTTACCAACTGACAGGAGATATTAGTAAATATTCAGAACAAACCATCAAGCCTCACTTGGCGGTTTTGCATAGAACTGGAAAAGAGTTAAAAATCAAAATACAAAATAATGCGAAATTAGTTCATTAGTTATCTTTAACCCCATGCTTGAGTTTTACAGTAATGCAAAATTAATTTCCCTTCAACACTGAAACAATCAAATAATGGGCCAATTTCAGAGTCCATTGCTGGGGCGAAGCATTGATTCACATACAGGAATAGAGATTCCGAGGGGGCACATGATATATACTTCCTTATAAAATCCACTACCCAATGTATTTTCTGCTTCCTGCTAACAGACCATTTCATTTTTTTCATAACTGGTGCATTTCCAGTAGCCTTAAGTAAAAGTACTACTTTATCTGATTGGCCTTCTTGTTCAGCGCCGGATGTAGCATTATCCGTGGGTACGCTCATACATGCAAGCGACTTAAGTTACCTGAAAATGAAATGTACAATGTTTGGCCAGAGCAACCTTGAGAATATTTGAAAGGCTGCGATTCTAAGGTCACATTGTTTACAAAATTAGCTTCCAGCTTTCGATGTTGTCAAGTGTAAGCCAACTGCACTGATGCACATTGTAATAAGTAAGGAAGGTAGCAGTGAATTCCAATTCACGACGATTTGATATTTTATTATAGTCCCCTTGGGTTCCTAGTGGAACATAGGGCTTCAACTGCACGTCTCCACTTGCTTCTGTCTTCTGCTGTACTTTTCACTTGCATCCATGTTAGTCCATACTGTTTCAACTCCTTTTCACACGATCTCCTCCATGTCACTCTTGGACGTCCCACTCGCCGCTTCTCCTTCGGGTTCCACTCCAGCTATGGCTTGCCACGCGATGTCACCCAGTGGCCTCCTCAGCGAGTGTCCAATCCATCTCCACTTTCTCCTGCATATTTGTTGGGCGGTTGGTTCTTGTTTTTTTGTTCCCGTAGTTCCTTGTTGGTGATTCTTTCCGGCCATCTGATCTTCAGTATAGAACGAAGACAGTTAGTTGTTGATAAAGGTCTGCAACAGGCTGTTGGAAATATTCTTTGTGACACACTGGCCAAGTTTCTGATCCGTATAGAAGAACTGACTTGAAGTCGTTTGTATTGAAAATCCGAATTTTGTTGTTGATGCTGAGTTGGGTGACGAAGATTTCCAGATTGGTTTTAGGTTCATGAATGTGTTTCTCGCCTTCTCGATTCTCGATTTGACATCCTCATCCGTTCCTCCTGCAGTTGAGGCGATGCTCCCTACATAAGTGAATGAAGTAACCTCTTTCAAATCCTTTCCGTTGATGGTGATTGCCGCTGGATGTTGCTGCTGCTGCTGTTGTTGTTGTTGGTTGGTTGGTTATTTTCATGACCTCCGTCTTGTCTATGTTCACCTGCAGTCCTGTCTTTGCTGCTTCTTCGACCAGTTTGTCGGTTTTCGCTTGTAATTCTTCGATTTTGTTTGACGTCAAACATAAATCATCGACGCGCGAAATCCAGGTCTTCTAGGTTCTTCATGTCGATCCAGGATATCCCTGTCTTCTCGTTTCCCACTGTCTGACGCATAATCCAGTCCACCACAATTAGGAATATGATTGGTGATAATAAGCACCCTTGTCTCACTCCTGTGTTTACTCCATAAGCTTCGCTGAGTTTTCCGTTGTGGGTCACTTGACATGTGTGGTTGTCTTACAGCTGTTGAATAAGGTTGATGAATATTTGGGGTACGCCGTAGTACTCTAGTAGTTTCCAAATTACTTCGCGGTCAACGCTGTAAAGCTGAGGTAGAGGTTTGATTGCCATTCCATGCTTTGTTCGATGATGATGCGTAGAGTTGCAATTTGGTCAGAACATGATTTGCCTTTCCTCAATCCAGCTTGTTCTGGTCGGAGTTCTGTATCCAGTACGTCCTTGATTCTCTTCAGGATGAAGCGACTCAGGATTTTACTTGGCGTCGACAGGAGCATGATTCCTCGCCAGTTCTTGCATAGTCCCAGGTCGCCCTTCTTTGGTAGTTTCACTAGATAACCTTTCTTCCAGTCAGTAAGCACCTTTCCCTCCTTCCAGACCTTTTGCAATAATGGAGTCAGCCTATCTGCTGTCGTTTCTAGGTTCGCTTTCAGTGCTTCCGGGAGTATCCCATCTGGTCCAGCTGCTTTTCCAGCTTTCAGAAGCTTGATTGCATTCAAGACTTCAGCTTTCGTTGAAGGATTGGTGTCAACTTGCAGTTGTGTACGTGCTGTTGTTGGTATTTCTGGACGGGTTGTTGGTGGTGGTCGGTTCAAGAGTCCTTTGAAGTGGTCCAGCCATTGTTTAATCTGTCTTTCTTCCTTGGTAATTGGTTTCCCTTGGCTGTCCTTTATAGGTTTCACTTGTGTTGATCTCTTCCCGGATAGAGACTTGGTTATCTGATATAGTGTCCTCAGGTCCCTTTTGCCTGCTGCCTTCTCAGCTTCAGTAGCCAGGTTGTCGTAGAATTGTCTTTTGTCCTTCCTGGCACTCCTCTTCACTTCTTTGTCCAATGCTGTGTAAGTTGAGCTCAGCGTCTCTTCCTCTTGTCCATCTTTGCATTGAATCATTTTCTCTTTCACCAGTCTCCTCTCCTCTATTAGTTTCCAAGTGTCTGTTGAGAGCCATTCCTTGTCTTGTTTCCTCTTTCTTCCTAAAACCGTTGAACACGTTTCGTTGAAAATCACTTTCAGAGAGTTCCAGTGGTCTTCCACGGATTATTCCCCAGTGGTGTCACGTAGTGTTTCCTGCTTTGCTCTGACAGTTGCAGTGAGTGTCCTTTGTGATTGTGTCCTTCAGTTTTTGCGTGTTGAGCTTGCGTTGTGGCCTATCCCCAGGTATCCTCGAGGCTTTCAGCTTCACCTTGAAAGTCCCTTGTACTAGATAGTGGTCTGAACCCACATCTGCTCCTCTCCTCGATCTTGTGTCCAGTAAGCTCCGTCTCCACTTCCTTGAGATTGAAATGAAGTCTATCTGGTTTTTGGTGTGTCCATCTGGTGAAATCCATGTTGCCTTGTGTATATTCCTGTGTTTGAGCACACTGCCACCAATCACCAAATCATTGAAGGCGCAGAAGTCTGAGAAGAGCTCGCCATTTTCGTTCATTTCACCGAGGGCCTCACGACCCATGGTGAGTTCTCTTCCTGTATTGTCTCCTCCCAGTTTCGCTTTCATGTCGCCCATCAGGATTTTGATATCGCTCTTTGGGACGTTGTCCATTACTGTTTGTAGTTGACTGTAGAAATCCTCCTTCTTCTCATGTTCTGAGGCGTTTGTAGGCGCATAGCATTGAATGATTGCAGCCTTCCTTCCTTTCGAGTTGAACCTGACTGTCATTACCCTGGAGATCGGTTCCCACTGCAGGAGAGCTTTAGCTGCTGTCGGTGACATCATGATGGCTACTCCCTCGGTGTGCTCGTGATCGTCCTCTGGGTGACCGGAGTAGATTATTGTCTCTCCAGTTGGTAGTTGGCTCCTGCCACATCCGTTCCATCTGTTCCATTTCGATATTTTAAGGAAGCATTAACTAGGAAAAAGTGACACTTTTTGTATTTATGGGGAACGGTGGTTTCCTAACGGTTCAGAAAGAGACCAAAACTTCCATAAGTTAAAGTCAGTGACAACTGCCGAGTCAAAGAACGCAACAGAGCAACTCTAGAGCCTTATTCTTGCATAGTGGCATGATGTAGAAGCAAAATTGTGAATCTCCTTCATAAGCCCACCAGCGTGAAGCGGCTCAAATTTTCGCAGCTACTGGATAATTTTAATACCAATAGTGTGATATGCTCAACAGTGGCACACACCAACTACTGAAAAAAGCCACCGTGGCTCACTGCTTAGATTCACTGCTTGAGGTCACCACAAATAGTATCCTGAATGTTCTTTTATGCGCATGCTCAGCCAGAAATATATTTGGTTTACCTTAAAATGTCCCACTTTGAATATTGCCAACCAATTAATCTCGGATATTTACCTTTCTTCAGCTGATGCCTGATTACGTCCGGGATACCCAAGTGCACCAAAAGACTGTTTACATATAGTATATGAATTCACAATCACGATACCCATAATTCTGAGACCGAACCCGTGCTCACTTGGATTTCTAATTATAGGAAATACGAGGATATTTTGCACTTTCGCTCATCATGCAGCGACCTAGTTCTCATTTCATATCATTCTTGGACTTCATAATGTCACTTTCAGATCACGCGAAATGTGCAGATAGACTAAGAACGTACTTCAAGGCTATATTATCATGCCGTGTCAGTCGCCTAGTGTCCTGCATCGACACTACTGCTATTTTCGGGAATTAGTTACGTTCATTCAAGATAGTTTGCGCTTGATTACCCGCTGGGATCAAATAGAAATAATGTTCATGATTGCTGTGAGGCTGTTGGGGACCAATTAAGTAAATGAATTCGGTAGAGCTTACAGTAAATAATCCCGCTCTTTCAAATTGTTTATTTATATTATTAGAAATCATGAAATATCCGTCATGCGTATGTTTTTGTGTTACATGACCACCACTAGGTTTTTGCATTCCCTCTGGTGCGCAAGTATTATTTCTCAATGCTCGTTAATCTAAACACATCCCAAATTAGGCGCAAGCGTTGTAGTCTCCCTTCATTGGTTTGGATGGCTCAAAAGATGGTCAACCGGAGAAATTTAAGGTAAATGAACTAGTAGTAGAACAAATCTCCTTGTCAATGACCAATATTAATCTGCATTCAGTTGAATTCACATCTGGTATTACTTGCAATAAAAATGATGTCAAAATCATACAAATAAATCACTCATTTTAAATTAATACCCAATTCGAACATAAAACAAGATACGATGCCGCACGCAACAAAGTTATATGGAGGAATTGACTTCAAGCTTTATTTTCTTCCCAAATATTTGTAATTTATCCGACACATACTTGTTTTTTTGGTTAATGCGAAGACAATATTTCTATATTCCTTTATGTGCTCCATTGAACGACTAACTATCAGAATGTACTCACTAACTAATGTCAGAGAGGACAGCAACCATGTAATTTCACTATAAATCAAATTCATGTGATTTAAATAAAACTTATCCATGCCTGTACAACTGGTGTGTCCTACATAGATAGGAAATATATATTATTAGTCCACTTATATTAACTACAAGCGGCTTAAATGAGAGTGTCAAAGCTAGGACTGGAAGTCCAAGACATGAAGTCATTACTGTGAAATTACCGTGGAAATCCACTGCATCCCTTACAAGGAAAGCGATCCGGATGCTCAATACTAATTTCAGATCTGCCAGTGTTGCTATCTGGTACATACACTTGGCACACGAATCACCAAAATAATTTCTAGCAGGCTGCTTCAGATTTTCATTAACAACTACTACCTCCAGTTGGATAATTAACCCCACATCGCTGACTGAAAAGGATAAGTAACAAGGAACTCTGACAACGGAACAATCAACGACCTACCACTGACCAAATATACAGAACGAAATGTAGATAGGCTTGACATTCGGTGGGCAGACCGTTAAGTGACATCGCACACCAGGCAGAAAGTTCAATGGAAGCTAACTGGAGAACAGCTAGTTCTGCACAGAGAAAATTGTGCCAGGAGCGGAGGAGAAATTATAGTCAATAATGGCGCCAATCAGAAAGGACGGTTGAGAGTAAGGTGAAATGGCGATGTGCTGCTGAAGTCCTTTATTCCACCCAGGGGAGTTACAGTAATAAAAAATAGTCCGACAAACTGGGCAGACCACGTCGAGATGGACAGTGAGTCAGGTGTGCGGCTAGAGCGAAGGTCCCTCGAGTCGAGAAAAGTTTTTTAATGGAAGTTAGCAGAAGGAATAAAAACGCACCTTGCCGATTATCCAGAAGTCTACACTTGCTCCACTGAAAACAGAATGTGTGCTTTGGAAAACACGAGAAAAACCCAGAAAGCTTGCGGAGAGGATAGGTTGTTCTTACCACTGCATGGATAACTTTCAGCGGAGATGCAACATCGCACAATCCAACCCAAATTGGGAGCCGAAACCACATTGTTCTCAATAGATTTGTACTATAAACCAAAAATGCTGGAGATACTGCAAAATCTGGTTCTTCGCTTCTGCGGTTATCTGGCGCCTAAATATCAAAAGTACAGTGACTGAACATAAAACAACTTGGAGTTAACAGAAGTGTGGATACAAACAAAAAATGCACAATGGCCCAGCTTTAGACTTCTGCACGAGTTAACAAGTTATCTCTCCTGGTAACACTGAGTGTGACTGGTGTGTTTTCACACCCTCTCTATTTTCATGGTTGCTAAATACTCTGTACTAGACGCAGGAAACGCGAGACCACTAACCTCAATGCAAATCAAGAACGGCCAGAATAGGTATACTAAGGGAGAGATATATTGGCGATTTTGGGAAGTAAAAGCAAGTATTTTTTTGATTTACAGCTTGATTTCCACACCGTATTTTCAGTACAAGTGTGGAACTTTCAGCATGGATATCGGTTGCCCAAATTCAGGCATACCATAGATATCGGGTGTGCGCCGGCAGGGGTTCGAACCCCGGACCATGTGCATGGTCGGCGAGAGTCCTAACCACTGTGCCACCGACGCGAGTATACGACCGTAAAGAAACTGAAAGTGGTTTCACTGTTACCTTACACAGGCCGACAAAGCACCATACCTTGTGACATGTTACCTAAGCTTATTTTTAAGACTGTCTAAAAAGATGCTACAATCATCACGCGAATAACCTCTAAGGAGACAGGTTTGCAGTCTTCGACCAAACTAAAAGAAAGTGAAACGGCCCTAAACAGAATTATATTTATGACAGAATGTTGAAGAGCTGCAAGATTATTGTTCTTTTTAACGAAATCTATCAGTTAAAAATGGTATAAACCTTCAAGCGTGGGATTATCCGGCATCCGAAGCAAAGAATGCAAAAGTTGGACCTATATTTGGTCCGCAATCAGCAAAATGTCAATTTAAACAAGGGATGTACAAAAGTCCAGTGATGCGCAAACGGTCTAATCAGCACAAAATGCAAAATGGTATATCAAGTAGGACTTTTGTGTTTTGAGGTAGAAATATAGGACGTTACAAATACTTTCGTGAATACACAGAATACAAAATCAGCGATACTGGAAACCACTTTCTTCAGCAATGAACCCGATGAGGTCGCTGAAATTACCGAGTAGCTAAAAAACGAAAACAAGGGTCTACAGGATGTATACATGAATATAACTATTAACATAATGAACGAGTTGACAGAGTAAGGTTATATCGGTCACGGTTTTTCGACGCAAGTGTATATTTGGACAAAGCAATGAGAAGACGAAATTTTTGTAAATCGTATAATGTGTTTGCGCAACACAATGCGAACAGCCTGATCACACACGGAATTGTCAAAGGAATATATATGAAATTGTTAGAGAGCTAAGGGGTGGGAAAATAAATTTAGGTCGAATTAGAAGGACATAATGAGGGTGCAAGTAACAATGAATATCACTGAACCAAATAAGAGAAGTAATAGTACAACTGCCCTGACTGGTATCAAAATAAGGTTTGCCAAGGAAGGTAGGTTTAGTTTGATGACGAACTGTTTTTGATGGACGCATAAAAGCGCTTTAAACTTCTTAATTGCCAGCTGGAGCTTCCACAAAGTTTAGGATAGGCCCTCCCCCAAACACATTCTTTAGATAGGTTTAAAACTCGTGTTAGAGTCAATTTTATATCCTGTATCTATGAAATGTCTCGCAACAGAGGAGCTAAATATCCTTTCCTCACCATTATTGGGTTCTGAATATTCTATTTGCTTCTGGAGACGCTTAGGAATATGCTCTGAAGCCCTTACCTGCAGAGATCGATGAGTCCGCCCTAAGTGCATATAGCAACTGCTTGTAGACCTTACGTCCATAGCTTCAATAAATGTTGGGCACTGAATCTACATGATTCCAGGTTAATCCTGTGAATTGTCGCTGCATAAACGCATATGATGTAGCTTCAGGATAATAGTAAAAAACAGAAAGTCTGTGAAAGCAAACTCAATAATAGGACAAGACCGCTCACGCCTCAGATATCTTTAAGTACCTGATCACGACGATGTTTAAGTTTTCAAATCCAGTAAAGTACTAGGATATTTTGTTGCGTGCATTTAACTCATTTAAGAAATTTGGCAGAAAACGGCAGATGTTGCGAGTGTTGGTAAAACATATTTCAGTTTCTGTCCATATAATAATAATATTTTGTTTCTGATCTTTGCTTGTATATATGGATTCCATTGACTTTGAGCAGTCAAAATACCACACAGAAGCACGAAATGGATAACAACCATATTCTTAGGTTCCTGCAACAGAAATAGGTACTGCACAACAGCTGATCGGAGAATTTACAGCTGAGTACAGGTTGCAGGCTAGCTGCAAAGCAATTTTTCGAAAGTCAGTCGCCTAAATGTACGCGAACCGTACTCGGCATACCAAGTAACCATTGCATGAACCATATATTTAAGCATCCTGCTGCACAAACAATACGTCAATGCTTAGGAACAATATCAAACAACATTTTCTATATTAAATTCACCCGTCAAGATCCAAATAAGCACCGAAATCACGTCAACTGCACTTGCCTGGACGATTAGACCCAACTCATATCAAATTAACCACGCAAATGCCTAAAAGGTGAAGTAGGTGGCGCCACTTCAAATAGGGAATATGCCATACAATCGCCCTTCAGAGGAGGGCGTTGCGGCCAAATGGTTTTTCAAGGAGGAAAGATGTAGTGAATGTATCATGCGTTTGCACTTGATTTCTTTACTTTCTCAACCTCCGATTTGCCTAAATATATCACAGTTAATAAACGCTACATCCGACTCAAACAACAGTGAGTTGTGAGGCCTGTACAACACGGTGTGTTATGACCATTCAGATGTAGTAAGTAACTAGGGAATTCAAAAGGACAGAACGAGCAAATAAGTAGGTACTATATCCTCTTTATGATTTCTAAGGCTCTCTTTACCTTTTGAACGATAAACTCATTTCTGTTTGTTTGACTAGCTTTTCCTTGCCCTCTGCAATGCTTTCGTAAGGTTGGGGTTCATAAACCCCGTTGGTCTTCTACAATATTACAAGCTGTTGGCCTGAAATTTGAATAGTTATCTCGACAAAGAAGTCGGTTTCCAAAATTGCAGCATGGGTTTAGGAGTCAATCAGTCATTTGGCCACGATGTAAGCCTATCAGGACAGGTCTCCATAAAGCAATCACTACTGTCGTCTTTATTTTAGACTAATGGGCTAATGAAATCACAGTTCCTCTATTGTAAAATACACCTGATCTTCCGGTGTGTCACCTCGAAGTGATACGAGGCTCACCAATTAAACCTTTTAGTTAGCTTATCAAAAATGTATTGCATGTGATTTAATGAATTTAGACTCAGCCAAATCGGTTGAAACCGACTTAATTTCAGTGCACACCACAAACCTCTCATTCCTTATTCCTTCATGTTTTCCGACGACTTGCACTAGTGTTTAATTGCTTATCCTCACCTCAGCAGTTGTCAGTTCATATGTACGTATAAATATATCAGAAGTATAGAAAAATGATAGCCTCACACGAAATAGAACTAAATCCACGAGATAAACAACCTATAGCACATATATAGATATCCATCCATATGTTAATCATGCTGACAAACCCAAATCACCAACTATAAAGCGAAAATTAATCAGCACATCTAAAAAATAATGAAAATATGCTGATGGTTGCCCTTCGGATCTTGCCAACTCATTACTTGGTAATATTCTTCTCCTACATGCTTCATTCCTCATTTTATATGGATTAGTTCGTAGTCATTCTGGTTCCCAACCAAAATGAATTTCTAAAAACCACCGGCTGCTGATCATGGCAGTACGCTAATACTTCTTTACATGTTTAACTGGATAGTAACTTCTGTAGTGAGTCTCTTGCAGAGGATATTACTGAAATCATTATTATCGGTAAACTAACTAACGTTTTACAAGCCATTTTTATGCTCTTGTGGATGGGCCACCATGTCGACCACATGTAACGCAACCTTCAGTTGTTGCGCTCGTTTTCGACAAATTCAAACAATAATGGTGCCAAGGATTATGCCATATAAATTGTTTTAACCTATGTAAATTGTGCTTACTGATATTATCCTATTACCTTTCATTGCATACATATCCTGTGTAAGTGAAGAATTGTAAATTTGCTTGCTCCGTGTATATATTACTTATAACATTGATGATGCCCATAAACTGGCGTCCCTCACGTACGTAAACTGAGAATATATTATCATTATCCATATTTCTTCATCACAAGAGGCCTCCTTAGAGTTGAGACGCATATACTCAATTGTCTTGGAAAATGTGCTCATGAGCATTACAGAATCCTGAAGGTAATTCGTTGCCAAATATTTCCTGCCTGAGTGAGATCGCGTAAAATGCTAGCCGACAATACATTGCATGATTCTATGCTGTTCGCCTGAAACGAAATTCATTCCTCTGAGGCACACTTCCCTTACATTCCACATCAAGTACACAGTAAAGAATTAAAAGTCAAGCAAAAATGTGCCAATAATGGTGTCAGGAAATATTGCTGTTACAGGAAAACATCTCTTCGGAACTCGAGATATTATTCATTTACATAATAACCAAATCAACTTCAGCGTTACTGATACTGAAAGGCGGACTAGTAAGTTGAAGATTTATTAATCAACCAACAATATACCAACATTTTTTCTTTCTGCTTCTTAGATTTCCGAGTGGGACATAGGGCTGCAAGCCTTGAGTCTGAAGTTTCGGCGGAGTTAGTGATTTTTAAGGGTGAGGTTGTTGGCATCACGCTCAACTTAAACTGCTTGACTCAGCTCACAGCTGGCTTAGGGGAGTAAAGATATGCGCTGTCCAGGCATCGAACCCCGGACAACGTACATGGTTGGCGAGCATAATACCTCTGAACCACCGACGAACAATACACCAACATAGTGAGTTTGATTATTCAATGAACCGATCGTGCGCTCCATAGCTGGTCATGACAAATACGCTTAAACGTTTACAAATAAACCTATAAACGTCACTATAAGACGTATAAGTGCTCCTGATCCTATCGTCCAGCTATCATGATATAGAACAAGAGCTAAGCACTCAGAAGAGACAATTTTAGAACAAGGAATAGAAAATTCATTGGGATGAAGGAAAGTGCCATAAACTGCTTCAGCGTATACCATCAGTAAAAGCATGCGTATAAAAACACACCTGGTTCACTGAACAGTCGATTAACTTAACTGCACAATCGCAATTATGCATAATGATTTTTGTTCATTTGTGTATGTTGGGCTTGTGCTATAAGAATAAAAGTTAGTCGGGGTTACCAATGTCAAAACAGTCCAAAAATCTATTAGCGATATAAGTATAAAACTTGGGCACCGTGGTAGAGTATAACTCCATTATAGATAAGATTTTATTTCGATAAATCACACAGCGTTGTACAGAAATATTGACTGATGACATTCCGATTATGATATGATTATGAGAAATAATTTGTGCTCGAATTGTCATCAGTTAATATTACTGTGCAACGCTTGTGACTTGTCAAAATAAAATATTATCTATGACGGAGTTCAAAAATTTTATGAACCATCAAACTGCAACTAGGGGGGAAGCCCGGCAAAGGGTAGAGGTGATGCGTTTTCAGAAAACAGTTGTTAGTGTCAAAGGGAGCTGAATAAGCGCAATACAGTTACGTCATAAGGTGGATAGTTTAATGGGTGGGTTGTGATCAGGATGCACATAAAAATAATGGAAAATACGGAATTATGTAAGGATTCTAAAAATTACAAATGTTATGGGGAGTTAGAGGAAAACAAGCCTACAAAAATCAAGTCATTGAAAGCCAACACGGTTGTTACCGTGATAGTAGAAGTGGTTGGATGATTTTCTTTTGTATACATAACTCCGATTTTTCTGATTGGATGGCCAAGGCTTCAGCAATACAAAAGCAGGGAGGCGTATTGCTTTGGCGGGTTATTCTTTACTTTGCACGCCACTTCGATGGAGGCATTTGTTGACACGGGATGACCAGTGTTGATGGAATGTTCGATGGTCTCACTCTTTATGTATCCACTACCACCGTTTTGTGGTCATGAGAGATAGTTTTCTCGGACCTTTTCGGACAATGTGTCTGGCTCCACATCAACAGGTGAACACATATACGCACACAGAAGTTGCCAGATGCGAGATGTTGTAATTAGGGCTTCTGCGGATCAATGAAGGACTGGAGAACACTACTCCTAGCATTGTTATGAAGAATTTTCCTTTGAAATATATTGAATTTCTTCTTTTGAGGACATAGGAGGCTAGGTCTCCCTTGAAATCCAGATTCATGTAAATTATCTTTTTCGGAACAAGTGATGTTTCGTTCCTCTGGACCTTTGGTCTGATATTATTGTCGATGAATCTTATTGGGCACCCAGTTTGGGTGAAGACTTCATTCAGAAGATCCAGTTCTGCTTCCAGGGTGTCTGGGCTGCAGGCGCGTCAGATCCGGGCAGCAAAGCATTTAACCAGATCTCGTTTCCGCTCAATAGGTACCCGGATGTAGAAACTTATTAGGTGACCGTTCCAAGTGAGCTTTCCATGGACTGAACTTGTTAAGGTTCCGTTAGGTCATTTTGTTAGTTGCACATAGAGAAAGGGGATTCGGGATTCACATTCCACCTCTAGGATGAGTTTTATTGCCCGATGGCAGTTGTCGAATATTTGTGGCAACTGAGTTTGGTTATAAATGTTGTGGCAAATGACAAAAAATTTCGTCTACCGTTTATGTAGCTGCAAATTGTCAATGGACAACTTCAACGGACTATGGTTAAGGCTAGCCATGAAACAGTCTGCCACTGATGGCCCCAAGCGAGATCCCATTGCAATGCCATCCTTTTGTGTGTAGACGTTATCACTTAAAAATCAATTGTACACTGAGAATATACCTCAACAGCAGTCCTTTCAAACATGTTGTTGATATTACAGTGTTGAACTGGTATTCATCTATATATTTATATATAAAACAGTTTCTGTTAGTGGGACATTGGTGACAAGCGATTAAGTGTTGAAAGATAGAATACTTTTGTTAGTGACATTCATTTCTTGTATGCAGTTGGCAAATTGGGAAGTGTCACGAAGCGAGTACGTACGTTTCCTTACACGTCACAAAGCAACAGCCAGCTTTCTTCCAGCAGAGTGATAAAGGGAACGCGACATACCTAGAATTGGACAGAATGGATGACCAACTTTGTGTATTTTTGGCAAAACATAAAGCCTTATTGTTGTTGAAGCTGTTGGCCGGATTTAATTATAGAGACTGCACATAATCAACCGATCAGTTCTCATTCTTCTAAAGGTGTCTGTGAATTGCCTCTCAGTCAGCTCAGTTTTGTTTCTTCCGCTAGGAGTTGAGGAAATTTACCTTCGTTGGAGAGGATATTCTTTATTTCCTTCTTGTAGTTACAAATGAGATGTTATTGTCAAAGTTAAGGCTAAGCAGGTGAACTGCTGCTGGTTGCAGTTTGATCATTCATCACACTTTTGGACTATTTTGACATCAGTAACCCCAACTAATTTTTATTATTATTGCCCAAACCCAATATACACACAAATACAAATTTAGTATATATAATTGCCGTTGTACAGTCAATTAAATTAATTTGCCGGAAAGAGACTCTTCGCTGATACAGGTGATTTGTTTTCAGCATCATCCACATGTCGATTTTTCATGGATATTTTTAGATAATTTGCTATTTAGATACTTATTTGTTGGAGTGCAGCATTAATCACTGTGTGAATATTTGTCAGTATTGTGAAGGGGAATCTAGGTGACTCGGTTGTTGAAGTAGGCCACCAGGATTTTTGATGCTCTAATTCAGCCTTACACCTCAGAGAATTGACAACCTATCCGAGTTTTCAAATGGCTTTTGATAGAAATTTGCAGTAGAAGACACTCCGCATTTCTGACTCCTACTGGTTATTACATCTGACAACATCTGAGATTTTTCCTGGAAACTGGTTGTGTCTCACTCTGAGGTTGGTGACTGGATGTTTGTATAGGAGTATAGTTTCCACGCTCTTCTAGAACACATGTTAGTTAAACTGCTTGAGAGATTTCAAGCTCGTTTCCGGTTGTTTTCTACTAGAAATAATGCACACAATTGATATAAGGCTATGTACCCTGTTAGTCCTAAGCTTTGGCCATACTACCTGCTGAAACTTTAGCCCAGCCCACCTAACCTGGTGTCCAGGCTGTTCTCAACACAGCCCCAACTAGAGAAGAAAGAATAAGATATAATAATGATTTATATTAAATATAAACAGGCGTTTGCAAGAAATGCACGCCATTTTTGCAGGCACGATCAGTTGTTATAAATTACAGCTGGGAAGTATCATAAATTAATACTTTTTCAAAAGTTTAAATCGTTCGATAATGGTACAAGCGATCAGAACAGGTTCTTATAAATGTTAAATTGCAAACCTTTCATCTCCAAAGTTGAAAGTGCTTTGGTTGCAGGACTCTGGTGGTTTTAGAACCTAAGTTTTTATAAGACGGAGTATGCCAGAAACCACCAAATATACTTGTGTTTTGAGAGGATTTCTTCGTATCAAGTGTGGATTTGTTGACACGCTTGCTCTCAACAATCTTATTTAATACAAAGTATTCTTCCTCATCATTAGACTCAATCCTGCGAAATTTTTTCGCTGTGACGAGGTTACTACGTTTAGGTGAAAATTTCTTGGAACAACTTGCAGCAGTGCTAGCCATTTTCAAACCTCTCAGGGAAGCTTGATTTACAGGGATACTGATGTCTAAATCAGTTCCTAGTTCCATTGGTAGGCATGCTTGTTGTGTGGTTCGTTGAATTCCACTGTCAGTATTACAATCGTTTAAGAACGTATCTATAAACGATGGTATGAAGACAGTATACAGACACACAATCACACAAAAATGAAACGGTCTCACTATTGTTCCTTGAAAACCCAGTTGTCGTCAGTTTGACCCAATCAGTATAGATAAGCAAGTTCATTACTCTTGGCAAAATGGCTGATATTCAACTGGACTAACGAACTTCCTTAATCCCATACAGTTCTTATGTTCAAAGGCGCCCACCAACTGTGGCATTTCCATAAGAAATTATCAAAATTAATGATCTACCCGTATAGTAAAGTCTGAGAAGTTGCCTGTCCTCGTAATATCTTCGCACTAAGGGGTCAATAGGATCACTATGCTTTCATGTTCT
Organism: Trichobilharzia szidati; assembly: GCA_944472155.2. Taxonomy (NCBI): domain Eukaryota; kingdom Metazoa; phylum Platyhelminthes; class Trematoda; order Strigeidida; family Schistosomatidae; genus Trichobilharzia; species Trichobilharzia szidati. Next base: position 185,592,999 of record OX235271.1, on the reverse strand, counting down.
GGAGGGTTCAGGACTCTCAAGAGCGCAAGTGAGAAACAGTAGCAGTTCACTGCAAGGGCGATTTTCAAAATGGAATATAGGCATTAGATCACAGGAAATAATAAAACGGTGGTTACACCGGTGAAATTTTCCTTTCGGTGAAAACCCCAGCTGGGCTGTACACTCCTGCATTTGTAGAAAATTGGTGAGGCGGTTGCAGAACCACTTCTGATCAGCGTTTACGTTAAAAGATTGCAAATATGTCTTAAAATGTGACCATGAACAGGGAGATCGGATAAAGACATATTAGCGCAAACACAGGTCAAAAAACGCGAAACAGTAAACAGGATACGAAATATGTAATAGGATAATCACCATTAAGAGAATTAATTGTTTTCGATAGCCACCGCAGAGACGAAGGTCGATCGCATTTCTTCTGGATACATAACGTGGGCTTTGACTTTGGGGTCGCTAGCGCCACAACAACCTTCATCTGACTCTCTTTGAGAGGTTAGATCCGATATTTGAAGAAATTTTTAAAGTGAGCTGAATGTCCTGAGTTCACCAGACGATCTGTTACTCAACTATATATACGCCTGAGTTCTCCCTTTGCCAACCAGGCAGGCTAGTTGGTTAACACTTGTTGATTCACCGTTTAGATACCCAGTTATCTACATAGCATGCACATTTTCCTGAATCGTGACATACGTGATTTGTTGCTGTCACAGAATCTGTACATAAGACTATTTGATATGTGAGACCATTCACTTCTCCACGATCAGCTGTGCAAATCTGAATAGCCAGCGAAATAAAATTAAGCTCTGGTTTTGGATTTGAAACAGTTTTCAGAACTATGACTCTGGATTTTTACCATTGTAAAGGAGGGATTCATACGGCTTGTAAAGGAAATCCTGCATTCCACACCTGTGGACCCAACTTTGGAGACTTAGGAGAAGACAGGCATGAGCCTCGTGATTCTTGGTTAACATAAAATATGGTACAGCAGATTTCATACCTAGGGATCTCAGGCTACTTCGTCAATTCTTTTACTCCAGACTGTCTTTCGTCTACCACTTCGTCCCAGTGGAGTATTACTCTCTGCATGTCACTTTTGGGGAGTAGACAGGGTGACACCAGTTCAAAATGGTGACAGTACAGACAATAAATCTCCTTGTGCGACTGGCTTACGAATATCACTGACACCAAATCTATAGGTGCCTCAACCGATATTCGTTAACCAGCATGGTATTCGTTCAATCAAGTATGTAGAAATTGATTTATGGCATATAGCGAATTTCATTTCTTCTGGGGATACAAACTTTGAAACAAGTGTGCTGTCTGAAGCCCAGCTAGTCAGTAACATCAATCTACTTACTTCAGAGAGCAAGGCGTCAGGTGAACTTTTTCCTTAGGCTCATGGGTAGCCTGATTGCAGGTTTTAATAACAGTTCATATGTTCATAGCTAGGCTCCCATAACACACTCGTCACAAAGTAAATGTTTTCATTAATGCTTGAGTCTTCGATCAGTTAGGCTGCTTTCTTATGTTCAATAGGCCTTGATCCTTCTTAAAAACCATCTCCAAAAAATGACTTGTGATACGCATAAAATCTCATGATAGCTGCATTTTTGTCATTACTCATCGTCAAACATCAGATGTAAGTCATCAATATACGGTCACTGAGAGAACTGTTAACGCTAGATGACACCATAAAATCCCTACTCCTTCTCAAAGGTGGACGAATTCCCATTAAACTGACGGTATCATTCATACTGTCCGCTGTAGAATTCGACTTTGCATGTCCCTTCGATAAACATGCAATTCATTGGTTTCTTTTTCAATATTTCTAATCTCTCCTACTGAGGCATTCTGAGTCAGCATATTCATACAGTGGGTATAAAATAGCACGAATGAATTATTTTTCTTGTCTTACAATCCTGTGCAAGCTTTTTATCACCCTTTCAGCTGTGAGGTGTAAGACAGTTCATGAACTGCCTAACGAAACCCAAAGTAAAATTAAGTTTAGACTGTGACTGTTCTACACCTACGCTATTATTGATTCTGACCCATTTTCCCTATAACTGAGTAGATCGATGTCTGGCAACTGCGTTGAAGTTCTGTTCGTTTGTGCAATATGGCGACATAAAGGTTTATTTATACATCGTAAAATTTTTTCTAGAATTCGAAGAAGTCTGAGGAGCTGCATCACACCTACCAACCATCACAATGTGAAACACGCTGATGAGCTAATCGATATCGTTGTGCAGCAGCCCTATCGATAGCCTACAGCCTAAAGTATTGGTTATAACTGTACTAACCGGTGATCTAAGTAGGCAAATCAAGTAAAATGAATGTTTATATGCTGCTTTATCTACGGGTTTAACCTAAAGGTTAGGTAATTATCGTGGTGATCAGTAGCTGATGATTCAATCCCCGCCTTCTCCTTTATGTAATCCCATGGGACTAATACCCTTTCCCTCTCAGATGACTGATATGTAGATCAATTTTTAGAGTGAGTGTAGGGAGTGCAGAAACTCCCCATATATTTCAATAAACATGGAGTCATACTGTTCATTGAGCATCTTAATATTGCTTCCTTTCTTCTTCTTATATTGTAGCAAAAGACCGTAGGTACTTATTGTTTAGTCCATATTTAGAAAGCAATTCAGATGCATGCTGATTCACCACTTAAGTAACTATTTATAATAATATATGAACAAACATCTTAAATAGACAATTCAGATGAATAGTCATAGAAATTTTCTCTGTACGTAAGCGAATGAATTAGGGCCCCTCTCTACTGTAAGCATCAAGGACTACCATATCACATTCATTCTTGAAGGTCAGAGATACGGGTTTTCGTTTAAGTGGGTTGCTGTGGCACACTTAATGTCTAGCGGGACAAGAAATATGACTTTGTATGGTCGCGTCCTCGATGTAAACATTGATTTTGGGGATACTCACACTACTTCCGTTTTGGCTTTTGCCCTTTTTTATTCAATCGATTATGTTTTCCGAACATTTCAACCAGAAAACAAAGATGTTCAAAGTACTTATGCTCTCACCCGGTTTCGAAATTATTCCATTTCTGTTATCCATGCTGTAATATCTGGACTAAGTTCTCTTATTTGGTGGGTTACTCTACATAATCAAGTAATATTTTAGCCTTTGTGCTTATCCGGACCTCGTTTACAACATTATAGAGTCAGAAAATGTATTTGCATATCACATTATGGGGTTTGCAACTGGTAAGTAGTGAGAGTTAATTTTAATTTCAACAGGTTATTTCGTTCATGATATTTATCACAATATTTGTGGTGGTGTGGGCCTAAGGTCTCTGGAAATTATACTTCATCACATAACAGTAATCAGTGCATTTGCATTCAACGTAATTGCTTATTTAGGTTTTAACCTGCTTCTTTGTTGTGTCATCTTATCGCATTCTTGTTTGCTATGCCTTATTTGGACTGTTAATGGAGTTGAACAGCATATTTCTGCATGCTAGACAGGTCTTGATATTTTTGAATATTGCCCCGAGATCATTGGCATACCGCGTGAATGCAGTCGCAAATATTAGTAAGTGTGATTGTTTTCCCCACTAATAATGCGTAAGCTACCACAAGTTGAATGTCAGGAAACGTTAACGTAAATTCTTCAATGAATAGTGTCACTAAATGGTTGTAGTTTGCTTTGATGGCATATTAGCCATTGTTGTTTTCCTTATCCATGTTTTATAGTGTTTGAAAAATGGCATGTCATCTTATTTTTTAAACTGAAATGTTACATTTACATTGAGAATCTGAGTCTCAACTATTTGTAAGTATCATCTAGACGGAGAAACTAAGAATCTGATCTGGGTATTTGATGTATGATTCTACAACAGATCAATCAACTAGTTGTAGGACGAAGTGGTATATTATTATTGACGAAGTCACAATTTTAGGTTGACATTTTACTCCATGTCGTGCTGAAAAATATTCCTGTTAAGTACCAATACAACTTTTCCTCTAACTTATATCCTCGTATCAGTTGGTTGTTCATAGTGCATATTTAAGTTCATGTATATTGAAAATTTAGTCATTGACTCGTTCGAATTTAAGACCGCTATGTTATAGTGAGTGCATTGACTTTGCGGATACACCTGTGAAATATAAAGGCAGTTTCAATCAACCTATACTAGTTTGAGACGTTTTTAGGTAAGTACTTCGTAGTACTGTTTCAGAATGTATCCGTGAAACTAATTTTCAATACCAGTCGTTGGTGTTAGTTTTCTGGAATTAATAATTTCATTTCAATCCTCAGTGATTTTTTGATTCGATGGTTCCGTTTCATCCGGATTCGAAATGGTATACTTATGTATCTTACTGACTGAGTTTCAACCTTGAACTTTGCAGAGGAGTACAGCAGTCCAAGTTACCAGACTCCATGTAGTACACAAAGGTAGAATAAAGAAAGAAAGAGATTCAAAAGGAGTATAATGAATAGGATGAATGTAACATGGGGGCGTTTAGTGGATATAGAGGACGACAAATAGTAAATATATCTGCGCCATTGTAAACAATTTTTAGCCATATTACCAAATATCCAGCCATTTGTTCTTACCATCCCGAGGACCTTAACCAGGCGGTTTGCACATTTCTACGTGGCTCGAAGCATCTGTCAGGGACTTCATGAATTGATGCCAGGATAGTGTATGACCAACACTAACTCTTTTTCAACTTGACCCTATGTCAGCCAACTTTACCCGTCGAAGAAGTGGTAGTTTGGCATGCGCAGCATGTGTTCTAGAAATCTCAATCTGTGTAGCTTCACAACTCAATAGATTGACTTCCCTTCTTTATCCAACGCCCTGCGTCAAATCTCGACATTACTCACCCTATACCATTCAACTTGGGAGACAGGACGAAAACTTCCTTAGTCGAAGACAGCAACCCTTTTACATCTTCTACTTCCACTGTACCTTCCTCACAGCAATAAAAAAAAGACAGAACTAACGGTTGTGTAGTACACATGTCCTTTGATCGATACCTGGATATCACATCTACGTCTGAGGTGATGTAATTTGGCAAGTGCCACACGAGTCCAGGGTGAGATTTCGTCAGTTATCAGTTCATTAGGGCTGATGCAACTTCCCAAATAATTGAAGTGGAGGGCATGGTCAGCCACTTCACTCACTATATTTAAACTAGGAGTCAAAGGGGATCAGTTCTGTAACATAATCTTATATCTGACAGGGGAGAATCTCATGCTTAACAAATTAAGATTTCTGCTCAAGGTGTTTAGAATACTGCATTTGGTTGACGTCTTCACCTAGGCGTGCAATATCATCCACTAATTTCAAGTTAACGAAACTCTCCTTTCGTAACATATTAATTCTTAAGTCGCTATAGTCAGTTACGTTCAGTTCCGTCAGTACATCTATAGTGGGGACGATGGGCATTCCTGACGGACTCCACATGTTGTCGTCACTTCAGTGACTCTTCGATAATTTGTAGTTATTCACTATCAGTCAGTTATTCATTGTGTGCGTCTGTGGTACAGTGGTCAGGACTCTCGCCGACCATGAACATGGTTCGTGGTTCGATCCCCTGCCAACGCCCACCTGATGTCAATGGTCGGCCTGCGAAATTCGGGCTACCGGCATCACATGCTGAAAATTCCATACTTGTATCAAAAGTACTACGTGTGGAATCAAGCTATAATAAAATTAAAAAAATATGTAAGAGCGTTAAGAGATAGTCAGTCTATCCAAGGGTAAGAAACCATTTAGAAGAATTTCACTGAGAACAATGTTTCAATGAAAGTAGTGTCTCAATTAAACTTACTAATTACATCTTCAGAATTTTACAGTTATCTATCACGTATTTTTCAGTTTTCACCTTATTGACAGCATATTTTTCTAATCGATTTGCTATATTTTTCCTTATGGTTCTTATGGTTAGTAGAAGAAAAATATATAAATCAATCATCGTAAATCACTTGCTTATAAGTGAATGACGTCATAGAATTTCTCTAATTTTTACAGTGTATCACGTATTTAGAAGTCGAGATGCTTAATACAACTGTTTGTATTCTGACATAATCGTAGGCATACTACTAAATGGATGTGACTCTTTCATTTCCATCTTTTGGGAATCCATATGGTACTAGGTAAATGTATCAGTGATCTGGAATACGCAGATGATGATGTAGTCCTTTTTGTGAAGACCCTGACAAGACATATAGTTTCCTGAACATATCAGGCGGAAATCTTCGTGTGTTTGGTATAATACTCACCCTCTCCCCGTCCTGTGAAGTGTGGTCTGATACCACGGCACTAGTCTGCACTGACCCCTGGTTTAATGGCAGAAAGTGAAAGGTGTGATCACGTCACTTATTTGAAAAGCTCTATCAGTCCTAAGAGACTATTTGCTGATGAAATCTCAAAAAGTCAATTTTTGTTTGCCAACTTGCATCATCTTTGGCGCAGGTTTAATATCCGGATGTGTTTATTGCATGACAGTTCATTGCATCCTACTTTACTTCTGTGGGGCACTTTTAGTGAGTACAGCTTTGGTCAGTTTACTGTCGTCTGTTGTGAACAACTGGTCAACTACGTGTTTGTTATTTATTGATTTATTTATGTGAATACTAATCTGGTATAATATGGGCGCCAAGGGATACACCACAGATTAAATACCTAGTTTACTTGATAGAGTATATATATATGCATATATATATATATAAGCTAGTGTAAGTTAACTGTTAATCAGTCTGCAAAAAGGGTGCTTTTTCTCCATAAAATCTTTCTTTTCCGTAGGCGAAAGTTGTTGTGTCAGCCATCCGTTACAATGTCACACATATTCAGCTTTTTTGGGAATTTTCAAGTATTGGTTTTTGTAGGGATTGTGTTTGATTGGTAGGAGGATTTCATCATGAGCTGACATCAGTTAGAAACCTGGGAGTACTGGACAGATGTTTCGTCAGCCTAGTTTGGGACTCTTCTTCAGTACGCACCAGCCACCGGAGTTCGAACCCAGGACCTTCTGGTTACAAGGTTAGCGAGCTCGTAGACAATTAAGCCACTGGGACCCGATCCAATGACCAGCCCATGAATTCTAACTTCTGCTAATTCATGACATAGCGCGACCACTTCACAATGTCTTCTTCGATAAGTTACTGTCTCACCATATAAGATGGTTAGAGGCAATCGACAGGAAGCCTTGGACTTAGGTTGCGTAATAGTTGGCACTATTCAGCAAGGTGTATCTGCAACCTTGAAGGAACTCATGTCCCTTCTGAGATTCGAACCCCCATCATCTTATGCATCTGTTTGGTCCCTTTCTGTTGAATAAATTTCTTATGAAAGGAACTAAGTTATATGTGGGCTTTATAAAAGTAGCAAGAAATTATTGATGAAACATCCGTCTCACTAATACCAAATAAAACGAAAGTGTATGCAATTCTTTGTCGTTAAAAGATATTATCGAAAGGTGCTTATTGATAAGTAGATAGGACGCAAATCACTGGTTTATATACTTCGTTTTTAGTTAGTCTCATGGGTCCAGACTTTTCTACTTCTAAATAAGCTTAAAAACGAGTGAAATTCTCACTCGGTAGTAAAGGAAATCTATACCAGTCAAACTACCAAACAGGGTTGAATTAGGCTTCATAAAGAACTATTGCAGGGTCATACTGTTGGCCAAGCCAAGCCAAATATTAAGTCGCGTCATTCCGGAGAGAATAAAAGATGCACTGGAAGGGGAATTTCATAAGGAACAAGCTAAATTCAAGAAAAGCAAATCATGTGCAGATCAAATCGCAACTCTATGCATCATAATCACTGAACAGAGCATAGAATATCAGTCAAATCTCTGCCTCAATTTCATCGACTTTGAAAAGGCTTTTGACAGCATTGACCATAAAGTAATTTAGAAACTATTGTAACACTATGGATTACCCTAAATCTTTTGTAACAGTTGTCTGAGAATACCACATTTCAACTGATTCACAGTGGAAAACTCGGCAAAGCCTTTAAATTAATACAGGAATAAGACGAGGCTGACTACTGCTACCGATGATATTCCTAGTTGTGGCTGACTGGGTCATGCAGCACACCGTGCTTGTGAGTGAGAAGACGGAAATACGTTGGACTGATAATGAGACCCTAGAAGATATGGACTTCGCGGACAATTTATGCCTAATGTCGCACAAACTCGAAAACTTACAGGCGAAAACCAACAAGCTGGCAGAAGAAGCAGGCCTCCAAGGCATGACTTCAAGTGAACATATAGAGAAGACGGATGTCATGTAGACCACCAGCCAACAACAAAAGGTGTCAATCACTATCGATGGTAGAAGTTTGAAAGAGGTCACTTCTTTCACTTATCTAGGCACCTTAATCTCAACTACGGGCAGCAGCAGCACGGACGACGATGTTAAAACTAGTCAGGATTAGAAAGGCAAGGTAGACGTTTGTCACTTTGAAATCAGTGTGGAAATCTTCTGTATTCCGCAGCATAAACAACCAATGTCAAGTCAGTCAGTTCTTGTCCATGACTAAGAAACTTGCCCTACACGTCACGAAAAGCATTTCCAACCGGTGTCTGCAGGCATATCAATAGCTTCCCCCCTCTGGCTCCATAGTGAAGATTGGATGATCAGCCAGGTACAATTAGAAGCAAGAAACTCTGGGGATGAACCAATCAAAAACCTATTATTAAAAAAAATTTAGTGAAGAAAATGAAGATCGAACAAACACTGAGGAGGTCGTCGAATGACATTGTGTCAGGCTATCCCTCGAGTGGAATCTTAATGGGTAACAGCGAGCTGGTGACATAGATGGAGGAGGAGAAGATGAGAGTCTATGAGCAATAGTGTAGCCACCTAAAGAGGACTACAGAGAATAGGGGGAAGTGGAGATGTTCTGCTGAATCCCGATGTTCCACTTGGAACCCTAGGTAACAATAGTAATATAATGATAATAATAATAGCAGTTAACTGATTAATGCTAGCAAACACCAATGAAAACTGTGGGCTGCATTCGTGGTATAGTGAACACTGCTGTAGGGTGTGAAATTGCATATATTACATTATTGTCTACCAACTGCATCTGTTTAAGGAATATCATGTTGTATTATTGTGTCACACCACAAAGCGGTTTACCTTAGTGAATGTGGGCTTTTCGGAAAATTTCATTTCCACTTATTATAGTTAATAATTTTCTGGTCATTTTCCAGTAAACAAATGTGAATTAGTTGTGTACAAGGGATCATAGATTATTTCCATCAAAATCTGAATAAATCTGTTACATGTGTACAGTTTTTCTTTTTTTCCTAGAAAATTCTGTCATTGAACAATGAATCGTTCAGTAAACTGTTTATCTTGTATAACCGTGTGAATGGTTGTCAGTGAGATATGGCAATTGAAATTGGAAGACATTGAAAAGCCTGGCTAGCCGTCTTTCATCATGGGTGTCTCTCCGTTCTATCTCTCGTGTTGGATGGTGTAATACAGTGATTAATATTGATGTTATGCACAGGGTGTCAGGTGAGGAGGGAGGAGCAATCGATGTGGTTGTGACTCTCTATCGATTGCGATGACTGCGAAATGTGTTATGCATGACTAGCCATCGCCTTCCTCGACAACGGGTAATGTTAGCTGACATAGGACCATTCAGCCTTGAAAAGAGCTACTAGTGGTGGTCTAACGGAAACATGCAATCAATACAGGAAATCTTCGACAGTTCGTCTGAGTTAGATACGTGAGGAGGTGTAGTCAGACTGCTTGGCTGGTTAGAGTCCTCAGGATATCGAAAACCCAATGGGTGGAGACCGCTGGTAATATGGTTAAAAATTCGTTCTCAGCGGCTCAGATGCATTGACTGGCTGTGATCTGCGAGATCAATCAAAAGTCAGGTGTTTTTACCTGTTACTATTCTTTCTCTTCCAGATTTCTGCTTACTGTCGTTATTCCGAATCCTTGTTTTCCTCTTGATAAAGAGAGGATGACGAAATTTTCAGTATAAAATGATATCGTCATTCTATTTCACAGGTTCTCATCAGCTGCACAACCCTACCTGAAATTACAATGGTGATATAGATGATAATAACATACTTTAATGTTTGAGTGGTAGTAGAGAAGAGACACTATAAAATTGACGCATCCAAAATGAAAGCATTACAATTTTTAGTGTAAGTTTCCATCATCAATTTATACTCCTTTAAAGTTGAAAAGAGGGTGGCGGCAGGGGTAAGATAGAAAACAGAAAAAATTAATTTACAGTACAGTGTTAGCTTGTAGGTTCACAAAGCTACTCAAAAAACAAAAGCGGTTACAGTTTATGAGATTAAGATTTGTTCAGTGAGTTGAGATCACTGAATTAGATGACTAATTAAATAATTGTGATCAAAATCACAATTCAGTTACCAAGGGAGTGAGAGGTTAATCACACTCTCTTTCTGTATGCATAAGTCTGGCTTAAATCGTTCGATTGCGATCGCTTCGGTAAATCGTAGCAAATTTGTTGTCCTTTGTCTATTTAACATTTTGAAGGACTTAGAAATCTCTACGAGATGACCAGTATCAACAATATGTCTAGTAATTGCACTCTGAGAATATTTGCTTCCTTCCAGGCACAGGTTTCTTGGAGTATGTTCAGAAAACCGGATAGAAGCCCTTCCTTCCGTCCTTCCAATGTACTTGCTCCTGCAAGTGCACGTAAATTCATAAACGCAGTTGGAGGTGACATCAACAGGGTAATTATCCAGTTTTGAGTGACTTATATAAGAAGTGGTGCTGTATAATGTTATGAGTTTTGCTGCCGAGAAGCTTCTTTCTATTGCACCTTTCAGTGTTTTGTCAATGTTTTGTGACACTGCATCTCCTTTGAATGGGAGACAAATGAACACTTTTTTCTTATCTACAGTTGGGTGCTTTCCTTTCTTATCTTTTTCTCTGTTATACTTCTGTATAAATCCCTTAGGGTATCCATTTTCTCTTGGGCATTTCTCGACGAAATCCAATTCTTCTTCGACCTTGTTTGGTGAACAAGGCTTCCTGGCTCTGTCGTACAAAGTCCTCACTAATCCACGTTTATAGCTTATGGGACAAAAGCTGTTATAGTGAAGATATTGCCCAGTCCAGGTTTCTTTTCTCTAGGTGGACTTTCCGGTCGTGCCTTCGTTTGTTCTTTGTACATTTAGATCCAGGAAATTGAACTCATTATCATGTTCATATTCCATGGTGAATTTGATGTTTGGATGGGTCTCATTTAGGCGATCATATAATTCCGATGCGTGACCCATGTCGTTGCAAACAACAAATGTGTCATCAACATATCGGCGATAGTAGGTTGTTTGTTCTATTGATAGCAGAAATCAAGGTAGCCCATGAAGATATCAGCCGGAATAGGTCCCAGAGGCGAACCCATCGCGACCCCATAAATTTGTCGGTAAAGTTGATTGTTGAATTTGAATTGTATATCTCTTGTGCAAAGCAGCAGTAGTCGCTTCATCTCTGTTTCCGGTAATGGTAGTAGATCCGTTTGCTCACAAATGATATCAATTGTTTCCATCAGTGGTACGTTTGTAAACAAGGAGGTCACGGCATACGATACCATGAGTTTGTCTGATATGTCAATATTGTCAGCTTCCTTGGAAAATTGATAGCTATCCTTCAGGCTATGGGCTGCAAATTTAATTCGGATTGGCTCCATAGAATCAGCTAACCATCGAGCTAGCGCATGTGGCATGGCGAGTCAATCATTGACAGGATTGCTCCTAAAGGCACATTTGCTTTATGGATTTTTGGTAGGCTGTACATAGACGACAAGCGTTCACCTTTTGACTTCAGTTTATTGTATGTTTCGCTGTTGACTAGTTTCTTCATTAGAAGTTCTTTTAGACATTTATTTGCTTTATTTTCAAATGACGTTGTGGCATCTTTTTTGTTGTCTACTTGGAATTTTACTGTATCGTTTAGAATTGTCACCATTTTATGTATATAATCAGCTTTGTTCATTATAACAACCCCAGAGCCTTTATCAGGTCTAAATATGACGATTTCATCATTCTCATATAGTTTCTTCAGAGCTATTCTATGCTCTTCGGTCAGCATCTTCTGCTTCTCCATTGGCGATATGTGGTATTGGTTAGCAATATCAACAAGTTTAGACTTTATCCATCCTCTTTTATCTTCGTCTAAGAGTTTCAGGTCGTAGAGTTGATGGTAGAAGTGTTGGAATTGTGCTTCTGTGTCTATACGACTGATGTGCTTGTTGGGGACGTGAAACTTGAATCCTAGAGATAAGGCTTCTACTAATTCGATTTTGCTTAGTTGTAATTTCGATAGATTACAAACGTAGAGTTCAGGTGCTTCTGGGAATTCTTCAATTAGCTTTTCTTTCACCAACGCTTTTGTCAGCTGAGTTTCATAATCCTTGGATGTTTTTGATTGTAGTTCTTTGATAACATTCATGAATTTAAGCCAGCAAATAATATTAAGCCCACTCAGTAGGGTATCATAGGTAGCCAGACGGAATTTCAATTCGGAAAGAAAAGCTAATTGAAGAATTCCCAGAAGCACCTGAACTCTACGTTTGTAATCTATCGAAATTACAACTAAGCAAAATCGAATTAGTAGAAGCCTTATCTCTAGGATTCAAGTTTCACGTCCCCAACAAGCACATCAGTCGTATAGACACAGAAGCACAATTCCAACACTTATACCATCAACTCTACGACCTGAAACTCTTAGACGAAGATAAAAGAGGATGGATAAAGTCTAAACTTGTTGATATTGCTAACCAATACCACATATCGCCAATGGAGAAGCAGAAGATGCTGACCGAAGAGCATAGAATAGCTCTGAAGAAACTATATGAGAATGATGAAATCGTCATATTTAGACCTGATAAAGGCTCTGGGGTTGTTATAATGAACAAAGCTGATTATATACATAAAATGGTGACAATTCTAAACGATACAGAAAAATTCCAAGTAGACAACAAAAAAGATGCCACAACGTCATTTGAAAATAAAGCAAATAAATGTCTAAAAGAACTTCTAATGAAGAAACTAGTCAACAGCGAAACATACAATAAACTGAAGTCAAAAGGTGAACGCTTGTCGTCTATGTACAGCCTACCAAAAATCCATAAAGCAAATGTGCCTTTAGGAGCAATCCTGTCAATGATTGACTCGCCATGCCACATGCGCTAGCTCGATGGTTAGCTGATTCTATGGAGCCAATCCGAATTAAATTTGCAGCCCATAGCCTGAAGGATAGCTATCAATTTTCCAAGGAAGCTGACAATATTGACATATCAGACAAACTCATGGTATCGTATGCCGTGACCTCCTTGTTTACAAACGTACCACTGATGGAAACAATTGATATCATTTGTAAACAAACGGATCTACTACCATTACCGGAAACAGAGATGAAGCGACTACTGCTGCTTTGCACAAGAGATATACAATTCAAATTCAACAATCAACTTTACCGACAAATTGATGGGGTCGCGATGGGTTCGCCTCTGGGACCTATTCTGGCTGATATCTTCATGGGCTACCTTGATTTCTGCTATCAATAGAACAAACAACCTACTATCGCCGATATGTTGATGACACATTTGTTGTTTGCAACGACATGGATCACGCATCGGCATTATATGATCGCCTAAATGAGACCCATCCAAACATCAAATTCACCATGGAATATGAACATGATAATGAGTTCAATTTCCTGGATCTAAATGTACAAAGAACAAACGAAGGCACGACCGGAAAGTCCACCTAGAGAAAAGAAACCTGGACTGGGCAATATCTTCACTATAACAGCTTTTGTCCCATAAGCTATAAACGTGGATTAGTGAGGACTTTGTACGACAGAGCCAGGAAGCTATGTTCACCAAACAAGGTCGAAGAAGAATTGGATTTCGTCGAGAAATGCCCAAGAGAAAATGGATACCCTAAGGGATTTATACAGAAGTATAACAGAGAAAAAGATAAGAAAGAAAAGCACCGAACTGTAGATAAGAAACAAGTGTTCATTTGTCTCCCATTCAAAGGAGATGCAGTGTCACAAAACATTGACAAAACACTGAAAGGTGCAATAGAAAGAAGCTTCTCGGCAGCAAAACTCATAACAGTATACAGCACCACTTCTTATATAAGTCACTGAAAACTGGATAAATACCGTGTTGATGTCACCTCCAACTGCGTTTATGAATTTATGTGCACTTGCAGGAGCAAGTACATTGGAACGACGGAAAGAAGGGCTTCTATCCGGTTTTCTGAACATACTCCAAGACACCTGTGCCTGGAAGGAAGCAAATATTCTCAGAGTGCAATTACTAGACGTATTGTTGATACCGAACATCTCGTAGAGATTTCTAAGTCCTTCAAAATATTAAATAGACAAAGGACAACAAATTTACTACGATTTACCGAAGCGATCGCAATCGAACGATTTAAGCCAGACTTATGCATACAGAAAGAGAGTGTGATTAACCTCTCACTCCCTTGGTAACTGAATTGTGATTTTGATCACAATTATTTAATTAGTCATCTAATTCAGTGATCTCAACTCACTGAACAAATCTTAATCTCATAAACTGTAACCGCTTTTGTTTTTTGAGTAGCTATGTGAACCTACAAGCTAACACTGTTCTGTAAATTAATTTTTTCTGTTTTCTATCTTACCCCTCCCGCCACCCTCTTTTCAACTTTAAAGGAGTATAAATTGATGATGGAAACTTACACTAAAAATTGTAATGCTTTCATTTTGGATGCGTCAATTTTATAGTATCTCTTCTCTACTACCACTCAAACATTAAAGTATGTTATTATCATCTATATAACCATTGTAATTTCAGGTAGGGTTGTGCAGCTGATGAGAACCTGTGAAATAGAATGACGATATCATTTTATACTGAAAATTTCGTCATCCTTTCTATATCAAAAGGAAAAAAAGGATTCGGAATAACGACAGTAAGCAGAAATCTGGAAGAGAAAGAATAGTAACAGGTAAAAACACCTGGCTTTTGATTGATCTCGCAGATCACAGCCAGTCAATGCATCTGAGCCGCTGAGAACGAATTTTTAACCATATTACCAGCGGTCTCCACCCATTGGGTTTTCGATATCCTGAGGACTCTAACCAGCCAAGCAGTGCAACTATACCTCGTCACGTATCTACCTCAGACGAACTGTCGAAGATTTCCTGTATTGATTGCATGTTTCCGTTAGACCACCACTAGTAAGTAGCTCTTTTCCAGCCTGAATGATCCTATGTCAAATAACATTGCCCGTTGTCTAGGAAGGCGATGGCTAGTCATGCATAACACATTTCCCAGTCATCTCAATCGATAGAGAGTCACAACCACATCGATTAATCTTCCCTCCTCACCTGACATCCAGTGCATAACATCAATATTAATCACTGTATTACACCACCTAACACGAGAGATAGAACGGAGAGACACCCATGATGAAAGACGGCTAGCCAGGCTTTTCAATGTCTTCCACTTTCAATGGCCATATCTCACTCACAACCATTAACACGGTTAAACAGGATAAACAGTGTTTAAATAAAGAAAAACTGTACACATGTAACAGATTTATTCAGATTTTGATGGAAATAATCGATGATCACTTGTACACAACTAATTCACATTTGTTTACTGGAAAATGACCAGAAAATTATTAACTATAATAAGTGGAAATGAAATTTTCCGAAAAGCTCACACTCACTAAGGTAAACCGCTTTGTGGTGTGACATAATACAGTATTATATTCCTTAAAGAGATGCAGTTGGTAGACAATAATGTAATATATGCAATTTCACACCCTACAGCAGTGTTCACTATACCACGAATGCAGCCCACAGTTTTCATTGGTGTTTGCTAGCATTAATCAGTTAACTGGTATTATTATTATCATTATATTACTATTGTTCCCTTGGTTTCCAAGTGGGACATGGGGATTCACACAGAACATCTCCACTTCCCCCTATTCTCTGTAGTCCTCTTTAGGTGGCTACACTATTACCCATAGACTCTCATCTCCTCCTCCTCCATGTCACCAGCTCGCTGTTACCCATTCAGATTCCACTCGAGCGATAGCCTGACACAATGTCATTCGACGACCCCCTCAGTGTTTGTTCGATCTTCATTTTCTTCACTATATTTTTTTTTAATAATAGGTTTTTGATTGTTTCATCCCCAGAGTTTCTTGCTTCTAATTGTACCTGGCTGATCATCCAATCTTCACTATGGAGCCAGAGGGGGGAAGCTATTGATATGCCTGCAGACACCGGTTGTAAATGCTTTTCGTGACGTGTAGGGCAAGTTTCTTAGTCATGGACAAGAACTGACTGACTTGACATTGGTAGTTTATGCTGTGGAGTACAGAAGATTTCCACACTGATTTCAAAGTGACAAACGTCTACCTTACCTTTCCAATCCTGACTAGTTTTAACATCGTCGTCCGTGCTGCTGCTGCCCGTAGTTGAGATTAAGGTGCCTAGATAAGTGAAAGAAGGGACCTCTTTCAAACTTCTACCATCGATAGTGATTGACACCTTTTGTTGTTGGCTGGTTGTCAACATAACATCCGTCTTCTCTATATGTTCACTTGAAGTCATGCCTTGGAGGCCCGCTTCTTCTGCCAGCTTGTTGGTTTTCGCCTGTAAGTTTTCGAGTTTGTGCAACATCAGGCATAAATTGTCCGCAAAGTCCATATCTTCTATTATCTCATTATCAGTTCAACGTATTTCCGTCTTCTCACCCACAAGCACGGTGTGCTGCATGACCCAGTCAGCCACAACTAAGAATACCATCAGTGGCAGTAGTCAGCCTTGTCTTATTCCTGTATTCATTTAAAGGCTTCGCCGTGTTTTCCACTGTGAATCAGTTGACATGTGGTATTCTCAGACAGCTGTTGATAAAGATTTAGGGTAGGTAATCCATAGTGTTACAATAGTTTCTAAATTACTTTATGATCAATGCTGTCGAAAGCCTTTTCAAAGCCGATGAAGGAAGTTGAGATGGAGGTTTGACTGATATTCTATGCCCTAATCAGTGAATATGATGAGTAGAGTTGCGATTTGACCTGCACATGGTTTGCTTTTCTTGAATTTAGCTTGTTCCTTATAAAATTCTGCATCCAACGAATCTTTCATTCCCTGCGGAATGACGCGACTTAATATTTGGCTTGGCTTGGCCAAGAGCATGACTCCACAATAGTTCTTTAAGAGGCCTAATTCAACCCTCTTTGGTAGTTTGACTGGTATAATAGATTTCCTTTACTACCGAATGAGAGTTTCACAGAAAGGGACCAAACAGATGCATAAGATGATGGGGGTTCGAATCTCAGAAGGGACATGAGTTCCTTCAAGGTTGCAGATACAACTTGCTTAATAGTGCCAACTACCACGCAACCTTGGTCCAAGGCTTCCTGCCGATTGCCTCCAACCACCTAATATGGTGAGATAGTAACTCATCGAAGAAGACATTGCGAAGTGGTCGCGCCATATCATGAATTAGCAGAAGTTAGAATTCATGGGCTGGTCATTGGATCGGGTCCCAGTGGCTTAATTGTCTACGAGCTCGCTAGCCTTGTAACCAGAAGGTCCTGGGTTCGAACTCCGGTGGCTGGTGCGTACTGAAGAAGAGTCCCAAACTAGGCTGACGAAACATCTGTCCAGTACTCCCAGGTTTCTAACTGATGTCAACTCATGATGAAATCCTCCTACCAATCAAACACAATCCCTACAAAAACCAATACTTGAAAATTCCCAAAAAAGCTGAATATGTGTGACATTGTAACGGATAGCTGACACAACAACTTTCGCCTACGGAAAAAAAAGACTTTATGGAGAAAAAGCACCCTTTTTGCAGACTGATTAACAGTTAACTTACACTAGTTTATATATATATATATACATATACGCAGGACACCATAAAACAAGATACTTTACGATTGCAGTCAGTTTGCTGATTTATATTTCGTATCACGTAATTATGGATATCAAACCCTACAGTTATCAATATCCTTCAGTTAGAAGGAAATTTAAATTGACGGTTTCTGAATGTCTTTTATGAAGAAACTAACGTCAAATACTGCAGACTGATGGGATGAACTTTAGATAAAACAAATTTACTCGATCAAGTAAACTAGGTATTTAATCTGTGGTGTATCCCTTGGCGCCCATATTATACCAGATTAGTATTCACATAAATCAATAAATAAATAAATAACAAACACGTAGTTGACCAGTTGTTCACAACAGATGACAGTAAACTGACCAAAGCTGCATTCACTAAAAATGCCTCACAGAAATAAAGTAGGATGCAATGAACTGTCATGCAATAAACACATCCGGAAATTAAACCTGCGCCAAAGATGATGCAAGTTAGCAAACAAAAATTAACTTTTTGAGATTTCATCAACTAGTCTCTTAGGACTGATACAGCTCTTCAAATAAGTAAAATAGTCACACATTTCACTTTCTGCCATTAAACCAGGGTTCAGTGCAGACTAGTGCCGTAGTATCAGACCACACTTCACAGGACGGGGAGAGGGTGAGTATTATACCAAACACACGAAGATTTCCACCTAATATGTTCAGAAAACTATGTGTTTTGTCAGGGTCTTCACAAAAAGGACTACATCATCATCTGCGTATTCCAGATCACTGATACATTTACCTAGTACCATATGGATTCCCAAAAGATGGAAATGAAAGAGTCACGTCCATTTAGTAGTATACCTACGATTATGTCAGAATACAAACAGTTGTATTAAGCATCTCGACTTCTAAATACGTGCTACACTGTAAAAATTAGAGAAATTCTATGACGTCATTCACTTATAAGCAAGTGATTTACGATGATTGATTTATATATTTTTCTTCTACTAACCATTAATCAGTTAACTGACATTATTATTATCATTATATTACTATTGTTCCCTTGGTTACCAAGTGGGACATGGGGATTCACACAGAACATCTCCACTTCCCCCTATTCTCTGTAGTCCTCCTTAGCTGGCTACGCTATTGCTCATAGACTCTCATCTCCTCCTCCTCCCATAATCTCCTCCATGTCACCGACGGAAACATAGCCAACTCGCCGTTACCCATTAAGATTCCACTCGAGCGATAGCCTGACACAATGTCACTATATTTTTGAATAATAGGTTTTTGATTGGTTCATCCCCAGAGTTGATTGCTTCTAATTGTACCTGGCTGATCATCCAATCTTCACTATGGAGCCAGAGGGGGGAAGCTATTGATAAGCCTGCAGACACCAGTTGGAAATGCTTTTCGTGACGTGTACTGCAAGTTTCTTAGGCATGGACAAGAACTGACTGACCTGACATTGGTTTTGAAAACCCGAATTTTGTTTTTTATGCTGCGTAGTGTAGAAGATTTCCACATTAATTTCAGAGTGACAAAGGTCTTCCTCGCCTTTCCAATCCTAACTGGTTTCGACATCGTCTGCCTGCAGCTGAGACTAAGGTGCCTAGATAAGTGAAAGAGGTGACCCCTTTCAAGCTTCTACCATCGATAGTGATTGACACATTTTGTTGTTGACTGGTTGTCAACATAACATCCGTCTTCTCTATATGTTCACTTGAAGTCATGTCTTCGAGGCCTGCTTCTTCTGTCAGCTTGTTGGTTTTCGCCTGTAAGTTTTCGAGTTTGTGCGACATTAGGCACAATTGTCCGCAAAGTTCATATCTTCTATTGTCTCATTATCAGTTCAACGTATTTCCGTCTTCTCACTCACAAGCACGGTGTTTGAGCAAACGAAATAATGAGCATCCTTGAAGATATCTCTTATTTTTTTTACGAAATATTTTTGTTGGTACAGAAGTATGAAATCAGTTAACAAAGTGAAATACATACCTCCGGCAGTATAATTTAAGGAAATTGACAAGTTATTCAATTTCGCCTATAAAATCAATGTTATCAAGGGACGACGTGTGATGACTTTTTACCTCCTTACTATGTATTTTGTTGTATTTTTCTAACTGTTGTCTGAAGTGAAGTGCGTGTTGTTGGTGAGTAATAAGTTCATTGGTACAATCCTCCACTCAACTTTTTATAACATGTAATAATTTTGCTGTAGAGAACTTTATGAACAACATTAAATACCTCCTCCATTATTATCGCAAAAAAAACACCTTTATATTCCCCTATGAATGAAAAATAAAATGAGTCTACAAAGAGATTTCTTTCGGTAACTTCACTTCAGTTAGAGCTGCTCAGTTATGGGGGGGTGTTTATATACATGAAATGTAGATTGACAACAGTGGTCAAAGGTTTGCTGTCAATTAGTAACAAAGCCAATCAGAAGGTTGACAACTAAATCGGTTAAGTGACAAATACTCCTTTGGAAATAGTTAATAAGATTGAAAATTAATCGTAAATAAAACAGACTGCATAGATTGATATCAGTTGGAAAACTATTGAAAACCAGCCAAAGGGAGTACTGGACAGCTGTTTCATCCTAGATTGGGAATCATCGGCAGTACGCAGGACCCTGCAGTTACAAGGCAAGCTCCTATACCATTCAGCCACTGGGACCTGATTCAATGGCTAGCCCATGAATTCTAACTTCTACCAATTCGTGATTTTAGCGTGACCCCAACCAATGTCGTCGGTGGGACACATCCATCCTCACACATGACATCTGGATGGACCTCACTGGTCACGACTTCTCACTAGAACTGCAGGAAACTCCATCCTGTAGGAAGTCACTAGCGAGCATCAACTCGTAAAAACAAAACTAACCTTTACAAACCAAACTAAAGAAAAAGACTACATAGAGCCTATTATACAGTTATTCTGGAGGGCAGAAAAAAAATGTAAAAAGAAAAGAAAAAAAAGGTACTAAGGCCATGGTAGTAAAAGAGGCTGGTTGAAACATTTCTGAACACGAAGTTCAACTTTCTCCTTAAGGATTGCTAAGATGTTTCGTCTGCATGAAGAGGACGTAGGAGAAATCCCTTCAAATGACTTGGTCGTACTTCATAAATAATTTTAAAAGAAGCCTCTGTTGATGCTGCATGAACAGAAGTAAGAATAAGCTCCAGAACTGACCTGTTGACTGTTCTACATTCTCCTTCAGACAACCATGCTGGTAAGTGTTCATGGGCACGTGTAGGCAATGTCCTACTGGTACGAACTATGTACTTAGATGTATTATTTTTTACTGACGTTTCACTCACCATTCAATGCTGTTAATACAACTTCATTAAAATATAATATATTACCTGCTTCATTTTTCCCCTTTATTATTATTATTATTATTTTATATAGTTACTTTTATCATCTTTCGTATATGCCTGACACTGTCACTTTTCGCTTGGGCAATAATAAACAGGCATAAACTACCAGTTGTTGTCAGTTGGATACTAATTTCCAGTTTCACCATATTTACAATCATGAATTTAGTTCTATTCTGGCGTGTTATAACAGCTGAACAACGTATCTTACAGTCAAGTCAATGTAAACCACTTGTAAATGATGGGAAAACCGAGTAATTTTTTCTTTTTTTTATAATTAAGATTTAATTCAGTGCGTATATCCCTTTACATTCTTAGTTTGTACTTAGTCTTCGATTCCACATTCGATAGGTATATATATATCGTTACACTGGAGCTTAAATTTTCAATATATTTTCAATGTATTTAAACATGTCTCCTCTTTTACCATTGTCTAATTATGTCTACATTGATTTGTAAATAAACTCAGCGAACGTCATTGGTGGTGGTGGTGGTGGGAAGTTATTTTGTCCCACAAGTGTTCCTGTTTTTTTTTTTCTTCTTCTGTGTCTACGAATGTTTCTTCCTCTCACGTCTTTCATACCAAAATGTTCAAAATTTGTATTTTTCACTACTCTTGTGTGTAACCATTAATTAGTGATTATTATTGTTATTGATTAATTAATTAGTATTATTAGGAATTATACTATTAACTGTCATCGCCGTCGTCGTCGTAGTAGTAGTGGTACTACGATGGGGATTAAACATCATCATACCAATTCATAACCAGTGCTCCTTGTTATCTATCTATGTATAAAGTTGAATTCCGCATAATTCACAAAGCTAAAATATTGAACAGGAATTTACCGCCGATGGACTACTCTGTAATTCTATCATATTGTTGCATTTTGCACAAATCTATTTTTGAAATCGCGCAATGCAGTTACCGGCACCTGATACCATAAAGTGGTGCTGGCTATTATTACTATTATTATCATCATCATTATTATTATTACTATTGTTTCCGATTATGCGAGGAAAACACTGGCTTCATAATGTCACCATATATTGCCACAATATTTATATATATATATATATATATATTTGCTTCAATGTAATTTCATATCGATGTATGTGATAAACTCACCAAAAAAATATAAAAATGATGCTGATAATGAAAAAATTATTTCCCTTCTGTTTTTCATTGTAAATCCGTACAATTGAATCTCAAAGCTTAGATGGTGTAGAATCTGTCTGTCTGCCTGTCTGTCTGTTTTCGACATAGAACTTTGTACCGATATGCGGCAGTTCAAGTCGCCACACTCCATGTAGCACACAAAGCAAGAGAAGAAAGCAGAAGTCACAAGGATTGGATGCATCTGCGCCATCCATTGAGAACGATTTTGAGCCATGTCATCAATTGTTTCCAACCATTGGTTTTTACCGTCCCGAGGACCCTAACCAGAAAGCCAGTCTACACCTTCCTACGTGGCTTAGACTAACTGTTGTAGATTTCATTGAATGGTGCCATGTTTTGGTTTGACCGCCGCTAGCTCTTTTCCAGCCTGACCCTATATCTGCTAACATTGCCTATCGGTCGAGGAAGGCGATGACTGGGCATACGTAACACATGTCCTAACCATCTCAGTCAATGTAGCTTCACAGCCATGTCGATTGATTTCCCCTCCTTACCTAGCACTCGACCGAAGCCTGACCTCAGTGTTACTCACCTTATTATACCACTTCACATCGTAGATAGAACGCCGGCACCTATGATCGAAGGCAGCTAGCCAGGTTTTTCATGTCCTCCACTCTCAATGGCCATGTCTCACAGCCATAAAGGAGGACGGAGCGAACTTCTGAGCAGTACACCCGCTCTTTGGTCGATAGCCGGATATCACATCGACGCCAGAGACGGCGTAAACTGGCATATGCGAAACTAGCCCTCTGTATCCGTGCTGAGATTTCGTCAGAGATCAACCCGTCGGGGCTGATGCTACTTCCTAAATAAGTGAAGTGGACAACTTGCTCTACCAATTCACTTTCTATTTCTAAACTAGGAGTCAGTGTAGTCCAGTCCTGTAACATCATCTTACATTTGGCGGGAGCGAGTCGCATACCAAACATTCGTAGATTGCAGCGCAAGGTATTCAGAAGACTGCATTTTGTCAGCGTCCTCGCCTAGAAGGAGTATATCGTCTGCATATTCTAATTCAACGAGACTATTATTCCCTGATAACAACTCAATCCCTGAGTCTATGAAGTGAGTTAGGGTTAAGGTTATTACTATGGTATCGATGATGAAATTGAATAGGAATGGGTTTAGTGGGTATAGTGTAGAATAATCAGATGGTGTAGAATAGTCAGAATATATGTCAGTTTTTTTATCAAGCTAAAACTTTCCATAATCCATGCGACTTCACATTAGCTCCTTTATCTTTACTGAAGGACAGAAGATTGTCGACAACTGAATAACCACCAATAAGTTCATGTCCTTTTGTCAGGCGTAGTGTCAAAAACAAATGAAATAAGTATAATTAATGATTTGTAAGACGACAACAAAAAAGATAATAAAACAATAATAGTAATAATAATAGAGTACAAAAACCTTCCAAAAGTGTTTATGTGTGGGGATTACATTTCATTTCTATGCGTAAGGTAAGTTATTATTCTTGCTTTTCTAATAATATTCATCCAGTGTTAACTGAATGAGACACAACTACTTTTTGAATGTAAGTAGTATAATTCGTGTTTCTTTTGTGCCTTTCAAAGGTTTAATTCAATTTAATTTGAGATTTTCCCGTCGATTGATTGGACTGAAGTGCTCGTCAGCTGGATATACCTGCATTTCCTAGTGAGTGATGATGTTCCCACCACCGAGGCTCGAACCCAGTGCCCTTAGATTCAAACTCCAAAGCGTTATCCACTAGACCACTTGGGCCACGTGAGCCACTTCTTGTGCAATGGGTTATATTAATTTAATTGAATTTGAGATTTTCCCATCCATTGATTGATCGGACCGAAGTGCTCGGTCGCACTGGGTTCGAGCCTCGGTGGGAACATCATCATTCACTGGGAAATACAGGTACATCCAGATGATGAGTCCTAAATAGGGCGAAATGCGCATCCTGGCTGGATTCCTTTGCTAGTCACCATCCACAAATTAAATTCTTTCAAAGGTTAGTTTGCAATCAGTCTACTGAACTGAATTGTCATCCTTGAAGTTTGCACAAAACTGAAGTAGTTCAATTCTCGATAATTCATAAAAATTAAAAAAAGCAAATGTATGAGAGAAGGAATAACTATTAGGGAGAATCATGACAGCTTAATTG
Organism: Trichobilharzia szidati; assembly: GCA_944472155.2. Taxonomy (NCBI): domain Eukaryota; kingdom Metazoa; phylum Platyhelminthes; class Trematoda; order Strigeidida; family Schistosomatidae; genus Trichobilharzia; species Trichobilharzia szidati. Next base: position 185,568,434 of record OX235271.1, on the reverse strand, counting down.
ATCTGAGAGTTCATAAAGAGGGAATGCACCACCAGTGGGCGCCATATCTCCAACAGTCTCTAGTTATAGGTTCTTAGCATTTCGAAGACACCTTCAATCAGACAGTCTTCACCTTTCTATATGACTTGAATCAACAGTCAAAGGTTCCATTGACTGATGCTACGTTTTGATTTGACTGGGCGTGACTTTTCAATCTGATCTTATGTCAGTTAACAATGTTCGATGAGGAAGGAGGTAGCTTAGCGTGCGTAATACATATTCTAGCCATATCAATCGATGCCTGTTCAGAACCTCATTGATTAAATTCCCCCCTCCCTTACCTAACACTATCCCTAACCTCAATTTTACTCACCATATTATATTATACATCATAACAGTCAGTCTAAAGTTTAATCTTGGCTGTCTACTCATTTTACGGATACTTTTCACAGTGCGACTACATAAGGCTCAAAAATACATCTTGAAAGAAGTTTGTTTGTGATATACAGACAGATAAACATTGGATTACCCCTTATCGATTATATTTTGATCAAGGTCAGTCACAACTGGCCTACGTACAGTAGCGTCCACTAAATTCAACGATCATGATAATAGATCAATTGACATATCCCTTGTGATTATTTGAATCGATTGAAAATCCCCATTGAGTCATATAAAAAAGAGAAGACATTCAGCGAAGAGACTCTTTTCGGCGAATTCATTCACATAGCTGTACAATCGCATTTATATATAAATATTTGTGTGTGTGTGTACATGAGGTTTGTCAAGTTTAGATAATTGATTAGTTAATACAAGAATGATATAATATAGAAACAAAGTTAATGAGACAGCAACTAAAGTAAGATTGAGTTAATAAGTTAGATGACGTAATATAATTGGCTAAAATGTTACAACTTAGGTCAGGATAGCAACAGAGGTAATTACAGGTAGAGATTAAGTAGAAGTGAAATTGAGTGAATAAGTTGGATGACGTAACATGAATGAATAGAAACTGAGCGTTGTTCAAGTCAGTAACAGTGGTAGTGAGTCCAACTCCACAATATCTTTTCTTGACGTCCAACTAACAAGAAGAGAAGAGGATGGAACACTGAAAAGATCTATCCACAGAAAATCGACGTGGAACGGACAGCTTACTAACTTTCACAGTTGGGTACCACTATACACCAAACGAAACCTGATCCGTTCACTTAGCTACAGAGTTCGCAGAATCTGCACCCCGGACACCGTAGAAGACGAACTGGACAACCTCAAGAGAATCCTCGTCGAGAATCGCTATCCAGAATGATTTATTGCAAAATCTATGAATCCTAGACCAGAAAAGCCGCCCATACTCAGCGTCAAGAAAAAACTACTCTACATGAACCTCCAATTCAATGGAGATCTATCTGCGGAAACACTAAAAAATCGACTGTCGCGCTCACTTAAGAAGACCTTCTTCGCAGCTGAACTACGACTAACCTTCTCCACAAAACCTATGATTCATGTGAACGTGAAGGATAAGCTACCGCTGCTGGCCTCATCAATGTGCATTTATCAATTCACCTGCTCGTGTGGAGCCAGGTATGTCGGCCGTACCCAGCGCTCGCTTTCCAAACGTATCACCGAGCACTTACCAGCATGGTTTTACAAAGGAGAAAATCGATGCCACCGCAGTTCCATCTTAGAACATCTGATAGAATCCGGACACCAAGCTACACCGCAAACAAACTTCAAAGTCGTCTACAGAGTAAGAGGTGGTCTCCCTAAAGGTGTACGAATCAGACTTCTTCAAACTGCAGAAGCAATGGCGATTCACTTGCTAAGTCCTGAACTCTGCATACAGAAGTTCGTTCAATCGTTACACTTGCAATGGACGTAATCTATCTTATTAGCCGACATGTAAATTCTACCTAATCTTTTTTTTCTTTTCTATCTCTTCATTAGTATTATTTTGTCTTCTCAATTGTAAGATTTTACATTTTCAACTTTCGTGTTCTCTCTACCCCCACCCGATTCAATTTCTACACCTCACTACCACTGTTACTGACTTGAACAACGCTCAGTTTCTAGTCATTCATGTTACGTCATCCAACTTATTCACTCAATTTTACTTTAGTTGCTGTCTGATTAACTTTGTCTCTATACTACATCATTCTTGTATTAACTAATCAATTATCTAAACTTGACAAACCTCAAGTACACACACACACACACAAATATTTATATATATATGCGATTGTACAGCTATGTGAATGAATTATTTGAATCATACATTATATTGTGTGTAAAATCTACTGTGGCTGATACTGAAATAAAATTTTTCGGCTGACATTGTTATGTGTTCTTACTTAAGTGGAGTGGGCTGGGGAAACAGGTAGCTGTCGTATAATATTGCTAGCGTAGTCATACGGTACTCGTGATCACCACGTCTGTGTCCGATTTGTCATCTCTCTATACAATCTCAGTGTTATGGCGAAGTATAAAAGTGGTGACATCATAACAGTGTGTGTTCCATATACCCAAATATGGAGATATTTCTTCAGGAGCACAAAATTGATTTTAAAATGCATAAAATGCAGTCAGCCGTCGTATTACCTAACTTGGAATTTAATAATAATAATTTGCTTTATTCCAGAAACAGTACTAGTGGTACAGTGTGGAATTTTCAGCACATATCTACAATATTTGCATCTAATTTTATCAAACATTTAAAAGGAGTATTTCAAAAAATAAATATAAAAACAAAAAAATGCGAAAAAATACCAAGAAGTAGAAAGGAAAATAAACAAAATAATAAATAATATCTCAGTATTGGGTAGTGAAAGCTATGATATGTTTATGCATGGTGACAGTAAAGCTATAATCATACAAGAAGTTATGAAATGATATTTAAGAATGTTTATCGCCAAGAAGATCAGTTATTTGGTTGAAACAACTCTAAACAATCATAAAATAACATTTCAGGGTTGTTGTTTTGTTTTTTATTGTCAGGTCTAATGCGGTGTTTGTAGTCATAGTGTGAGTAATCCTGCATAATACAAAATTTTAAGATGGTGATAATGGCGTTCACAACCAATGATTGTCAGTTAATATTGCCGAACAAAAAGCAACCACAAAACTAATGTTACATGATGGTTAATGACAGGACAATTTTGTAATACTCATTGTCATAATGTAGTCTGAACCAGTAGATACACAAAAGAAGGAATAGAATAAAGTACAAAAATGTAAGCCAATGTTAATAATTTAGGTAGCTAAGTATGTTTAAGAAGGTGTTCACTATAGAATACAAAATAAGAGAGAAATAAAAGAGCCTAAAATTATGTTATTAATAACAAAGCAAGTCATAGGTTTCGCGCTTAACATTGTCTCTATCACTTAGAACACGGGCCAAATATGGTATCGTTGAGTTCCTGTACTTGATTGTACTAGCCTAGATTATTTTATACTGATTTCTGGTTTTACTTGATGAGATACAAGGAGAGAGTTGGGGATAGAGGGGGTGTTGGGGGTCGGAGAGTATGGTTTTAGACCATTTTTCGCCTGTATTCAGATGCCTATCTACTAATGTAGTGACGAGCTGACTGAGTTTTACACCACTAGTCCTACTGACTACCTTCAACATCCTTCTCAGGATGGTATAGTCGTTTTTCAGTAGCCCAGGAAATACTAACGGGGAGCAGTAAAGTAGAATAGGTAAGATACAAGAGTTGACAAATTGTGAAAGTAGAGGTTGGGCGATTCCAGATGGTCTAAGTTTGTTACTGCCTAAAGGTTTATCTTACAACTCAGAGTCCTAGAGCATCATTTTTCTGCTTAATAAAGTGTAGCGGTATTTAATTCCCCGAAATTATATTAGCCTACAGTATTCATCACTCAACATTGGATGCTAACCTTCATTGTTTAAGTTAACTGATTATCCAGAAGGCTGACGGTCAATCATCTACGCCATTTCAGTATGCTGTCGTTCGTTACGTTCGTTCGTCCGTTCATTCGTGCACGATCCCTAACTAGTTAAGCAATCCTCCTGGAACCACAATTTTGATCTCGAAATATATTTCGTATTTTTGGACTTTCAATTTGGTGTTTTGATTTGACTTCCGTTGAGGCAGAACAGGTACTTCAGAAGTTGTAGGATGAAAACTTGCGTTTGTATAATATTATACTTTGAGTAAACGTCATCTAAAACAATTAGTTCCCTTTATGAATAAGAATATGTACTCTTTTGATGTATACTCGTTATTCACTAATGTGCCTTTGCTCAAAACAGTTGACATTTTGTGTGATTATATTTCCATAAACAATTTTTTCATCCTGTTCCCTATATCTTATTTAAGGGATTTATTACCTCTGTGTACTAACAATGTTAGGCTTACATTTGAAGGCGATTGTTTCCGCCAAGTTGATGGTGTTGCTATGGGAAGTCCGTTAGGGCCCTTTTTAGCAGATATTTATATGTCGAACATTGAGAATTTATCTGAGGATTTAGTCGAAAATGTGCCACTTTATAGAAGGTATGTAGATGATATTGTAATCATCAGTGATAAGTCTTGTTCTGCCACCTCAATTTTAATTCGAATGAATGAAGTCCAGAATAGCATATCACTTACATCTGTAGAAGAGGAAGATAAGTGTTTATCTTTCCTAGACATATTGCTTAGTCACCGGCTTGATGGGTCAATAAAAAGATCTATTTATAGAAAACCTACCTGGACAGGACAGTATCTTAATTACCACAGTTTCTGCCCTGTTCGGTACAAAAGAGTCTTAGTGAGTGAGGTGCCTCTTCAGTAGAATCCAACGAATATGCACTGAAGACACACTTGATGACGAAGAAAGAAAGTTGATACAAACTCTGGTTGATAACAATTATCCAGACAAGTTCATCAGGAGATATAAAGTAGTCAGAAAACCAAGACCCACTCTCCAACTCGCCGCTAAGAAAGAAGTGTACATCAAGCTACCCTATATGGGGCATCAAAGCAGCTTGATAACTAGACAAAGACTGAACGCTGTTGTCAAAAAGACTTTTTATGCAGCCAATATCATAATAATAGAGAATGTAAAGCCAATATATCTATCTAAGCCCTTCGAACATGCGAAAAATGACGTCACATCCCACTGTATTTACCAATTTGAATGTACGTGTGAACACACATACATAGGGAGGACTCATCGATCTCTGCAAGTAAGGACTTCAGAGCATATTCCTAAATGGCTCCAAAAACAAATGGAATCTTCAGAACCTATTAACGGTGAGAACAGGAGACCTAGCTCTTCTATTGCGAAACATATTATAGAGACAGGACATAAAATTGACGTTAACAGATCTTTTAAACCTATCTATAAAACGTGTTTGGGGCGTATCCTAAAGTTTGTGGAAGCCCTAGCTGGTAATTAGAAAGTTTAAACCACCTTTATGCGTTCAAAGCAACAATTCGTCATCACATTAAACCTTCCTTGGTAAATTTTGTTTTGATACCATAGCAGATGTACTATTACCTCTGTTATTTGGTTTAGTGGTCTTCATTGTTACTTTGACCTTCAATATATCCTTTTAACTTGACCTAACTGGTCTATTTTCTCACCTCTTAACTCTTTATTAATTTCATATATATCTATTCCTATGACAAGTTCGTGTGTGTGCGCGATCAGATTGTTCGAAATGTGTTGTGCTTTATTTAACGTCATCTCTTAAGCAGGAAATAAACTTGCAGGAAGTTTTATAGTGAGTAAATTTATTTCTGCTGAAATTTGAGTTTCCGAAAGTTAGAAAAAATGGTAAATAATATCACTCGATTAATATATATATATATATATATATATATATATATATATATATATATATATTAATCGAGTCATCCAGCTAAAGTGATTGACTGCGTTAGTCTTGCCTAGAAAATTATCTCTGCTGACGTCAACTAACTTTCTTTTGCTCTTGAAGGCTTTACGTCTATTTGTCAGTGACGTTTACACATACTGGTCATACTGGGTATCATACGGTAAAGTTGTAATGCATATCTGTCTGTGCAAACTACATGCAAAGAAGATGAATGATCTAACTCATTGGATTTAACTTTATAATAATTAAAGTTGGCGCGTTTTATTATTACCAACATGGAAAATTTTGTTTTAAGCAGATAATATTACAAGTGGGTGCGTGAAATAAGTAGTCAATATTATGAATAAAGGACTACACTTTTGTCTTATCTACAGATTTATATATGTGTAAAACTTGGGCACTGTGGTAGTGAGTAATTCTATATTAGTTTGTTTGTTGGATATATCACACAGTGAAACAGTACTATTTACTGGATGACAATGTTTCGAACAAAATTGATTGTTAATAATCATATCATCAATTATAATCATACAAATTCGAAACTTGAGTGTTACAGCTTTCTTTATTCTTTCCTATTCGTCATCTTTGGGGTAGCAGAATTTTCCAGATTTCCGACTGGACAGGTGTTGACTCGTTCCTATTGCACGTGTTTGTAGTTGATTCGATAAATAAAGCTTTCGTTATCAACCTCTTCCTCCACCCTGCTGTTATATTAGATTTTAAAACTGTCATCTTATCCCATCCATTCTATTGTATAGTTGTGTGTAACTGCATGTAGTGAGGGCTATAGCTGAACTATTCTCCAGATTTCTTAACTTATTTGGGTCAACTAATCTAGATTTTCCTAGGTTTTTATGCTCCGCTAGTCTGACTGCCCCTCTTCTACTACTTTCCCCGATGTATTTGACCTGACAATCATCGCAGGCAGGGTATTACATAAACTAAATTGTTTTGTTTTAAAGGCTCCACACGACAAAGTCTGTTTCTAATTGAGTTTGTGGGTGGTTTGAATGCCACCCACTTTTATTCCTGCCTTGTTAAGAATTCTGCGTAAGGTTTCCGAGGTTCCTTCCTTGTAAGGATTAACCACTGGTGATTTAGATTCCTTAATGTTAGTGTTGTCATTCTCCTCTGCATGTTTGACATGCATGTCGTCATTAATACTATTACCAATATTATTATTATCGCTATCAATACTATCATTATTGATTTTATTTTTACATATCCCCACATATTTTCTGAATAATTCATCAGGGTAATTATCAAGTTTCAAAGGTTCTCTTATACGCCTCACATCCTGTCTTAGATTTTCCTTGGTACTTCTTAGTTTTTGTGCTCTGTCACTTAAAAATTTCACCAATCCTATTTTTCATACATTTGTTTCCCTTGACAAATTTCGATAGAGAGAGAAAGACCAAATTTGCAGTATAAAATGATACCATCATTCTATTTCACAGGTTCTCATCAGCCAACTGCAAACTACCTGAAATTACAACGGTTATAAATAATGACATTTCATAATTCATTGTTTGAAAGGTAAAACAGAAAGCATTATAAGATAAACGCATCCCGAATATAAGGATTAAAATTTTGTAGTTTAAGTTACCATCAATTTATATACTGTCAAACTATGAAAAAGGGAAGAATAGGGGGGGGTGAGAGAAGACAGAAAACAGAAAAATCTAATAAACAGTGTCAATATGGCAACTCAACAAGGTCAAAGTTCATCAATTTGGAAACTTGCTTAGTGGGTTGAACTCACTAGTGTCTATGAGTAATCAGTGTAATGAAAGTGATATGGTTACCAAGGGAGTGAGAGATTGACTACACTCTCTTTCTGTGTGCATAAGTTTGGTCTGAGACGTTTGATTGCAATTGCTTCAGCAAATCGTAGTAGATTCGCTGTCCTTTGTATGTTTAATATTTTGAAGGATTTGGAAATCTCAACAAAATGGCCCGTATCAACAAGGTGTCTATTAATTGCACTCTGAGAATATTTGCTTCCTTCCAGGCACAGGTTTCTCGGAATATGCTCTGAAAACCTGATAGGAGCCGTTCTTTCTGTCCTTCCGATGTACTTGCTGCTGCAGGTGCACGTAAATTTATAAATGCAGTTGGAGGTAACATCAGCAGGGTACTTATCCAGTTTCGATTGGCTTATAGAGCATGTAGTACTGTATAGTGTCACTAGATTGGCTGCAGGGAAGCATCTCTTGATTGCTCCTTTCATCCTTTTTTTCAATCTTTTGCGATACTGTTTCTCCTTTGTATGGGAGGCAAATGAACACTTTCTTCTTTTCAACTGTTGGATACTTCTCTTTCTCATCTCTTTCTTTGCTGTACTTTAGGATAAATCCTTTTGGATACCCGTTTTCCTTAAGGCATTTTTCAACAAAGCTTAGTTCTTCTTCTATCTTGTTGGGCGAACATAACTTCCTAGCCCTGTCGTACAGTGTCCTTACTAATCCACGCTTATAGCTCATAGGGCAGAAGCTGTTATAGTGAAGGCATTGTCCGGTTCAAGTTTCTTTTCTGTAGATGGACTTTTCGACTGTTCCATCGTCTCTTGTTTTTACAAATTTACAATTAAGAAAAATTGAATTAGAAGCTTTATCCTTGTGATTCAAGTTTCACGTCCCTAAAAAGCACATAAACCGTATAGATACAGAAACGCAGTTTGAATACTTATACTATCAACTTGCTAACCTCCAACCTATGGACGAAGACAAACGAGGATGGCTAAACTCCAAACTGGTTGATATAGCCAACCAATACCACACATCACCATCCAAAAAACGAAATATGCTTACTGAGGAGCATAGAGTGGCACTAAGGAGACTATGTGAAAATGATGACATCGTCATGTTCAGACCCGACAAAGGCTCTGGAGTTGTTATAATAAATAAAACTGATTATGTACATGAAATGTTGACAATTCTTAACGACTCCGAAAAATTTCAGGTGGACAAAACTAAGAAGAATGCAACAACGTCATTCGAAAATAAAGTGAATAAATGCCTCAAAGAACTACTCATCAAGAAACTGATTGACAAAAAAACTCACAATGAACTCAAGTCAAAGGGTGGACGACTCCCATTTATGTACGGTCTACCAAAAATCCATAAGGCCAATGTGCCCTTAAGACCCACACTATCAATGATAAATTCACCGTGCCACAAATTAGCTCGATGGCTAGCTGATTCATTGAAGCTAATTCGACAAAAATTTTCAAATCATAGCTTGGATGACACCTTCCAATTTTCTAAAGAAGTCGATCACGTTGACATATCCAATAACCTAATGGTATCATACGACGTGACTGCGCTATTCACAAATGTACCAGTGATGGAAACAATAGACATCATTTGTAAACAAACGGATCTATTGCCATCACCGGAGGCAGAGATGAAGCGCCTACTAATTCTTTGCACAAAAGACATCCAATTTAAATTCAATAACCAGTTCTACCGACAAATCGATGGGGTCGACATGGGTTCACCTCTAGGACTCATTCTAGCAGACATCTTCATGGGCTATCTCGAACAGACGCGACTGAGTGACGCTATCAATGAAACAACATACTACCGTCGATACGTTGATGATACTTTTGTTGTTTGTAACGACATGAGTCAGGCATCCGTATTATTTGACCGCCTAAATGAGGTCCACCCAAACATTAAATTCACCATGCAATACGAACACAACGATGAGTTCAATTTTCTAGATCTAAATGTAAAAAGAAGAGACGATGGAACAGTCGAAAAGTCCATCTACAGAAAAGAAACTTGAACCGGACAATGCCTTCACTACAACAGCTTCTGCCCTATGAGCTATAAGCGTGGATTAGTAAGGACACTGTACGACAGGGCTAGGAAGTTATGTTCGCCCAACAAGATAGAAGAAGAACTAAGCTTTGTTGAAAAATGCCTTAAGGAAAACGGGTATCCAAAAGGATTTATCCTAAAGTACAGCAAAGAAAGAGATGAGAAAGAGAAGTATCCAACAGTTGAAAAGAAGAAAGTGTTCATTTGCCTCCCATACAAAGGAGAAACAGTATCGCAAAAGATTGAAAAAAAGGATGAAAGGAGCAATCAAGAGATGCTTCCCTGCAGCCAATCTAGTGACACTATACAGTACTACATGCTCTATAAGCCAATCGAAACTGGATAAGTACCCTGCTGATGTTACCTCCAACTGCATTTATAAATTTACGTGCACCTGCAGCAGCAAGTACATCGGAAGGACAGAAAGAACGGCTCCTATCAGGTTTTCAGAGCATATTCCGAGAAACCTGTGCCTGGAAGGAAGCAAATATTCTCAGAGTGCAATTAATAGACACCTTGTTGATACGGGCCATTTTGTTGAGATTTCCAAATCCTTCAAAATATTAAACATACAAAGGACAGCGAATCTACTACGATTTGCTGAAGCAATTGCAATCAAACGTCTCAGACCAAACTTATGCACACAGAAAGAGAGTGTAGTCAATCTCTCACTCCCTTGGTAACCATATCACTTTCATTACACTGATTACTCATAGACACTAGTGAGTTCAACCCACTAAGCAAGTTTCCAAATTGATGAACTTTGACCTTGTTGAGTTGCCATATTGACACTGTTTATTAGATTTTTCTGTTTTCTGTCTTCTCTCACCCCCCCCCCCTATTCTTCCCTTTTTCATAGTTTGACAGTATATAAATTGATGGTAACTTAAACTACAAAATTTTAATCCTTATATTCGGGATGCGTTTATCTTATAATGCTTTCTGTTTTACCTTTCAAACAATGAAGTATGAAATGTCATTATTTATAACCGTTGTAATTTCAGGTAGTTTGCAGTTGGCTGATGAGAACCTGTGAAATAGAATGATGGTATCATTTTATACTGCAAATCTGGTCTTTCTTTCTCTATCGAAATCCTATTTTTACCGACATGAGATGGGATGATCGGATGTTGAAATTTCTTTTTGAATGTGTGTGTTTTCTGTAAACACTAGTGTTTAACTTCTCTGCTTCTTTTCTTTTTACGCTTCAATCTAACATTGGATGCTCCCCTTTCTGACTTTCCAATTCATAAGTGAATTGAATCGCCTCCACCTTTTTAGTTAATGTTTTCGAAAAATCTATCTATATCTTGTGTTCTAAGTACAGTGAATGTGTCATCTTCGTACCTCTACCATACTTTGGGGTGGAGCTGAACGTTTCAATTGCTATGTTTTCCCACTTATCCATGAATATATCTGCCACCACTGGCGATATTGGTGACCCCATGGCAACTCCCTCAATATTTGTTTGCATATTTTACCGTGGAATTTAAATACTGTGGAAGTCAGGCATAGCTATCTGAACTCCCAGCATTATGTCCTCTAGTGGCACTTCCGTTCTAAGTTCGAGTTCTTGGTCAGAAATCAGTTCGTTTCTGACTGCTTCTATAGCCATATTTATTGGTTTACGTGTATATAAACTGACAATGTCAAAACTGACCATTTTTTCTCCATTATCTAATTTTAAATTATCTAATCTATGTTTTAGTTCATAAGAATTTGTTAGTCTAGATTCTAAGTGGCTTTTAAGGGGATTTAATACCATGGCTAAATATTTAGATAATTCAGAAGTAGGTGAATTTTTAAAATCAACTATAGGTCTAATAGGGTATCCTGATTTATGTTTATATTATTTTATTATTTTTTCTTGGGCTCCGAATGGGACATAGCGATTCAATGGCACATCTCCATTTCATCCTGTTCTATATAGTCCTCTTCATCTGGACCTACTGTTGCACGTAGGCTTTCATCCTCTTAACTATCTCCTCCGTGTCACTCGCCTTTCCCCATTCACCTTCAACTCGATGGTATGACGCACGGTGTCAAACAAAGGGCTTCTAAGCGTGTGCCCATCTCCATTAACTGCGACATATTTATTGAACCGTAGGTTCTTGGTGGATTTTTTCTCAGAGTTTCTTGTTTCTAATTCTTTCTGGCTGGCCATCTAATCTTTTAAGTAGCTATTCAGCGAAGACAGCTGTTGTTGAAAGTCTGTATCAGCCTTTTCGGAATGCTTTTCGTGACGCTCCATATTTCTGACTCATATAATAGAACTGACTGACTTAGCATTGATGTTGAAAGTCTGGATTTTGTTGTTTATATTGAGTGCGGAAGATTTCCAAACTGATTTTAGAGTGACTCTGGTCTTAACAACCTCATCTCTTCTGTCACCTGTAGTCAAAACGATTTTGACTAGATAAATGAAAGAAGTGACCTCTTTCAAATTTATTCCGTTTATAGTGATTGGCGCTGGTTGTCGTAAGGCTGTTGGCTGGCTTTCTTCATCTTCTCCACTTGTTCACTTCAATTCCTGTCTTCGTCATCTAGCTCTTGTGTCAACTTCGTGGTTTTCGCTTGTAGATCCATGAGTTTATGTGACCTCAGATTGAAATTGTTCACAAAGTCCAGATCCTCTAAAGTCTTCTTATCGGTCCAATGTGTTCCTATCGTCTTGCTTCCAAGCACGGTGTTCTACACAATCCAGTCCCCTACAATTAGCAATATCATCGGTGGCAGTAGTCAGCTTTATCTTACTTCTGTCTTCATTTCAAAGGCTTCTCTGAGTTTTTCATTGTGAATCGCATTGGACCGCTAGTACATTATTAGTAATTCGCTCCTACTACAAATTGGAAGTTTTCACTGAACACTTAAATAGGAAGGAGAGTATTTATTTCTAAGATGTTTATCAATTCTTGTAGAATATTTATTCAAATTTTGGCGCTTTATTTGACATGCACTACTTCCTTGCAGTATTCTCGCTACATTTTATGTTTAAATGAAACACACGATTTTGTCGAGTTTCACGTGATTATTTCTTGAGCATGTTACACGACAGAAAATTGTTTTTTGTTTCCGCTTGAAATGCTTTCGAAAAAATTTACTTATTTGCTTCCGTTACACTCGTACACACAAAATCTCCATTATGTGCTGGCATATATATATATATATTACAGAGAAAGTTATTAAGTGGCACTAAATAATTTCTCAGTCAATATACATATATATATGTGATAAGAATAACGATAATTAAAATGTCATAAGGGGTAGAGTTGAAGTGGATGAATTACAAAATTATCAAAGATTGTTTTATAAGTGAATTGATATCAAAAAAATGTCAAGCGTTGTCTAAAAATTAAAAAAAAATTAGGAGTACGATTACGATAAGAATGAAGATATGAAGTGAAGTGGAATGACTTGCAACTAGTTATTACCAGCCGAAATATGATTAGACAATGCGTCAAGGATAGATTACCGCTTTTGTTCACATCTGTGTGCATTTACTCTTTTACCTGCTCCTGTGGAGCTGATTATATTGGACGTTGTAAGCGTACTCTCCGAAAACGTGTAGCTGAACACTATCCAGTCTGGTTAATGAAAGGCGAACGTAGATCTGTGAAGTCGTCTATTTATGATCACCTGTTAGAGTCTGGTCATTTAGCATTACGTGATTCATCCTTCAAGGTTATCTACATGGTAAAATTGAACCGATCCAAAAGTTTACGTTTTCTTCACCTATGCATAGCCCCGAAGCTTTAGCTATACATGAACAGAAACCTAAATTATGTGTTCAAAAACGTTTTGTCAAACCCCTTTCTTTACCTTGGTCATAGTAATGTTCTTTCTAGTTTTTACTTTATTTTATTTTACCACTTGAATTCTTTCCACTTCACTTCACATCTTCATTCTTATCGTAATCGTACTCCTAATATTTTTTAAAATTCTTAGACAACATTTGACATTTTTAAAACATTTTTTGATTTCAACTCACTTATAAAACAATCTTTAATAATTTTGTAATTTATCCACTTCAACTCTACCCGTTAAAATTCCATATTAGTTTGTTTATTAGGTATATCACAGTGAAACAGTATTATTTACTGGATGACGTTTCGAACAAAATTTATTGTTCATAATCATATCAATTCTACCCGTTAAAACATTTTAATTATCGTTATTCTTATTGTAACAACAGAAGACAAGGGCCAGGCAACAGATCAGTTTTATTACGAAAACCAACATGTATTTATATGTATTTTACGTACATTAATAAGGCTCTGCCCGCAGAAAGAAGGCGGTCTTCTGATTGGTTGTTTGCAAACAAACGCAGTCTTCTGCTTTCTCGTTTTCGATATTTCTCGGAAATGCGAGCCACTTGTCTGCGAATCATATTTGTCCACGTCTAGGTCAGCTGTGATCGATTGTTGAATCGGCCTAGATTAATTTCCACCAATCAGCGTAGATCAGTGTCTACCAATTGGCTAGCAGCTTGCTCTCACCACATTATCACATATATATATGTATTGCCACTTAATAACATTTTCAGTAGTATAAATACGACTCACTGTACAGCTTGAAAATGAAGTTGTTGAAAAGAAATTTCTTCGCTGAACAATAAAACTGTGTTTTTACTTATGAATAAATGGGTATTTTTCGTGATATATATATATATGTATATGACAAGGCTGCCTACTATCACCGATGATATTCCTGATTGTGGTGGACTGGATTGTGCGACACACTATGCCTGGAAGCAAGAAGACAGGAAAACATTGGACCGGCAATGAAACTAGACGATCTGAACTTCCTCGACGATTTCAGTTTGATGTCGCATAAGAATGAAACATGTGCACTGTGGTAGATTATAATTCCATTATTTTTTTTCTATCCTTCACGTTCTCCAGTGGAACATAGGCCTTCAAGCTAGTGGCTTGAAGTTTCTGTAGCAGTGTTTATTTTACAGGATGGGGTTGCTAGCCCTATGCCCAACCTTACCTCTTCACCAGCATTATTTCTGGCTTAGCGAGGTGAAGGAATGCGTCAGCCGGGGATCGAATCCCTGACCATGTGTATGGTCGGCGAGCGTCCTAACCACTATACCACAGACGCTAATTCCATTATGGGTAAAGTTTATTTTGATAAAGTTTTACAGTGTTATACAGTAATATTTACTGATGACTACCTCGCCTAGATTACTAGCTAACTAGTTTTCTAACCGGTCCCAAGCCCGGATAAAGATGGAGGGTTGAGGCGTGGTGCAAGCAACTCCACCTCCGAAACTTAACCACATTGCTACAGAAACTTCAACGTATAAATATGTTAAAAATACAATAAATACGTTTCGAGTACAATTTATTGCCATTCATAATCATATGAAGACACCACTCACACAACTTTCCAACTTCGTTTATATAATTCCATTATTTTCCATCGCTTGATTTGATTGGTAGTAGTATTTTCCATATCTCTAGTCTTAGTGATGAGTCATTCCTATTGCACATGTTGGGTGTAGATTCGACGAACAAGGATTCAGTAATCAACCTCTCTTTCCACCTACCGAGATTACTTTTTAGGATTTTAACCCTCTCCCACCCTGTTGTGTGGTTGTGTGTTAATGCATGCAGTGCTATTGCTGAGCTTTTTTCTAAACTACTTATCTTTTCGGGGTCAACCATTCTAACCTTAGCTGAATTCTTATGTCCCATCAATCTGACTACCCCCGATCTACTAGTTTGACCTATGTAGTTGAATTAACTCAGGGTCATTGCAGGGTATTTTGTAAATTATATTAATTTGTCTAATTGGGTCAAATGATAGGGTCCTTTAATCTACAGATTTTGTCCTACCTGGATGAGTTTGTATGTTTGGATGCCACTCTAATTCCTGCTTTATTGAGAATCCTACGTAGGACCTCAGATGTCCCCTCCTTATATGGTGTAACTGTAGATGCCCTGTATTCTCTCTTATTTATGTTATCATTAATAGTTTCCCCACTATTTTTGTTTGTTTGCTTTAGATCTTTTCTGATCTTCCTAATTAATTTAATAGGATAATTATTTGAAACCAGCGCTTCTTCTATCTGTTTCATTTCATCATTCTTTTCTTGTACTAATTGGTACTAATGCTCGATGAATCCTTGTTCATCGAGTCTACACCCAACACGTGCAATAGGAATGACTCATCACTCATACCGGAAATATGGAAAATACTACTACCAATCAAGCCAGGTGATGAAAAATAATGGAATTATATAAACGAAGTTGGAAAGTTGTGTGGCTGGTGTCTTCATATGATTATGAGTGGCAGTAAATTGCGGTCGAAACGTGGTCATCAGTAAATATTTCTGTATCACAGTATGAAACTTTATCAAAATAAATTTTACCCGTAATGGAATGCTGTCGCATAAACCAACAAAGTTGGCACAAGAGGCTGGTAGCGAAAACATAACTTCAAGTTAACATAGCGAATACACCGGTGTTGTAAATGTAGTTTCTAAAATCATGTGTTTTAAGATCCACCTATGTCTGAATGACCTTTGGAAATGGTTAACGAGAAATGTCTGGCACGTTCCAGGTTGACATTTAATGTTCTGTCTAGAACCTAATGTCTTACTCTGTAAAAAGTATCCGTATACTAAAGCACACAATACTACTTGTTTTTTTAAATTACTTGGTGGTGACATTTCACTGTCTTATTGAAAATATTCTTTTCAATTCATTAATAAACCCCATCCAGACACTAATGAAAACAAATTACGTAGTTCATCAGTGAGTGTCTTTTTGGCGTACAATCGCAATTCTTGTTTGTGTGTGTACGTTAGGTTTTTCAGACAAGAATAGAGATTAGATGATGTTTCTATTCACGTCATCAAAATATTTTTCTAAAAATGTGATGAATAGTCAAGTTGTAACTAGGGATGGGGTGAAGATTAGTAAGAAGGTAGTGGTGATGAGTTGTCAAGAAAAAAACAAACAATTTTTGAT